>CM018077.1:77518113-78858113 GCA_008658365.1 Alca torda | reverse complement strand
AATGCAGCACCCACCAGAAAGAAAATTAACTCTACCCCAGGTGAAACAAAGACAGTTGTTCACACATTACAGGTTTGTGTCTCAAATTCTAAGGATTATTTTTATTTGTTTCCTTTGGTTGAAATATTCAATACCTATCACTCTATAAAGATTCATAAAGTACGTAGTAGGACTGACATACAAATGTTTAGAGGCATTTGATTCATTTTATAGTCAGCATAAATCTCTGAAAACTCCATGAAATCATAACAATAAGGATGCCCACAGGGAATGTACTCCCAGAAAAGACACAAGTTCCTCACTGCAACCTGGGATATCTTTTCAGTGTTCCCCCGTTACTGATGGGTGTGATAGCAATACCATGACAGTATGTGGTTGTAAATCATACCAAACAATTGACACTGATAACTCCAGGGTATTCCTGTACTCGTATTCATGCTGACCTGCATGGTCAACCTTGCACCTGCTGTGTTACCAACCATTCTGTTGTTTTACCTCTCACAGCCTTTTACCAGAGCTGGACAGGCAACAAGACGTTTTTCTTTGTCACCCAGTGCAGAAGAGCTTGGAGATGGAACATTATCAGAATATATGGTGACCTCTTGATATTATTTTGATACAGACCAATGGAATTAGCTGCCACTAGTAGATGTTACCCTGAAATGAATAGTAACAAAGTTAGCAGATGTCAATGCCAGAATCTGCACTTTACAGCTGAAATATTATCAAATTTATTAATAGAGTAAAACTTCTGTTCAAGTATTCCACTGAACATTCTAAATTTCATTTGAATTATATGTATACACTCATCCAAGAAATCCACCTGCTAGTGGTGGGACCCCAAGTTACCCAGAACTTTGAAGTAGATGTGCCTATCTTCGGAAAATTTGGAAAAGCCAGGTTTTATTAGAATAGAAACTGGAATCCCTTTGCTTTTAAAATAAAGAATCTCAAAGGAACTGTCAGATGCAAAAGAAATATGCACATTTCTCACTGTCTTTTCAAGGCAGGTCTTCATTTGCTTTCTCTCTTGCCTGAAATTCTGCCAGTTCCCTTCTGCTCCCCAGGATCGTTGTCTTTTTAATTCCTGAGGCCTTCCTCTCTGCACCTTGATCATCTGCTCAAAGCTCTCTCTTTGAGCTGCAGACTCCCAGTTCTTCCCTATGATTTTTCCCCTTTTGTTTGTAGCCTCATATGCAGTCTCATAGCTTATCTTTCTGAACAGACTGATTTGCTGCCAAGGGAAGAAATTTCCCCTTCCACCCAAGGATTCTACATAGCACAGTTGCCTACTATTAAAAAGAAAAACATCGTAACTGTAAGCAAAGTGGCAAACTGGGAGGAAAACGGTAAACTGGGAGCAAAACAACTCCTGGAAACAACTCCTGGGAAAATTCTTGGGTTTGTTTTAGATTTTCTGGGCATTTTTTGTCTTGGTTTTGGGGGAGTTTGTTTTGGTTTTCTTGAGTAATGCTTACAGAAGTATTTTGTAATCAATCCTTAATTCTTGTTTATTATTCCCTTTCTCTGTTACTTAACAACAGACTAAAAGCTTTGGCGCTGCTGGACTTCTACCCAGACTTATGGTATTCTGCAGGGTAGGAAAAAAAAAAGAAACAGGGAAAGAACAGATGTTTAACAAATCACCAGTTTCCAAAAATGCCAAATGACCTCAAAATTTTTGGCTATTAGTTCAAAGGACTTCACTAATTAAATGTATGTCCAATAAATCCTTATTTTCCCTCCTTTCCTCTCTTTTCCTCAGGTGTGACATTTTTCAGCTATCTTTTCAGAAGTTTCTATCTCAAAATCTTCAGACATCTCTTTTCACTTAGCCACTAGCTTCTTAAATAGTGACTTAGAAGAACCTGTGTTATAAATATTCCTCAATTCCTCTCCTTTCCAGTATGCTTTTGTCAAATACGATTGACAGGCAGATTTTCTTTTTTTAAGTCTTTCAATAGACCGCATTTATTCTTCTCCCTATTTTGATATTTTGTAGATGACAGAAAAAAAAATCTTCTAGGTTTTATATTATTTTCTCTTCACAGAAATATGAATGCTTTTATTATTCTTCATCAATACACTTTTCAGCATTTGAAAAACTTAACAAATTTGCCATGTTGATTCAATCTCTGGCATTCTTTAGTGATCATTTACCTAACACTATGGTACAATATATTTTCAAGGACTGACTCACTTGAAACTATTCATTCCAGGGCTGATTACATATTTTGAAAATTTTACTTTTTTTATTATAATGTCCTGCAAATTCAAAAATAATAATAAACCTCCCACACACATTAGCAGAAATATTTCCCCTATTAACTATTTCTAGCTGAAGTTATTCTAAAGCATCTGAATTTGAGACAAGTATTTCCTCAGAAATGGATAAGAGGATGTCAAAGAAGTCCATTTGTAAATAAGCACCTATTCACACAATATTTCTGTCTTTTACTTTATACTTTTCAATTCAATCCCTTCCAAACCAAGAAAGAAGAAAATTTCATACTCAATTGATAACAAACTCTGCAGAATCAGCTAAAACTGACCATCCAATTTTTAAGTGATCTGGCTTAGAAGCTTGCTTTGAAATGCTTCTCAGATGTTAGTGGTGCCACACATGTTATTCTGAGGTGTGGCTGAAAATGGAATACAATGGGATTTCTGTATTTCTTTAGTGCTGATTTCTAGTATGCTCTTAGACACCATGTGATTTCCCTTTGCTAGGGGGCAAATCTAGACAAATGTCTATCAGACATTTTATTTTCTGACGCTTTAGTTCTTTTCTTAGAGATAAAGTACAGAATTGTCCTCTGCTTTCTTCTGGTGGGAAAGACTGTGGTATTTCTAAAACAGACTGAATCTATACAGACCGAGAAAGAAACAGTAAGGTGGTTATAGAAAACACGGTAGTGTTGACTACTGTTGGAGAGATTATGTCGTTAGATGGATCTTTGATAGGAGTATGTAGAAATTCTTATGGTATGCAGACAGCATATCCCTTCAAAGAGATCAAAATCTTGTTTGTTAGCCTGTTTAGTGTGCTTCTTGATTTTATTTGTCTAGGACATTTTATCTTTTGTTTTTATTTTTGGTTACTGATGATGGTTCTCCTTATTTATGACAGTGGACAATCTTAGCTGCTATAACCAGCAAACTAAAATTTGTCTTGTTATTGTGGTGATGGGACAATGTGGTAGCAAAATTATTATACTTATATTGAAATTCATGATAGAAGACCCAAGAAATTTGGCATAGTATTTTTCACATATACAATAGTCTATGTCTTATAAATATTTAATTTATACTAGTAAACTGGATGTGGTTGCATGTGTAAATTTGAAGACAGATCAATCTGTTTCATGCAGGGAATTCAGTTCCCTACTACTGCAAGAGATATGGTTTTGCAATATTTCACCATTTACCATTTTACCATTTTTAGTAAAAGACCACAATATTTGTATTGACCCTAATCTATTGACCACCTATTTGTATTGATCCTTGGTCTAAGGATTTGTCTTGCCCTGTCTTGGCCTGCACAGGTTTTACCTTGTCATAGCTGTGATAACAATTGTCCAATGACCAACTCATTATTGCCTAACTCATTTTCATTTAACTGTCTGACTACCATATGTGTCTTAAAGGTATGACAAACTTCAGTAGGTGTTGTATAAAAATTACTAAGCTTTTATAGTGTGTCTGGGAGAGTTACTGTCCTACTTTCAAGCTGTAAGATAGCAACCGAGGAGAAGGAAGCAGAAAGTGTTAAGAAAATGTGTAAATAAAACCAGAAGAGCCCAGTACAAAGAAGGAAGGGATGCCCAGCACCAGTATGGAGCTACTGCTGGAGAAAAGCTCAGGACTTGGACAACCCACACAGCTACCTGAAAGGGTAAACACACTTCCATGGAAAATGGGCAGAGACTAGAAAGGGGGTTTGTGTATCACAATTTTCACTGTATTGTTAATGATTTATTTCCTTATTAATTTAGACTGTGTTGTAGCTGGAATAATAATACCCGTTCAGTGCATTTTGATTTTAAAGACTTTATCTGGACAAAGTCTTAGGCCTGTATATATTGTGCATCCCCTTTAGCCCATAATGAGATTTTGAGTGTAATACAAGCAACTCCCTCAGATAATCCCTTTTCTCAGAGAGCATTATCTTAAAACAGGTTAGACTTCCTCACCCTATTGCAGTTACAGAAAGGATGTTCTGAAACTTTTCTTCTGATTTCCAGCCTTATTTCAGCCTTGTATGGCTTATAGTAGAGATCTCATTTCAATATTGGTCTATTGGATTCTGGATGTCTAGGCAGACTCCAAGCACTGCTGTTCTCCCAGAATGTGCACTCACTTTCTTAGGTGCAAATTACTCAATTTCCTCCTGAACCTACAGCCCTGTTTACTCAAACTCTTCCTTTCTTGTAACCTCTTGATGGTTATTCCCCTGTACATTTATAAAAAATGACTCTACCCTCTCTCAACCTGTTAGAGTATACAAGTGAAGATTTATTTCCCCTCATAGCTTAGGCTCATTTTGCTTCTTAACGTTCTACTAACCTCTCTATACAGGTGGCTCCCATTGGAAATTATTCCTCTTGAACCTGAGTAACTAGAATTGCACGTAATATTTTAATCACACAATTATAATCAAATTGTATAACTGCCCAGTGATATGTCTTTATTGAAGCTGGAAATGGTTATTTTATTACACTCTAAGGAAGCATCTAACATTTTTAAAAGCAGTTGTCTTCGTAACATTACAATCCTCACAGAAAATTAAGGAAAAGTACTCCTTTAACTCTGTCTGTCTTTAATTCTGGATTTTTCTAGTCAATTTTCCATTCATCACACTGCTAACATTAGCCTGCTATTCATCATATTCATCAAAGTTCACATTTTGAAGTTTTACAACATATACAGGAAGAAACATCTACTGATTCTAATGAACAGAATAAACTTTAACAAATCAATGGTATTACAGAATGGTACAAGAGAAAAAAAGTGTCCCTTTGATTTTCTTAAGGGTTCACCTGTAGAAGAAGGCACAGTGCATAAAGGGAGCATGTTCTTATATTTTATTATATGGTCCATCTCTGCTCTGAGAATAGTCTAGATTTCACAGCAATGAAATGGCTAATTCTCTTTACATGGCAGCCTTTGACTTCTCCAATGAAATAAATTTTGTGGAGAGCAAAAGCACTATTTATGAGTTCTAATATAGTGTAAGAAATAAATGGTGCAGCTTTACTCCCAACTAGGATGCAATTACATGAGTAGGTCCCTTGATCTCAAAGTGTGAATTATTTCGATGTAAAGGTAGTAGGAGTTGCCCTATAAATATGTAAGAGGTGTTTAATTTCAATGAAGACCTTCCAATTTAGAAAAGTAAAATAAATATGGATAAAACTAGTCAATGCTATTTTATCAACTGCTTAGAAAATATCGGAAACATTAACAACTGACCTGGGTATTTCATGGGGAAAAAAAAAAAACCAAAAAAAAAAAACTGTAGGTGAACAACTAGATTTCCTATTATTATAGGATTAAAAAAAAAAAAAAAAAAAAACTCAAAACATCATGGCACAAAAGTGTCCTTAAAAGACTTTAAATTTGTAATATGGAAGCTGAATTTGGGGAAAATGCTCTAAAATCAACGTACTGAAAGCAAACCACTGTACAAGGACAGTGTTAAACTGGAAATGAGCATCAAGTCTTTATAAAGTCTAACAAATCAAGATAAGGGGCTACAAAAAGGTGTGTTGTAGCATGTATGGATTATGGGCTTCAAGTGTAATTGTTTTTCTTGCTGGCTCAGCCTGTCTGAACTGCTGTAGCTCACCTTAGCTCAGCTACCCGGAAGGGAAAGTATTCATGTTTCAGCATGCCATGGGTTTTTGTGTGTGCGCATAGACTGTAACCGAGAAATGGAATTGAAATACTGTAGTGATGGATGCTGTTGCAATATCTCAAGTAATTGTTTTCATTATTTTACTGATGTGCCAGTGTTTCAGAGAGATTGCACAGTTACCTGTGTGATACTTTTCCTTGTGTTTATATTTGCACTCTGTAGTTAATATCAGCACTTCCAGCCAAATACCCTTTAATCTGACATTGTCTTCCTCTGCACCTAACGGAAAAAAATGACACGTCTATGAAAATTGTGTAGCCCAATTAGATCTGTGAGCATAATCACTGTTTTAACTTACTAAGAGGGTCCAAAAAGTAATCTTTTATGTATTATTCTGGGTTACCCAAAATGAAGCTTCTTTGGAATGTTTAGAGAAATCAAATCCTGGCTTCCTCTGCTATCAGCACCTGACAGATTTTCTTCAAGAAAAAATAAAATGAGCTACTTAGATTAGAATGTTAAACTGTTACACTTTTTTACATAAAAAATATTTGATTAAAGTGAATTTTGAATAATGTTTTGTCTTTAGTATATAACTATGAAAGTTACCAACATTAAAAATGTTTTTTGTTTGTTTTAAACTGAGACAGTTTTACTCTTTGAAAACAATTTTGTGGAATATTTCATTTGACATTAATCTGCTTTTTTATTTTTTAGAAAAAAATAAAGTATTCCTGGATAATATTTGCATTAGCTGAGATGTACCAAGTACCATGATAAAAGTTCTTTGTCTTTCTTTTCTGCTGAGACTCCTTCTATTGCTCCTGTTGTAACTCACTCAGCCACAGCCACATTCCTCCTGAAGTCTCTCAGAGTATGATTAGATGAGCTAGAGCATGGATTCAGAGCACATTAATACTGCCCACTTAAAATAGGGTAACTCATGTCACAAGTACCACAAGCAAGAATATGGACTTGGATAGTCAGCAGAGAAAAGCCAGCACGCTATAAACGCAATCTTTGGCTTGGCTTGTAACCTGAAGAACACAATACATAATAATGTAATAAAAGCTCGCTTTCTCTCTGATTCTCTTTCTGTCACAGTCCTCCTACTCCTCCCTAAGAAAAGAACATTATTGCTTCCTGTAAGCTACCTGAAATAAAACTTCTCCACATTTAACTGTAGCTGGGTTCTTCACAGTATGCCTACCTATCCTAGCATAAACAGATTTTACTCTCCCACTGTGTTTCCACAGTAGTACTTCCTTTTAACTGTGACTATTTGGTAAGAAGAGTGTTGGGTGGTTTTTTTGTTGTTGTTTTGGGGTTTTTTGGCTGTTTTTTTTTTTCTTGTAAAAAATAATGGTGATGATTTAACAATTGCAACTAAGGATTTTATTTTTATTTTTTTTAAAAGGATCGGGATAAGGGCTTTTTTGTTGGTCACTTTAAGGTCTCTGCTTCCTTTTGGTATAATTTTTAGGAAGAAATTTCTTTTTATTTTATATGAAAATCTACATCCAAGACCCCTTAGGTTGCTGGGTTTTTTTTTTTTTTTAATGCAAGTAACCCTTCCAAATGCATAACAAAGGCTGATTCTAGTCTTAATTGAACCAAAACTTCAACGGACATCTGTAGGAGTTTTGCTAAATAATTCTACTTTTGCTACTTCATTGGACTGAATGATAAACTTCTGCCTAAATCTTAATGAAATTATGATAGGGCATAGAATATGGTTAAAGAGACAAGGATTTGTTCTCATATGCTTAATTTTATGGAAGAAGTTATAGCCTGACTTTATAGCTTGTAATAGCTCTGATGTCACGACTGTCAATCTCCTTGGCACTTTGTTTACTTTGCTTAATTTTTTTTTCCTCCGCAAATTTTCAGTAGATGATTGAGGCAAAAGCTGAAGTTTCAAGAAAATCAATCAGTTTCTGTTTGACGTGTGATACATTAATTTGAATTAAGAGCACTGGAAAATAACTTTGATAGATTCTCTGTGTGATATCCAAGACTCCTCCAGTAAAGTAGCTGACAGTTCTTCAGGACCATAACCATTTAAACCACACGTTCCCTTCAGGAACTGAATCAGGTGCAGCATGAAAAACACACAAGAAGGGATGGTGTAAGAAAATGAGAAAAGCTTATAGACAGTGAGAGTGGATGGGCAGAGTTTCAGAAAATTGATCTGGAAGACTCTTTCTTGTACTTATTGGAACAGAGCTATGTTTGTGACATGTTTCTTGTGTAAATGGTGACATTGAAGCTGGGGAAACATGACTGGTCAAATGTATAGGAGTGTGAAATTCTGTAAGGTTGATTTGTTTGTCTTCAGCTGCATGCTGTTCCTTGCAACACAATTGTGGCTCGGGGGGGAACTCTGGAGAGGGAGTTTTGCTGTTTTGCTTTGCTTGGAAACAACTGAGCAAACGCAGGAAGAGGAAAGCTTCTAGACATTGCAGGATGTAGCAGAAAGAAGACAGCACTGAGAGAAACAGAAAGAAGCAGGATGTCAGGCAGAAGAGAGGGATCACTGAGAGGAGCAGGGAACAATGACACATCTCAGCACTGACTGGAAGACAAACCACCTGGGAAAGAGGGGGAACTGAGAAAGTTTTGCTCAAAATTACAAGGCTAAGCTCAGTAGCAAGGATTTACTGCAAGAACACAGTAGGTGGGGGAGACATGTATAAGTCCATTCTATTTTTACTTGTCTAACATAGCTACTTTGAATTTTCTCTGTGTAAGAAATTAAGAATTTCATTATACTTCATTGTGGAAAGAAATCAGACTAGAATGTCTAGGTACATGACATGGTTTTGGCCAAATCGGCCAATGGCCAGCAACAAATGTTCTCCCCCCACCTCTTGCACATGGAGGAGAGATAAAGAGATTTATGAGTTTAGAAGGAACTGAAGTACTTTAATGAAATATTAATAATAAAATAAAAGGGAAATAATGAAATAGATACAGTATATACAAAACTGAAATAAGCTCACAGGATGACATCACCAGCAGGCACTGGGGAAGTCCCAGGCTGGACTCAGCAATGGGTGGGAACTGGATTCCAAAGCTGGAGTCAGGAACGCACATATCAGGATCAAGGCAGGTGAACAGACTGGGTCCTTCTCGGACATCAGCCATTGAAGAAAAGAGACTGACCCTTTGATCCCCCAGCTTTTATACAGAATATGGGACATATGGGATGGAATATCCTTGTTGGTCAACTTTAGGTCACCTGTCCTGTCCGCTCCTCCCTGCAGGTGGGACCCCTCTACACTTTTCCGTTTCTGACCCTCCAATGGGGCAAGTAAAAAAATTAGCTGACCTTGGTTGTTACAGCAATAAGTATAAGCAAGAGCCTCTCTGTGTACCATTCCTTGGCACTAACTGTAAACATAGGTCTGAGAACAAACAATTTTCTGCACAATATGCTGTTAATTTCAGAGATTTGGAAGAGGACTAGCTAAGAAG
Source organism: Alca torda (assembly GCA_008658365.1). NCBI lineage: Eukaryota > Metazoa > Chordata > Aves > Charadriiformes > Alcidae > Alca > Alca torda. The sequence continues at coordinate 78,848,779 of CM018077.1, read as the reverse complement.
TAAAATTACTGAACCAAAAGTTGGTTCGGTTTTATCTAAAACCAGGACAGCACACAAGCCTCAAAGTTGAGGCCAACTTGAGATCTATCACACGAACACACACAGTTGGTTTAATTTTTCCTTTTGTTTATTTTCAAGTTTTTTATTAGGTGCGCTATGCAGTGTATAGTCTAATCTGACACAACACAGTTTGTGTTCTAGCAACACATGTTTAAAACATGGTTGAACAAAATCTATTTAATTAAAATAATGTTGGTTACATAAATGTGCTGAAAATGTTTCAGAAGGAAACATTTTTTAGAGAGAGTGATTCAATTTAGACATTATGTCTGAGAAGTCTGGCCATTCAGGTCTAAGCAGAAGTTTTCAGCATTTTTCTTGTTAACAAAAGTAATATTGTTACTATGGTAACAAAAACACAGACAGAAAAAGTATCTTGGCGCTATTCCTGATGAAATATATAAGTATAAATCTCCTTGAAATGTTAACAGGTGTTCTACAAAAATATCGCCTGAATCCAAGATTAACTCTTAATTTTTAGTTACATTCAAGTTTACTGGTTAGTATTTATTTCAAATGGTCATTTATCATCTCTTTAACTTCTTCTCTGAAAAAATCCCATGCACAGTGCTGTCTTAAATACTTAATTCCAAACAGTGAACGGTACCAAACAGAACCATTACATTTGCAATGAAAGAAATAAAACAATTTCAAAAATCACATAGTATTCACATATTCATTATGGTTGCCATGCATATATTTAGTGATAAAGTCTCAAACAGAGATTATAATTTTGTCTGATTCCAGGCATTCCGGATTCCACTGTGTGTTTTGTAATTTTGTTTTCTGTTGTGAGGTGGAGTTTGTTTGTGGTCTTTTTTTTTTTTCTGTGGCTTTATTTTTTTTCCCTCTCTTTGTGGGTGAAAGAAAATGAACAAAGCGAAATGGCTGCTTTTTAGAGCACCAACGTTATTATTTATGAGCTAAGAGCACTGGAGCAGACTTATGTGGAACAAATGAAACTTTATCCAGCTCTCTGGTGAAACTGTTAGCACCCCATAGGAACTTGTTGATTTTTTGCCACCTATTTCAAAGCTACTTCTTTCAAATCATCTTTACTTTTTGCTAAGTGACTTCCCATCAGTCAGCAGTCTTTCTTTGTTTTATTTTTTTAAATAGGTAAAAAGCGCCAAGTTTAAGAATTCCTTAGTTCCAACAGTATATCACAAAACATAGTTTATTAGAGGTAGGCTCCTTAGCATTCTTTGACTGGAGTCAAACTCTAAATTTATTCATCACCTCCCCAAAAATAAAAAAAATAAAAAAAAACCAACTTGCAAAACTAAACTCTCTACCTCAGGACTGGTTGCACCATGAAAAGTTAAATTTTAACAGCAAGACTGAAAGTCACATTGACTTAGGTTAATAATATTAATTCATTGAAGTTCCTAGCCAAGTATGCAGCTTGATCAACTCAACTAAGAAAAAAACTCAGAAAGATAGAGAATGGCAACGGAGGCAGGGCCTTAAAGACAGTTCAAGGATTTCAAGAGTGTACTGACATCAGCACCAATGCTGCAATTGATTGACCTGCTGAAGTAGATTAAATTTTCAGCAGTTACTTTAAAAGGACTGGAAGATGTATTGTTTCAATGAAATTTAATGGCTGCCATGGATACACAGTCTAAGAACAATGGCAGCAGCAAGATAAGGCACACAGAAACTGAAAAAGGCACAGGTCCATTGTCTGCTTAATTCTGCATAGACCTTCTATAGTAGTGCTTCTTGTTTTCTTTTAGGTAGTCAAGACTCAAAGCTTCCTATGGTGGGACACTGAAGAATAGTACCTCCCTATTTAAATAAAAATTGCCACCTCCCTTTGTCTTAGGTATTTCTCAAGGGTATAAATGTTGTGGTTCTCTGCTTAAAAGAAAAAGGGCAGAAAAAAAAAATCTTATTTGTCCATGTCTCCCATAATGTAACACTAGGGTAAACTGCAAAGCTGTTAACAGATGGAACATGACTTATAGCAATATACAGAGATAATGGATGGTTCTCCGACATGTGTAATTGCAACGCACAAGTAAATCACACTTCAACATTCACACTTTGCACATGTTCCACCTGGGCAACTTCTGGATGTGAACAGGTTAACAGGGAAATCACTCTGTCAAACATTCTAGTCAATACCTCTATGTGCTCAGGAAACGGCATTAAAACAAAACTAGTTAATGGAGAGTACACCACAGCTGGAGATAAGCTTGTTGCACAGGAAATAAAAGCACAGCTTTAATCTGTTTTGTTGATAAACAGGAAAACATTTTTTGGCACTGAGATTTCAGCCTGTGCTGCAGAAACCTACCTAATTCCTAGGTTTGGGAGATTGAGTCCATGGTGTCCTATTTTCAGTGTATAGTTGACCAAATTATCTCAACTAAAGATTGCTCAGGTGAATTTATTCATTTTGAAATCACATCTCCTGGAACACAGATATAATCTCTTGCAAAAATAATTGGGTCTAAATTAAGGTAACTCCCTCCACTTTGAGTTGAAATCTGTTCTCATATGCAAGTTTATAGGTACCAGTCTGCTTCCTGGTCTGTCTTTTTCTTCTGAGCTCAGACTCTTTTGGGACTTGCTGTGTCTTCACAGCAATTGTATGTGGTATCTCTCTGAGTGACACTTCCATCTTCAAAGAAGGAGAAAAAGCAGAAGGAAGTCAGAGTGAGAATTTCTCTGGAGATCATGTGAGAAGGTGGAAAAATTAGCTCTTCTCTGCCCATCTGTTCGTCAACTAGGGCTCAAGTGTATAGCTTTGTCATACTGAAGGCTTGCAGAATTGGGATCCACAAGGAATTTTGAGAAAATTCAACTGAAAAATGTAGATAAAGAAATGTTAATCTAAGAATAAACTAAAAAGCAATGTGGGAACAGTGAGGAAAGATAGAATATTACTGAATAAATACCAGCAGAAAAAAGTAATCTCTGCACTGATTAAATAAATAAAGTATGATTTCAAATTTTTTTAGAGAGAAGGAGGAATTTTTAAGAAGTCCATTGATATTGATGACTGATCAAAGTCAAAAATGTTTTCTGTTGCTAGTAAGATACCAGAAACAAACAAGCTAGGGGATTATGGCAAGTGATTCAGGAGCTTGAAAAATATGGGAAACTGTAGTGGCACCAGATAATTGTGCTTAAAAACCTTTAAAGATTCCTGTGGAGTGTGGAACATATTTGATTGAAGGTCACCATTACAAATGAAGGGCCATATTGAGTACCATTGAGCTTCAGAATCGGTTTTTTTTGCAGTTTGTAAATCATTGTTATAAAGAACATATACTTGCATATATTTTCTAATAATAGATATGAGAGAGAGCTAACAGATGATAAATAACTGTGATCTTGACAACAGGATTAGACAAGCCAAAACAGGTTTTAAATAAATGTGATATCAGGACATTAAAATTTACTGTTTGTACTTGGAAAGATCATCATGGAAGAGAAAAAGTTACAATACTTAAAACATCCTTATACTCTCAGGAGCTCCCTTAAAGATGAAACCACATCCACTAAGGGTATCAGCAGCATTTTGAGAAAATAAACTGAATCCAGAACATTGGAGAGTAAAGTGAAATGACATGAAAGTGGATGTCATTCATCTCATCTTTAGTAAGGCTTTTGACATGCTCTCCAAAAATATTCTGATATGAAAACCAGGATGTTATAATCTGTTTGGGTGCTCGATGGCATGTATAAACAACTGTTTAGATGAGCAGGTTCAGAGGTGTGTCATTAATGGGTTTTAGTCTACCTGGAGATCAGCAAGAAGTGGAGTACCGAAGGGGTCTGTACTGGGACCTTTTCTTTAACACCTTTGTCAGTGCCCTGGAGGAGGCAATCGAGTGCACTGTCGTCACATTTGCAGATGACACCCATTTGGAGGAACAGGTGCACACTGTTGAGGGCAGGACTACCATTCAGAGGGACCTACACAGGCTGGAGGAACAGGCCAATGGGACATGTAATTCAGCAAGGACAAACACCAAGTGCAGCCCCTGGGCAGGAAGCACTGGTGCAAGGGCACAGGCCAGTGACTGCCTGGCTGGGAGCAGCTCTGCAGGAAGGGACCTGGGGGCCTTGGCAGACACAAGCTGAGCATGAGCCAGAAGTGTGCCCTGGCTGCAGAGATGGCCAACAGCACTGTGTGCAGTATTCACAGGGGCACAGCCACAACGTTGAGGGGAGGGACTATATCCCTCTGGTCAGCATGCACGAGATCCCATCTGGATACTCTGTTAAAGTTTTAGGAAGTTGTGGAAATAATAAAAATATGAAATAAAATATATGCTATCTTTCAGAAGTTCAAAGGTGTCTATCATTCTCCAAGATAAGGTGCAATTCTGAATTTCTGATTGGCTTTCCCAAGCCATCTCATTTGTACTGCTGAGAAACAGTGGCAGTGACAGAAAGGTAGAATTAATCCTACCGAGAAAACCATAGGATTGTTAAAATCCTGCGTATTTTAAGTATTACTGTTATAACCTTGTCATAGATCCCATTGACATAGATTATGTCAGCTAAACACTACATTCAGATTTGAAACAAACTATTTTGTAAGTAAAAATCTATTTTTAAATTTGACGTAATTCAAGTTACACAGTTTGTATTTATGATCCCATTGAGGTTGTATTTTAGGATAGATATAACCTTTGGAATTGATGGAGAATCTAGAAAGCTCCTTATTCTGACAATAAATTCACTATTTATAATAAGTATTTAAAAGCTTTGATAAAAATGCCTTTTGTTATTTCAGGTATTGTCTTTATGTTTATATAAAGACGAGAGAATGATGGGGGCCACTGCTACGCGCTGAAGTGGTACACACTAGTCAAGCATTTAATGGGGAACACAGATCCTCTGCCTACACCATAATCTGACAAGTTGCTTCCTGTAAATACAGGGTCCTGCTCACCTGAAGTAGTTTGTGGTGCTAAGGCAGGAGCATGTGATAGAACCATAGAACCATAGAACCATAGGGTTGGAAGGGACCTCTGGAGATCATCTAGTCCCACCCCCCTGCCACAGCAGGGTCACTTAGAGCAGGTTGCACAGGAACGCGTTCAGGCGGGTTTTGAATGTCTCCAGAGACGGAGACTCCACCACCTCTCTGGGCAGCCTGTTCCAGTGCTCTGCCAGCCTCAGGGTAAAGAGGTTCCTCCTCATGTTTAGGTGGAACTTCCTGTGCTCAAGTTTGTGCCCATTGCCTCTTGTCCTGTCCCCGGGCACCACTGAAAAGAGCCTGGCCCCATCCTCCTGACACCCACCCTTTCAGTAGTTATAAGTGTTGATAAGATCCCCCCTCAGCCGTCTTTTTTGCAGACTGAAGAGACCCAAATCCCTCAGCCTTTCCTCATAAGAGAGGTGTTCCAGTCCCCTAATCATCTTTGTAGCCCTCTGCTGCACCCTTTCCAGCAGTTCCCTGTCCCTCTTGAACCTGGGAGCCCAGAACTGGACACAGTACTCCAGGTGTGGCCTCACCAAGGCAGAGTAGAGGGGGAGGATGACCTCCTTCGACCTGCTGGCCACACTCTTCTTGATGCACCCCAGGATGCCATTGGCCTTCTTGGCCACAAGGGCACATTGCTGCCCTAGACATGTCAGTGGTCATTATTCCACTGCTCTGAAAGGAAGCAACGTCACGTCCTCCATGTCCTAACGTCTGACCATTCATTTGTACACACAGTCACTGTACCGGTTCACATAAAATGCCAGTTGAGAAATAGTGTGGCTATTGGATTAATTATTGTCTGGAGTTCTCCTGCTGTTACTTTTTTCGCTTTGTAAGGACTGTTACACACCCACTCATCTCATCAGTGCCCTTCTTATCCAGCGGCAGCGGCTGCCCAGAGGCGTGCTGGCAGGGCACACGCTGAGCCTCCCCTGGAGGGGAGCAGCCAAGTGCTTCTGCACCTCAGACCTGTCCTATGTCTAATTCTGCTACTGGAAGGCTGCAAGCCTTTTACATGTGAAAGGACACAAGTTTAGTCATTAAAATAATATGTCCGCTCTACATTCATTAGTCTGATTTATTGATTTATTACTATTAAGTGATTTATCTAATCAAGTAGCTCTGTGACTAAAATCCTCACTATACATAAACATTCGTACACATTAACACATTTCTTTTCTCAGCCTCCAAAATATTCTTTTATAGTTAGTATTAAAGCCTATTAAACTGCAGACCTAATCTCTATAATTGACATGACAATATTCCTTAGTTAGAATGCCTGTTTTATTACTTTAGCAAGACATATCTAGAGGAAACATTTTTTTTATTTTTTGTAGCATACTCAGGATTAGCAACTCTATCAAATGACAAACCTGAATAATTGACCATTAACTGTAAAGTACTGGGACACAAGTGTTCTCCTGTTTCCGTGATGAGAGTTATTTCAACTTGTATCTATTATTTAGTACGGAATGTATCTATTCAAAATAGTTATGTAGCACTAGATTATTCAAGTTGAAGTTCTTTCCTACATTTAAACCACTTTTTGCTCTAAACTGTGATGGATGTATTAAGGCTCAGGTGTTTAGCTAGTGGAAATTGGTATTTCAGCTTTCAATTGGTTTCCAGCAAGTTAGGATCTGCCCTGTAAATGTTTTAGTTGTGCTCAGATTTCTTTCCAATGTTTTACCTGATATGAGAGGGTTTCTCATCCTTTCCATCTTTCTCTGTGGGGGGATGAGGGGAAGATGGTCAAGGTTAAGCTGCTCGGAGCAATAGAAAATCATATTTTCTTTTCAGCATCTCAGCACAAAAAGGAGACAATGCCCACTGTTGTTAGAACCGGAGTATTTTCAAGAATGCTGTACTCCCTTTTAAAAGTATTGCATTTGTAGCTGCTGTTACTCATATTTTCAGTTAATAAGAGCATCAGGTCCTGCCATCTGAGTTTAATTTACTCCTTTCCCCCAAAGCATACTTTATATACTGTTGCTGATGGTGCTTGTCTTACTTCCTCTGATTTCCCTCTGCTCTGTGGCAGTGCAAAAGGCTCTGCAGGTTCACGTTTCAGTCATGGTTTCATTACAACAGGTCATCTTTCCATTAGTAGCTGTGGCTGTCTAACTATCAGAAGGCCTCAACTATGTGATATTGCTTTTTCCAAGCTATCCATTCCATGCTGTAACACCCATGACCTCTCTTTTTCAGTTACAGTGCCATGGTGCCATCAGCTATTCCGCCACTGCTTTATTCTAGAGTTTCTTGTCTTTCTGCTTTCTGATGTCCAGTCAACTGTATTTATAAGGGTGGACTTTAAAAAAATGACCTTCTGCAGGTGTTTTTGATTTGTACCACCCATTCATTAATTACACAAATGAAGTCTAGGATAGTGTTGGGTGATCCAAAGAAAATCAAAAGAAGCGCTGTGACTCTTCTTTTGGCTTGGTTGGTATTTGGCTGCTTGTGTGCATGCTTTTCAGATCCTCTGTTGGAGTGTTGGTAGCACAGACTGCTTGTTATATCCAAATATTGATCCTTTTCAAACCTTCACAGTTCCTCAGATATGTCCTGTCTTCTGTATTCACAAGAAACTCACTGCAAAACTTGTGTCTGATAAATATTGTCTAGGCTTAAAGTGATATATTGCCAACTAATATGTTACTTAGTAAAGTTATTGGAAACCAAACCAAACCACAAAACTGTAATTATCAGCTATCGGTGGCTGTTGGATACCTCTGTGTGAATAAATCAGTTTCAAAATGCCAGCTGGGATGATTAGATGGGTCATGAACTACCGCTTGGTTTTCACTGTTCTGCATCAGGTACTTCATTCAAATATAATAATCTCAGACCTTTTTAAAAATTATTTTTCTGCTTTCTTGCTCATATTTTATCAGCAAAATAAATCTCTAATCTGTCTTGGGTGTACTGCCATACAGTTACGTCCTCATATATTATATAATATATATTATAAAATATATAATATGCATATATTTTTCAGACTCCTTAGATCCATTAAAATGTTTCCTCTTTTCAAACTTATGTCTTCCTTGGTTCCAAATGCTTTTTTTGCCCCCAGAGATTCTAGGAATTAAAAATTAAGAGAACGTGTCATTTCTTTGCAGGATGCTTTGGTTTGATTTGGTTGATTGATTGATTTATAAGAGCCCTTGCATCACTATTATCTCTTTCTCACTATTTTCCATTTGTTTATTGTGTATGCTGATAAGCAAATTATTATATGCACCTCCTCTTCCAAGACTTTTTCCCTAGTACCACATCCAATGGCTTTTCAGTGAAAAAAGAAATATCTGTTATGGCCTTTCAAGTCAAGTTTAGTCTCAAGTATCGAATTTTTACAAAATCTGGATTTTTATCAAGAATGTTCTCTGTAGGGTTATAATCTGGTTTTTGTGTGCTCCTTATTATTGCACTGAGAAAATGTCTGATTTCCACACAATGACAAATATTTCCCTTTCTGTTTGGCATAACATTCAGAGTGCTGCTGTTGGCAATGAACCGCACATTCTGTGATTTGGAAGTGGGTGCTTTTTCATTACAGGACTGCTTATAAAGTAGGTCATTGTAGCATTACTTCATTTTATACCTTGCCTTATTTTATTTCTATTTCATCAGTGTTAACACATTTCATATCTTAGAAGGTCATCTCAATATTTATTTCATTATTATCTACCTTTCACCTTTAATCTCTTTCTCACTAGTGAGTATTTCTGCTTATTTTGGTTTGTTCACAATCCTGACACAAAATCCAGTTCCTGTAGAAAAGTTTGTTCTTTTAAACACTTGGTTGTTTTAATTATGTTTGAATCTCGTGCCATTTTTTTCTGAAGTGTACCAAGAAGACTAAATACGATCATATGCTTTTAAGTGAAATGCAAGGCGAATATACTTTTAAGTACCCAAACTTTTGTCCCTGCACATGCCCCAAAACATCTTTAGTTCACTGGCTTGAACACCTCAACGTCACTCTACCAATTAATGCCTCATAATCATAGACCAGGACTTCCAAGTCCTCAAAGTGCCTGTTTCTGTAGTTGTGTTCATTGTGTTTATAACATGTATGTGAACCATAGACACGCTCACATAGGTTCACACAGCACACTAAGCTCTGCTCTGCACAGCACTGAATGCACCACAAAGGCCAGCACATTCAGGAACAGGCAGACGAAGTGAAACGGCACCTGCCTTCTACGTGGCAGCCTACTTACTACGGCTCTGATTTACGTGGGGGTGGGAAATAAATGTTCTGCTCTCTTCTCATCTCACTCAGATTTATGTCTCATCTTCCTAGAAAGTAACAAGAGCATTTAAAAGACATTTAGAAATACCATTTCTGGAGTACTTGTCCACTGATTTCTATAAGAATACAAAATTTCTCTTCTCTCAGAAACTATTTATATTATTCCCTTTTTCTTTTTTCTTAGGCTTATGATATCTTTAGAAAAAGAAAAAAAAAACACACTCTGGAAATATTCACTCGTTTTTTTTTTTTTAAAAAAAGCCCTCAAGTAAGTAGACAAAATCCTCATTTAGATTTTTTATATCTATAGTGCAGATAATCACTATTCTGCTACACAATTACTCTTTAGAATACAGTTTTATGTTGCAATGTATATTTTGGGGATTATGACAAGTATACAGGGGAAAAAAATGGGAGAAGCTAACTAGAAACATAATTATCAAAGAAAGTGAAAGAATTTGTTCCTAGCAGGAAAATATGAATCATACTTTAGAATAACAGCAGTTAAATGCTGTCTGAAGCACGAAATCACAGGTCCTCTTGCACAATGCCTACAGAAAAAGGACATAATATTAGAGTAATTCACAGTCAAATGAAATTTTATTACTCATGAGTGATAGTTTTGTGAGAAAAGGTTGATATTTGTTTTACAATAGACACACTAGCTGGTTGGGTTTTTTTACTCCCCAGATAAGTAAAATCTCAACTGGTGACCATGAAGTTTTGATGCAAATGGCTTTCTTTTCATGAATGTCTTTCAGAATGTGGTGGTGGAGTGTCATTATACAGTCAGATTTTAATAAATCACAAAATCACTTGTCTCTTATCCATCTTAATATTAGCCTAATGCTTTTTTCATACAAACTTACATTTTCTTTTGGTGAGATTGCTCAAAGAATGCATGGAAAGTACAACTGTACTTTGGTATTCTCTACTTGCTAATACTTTTGTAGTTTGTGGACAGAGAAATCATTGAGATTCTGTATAAATTTTACATGAAAACTATGGAAAGAATTTTCACATCTTCCCTGCAAGAAAACTGAAACTTCTCTATAGTTGATTTCAATCAAAAATTCAGTGCTCTTGCATCATAATGATGAACATTTTATTTAATGTGGGATATTAGGAGTAATAATGAATAAAAAAACATACTGGTCAGTAAATCTTCAAGACATCAGAAATTCTACAAAAAAACCCACCTTGAGAAACAGCTAGATTCAGCCTCTGGATTAGGACATTACTTTAAGTGCCTTGCTGAGTTACATCAGCGCTGGTTTGTATGTGTACTTCCATGGGCACAGCTACAGTTCTGTGAGCACTAAACGCAGGTCCATTGATTTGGTACTGTTGTAATATCTATCTCCTTTTCAGACCTCTCATTATGTTGTGTTTCTTCTGAACAGCAATATAAATATTAGTTGAACTCTTTGGCTCTATAGCTGACATCGTCTCCCGGAGTCATAGGCAGATTTTGGGAGCTTTCATATGGCAGCCCAGCTGCTCTCCTTTCATCTACCACTCCCATGTCATGAGTTTGTTTCCTTTGACTTCAAAAAGAGTATACAGGAACTGTATCCGACCAACAATATACCCACCTGAGTGTCCTGCTTCCATCACTGGCTGAAATGGATGCCTAGGGAATACGAATTGGGGTAGGCATATAATATTTCTGAAAGTTCTTTCAGACTCTAATTACTTCTGGTTCGGAGTCTTACTGAGCCAGAGGTAGTTCATATGTATTTGGTAAACCCCACAATTTATTTCTCTGGGAATCTGTCCGGTCTCCTCTTGAAATTATGTAAACATCCTATGAAAAGGAGTTTTACAGCCTAACTATAAACTGCTTGAGTGAAGAGCTATTTTTGTTTGCTGACTGCAGTACATGCCTAAAGTGTTTGTACCGGGAGAAAGAAGACGTGGACATGAGATTTTAAATCACCCCCTCCCGGCTGTTCATGGTTTTACAGATGCCATCCTCCTGCTCTCATCATTCCAAGCTAGAGATTCAGAAAGTAGTCAGTCATTCCTCTTATAATGGTCCATTCAAATGTTTAATATTTCTTCTTGCCTTCTTCTGAACGTTTTCTAGTTCTTTTACATTATTTTTTGAGATGGGCAGAACCAGCTGCACATAGTAGTTGAGACACAGGCATACAATTCCAGCACAAATCCACTAACTTCTTATAACTCTCTGCGACCCCCTCCACCAGCAGTAAGAAACCAGAGATATGGTGGTGACATATGAGGAAGGAGAAAGAGATTCTTTGCCTACATCTGTAACAGTAAATAGGCTCAGTAATCATTCTGTGGCCGACGGGTCACTTAGTATGGTACAGCCACTGGCCATGCAACGATTTCCCATTAGAAGGGGTTGCCTGGTCTTTGCTTGGGTAGTGCTAATTACACCAGGCCGAATCATTGCTAGGTATTATGCTAACAATTTAGCTCTTTGATGATTGTATGTCATCTCTTGCACCTGTGTTCCAGCCTTGTTCAATTCACTAGTGCAGAAACAGCCTGAATGTTTGCTCTGGCTGAAGTATTGCCATTACTATTACAGGAGCCAGGGCAGAGTAGCAGAGGTGCTGGTTTGTACAGCCCCTTCTCTTTTTAAATCATTGCTCTGTCCCCCTCTACTGCTACAAGCAGAGTGACAATGGTGATGTTTATGTAAATGTATTTGGGAAATGCTGGTCTGATCATTGTAACATTGGTCATATTTGGGCTTTGGCTATACAGTAGAGAACAGTACAAGGTCCCGTAGTCTGCATTGGTCATATCTGGGCTTTGGCTATACAGTAGAGAACAGTACAAGGTCCCATAGTCTGCATTGCTTGGTAAATTTTTTCCATTATGCATAGTAATATGGTATATTAATTGCTTTTTTTCAGGTGTTACTTCATGTCTGAAGTCACTCAGCTCCAGTTTTTGTTCCTTCCATTGCACACTCCACGGTAACAGACTTGCAGTTCTACTCTCTACGTGCACGTGTGTGTCTATGTCTGTACCTATATACGTTATTTTTTAGGATAATAAATGAAAATGGAATAGTTAGATCTTTCACAATAGCAGCAATACCACCAATTTTTAAAGAGGCTAATAATATTGTGTCCAGCTGTTGATTTATTATTTATTCTGTTAGTAAAGGTTATCCACACACACACACACAACCACACAAGTTTGAAAGGTGAGATACCAACGGAAGCAAAAATTAAACTCCCAGAAAGTTGTCATTTGGCATTCAGAGCTCTGCCCTAACCTGAACCCTGCCAACAGTTTCTTTTACATAATATGGCACTTCCATTGTGGTGTCCCACAACAATCTGCTGTTTAAAATCAAAGGTCTAAGACAAATGGACTACAAAAAGAAGAATACTCTGCTCCTTTTGATTCTATTTAATACTTTGACTTCTATTAGCTTCTGCAACTATTTTTTTTCATAGGTAGCAAAGACCTAGTAGAGAAGTAAAGGATTCTTAAAATAAACCAAGATATTTGGCCATTTGCCTAACATACCCTTGCTGTAGGAGGTTACAAGTAAAGAATGACAGATTTTTTCCAGAGGGTGAAATCTACCTGGGAAGCAGAACCCTGATTCACGGTTAAGCAGTCAGAAGCGGTAACATGGAGCCAGAATAAGATAATATGCATAAATACCTGGAAAAAAATTATAGAACAGGAAGTGGTTTTGGCAAAATTTACAAACAAAAGGTGGAGGGTGGTGGTGAATAATCTTGCCAATGTTATTTCTCACAAAGCCACTGCTTCCTCAACCCTCAGTAAGCATTGAGAAGGACACTGTGACTCCAAAGTCAGCTGCATAGCTAAAAGGAGGAGGAAAAAATATATCCAGATTCAAGCTGGTATCTTTGACATAGTCTGTAACATTCAGTTTTATGATCAGCTTAAATGTGTGACTAAGTATCAGCTCTTGATTTTAGGATATTCTATGCTACTCATAATATGCCCAAAGAAAACCCATTATTTCCTTAATTAATCAGTGTACAGTGCAGTCTTTACTACAACCACCTTAACCAACTCATTGCAGTACAGAAGCCTGTCACTTTTCACGTGCATGTCACTAAAGGGTTGAAAATAAAAATCCTCAGAATTTCTAGTCAGTAAATGCCCCAACTAAAATGATTTCTGCTTAAGAGATCTTCCTGATGTGAAAATATTTGAATATTTGATTTCTTTTTTAATTTTTGATGACTGAAAATTTGAATATTTGAAAGTATTCTGTTTTTTCCAAATAAGTTGTTTTTAATTTAAGAACACGTCAATTCTATGTGCCACAAGTTACTGGCTTTTCAAATAGTTATAAGAGCCATCAGTGCTGTGCTGTTTTACCTGAGAACCCCAGTCAGGGTCTGCCAAAAACAGTTCCGAAACTAGAAGTCTTTCCTTGTGGCTAGCTATCAAACATAAGCTGCTAATACAGCGCCAGAAACATTTTGTTTGGCTGATTCTGTGAATGCTTATAACAGGTTTCATATAGTATAAGTATTAAGTTAAAGGGAAATATACACTCTCCCCTGGAGAACCGTCAGGTAATGAGGGAGGGAACAACTGAAAACTGATGTATGGCCATCATCGATGTTATACCAGAGACTTAGTGGATTAGATAAGTCTAACCTTAACAAAAGTACAGACAAATACATACTGCATCAATTTAAATTAGACTATTAAATCTATTAAATTCTAATTAGTTCTTAAAATTTAACTGGATATTGTTAAAGCAGACTCCAGAAGTTTTAGTGTGCATCTGCTTTATCAGTGCCAATGAGTTTCCATGCATGGTGACATGGGATAACTTGAGTCATACAAAAAATTAAAAGATTTTTTAATCATGAAGGACTTTTTTTTTTTTTTTTTAATGCCAAACCACATTTTTATGGTTGCTGATAAGCCCAAGAACAAATGTTTTTTCATTAAAAATGCAGTTCTGCTAGGTTAATGTCTTAGCTCTTTGGGATATAAAACTCCCAGAATTTCAAAAGAAGGCAGCTGGCTTCTGCAAATCAGGCCTGCATCATGTAACCCTGGCTACATTTTCACAATTATACGGAGAATATTTTCTGATTTTCAGGCTGCGCTGGCAAGACGCCATGACCAGGCTGTAACTAAAGCAGCCTCTGAACTTCCTTCTCACAAGTTCAATACCTTGGCAGGACTTTTTCACACTTCCTTCTTAAGAGGATATAGCTCACTTAAAAGAAGAATTTTGAATTACTTTAGACATTGTCTTTCTTTCTAATTACTCAGATTACTTCACCGTCTTCACACGTTCTCTGTGTGCCTTCATATTGTGTAAAAACTTTGTGGTAAAATACTGATTCCAAATGAAGTGAATAGAGGAAAAAACATCGACTTCATCAGGGTCAGACTTTGCCTCTTGTTTTTATACCTTGTACCTTTCATAATTTAACTGTGCCAGTGCTGGAGCCTTAACATACAGTAGGAAGTTTCTCTGTTAAAGAGCACTAAACAATTCCACCTCTAGTGGCTCTCACAGATGCAAAACACACAAGTACGTTATCCTGCCTCACATCCTTCCTTGAGATTCTACACTCTGGTGATGCTTCCAAAACCACTTAGCACTGCCAGGCAGGAGGCAAGTTGAGACTATTACTTAGCTGACTGTGTAAAGTATTTTTGTTTCACAGACTTTTCTTTCACATCTTTATATCCAGCTTTCCAAGTGCTTGCATCATCAAGCTCTCGCATCTTGTCACAAAAGACAACTATTAGAAATTTATGATAGTTGTGGTCCTTTTTGCTTCATGTTTGCACCTTTTCTCACACGATAAAGTTCTGAGGTCTGATGAGAATCTGCAAATATTATTTTAGTGCATTGTAATGATAGAACAATATGTAACTTTATATCAATAGAAATAATAATAATAGAACATTTGAAGTTAAGTCTCACAAATGGAAATCTGGAAAAAGCTGGGCAAAGCATCTGCACACTTAGCTAAGCATTGGCACTGGACTTGAAAAGACATAGTCTAGTTGCAACTGTAATGGTTAAACAGAGATAACTCAGTTAAGCTAGGTTTTAAGACTTTTCTTGCAGACTGAAAATTGTCATCTATCTGTTTTAAAAGTCAATACATCTTGAATGTGGATTAAGATAATTTACCTGCAAGGATTATGTGGTTTATAACAAAAAAGACAAGTCGATGTAAAAATAAATTTTCCCTTTCACTTTTAATACCAGATTTACACAACACTGTCACATTCTCTGAGCTCCCAACTGATTGTGATCTCAGGGAACCGAGATGGGCCACTGCAGCTTTCAAAGTAGAAGGAACTTCAGTAGATGCATATTTTTTCCCACTGAACTGCAGTTAGAAAGGTCAGAGATTATTGTTTGAGAAAGATCATGTATTTCCATCTAATTAGTCCTTATACATGCTACAGTTCAAACAACATAAAAGAAACTTTCCACACAAACTGATTACACTGCCTGTTGGTAACAAAGCAATGGCTGTCTCAGTATGTTGTTAAGCAGGTTAAGTCAACATCTCCCTCTCAAGTTCACCTCAGATCCACTTTCTGATCATCAACAAAATCTGTTCTGTGCATCCCAGTAAAGTGGTTCCATTTTCCCATGCACAGTCAAATCACATTTTCGTTGTTAAAGCAATAGGAATAAGTAGGATGACAGCAATTTCTAATTCTCTATTAAGCTAGAAGAGACCTTCTTCTCCTGTCCTTACCTTGAGAGAACTAAATTATTTCTCTATATCATGCTTCCTTACCTTCCTCTCCTTTTTCAGAATTTAGGATACAAGGTCAGGGTTACCCTCAGGAGCAGCAGAGGAGAGGAGGTGGTAACACCACTGATGGGCTGAATAGGCTTGCTAAGCTTTAGACCATCCTTACTCTTCCCAGACAAAACTGCACACATTTATACTAATGTAATTTCATTTTTCTGCTAAACACTGGAAAGCAAATTTCTTCCTAACTTGTACCCCTTGTAAACTACTGCTCCAGATGTATATTTCAGGAAGATGCAGCTTGACTTTTTAGGGTTCTCAGTGAAAAACAAGATCAATAACTTGTCACAGCAAGAGATACTTTGCTGTCTGCAGGGTGATGTAATATAGCATTGTGGATAGGGGAAAAAATGAAAAACATCCTAAACAATTCTGAGCTTGTCTTTGTACAGTTGGACAGGCTGTTATTAAGCTAGTTAAACAATTTTTTTCTCCAATAACTTAATGCTGAGATTATTAGGTATTAGTGTCATTTTGTAACAACATTTTTATGTTTAGGGCTACTTTGTAAACAAGACGCTTAAAAATACTGCTGCCTTTGATTTTCTTCTGTGTGTTGTATAAGCATAGACAGGCAGTTCCTGAAGAATCTGCTATGACTAGAAAGGAAGCAACTAAAAATGATGAAAATGTAAAGCTTTATTATTAATTTCTACATTATTGCCTATAACTTTAACCTGACTTTTCCTCTTTCCTATTTCATTACAAGATGATTAATTTCTTATATTAGGCAACAATGAATACATAATTCTTAAAAATATGAATAAACATAGCAGCATATTGACCTTGCATTTGTATATTTTATTAAGGAATTGAGTAATTAATTCTGTTTTGTTTGGCAATTTATGTTCAAGCTACAAGGCACGTCAAGTTTAATTGCAAATTCTACTGATAGGGATTGAAAGCAATTTTCTTCACCTCCTTAATTTAATCATCTGTATTGTTACAAATTATTATATCATTTCCCACAGTTACACTAGTATTTGTATGGAATGGAAACATAGAAGTAATATCAAATTAAGTTTTATTTGCCTCTGAATTATGTCACCTTTCTATTCCAATATCCTCAATCTGCACAGCTGTAGCTATGTTGTAAAAGTCCAGAAATTTCAGTATCTCTGGCTTCAACGTGAACATTTATGGAAAGTCAGGGAGGAAAAATTAGTTCCACAATAAGTGATCGTCATGCGAAGAGCATTAGAATAACAAGATTATTTATGATGGAAGGGCATCTGGAAATCATCTGGTCCAATCCCCTGCTTGAACTACATCCAGTTAGAGCTGTTGATCAGGGCTGTATCCAGCTGAGTTTTGAACATGTCCAAGAATGGAGATCCCACAGACTCTATAAACATCTTTTCCAGTGTTTAATCACCCTCATAAAGAAAACGTTTTCTTTCTTATATTTAATTTGAATTTCTCATGTTCCAGCTTAGAATCCTAGAATCACATGAGTTGAGTTTGGAAGGGAACTTCTGGAGAGCACCTGCTTCAGCTCTCTGCTGAGAACAGACTAGATTAGATTAGCCAGGGCCTTGTCAAGCTGAGTCTTGAATATTTTCAACAAGGGAAATTCCATCGCTTCTCTGGGCAACCTGTTCCACTGTTCAATTGTTCTCAGAGTGCAGATTTTCTTATTCTCACATACAGATGGAATTCTCCCTGAAACAAATTACTCTGGATGTGGTCTCTCAAGTGCTAAATAGAGATGAGAATCTGGCCACATAAATGCAGACATAGCAGAGTACACAGTTAGCCTTCTTTGCTCCATGGACACATTGCTGACTATATATCTGTCTCTGCAGATACCCATAAAGATGTATCTATATAACTATGGACATTTGGTATCTACTTATTTGTACCTACTACATGGATAATGGGCCAGAGTGCCCTTTCAGCAAGTTCATGGAGGACAGAAAATCATGTATAGTGAGAGGTGGTGAGAGAGATGGATGATATCAATAACTGTATTTGTAGATGTCTATATAAATCAATAGATAGGTCTATGTAATATAAAGATACTTAAGTGTTGACCGTTTTGTTGATTCCTGAGGAGAGCTGCTAGTAGCTGGCTGAAACCTGGACTTTGTATTGCTGATGGTAACTTTGAGCCTGACGATTTATCTAAATTTTTGACACCTTACCAAGTCCTTATCTCATCTCATTTTATGGAAAACCATGCCAAAAGATTTGCTGAAGTCAAGGTAAATGACATCCACTGTCCTCCCCTTGTCCACAAACCCTGTCATTTCATGACATGAAACACTCAGATTGACCATGTATGATTTGTCGTTGCTAAATCCATGCTGTCTGCTCCCAGTTACATTTTGCTCTTCATATATTTAGAAATAAATTCAAAGAGGACTTTGACCCACAAACTTCACAGGGACTGATATGAGGCTGAGATGCCTACAGTTTCCTTGGTCCTTCTCCTCATTTTCTCCAAGACAGATGTGACATTTTTCTTCTTCTAGACACCAGAAGTCTCCCCCAGTCACCATGGCCTTTCCAAGCTCATAGTCAGTAGTCTCTTAGTGACATCACTCAAGTAAGGAACAAAGCACACAAAAGGAAAAGAGTGCACTTCACCACAGATTATAGTTTAATGTAAAAACTTGTGGCTAAAATGATCCAGGATTTCTGCAAGAACAGCTTCAGATCCTGTAAGAATTGACTCAGCCCTCCAGCTGTCAACTGCAGAGCTACTCAAGCCTCCTTTAAGATCTCTTAGATCATATTTTTAAAGGAAGTACCAGCATGCACCTCTTCTTTTGTAAGTAAGAAAAATCCATTCCCCTATCAGCTTCACTCATGAAAGTGGAAAACCTACATTATTCCTCCACAAGTACGTAAACAGAGAAAAGATGTGTTTTCCCTCCACTCGCCATCCCCTGCTGTGTTCTATATCCATGCATGAGTAAAGATAATTATGTCCAATCTTTTGACATATATGTCAGAAGTAAGGGAGGGGGGAGACAGGGAGAGGTAAAAGATAAGTAGTGTCTTGTTCTTTCTTAGCACAAAATTGTTCCTGTAAAAATGGGAACTACTTTCTTGAGAATTACCCTTTTAATTCCAAGTCAGCTGTCATTTGATGAGTAGTCAGTCTTGGTATTTGTGCATGCTGTGCCTTCTGCTGATTGACTGCCACCTGATGCTCCAAAATATCTATGTGATACAGAAGCACACTTACAACTCAGTCACTACAATATATACACTTTTAAGTCCACCTCTAAAAATCCTGTAGTTGGTAGTTATAAAGCACTTTTGGACCTTTAAAGTGGATATGGGTGTTAGAATGTGACAAGAGCTTAGCAGACATAACCAGAGTAATGAATGGCTGGTAGGAGAGTAGTACGTGCTAAAATAAATGCCACTGATCAATATGTACTGACATTGGTTCTATCCTATTTAGCATAAGTGACTACCAATTTGTATAATAGAGAGGTGAGGATAAAAAATCTTCTTCTGAGGTAAATAGAAAGAGAAATGAGAGCAGTTCTTATGTGAATGCAGTTACCCTTTAGATACTGTCCTTTGGTATTCTGATGAATGAAAAAGCAAGAAATTAGCACACCATAATTTATCCGAGTATGAGACTAAACGTATGTTCAGTAAACAAACCCGGAATAAAATAGACAGAAAGACAGGAAAGGAATAAAACAATGCTTTCATATATAAATAGTATTGAAAACTATGCAGCAGAAAATAGTAACATATTTGAAAAGTTATATGTGGTACTGTTAGTAACACAAAACAGACAAAGAGTGTTCCAACACCAGACAAAGACTGCTTATTCTGTATCAGCAGGTTGGTTCTCTGAGCTGTGTGTATACATTCGGAAAACAGCCAGGAAAGACATTATCAAATTCTACATTTTTTATGCAGAAATGTTCAAAGCTATAGATTTTTACTTCCTCTTCTGTATGCCAGGAATAGCAAACGAAGGCCAAGCCAAAAGATAGCAATAGAATCAAGAAACAATGTGAGAGAGAGAGAGATACTAACCCTGAAGACATCAGGAGGAATAATTCTGGGTGTACACTTGCCTGATAGCAGTAGAATTGTAGTCAATATACAGAGGATTTGGTGGATACATTTTATTTTATTCTCACACCAAGCGAAGGCAGGTAAACAATTAACTGCTACATTGCATGTGGCCTCAGTTGAATGAGAGAGAGTAATAAAAGAACTAGTCAAAAAGCAGAAGGTCTCTTTCATCAAGCTATGATTTTCCCATTTGGTGCATTCCAAAGAAAGTACTTGGGGAATTTAATCTGGTCATCACTTACCATATCTAAAGGGCAAATCAGTAAATTATTAAATTGACCTGATACTATGCTTCAGTTTCTTTTGAGTCATTGGCTCAGACTGTCAGGATTACTGGAGTCCATGGCAAGGGATGCCAGTGGTATAGAGACATGTTATTGCACCACTTGAGCCCATGACATAAGCCATTCTGAATATACCGATACCATGAAATTGTGTTCCATTCATTGTCCTTGCTTATTGCAGAATATACGTATGACTGACCACTACCTACTGAGCCAAAATCAGAGTGGATGAAGCATAAGACAGAAAGGGCATTGCATCTTTCTTTGTGTGTGTGAAAGCAAATCAAAAGAAAGAAAGAAAAACAAACAAACAAACAAACAAACAAACCCCCCCCCCCCCCCAAAAAAAAAAAAAAAAAAACAGAAACAACCAAATTCAGTTAAGGTTCTCATTATGCTGAGAAGTCTCAGACAAGGCAGGAACTAGTGACTCAAAACAGAGGACTAAGATAATGTATTATATAAGTTCAGGAAATAAAGGTGGATAAAGGCATAGGTTAGACTTACCAGACAAGAAAGAAAAAAGTGAAATATGTTGCAGGGGAGGTTTGATTTTGTCATTATTTGTAATCAGAGGCAAAAAAGAGGAATTACATTCATATCTGTTTTAATGAAGTTTAAAGAAAGTGCTATTATCGTGGAATCTAAACCCATTACAGTAATTCACTGCAAAGAATGGATGAAAATTGTTATACATCATATTATCTTCTTTTTTCTCTGTGGAAAAAAAAATAATAAATTTCTTGTTGATAGTTCTTTTAATTTATGTTGGGGGTAATGTGGTGCCTGTGATGTTCTTTGTGTGTTCCTTATGAAATATGATGACAAAAGAACATCCTTAAAATATAAAATCTTGCTATTTAAATTTGTGTTACTTTCTGCGTGTCATTCAGGTGTAGAGTTGGTACAGGCAAAAGTGCCCCTTGTATGAATTAGCTTCCTTTTTCCAGAAGCAGTTTTATTGTGGCAGGGATTTGGAATTACTGTTGCCTTTGATCATCTTTCGGATTTCTGGAGTCTGAACTCATATGAATTCCTTTATTTATAAGGTCCACCTTCAGAGAGGCTTAAATCTGGACTCAAATTTCAGAGGAAGTGAAGAGGGCAAGCTATCAGTTTAGTTAAAAAATATCCATATATTTAACATAGTTGCATTTAGTTTTGGTCCCTATACTCCAATGACTGGTCACTTTAAACTGCTTTCCCCCCTTACTGTTGTAGTAGCAAAAAGTATAGATCTGGAGCAGAATGATTCTTCATACAGTCTCCCATTCTGCAACGTTGTAAAGGCATTTCCATAGGAACTCTTTAGCAATATTCAATAAAAATGGGGAATGTTAAAAAAAGTATATCGATACTATCACTGTAATGCATTGTTGCATATTAATGCCTATAAAATATCTCTATTTCTTGAAGCATCTAATGAACATTGCAAAATGCATCTAAGAAACTTTTATATTCAGTTCTACACCTGAAAATTTTTCTGTGAAAAGCTGGATGATTGAAGATAATAATATTTGCTAAAAGAGTGCTGTGTCAGGTGGACATAAAAATGTAAGAAAAGCTTATGCTATTTCAGCAATATAAAAGCAACACTTGTGAGCTAGGCTCTGTGGTAGACTCAGATAAACTGTTGCTCTTTTCAGACTCAAGTGAACGGAGGATTATGTTTTTTTCAGAACAAATTGTTCTCTCATTCCATCCCATAGCTATGTAGTTCCTGATGCTCTAATGGAGATTGAATCCAGATAATCCACAACAGAATTTAACAGTGAAGAAATCTTACAGGACAGACGTTCTTAGGCTTAAGTTACTGATACTGATTCAGAGATATTTCCTGTGCTATTTCCTGTATAAATACAATATTATCAATTTTGCAGGATTTTGCATCAGGATCTCCTGGCAGTACAAAATGCATGTTGTGAGGAAGAAACAATATCATTCCCTGTTAAAGATAAGCTATTATAAAAAGGCAGAGTATGAAAAAGAACTTGGTAGGAAACAGAAAATAAATAAAACAGACTCATTTCTTAAGTATAATCATACAATCATAGAATAGATGAACTCGGAAAGCAGCCTTCGGGGACCATTTTTCCAATTGCCCCTACTCAAAACAGGGTTAACTAGAACAGGTTGCCCAGGACTGACCCCGGTTGGGTTTTAAATATGTCCAAGAATGGAGACCCTACAACCACTCTGGGCAACCTGTTCTAGTGTTTGATCGACCTTAGATAAAAAAGGGGGTGGAGGATGATTGTTCAAATGGAATTCCTTGTGTTTCAATTTCTGTACATTGCCTTTTCTCCTTGCACTGGGCACCACTGGAAAAAGCCTGACTTTGTCTTCCTCAGTACCTCCATCAAGTATTTATACAAACTGTGAAGATCACCCTGAGCTTTCTTTTCTCTACACTGAACAGCCCCAGCTCTTTCACCCTCTCTTTGTATGTCAGATGCCCTCTTCCCTCAATCATCTTTGTGGACCTTTACTGGACTCACTTGAGTATGTCCATATCTCTCTTGCACTGGGGAACGCAGACCTGGACACAGCATTCCAGATGTGGCCTCACCAGGATTTACAAGAGGGGAAGAATCACCTCCCTTAACTGGATGGAAACACTCTTCCTCATGCAAACCAGGATGCTGTTGACCTTCTTTACCATGAGGACACATAGCTTTTCTTTTTTTTTCCCCTCAGAAAGAAAAAAAAATACCATGAAAATATGGTCAATTTAGTGTTCAGTACGGCTCCCAGGTCCTTTTCTGAAAAACTACTTTCCAGCTGATCCATCCCTAGTGCGTACTCGTACATGGGGTTATTTCTTCCCAAGCGCAGATCTTGGCATGTTGCCTTGTAGAACTTTACAAGGTTCCCATTGGCCCATTTCTCCAGTCGGTCGACGTCATTCTGAATGATATCATCCACAGCCTTGCTGAAGGTGCCTCATCATGTAGGTCATTAACAAAGATGTAAAGCAATATTGGACCCAGTATCAACCCTTTGGGTACTCTAGTAGTGATTGGCATCCAGCTAGACTTTTTGCCAATGATCACAACCCATTGAGCCTCGCAGTTCACCTAGTTTTCAGTACACCTACCTGTTCACTTATCTAGTGCATATTTCACGAGTTTGTCAAGGAGAATGTTATGGCAGATCGTTGAAAGCCATACTAAAGTAGAGACGAAAATATCTGCTGCTCTCCCCTCATGTACCAAGCCAGTCATCTAATTACAGAAGGCTCTCGGCATGATTGATCATAAATTCATGCTGACTACTCATCACCCTCCTGTCCTTCATATGTCTGGAAAAGGTTACCACGAGGATTTCCTCCATCACATTCCCAGGGATTGCAATGATCCTGGGAACTGCAAGTCTTGGGATTCTTTATCTCACCCCTTTTTGAAAATAGCAATGATATGTTCTTTTTTCCAGTCCTCATACTAGAACAGCGTCTATATATTCCTTGTAGATCACCTGACACTGCTTTTATATCTCATACACTTCTTTATATTTGGGATGTCAGCAGCTTCTTGTTCAACCATACAGGCCTCCTGCCACCTTTGCTTCATTTCCTGCAAGTCAAGATGGACCATTCTTGAGCTTGGAGGAAGTGATTCTTGAAAATCAACCAGCTCTTCCTAGACCTCTTTTCTCTCCAGGACCATGTCCCATATCTGCTTGTTTCAAGCAGATCTTTGAGAAGGCTAAAATCTTGTCCAAAGTCCACAGTTGTGATCCTGCTTTTTTCCTGCCTTGTTCTTTCCTCTCAGGATCCTGTCTCCACTGCCCCATGGTCACTGCAGCCAAGGTTGCTCTCAGGCTTCACATCCCTGATCATTTCTTCTTTGTATCATGTCCAGGAGAGCATCTCCCCTCATCAGCTTCATAATTTGTCATCAATGCATTCCAGAAACCTCCTGTGTTACTTCTGCCTTGCTGTGCTGTCCTTCTAGCGTATACTGGGGTGGTTAGTCCTCCATGAGGAGCAGCGCCTGCAAAAGTAAGACTTTTTCCAATTGTATGAAGGTCTCATTTACTTCTTCTTCCCAATCAAGCAGTCTGTATCAGACCCCCACAACAGTGTCGAACAAATTGACTATTAATTTTATTGATCAAATCCTGTACATTTCAGGTTCTAGTAATAATAAGTCCTTCCAGAGGGATGCTTCATATTTGATACCACTAAACCTGGAGACCATTCTTTTGCACCATATAACATAAGAAGATATTCTAATATCACCAATAACACACTTCTAATAGTCTACTTGTTGACTCACCATTTCTTCATGAGAAAATAAAATTAGAAATAAAAATCCAGAGGTAATAATTGAAGCACTCTGATGTTGATTGTAATTGCATGTTCTGTTCAGTAAAATTTTATTTAGGCTAATTTTCCAGAGCCTTACTTTTTATAATTGACACTCCTCTCTTACAGCCAGAATCTAATTAGATTCCATGTCACTCAATAAAATTGGAAACTTCATTCAAATGTAAATCACACTAGTTTGGGAATGTACAACCTGAATAAGCAGATGTTCTAAAAAAAATTTTTTTTTTTTTAAGGCAAGAAAACTATGTGATACGAAACAAAGTCATCTGTATGAAATAATTTTGATGTGTTTTATAGTTGACTTCACATAACTGAATGTGTTGCATTTTTTCTTCTGCATGCTTCAGAACATAAGTTACATTTTCAGCTCTTTTACTGGTTCTGCAAAGAAAAAATGTACAGTGTGTTGGTTTTTGTTGCATTGCAAATTTATATGACTATGACTTGTGAAATCAGTAGGAGCAAATTACTGTTTACAACCTAGAACACATATTAGATTTTATACCAAGCATCTAAATTGAATGAGGGAACTTCAGGACAGACTTAACTTCCATCTGGCACAAACACCCAAACCAGATTTCCTGCAAATAACTTAGCACTAGGCTTCCTATGATCTTGCTATGTACTGGAAAAAATAGTCTCCTTTACTTACTCCATTTATGACATGAATAGAAAGAACCACATAACTGCACAGAAAATAACGTGTAATATAATTGGAGATAGATGATGAAGTCTCTGTATCTCAATGTGTCACCCAACACCATGTTTTAGACAGGTGATGAAGACATTCAAAACCCGCCTGAAGGCGTTCCTGTGCAACCTGCTCTAGGTGAACCTGCTTTGGCAGGAGGTTGGACTAGATGATCTCCAGAGGTCCCTTCCAACCTCTGCCATTCTGTGATGCTGTGATTCTGTGATGGGGGAAAGTACAGCTACAGATAGAGAACAGGTACGTGGAGGAAGATCACAGATGAAGGGGAAACACTGGTTTCACCTCACTCTCTGTTTCATTACCAAACATCATGGCTGTAAGCAGTCTTTCAGGAACTGTAACTTGGATTGCCCACAGAAAAAATATGATTGCTCCTCTTCTATCACACTGCATCAACAATTCTTATATCCGAATTGCACTTCTTCCCACCAGATTCCTAGACATAATGAAGAAGCAGATTGGCTTAATGGTCTACATAGAATATCAGGATGTAAAATACTCAGTATCAATCCAAAAAATGTGCTTAAATAAAGCATAGCATGGTGTTTTGCAAACTGGATTCTCAAATATATCCTGTGCTCTGGAAAAATACATTTCATCATGTAATTACTTTCTTCTAATTTTATAGAATTTCATGCTCTCTCATCATTTGTCTTCCCTTACCACTGACATCTTTATTAGTTTTATTACCAATGTGTGAGAAAAAAAACAATTAATCCAAATTAATTTTCAGAAGTTAAAATCTTTGGCTCACTGAAACTACAAAAAAAATTGTTTGTTTGTTTATAATTGACTACCTTGAGACAAATATTTCAGTCAAATACTCAGCCGTGAACTTTCAATTGGGACTGTTTTTATATTAGATAGATAAATGGAAAAAAAATTAAAAAGTAGTGAAATCAGATATTAATTGAGATTATTTTTCAAAGCTGTCTGAGGAACTTGGTCACAGTACCTAGATTTAATCAGAATTAGACGTTCAAGTCCCTTAGAACTTTTGTGAGCCCAAGCTCACAGCTGATAAGCTTTCGTACGTTCAGTTTCCTTATTCTCCTGCTCCTTCTTTCACATAAGCAGATATACTGAATTTTATTTCTTGGTTTGGTTTTGTTGTGTGGTTTCTTTTGTCATCCTGAGATTCCTGTTGCTGACAGCCTTTGGAAACTCGTGGGCCTGCTATAATGTGTTCCAGTCAACAGTACTGTTCAGTTATAATTTTTTATTCTTTTCTTATATAATACTTCATTGCCAGCATAAAAGAGTTTCTGCAGCACTGGGGCCTATTATTGGTTCTCTAGTGTATTTGTTACTGGAGATAGCTCTTTGTCAATCATGAAAGATCACAATTAATGTTTTAGAAGTATTTAGGTTGAAATATAGATCATAAATGATGGATCCAATACAGAGGTTTATTAATGTGTCTTGTAATTTCATGATCTTCACTGGATTGCTCAGATATAGAGTTTCTTTCATTGTGGGATCTAATACTTACTCTGTAAAAATGTCAAAATTACACATGATTTAGAATTAATGAGGATATATAAACATTAATTAAAAATAGTTATACTAGAAAAAGTACCTCTAAAAAATCATGACCTTTTCTTCCAAATGCCTAAACCAGCAACATCCTTCATGATTCTTATTGGAAAGTTTGTTACTTAAAGATAAACGTAGGTCACATGGTACTGTTGTCAGGGATAGAAAAGTCTGAACACAGTTTGAAATTAAATGTGAAGAACTGGTGTGCATATTATCATTACCAAAATTACTACATTTTACTCAGGTATTTTACAAGTGATACAAGTTTTTTCCTTGCCTTTATTCAACTGGGGGGTAAGTATTAAGTTTATACCTTATTTTTAAATTTTATACATTATTTATGCATTATTCTTTGCATATCATGCAAAAGCAAAGTTCCCAGGAACTCATTCTACTCCTTTACCTTTCCAAGAATACCAGGGTCAATGGTGCTCCAAAAGGAAACTTTCTCTCTTGACATCTTGTACAGCTGTGGCAGAAAAGTGGAATGGACCCATGGAAAGACCTGTATGCTTTTTATTGTTCATGTGTTAATTTATAATGTCTCCTAAAACAGCATCACATCAAAAAGTGGACAAAAGTTTGTAGTTGTATGAGTACACAATATAGTTCTTAGGGCAACTATGTGCTTGGTGTAAATCACTGCCTTTGTTTTTTAATGTGGGAGTTTCCAACACTGGGTTGCAAATGTTCAAGCCTGAAATAGACAAAAGAATTTATGTAGTAGTTTAAGAATTGCAGGACAATTCAGGCTGGAAGGAACCTCAGGAGGAGGTCTCTAGTGCAACCTCCTGCAGAGTCAGCTGCGAGGTCAGACCATGTTGCTCAGGGTTTTGTCCAGTCTGGTCTTCAGAATTCCCATGGACTGAGACTGCACAGCCTCTCTGGGCAACATGCTTCACTACTTGACTGACTCAGGGTGAAAATCTCTTTTTCTTAATATAATGTCTGAAACTGCCTTGCTTCAGTTTATGCCCATTGTTTCTTGTCCTCACAGCATGCAGCACTGATGACACTGATGGTTCCATCCTCTTGCTAACCCCCTCACCCTGGGGTATGGGGCAGGCTTCTGTCAAGTCCCCCTGAGGTGGTCTCTCTTGCAGGCTGAAAAATCACCAGGTGCCTTCCTGCAAAGCTGCTCCCAGCCAGGCAGGCCGCAGCCTATTCCCTTGCACCAGTGCTTCCTGGCCACAGGCAGCACTCATCTTTGCCCCTGGTGCATTTCATGAGGTTTTTGTCAGCTCATTCCTCTAGCCTGTCTAGGTCCTTCTGAATGATAGCTCTGCTGTTGAGTGTGTTAACTGCACACCCACAACCAGTTTGATATCATCTCCAAGCTTCAGACTCATGCAGTACTCCACTTTTACCAGCTTCCAATATATGGTGCTCTATGCCTATCTCTACAACTTGTTTTTCACCCATCTAGTTGTCTGTCCCTCCAGACCATAATGTCCCAACTTAGGTACAAATATATTATGGGAGATGGTGTCAAAAGCCTTGCTAAAGTTGGGGTAAATGGTATTCACCAGTCCATAAAACAAGTAATTTCATCACAGAAGGTAATCAGGTTGGTCAGGCATGACTCACTTCCTGGCAGTTCTATGCTGACTGTTTCCACTCATCTACTTGACCTTTCTGTGCCGAGGAATGTGTGTCCCAATAATTTTCCAAGGAACTGAAGCAAGACTGACAAGCCTGTAGTTACCCTGTTCGAACTTTTGGTCTTCTTTGAAGATGAGTGCAACACTTGCTTTCTCTCCTGATCTCAACAATACTTCAAAGAAGATAGAGAGCAGCCATTCAAGGACACTGGGCAACTCTCTCAACACAAAGGCCTAGGAAACCTTGTTGATTAAGTCTGAGGCAAGGAAGACACTGGATACATCAGTATTATCTTTGTCTACTGTGCCTAAATCACTGAACAAATTCAGCAACAGGTCCACATTTTCCTAGTTCAACCTTTTATTACTAATGCTGCAGTCAAAGCTCCTCCTGTTGCTCTTGACATCCCTTGCAAAAGTCAACTCCGTGTGCAAATCTCCATCTCTTTTCCTCAGGAAATGAAACATTAAAGGTAGCTGAAAAAACCTAAGGATAACTCTACTGTATCCCATTAACCGAGAGGTACAAAAAGTTTCTAACCTATTTCCTACATGCCCATAAATCCAGCAAATAATTTCTATAAGATCCTAGAATATAGCTTTGAAATTAAAAACAGTAAGAATTTTGGCAGTATAAAACCTATGCGCAAAACATTTTGTTTGTTTGTTTGAAAATGTGAATTTGTCAAAACTAGAATCTAAACATTTTCTGTTTCAGATCATTCAAAATCAGGTTCCAGTCCCAGATATTACATAAGGAACATAAGCCTGGGATTGTCACACTCTGGATAAATAACTCAATCTTTAAAGAATTTTCTAGGTTTAGGTTTGGGGGAGGGGAAGGGGGGCGGGGAATGGGTAGGTTGTGCTTGGTGTTGTTTTCTTTTGTTTTGTTTTTCCCTTGAAGCTTCCTTTTGTTGCAAGTGTTTTGCAGCTCACTATTATTATTTTAGAAAAAAAAAACAGAGACCCAAACTGGATAGCTGAATTGAATTTCTGCTTTGGATCATACACTACATAAATGGCTCTTCTACACAAATTTATAATGATCTTATTCCTAAATTAAGTGTATCTGTTACAATATACTAGTCTAAATGAGGTGTTTGGTTTGGGGAATCCTAAGTGACTACACGGTTATTGATTATGCTGCAACATTTTGTCTCGGGTTTATTTAAAACTTTCAAAGGACTTTCTTTCATTCAAATAGAGAACAGGATATGTTTGAAATTGCAAGATTTTACTCAATCAAAATCTATTTCTTACATAACCTATGTTTTCTTAATTTTGAAAGCTGCTTTGTTGAAAGTCAGATGTTCTTTGTGCCCTTTTCAAAATGAAGACCTCTATCTCATATAAAGAAACTTGATCAAACTTTTTCTAGAATCCTAAATGAAGAGGGTGAATTTCACCTCATCAACAATTATAGAAACTCAAATGTTTTGCTTGTAAATATATAGAATAGATATAGAATCATAGAATTGTCTAGGGTGGAAGGGACTTTTCAGATCATCGAGTCCAACCATCAACTTAACACTGACAAAAACCATCACTAAACCATGTCCCTAAGCACCACGTCTACCCGTCTTTTAAATACCTCCAGCGATGACAGTTCTATCACTTCCCTGGGCAGCCTGTTCTAACGCTTGATAACCCTTTCAGTGATGAAATTTTTCCTAATACTTAATCTAAACCTCCCCTGGTGCAACAATTCCTCTTATCCTATTGCCCGTTACTTGGGAGAAGAGACCAACCCCCACCTCTCTAGAACCTCCTTTCAGGTAGTTGTAAAGAACGATAAAGTCTCCCCTCAGCCTCCTTTTCTCTAGGCTAAACAATCCCAGCTCCCTCAGCCACTCCTCATAAGACTTGTTCTCCAGACCCTTCGCCATCTTCATTGCCCTTCTCTGGAACTGCTGCAGCACCTCAATGTCTTTCCTGTAGAGAGGGGCCCAAAACTGAACACAGTACTTGAGGTGGGGCCTCACCAGTGCCAAGTACAAGGGGACAATCACTTCCCTAGCCCTATTCACCACACAGTTCCTGATACAGGCCAGGATGCTGTTGGCCTTCATGGACACCTGGGCACACCGCTGGCTCATATTCAGCTGGCAGCTGACCAACACCCAAGGGCCTTTTCTGCCAGGCAGCTCTCCAGCCACTCTTTCTCAATCCTGTAGCATTGCATGGGGTTGTTGTGACCCAAGTGCAGGACCCAGCACTTGGCCTTGTTGAATCTCATACCGTTGGCCTCAAGTAGAACAACACTCCCACCTAACTTGGTGTCTACTTGGAGTCACGCTACTGAAGGTGCACTCAATCTCCTTGTCCAGATCATTAATAAAGATATTAAAGAGAACCAGCCCCAATGCCGAGCCACGGTGAACATAACTGATGACTGGCTGCCAACTGGATTTAACTCCATTCACCACCACTCTCTGGGCCTGGCACTCCAACTAGTTTTTTACCCAACGAAGTGTACTCCAAGCCATGGGCAGACAGTTTCTCCAAGAGGATTCTGTGGGAATTGGTGTCAAAGGCTTTACTCAAGTCCAGGTAAACAACATCCACAGCCTTTCCCTCATCCACCAAGTGGGTCACCTTGTCTTAGGAGGAGATTAAGTTTGTCAATTATTTGTCAATAATTATCTACTTTGATAAACTCTTGATGACCTTGCTGCAGGAGTAACTAAATGCTTTGTGTATATACTATCTGGAGGTCCATAAATATAGAATAGTACTTCCTTTGATGATTTAGATTTTTAAGATTTTCATAAAGTATCAGTCAAGAATGCTAAAGCTGGAAGACTTTTTTATGTAAACCAAGGGTGTTTAGAACCTTCTAAAACAGAAATATGACTCTTATGAAGTTCTAACTGAGCTAAAGAAATATATTAGGCAATGAGGTAAATAAGATGTTCAGTGACATTTCTACCACAAAGTCAAAACCACTGTGACAAAAGCCATAGTCTTACCTGCATTACCAAGCTGAAAACTGATGAAGTGCCAAAATTAGCAGATTTGTCAAACCCATTAATCAACAGTAAAACTTTTATTTTAAAACTTCCGGCTCTGGTGGTGTCTTCATCTTAGTAAAACTGTGGGATAGTTAAAGTCAGCACTCATCTGACTGCAGATTGTGTTGGTATATATCTTTCCTACTTTTGATTCTATTAGACACTAAGGCCCAAGAAGAACCTTGTGACTAAGCTAGTCTCCTTAAACTTAGAAAAACCAAACCAAACCAAACAAAAAGCAAACAAAATAAAAAAAAGGAGAAGAAAAAAGAAAACAGAAGCCATCATTAAGATCTGTTGTTTCTTTAGCCTACATGTTTTCATTAATTTGGAGAATAAAGTGCTTGTTGTTTGATATCTTTCTTCCACGCATAAATATGTGCCTACAGGCTTCAAATGTCTTTTTCTGAAAACAGTCAACAAACAAAAGCAAGATTGAAAGAAAACAGAAAATGAAAAAAGGATTATCCATGTGTTAGTATTTTCTAGTGGAATCTCACACATGTAGTTTGAAAATGCTTGAAATTACATACCCAAAGAAATCAAAATGTGTAGTTTCCATTTGGCTCCACTGGATATTTCTACTGGTTAAAGAGGAGCCAAATTCTGCAAGTCTACTTGCTTTGTCTATGTCTGTTTTCCCATCTGGATTGACGGAGTGATAGAGGGACAGAACACACTACAGGTAAAAAGAAACAGATTGTAAACACTTTGAACATAAGAAAAGTTTTGCTCCTGCTGAGCTTTACTCCTTTGAAGCTTAAGAGCTATATTCATCAGTAACGCACTGGGTCTTTGTGAACAACCAAAGCTCAACTCGTGTGGAGCCCAGGTTTGGGCAAACAGCTTGAAGTTTTTCTGCATTATTCCTGAACAACTCAGATCAGGGAATAGGACTTTGACCTAATACTGATTAATACTATGGAAGAAGAAATGTTCACAGGATTGCCTATACAGACAATATAACTTGTGTCTTCTCAAACCATGCAAAAAGAGACTGATTGCATGAACATACATAATTTCATTAACGATCACATTGTAGTGAACTATTAGTAGTTGTCATTTATGGTTCTGCTCTAATTAGCACAAATCCATGCATACCAGAACACTGTGAAATATAAGAGATACTCTTTCATACTCTTATTTATGGGTTGCTTGTATCTGAGAGAAAAAATAACATTAACTTTTACTTTGCAGTCCCTGATTCTCTGTCTCTACTCAGTCATAAAATTCTTGCATCACATTTAACTGTGTTGTAAATTTAACCAGAAACATGCAACATCCTTTTCTCCATTGCTTTTTCAGATATACTCCTTGTTAACTTGTTAATTCAATACCATTAATACCTGGCCCAATTCATGCCCTGTCAGCTGGAGCATATAAAAATCTACAGTAAGATTGCCTGACTACTTCCAAAAATACATCAAAACTCAAACATGAGTAGACAATGCATCTTTTGTATGTTTTAACATTTTGTTGTTCATATAGATCCACATCTCTGGCAGGACTGACCTCCTCTTTCATAGAATCCTGGAACAGTTTGGTTTGGAAGTGACTTTTAGACATCATCAATGAGCAGGGACATCATTCACTGGATCAGATTGCATTACTCAAAGCCCCAACCTTACCCTGAACACTTCCAATGGTGGGGCATCCACATATTTTCTGGGCAACAGATTCCAGTGCCTCATCACCCTCATTGCAAAAAATTTCTTCCTAATGTTCAATCTAAATCTACTGTCTTTCAGTTTAAAACCGTTGTCCCTTGTCCTGTCAGTACAGGCCTTGGTAAAAAGTCTCATTCATTCTTTCTAATGAACCCCCTTTAGATATTGAAAGACCATAGTAAGGTGTCCCCGGAGTCTTCTCTTCAGGCTGAACAACAACAACTCTCTCAATAGCTCCAACAGTTATTGCTTTCTCTCCAATAACTATTGTTTAATCAATTTCTATGGTTCTCCATTAGCTATGCTAGGGAAATTTTGTCTTAAATCACATTTTTTTTTTAATTTCTGGAGTTGACCCCATCTATTAATTATCTAGCTGTCTCAACTCATCAGTAGAGCTCTATTACAGGTAGCTAATCCCATATTTTAATGTTTCAAAGAGAATAAAAGTGAACAATATATCGTAGAAACATTGTAAAGCAAGACAGTGGTAAATAAATACTCAAAATATCTATAAAGATATACTTCTGGCCAGGCTGCTCAACATGAACATGCAAACTGCTAGGATAATATTTCTGCAAAACACCTAACTGAGAGTGTCTCCAGCACCTGATTGTGCTCTCAGCATCTAATGCTACATTACTCTAAACCATCACACTGTGTGCGCATGTGTGTGCGTGTGAGATTGCTTTCTAGCACTAGCTCTGTGATTGCACAAAAAGTTAAGCATAGCAAAGAAACGACTGTGCAACATAATTAGATGTATGACTCTTCGTCTCTAAGGTAGTCACTTAAGGCAGCCTCTTCTGTGCTCCAAAAGACAGCAGCTAGCCTTTTTTAAAAATAAAGATGGAATTAAAAATGTAATGCATATAAAAATAGAGTGACCAAGTCCCTAGAAAATTAACTAAAAAGTAGTTTGCTCATCCGCTGCATATATGCTCAATTTGCAAAAATCTTTCTGTTTACATACTACAGTACATTTCAGTTAGATTAAAGGGAAGAAAATCATATTTAAGCATGAATCAGAAAAAATATTTTTAAGTTTTACCAGAAAAATCTGATTTGATGTAGAACCATTTAAAAATTAAATTTTTACTTTCATGTCTGTTAATGATAGAAGCTAATAGGAAAAAAATCATAGCGTGAATGTGGGCGTATCATCAGCTTTTCTTATTACCCTTCCTTATGGTTATTTGGACATTACATATTATGGAAAGTAAGTACTTTTTATGGAATAACTGTATTATTTTGTTATAAATTCAGATTTGTCAAATAAAGAAATACATCTGGGAGGAAGTAAGAGGAAGTAATTCCTCCTGCCTCTTTAAAAGGGAACAGGATTCAGATGGATGTTTCTTATCAGAAAAATTCCCACAAAAATCCTAGTCATTAGTCCAAAACAGAAAGTAGACATGGAACAAAAATAGCTTATTTGAGAGAGAAGGTAGGAAGACACATTTTGAGGCAACTGTTGTTCTGAATAGGAAACTATAGATTGAGGCCTTTTTATCCAACACTGTAACCACTATCCTCAAGTAAAACTGAAAAATCTAAAGTAGACACCAAATGCCATTTTCTTATATCTCAGCTGAGGATGTGTAACACTAAAGAGTGTTACATTAGATTCCTAGGAGAGTTAGAATTAAATGTCTTTTAGACCAAAAAAGTCACAGCCAGGATAATCTGTAGTATTGTGGGACGAATAGGAAAGGGAAGATGGGACACAATTATTCCTGCTTTCAGAATTGAGACATCTCAGAAGAGCAAAATTATCAGAGGAGAAATGGGAAGAAGAAACTTAGGACAGTGGTGGAAGGCTTGAGTTTCTAGATATGCAGCAGAGTAGTTATTTCATCTAATGGCATAGATTGCATTTATCTAGGTAAATTTACGAAGATTTTCAGATTGATAATCCTGCAGAAATTTTACTTTTCCTGCTTCATTTTTAATAAATGTTATTTTATTTTCCTGCCTGCATTTGAATTTTTCATATCAAATTATTTTAACACAGTGGTTTCTTTGCAGGGATATTTCCAAAGGGAAAATAATTTCTAAATTATGAGGCCAACAGAGAAAAAAAAAGAGGGGGGGGGGGGAAAGCGATGTCTGTTCTGAAATATTTAATTCAAATTAATGTAATTAGGAGGACTACAAACTTGTAGCTGAACTTGGCAAGGGATGCAAAGAATAATAAGGAGGGCTTCTACAGGTATGTCAGCCAGAAAAGGAAGGTCAAAGAAAGCATACCTCCCTGATAAGCAAGCCTGGCAAACTGCTAACAATGGACATGGAGAAGGCTGAGGTACTCAACACCATCTTGTGGCAGTCCTCACTGGCAATCTCTCTTCCCACACCTCTGCAGTAGATGGACTGCAAGGCAGGGACTGTAAGTGCAAAGTTCCTCCCTCTGTAAGAGAAGATCAGGTTTGTGACCGCATGAGGGACCTGAACATACATAAGTCTATGGGACCTGACCAGATACATATCAGAG
Source organism: Alca torda (assembly GCA_008658365.1). Taxonomy (NCBI): domain Eukaryota; kingdom Metazoa; phylum Chordata; class Aves; order Charadriiformes; family Alcidae; genus Alca; species Alca torda. Next base: position 78,813,034 of record CM018077.1, on the reverse strand, counting down.
TCCCTAGGAAACTGGCTGATGTAGTTGCCACTCCACTCTCCATGATATTTGAAAAGTCGTGGCAGTCAGGTGAAGGTCATAGGACAGATCATAGAATTGCCTAAGTTGGAAGGGACCTTTCAGATCATCTAATCCAACCGTCAACCTAACTCTGGCAAAAACCATCACTAAACCATATCTCTAAGCACTATGTCTACCCATCTTTTAAATACCTCCAGGGATGGTGACTCAACCACTTCCCTGGGCAGCCTGTTCCAATGCTTAATAACCCTTTCAGTGTAAAAAATTTTCCTAATATGCAGCCTAAACCTCCCCTGGCACAACTTGAGCCTGTTTCCTCTTGTCCTATCGCCTGTCACTTGGGAGAAGAGACCAATGCCCACCTCTCTACAACCTAGAAGCTATGGTAAGGCCCATGGAGGACATGGAGGTGATTCGAGACAGCCAGTATGGCTTCACCAAGGGCATGTCCTGCCTTGGTGACCAACTTAGTGGCCTTCTAAAATTGAATGACTACATCACTGGACAAGTCAAGAGCTGTGGATGTCATCTGTCTGGATTTCTGAAAGGTTGTTGACACAATCCCCCACAACATTCTTCTCTCTGCGTTGGAGAGATATGGATTTGAATGCTGGACTGTTCAGTGGATGAGGAATTGGTTGGATGGTAGCATCCAGAGGGTAGTGGTCAACAGCTCAATGTCCAGATGGAGACTGGTGATGAGTGGTGTCCTCAGGGGTCTGTACTGGGAATGGTACTGTTTAATAACATAAACAGTGGGATCGAGTGTACCCTCAGCAAATTTGCAGACGACACGAAGTTGAGTGGTGTGGTTGACATGCTCAAGGGATGGGATGTCATCCAGAAGGTCCTGGACAAACTCAAGAAATGGACCTGTGAACTTCAATCTCATGAAGTTCAACAAGGCCAATTGCAGGGTCCTGCAGCTAGATTGGGGCAACCCCCAGTATCAATAGAGGCTGGAGGATGAAGGGACTGAGAGCATCCCTGCAGAAAAGGTGGTACTGGTGGATGAAAAATTGGACATGAGCCAACAAGGTGTGCTCGTAGACCAGAGGGCCAACTGTATCCTGGGCTGCATTAAAAGATGTGCAGCCAGCAGATTTAGGGAGGTGATTCTGCCCCTCTACTCCGCTCTCGTGAGTCCTCACCTGGAGTACTGTGTCCAGCTCTGGAGCCCTTAGCACAGGAAAGACATAGACCTGTTGGAGCGAGTCCAAAGGAGGGCCACAAGATGATCAGAGGGCTGGAGCACTCTCCTATGGGCTTGCTCATCCTGGAGAAGAGAAGGCTCCAGGGACACGTTATTGCAGCCTTTCAGTACTTAAAGGGGACCTACAAGGAAGATGGGGACAAACTTTTTGGCAGGGCCTGTTACGGTAGGAGAAGGTGTAATGGCTTTAAACCAAAATAGGGTACATTTAGACTAGATATAAGGAAGAAATTTTTTTATGATGAAGGTAGTGAAACACTGGAACAGGTTTCCCAGAGAGGTGGTAGATGCGCCATCCCTGGAAACATTCAAGGTCAGGTTGGATGGGGCTCTGAGCAACCTGATCTAGTTGTAGATGTCCTGGGTCACTACAGGGGAGGTTGGAATAGGTGACCTTTAAAGGTCCCTTCCAACCCAAATTATTCCATGATTCTATGAAACCCTTAGTATGTGCAGTAGTACAAGGATAGGCAGTTGATTCTGAATTTAGCAGTTTATATTCTACAGTAACATCACTGGCAAGGTATTTTCACACTAGCAAGGTTCTCCAGCGGATTTTAATTTTATTTTATTTTTTTCCTTTGAGTTAACTTATCTCAGGTATTACTGGCTTTGTTGGTGCTCCTAACTGTAATAGCCTTCTCTAATCATTGCCACATGTAATGACTGGGGACACCTTGCACTCAGTGGACTGGAATGATATAGTTCACAGAGAATGAAAGATAGGTTGAGAGGTATTTTAACATGTATTTTCTCTCTTTTGCTTCTATTAATCTTTGAATTATTATGCAAACAGCATATTTTATTGATAATTAGGTGCTGGACATGAAAATTGGATTTACATTTAATCCCTACATAAAGAGGGATTAAATTTAAAAATACTATGGTCACCTTGTCTGGTTGTTTAATGTGCAAAGACCTGAGTTTTTCAGGCCTTATTACACCCAGAGTGTTGCAAGATTAGTCTACATTAAAAACGGAAAGCAGCAGCATTCCCTGAAGACACAGACTCTTCAGACTATTCTTCTTTAGCAATTCCTTAATGAAGAGTGTAAATATTTAGTTCTGAGAAAGAGAAGAATATTACTCAGATAAAAATTAGTAGTGTGATTTTCATTGTAGAGGAGACTTCAGTATTTTATTAGCAATGCCAGTGCTGGACAGACATGTTCAATGAACTGAAGGCAACCACAAGACTTTAATTTCTTATAAATAGCAGTGGGGCAGTCTTCTATAAATGCAAAATGCTTTCAGTGTTGAGGTGAGCGTTTTTTTTTAAATATTGTGATGTATTTATTAACTTTAATAAGCTTAATTTTAATTAATGTAATATTTTGTAACAGTAATCTATAAACTGTATGAATTCACAAGGCAAAAGACAGTCTCAGTTCTGCCTGACAAATATGAAGAACCATTATTGGTTGGATTAGATTCAGAGAAACAGATATTATGTAGAACTGTTTACCATTTCCTTAATATGATAACTGAATACTGGAAACATTTTGCTCAAAGTATAGTTACTTTGTTCATACTATGACCCTTTCTGAAGTTCTCAGCTAAGGTTGGTATTCCTTATATTTGATGTACTATATGCATATATAATTTATCATCCTTTGCCTGCAACATTTGCTGTGTGAGGAGGCAAAGCTGAAAAAATAAGAAGAGTGGGGTTTTTTATTCCTATTACCATGGGAAAAAGATACACAGACATCCTGATATTCTTCTACAGGTCACACACAGGATCTATGGAAGAGCTGAGAAATAAATCAAGATGTGCCTCATTGTCATGGTATGGGCTGGACTAGCCACTGAAATGAAGGACAGGTGCTCTCTCCCAGAAGAAAGAGGAAGAAGAGAGAGAAAAAGACTAATGAGTTTAGAAAAAACTACACTAATGAAATATTAATAATAAAATAAAAAGAAAATAATGAAATATATACAATAGATACAAAACCATATCAAGCTCCCAGGATGACGATCATGTTGCCAGCAGGCACTGGGAAAGTCCCAGACTGGACTCAGCAATGGATGGGAGCTGAACTCAGGAACAGGATTCAGGAACCCATGGATTGCTATCAAAGGCAGACAAACAGACAGGGTCCTCCTTGGATGCTGGCCATTGAAGAAAAGAGGGCTGACCCTTTGATCCCTCAGCTTTTACACTGAGCATGATGCAGATGGGATGGAATACCCTGTTGGTCAGTTTTGGGTCACCTGTCCTGTCCGCTCCTCCCCACAGGTGCGACCCCTCTATGCTTTTCTGCTTCCAACCCTCCCAAGTTGGTGCATAACAAAGTTGGCTGACCTCGGCTGTTATAGCAATAAGCATAAGCAAGAGCTTCTCTGTATACCATTCCTTGACATAAACAAGAAACAAAGAGGTCTTACCTCCGCTAGAAATGGAGAGTGTCTCACAAATATGCTATTAATTTCAGAGAGTTCAGTTAGTTAGAAGAGGCTTAGCTGCAAAGTAAAATTACTGAACAGAAAAATTGTTTCAGATTTACCTCAAACCGGGACAGTCATTTTCATCCAGACCTACAATTACTGAAATTTTTCAGAAAACTTTTAGTGAAATTGGTTTTTTGGGGGTTCCTTCTTTATTTTTTTGTGAAAAATATCAATTCATTAAAGCTGAAACTTTGCATTATTAATTGAGATGAACTTTCAGCAATAAGTAAGCATACTTCTCACAGGAGTCTGGCTGCTGCCATGCTGGGCTCATGTGGGAGTCTGCCTTGTTTTGTCAGCTCACTTCATAGCTTTTGGACTAGACAGCTGTCTCAGATTAAGGGCTGCATAGCACATTTGATCACAGAAACCATGCTGTGCCTCAGGGTTTCCAGGTTCCCTGTTATAAAGTGAGAAAAATTGCATGTTTGTAAATCTACAGACTTAGAGCACAAGTTCCCTGTTATTGACTTGCCTAGAAAGCCTATCAACCATAACTAAGGTGGGAACCACAGACCTGGTAAATCTGGATTTCTGGGCAGAATGACATTAGCTGGGTAGAAGTACCCTTGCAGCCAAACTTTTGATTGAATTAATTTCTCACCTACGTTACTTCTTTGCTGTATTTTTCTAGGTTCTGCCTAGGGAATCCTGCAAATGTTCTGGGGTGGAAAACTTCAGTTATCGCCTGTACTTTCTGTTATAGTCATGGGCTCACTTACCTTAAGGCAAGCTAAAACACTCTGTCAGGCCAACCCAGCTTATCTGATCTTCTTTGTAAGCAATGTTTCAGAAATAAATTCAAGGTGACAAAGAAACTCATGTTCTGTCCTGGAAGGCTCCTGAAGAGACTGACCATAAACACAGAGCAGATCTAAGAAATGACTGAACTTAAGGAGACTTGAAGGGGAAAATGGGAATCCAGTCTTATATCTCGGCACTGTTGGAGGCATCAGAATCCATTCCAGCTATCACATGAATGAATGATTTTATAGCTAGCGATACCTGGTTTGATCTCCAGTATTTTAGCCAAATTGAAAGTCATTACAGATGCATTTAAATATTTCCTTTTTAAATAAAATCTTAAAATAATATTTTTACATTGAATATACAGAGTATAAATGATATTATATGATTTTTGTATAGCAGGAGTTTCTTTACACAATAGAAATAGCAGTTAAACTACTTAGGTCAAAACCTAGAAACAGATGGCATATGCGTAAACAAAATTTCCAAGACCTGAGCTTGCATATTTAGTACTAGCTCAGATTTTTTTTTGCATCCCAATTTTAAGAATAGATATAGCTGTAGGGCCTTTCACGTGCACAAACTGTCTTTAAATGGTTTGTAGGATTTTGTTATTGGGCTGGGGCCCCTTTTATTTACCAACTGGTTTTCTGTTAGCAAATGTTTAAGTATTTATTTAAGCAAACAATGAAGTTTGGGGATTATTCTTGCTCATTTTGGGGGGGGGGGGGTTGAACACAGAGATTTATTCAGTACCTTCTTTTTCTTTTTCTTTTTCTTTTTCTTTTTCTTTTTCTTTTTCTTTTTCTTTTTCTTTTTCTTTTTCTTTTTCTTTTTCTTTTTCTTTTTCTTCTTTTTCTTTTGTTCTTTTTATTTTTATTTTTATTTTTATTTTTATTTTTATTTTTTTTTAAATTCAGCTGTACAGATGAGGAATCAAGATCCTGAGTAATACAAAAGACTAAATCCATAGTAGCATGTCTCCGTCACGCATAGAAGTTAGGCATCTGGCCCTAGATAAGCCACATATATAAGAATTTTAGATATGTAGAATCTAAAATTACAATTTACAGTTGTGAATTATAAACCTACCTTACAGCACATGAAGACAAGTTTCTATATTGTGATGGAAATCTCAAAAATCACTAGTTTGGATATAAAGCCACATGAGGTCCTGGTTAGCATAAACTGCACTAAAGATAACCCACAGAGTGCATGTGCCATCTCTTGTCCTTAAGCATCACATCCTGGCATCAGGGAAGCACCAATGATGGATTGGGGTAGATAGCCTGGAAGTGTTTCCTGAAGGTAAGTATTCAAATTGTCCCTTTTGGTAGTGGAGGAATGGTAGGTAGGAAGGCAAAAAAAAAATTGTAAAGATTGTATATCTGTAGCAGAATGTAAGTATGTTCCTTGCTTCTGAGAAAATCATCAGCATCCAGGTCCCTGCAAGCCTATACCTATTTGTTTTTCTTGGACAATGACTTCATAATTTAAAAATCTAGATGAAATCTTGAGACCACAAACAAAAACCTCATTCTTCTTCCTCTGAGAGAGTAAAGTAACAACTGGACAAAAGGATTTGTTCTACATTTTTCTTTTCTTTCATTTCTTCCAAGAATTTCAGTTCTTCACTGTACTACAGACTGGCAGGAGAAAGCCTTCGGCCCTCTCACTGTATTTTTGCCAAGTTATTAGAGTACTCTAACTGATGATCAAGGAAGAAGAACAGATTTCCCTTAGGCTGAAGTGGAGCAAACCCCTAGATATCAGCTTGTTAAATGAAACTCTTTTATAGGATCTGGAGGCTTATGCTATCTTGAAGGTACCTGTGGCTTCTGTGACCTGTGTGAAGAAAATTGCTCCTGCTGTGAGTTGCACATCTCTTCGCTACTGCCTGTTTGCAGGAATTTTGGGTAGAGATATGCCTACTCTGAGGGATTCTGAGGGATTTTGAATGGAAAAAGTTGCCAAATCTTTCAACTAGATGATGTTATCAGCCTTTCTGATTTCTCAGAGAAGCCAAATATTAACTAGTGAAAACAGTGCCTGCTAAGACTAACTGGAAATTTTAATGACCAATAATATTTGTCTTAGACTCCTTGTTTTATGAGAGGAATCATGGGACTATTCTTCTATTTGGATGTATTAATTCACTTGGTATGTAGACAGCAAAGGTCTATGGCTTGGCTGATCAATTTAAATACTATGAACTTGAATAAGTGCATATAAATATCTTTTGAAATCTAATTCTCTCTCAATGGAGAGAATAAATTGAGGATGGAATAAGAAGATAAGCTAAAAACATATGAAGTATCATAACAATGATAAGTTTACTGTGACCCTTGCCTTGCACTAGCAAGGAAGGCAACTATTCTTTTACTCTGTCATTAAGTATCTGCCTGGTACTTTTTCCTTTCTTTTCCTTTTCCTAATATGACTTCACCATTTCTAACATTTTGTCAAAAAAGAACAGCTGTTTTTCAGAAAAGCAAAACCTCTACTGGGAAAGGAAAGACACCTTTTGCCCTAGATGATGACTAAATACTAGCAGAAAAACACTCCCGGGGTTAGGGAGGAAGAAGCAAAAGAAAAGTTCAAATGCTCTAACTCTAAAGATGGAAGAGGAGATACAGAAAGCAGAACTGCATTAAACCAAATTCCCAGGATAAGAAGGAGTTGAGAGGTGGGGGATGCCTTGTTGAATCCCCCATTCTGCTCTCTCAGAGCAAACCAGTCTGGAGCAGGAAATTCTGAAAGAGATAGCGGTATTCCTCTACTATGAAGAACATACATTAACAGGTTGAGAAATAGGGATCTCCACTGCTTTCCTTGAATAAAAATGAGTACAGAAACTGGAGAAGCCTGTACTGAGGAAAAAAAAAAAAAAAAAGCTATTTAAGTGATGTCTTATCCTAGAGACTTAATAGCATTTAATTAGCAAAGCTATAGGGAAAGTGTATCTCTCTTCTGTAGAGAATTTTCAAATCACTTTCTCCAGTTTTGTAGGTCATAAAAGCAGAAGGGATTTTCTGTCTCAGAACTTCCCATCCCATACAGCGTGGGAAGAAGAATGGGAGCTGGAGAATTCTGTTTTGTGAGGGAAGCAGGAGGTGCAAATCATCAACGGCATTTATCAGAACAGGGAGGGTCATAACTGTAGAGTTTTTGGAGAACAGGCTTCAAATTAATGTATTTGAACCTTGTGTTAAGCAAATATATCATAAATTTATTATGAAATACTGTCAGATGAGCACTTAATTAAATTCATTTAGGGTTAGAAATAGTTCAAATATCAGGGACTGTATGAATTGGGCATGTCAGAATTTATTCTATTGTGATTCCTTTTTTACTGATATATGGTTGGGATCTGAATAAGAACATTAATGGCTAAAAATTATTCAGAAAAGACGAAATCACTTGAAAATAGATTTTAGGCAAGCAGATAGTGAAGAAAAGTTTTAAATCCTCAAACATAACTCCTGAAGCAGTATATAAGCTTTATAAGTATACGTGTTAATCACACATTGCTCTATCACTGCCAGTTACAGATTGGATACACAAACAGAACAATCATACAAAAGAATGCCTGTTCTAAACAGAATATATTTTCATCTGAATTTCATTCAAATGCCTACAATCATAAAAAAAAACCAAGGATGGTCCTAGGCTGAAAGCAATTTTTTTTGTTTTGTTTTCTGGAATATTGTCACAAATCATGTTTTGGGTTTCTGGCTTTTCATTAGCTGCGTGTTCCTGTGAATTGACTGAAGAGCTATTCACTGTGACATCTGTAGTCAGAACTGAATTGTTTCCTCTATTACTTTAATAATAATAAAAAAATAAATATTAAAAATGACATGCAGAACTGTATGCAGCTGTAGGCAGATATGTCAGCTTGGAAATGAGTTCCTAACTTTCAGAATGGTTTGTGTCTGACAAATGCAAGAGGGCTATTTTGCTTTCATTTATTTTATTTGTTTTTCTCTATGGCACTTCATCCTCCTGTTTATGATCTATCTGAAAACATATATTTAAGTAAGCTTCTATCAAGGATATTTCAAATCACAATTTTTGTAAAGAATATGTTAACATATTTTTCAGTGCACATACTGGCTTTTCTGTTTCACGGTTACCTGAACCGAAGCTCTGTAAACTGAGAACTGTATGCTAGAAAAAGGCTTGTACTTTCTGAATCTTCCAACAACTTGATGGAAAGGGAATCCTGCCCTGCTTTGTCTCCTGCACCGCTTCATAGCCCATGTGCTTAAACTGTCAATACCTAAGCCACAAGCCTGACAATATAGGGTATTTTTAAGACATGTAGCCTCACTTATTTCAGTGCTCACAACATTTTAATTTTCCTAATCTGCAACCATTGTGCTGGTCAGCTTCATAGGCCTTCTAGAAGGAAATGTGTCTTTTAAAGTAGGAGTCACTGCCCAAGCATTCGCACACCATTCATGGTGTCCCACATACACGCTTACTCTCAGGTGTGCTTCCTCCTTCTTCAGACTCGATCCTAGGTTTCCTGCAGCAGAATCTTAGGCATCAGATTTTATAAAATAATTAATTTAATTGAGAGATACAGCAGCAAGAACAGCCCAGGCTAGGTGCCTCCAAAGAGAGGAACCCTAATCGAAGAAATCCTTGCGTAATTATACGCTTGTGAATTATACACCCGCCCCTCACATGCCCTTCATGTGCTGTCCACGCATCTTTTAGTCCAATGGTGATTTTTGATCTGGGGTCTTCTAACATCTAATTGGATTCTTTTTCTGTGTCCAGGCAGGTAGGCTCTTATCTCGTTGATTTGCAGTTTCGGCCAAGGGTTGGAGCCTCCTTATCTTCTGGTTTATATTCCTTGTGCAACTGCACTTGCTGGTGGAACATGGAGAACTGAAGAGTCCCAGACTTGGGAAAAACAATACCAAAACATCAGTGTAATATCAAAACATTTTCCCATACTGAAAGACTGAACACAGCACTGTACCAGCTGCTAGGAAAATTACTAAGAAAAATAACTATTGCAGCCTAAAGGCTTCAGCAAACCTACCTACTCACGCTAAGTAAAGCTCAGCAACCAGTACAAATCACACCATATGATAATCTTAAATAATTTATTCTAATTAAAACTTACTTATTTATGCTAAACAAGTAATATCTCTCAACAGTGACTGTCAAACATCTCACAATAGCACCATGTAGCCAAGTTACATTCACACTGTCTTTCCCAGAAGCCAGTACTGCTGATACCATGTCATAGTCTTACCATTCTTTCACTGAGTAACATGCTGTTTATGTAATCTCCCTTTCCGATCTCTGGATTCAGTGCCTTTCTTGGATAACTGGCCTTTGACTGTTGTGTGTGAAGGGACAAAGCGGTTTTGGCAGAAGATAAACCCCCTTGCGTTCTAACACTCCTCACCGAGGTGGGAGGCTAGGTGTGGCTGGGTTTAAATTCTGAGTGATGCCCAATTCAGCACTATCAGTCCAATCGCATTTAATATGTATTAAACTATTACGATTTGGATACACTAATAGTGGACTGCACCTTCAGTCTAGTCGTGCTCATGAACTAGCACGGCCACTCTCAAATCTTTGGTCACGTTCAATGAGGAACCGAAATGACTAGCTACTTAAACAGTGCAGTTTATTTAAACAACAGATACATAGGTTCTTAGGATTGCCGGTGAAAAATACAGTCTGCAAAGCACGTGCAAATGAAAGTATTATTACATATATCAAACGCGTGACAAAGCTATAGATGATACAGCCTGGCTATAAATGTAGGAAAGAGATTCTCCAGAGAAATTTCTAAGTTTCTTGAGAAAGCACTCGGTATAATCTAAGTCTTACCCAAAGGCGTCCCCATGGGGGGGGAAGAAAGGCTCAGCCCATCGACTGATCCCAGAAGTCAGTGATGGAGTTCTTCGTGATGGTGTCTTCCCTGGGTATCCCCCCTCTCTCGGGCTATTTTTATACTATTTGTTATCTTCAAGGTGGAGTTTGAGTGACTTTAGTCATAAATACTTTAATTATGATTGGTGTCTTCACATTTAAAGGTATAGTTTACGAAAAATTTAGGGTGCAGACTCAAGGAGGAGTGGTCGCACCTTGGAGGCAGGTAGCCTTTGGGGTGGAGGTGTGTTTTGGTATTATAATGACATTATAATGAGCAAAGTTCACACAAAGGACAGCATTTCATCAAAATTTGACAAAATGTTGGCTCCGAGTATCAAGCAGGCAGCTAATTGCAGCTTATCTGTTTCATGGTATCGTCCCGTTCCTGTATCTGCTATACATCATAAGGTAGAGCCGCGGAATAATTGCATCCCGCCCCGTACCTCATGTAGCTTCACAAGCATCCTTATCAGGGAACTGCGGATGTTGTATTCTTCATGCCAGCTGCAGCTGTTTTCTACCTCGGAAGCCTCTTGATTTTATACTTTTCCTTAATGTGTGAACAATGCTGTACTTATGTATTTTTAGCCAATTTAGTAATTATTCCACATTGACAAATAGGATTTGCTAGTAGAAGCTGAAGAACTAATGGCATTCAGGCTCAAAGTGGTCATAAGGGTTTTCAAGGGAGTACTGTTTTTATTATTTTTTTTAGATTAGCTTTGTATCCATTGTATGCTCTTATTCTGCTTCTCAGTTTTGCCTAGAAGAGTTTTTAATACTCTTGCTTTGAACTTCAAATAATAAGCTGGTCCTAAAATATATTAATCTTATATACATAATTTTTACTCCTTTATATTTCCCATTCCATTTCATAGAAAAGCCTCTAAGATTTCAGAGGTTTATTTCATAATAGGAATTTTGGGGTTCAACAACAGAAATAAATACATGGATCCTTCAGCCTTTCAAGGTCAGCAGCTATGATTTTAATCATTTTTTGACTAAGAGAGATTTAAAACCGATTGCTCTGTGAATAGTCACTGCTCTGTGCTCCTTTCTATATTCGAAAGTGAATGACTACATGTGGTTGTTTCAATCAAAATATCAACTGTCTACACAATTTTCTAAAGCTGACTAAAAACCTTTGAAATTATGATGGATACAAGGTAACTATAACATCCCTCATTTATAAACACTCAAAGTGACAAGAGTTCTACCCAGAACATGGGCCAGCCTTTCATCATACTTTTACAAGTATGTTGTTGCCGAAATGCTTAACAGTTTTCCATTCTGCTCTTTAGATGTACTTCCCAGGACCTCAGATGGCCCTCCTGAGTAGATTAATAGTACCATGGTCAGATGGATTTATTTCCATGGATTTAGAAGCTCCAGTGGCTTGCCTTAGACGGAAGATGCCAATGACTCTCATCCAACTTACTAGAAGAATTCAGGCTTGTTTCTGTGTCAGTAATGCCATTAGTATTTCAAGATGAAAGCCAAATTGATCTTTTGGTATTAACTGAGAGGGTGCAGAACTAAGCCACTTAGTGAGAAAGATATTTAAATTTGAAAGACATTAAATACATTTTACTTCAAAGCAGTCAACAGTGACTGTGTAAATACAACTTCTACAAAGTTTCTCTGAAACTAAGAGGTCTCTAGCCACAAAACATTGGATTCAGATTCAAATAACAGCAGGATCTATGTGAAATATTTATATACCAAAAATAAAAATCATTATTTAGTCTCAAAAAAAGTGGACTGTCAGTGGAAAATTTTCTGTCAGTGGAAAGTAATTTACAATGGTCACAGTTGTTTTAATTAATAGATATTTTAGGGTTTGGTTTTGGGTTTGGCTTTTTATTACTTTCAAATATTTTCACTTGAAATCATAATAATTTGAAATAATAATTTTGTCTCTTTATTTGAATGTGTATTTAATTATCTTAAGTCTATTTCAGTATGTGAAAAATTACGTATTTATGCTAAGAATTCCTCTGATTTGACTGAAAGGTGTGGGAGAAAAAGTCAACAGTTTGAGTTCTGGTCCTAATTGTTAAGATTTTGACAGTGATCATGGCAAAGAAAATAGAGGCAAAAACCAATTGATAATTTTAATTGTTTTTATGTTTAAAAGGTTGGATGGTTATTTGTTAAAATCCTAGCAAAACTTGACCTGACTTCATTAGGGACAGCATTTTACTTTGTACATGTGTGCCTTTGCATGTGTAAATTAGTGTCATCATTCTTGAAATTCAGTGGTGTCTGGCTGTTAAAATTTCAACACTAGTACTAATATTGCTCCTTCTAGTAATCCACTATTTTACTGAATGTAGGAACAAAAGCACTAATTTAATTTAAATAGCAAAATAATTAATCTGAAATGTGTAATTTGGCATATTGCTAAAATGTTGATGAATATATAATTCAACTTCTGTGGGACTAAAAAGCTTGATGTGGTTTTATATACTCAACTATGAACTAATGGACTGTAAGTAACAAGCTTCAGTCAAACCTAATGGAATAAGAAAAATCATGAAAGAGAAAATTAGTTCCACAGGTTCCCATGGTTCACCAAGCAAACTGGAATTAAAGAGTACTGCTAGTACTAGTGGCACATTTACCCATGTTGCAGGGGATCCAATGCAGGCCAGAACATTGCCTTAGGGTCATAAGGTAAAACTGTTGTAAAAATACAGTCTGGCTACTAACCTAAAAAAAAGAAGTTATAACAACGAACAGTCACAGGACCAAACAGCGCCAGAGGCTGAGTACATAATTCCCCAGTTTTGCTAAACAGGAAATGCACAAATCCTAACTTAAAATTCTTGCAAGTGTATGCCCAGTTGCACTCATTTGTTTCCAGCTCAAGTTACCTTCCATCCTGCAGTAGAGAGAGAAAGATAATTTGATAGTTATTCTAACCCGAGGCAAGGGTCTTGTAGGAGAGTAGTGGATGACTTATTCTCTAGCAATGAGTTGGGAATGACATTAGTGGCAGCAAGTGGAAACATTTCTTAGCTGAAATAACTTGGGGTGACTCCTGTTCTTACTGAGTATATTAATGGAAGTTACTTGAAACACACTTAGGTGAGCACAGTTAAGCCTATATCACTGCTGTTCCATTGTCAGAACATATCATATCCTTACTTATAATCCCTTTCTTTAAAGAGTACATTTTCAGTCATCCACTACAATAGCACTCACTTTTTATTATTTTTTTTTTTTACATACAGCTTTGTTTATACACATATGCAAATATATTTTGTGCTACTTAGGATTTTTTTTTTACAATGTGAGGCATTTGCAGATACATTCTTGCCACCCAAGTTTAGATTAAATTCCATTTTTCAGTCTGATAGCTTACAGTTCTAACGTGAAGAAGTCAGTAGCATGACAAAGAGAGGTTTAACTTGATTTTGCTTATGTGTTTGGGTTTCTTTGTTTGGTTTTGATTTGTTTGCTACTTACTGCTTTGATTGTAGAGCTGATTCATGCTTATTAAGAGGGAAAACAAAAGGCAAAAACCCACTCAATGACCATTCTTGCCAATGATATGTTATTTGATCGAACTAAAACTGTATACATGCCAGTGTTTCAACTGTCACTGATTTACTAAGAAATTTAATTTTCCTTTTATCTTCAGACTTGGTAATTATTTTTTTTCAAATAAATAATGTACAGCTACATCAATTTTCAGCTAAAACATAGTAACGTGATTCTGTGATCCCCCTTGAATTTAGAAAATGTATTTTAATATATTTTCTAGCTCAGATTTTGTTGCTTTACAGTTTTAGTAAAAAAAGCTACAAGATGAACATCCTTGCTGATATAACCATCACCACAATTATTTATGTGCCTGTCATTTCCAAATGTATTGCTACAATATACTTTCTGCAGGGCTAAATGTAAGATGACTTGTAAGCTTCAGCTGGTGCAAGGAAAATTCACACCAAGTTCAAGCACGTCTGAAATGGATCCGTTAGCAGAATAGGATCCCTATATTGTCATTATAGCTTCTCAGTGAGCAATTCGGAGCCTAGTTTTCCACACTTCAGCTCATTTTCCACAGCCTCCCACCAGGTCATGAGCTTTAGATAACCTCTCTAGTAGGAGCTGCAGAGTTCAGTAGCTGGTGGTCTTTCTAATATTGCATTTAGGTGCATTTTGCTAATACAGTTAATGGGTTAAATGCACTGAAGTAAAATCTTTCAGGCTGTCCCCCACTCTCATGGAAAGGAATGGGAGGAGGACACACACAGTCATAGGGGAGGGAAGGTTGGAAAGGAGCCCTGGAAGTCATCTGCTCAGAACAGGGCTAACCTCAAATTTAAATGAGGTTGCTGGGGCCCTTGACCAACTTTTAAACATATCCAAGGATGGGTATTCGAAAACATCTCTGGGCAAGCTGTTCCAGTGCTTAACTATCATTACAAAATATTTTCCTTCTCTTTAGTTGAAATTTCCCTTGCTGCAACTTTCAACAGTTACCTCTTGTCCTTTTACCTCTGAGACTGTCTTCTCAATACACCTCCATAGGCAATTGAAGGCAGCCACTTGATCCCTCCCAGTCCTCTCTTCTCCAGAGTAAGCAAACTCACTTCCCTCAGCCTCTCCTTCTATGCCAGGTGCTTCAGAGCCCGACTACCCTGGTGGCCCTGCACTGGACTGCGTCCAGTTTATTAGCGCATTTCCCGCATGAGGCATCCCAGAACTGGGCTCAGTACTCCAGTCATGGCCTCAGGAGAGCTGAACATGGAATAAACTTTTCCCTTGACCTGCTATGACAAGCTATGCTTGTCACGTATCCATGACAGGGCTGCAACATTAAACCACAGTTTTGGAGCAAGTAACCAGCAGGGAACTTTTGAGCTTGGACAGGGATGGCTCATACACTGGGGACTGTAGGGTCCATCCTTACTAGCGTTTTACAAACTTTGCACAAGATACATTTGTTGTTCTGTATTAAAAGTGATGCACAATGGTAGTAAAAGTTTAAAGAGAACAATATCATGACATGCAAAATGTTTCCATAGGCTCGTTGTTAGGGTACCTCATTTTCCAATTAATTCTTAAAGATATTACAGACATCGAGAGGCTCTCATGGACCTTTACCATGTCCCTTCATGAGGATTTCACTGTCTATACTCAAGCTTACACAGAGACATGATAAATTGAGTTGAGCCTTTAAATGCATGTAGGAGAAATTTAGACGGTAACAATAGATGACAAGGGACATTTTTTTTTGTTTTCCAATATATAACAAATAAATACTGTCTTATTAGTATTATCTCCATGATGAATAACCCATACTGTTCTTTTTTTTGTAGACTATTTTTTCCTTCATCTTCTATTGATTATCTGTGCATGCGTGTGCACACATACAAAGACACTAGTTTGCTGCAAAATTTTCTATTGATATCTCCATCAGTTAAAATCTATTAAATTTGCTATGGGCACAGATTCTTACTGGGGCAATGCACCTCAAATATTTTATTTTTTTACTGTGGTACAACATTCATTTCCAGTCAGTAGCTGACCGGTTAACTGTATAGACATGTTTTGGCAAGTGGAGTCATGGAGTAGGAGAGAAACTATGGCATGAAACTGCAAATGGGTTGTATTTCAGTTTAGCTGTGGATTGGAAGAGGGAAAGAGGAAGAGGCAAGGAGATGAGAATATGGAGTAAATTGTGTGAAATTACATAGCTCTGAAATTTGACAGGTCTCCAAGGTGCTTGGTAGACAGCCACAAAGCAGAAAACCTTTGGGAGCTTGAGGCCAGCTGTAAATGTAATCTAGACCAACAATGGGAATACACAAAGTAAATTTCTCTATTAAATCCAACAGGAGCCAACTGTTTGTTTGGACTCTTAATTAAAAGTAGTTTTAAATGTTCCAAACATTCATGGAACACAGCATTTTATTTTAAAGTTTCCTAACTTTTTTTCTTACACGTTTGTTGATTTGCTCACAGTTACAATGATCATACTGAATGAATCTTCAAATAATTTTTGTAACTAGGAAGGTTTCTCTATGGCCAGCTGCACTGGCATGGAATCAATTCTACCATAAGCATATCTCAGCTTACTTATTTATCTTACTTATTTATTTAGGGTTATAATCACTATATATGAGGATACTAGTTTACTTCGTTCCCATCCTTGTGGCTGCTGAACTGCATAAGAGGGATGCAGCCTTTCTTAAATCACAGAATTTGCACTAGCTTGTTCCAAGACTGGATTGCCTTTGCTGAAGTCAAAATTGTCTTTTTCTTTTACATCTGTGTTGCTTATATCAGACTGTACATGTAATTGGAAGAAAAAAAAAAAAAAACAACAGCAGCATCACACAGTAATGAAGAACTTGAAAAAGACATTTTTGTTCACTCTAGGACTCTTTTATTTCCCCCCAAAAAATCCTTGCAGAAAGTCTCAGTAAGTCAATAAGTCTCAAACTTAACATATCTGTAAGTATGCTTACTGAAAAAAAAAAAATTAAAAAAAAAATCGCATTCAGCTGTTCATCCCTGAAATGTAGTGCAAGCTTGCATTAGATTTGGCATGTAATGTAGCATTACATCTGTTACATAATACAGCATGACTGGCAGTGCTCGGCATAAGAGGTCAGAATTCTTAAATCAGCCAGAGCTTTCATTAAAGGACCTATTTCAGCAGAACTGCGTGGGGGGATCCGTTTTGAGTTTCTTTTCTGAAGGTCCTGCTACCCACAGGGAGATAAGAATTAGACAGCAGTGACATGAGTTGCTTTGAATAACCAAAAAGTATTTTGACAGAGGTGTTTTTTGACGCTTATGGGCATATAAGGAACAGCCAGCACTGCAATTTAGAGCAGTCTAAACTCTTAGATTGTGTCCTGTCCATGTAAAATAATTTCTTGGAGCCAACGTGGTGTATTCTACAGTCTACTGTTAAATTCAAGCTTTCACTTGAACAGAATATTTATTTCTTCTTTCTTTTGGAGAGGTAATGCAGTCAGGTGTCTTTTAGCCAAAGCTAACAAAAAGCTGCCTCTGGTAAGACAGTATTACGTGGGTAAAGATTTTTCGTCCATTCATTTACAGACTTCACTTCACTTGACAGTGGATTTAAAAACCCAGCTGGTGATTTTTAACTACTGCCTATTACGTGGTGTGATTGCTGGTATGTATGATTTATTTCCAGTTTGTGTGCTAATGTCCATTTTAAAAGGAGTGCATGGGTAGTGGAAGCCTCTGTGGGGCACTTCTTCCCTGGGTAGCCACCAAGTCTTCCTTGTAGAGAAAAGTGTTCAGATGCTTCAAGCAGAAAAGGAGTGGGAAAGAGAGCACAAACAAGAAAGGCAGCAAGAGAGAGCAAGGGGCTGAAAGTCTGCAGATGAGCAAAGAGCAGCTGCATGGAGGGACAGAGAGCAGACAACCAGGCTTCACTGGGGGGATAAAGAGAAACTTGGCTAAAGTCTGTGGAAAATTTCCTGCAGCTCAGGAAGCCGCTAAGTTGACAGCTCAGCAACCTGATTGCACAGACCCACCTGCAAAGGTAAGACGGTAACGAGTCACAGAACTGGAACATTTTTATTTTTCTCTGGCCTAGCCTAGTAAATTTTATTTTTCCCTATGTAAAACAGTTAAGAATTCTAGTTTATATTCTAATGAAACGCTATTAAGCCATATTCACCTCAAAGCTCTGGCTGACTTAGGGACCTGTCACAGCAAACCGGTATTGATGCTACATTTGCACACATTACCAGTTTTCTTATCCTTGTAATAGTGGAAAGAAAAATCTCCATGAATGGTAAGATTGCTAAGTTAAATTCAGTAAGATATGCTTTCAGTCGTGTGACTCCTTTGATTATTCTGAAATGCATAGACTGGGCAGGTTAGCCTCATTAGGTCTAGATTATTTACATAGGTATTTCTGATACTGCTCTTGCAATATCATCATGATAGCCTTGAATTAAAACCAGAGACATTTGATTACATGAATCTTTCAGGTATAGCTTGTTTGACAGTAAAAGAGTGTTTCACTCTTCAAAGCAGTAGAGAAAATGTTGAAAATCTGTAAAAGATACCAAAAAATTGATTTATTTATAAAATATAAGTTTTGATGGACTGAATTTTCAGTTTCTGAATTAAATTTTCAGAATTGCAGTATGATGCACGTTGGAATTTTTTGTTGATACTATGAAATTTTAAGGTTCAGTGTTAAGTAGGCTTTTTGTTTCTAACATTTCAGGAGCTGTACAAATAAAGAGAAGGTCTGTAGGAAAGTTTTCGTTTATTTCCATAGGGAATACTGGAGAAAGAATGACCCTTCAAATAGATTAGTACATGAAATTCACTGTGTTTCTGAACACTTCACTGATTCTTTTTGCCACATTTTGAAGCCAGAATCAATAGTTATTATAATTTCATAAGTGGAACAAAAAGAAAAGGTTTAGGTTTCCAGAGGTACATACAACAGTGAATATGTTTTGAAAGAAAGGGATGATTTCTATCTTATTTCTTAGGGGTGGGAGGAAAAAAAGTTTAATCAACTATTTTTATCAGCATTCACACTCCTGAAAACTTTCTCAGAAGGTAAAGTTTCTCCTTGTACTACAGTAAGATGACTAAACCTCTGACAATAGTAGAATTCAAGACACTACATTTCATATCAACTACTACTTACACCGTTTCACTTTCAGCACTGTGACATTATGGAGATCCTCACTCTTCCCTTTGCTTCTATAAAGGTTTTGGCACCTAACTCCATCCGTGTATGTTACTAAAAGGAAAAGACAAATGGATCTTGCAGAGGACCAAACTATTGAAAGGTAGGAGTTTACCCCTGATTTAAGTTCCTCGTATTTCACATGAATTGCAAGAATATAGGGAAGAAATTGCTGAGCTGCAATCCTTACCCTTGTTGGTGAAGTTTAGAAGAGTTTCTTGCCAGTATGATTTAGAATATTTGTAATAACAGTACTACTTTCCTGAACTCTTCTTTAGTGCCCTTGCTGAGCTATGGCATCTTGCTGCTGTCGCAAGTCCTGGCTTGTCAGTCAAATTGCCTACCATAGTCTGGCATCCCTATTTATAGTTGGAGGAGTATCTGGTGCTTTGCATGAGGTATTACATTAGCACAAATTATTGCTAGCTGGTGGTGACATTCACCTTGGATATGCCACATCATGATGTCATTTGCTATCCAAGGTACATGCAGTCTGTCAGATGAAGTCAGTTAGCATCTGGTGATCCCAGAGAGATGGAAATTTCCAAACTTTAATAAGACAAACTAATCTTCAATCAAAATTTAAGCTAAAGCAAATTCAGTTTGTTTCCTGACATTCTGAAAAGCTTGGTTAGTTCTTCATCTTTTGCACTTTATTTTAAATTGCATATAAAAGCACCAAACACCATTTTCAGTAAGAAATAAATAAACGTTTAAAAAGCACAACTTATGAGTGTATAATCAAGTGAGTGAAAAGTATATCAGTTTATGAGCATCCAATACAACATTGATTCTGCAGAAACTGCCACTGTGCATGCTTTTTATTCCCAAGGAAAGGTCTTGCTTCTTCGCTCATCTTTCACTAACTAGTAAACTACCCCACTGCATGTGCCATTGCTTATAGTACTTTTTCATGAGATTCTCATCCATGGTGTGAATTTCTCAAAGTACACATAAACATTTCCCAAAACAAACTGAAGTAGCTTCTTATTTCTTTAGAGAGTAACTATATATTAGATGCCAGTTTGCAAGACACTTGTCTGAGTAATAACTTCCAAGAACATCAACTACTGAAAGTGTGGCTACCAAGAAATAAAACTGAGCAAGTTAACGATTGTAGAGCTTGCACTAATACAGCTATATTGCTTCCAGTGTCTGACCCATGTTGGTCATTTTTATGCTTTACTACGTTAAATGGTGAAGTAACATTTATATATAAGTAACAGTATCATAGTATAGCCCTGACTTTGGACTGAGTTATTTTCTACTTTGTCTATAGAATCATAGAATCATAGAATTGTTTAGGTTGGAAGGGATCTTTCAGATCATCGAGTCCAAACATCAACCTAACTCTGACAAAAATCTAAGCTTTACTCTATTAAAGAGTTGTCTCTAGTTAAACTAATGCTTTCATTAACATAAGGCTAAGACATGGAGCACTTTACATGCAAAGGAACTACTGTCTGTGGCCACCTTTGGGCTGTGTTCCATAAAGCAGTGAAGCCAATGGAGCTAAAGTGATGTTGAGCTGGTTTGTAGTAGAAGAGTGCTGACAAGAAGCCCATTTTATCTGCATGCTTTTTCAGTAGTAGTGCATCATTATTATTTGAAAGTTTCCTTCTGGATTTGCATAAAGTACCAGGAATTTCTGGTTCCTTTGCTCTTTCTTTGGTTTCTGCTCAGCAGACAATTACCATTTTTAGATGAGAACAGTTTAATGATTCTGTAAAGTATGCTTAGGACCCATTTTAATTTGCTTCTTGAACTTTTGCTATACTTTGTTTTGTTCCTTTAAGGAAAAGAAAAAAGAGAAAACCAGAAAAGAAAGGGGAAAAGAAGAAACTAAGTGATCAAAGGGAGGAACTTTTTTCAAAATGCTGCATTTACAATTCTGCGTAAATTCTTCTACTAAGACCAACAGTCTTTGGCCCACAGCACTTATTCGTTCACTGAATGTAAAGCAGTCAGTAGCTGTATTTCTAATCCGTTTTTGCTTAGTGTGCATATTTTATTGCTAATTTTTCTGCAATATGCATTTTATATATATTAGAGAAAACCATTTCGGTGCTTGCCTGATACTTTTGTGAGCACAGTTCAGAAAATTTTCTCTTCAGTATTCATCAGGACTGAAAGGGACAAATCCCTCTTTGCAATAAGATGTTGATTTTTTTTACAAACAGAAAAATTGAAAATTATTGATAAGTAGATCAAACAAAATATTAATTCTCAAATAAAAATTTCACATTAGTCTCTCCCTGGACAGTGTCAAGTATTATTTAAACTAAACTTTGAGATCTTAAACATTTTGGATAACCTTTTATTTCCTATTATATTTTCTTTTACTACCTCTGTACTCTTAAGTTTTCAACAGAGCAAAAGAAAATATATTGGAGTCCTACCAAAAAAAAAGATAATTCATGCTATTTCTACCTTTATGTGACACAAGAATAAATGATATCTCTGTACCAGTCACTGGCACTAATTGGTCTCCTTTCCTGAGAGATTTAACAGAAAAACTGAGAAGAATGGATCTGGAGACCAAATTGCCTTTTTGTGACTTGAGGTGGTTCTTGCATGTAAGAGTTAAGATACAAGCCAGGACAGTGAGTAATTTTATGTTGTGGATTGTACCTATTAAAAAAAATATATTTCGTACTGCAACTCTTAATCCGATATATTTTTTTAAACTATAATTAATCAATTTTATATAGATTGATTTTGATTTCCTGGATGTACATTTCCTACTGAATCTGAAACTCATCCACTATAGAAATTCTTTAGGTTTGGGGTTTTTGTATTTTTGTTTGTTTGTTTGTATTCTCCTCCAAGCAACAATATATAATTCTGTGTTCTTATAATATAATGCACATCTCTTCCCACTGTGATAGTTTTCTAAGGAGCCCCAAACATTTACACCCCTTTCACAATGACAAGCTTCAAAGATGCTTGGTTGTCTCTTCAATTTTCTCCTGCTGTTTTGTTTTAATATAGTAACTTTTTCCCTAGTTACATATATCTAAGTAATTCTCCATTACTGTATTCAGCACAAAACTATTAGTCCAAATTAAGGCTGGCACAATGCTTCAAACAACAGATGAATAAACAATTGGCAATTGGGACTTTCAGAAGGGATGAAAAACCGAAATCTCACTTTACCAGAAGTACAAAGTTGTTGAGCTAGAGAAATGTGTGAAATGCAGTACAGTAATGAAACTGGATCCAAACATTACACCCAATTACTAGAAGAAAAAATAAGTGTGCAAAAGCTTTCAAAGAGAGCATAAGAGGAAAAGGAGGAAGAGACAGCAAGCTCTGTAGTGTTTAGTTTGCACTGGAGATGTGAAGCTGTTCTCTCTGGAACTCTTTTACAGAGGTCTGAGGTGTTTATGAGTGGATTCATACTATTGGGCATTACTGTTCAGTTTCTATAGCTTCTAAAACTTACCACTTTTTACCCTACAGGTAACAAGGATTTATATACAGTGCCTTAGAAAGCATTCCAAGATCTCAGAGATGCACTTTAGCTCCGATGCTATTATGATATGTTTCCAGATCCTCAGCTCTCACAGGAGCAAGTGGTTGAAGGATGATAACAATTTCACTACCTTTACTTCCTCTGAAGATTTTTTGGCACCAGATGAATGCTTGTCTCATCCAGAAGCCCTGGTGGGGGCTGCAATCCCAAATAAGGTGGGAAATTGCACACAGCTATGCATCATCTTTGGAAAAAATGTATTCTCTTTTTGACTATAAACCTGTTTTTTCAGTTTCACAATACATCTGCTCTCCAAAGTTGTTAGCAATAGCTCTGAGACTCTGTGTTAGGCAGAGCTTTGAAATGAAAAAAGCTTTAACTTTCATTCAATTCAGGAGGCTACAGACCTTAAAAGTTCATAAAATGTTTTAATAGAACACAAAAATAATTATCTTGAGCAAGATAATTCTTTGAACAAAGACAAACTAAACCTCATCACAAATAAATAAAAAATGGATGTCCAACGCCCTGAAGGCATCAGTAGCCCTGAAGTTCCGTGCTCAGTGTCCACGGCTCCCCCCACCTGCCCAGGGCCCAGCACCCCATGTCACGCCTCCGGGGCCATCAGCCCCTGCCCCAGCGACACCGCAGCAGGGTCACTCTCCAGCTCCCCACAGCCCTGCCCTTCCCAGCCATGGGCCCCGCTGAGCCAGGCCCACCTGCAGGCCTCCATCCTGGCCTGGCCTCAGCTCGTCCCCATCCCCAGGGAGGTGCCCAACGCCCAGGGCTGGGGCTGCGCCGGTGCCCCCTGGCCGCCTCCTCCTTGATGGGGTGGTGGGATGAGCCCATGCTGCTGGGCCCTGCCATCATCCACCTGGCGAGCCCCCGACACTGCCAGTGCCTGGCCCCAGGGAGCCATCTGCTTCCATGGTGCCCTGACAGGTGAAAAGACAAGCATCAATGATTTATATATCACAGTCAAAAGCAGAACATCACCGCCAAATATGTGGGAAAATTTGGCATGGTATGCCTACAGAGGACCAATTATAAGAAAGAACTAATAAACTGATCAGAAATGCAGTGCCCTGATACCATGAATGTATGAGAAAGATTTCTCTGTTCTCCAGATATTTTTCCTTTTCTCCAGTTTTGCTATTTAGTGCAGAAACTTTTGCTGGTTTCCTGAGTTACTATCAAGCCTGTGGCCCATTCTAGGTTGCTAAGGAAATCTTTCCACCACCTTTCATCTTGGCACTGGATCTGCTTTTTCTGTCACGTGAGCTTTCAGCTCCTTCTCTGGAGTGTCTGTCCCAGTTCAGTTCCACAAGCCTTCCCAGGGGCATACTGCAGCAGAGGATGCTCCGTTCTTCTCCAGTAGCCTCCCACAAATTCCCTCTTCCATCAATCCTTCTAAATCTGACCCATGGGGGCTGCATCCCAGGCTCATACAATTTTTTCCCCCTGAGGCTCAGCCATGCCCTGTAAAAATCCTGAACAGACGGTGCAGTAAATTGATACAGTTCTACCATCTATTTCAATGTGTTTGACAAAAGAGATGTTACTTACTACCAGGTAAGATAATATGACCCACCTAGAAGAGAGAACTATTTTTATACTTCTAACAGACTCCTTCTCCTATGCTTTTAAATCACCAGCCCACTTTTCCTAGCCCGGTAGGTCTGAGTGTAAAGAATCCCTAGAGCTCCTTCCAAGAACATGAATTCCAAACAGCCCAGGATTTGACAAATTAGGTGGTGAAACAGCCCTCACTGCTGCACATATACTGCATATTCCTGTATGTGATTCCTTTCTGCAACTGCCCTGATAGTTCATTTACACGTAAAGGAATGTAGGATTTACTATCCTACTTCCTATTTCTATGTCATTATTGAAACAGCTATTTTATTATGCTATTTACTGCAATGTCATTCTTAATTGAGATCTGGAGAGAAGTCTGCACCACCCACCCTCCTCCCTGCACCCCAGTGCAGAGCACTTGTGAAGTAGCTACATCTGGGGAAAACTAAAACCAGGAAAATTATGCACATTAGGGAGAGGCTGAGCTTTAGTAAGCCAAATCAGGGAGGAAAAAAAGATTTCCTTTTATATTTGAAACTGTGATTTATTTCTCAGTTTTCTGTCAGCTCCTACATCTGTAGTGCCAGCTTTCCTGTAAGGCAAAAGCTTAGACGAAACTCTCTTCAGGTGGACAGCTTCAGCATTCCTTCATTCATTCTTATCTTTTCCATTTTATTTCACTGTTTTCCCTCCTTATTTTTCAAGGACTTGAATCTTCTCATCTAGGGTCTTGACCGAGAATGCACCTAAACTTTTTTATTACAGAAAGCATTGATCCTGAAATAAGTTATTGAAATTTGGTTGTGGTGACCAGTGTATGTAATACATGACAAAAAAAAAACCCAACAGGTCAGTTTTATAAATGGGTGAAAATCAGGTCCCCTATCAGAGGTAAAAGCAAATGTTTAATGTGAAATATTTATTACTGACTGGTAATCATAGATTCCTTGTTTTCTGATTAATTTATTATTCTGATTGATGTTTCTGATTAATTTAAAGTCCTACTCCCTAACTAAAACATAATGGTGATGAAGAAGCTGTTTTTCTGTGCAGAAGGAAAGTTGATTTTGAAATCCCTACAAGCACAGAAAATTGGTGTCCTAAGAGAACATGAGTCACTGCTGTCATAGGAGCCATATTCTGTAATTTTTTCATGCATATGACTATAGGAATCCACAATTCCAAAAACTGGAATGAATCCATTTATTCCAAAATTGAGTTTAATGAAATAGCTATTCTTACACATAGAAAATCTCTCTTCAATGGTTCAAAGACACCGATCAAATAATAAAGAGATTGGATGTAGTTACATTAACGGTATGAACATGCCAGGCTAAATCCATTGGTAAATTCTATAATTGTCTGGCACACAGTAATGCAGATGGTGCTCAAAGCAGACCAGCTAGCTGGCAACTCCTTACTCTGTGCAGGACAGGATGGAACAATAGGAAGTAGGGTCAGAACTTCCCGTTTCCATGATGAATTCTTCCGGCAGTTCTACCTATTTTTTTCCCTCTTAGGCTTGGGCCCATCCTTTCCCTGTACCGCTCATGGGAAAAAAAAATAATTCCCAAAAAATTTTCGCTTTTATGTTAGTCATATGTTTTGCAGAGGTTCATATACTGTGAATGTTAAAAAAAATAATTCCCTTGTCTAAGAGAGAGAAAAGATGAAAAGGATATTTGAAGATGTTATTTGAATTGTTTTTCTATTACTATTACTCAATCAGATGGACTAGAAACTGAAAATTACATTGACAAGATGAGCTTGCACTATCAATATATAAAGCTGGGGGAGGCAGGGAAAAGTAATCAGAAAAAAAAACATGCACAAAATTGAAGTGACAATCTGATACTGTCAAAAGATCATTATATTTGATATGGATCATTTGATGAGATACAGGCCAAATTCAGCCCTGGGGTAAACAGATGGAATACACAGAGACTGGAAAAGTTATGACAGAATCTTCTATTTCTATCTCATTTTGCAGCAAGAATAGGATGTGCACTGCAGCTATAGCTCTCTATAAAACATATGAAAAACAAGAAAGTCATTTTGTCTCTGACAGAGGCTTAAGAAAACATGCAATTAAGTGAAAATATTTCATGTTTTATTTAAACTTCTCATAATATCCAAGCAGAATGTATTTCCTTCCCTAAAGTTTAATTGTATAGTTTATTTTCCTGCCTGTTGCTGTTACTTTTAGGGTATTTTGGTCTGTCTCAAAATGTTGCATTTGGAGTTCCACGTCTGGTTTCCCACCTGTCGATTAGAGATGCCTTGGAAAGAAGGCATGCATATCTCATAAAATGTCTAGCAAGTAATATGTTGAAAAGAGTGTATAAGCCTTAATACAAGAAAGGAACAAGAGTTTCCAGCTGTCAAGAGCATAAAAATGTAGCAGAATGCATTAAAATAATACTGGCAAATTCTATCTTTCCTCTGCCCTTTTCCCTCACCAGTGACTGGTCCTCTCTGTAGTTCAGGTGCACAGGCAAAATAATCTGTCTATATGCAACCATTTGAGGGGGGAGTGGTGTAAACTCAGATGCTTCTCAATCAGCCACATTCTGTAGTGGAAGAATTGCGAAGCACCCACCCTGTGGCCATAGATTAAGAAAAATCAGGGAGCAAAAACGCGAAGAAGATTTTCCTCCCAATGAGGATTGCTCCCTCTTGTCCATTTATCAGTGATATATCTGAATTAATGTTCAATGTTCCAAAATACCCGATGAGCGTCGGTCTAAAATGAGGCCTCTGCTGAGTGACCTCTGTTTTCAAGAGCAGTAACACAGCTAGCTACCTTGAGTTTTAATTTGATCACCATCTATACACTGCAGTTTTCAGTTCTCAGTTTTGAGTTCCTATGGAACAACAATTCATAGAATTGTCTCTATGCATTATTTCTGAATTAAAACAAATTCACAAAGGATGTTTTAAATATCAGGTTCTCTGTCTATTCTAGCAGGGCCTATAGGAATGGCATTTTGTTTTAAGAGAATTTAAAGTGTAAACCCCAGGAGGTCACTATATTTATTGGGATTCTTTGAGAATCGATTTCAGGGGGAAAAAAGTAATCTCAAACCTCATTCAAGAAATTAATAAACTACATAACTGCACAATATTTTGTTTGTACTGGCAGGAATGTGTTATATATATGACCTGGAGCTTAGGGAATCTATAACTATGTATAGCATTCTGTACGCATAAAATTATTTTGTGCATAGTGAGTATGATAATTTATATTTAAACCTCAGAATAAATAAGAAAACCTGTTTCTCAGTTCTTGCAATTTATGCAAAAGTCACATTTTGTTTCTTGAATTATTTGGCAAATACTTCTATAGACAAAATTTTGCTACATATGAAATTGTGACAATTATGTACATCTTGTGTATAACTTTGTGAGTTATAATCTGTAGGGTTCATATATTAAGTTTTTCCCACATATTCTACTTAAAGTCCTATGTTCTATGATAGAGATGAGGATTCAGCATGGAAGGGGTTTTACATTATGTCTATCAGCATATTCATGCTCAGGTACCTATTATAAACTGTCTCTGGCCTACCCCCCTTAACTTCCTCAGGACTTCTTAGCTTAAGACACAAGTACCCAGCAAAATAAGACATCTCTTAGATGGCTTAAAATAAAATTATTTTCTATTTTAGAGAAAGGTATTTTATTTTTTATTTTTTTATGAGTATCAGCCAATATTTACTTTTTGTGAAGTATCACCTTATTTCTCAGTACTCCCCCCCTCCTATTACTTCACCTTTCTCCAAGCTCTTTGGACCAAATTCAGGCTAAATTCCTACAAAATCGATGTGCTTACTCCACGGTGAAAGCCATCCATATCTAAGGGCATTCAGACAGCAGTTCAGGAGACCTAAACAAAGCCATGAAATAGAACCTGTCCTAAAGCAAGCAAACCGGAAGCAGCAACAAGGACTTAAACAGAATTTAAGTTCTTAGTTATGTATTTCCTTCCTTTTTGCTGATTTTGACAGTCAGGTTTCCTAATGTTGTTCTCTGAATCGAGGCTATCACTGATTACTGCTTTCATGAACACGGGGGTTAGTATGACTTTGCCAGAGGTAAATAGAAGAATATTGTATCTTCTCACCCAGGAAGGCATGATACCTGAGCAGAATGGCTTCTTCTGTGATTTGTAAGCTGAACTGATAGAACAACAGGGGCAGGGAGATTACTAGCAATGATTGTTTTGGTAAAAACTACCTTTTGCATCTGTTTTAATAGTAATCAAAGGATAGAAATCACTTCTTAGCTCAAACACTTATAGATACATACTCTCTATATGTTATCAGTCTCAGCGTAAAGGAATTTGCTCACATAATTTTCCAGAAAATATAACTTGGACTTTATGGAAAACTTTCCTGATATAAATAATTTTATTTAATTTTAGCCATGTAAAATATAGGTTTATAAATCCAAGAAATTCATTGAGATTCCCACTATTATTGAGAAAGAGAGAGAAAAATGCCTCCAAATGGTTATTATGGAGATGGTTTCCATAATTTTGAGGGCTGTGGTGAAACGGATAGTCCTGCAATTCACTGTGTACTCCTTGTTACATTCAGAGATGAATATGACGTCTGCGTTCTTTTAGGCATCTGATATCCCATCACCCAGTCACCACAATATTGCAAAGATAATAAAGTGGCCTTGTAAAGACATCAGCCAGCTCTCTGAGCATTTTTAGATGCAACCCAGAGACTTGCATATGTCCACTTTGTTTTAGTGCTTCCTAACTTGGTCTTTCCGTACTCCACTACTAGACACAAAGACTTGGGAGGGCTGGGAGATGATCTCACCAGTGAAAAACAAGGCAAAAAATACATTGTGCATCTCAGTCTTTCCTATGTGCTTTTTTTTTCACGAGGTCTATCTGCCCTTTTAATAGAAAGATGGTGTTTTTTTCTTGGTCTTCTTTTATTGCTGGTCTATTCATAGAAGACAATCTTGTTGTCCTTCCTATCCTAATTTCATCCCTGTGTGCCTTGATCATGCTTCTTTATTCCTTCTTGGAAGCTACTTCCCAATACCAGCTTTTTTAAACTTCTTTTGGCATTTAATTTCATGTAAAGGAGACCAATGCTTCCATAGAGCTTATGGCTTAAGTGGGTGGATATTTCTTTTTTTGTTTTGCAGGAGTAAGTCATACTAACATTATAGCAATTTTCTTCCAAAACGATTCTATCAATCTATTTCTGATTAATAGATGAGTAAAGAGCTAGAGAATGTTGGCTATTTTAATGATGATGTTATTATGAGAAAAGTTAAATCTTCATGAATTGGTGGACAATTTTATTTTTAATGTGGTATGTTAGGCCTGACTTGCCATTATATCTACACTTTGGAAATCTTATTCAGTGACAAAAGGAGCTATTTTTAAACAAGCAATCACTCAAAACTTCCTTGTCTTTCTAAGTTAGATGAATTTATGTATGCCCTAATCTAATAAATGTCCAAAGAGTCAACAGCATTTCTATTTTTTCTGCAGTTAGACATTTGATGAAAGCAGCATCTGAAGTCCGGTCTTGAATTAGATAGCTTTTTTGCTTTAGAAGGGTGTTGACTACAATTTATTGCATGTTTCACCAATGAAGTGTAGAATCTCAGCATGTTGCATATTTTTTTTTTTTTTTTGGAATTATCTTTAGATCACACTTCATGGAAAATCTACTTCAGTCTGAATCTATCAGGATTCCTGTATAGGAGGTGTTGGAAACCTTGAAAATTTTTCTATAGATACAAAGCAGAGCCATAGCAGCAACAGTCAGCCAGGCCATACAAGCGTTGAGATGTTTTTCATAACTAGCAATGCACTGTAAAATTCTACCAAAATGGTTTTCGTCCTGTTCTTTTTTTTCCCCAGGATATCTCCATTGGTGAGAATTGGCACAGTTCCACTGGTATTAAAGGAGTTACATGCTCTTATAAACTTTAATGATGCTTCTAGATTATACTGCAAAGTAAGACAATGCGTTCTAAGCTCATTCAGCCACTCTGCCAACCTTTATTTAGTTATCTGCAATGTGTTTTCTATATAAACATTTTGACATTATGGATGTCTGAGTTTAATACCATTCATATTTACTATGAAGTTACTTGTAGCAAAGAAAATTAGAAAGATGTGAAGTCAGAATAACTTATTTTTATTGAAAAACTCTACTTTTTCCTTTATTTTCTCTGTTCTGCTCTTGCTGCCAATGGTTTCACTAAGCTCCCTTTTCTTTTGCTGTTTTATTTTCATGTTTACTACTTCTCCACCTCCTCTGTATTTCTTTCAACATACTCTTGCTACCCTTTTTTTCTCTGTATGTAATTTATAAATAGACTGCAAACTATTTCCTTTACCTCTAGTATGTCCCTGTGAAGACCACAGGGACCCTCCCTGAAATGAAATAGAAAGACTTGATATTAAAAGTTCGTAATTGTTGTTGTTATTAAATATCTCTACACTTCAGATCTAGACAAAAATTCTCTCAGAATTCATTGCTCTCAAGATAAAATGGATAAATGGGATGCGCCCTGGCTGCCAGGCCCTGCTCCACCCAATGCAAGGAGCCCCTGACCCTTCTGATGCCTGGCCCCATCTGTGGTCATGTAAATACTGATGGGTTAAACAGTGGGATAAACGCCCCAATCAGCGTGAAATGGGGATGAGAGGGTAAATATGGCAGTGTTACTTCATTCCACATGGCCTATAGCTTTCGACTTAAAACTAGAAAAAAAACCCACGAATATTAAAAAGGTGCATTACTATGTGCCCCTAGATAAGTTACATTAAAGACTGTATTTAGTCCTTTCTAAGGAAAAGGTTCAACAGCCACAGAGTTAGCTTGATGTCAACCTGGATTAAACCTTCCCACTCCACCTGTAAAATAAGATGCAAGGGAGAGGCTGGAAGAGAAAAATGCCATCTAATTGAAATTGTAGTTTTGAGGAAAAGGTATGCTAAAAACAAGAATTTTTCCCTATAGCTGGAAAATGACTGGTTAAGAGTTCATGTGTATAAAGAGATTACTCTTCTGAAGTTTTTCATTCCAGAGTATGAAGTAAATGAAAAAGAGCAGTAGAGCACAGCAAGATAAAAACTTGGGCCAGTGATCAAAAAGGTGATTATAATGTCAATAATGATGTATTCAGTAATTTTTGCTGCTAAATGTCTTCAGTACATATGAAAAAAAAAAAAAAAGATGAAGAGAAAAAAATAAGCATGGAACAATACACATTGTTTATTTTTCAAAGAGCATATAGTAGTCAACATACTCTAATGTGCACGTGTCAATGAATATTTGCTGTATAGTTTTACCTCAGGAACTCTCTGCCCTGGTTCTGTCAAGTCAGACAATACTGCCAATATATAAAGTGCGAAGGAAGAAGAAAAACAGGATTATATGGGCAAAATACATGCACAGTGATTTTTATATCGATTAACTTACTGGCTTCTGCAGTAAAACAGCTGAGCTGAAATATTTATAGTATGGTAGGTATCTTAATCAGATCAGTAATAAGGAACTTCCACACCAGGGAAAGGGTGGCTATTTAAATGTTTTATATAGATTTAAAGCTCCCTTGGCTAGAGATAGCAGAATTCTGTTCTATACATATATTTTCAAAGACACAAACTGTTATATTTCCTTTTGTTTTTTGTGGGGCTAATTACAACTCCTTGTTCTATGTGGCTGTTGCTTAGTCTTTTGCTCTTGCTATACTTCTAGTAGAGTACATGAAACAATGTGTACCATAAGGAATAGAGAGGTCCACTACTGAAGTAGCTGGGATGAAAACTACAGGCAAAATAAAGCAAAAATAAACAAGTTTCTTTGAAAATACAGAACAGGATTTAACGACAACAAGGATATCCTTGTCTGGGAAACAAAGAAAATTTTCTTCTTCTAAAAGTTTATTTGTTTTTAATTAAACTCTTCCAAAGTAAGAAAAACATTGCAAGCAACAGAATTCTCTGTTGGAAAAAAACAAACAAACAAACAAACAAAAAAACCCTCATCTTTTTCAAATTGGGAATGTGTTTCCAGGGCTAAAACTTGGGAAAACTTACTCCAAAATTTCTCACTTGCCAATGTGGAAAGCTGTGAGTGAGGTCCCCCATCCCAAACTAAAATATGGTAGTTTTTTTAATCACCGTTACCTGTCTACCTCCTTCAGGTCATCATTCATGATGTTTGGACAATGCTATGTCATGTGATTTTATGTAAAAAGCTGCAGCTGAACTTTGCTAGGTGTTTTGCACATGTGCACAACAAAGAGACACTTGGTGACCTAAGAACTTCCTCGTGTTAGGCTTTTGTTCTATACATGTTTAAGTCTGTACATAACAGTATTGATTTTACTTCGCTCAAGTTCTACCCAAAATTAGGCATATAGATAACATTTTTGATATAATTTTTCATAATATTTTTCATATAGATAACAACGTTTTCATATCAAGAAGGGCCTGTGTTCTTTTCTCAGAGCTTACTCTATTCGTCATCCAACTGTACCTTTGTTTGGATACCAATATGAACACACGTGACATAGTAGTGGGTGCATTTTTAGATTCTCAGTGCAAAAGAGGTCAACATATTAATTTTATTTGTCACCATGTGGCAATAGTACCCCTGGGCACATTTACTCCAGAAACCCTAATATGTGTTAATACTAACCCTAATATGGGTTAATCCAAGGTAAATTGTTTATGTGCATGTAACTTGAAAGTTGAGAGCTTTCACCTGATGCAGAACAGCAGACAGTATAATTCATGGAAAAAAAGATATCTTTCTTTTGCCTGCCTGGGAATCCTAACCCTTTTCCCTATATAGGGTTCAATAAAATACACAGGGGAACTAAATGAGAAGTTAAAAAATCAAGGGGGATCTGGGGATCCCATACTGGCATTGACAGACTGGCAGACTGCATAGGTTCCCCTCTTAAAGAAGTAGAATTCTCCTTCTGACTCAAGTTTCAATTTCTCCAGCTTCCAAAGCATAGGTGAAATATATTTGTGAAAGATTCTAACTCTCTCAATATGTCTGGCTGGCTTGTTTTATGAAAACTCTCTACTTACCCCTCTAGTTGTGATAGCCTCACAAAACGATAAAACTAATCTCACCTGCTTGGCAAATGAAGTTTTAAAGATGTTTTGATAGCTCTAATTAGTGGGTTTCTAGACAGGAGATTTCATTCTCGGTCATAATAAAATTTATTGGATTCATTGCCCTCATTAACTTAAGTTCTTGGTTAAATTTGTACAGTGATATTAGCAAAGCATAGCATCCAGCTTCTGGCTCAATATATTTTATTAGATGTCTACAGGGCTTCTACTTTTCTGTGTTATTGCTAAAGCACATCATGAAAAAGGAAGAAGCAAACTTACTAAAGCAACAAAGAAAGGCCATTGCATAAAAAATTGCATTTTTTTCTTGCTGAAAAGGCAGCATTACATGTTTTCTTCTTCGGAGGGCAAAGCATGAGATTTTAATCAGACTAAAATTACTCCTTGTTTAATTGTATGTAACCAAGTATAGTGAAGATCTATTTGTTCATGTTAACAGGAGCGGACATTTTATAGACAAGTAAATTTCATGGAGCATTGGATATATTCAGACTGAAAATTCCAGTCATCCATGAAATTAGAGAGAAGGGTTCCCTTTAAAGGGAAGTTTGGCAATTACAGATCCTGTCCACCTCTTCCAATATATTTTCCTACAAAAATTTTTTATCACTTTTAATAAACCTTTTGATTGTATTTGTTGGTATTACCAGTATAACTAAAGGTGTGGCAAGAAGCCTGTTTAAATAATACTGTTAGCAATAGTCTATGTAAATTTCACTCTGGAAAGAAATTTGCCATACATTTCTGGGAGTCAACCATCATGCAAGGTTTTAACTGTGTAAAGTCATTCAAAAATAAAGTAGGAGTTGCATGGATAAAAAAAAAATAAATATCCTATTCAGTGCTTTGAAAATGTTCTTTGCAAGGTCTCCCAGATAATGTCATATTTCTATTTTTGAATAACTACAAACGCTTGAAGAGGTTCTGAATGTTTTATTTAAAGAAATGAGGGACTAGTTCTGTAAAAACTTCCAAAAAGGATTGTTTAAAGTTAGTCACAGAGGTCTGTAGTTCGGACATCCATAAAACCCACCAGATTTTTGAAGATGCTTTAAGCTCCCAAAATTTCTGTGATTTCAATAGGAACTGCAGCAGAACTTCCTACCACTTTAATGTGAGTGTTGCATATAAAGCTATTTCCTTATTAACCAGGCTAGGACAGACCAAGTTGCTGACCACCTTTTCTCTTCACTAGACAGACAGATTGAATAAGATCAAGACTCACTCTAAGTAGATCCAGGTTGTCACAGGTACACCATCAGTGCAAGGGGGTGTCTTTGTATGATTTTTTTTGTAACTTCTGATACTGTTTGGTTTTGGAGCACTTGGAATGGAGGAATTTTCCATTACCTCACAAGAGGAAAAAATTGGCTTTTGGATATTGAAGAGAAATATTAATGCAAGTCATTGTAACTCCAGCCGTCAGCAGTCCATCTGTTTTCCCTGCCATCATAGGTCCAGTAGGTCTGCCAAGAACATAATACAGTCTGGTTCCACATACTATCCGCAATTTTAGCTTCCCAATGCCAAAGAGTAATCAATAAACCTGGTCAAAAGTTGTTAACAAAACCCCTTTTTGTGGGGGAAAAAAAAAAAAAAAAAAGAGTTTCCCAGTTGGTTTTCATCAGTTTTGTGTATTCCCCACACTGACACAGAAGATAATATGTTATCCTTTATGTGTCACTGTACCTTTTACGTAATACTAGCTAAAAAGGTATGCATACCTAACTGTATTCTGTGGTCCTGAAGTGCATTTATAGATGTTTTAGTGTTTAGGAGTGGATTCTTTTCTCACTTCAGTTGTGAACTCCACCTCCACCTCAATTCAGGCTGAAAATAGATCACAGAATGTCCGCATTATCACAGGACAGAAGACGTGTTCTTACCAGCCCTATTAAATAAGTGTGTTTTGCTTTTTTACTTTAACTTCTTACATTGTGCAGTTTTGACATCCCCAAAAGCCTCTGTTTTCCTGCAACAGCATTCTCAGAGATTTTCAATTTCTTAAATGAAGGAATGACCACAGTTACAAGACTTCCCCCATGCACCAGGGGAAGATGGTTTGAATTGCTTCTTTCTTACAGATCTCCTTGAGTGTCACTGAAACACAGTACTGGAGACTATATAAGTCTACAAACCTACGTTTTGTGGCACTTTGTGCTTGAATGAAGGATTTAAATATTCAATGCAGTATCCAACATTGCTCCACTCTGTCATTTTCTGTCATTATAGAAGAGATGGTTCCAGATTGTTGTACTTAGGGGGCGGGAGGTGTTTCAATTCTCTTCTGTTAAAAAAAAGTTGTACTAGCTAGGCTTTCTTTGTATTTCGGACCTATGTAGAAACCTTTCCATACTGAGACAGTCATTCTAGTGTATATATGGATGTAGTTTGCTACTCATAGATGACTATAATTACATTTATTCCGTAAAATGTAAGGTAGCCAAACTGAAATTGTGGACACGAGCAATTCCATTTTTGTGAAATATTTCTCAAATATATTGTTATGTTTCAGAAGCAATAAAATTTACACAAAATAACTTTAAATTATTGATACCTTTAAGGCTAAAATGAGCTCAGATAGCACCCTGAAATTAAAATACCAGAAATTATCTCAAAGGAATTGAACTTTTTGTACAAAATGGGATAGAAGTGTAGCATATGAAAAAGAGAGCAATTATATTAATAAAAGATAAAGATATTTCTGAAAATTCCATCTGAAACTTTGTGATATGGAGTTACTAGTTTATAAGATGCTGGCAAGCTGCACAGGACACTGACATGGATCACTGATAATCATAGAAAATTGTCCTTTGTCTAGATTTGTGCGTTTTCAGGGAATGCTTTTCATGCTTTCATATCAAATTACTGGCCCCTTCAACTCAAACTTCAGATGCGTTCTGATTACGTTTCTTACCAAAGTGAAGCACCAGCAGGATGAAAAACACTATGTGAAGGGTAGTTGTACATGGATGGCAGTTTCATTATCAAAAAATAATGTTTTGTTGTTTTAAGGTGTCTTTTAGACAGCATGACTTGTAATTGTAAGGAAAAAGCCCATCAAGATCAAAATCTATTGATATGTGAAGAATGATTTGCAATTATTTACCTGTGCATGTGTGTTTAAGTACTATTTATATGCATGGACATTTAACAGGAAATAAAAAAAAATAAAAATATTTTCCACAAAAGCTACAAATTTTAAAATATTGAAACAAAACCAAAGCATGCTCAAAATTTAGTGTTGTCTTTTTGCACCTTTCCAGTTTTTTCTCAGTTTTCTCTCTATGTTAAAGACATCTCATGTAGACATGCTCAATAATTTAAGGCCACACATTTAAAGATATTAAGGTATTTGCATGCTTTAGATAATTCTGCTAACTGACTGCCTGAACTTTCAGACACATAAATGTCTTGATAAAAAAAACAAACAGTAATACTTTGACAGTTAACATATTCAGTAGAAAAATACGAGACATATTATGGGGTACTATGATAATAGATAAAGCACCAGTGCTTCAGAGAGATAGATCCTCACGGGATGGTAAAGCCATACTGAATTTGGCAATGCTCCACTGAAATAAACGAAATCATATTGATTTATGATAATTGAGAAGCTGGCTAACAAATTCACTATATAAATTTTCTATACAGTTTTATCTAGTTTAAGGTTGTGGTTCCTGAGTGCAATTTATTTCCCTTCTGATACTTTCTCCATGCTCTAATCAGTATTATCATAAATTATAATGGTTTAATTGTAATATGTAGAGGACAAAATACTTCAAATATTTAAATTGGAATCTTATGTCTCATACTAATAGTATCACTAAATTTGGATATTAAACACATGGGGGGAATTCCTGCAAATACACTAGTTTATGTTTTAAGAGTTTTTAAAAGAGAGCCACAAGTAATAGAGATAAGGTTCCATTTTTAATCAGTTCTTTCAAAAAAATTAGCAATTCTCAAAATAAAAGTAGCAGTTTTCAGCAGAATTGATTTACATTAGTGCAAGATGGGACAAAAAATGTTTTTTTCTTCAAATCTGTTAGCTAAAATTGTAAGCCCGCTTCAGCCCATCCTAACCGTTTGAAATCACAGCAGCTCTTGACGGGTAAGCTTCAGGGAAAACCCCAAGATCATCACACATAAACCTAGTGCTCTGTATGTATGTAAGAACGCTGGAGTTGGAGGGCAGCTTGTCAGGTAAAATACATTTCTGCCTGCTCATTAGAACTGCTGACTCTGAATACCAGAGACAGGAAATAATATAAAAAACACTCCATGGAGTCAGAACTTTGACTAGGATAAATCAACCTCAACAAAGCAGTGTACTCTGTTCAAAGATCTGTCCTCAAGTTTTTCAATTAACTTATGTGTACTGGTCAGCCTATAACAAAACTTTTATAAAAGTACAGTAGCTGTGTTCATATAAAATCAATAATCCAGGTAAAAAAAACGGGAAACAAGACTCATGATTGTTTCCCAGAAGAGGCCTTTGGCT
Organism: Alca torda; assembly: GCA_008658365.1. Lineage (NCBI taxonomy): Eukaryota > Metazoa > Chordata > Aves > Charadriiformes > Alcidae > Alca > Alca torda. The sequence continues at coordinate 78,775,292 of CM018077.1, read as the reverse complement.
TTTCCTTTTCAGTGTCTACATAACGCTCCTAGATCAACCATCCTTGAGAGAAAAGCAATGTCATTTGCTTCCTCTCTGATTTTCTTTTGAGTATCCAAAAGCTAAGCAGGCCCCTGCCTGTTAAAAAGACAACTGAGGTTTGAGTTTAATTAAGCAATTAAACTCTATTGCTTTGTAGTATTTGAAGCTATGAACAGCTGCTGAAACTGATTAAACACTAAGGCAAAGCCTGAGGTGTTTGATCAGTCCAAAAAGTCATTTTATGCCAAGTAAGGAACAAAGTGATAAAGATTGTTCTTGTAATTATATAACAAACCATAATATAAAAATAGTAAGACAAGTTGCTTCCACTCTGAGATTTTGAGGACTGGTCCTAAAGTTTCTTTCCTGGACTGTCAGAGAGATGCTAGTATACAAATATCTGCATTTGCCAGCCTCACAAATTAAATGGAACACACTGACATTTTAATTCGTCAGTCAAATCGAGGCTACTTGAGATGAAAAATCCATTGCAGGAAGTGTAATCAAGAAAAAAAAATCCTATTTTGTCTTGAATATTGGTCAGAGTACTGTTGGGTAATACTAAAACTGTAAAACAGAGGTAGTTCTCTGAAACCATGACTAGATTAATTAATCGAAAGTAATGCAATGACCAAGAAATGCACTGATGTTCAGGAGAAAACACTGAAATAATCAGTCATGTAATTTGCATTGTTCTAGCTCTTTTCCTAACAAGGTACCCTGTGCAGACATTAAAAAATGCAGCTTCACAATATCCCCAAAAGGCATATATGCATTTCCGCTGTTATTTAATAGTTTGAAAAACTGAGATATACAAAGCATAAATAACTGCCCAGGTCCATTGAAGTGCGCCACACCTCTAAGACCAGATCCGCATATGCATTTAGCTGAAGTGCTCTATTTTAAATATTGAACAATGCATCATTTCTGATTGAATCTGTGAAATGCTATGTCTATGTAAAAACCACCAAAGTGCACATATAATATATATTTTGTACATTAAATTGTATGTTTCATGAAATTATTTGTGCATATGTCGAAGTCACAAATTAGGTATCTATTTTAGTCAAAGGAAGATTTTTTCAGAGGCAGTTTTCATGAGCAGATGGAAAGAATGGAAAACAGCTTCAGTTCATGTTCATGGTAGCAAGGAATACTTTATTTCTCCTGACTGTGACTGGGTGGATTTTTTTTTTTTTTTTCCTCAAAAACCTGAGAATTGCCTCTCTTTGCCAAATTGAAGGAATGAGTGAAATAGCTGAGTAGTCCTTGGCTCACATACTTCAAAGCTTGAGTTAGTTTTCATATCATTATCTTTCGCATGTTTTAACAAGTTAGATTCACTCACAAACTAGCTTGTATGCCGTACAGAGAGAACTTAATGTACTCCCAATCAAGAGCTTACTTCTTTCTAATCAATTTAATGTAATTAAATACTAACGTGCAGCTTCTTTCACATTACCACCTTCAATTTTGTGCAGGTCTTTGATGTCTAAAAACTGCTGAACCCAGAAATCACAGAGAAGTATTTCAAACATATTGTTGCTTATTTTGTGTCAGGCCTAGCAAAAGGTCACACGCATTTAATGATACTTCGAAATGTGTTGAAATATTTTTTTCCCCTGAACATAGAAAGACACATATCTCTTTTGTAGCCATAGTATGCTGTCCCTATAGATGTTAATCAGTAAAACTTCTGAGCTCTGTTAGTCTAAATTGACTTAAATCTTTGCTCCATTTATGGTACCATAAGCCTGATAGTGTTTTGTATCCTTGCCAGGCTGATTGAGTTCAACTAGCATGCTCTCTGTTTGATACCATAAAGGGCCTATTTTTTCAACAATTTTTAAAATTTTTTTCAGAATTTTTCAGGTAGGCTAGGTGTCACTTAGAACTGTGAGTGACATAGACCTAACCCAGAAAAAAAAAAAATGCTAAAGTATTAGAGCACCTTGCTAAATGTTGCTCACAGGGGAATGGTATCAAGAAAAAGAAAGAAGAAATAATAAATACAGTGCAGTAGCTTGAGGAATTGTCAAAAAAGAACTTGAAGCATAAAAGAGAATAAGAGTTACACAATAAATAGTTCCCCCTCATAACTTTTATTCTCTACACACCCACTGGACAAGGAAACCCTAAAGAAGAGTAATGAGGTCTTTAGATTACATGGGTATTTTTTAAGTGGCATGTTGCTCGAAGAAAGCATTCTTTTCATTTACCTGAGAAGGCAGAGGAAGCCCTTGAATGCCAGTAAAAAAATACTGATAATTACGCTCAAATTATGTTTTGTGTAGCCATGATTAAAATTGAAGGACAAGAAGTAACAGGTTTCCCCTAGCCCCTCATTTTCTGTATATATAGTAAATGACCAGTGTCCAACAAATATAATTTAGTGACGGATTGTCAGAACTGTTTAAAAGAGGCGAAAACTCAGTCACCTTTAACTTACACGGGGCCAGAGCACCTGCAACTTTATGGCATCTTTGAAAATGCTAGCTCTTGTAAACAGGGATGCAGATCAGTTTCAGTGTGGGGTTTCTGCTTTTGTTTGGATTTTTTCCCAGTGAAAAGAGGGAAACAGTGAAGAAGATTTACATAAAATCACAAAGTGGAGAAACAGCCCAGTCACAAACACAGGCACAACAGAAGTACGCAAGCCTGGTCTTTGGACAAGCTCCTGAACAAAGGGACGTGTGCAGGTATGCATGTATGTATGTGTGCGTATAATTGGATTACATTAGTTTTTTTTATAGATGCAGTGGTCAAGATATGTAGTATTTTTCTCTCAGGAGCAAATGATAATAGATAGTATGTTTTCCATTATATTCTTACAGCACAGATAACTAGGGAATGTGTATGCCACCATTGGACATGATGAACACCAAATGTGCAGTATCACTTCCTGTTTCTGAAGCATAAAGACAGCAAAGGTATTTAGATCCATTACTATGATGATGATCATATCCAAACTGATTCTAAATGAGCTTAGAGACATTGTATTTAGTTTTAATTTCTGGTACAGAAATACTGATGTGTTTTACAGTCCCTGAAAGCTTTTCAGAAGGGTTTAGCTCACTGTCTGGTTACAGTAACTTGAAAGACAGAACTTTCAAACATGATTTTTTTCATCTTCTTGTAATCATACAGAGACAATTAGCCAGTGCTTTGATTTAGTTTTTAAAAAAATCCCTTTGAAGAATTAATCTGCATTCAGAATCTTACAGTACTATCACAAACTCTAGGCATCTATACATTTTATTTTGCAGCATGTGTCAGCAGTTTATCCGTAGCTTGTTAGTGGAATATTTAAAAAATTCCTAGACCACAAACCTGTTACAATACTACTGAGAATTCCCAGTACTTTTTCTTACAGTGGAAATCTGAACACAATACATATGATCTAATATTAAAAAAAAAAAAATCAATCAAGCTTGTGCTTTTTTTTCAGACATTCTACACTGATTTCTTATTATTGGCAGCTGTAATGTTGAAATGAAACTGAACAAGAGTATAAGAGTGCTGTTTAACTGTGGTGTGTAGAGGGTTCCTTAGCAATTACTATGTTGACACATACAGAGTATTTGCCTTTTATTACAATCATTAAAACAAAAACAAACAAAGAAATTTATATTAACTGCTTGCTTAAAAAGCCAGCAAATTTTGTGTAATGGTATTTATTTATTTTTTTACTAGAGGAATGCTGCTGACATTAGCATCCTCCGTAAAATCTGATCTTGCTCTCAAGTGTTTGTTTAAACCAAATAACAACATACTACTGTGGATATACTTAACAGCTGGATCAGAATATGCCTTCTGGAAGCTGTAATACCTGTCTGGAATTTTTAAAGAAATCTGACCTATTGCTTTGTTTCTGGTCTAGTTTTCACTTGCTGCTTTTTAGCTAAGGGGGAAGAAAAAAAAAGGGGGGGGGGGGGGGGGAGCTGAAGACTCTTGTCAAATCTAAAGCAGGATTTGATCAGACATAGAAACAGTATAAAATGTCTAAGAGTGTCAGAACTGCTAATGCTTTGCCTAGCTGCGTAGTTCTCTGCCTAGTTCAAACTAGCTGTTTGTCTGGAGTTTGCATCCCCAAATATAAGTTAGATGCTCACACAAAACATCTCTGGAATTCATTGACTTCTCTGTAATAGGTCCCTAAGTGTCATTCTCCTATTTATTTGGCTAATATGCCTAGTGATAAATATATGGTGAGAGAAAACATGAAATGGGCTTGAATTCTCTAACAGAGGTGTAGAGTCTATCAATCATCGAAATTTCAGTAGATTAAAAAAAAAAAATTGACTAGCTCTGCATCTCAATCAGCCAAACACTTGTGGTTTCTAGCTGCTTCTAGCCGTTTCATTTACCTTGCATTCAGTTTGTTTCACTGCACCCAGCTCTTTCCATCATGACTTTCTCATCCTGTCTCTCTTTTCTGCCTGCCATTTTTCTCTCCACGTTTCACTTTAACTAAACCATTAGTCCTTTCTCATTTCACTCAATCAGCCAGATTGGGGTGGTTTTGTGTGAAAGGTGGTATGGTTAATTCTACAGAACCAGTGTAAAATGAACATAAAATGCTGCCTGATAAGTCTAAGCAGTAAGCAAACTTCTAGAAAACATCCTGTTCAAAATTTGCAGCACAGTGGAGGAGCGGTGCAGTACTAAAAAGAGCATAAATCTTTGTCATAGTGTGAAAATACACACTTAAACAAAACCATAGCCTTACAAATGAGTCCTTGATTAGTTTACTTTTATTGACAGAAACCAGAAGCAAGAATGACCTGGTGTCTTCAAACTGTACTTTTTTTTTTTTCCTCTTAGATTTCTTGCTATATTTCACTTTCTACAATTTTCAACAAAATATGGAAGAGGAGGAGGGCAAGTCCTCCTATATAAAACTGATAAATCTTCAGCAGGTCATCTCCAAGAGTGTTGGAGTGAAATGAAGCCCATGTTTCTTTTCCTTTATATTGATCTAGCTACACTAATGGACCGTTGTCTCTGCAGTCTGTTGTTTCACAGGGTTTAGTTGAACTTACTTTCTATCTAAAGATAACTGTGGGTTGAGTAGCAGATGACATTATTTTCCCCGACAATTTTCCATTTTCTTTTACAGGAGAATTTTTCCCAAAGTAAATATTTTCTATATATGTACAATGGTTTCTGGCTTTGGTTCATTTTTTAGGCTAGCAATCACAAAAAAGCCCCACCGCAAAGAGCAGGCTACTAAATCCTACTGTCACTGTGTGCACATGATGGGTACTTGGTTGATCTGATACTTGAGATTTTTTATTCTGGAATCACATACCCCTTTGAATTATACATCTTTATTAATGGAAATAAAAATAATCAGATGATTACTATGAATAGAGATTGGTTCTTTTTAAGCAGCTCTTCATTTGTATCGTTTTGTGCACACTTTAATTCAATTATTAACCTACAGAGACTGTATAAAAGGCCATCTAGTACAACCAGTGAAGTGTTGGATTTTTTAATTAATAGACACTCAAACAGCCACTTCCTGGGTTTTGTTTCCCATGGAATTATATGCATGCAAATGTTACATTTAATTGCCTGGAGTGAAAGCACAAACCTCTTTTCTTAATTTTAATTCAGAAATATTTCCCCTTTTAGAGTGCCCTGTGACTACTTCATGGCATATAATCAGAACTGAAAAGTCATTTGTTCTGTGCTTGCTTCAAAAGTGTATCTTTGATTACGAATAAACATTTATACTACATTAACCCCAAGAGGTTCTCTCTGGGTTTGAGGATGATATTGCAATGGATTATTTGCAAATGGAGATGAAAATTCCTGAGACACAAATTACTGGAACAGAAGACAGGATGGAAAAATAATTCACAAGCAAATGAACTGCATTCTTGCAGATGTCTGGCAAAACTGATTGGTTTGTTTTGTTTTTGTTTTCTTATCTTAGGTAAAAGGAAATGAAAATTTGAATTTTAACCTTAGAGGAAATTCCAGTATTTATGTGGTTTAATTCCTTAAAATGTGGATTTCCTGATGGAAAATTAATTGTAGGGGGTAATTTGTGGATGACATGAACAGTTCAGTTTGGCTCAGGTTATAACTAGTTGGGATAAAAGCAAAACTATAGCAAAGAGAAGACAAGAGAAGCAGGAGGTTGGGGGGTGACCGCCGGGCATGATACATGTTGTCAACTGGCAGGAAACAAGTAGGAAAGCAAAGAAGGATGGAGCAGCCCCATGGCATATTGTCCAGAAGGGGAGAATAAAAAGGCCTTGCATGGTTTGTGCATGGGACTGCCTCGTGTGCAAAAGCATCTCGCTGTGGCTCCACATGCTGTTGATTAAACTCTTGTTTAATAAGAACATTTGGGACTGTAAAAAGAGCTGTGCATAATCATCAGAATTCTTCATATACTGAGGCACAGGTTTTGGGCCCTCCCGTGAGAACTGATTTTTAAATTGTGAGGCACTTTGTATTTTTTGTATGTGTACAGTCACCCAATATAGTGGAAACACCGCCACATTACATAGTGAATTTTGCTTTTATCAAATGCTTAAGTATATTTGAGTAGGTTTACATTCACTATTTCAGCCAACTAAGCTCAATGTTTCATGGAAAGCAATCATAAAAATGTTACAAATCTGATATGAAATTTGCTTTCAAATTTAAACTAACGTTCTTGGGAAAAATGCATTAATCTCTTCAATCATCTCTAATTATGACAGTACTATCATAGTATTTCTCTTCAATGCTATGTTATTGCTGGTTCTCTATGGCCAGTCTATGTTAATAGTGACATTTTATTGACAATTATTCTGTTTTTTTTTTTCTTTATTTCCTTGGAAAGGCTATTAGAAGAAAGAAACTGATTATACATACCTTCAGTTTACCTGATAATTATTTCTTAAGCCTACAGATATAGTGTTGCATGACTGATTGTTTCTTAAAAAAAAAAAAATAATAATTTGGTTTTGACTATCTTGTCATAATCTGCTATGAATCTTGAGTTTTGGAGAAGTGCTTTTTACCAGATACCTTTGTTGTAGAGTATAAACCTGCAATGCTAGAATTCAGTAAGCAAGCTCCCAGCTTTGAAATGAAAGTATTTGTCTTTTCTGGAGGGGACTAAGAGTGAAAGGATCTCTCAGATCCTTTTCTCCCTTTACTTTAGTGATTATGGACTGCTTGCTCATCCTGTTATGTCAGGTTTGAAAGAGTTTTAAAAATTCAGTGGTAACTACATTTTCCTGAGATGAAAACCACAGATGAAGACTTTTTAATTTATTTCTTTGCTATTAAATTGCTATCATTTTGAGTTTCCTTTACAAAATTACCTTATTCTTCTCCAAGTAGCTGTATATATAATTGATCATTATATTTATGAGGTACTCATATTTTGTATAATGTAAAAACAGCAAATGTAAAATATAAACACTGTATTAAGATTCTTAAATTTCAAGTGAAATGGGAGAGAGAAGGAGGGACACAGATCCAAACAAAGAGTTAGGAAGTGACATGGAAGAGACTCATATTACTCCAACAGTGTTATACTTACAGATATATTTTCAGGATAGAAATCTAAATAGGCTTCTTAAATGAATTGAGTAAAAAAGTTTTATGTGGTGGGTGTAGGCTGTCTCAGCTACATCAAGGCAAGGCTCAAGAAAGACACTTCAAATATATGTCACTTTTCAGTTTTGTAAAATAATAATAATAATAACAACAGTAATAATAATAATAAAAGTTTAAAATCATCCATCATGTCTTACACAGGCAGTGTGGGCTATGGCAGGAAGGTGTAATTATGCATTCTAAAACAGCTGCTTGTGACAGACAGTTTGCTTGCAACCCTGCTAAGAGAAAATTACAATTATCAGGTATTTGATCGAAAGGGCTTGCGCTGTTGTTGTGAGGCTTCACAGTACAAAAGGGCACCGATTTTATAAGGTGTGCTAGAGGAAGAACTATAACCACCAAATAACATCCCAGCAAGAGGCAGGTTTATTAACCTCATACATGTCTCCTGAAAAGAAGTCCCATATAAAAAAGCCAGTTCTCATAGGTCGGGCACAGATCTTGTGTTCTCTGGGACTAGGGCATTGGTGGATAAAAGGTAGCCAGTTTTAGAATTCCCTCCAGGTAGTTTCTGAACCTGTCAGAAGATAGGGCAGTGCTACTTTGCCAACAACATCAGGCATTTATTTTTATTTTTTTTTTTAATCAGGAGGCTCCGCCGACTAAAATTGTCAGCGTGAAGGCATTTTCATACAATTGGCTCCCCATTCCTATGAGCCTCTAGAGGGCTACTGCGTCATGTTTATAGATGCACCGGCAGCTTTTGTTAGTCACCAAAATAATGGTGACATTAAATGGTATCCAAAGCTACCCAGACATCCTTTGACATTTACATCTGTCAGAAAGAAAAGAACAATTGCCTAAAGCAAACAGCTCTCTTCTTGCTCCCTGTGGACCAATAAATAAGGGAAGGGATATGGCTTGCACTGCGCCTAAAGGTCAGCACTACATCTGATTATTGGTGGGAGAATTCAGTCAAGGTCCTCCCACAGGACACCTGACTACCACCCACAGCTACTTAGATGCTAAGGATTTTTATGCCAAGTACATCTTTTGTCACAGCTGTCATGGCACAATTGAGGAGACTGGCAATCTGGGGTTTTCTCAGCCCAGACCAGTCTGTAAAGAACAGAGTTCTCACTACTCAGAAGCAAAAGGGTACCTATTGAACAGTTAGACTAATACACTTCAGACATCTATTTTTTCCACATAAAGAGGTAATAGCTCTGTGAATCAATAGTAATCCTTAAATAATCCTGAAGTGTAGCCTTTGGTAAAGGACTACATCACCATGCTAATAAAATGGAATTACCAATGCAAGATGTATGTATGTATTGCAATTGCTGATACAGTTTAAGAAATAAATAAAAAAAATAAGATATACTTCTACCACCCCAGGTTGTAAAGCTCTGAAGTGAAGAGTTAACTCGCAAAATAACTGGAGCTAAAAATATCCCTGCCAGACCCACCTGATCATTTGAATAATGCACTCATACCATCACTGCTGTGCTCAGATTGTACGTCATTCAAGCTGCTGTCATCTATCTCCTTCTCTTGGCTGAGTTTTCCAGAGGGGACAGCAGGGATAGCAGCAGTCCTCGCCCCTTAGCAGAAGAGATCGCCTTCCTCAGTCAGCACCACTTGCACTCCTGCCTGCCGGCCCGGGAGCTGGGCAGTGACAAGAGGTGACAGAAAAGCAGAGGGATGCTCAGCAGGCAGGAGAGTAGAGAGGCGCCTGCATCCCGAACTTTCCAGGCAATTACCTCCAGATCTACTAGGCTTCTGGAGGGCATCTGTTGCCCTGCATTTATAATGCCCTCATTAAACCAGGTTTCTTTAAATGAGTTTATCTGTCTTCCTTGAATACAGACAAACTGCTAAGAAAAGACAGACGTTGCAACCTGTGTTTTAGCAATAGATAGAAACAAGACATGCAATATATGACACACCGTTTTGTCTTGCACGTATCCTGCAAAATATGACTAACTTCAGCTGCTCTGATCAAATTTTTCCCTTTTAGATATATTACTAGTTGTTGTCAGGGGTCAGCACGGGCTGGCGGGTGCCTGCAGGCCTGTAGGTCTGTGCCCTCCCATCCCTCCCCCTTTCCTTCTCTCCTTACCCCACTCCTACCCCTCTCCTCTGCCCCTCTTCCCCTCTCTTTTCCTCTGCTCCCCTCCCTGGCTGCCACAGTCTCACCTCACCCCAAAGAGCCCAGGAATTTCCAGGTGAGGCGCCCACGTGGCGAGTGCCAGGCAGGTTGGGCAGCTGGGCAGGGGTCAGGGCTGAGAAGCAGCTCCAGGGCATGGCAGAGGCTGCTCTCGCCTGGTGGCTTCTGGCAGCCCCTGGCCGACTGGGCTGGGGGGGGCCTGGTGGCTGAACTCCAGCCCTGACAGCCATGATATTTCACTTGTACTCGCCCTGGCCCAGCGTGCCAGTCGATAAAAGATAAAGGATAAAATATCGTTTCGGTCAGGAGCTGCCAACAGTTTAAGCAATCAAATCTGGACTTCTGCTGATTGCCGACCATAGAATCATACAATTGTTAGGGTTGGAAGGGACTTTAAAGATCATCTAGTTCCAAGCCCCCTGCCATGGGCAGGGACATCTCCCACTAGATCAGGTTGCTCAGAGCCCCATCCAGCCTGGCCTTAAAAACTTCCAGGGATGGGGCTTCCACCACCTCTGGGCAACCTGTTCCAGTGTCTCACCACCCTCATGGTGAAGAACTTCTTCCTAATGTCCAATTCTGGAGCCCCTACTACAAGAAAGATATTGACGTGCTGGAACGTGTCCAGAGAAGCGCCACGATGACGATCAGAGGGCTGGAGCACCTCTCCTATGAGGACAGACTGAGAGAGTTGGGGTTGTTCAGTCTGGAGAAAAGAAGGCTCCGAGGAGACCTTATAGTGGCCTACCAGTATCTTAAGGGGGCCTACAAGAAAGCTGGTGAGGGACTTTTTAGGATGTCGGGTAATGGTAGGACAACAGGGAATGGATTAAAACTAGAGATGGGTCGATTCAGTGTGTGGAGAGTGCCCAGTTAAAAGCCCAGGGCATTGCAGTGCTCCTCCCACCTTAAAAGAGGAAAAGTTTGGGATGGAAAGTGTTGTGCTGGGGGCATCAGGCACACTGTCACCCCCTTTCATCCCTAGCAGTGGTTGGAGCTCCTGGCCTGTCCTGTGCCTTGGCTTCAAGTGGGGCGCTGCCCATGGGCCTGCATGGCCTTCCTCCTGCAGGTCTGTCTCAAGGTCCAGCCAGCTCCCTGCCCCAGGGAGCTTCTGGTGAGCGAAACAGAATGACAGCTTTTGTAAAACGAGCATCTTTATTATAATTAGCAACAAAGCATTGGAGGTAAATACAGATTGTTTTTAGAAAACCCTCCCAACCCAGGCATCTTACCCCTCAGGCATCAAGAGTGGAGCTCTTGTACATCTCCCTCCTGCTGTGCCAACATTGCCTCAACTACACCGTATTCCCATATGAATCAGGAAATTTCCTCAGAGGGAGGAGGGAGAGAGAAAGTTAATTTGGTTGACTAAAGTAGTTTAGTAGGCTGTTTGGGGGACTACGCTACAGTTGCCAGAGTCAATTGATTGAGTATTGCTCCTTAAAGGAAAAGGGGGAGGACAAATGAAAGGCGGTGTTCTCAAGGACTCGTCACTTCCAGGTGGAGTAGATGGAATCATAGAGGGATTTATCACTGTTTCTCTGAGTGCTGAAATGCACAAATAGAGTAATCCATGGAGGAGGAACCAGCAGCTGCACTGGGAAGACTGGAGAATTCAGCTTTGAATGACCTCCTAGCAGGCTCTTTGCCTACTGTCAGAAAAGCCATAAACTCCGAGTGCTTCATATGCGAGTGCTTCACAGTGGGAATGGCAAAGAATTAACAAGCCTAAAGATAAAATGTTATTACTGAGTGGATGTTTTAGTCTTATTTAGGTGTGCTACTTCCTTTTCCTGTCCTTTGAAGTTCCTGTTCTAGTGGAAATTACTTCAGTTCTGTCACAGTGCGAATTCTTTTGGCATGTTTTTCTTTTAATAATCCTTCTTAGAGCTAGAATTGTTTTTTGCTCCACTCTTCAGCTTCTTCCCCAACATGGTCACCAGATTTAACCAAAATCAGTTTATTTTTGTGCCAGTATTACTCTACAAGTCTCACAGCTGTTCAGATGCTCTCATTCTGAAGATGGATGTTAGATGAGCTCTCTACTTTTACCTTGAAAGAACTGAAGAATCTTGTAAATCCTCTCATCCATTTTGGTGCTATGCTGAAAGATATAAAACAGGAAAACTACCCTTCTCTGATACTTCATTGAAATATATAATTTAGAAGTAAGCAGTCCCTGGGTCAGAAGATGTCTCAACAAACTTCTTCAAAACTACTCACTGTGGTTTTGTAGCCTTGATTTGTTGATACTTAAACTTTTTCAGAACAGCTACTTAGACTTCTGGAAATAAATTTCCATAAGGACAATAGCATAGCATTATAATTTAGCAGCAGAAAGAAGGTCAAGAACCGCCTTCAGGAAAATATTTCTATAGCTTCTATTTGTTAGTGCTTCTTCTGTGTGGGGAAAAGAAAAAAAAAAAGTTGCCTGTTTGCTTGTGTCAAAGGGTGGGGAATTATGAAGACAATTTTAGGAAAAAAAAGCTAATTTATTACCTAAAAAAATAGAATTCTCTTTAAAAAAGTTTCTCTGCAGATCTGTAATATCAGTGCTATTGGCATGACTTCGTTCTGTAAGGCAGTTCTTCTGGACTATTTCCTGGGGCAGGGGACAGCAGGACGGCCTCATTCCCTAAGAACAGAAGGCCAAATACCTCTCTCTCATACTTCAGAATTTACTATATACATATACCCATATACAGTAGATAACTTAAGGGGCACAACACTGATGGGTAGCTGGAGTCAAAATGTGGGGTAAAAATAAAACAAAACAAAACAAAACAAAACAAAACAAAACCTGGTGGGACTTTCTGTCTGATTTCTGTTTCAAGCTGCCAGAGTTGTTAGCTATTTTCTGGTTTTGTTCTTCATCTGTCTGAGCTGCGTGTATTGCCACACTCTCTTTTTCTGCCTCTCTTTCTCTGTGTCTATCTCTTCAGCATTGAGAGATAGCCTAGTTTACATCCTTACCATACATGGGAGCTGATTAAACTAAGGAGCTACACTTTATTCTGGATCTGTTCTATTTTTGCAGCAATCACCATGCTGTTCCTTACTTAAACGTATCCTCTGTACTTTGAAAACAATTGAGACATTTATGCTAAACTTCAGCATAGACCACCCTGTTTTTATTTAGAATGTCTTAACTATGACAGTCTGGACAGTTATGCAGAAAATCCCTGAAATTATAAACACCCAAGACTTTTAACATCAGTGTACAATCTTTATGGCTCTATGCAAGCGTGGCTATTGAACCTATATCACTCTCATACTAGTGTGTCATTTAGATATTTCATTAACCATAGTTGAATAGCTATTAAAACCCTTCAGATGCTTTCTGAATTCTCTGAGGGCTATCTATGGTTTTCATTAGATATATACGGTATATCCAATAAGCAGTATTGTGTAAATTCAAGGAAATGTCACTACTTATTAGAACAATAATATAACGAAGAGCCTTAAGTGAATTACATGAGGTGACATGCCAGGAGTTTGTCAACAGCTGAAAGAGCTAGGGATGAATCAGGAGTACTAACCACGTTTGGTCACATGCTTCCCTGTCAGACACATAAACTCCCTCTTGCATCCCAAGCAGAAGCGTTGCTTTGCGACGGAAGTATCAGGCCACAGTGACTGAAGTACACTGTCATTTCAGTGTGCCTTGAGCATCCTGCTCTTTTTAGTTATTAGCTCTACTTTAATAACAGATCCTTAGTAAGATAAATGACTTAAATTTGCCCCTCATTTTTGTGCTGACAGTAGGCTATGTCCTCATTGCTGGGAGGCCACATTAGGGTATCAGGGACAACAGTAAGCTACTACAGAATAATGATTTCTACTGCGGAATTGCAGTACAAGGGCCAAGCAACTCAGCGAACATGCAAGTATGAAGAATCTGTGTGAGACAGTGTCTCATGACAACAAGGCCATCTTTTGATATCAGAAGGTTTTGGTTGGGAAAACATTTATTATGAAGTCAAACTACTAAAGGTCTGTTTAACTGTCATGGAAAAATACTTCTCAACCATTCTAATATTTGTCAGCAAGCCTGATAGGTTTATGGCTTTCTTCCACAGTTTTGTAAGGACATGGCCAACCGCCTACGATCTTGTGTATTTGTTTATTACCAATTACTTTTTCTGGAAGATAAATCTCTTTAGGAATATTTAGATGCTGACACCTAGTGGCTTTAATTTAAATGTTGCTTGTAGATAGCCAGTGATATATTACTTCATGTCCTGTCCATTTCTTGGAAGTAGTGGTTTGAATTCTATTGGACATGTATTTTTTTTTCTTTCTTTTTTTTTTTTTTTTATTTTATTTTAAATGAATGGATACCTCTTTGGGTCGTAATACTGAATTGGTTTGTGTTACATTAAAGTTTATTATTTGTGTTACATTAAAGTTTATTAATATTAATTATGCCCACAGTGAGTCTAAAAACCAGTATTAGAAAAGATATTTATGCGCTTCAGCCTTTTTTCAGTGTGTATTTTAGTCTAGTAGAGTCCTTTTCAGTCCAGAGGAAGTCTTCAAATGAGTAGACTTAATAAGATCTGATGACAGGTCATTGAATTGTAGGATCTTATATTTTCACATCTAGTAATTAATAACGTGCAAACATAAAGAAGTAACATTGTTCTTGTCTAAGGGAAACCATTTTCTTCCTCTTAAGGTTAAAGCAAATGTCTCATTTGATTCAAGGAGCAGGGAAATGTGTTGGGTTGACAGAGGTCCCCAGAAAAATGTTCATTTGAGCCTCTTGAAGTTTAGAGCTTGGTTTAAATCTCTGAGTTTTGATAACTGATTTTTTTCTCCCCGTACATACCACATTCTAAAAAGGTGTCAGGTATATAAGCTATCTCAATTGTAATGAAGGTTTGCTATAGACAATAAAATGAGAAAAAAAATAAACAAAAACAAAGTAAAAGAATGTTTTAAATCTTTACATGCAAGCTTACTCAGAAAAGTAGTTGGTTCAAGCAGCTTTTATTGTGGAGGGAGACTGTATGCTGGAAATTGAATTGGTTTATTATGTTAGTGTTACTGTTGTTTTAAGAGCCAAAATAATTACTAGACAGATGGAAAACATATAATAAAACACATTTATTAGCTAAGAGCCACATTATCATTGAGAACTACTTAATGTTTACCAGGTTTTTTTTTCCTTCTTGTCTTGTACTACAGAGAGAAGCAAGATAATCATTACAGTAAATGTAACTTTATAACTTTGTTTTATTTAAATACTCCTTAAAATCCTATTTAGGTTATTTCCTATTTCATTAGGTTTTTTAGGGCAGTGTAAATATTCCCTGTTTTCTGTTTGAGTCTGAGTTTGATAAAAGCCCAGCATGAATTATTTTATAATAGAGACACGGTGTATTCATTTTATACTAGCAGTTTTGAATACTTGATCAAGACTCAGATCAGTCAGCTGGTCTTCTAAAACTGACTTACACTCAGTCATGCCCTCTAAGATTCAACTTTTTTCTCTGAACACTGTAAACCTTTCATTTTTAACACTGGGTAAATGTGCTTCCAAAATCTTAGTAACCAAATTAATGTTTGAATTTGGTTTTGGGGTTTTTTTTTAAGAAACTATATTGACTCACGTCTGATTGGCTGAAGCCGCTGAGAGAGATGAATCTGTACTTCAGTTAATAAAAGTGAAGACCTTCACAATTTGTCTCTCATTTCCATGATAAATTGCATTGATATTGAAAAACACTACATATTATCTTCAGCTACCATTTTGCTTCCTTTTAACATTACACCATGAAAGTACAAATGGCTAGTTCATTATTTGCTCATCAGTCTCGTGTTTGGTCACAGAGGAAACACAGACTTGTTACCTGTGTTATTCCAGTGATGAGCTTGTAGAAAGCCAATTTAACAGCAGAAAATAAAATTAAAAAAAAAAAATATCAGAGCTTCCTTTTGGCTATAGAGGAAAAAAAGAAAACTTTTCCTGAATATGACAAAACCAAATTCCTTTCAAGGTGACATATTCCTGTTCATCACTTTACTAATGGAAAATCTTTTATATAGAACTAAAACAGTTTAATTACATAGTACCATTCTCTTACTCACTGGCACTCCTCCATTTTTGAGATGAAAATGCTGTATGAGTCATGCCTTTTTGTAACTTTTTAAGAGACCTTATGTGTTTTGTGATCAAATAAAAATAAAAAAAAAATCTTATTTTAGAACAATTAATATTGTCTTGCAGACACAGTGAGGCTTAGATACTTCCTCACAAGAGAACAATGTCCCTTAGGCATCTTCTAGATGGCACTTCTCTGAAAGACCTGAGAAAGTACTCCTTTAAAATAATAGGTTAAATACCCTATTGGTGACTTTAAGACTTTAAGTCTAGTAGAAAATGTTGGATGATATTTTTCTTTCTTCAATGAAAATAAAGTCTTCCATACTCAAAATTTTCTACCTAAAATTCTTATTTCACCTTGGTAATTGTAAATCTTAGTGAGACAACTGAAAATCAGAATCCACATTACACAGATGAAGTTTTTAAACCTCTCTCATTTTTTATTTTCTGGAGTGACAACCATGGTCTTAATAAGAAGAAAAAAAATAAAACAGAGAACGTTTTTCCTCCACAAGTCTAGTGTTTATAGAATATGCTTTTGTTCTAAAAAAGGCAGTCTGTGATATTAATCCAGACTTTAGTCAATCCTTTTTGTTGCAGAGGCATTATTCTTTATAAGACTGCCATTTCTTCCTTTCAGACTTGTACCCAGTCTCATCTTTTTTTTCCTCTCTTAATTTCTTACTAGCCTTGATTTCTAACCACAGCTTCCAAACTTAATCCTTATGAAAGATTTTATATGCTGGCTACTATCCCCACCTTGCCATAACTTAGCATGAGATTTGGACACCTAATTAAAATGGATTTATATTTTCTCCACAGAACAAAATTTGTTGCTTTGATATTCCTGGTGCATTTTCCACCCCCATCAGCACTGTGCAGACATTTCTCCTTTTATATGATCCAGGACAATCAATCAATTTTTCAATCAGTTGGTGAATTTCCACTTGGTGTCTTTCCACATCGCTTCACTCTCCTCCTATGTCCAAAAGACCATCCTTAGGAGCTTCCCTTTCCATTTTAACTCAAAGAATATTATATTGTGTTATATCAGTAAAATATTAAAATCAGATTTTCAGATTAAAACTTAGTCAGATGTTCAAAGCAAAAGAGGTAGATTCCACACTTTCCAAATTGTAAGTATTCTTCACCTTCTTTTGAGTCTATATTTTAAATATTAAGTTCCTGGTTAAGTACTTGGTTGGAATGGGACATAAATGAACTCTTTGCATTTTACCTTCTTTTTTTCTTTTTTTTTTTTTTTTTTTTTTTTCTTTCCAGTTTGAACATTATATTTTCAGGTAGGTTCTGACATCTAGCAATGGGATTCACTTAAATCAGTATCAACACATTCCTCAAAAGATATTCAGAATGTTTTCCAACTTGAATGCTTTCATAATTCAGTTTTACTAAATCTTTCCTTCGTTAATGTGAGGGTAAGTGTGCGAATGTGTGTACATATATAATTACATTAGATAAATAGCCTCCTTTGTTCTATACTGCCCAATTTGCAGCCAGGATCACCATTACCAAGCCTTACAAAACCAAAAGAAATAGTTTCCTTGGCAACAGGAGCCATGTAAAATCTCACAGAGCACCTGTCTTTTCTCCTCAAATTTCATTCTGCTAAATGCTGGAAAACAGGGTTTCTACTTCACTGTCTAACTCAAAATAGGTGAATCATGGTGAGGGAACATAGCCACATCTAAAGATCACAGTAGACAAAAAACCTGACTATGTGCCAAAGTATTTGACCTTTTTCTAGTTAATACGGATTAGCATCTTACCAACAGAGCATGTATTTTCATCAGATCTTTTGGCGAAGTCATTGGCAGTCAGTAATGTTATTTAAACTTGAAAAATCCAGCTAGGTACAGTAGGAACATACACAGTGTGAAATGACAATGCATTACTGACACCACAGCTCTGTTGCCCCCTTAGGCTTCCTTGTCAGCCAGAATTCATAATTTATAAAGCATAGGAATATAAAAGGGCAATGTGCCTGAGTGCATGTGAAAATTACTGACAACTTCTAAATTTTTAAAATTATACATTTTCTTGATTGGTTTGACTCTTTCAAAAACTGAGCATTTTTTTCCTTTTTCTTCCTTCCCTTTTTTAAACCTCCTACTAATCTGCAATTATGTATGTCTAATAAAATCAAGGTTTACCATACACTATAATATATATTATACTGTCTCTGTGGTGCTATTTCTTGGCTCCTACTGTACCCTGGCCTCTGTTTTAATTATTGTCCTCTGTTGTAATGTATTCCTATTATGAAATTTTGGTCTCAAAAATAGTTCTATTAGGACAGCAAAGTGCATTGCTAAACATGTTTCTGAGCAATTACCATTTCACATGTGAGGTGTTACCTAAAGGTCTCAATATACTTATTGATATTTGTTCTCAGAGCATCTTGCTTCAGCAAAGAAATATGTTTCAAGATTTTTATATATGCTGGATAAAAACCAGAATAATTATGTTTTATGGATTTTTTGCAGGCATCATCATTATTATTTGTTATTTGTTCAGTCAGGTCCACCATTTTGCTAAATGCACTTTATTTATTACTGTGAGAGAAAAGACGGAAATGTGTCATATACTTCATTCTAAGTTTGGCATACATAAGATATTCCTATTTGTTTTGCTGACAAAGTCACTATATTTTGCTTATTCTGACTTCAATTCCATTGACTATATCACAGCTTTATAGTCAGGCACTTCCTTTTCACAAGCAGGCAATTCTTGATAACCCATGATGTTGTGGAAAGCACTAACTTTCCTGTTAGCAAGAATGTTATCACTGTTGATAGTTTTGGAGACGTATGCCGTGTTAACTGGGGAGGTTAGATCTTAACTTTCAAAAATGGATTGCGCCTTGGTCACAAAGCCTAATAATTTCCTGTAAACCCGAATAATACCAAATCAGATTCCTGGACTTTGATATTATGTATGCTATTCACCAGATTTTTAGAGTAGAGTTAGCAAATACTGGCTAAACTGGTGCGCCTCTATAGTCTTATACAGTGTGTTCAGAATTTGATTTTGACCATTCCAGAATAAGAACAATTGAAACAACTTCTTGCTCATGACCACTGTAGAATCATAGAATGGTTTAGGTTGGAAGGCAACTTAAAGATCATTTAGTTCCAACCTCCTTGCCATGGGGAGGCATGTTGACATTATGTTGACGTGTTTCTCATTGTCAGTCTGAGTGGCAAAGTGTTAGCGAGGTACTTGCAAGAGGTAGCTGAAGACCTTTTTTTATATGGGTGATGTTTCAACATTATCAGATGTCTTCTCCTCTAAAACAATTTTCTCAAGCCTTATCCCTCTGTTGGCATGGGTATCCTGCACAGCTTGAGGCAAATGTATTGTGACCCTTGTACCTGATAGAATTAATTTCATTAGAGATTAAGTGTTTTAAAGAGTTCATGTTATTACATTGATAACATTCGGTTAAACCATTTTACCTCTTGGAGATAATCATTAAACCCTCAGACTCTTCATACTGAAACAGCCAAAAGTCAAACTCTTTGATCAATATCCAGGTTGAAAAAAAAAAAGATCAGTAAAATTCTGTAGAAAACTTCCATACAAAAAATTGCAGTGAACTTACTTTTGAGCAATTCTAGCCCAAGTCCACAGCTATTAGTCCACTTTTGTTATTTTTTAGATATCTGTCATCTTGTCTTCCAAGGCTCAAAGCAATAAAATACAAATGTAGAAATCTTATTGAAGGAGCAATGATGTCCTTCCCTGGGACATAGTTCAGACTGGAATGTAGCTACAAGAATCAGTCTGGATCCTTATGATGGCATTCTTGAATTCCAGATGGTTGATGGAGATGGTCATGTTCCACTTAGTGAATGTGAAGTAAACCATCGATTTCTCTTCCAAGGTGAGAGTGCTGGTGGGGTATTTTGCAGGTTTCCTAGGTTGTCACTGGAGACAAATAGGGCTTATAAAATCATGCACTTAGGTCATATAATATGTTAGAAAAGTTGCAACTCACTTTGGAGTTTAGTTTCAGATAACCAGATATAAAAGTGTCTGAAATCGATAATGGAGAACTTAAAAAAGGAGGTTGAACTTCCACTGAAAGAGTGTTCAGAGACTAAATTAGGGCACAACTTTTATCAGAACAGGCTAGAATTCATTCTAGACGTGCAAAATTAGACTAGAAGTAACCTATGAATGTATGTCCATGTTTTGAAGAGAAAGACAGATTTACAGTATTCCATAGTACTCATATAACAAAACAAAGCAATCTAAAATTAATGGCGTTTCTGTCTTTCCCTGATGTTTTTTTCTAGTCTTGATTTTATTCTCAAGGACCATAAACATTTTGTGGAAAAGGGATGCAAAAGTGCTCTTTCAAAAAGTGAACTTCACCGGATCTTGATTCATGTATTCATAATAGAATTCTGTTTGTAGAACTAATATATTGCACTTTTTAACCATTTATTTTGGGGCATATCCTGAATGACCTGATTATTCTACTACAATAATATAAAATACTTCAGCATAAACATTGCATTGAATAGGAAGGGAAGAGATTTGTACTTTATTACATCCCATCATGAAACTAGGACAAATTTAGAGCTACTATCCCAAGAAGCATTCCTGAGTTTCTCTTTGTAGACATAACCAGAGAAAGAATAGCTTCGTAAAAGGTAATTTAGAGCATCTAATTTGGGTACTTGCTGTGAATTGCCTTCTGGCAGAATCTTTCCATGTTTCTCTTCACTGAGTACCTGCCAAGCTTTGGAGGCTATCCTCTTAATTTAGGTACATGAGTTATTTTGCCTAAGGCTAGACGGAGAACATTGCACTGGGAACAGGATTTGACCACGCAGATCTAAAATACAGTTCTTCTAGAGTCCTTTGTACCCAGTATCCTGAAAGTCTTTGTCCTTATCTGAACTACAGTATATTAGATAAATTTTTCACTGACCATCTGAACTGATTGTGATTGGAGTATGTTAAAACACATAAGGCTGCAACAGTTCATGAGTAGGACATCTGGGGATTTTATGTATTTTTTAATTGATTTTTTTAATATGACAGTGTAGTTCAGCAGTAAAAGTAAGGATAAAATAATGAAATAATTTCCATTTGTGATTTTTTGCAGCATCTCTGCATAACAATAAACAGGAAAATAAAAGCTTTGGCCAAGTTCAAAATTTTGAGTTACCAGAAATTAGAAAGAATTGTGTGCATAAAAATCAGAACATGAACACGTGTGTTCTGCAAAAACACAGAAAGAGATTGAAAATAAAATCTCCCTTTAATTTTGTATCTTTCATTGATGGCACATTTCTTATTCTGCCTTACAGAAGTTGCCATACCTTTTTGTGAGTTAAAAGAAGGAGCCTTGTGATATTGTTTTTAAAGAATGAGACGATGCTTTTCTTTCAAAGCAGATTTTTTCAGTCAGCTATGCTGATGCCTTCAGCAGCACTTGACATATGCTCAGAGAAAATGTTTCATGACAGGAAAGTCTGGCTCCGAGTATCAGAAACAGACACAACGGTGTTCTCATTTACCAAAGAATGTAAAGGCTCTTACCTTGCAGTTTACACTCTGCTGTCATGCAATAATTCTTTTATGACAGAAACATAAGTCTCTGTAGATCCTTCTTTACCCTCTGATGTCAAGATCTTCAATCCCTTCTTTTTTCCACTGTTTTCCTCCCTGCCTCCTTTTTTTAGCATCTGAATGTAATCACAGATGCAAAACTGTATGACTCTCATCATTTAATAGATTCAATTCTGTGTCATCACTATGCCCAAGCATCCAGTTGCAGACTAAATTCTCTTTATTATCCATTTTTATTAGTCTCACAATCAAGCCTTTTTATTTGCTATGATAGAAATTATATTATTTAAAGTCAATTATTTCATACTTTCATAATGTGTATACACACCAACATCAAAGCAATGTAAAGAATGTTCTAGGAAGAACAGAAAGTGTCAAGCAATGTTGATAGAAAATAATCATGACGCCAAAACTTTTCAGTCACCTAATGCTCACAGGGACCTCCGTGATTAACATTAAGATAAAACATTCAATAGGAAAAAAGTGTGATCAGTTATTTCTTAGATAATGAAAGAAGCAGAGCACCACCCCTGGCTTGTTACAACAATAGATTGCATAGCTGAAATATCACTTTCACTGACTATGCAATTAATGCTTTCTATGAAGGGTGCTTTGAGATATACAAATTAGGAGCCAAAGTGTATTGTGAGATAGCTTTTAATAGGAAGAGCTGTGAACAAAGAACGGTGGTTGACTGTATTATACATGTTATCCATATAATGAAGTAGATGCTGATTCTTTCTTTTTGATTCTTGAAGGAAATGGCTATACTGGGGCTATCTTTAAGTATGGAAGAAACTGATGGGCAATCTGGACTTCATGACAACATCCAAGAAGACAGAAAAATTATTCCTGAGCAGTGGTCTACCAGTTATAAAAAGAAGGATGTCAAAAGATGAATCTGTGCAGTTAGAATAATCTATTTGTATCAGATGCAGTTTTGGCAGCCTTTGTGGTAAGCCACTCTATTCAGGAATGTGAGCAGCTGAAATTTTAAACAGCATTCACCTCAAAATGCACTGTAAAGTTCTGGTAAGACTATTTAAACCCAACAAGAACAGGCCTCAGAATCAAGTATTTCTGAAAACAATTAAATTTTTGTGTCTCATGCACATCTAAACATTCATTATTTCTTAAAAAAAAACCACCCTAGATTAACCTAGTATATGATGCTTTTTGTTCAAACCCTGATAGCCCATACCAAATTTGCTGTTAGCTATCACTTGGCCTTAACTCTAATTAAAACAATGCTTCAGAGAAACCTACCCACAAATCTCTTCTTAAAGAAATTATATGAACAAAAACATCAAACAAACTATACCTTTAAATAAAGTTTTCTAAATTCATGTTTCAGGTATCAGTTTTTGGAATGCACTTTTTTCAAGTAGTAAGGCAACAGAGAGCCCTGAGACAACAGTCACCAGACCAAAATGTGAGGAGGCTGGGAGCAGGTGATTTTCAGACCATCATTCTTTGATAGAGA
The DNA here is from genome assembly GCA_008658365.1 of Alca torda. Taxonomy (NCBI): domain Eukaryota; kingdom Metazoa; phylum Chordata; class Aves; order Charadriiformes; family Alcidae; genus Alca; species Alca torda. Next base: position 78,752,336 of record CM018077.1, on the reverse strand, counting down.
GATCAAACCTAAGCTATCGCGTTAAGGGACATCGGTTGTTTTTGTGAAATACCCATCATCACAAAAATTTTCTTGAAGTTTCTGTATGAAACTCATCTCAAAACAAATCAAATTTACAGGATATCTTACGAATTGCATTAAAAACACAAAGGCATGAAAAAGTGCTTCTTTTCCTCCTTTCAGGTCCTTCTATAAGAACATTGTAGCGTAACCCAAAGAGAGGACAGCCTTCATTTTAAGTATGTATTCCCACAATACCTTTCTGTCAACGGCCATTTTAATTAGCAGAAGGCAAAACACGTCTGTGCTCCTAAGAAGATATGTAGTAAACCAATGCTCTTTTGATTTGGTAGATATCTTACCTGGTTTTTTTCTCTTTTTTTTTTTTTTTTTTTTTTCCTGACTATTTGTAGGGTTAACTTCTTTTCAGGGGAGTGGTGTAAGACTGACATGATTGCTGCTAATCTAGAGTATGTTAGAATCCCTGAGTGAGAACTACTGAATGTGTGAGTAGCAATATTAGTTGTTGTGATACCTTATTGAAGATAGTTAGGATACAATGTCCTTGTTCCAACTGGTAAAAATCTCTGTGTTATTATTATTCATAGCCAGAAGGCACACTCAATGTAATGTGAAACACTTTAAATATCTCTATTATTGCACTATAGGATTAGGTGGGGGTGGTTTTGAACTTTATTTTTAGCTTGCTTATCCTGTGGTCTTTTCCAAGTGGTAGAACTGTAAAAGATGACTGAGCTTTCCTGCCCAGGGATTACATTTATGTACATGTGTAAAGTTTGCTGCCCATCATTCTGTGTTCCTTGGGCCTTACAGCAATTCTGTCATACTTGTCTGTAACATCAACACAATTCCAACAATTTAACTGGTCACCTAGAAAAATACATATTGTTGTTTATGAAAGCGCATGTATTAATCGGTTAAGAAAAAAAAGAAATTCTTAGTGAATAGAAAGTTATTCCCTGTTAATTGTCTGTTTTGAGAACTCTTTTCGGTTCTTGAACTGTCTCTTATAACATATAATAGAATGCAGTGCTGGTTATCTATAGTTTCTCAAGATTAATTGCCCTACTGACAATGAGCTCATTTTTTGTTTACTATAGAAACGGAACAACTCACCCAAAAACATTTGCTTCATAAAAAATACTTGCTTAGTAATGACTATAGCTTTGTCCTGGAATATTTCCACTGACTTCAGGGCAGTTATTCCAGGAATTTTCCCTGTATATTCAATCCACCTGTCTGAAGCCTGTGCTGACTTTGTAATCTTGTTTATATTTTGAAAATGTCTCAGAACAATAAATACTGAAAATCTGAGATTTGTGTGTGTGTGTGTGTGTGCATGTCACAGAGTAAAAAAGAAATTGTACTGTCTTGTAATTGGCAAGAACCGTGTGTTTTTCTGGTTGTCCTCCTCAATCGTTATTATTGTCGCAAAATTTATGAATTGCCTGACTTGAGAACTGTGTTAGGTCCCGTCAAACCCCTAAATATTCTTTGCATTTTTGTTTTTCTGAGAGCAAAATAAATCCAGATATTCTCTAGAAGGAGAACTTCCTTACAGCCTTCAGAAGACTCCTTTGCTCCTCTGGATATCAGAGTACTCCACAAGTCTTTGTTTCCACTTAAAACAATAGCTGCCCCTCTGAGGACTGAGGGGAAAAGCAAAATAACAACATTTAGAAAACATGCATTTCTTCATCTTGGCAAAGAACTTATCTAATCCAAATGTGATTTTTGGTCTGCTTATTATTAGTTCCAACACACTTGTTTTTCTCTCTAAATACCAAAACCCAGCATAATTTAGGACCCTGATGTATTCTGAAGTACATGAAATATTTTTTCCAAATGCCTACAGGTTTCATTTCTGCAGCTCTCCATCTGTTAGGAGAATGTTTGGGTTGCTGTTTTATTTTTATTTATTTTTCAAATACAGCCCCAGCAGCTGTGCTTTCAGAAAGACCTAAACTGTCACCAAGTTCACTGTGAAACATTAAGAACCCCACAAACACTTGTATTAATTTTATTTCATTTGTAACAGGTGTCTTGCTTTTTGCACTGGGATTTTAATTTCATAGGGCTTTGTCTGAAACTGGCTCAGTTCTTACACTTAACCACTTAAATGGAAATGTTAACTCATAAGGCAGGAAAAGGGAGACTGTTCAGCTTGGAAAATAGCAGGCTCAGGCAGATCTCATCAACGTCTACAAATACTTGAAGGGAGGGTGTGAAGTAGAGGGAGACAAGCTCTTTCCAGTGGTGCCCAGTGACAAGACCTGAGGCAATGGGCACAAACTGAAACACAGGCGGCTCCCTCTGAACATCAAGAAACACTTTTTCACTGTGAGGGTGACTGAGCAGTGGCACAGGGTGCCCAGAGAGGTTGCGGAGTCTCCATGCTTGGAGATATTCAAAAGTTGTTTGGACATGGTCCTGCTCTAGGTGGCCCTGCTCGAGCAGGAGGGTTGGTCCAGATGGCCTCCAGAGGTCCCTTCCAACTTCAACCCTTCTGTGATTCTGAGATTTTGTGAAATGGACGTAAGTGGTCAGACAAATGGCATCCGTTCTGTTCCAGAAAATGTAGTTTCATAGGAAAAACGTATGATACATTTTCTCCGCTGATCTGTGGTCTATGTGATGGACAGCCCTTTAGAAAACTATGAACCTGAAATCACAATGTCAATCAAGGGACAACCTAAGACATATCTAGAATTTCATAGGTTCTAGCTGAACTAGCAGTGCTTGATATGTATCTTAAACTGCAGTTTATTCTAGAAATCTGTAAATTAGGTTATGTTACCTTTGACTGTAACAAAACATACACTGTACAGGAATGAACAGATTCAAACCCCAAGTGCAGTCTCAATTCCAAAAAAACATCCATTATCTGGCAGTAGGAAAAGGCTAGTACCTCAGAACAAATACAGTCAGGATCTGCTGAATCTAGAAGGGGTAAACAGGTAACACTAACTTTCCTCCTTTTCAAGCTCCTCAGCTTTATCTAGCTTCTGTTTCCCAGTGCTCACTGGTCATGGAAAAAGTATGAACTCCTGACCCCACTTTTTATACCTAGAAAGAATGATAGAGGAAAGAGACCTATACCAGCTAAAAATATAGGCTGGACTGGTATTTAAATTACCGGTATTTATTTAATTACTGGTATATAAATGACTGGTACTCAAAAGTAGTGTCACTGGAAAAGCCTGCATGTTACTGTTTTATGGGATTCTAACTTTATTTGGCAAACCTTAGAGCAAACAGTGGCTTAGGAAAATAGTCTTCCAAAAACCTTCAGACTTTCTAGGCTGCTGCATAACAGAAGTTATGCATCTGCGTAAAACTGAAACTATGGTTTGAAGTGCTAACTGTACTGCTCCCCCCCCACTGTATTCTAATTTCACCTTTAAGTTAATTTTAAACACTATGTGTTGATTTGCAATAAGCTAGGCAGGCTTGCAAGGTGATTATTGTGCCCAAACTCATTTTGAAATGAGTCATGCTGACTGTCTGGCTTTTTCACGTGTCTCAAACCCTTACCAAAAGGATAAGGGAAAGTGATATATATTTTAGGATGACTAAGACACAGGTTGTCTGCTTACTTGTACTTTGTTTTATGAAATGCTACATTTCTGGCCGATTACTGTGCAACTTTGCTAAGTAGGAAAAGCTAGAGGGGCAGATAAGTTCTCTGCTTCTCAGCCAATCTTTGGAGAACTGTTTTTCAGATTTTTCTAATGGCCAACACAAGTTTCCAGAAAGTGACCCATTATGAGAAGCAGCCAAGCACCTTAAGAGGATTTCTTTTCTTTCTGTGCCAGTGAAATCAGTGAGAACCTGAGATGTCTGGCACTCTTCAAGACGAAGAGTGAACTCTTGTCAAACCGAAGAGTTGAGGCAATCCCAATGGCATATCACAAGATATTTCTGGTGCTTAGCAAGTTTCAGATTAAACATATGAATGATTATTATGTCTGTAGTGAAGACTAGACTGAGTGCACTTGCAGTGCCTCACACCTCGTGAACCTTTTAACTTGAGAATGTTGTTACAGTGCTGGCAGTATTTGAAAATGAACAATGCCATCAGTACTTTATCTGTTCTTCTGCGCCAGAGTGTTGAAATCTTGTTACAGTCTATCATCTGGTGCTGCAGGTACTCTGAAAATACTGCCACAACACTTGAATAGAAGGGAAGTCAGATCAAGGAATTCAGTACTGATTCTTGAAAACAAGAAGCAGGTTGTGTAGCAATTAACTGCATTTTCAGTGGTTTGAGTCTGAATAGTGATTCAACATACTCAAATTTGGTGGCATTTATAAAACTTTCTTTCAGTAAGGTAATAATAAAAGGTAATAATGCTTCAGGTGCAAATGCCTCGTGTTTTATATCTCCTATTTGCATGAATCCCATACAGTGGAATCCCTTAAGGACCGACGATTTTTTATTTAAGTAAAGCTTCCATCAACAGAGGCAGCATTAGATTTTTTTTTTAATCTGCTTCTTCAGTGAACAAATAAATAAATGGTCTACTTTATTTCACAAGTGAACTAATGTGGCAAAAGCTTGAATAAATTGCTGGAGGCTGCAGCATGTGCAAATCACTGCTGGATTTGGAGTTCAATGGCACTTGTCTCCTGCTTCCAGCTGAAATAGCTGTTACACTTCTAAAAGTGTTTGCTGTTGTATCTGCAGTTCTTTCAGGCTTTCAGTGGGGCAGGGACTTGGAATAAAACCTCTCGTATCCTGTGTATGTCTTAACCTTTGTACTTTGTGTGGTAGGTTTTTGGCCCTCATTTATGCAAAGCAGAACACCAGCAATAGAAAAGATTCACTGTCACTCCATAACTTCAAACCACTGTAACTATACTTCATATGAAAATAGCTAGGACATGGTACATGTGGATTGACATGCCTGGTCTTCCTCATTCACTGCAAAAACTTAAAATAGGGCTTTCCAGAGTCCAGATAAATGCTGTTGCACCTGTTCAGCAAGTTGACTTTATTTCTTTATTTATTTTTTTTTAGCTTAGATATGCATACTCTGAAAGATTTTTCTTTGTTCTTACGTATTTGTGAAAATTCCCAAGTTGATTTTTCTCTCCCTTCTCCTTACCCAAATCCTTCTATAAAAAGTTGAGCCAGAAGAAAAATATATTTTGTCACATATATCCAGTTTAATAACTCTGAAAAGAAATTGTGAATTGAACAAAATATTTACTATCAAGGCTCTGAGCTGCAAGAATGTAGTAATGATCCTGAGAGGCATGAAACGGGAACAAAAAATATTGTTTGTCCCATCATTTTAATTCATTTTTCAGTAAGCATATGACTCCTTTCTTGGTAAAGCTACTAGTTACATATTTGCTTAATAGCTGGAAATCCTGTAGATGGCTAGCAGGATGTAAAAATCAGTCTTCATGATACTTACTAGAAAATCTTTCTTTTCTTATTTTGCAAGCCAATGTGAACAATAATTTTCTAGTAAAAGGATTAGGAGGATTAACTTAGTGACAGAAGATCAAGTTCCAATGCAAAAACCCAGATAAAAATATTTAAATTAAGCTTGTAAATTTAGGAAAAGTAGCACTCTGCTTAATTCTGGAATAAGAAGCCACATCACTCTGTCTCCCTGGAGTCTGTCAACAGGGAGAGGTAATGAAATCTGAAAACGGTCCAAAGAACACATAGGCTGGAAAGATGCTTTCTAACAGCAAGCTTTTGGAGTTTGAGTACTTTTCTGTCTGAACTCTTCTCTTTCCCTGAATTTCACTTCCTATCTTATACCTGCAGATGAGGTCTGACCACTCAGCTGGAATCCGGAATATTTTGCTGGGAGCAGCCACTTAAAAAGCCAAAGGGAATTGATGGAAAGAGAAGAAAATTGTCCTCCTTCTGCTTTGTCTTCAGCATAAATACTGCATCCTTTCAAATGTCTAGAGTGATTTATTTGACCAATGTAATTTCTGTATTGTATATATCTATAGTATGACCTAGTCACTGTAAAGTTCAATTGTAGTCACAGGTGTTCTCATCTGTGGAATGATTTTTCACATCCTAAAGCAGGAAACTAAACAAATTGAACCCTAAAAGTGTTTACTCTACTCTCCTGTCAAGGCAGGGAAACACGACTCTTTGCTCAGATACAGATGCCTACAACATGGGCATTAAAATGTAGTGAAATGAATGCCACTCTTCAAGACCATGAAGATGATCAAGATGCCTAAGAAATCTTGCAGTCGGTAAAACACCTGAAGAAGAAGTGTGTATTTGGGCAAAGCTCTTTTCTTAAGTTTAGCCAGTGATTATTCCATACGTGAGCAATTTATTCAAATAGGGGGAAGTCTGCTAAAATATTCCCTGGGTTTTCTCCCTAAACGGGGTGATATTAAAAATGACAGAGAGTAAACAGACGAGAATCCTAAATCCTGGCTTTAATCCTTCTTTTGCAGTTGTGAATCTGGTCACGGACCACTTTTTTTTCCAAAATTATTTTCAGTAGTTTTTACACCTGTAAGCTGAATTTATGAGGCATAGTTCCCAATGTCAGACAAACCTGAATGTTAGAAGTCCTACATCTGCTTTCAACATGGTGGTGTTTTTAAGCTTCTGTCACAGTGGTTAAGTATATAAAATAGATGCATTTACATACAATATGTCCCATGCCTTGCCAAAAAGTTATAAATACAGGATGACCAAAGAAGAAATAGGACATGACACAAGTCATCGAACCATAGAATCATAGAATCATTTAGGTGGGAAAAGGCCTTCAAGGTCATCAAGTCCAACCATAAACGTAACACTGCCAAGTCTACCATTAAGCTGTATCCCGAAGTCATATTGCATGCTGCCAATATCATGTTTAATGTTGTATAACCTCCAAAAAATCCTCAGATCACAGCTGCTGGACTTGTGTTTTTATTTATTTTGTAGAAGAAGAAGGTCTTCTGTTAGTAATATGGTTTAATGCTCACCTCTAAGAATGAGTGTCACTGAATAGCTCTAAGCCCTGGCAAGGCTACACATATATTGCTTGTTCATTGAAGACCAACAGTGATCAGAAGGTGTTTCTACCCAGTGACAATTTAAAGATGAACATGTAGCTGTCAGCATATTTCACCGTTGCTGACTTCAAGGTTAACAAAATTCACAGAGAGTAACCTGCTTAGTCTAAAGATCAGGGAGACATCAGGGTCTTCTACTGTCTCTCTTTTTTTTTTTTTTTTTTGAGCAGAGGAAGGGTTTGTTGAGGAAAATACTGATATTTAGGCAATGAATTCTTCTATTCATGCTGCAATCAGTACATCATAAGAAGAATGCAATACACTGCAAGAATGAATGCTAAGCGCAGTTGAAAGACTGACCATCTCAGCAAATCCCACGAATAGACACTTTTTGCCACTGTTAAAAGTATAGTGTTAACAGTTATTTACAACATTACTTGTGTCTATCCCGATACCTTTGTGACTCATTTTTTCCTGACCAACTATTTCATACTAAGGGCAGCTGAGTAAGCGCAAAAGAGATGGATTGTGAAATCCCACTTACACTTGCAACCCTCCAGCAGTGAAATGTTTTTAGTGAATAGACTGAAAGTGTGAAACTACACGCAGATATGTTATGCTGAAGGTATATTCTTGACTTTTCTGGCCTTGAAGGCCCTGTAAGACCTTCACAGCACTTTACTTCACCAGGATGATTAAGGAAGGAAAAAAACCCAACACACACACACACACACACACACACACACATTTACCATAAAATTCTTAATGAGATATAAATAATCTCAGCTCAAGATACTATAAAGGACTACTTAGCATTTTGCTCATGATTTTACATAATTCATCTAAATATAGTTTAATTGCAGAGCAGATTTATTTTTGTTGTGTGTGACATTTTCAGATGGTAGCTTGATCACTTTGTTTCATAATGATATCCCACGTATCTATTTTGGTGTATCTGTAGAACTTGATTCAAGCTACCTTTTCTATTCTTACATTTCAAAGCCTCTGGTATCTCTTCCAGTCCTGGCTGTATAATGACTGTGTGTGAGTTTATACATATATATATATATATACACACACACATATATATACACACATATATAACATATATACATATATAACATGATTAGATAAGAACTTATGTCAAACAGTTTTTCTGGGTTAATAACGTCATTACTCAAATGTGCTACTCTTTCAACTTTGTGAGCAGTCTTTTTTCTTTTCAAACTTCATTCCCTTATGGCATTCCATTCAAAGCTGAAGGCACTGAAACATTTGAGCACATGCTTAAATATAATTGTGCATTTAGGTCCATTGTTATTCAGCAAATCCTTTTCGGCTGTGCTTAAAGTTAACCAGTATTTTACTAACGGAGCCTTTTTGCAGCAGATGATGATAAGTTTGTCCTTCCTAAGAGTCTTTCTACTACAGAGACAGATTCACTTAAGAAGAAATGTTCTGATTCAGAGGAGACAGTGGGGGTGTGTCACCATAACTTATTTTTAAGGCCAACAGAAACCATTGTGATTATTTTCCTCCTGCTAATTTTGAGTTTTAGATGAAGATTTATTGGATAATATTCAAAAGAAGTTTTATAACTGTTGTGACTAAACTGAATCAAAGGGAATATTTAGTAATGGATGCTAGGTGTTCTTCGGGACATCATCCCTTGCATTGCTGTTACTTAGAGGACATAGTAAGATATATTGTATCTCAGTTTAGTAAAGCAGTATATATCTTAGTTTATTTCCTTCCTATGTCAATATTAAGCTTCTTTAGTGTGATTTCTTAAAGGTGTCAGGCATATGTAACAGCACCGTCTGTCACTCCTCATCCCCCCTTTTTTATTCCAGACTAATCACTTGAACCCACTAAACAACTTAAAACAAATTTCAAAGAAAGCTAAAAGTCTCAGAGATGTCATTTTAATAGATATTTCATGAAAATAGGCAGCTAGAGCAAAGAGAGACTCCATTAATGTCCCACTGGCAAAAATTCTGCAGGGCTCATTCTTATCAGGCATCAGAACATCCATAGAGGTGTTCAACATAACTAAGCCTGGTTGCCTCTGAATTTCTCCATTAATTTCTGCTGTTCATGACGTATTTCTTCACAGTACCAGTGCTGTTTCTGCTGCATGTCTGGGATTATTACAGGCTAAACTATTTAAAATTTTCTTCAAAATTACAGACAGTGTGTTGGACCATATAACGCAAAGTGCCAAGGCATCACTCCCATTGATGGCTCCTTGCTGAACCACATCTTTCATTCATTCTTATATTATGATCTCTTACTACGAGGGGTCCATCTTTCTATTAGAGGCATTGTAAGCCTGAATTCATATCCCCTCTGGACACTCACTCAATACAAAAAGCATAAATCATTTTGAGTGTCTGTAAGTGCACAGCTATTAGTCTAAAAACAGGAACCTATTAAAGCTTCATTAAGAAATTCAAGTCAGATATTCCACTGGAAGAGTACTCTATAATAAAATCATATTAATTCCCATCCCATGGCATCATTGCTGGCAAAGGTTATGTCTACTGTCTTATTCATGCCAGTTAAAGTCCGTTACATGATTACAGAAATAATGTCTTTTTGGTCAACATGTCGGCACTGCGAAAAGGTAGAGACGCATCTGAGGGCAGTGACAAGAGTAAAACAGAAATCACCACAAAAGGAGCTCATTCTGTTCTCAGAACTTTGCACAATGAGGGAAGAAAAGGCTGATAGGGGGAAGAGGGGAGGCAAAAATATTTCCAGAAGCAGTTAAACTAAAATGTCTGATTTTTTAACTACAGGGAATGTCTTCCAAGCCATCTTTTTCATATTTTGATGTCTTTTCTTATATATCATATATATATTTTACTGGGTAAAAGTTGCCATGTGCCGTGGCTTGTTTGGCTGTGTCTCTGTGCTGAATGGCCAACTGGCAGCTAATCCACAGAATGACTTTTCAAAGTGACCGGATTTAGGTACTGAATTCTACTTGCCTTCTCCAGCCCGAAAAATTAATTTAGATCTCTCCATCTCACTCAGCTGCCAGTTTTCATAAACAGGGTAGGGACTTCATGTTTCTGAGGTCCCTATTCTTTTGTCAAATCTTGTTGAGATTGACCAATGAGTTCAAAAGTAGCTGTCATCTGTGATAGATGAAGACAGGGCACAATCACCTGAGTCTTGTTTCGTATGGAGACTGAACTTTTAAAAAAGAACATCAGCTGAAACAGAAATATTTTGTGTTCCACTTTTGTAAACTAAATGTATTTGTCAGTGCTATGATGCAATAAATATGACCAATCATGCACACGTTAAAATCATACAGGGTTGAATTGTCCTTGCAAAGAACAGTGTGATGTGAAACAATATATCAGAATAATTACTGAATAGTCCGAACAGTAAATGAAGCCCATTTAGCACTGGGGAATAATAAATAACTGTATCTGAATATGCTCCTTCTTATGTCAATAGGAAAAATTTCCTGTTTTAGATAGAGACAGTCTCAGATACAATAATTACTGAGTAGTAATTTATTTGTAACTAATTATTATTGCTTACCACCACTTTAGACGGAATTCTGACAGAATTCTCATCTATCATGAAGTTCCATCAAAAAAGAATAGGGCTTTTTTCACAATTTTATAATTAAAAGAAAATGTCATTGCTTTGTGTCAAAATCAAATACAGGTTAATAAATCATTGCATATTTTCTAGAAGACTGTTCTAATTTGGCAGGGGTGAAAGCCAATGTACTTGAAAGTCTGTAATTAATTCAACTATCCATTGGGTAGAATAGGAAAACCTATGAGCACATTGGTCCTGTGCATTTTCTGTGTGCATTTTGTATCTTAGACCCACTGTAGAACTCCTAATAAACATGATGTAATTTAAATAATGTGAGAGATGATTAAATTTTGACCCAAAGCAGCAAAGCTGTTCTTGCAGCCATGTCGGAAGCTCAGCATGGGAGTCTTAACAGAGATGCTGTCAGAAGCATTACATCCTCAGTCTCACACAGGGCATCTTAGTCTTTATTCTGAACGTTCCTATCACAGAGGTTGCAGGTGTGATCGTATTTGAATTTGAGCAATAAGCCTCTTTAGAAAAGCCATTTTCTGTCTGATAAATGCTTCAGATTTGTGATCTCATCTCCTGACTCTAGCTTGTCACTCTGATCCAGTGTGTTAGTTTTGACACTTTGGTTTCTTCCCACTCTTAGTTCCTGACCTCAATCATCAGGCAGCACCAGCTAATCCTTGCCCTCCTTATGTCTGTTCTAACCATTAAACTTTTTGCATTCCCCAACATGGTATTGTGCAATTTATCTCAGAAAAATAATAATAATAATTACGCAGTATACTTTTCTGATGGGAACCAATTTGCAGGCTAAAGGTAAAATCAGAGTTTTAAAAAAGAATTCTGCTGTATTCTTAAATGATACAGTTACAGTGCTAACTGAAAAGCATAACTGAAAAACAGAATTGAGTCCGTAAAAATAAACTATTAAGAAATACCAGAGAGATATGAATCTAAATCCATACATCTATCAGTCATATTTAGGATTTTGAATTCTGGGATTCTGAAGACAGTTAGCAAGCAAAAGTTTCATTTTTATTCTGACTAGGTCATAAAATTATTTGTGTTTCTTGTACAGTTTAAAAAAATGTTTGATCAAGTGGTTTCTCCAGATGAAAAATATCCTTTGGTCGTGCAGATATTAGCTATCTTTGTTCCAGTTTTATCATCTTTCTGAGAAAGGATTCACGTCTGAAAATATTAATAAAATAAGGCTTATCATGAGTAGCTTTTGTGCCATTTGTCATTTCAGTGCCTGACTTAAGGGGATCTGAGTGACAGACAGAAAGGAGAGGAGTGTCTTATGCTGCCCTTAAGTACTACAGCAGGTGGCTACATTTATTACTGGCATTAAGGTTTTGTATTAAAATATAGCTTTAAATTAGAAGTTGTGGTAGATAGGTATTGCCTTTTGGGGGGGATTTATTTACTTATTTATTCAGGGTCATAGGGATATATTTGTATAACATGCAAAAAGCATAACTGGCCAGCTCACCCTCTATAGGCGAGGGGAAATTGCACATTCCCTTGGAACAAAGTAAGTTCTCTCAGGGGGCGAAACTTTTTACTGAATCAAGCAGGAGACTAAAATACTCAGAGCAAAGAGCTGGCATCCTGACACCAAAGAAAAAGATGCGGAGTGAAGCAGGGAGTAAATGGTCAAGCCAGAGGGGTCCAGAGTGAAAAAATCCTTGGACCCCAAGAGCATTATACAGCAGAGAAAGCCTGGATGTAAGGACACACCCTAAGAGTTCACAATGGGTGGGGAGACAGGTGTGTAGGAATCCTCTTTGTTCGTATTCTTTTTTATCTCTAGTCAAATTGAGTTTCTGCTCCTTAAAAAGTTAGTCTGTTTTCTAACAATGCATTTTTTCTGAACTTTAAAGCTTTTCTAATTTTCTGGTGTGCTCACTATAAGGAAAAGGAATGGGCTGGTCTCTTCCAAAATACTGACTCAAGCATTTTCACACCAGCTGTTAGTAATTCATTACTTTATGCTAACTTGTATTTGAAGAAAAGGTAATATTCCAAGTGAAGCACCAAGAGAACAGAAAAAAGACGCTCTTAAGCCTCTTTCCTTTCATCCCTTGCCCTTTGCAAGCCAGGATGCTGACATTTAACCTGAACAGTCAGGTTAAAAAGAGCCAAACCATGAAAAGGGTATGCACTACAAGTTGCAGAACACCACAGGCTTAAGCAGCAAGGTGGCAGTGGCAGTAACCGCGCACTTCTCCTGCCTCTGCCTCTGAGGGTGCATGGGGTGCCTGCATAGACTGCTTCCCAGATGAAGGGGGAAGATTAGTGAAGAGTTTCTGGCTAGTGGAAGAACTGAACATTTTGTTATTATTATTTTTCTGTTCCCTTTCCTCCTTTTGGGTGGCTCTGTGACAGTAAATAAGAAAGATCTGCACAGAGACTATAGAAATTTGGCCTCTTACATCATCTTTGAAAAATGTGATTTGGGGATCTAAATCTAATATGTGTAACAAAACAGTGTGCAGCTACTCTTAAATCCCTTTTGTTTCCAGATTTTCCAAGGTATTAAGGCATCTAAAAATGCTAACAGAGGCGGTGGGGCGTGTTCAGTGTTTGATTTTTATCCATCTCTTGGGATGCAGTGTCTAAAATTTACGTATTCTTGTCAGCCCTAACTTCCATAGAATTTGGATTCCAGGTAACTGAGTCATCTGGTGATTTGTAATGATCTATCCAGATAGGGGGAGAGGGAGCAGGGTACGTGGAGGGGGCGTTAAGTGCTGCATGCAAGTAAAACTTGGAATTTAACGTAATCATTATTTGACATAATTAGATTTTCCAGTAACTATGAATTAGCTGACAGCAGGTCATGTTTAATTGAATCTTTTAAAATGAGTATTCTTTAGCATTTTATTGGATAATGTCACTATATTTAAGTGCCTGTCTGTATTTTCATTATGAACCATATTTTGGAAAACTGAGTTTAAACAGTATCTCTACTGTTCTAAATTTTGTCAGGCTGAGAGCTGACATACAGGCTATATAGAAAGTATTTCACAACATAATTATGGCCCCAAAGGAATTGAAGCAAACAGACAGGACATTCACCTAAGTACTCAAAGCACATCTGTTAAGAGCAAAATCTAAAGAAGCCAAAGTGAATGAAGGGAGTTTTGGGGGTTTGGGTTTTGGTTGGGGTGGGATTTTTTTGGTTTTTTGTTCGCTTTTTTTTTCCGTGTAACTTACTTAATAAAAGTGCAGTGTAATCATCTGGGAGGTGAACAGGGTTTAAAAAGCAAAAGTAAAATTAGATTGTCTGAGTAGGAGGGAGAACGTATTATAGCAGAGATCTTCCCCTGTTCCCCAGAAACAGTAGATCTACTAAGTAACCTAAAATTTATGCAGTCAGCTCTTTATGAGCATGTACAATCAAAGTGTGAAATTAATAAAAAAGTCACACAGGAGAAGTGGCGTATAAATTTTGTTGTAAATATATCTTCAGGGATTTGTGGAGTCATTTAATAACCTCTGATATAATAATAACTCTTGCAACAGAAGAGGAGAAGGCCAATTTTAACCTTCGGAGGTTATATTTAAGCTATATCTTCAGCCATTTGTTCCTGGAAAAGACGCAGATTCCCAGCGTATGCAAGGTTGAAATAAAAACTGTTAAAATTATGAAAGAAAATGCTATTTTGTAGTTGTGCTACACAGCAGATTGATGTCCAGTCTTGGAAGCTAAACAGAAAGTTCATTTATATTCATCCAGGAATGATACTGAACTTCCAGTACTATTAAATGAGGCATGTCCAACTTCAGTTCCGTATCCACCATCAGTACCATTTCTAAAACATATAATACTTCCTCGAGGTGTTCTACAGTGGTTCTAAAAGAAGAAAACAGTACTGAAGACTACTGCATTACAAATGTTTCATCAGTGCAGGTGCTATGACATAGAGAAATAAAGATGAATTATTTCAGCATATCGTACGAGATCTGCCAAACAAGGATGTTAAAATAGATGGTATGAATATGTCCAAGAAAGCTTTTCAGTAGGAAAATATTACCTGAAAAAGACCCTGACTAAATACATGTAGATGACAGGTGTACATGGAGGGGTTTTTTCAGGCTTTTTGGGGGAGGGTATTTTTGTGTTTGGTTTTTTGTTGTTTTTTTTTTTTTTTTTTTTTTTAAGAGAGAAAGGCAGAAAGGCAGAGAAAGGTTACAGGTTTTTTGTGGTTGTGTGTTGTTTTTAAAGAAAAAGATCATGGTCAATTATAACAATAAAATTACTTTGAAGGAGCTGAGGACCGGATCCAAAAATAAACCTTTCAGCAACAGTATGTATATTTGTGACACAGCATATGTTTGACTTGTCACTTCAAGTTTGTTTTAAAAAAAACCCAACAGAGTAATTTTAACTTGTCATTTTCTCTGCCAGATTTTCTATTTCCTTTCTCTGTAGCTCTAGCGATATGCCTGGTTGGGCTGTCCATACTTCACTGAAAGATTTTGTTGTTGTTGTTGTTGCACCTTTCTGTATTTGGTTAATGAGGCAAGGTTTTGGTAGTGGGGGGGCTGCAGGATTGGCTTCTGTGAGAAAATACCAGAAGCTGCCCCCATGTCAGACACAGCTGGTTCCAGCAGGCTTCAAGACAGACCTGTCACTGGCCAAAGCTGAGCCAAGGGGCGACGTTGGTAGCGCCTCTGTGACAGCATATTTAAGAAAGTGTAAAAAATGCTGCACAACAGCAGCTGGGAGAGAGGAGTGAGAATATGTGATAGAAACAACTCTGCAGACACCAAGTCAGTGAAGAAGGAGTTGGAGGAGGTGCTCCATTTGCTGGAGCAGAGGTTGCCCTGCAGTCTGTGTCGAAGACCGTGGTGAGGCATGTTCTCCCCCTGCAGCCCATGGAGGTCCACAATGAAGCAGATACCCACCATGCTGCCTGTGGAGGACCCCATGTCAGAGCAGGTGGATGTGCCCTGAAGGAAGCTGCAGCCCACACTGGAGCAGGTTTTCTGGCTGTACCTGTGGCCCCATAGGGGACCCACGCTGGAGCAGCCCATTCCTGAAGGGCTGTACACCATGGAACGGACCCACGCTGGAGCAATTCTTGAAAAACTGAAGCTTTTGCGAAGGACCCACATTGGAGAAGTTTGTGAAGAACTGTCTTGCTTGAGTGAGATGTCACGCTGGAGCAGGGGAAGAGTGTGAGGAAGAAGGATTGGCAGAGACAAAGCGTTATGAACTGACAGCAACTCCCATTCCCCCTGCACTGCTCAGAGCAGAGGAGGCAGAAGTGTCAGGAGTGAAACTGAGGCTGGGTAGAAAGGAGGGGTGGGAGGGAAGGTGGTTTTAGATTTGTTCTTATTTCTCATTATCCTGCTCTGATTTACTGGCAATAAATTAATTTTTCCCCAACTCAAGTCTGTTTTGCATGTGACGATAATTGCCGAGTGATCTCCCTATCCTTATCTTGTCCCCTGAGCTTTTCGTTGTATTTTCTCCCCTTGATCTGTTGAGGAGGGGAAGTGATAGAGCAGCTTGGTGGGCACCTGGCATCCAGCCAAGGTCAACCTGTTGCAGAGGCTCACAAAATCAAATTTAGATAGGTGATAAACTCAAAGTAAACTTTATTCTAACCAAAAATTGTTTAGCAGAGAACCAATTGGAAATGAGGTAAATCAGAATCGTTTAACACTCCAACAACATTAATAAACCACAGGTTCAGAATATACGAGGAAATTAATACTGCAGAACTTAAGAATTTTTAAGCTTTAGAAATGATGATTCAAAATGCGCACAATCAATCACCGATGAGGGCTTTCAACCTGTACAGATGAACCATGGAATGTCGTCCCAGCCCACGGGGAGAGTCCCCAATCCCAGACCCACTGCTCTGAGGAGGACCATCTCAAAATGGCTCTCTCGCAGGGCCCCATTTATACCCAATTCAAATCTGATCTGTGATCACATATGGTCATGTAGCCCCCCTGTTGGCTGACGACCCCAGTTTCCTCACCTTTTGACCAAAATGTGTATGTGCTGACCACCGCCGTGTGGGCATGACAAGAACTGTGGCAGGAAGTTTTTGTGGGCTTTTGCCAGTTGTCAGGACTTTGCTGGGCCATGTGCATCTGCCACACAACTCACCACATTTTCTTCCACAATCCCTTTGTCACCTCATGGGCATGAAGTTGCAGTTTCCAGCTGTCCGCAGCTGTGTAAGGCTGTGTAGAACTCATTACCTCCTCCTTGTATGCTTACCAGACTCAGGCCTACTCATGGTAACTGCTGATTTTTAGAAGATTCTTCTAGTCACTGCACAAGAACTAGTCTTCCTTTCTCCATACTTTGCAAAAATCAAATCTAGACAAAAGCTTTCTTTTTCCTTGATCTCAGCCACTTCTCCTTAAAGCATAATGATGCCACCACTCAAGGCTGCACCACTTACCTATGCAGGCCTGAGGTTCATCAACGGTCTTGTAATTGGGGCAAAGTAAGAGTGAAAAACTGGAAAACATAGGCACAAGGTACCCTGCCAAGTCTTTGGGAATTAATAGTAGTGAAACAGGGAATCGTCAGTAACCAAAAAGCACCTGAATTGGGATCAATGATGTTGGTCATGTACAGGGTCTCTGGCTAATTTTCCATTGCAGCTGGGAAGCCCCACAAATGTAAGGCTTGCTGGGGCTTTGTCTATCCCTACCACTCATGGCTAGCCTGGTCTCAGCAGTCACAAACCAGCAGGCAAGTTGCCCGAAATGTGGATCTTCAGTTGAATAACAATGAGTAGCGGTAGCTGCAGGCATTGGTGGTCTCTTTATGATGACAGTCACCCCTTGTCATGCTTTGGGCCAAACTGGCCAGTGAGCTCGACACAGACCTCCACAAAAACTGCTTTTCTCCCTTTCTTTTGCCTGTATGTGTTGTATGACCCACTGCCACCACTTCCCTCCTTTCAGAGGCTCCGCCATTACATAGGGTGGAAATCAACAAATTTGCTGCCCTGATTCACCTACTTTTTCTGAGAGAAACCAGAAAATCAATAGTTGGCAGCCAGGTCCTCCTATTGTTCCTTCTCTCTACCTCATCTTTCTCAGGCCATAACGATGCTGGCCATCCCGGTGCTGGGAACTTGCATGAATCGACATTGCCAGCCTTCACCTGACAAGAGCTTCTTTAGACTTGCTAATAAGGAAAAGATTCAGTCCACTTCATCACACAGTGTGCAAATGTCATCCAGAAAAAGGAAAAATGTTGTGGTGTTATGTGGCAGTTACGTGTTAGCAGTGATAGGTATTAGTGATACGACATTCTGTTCATGGTCTCATGCTTCTACTAGGGTAATATAACTGACCTTGGAGGTGTTTCCTGGCTACCAAAAGGAGTTGCACATAAATAAATCTGCAGTGGGTTATGGGATACGTGAATGAACCTGAGTAGAAGACAGACTGCAATCCAGCCACTGTATCAAAAAATGTAGTCACTGCTCTATGTGCTGACCCTAATTTGTAAAAAATGCATAAATGCAGTCCAAGTAGACTACATTCCTGCTTTCAGGTGATCTGAAAATATGCAGACCTAATATTCCTCAATGTCTGACTGCAGCCAAAGTGGGCAGTTTCCAGAAAGGAAGGTCTGACAAATGGTGAAGTCAAGAATAAATGAGTTCAGTGATGCAGAGAACAGAATGAAAGAGAATTACTTCTGAAGAAATCAGGTAACTTTGTTGTGGTTTTGTGATTTGCTTACTGGCTAATCTCTCTCTTTTTTTTTTTCCTTTGTGACTCTAGCGGTCAGAGTTTATGACCAAATTGGATTGTTCACGGCTCACCCACTATTCAATTGTTCTCATTCATAAATCTGAATGGGATGTCTTGTAAGCAATCTTTTATTTTTGTGACTGAATGGAAGAAACTTTCCTTAAATAGGAAAAATAGGAGCAGGAAAGCATGGCTAAACTGTAAGAATTAATATATATTTAGGAATAACACTTGTAGTTTTTTCAGTAATTCAAAAAAATCCAGCACTGGTATTCAGTAGTGGAAAAATGAATTGCACTGTTCAGCTTCAGCTTAATATAAATTCCTATACTTTTAAATGGTCACTTCCCGAACCATATGATTGACACTTCCTATATCCTAGAGGGCACATATGAGAAGAATGTGAATGTCCTTGAATGCACCTGTCGCAGATGGAAGTGATGCACTTCACTCACAGACAGAAGCAGCAATACATTTATTGATATAAAACAGAGATTTAACAAAGTTTGGTGGTAAATGCGACAGTGGTTTAACAATATTCGAGATGGCAAGGCACACTTGGTTATTTACTGCAGAGGCCAGGGTCAGACAGAGCTGCCAGGGAGACCCTCCTGTTCAGCCACGAGGTTCAGAAAGGACCCCCTTGCTTTCCAAACTCCTTCTCAGAAAGGAGTCTAGGTGCGGCTGGATCCAATCCTAGTCCCAGACTTGGTCAACAGTTTATGTATAGAGGATTATATATGCACAATCAATCCTTTATATCACTTAGCTAAGATTTCAAAGTTTAGAATGCTATTAGTCACTTACCAAGGATCTGTTGCGGCAAGGAGTCTGTTAATCTCAAGAAGTAAATGTAACCTTGAGTGGGCCTTGCTGCTCAAGGGGAGATCCTGGTGTGCAGCCCACTCCTGTTCAGGAGAGCTCAAAGACCTCTTGGGCTGTTCACTATTTATGGGGATAAAATGACAGACCTATAGTCATATCTGCATATTGACCATGGTACCAGTACTGCTCAAGTTAGCCCTTGGCTATTGTGTTGTTACTTGTCTCACCAAAACCACGTTGAGCCCGGTGCAGCCATCACGACTACATGTACCCATTGTGACCACCATGGGTGGTTATCGCCTGGTCAGAGTTACGGGAGATAAAGGGCAGGCTGGCATCTGGGAAGGGGGCGCGCACTGCCATACTCCACCCTGTGACTATAGTCAATTCGTCTTATGCTCACTTTGGCCTTGTCCAGTTTGCAGAAAAGGAGGTTGAGGAGCAACCTCATTGCTCTCTACAGCTTCCTGAGAAGTGGAGAGGGAGTTGCTGATCTTTTCTCCCTAGTATCCAGTGATAGGATGCATGGGAATCGTTCAAAGCTGTGCCAGGGGAGGTTTAGACTAGACATTAGGAAGCGTTTCTGTACTGAGAGGGTGGTCAAACACCTCTAAGCCTGTCAGTGTTTAAGAGACATTTGGATAATGCCATTCATAATATGGCTTAACTTTTGGTCAGCCCTGAATTGGTCAGGCAGTTGGACTAGATCATTGTAGGTCACTTCCAATTGAAATATTCTAGTCTAGTCTAGTTTAGTCTAGTCTATGCTATGCTATCTACAGATTTTTCTACTGGTTTCTTCAGTCACCTGCTGCCTTGTATGCTAGGATACGCAGATTTCTCTTTATTATTACTTTATTGTGGCTTACTTGAAG
This sequence comes from Alca torda, assembly GCA_008658365.1. Classification (NCBI taxonomy): domain Eukaryota; kingdom Metazoa; phylum Chordata; class Aves; order Charadriiformes; family Alcidae; genus Alca; species Alca torda. Next base: position 78,732,297 of record CM018077.1, on the reverse strand, counting down.
GCAAACACAAAGTCCTCAATGACTATTCTACATGTTGAGTCTTCTTCACATGTAGCCTTAGGAGTCAAAAAAAAAAAAAACCCTAACCACCTTTGTTCTCAACTGCCCAAGGGGGAGGGAGAACTGTTCATCTCCAGCCTGCCTGGACATGGAACTTGGCTGATGTGGAACTTCTGCCAAGTTTCCAGTTTGCATTTTTTCCCACTTTAGCTTTTTTTTTTTTTTAAAAAAAAAAAAACAAAACAGGTTTGGTTTTTGGTTTGGTTTTAGATGGGTTTTGTTTTCTTTTTTTTGCCTTTTTTTTTTTTTGTTTTGTTTTGTTTTTAATCCTGTATAGTTTAACTTGATGTCATGTGGAACCTTTAAAAAAAGACATTTTTCTCCTTTAGGGACACTAAGATGACTAAGGCATTGGGGCACCTGACATACAAGGACAGATGGGGAAAGCTGGAGTCTGAGTCTGGCTCCACCTTCAGTAGTCCCATCTTCTCAATGGTATCCAGGGAAATGACAAGAGGCAATGGGCAAAAATTAAAATACAGGATATTACACTTAAACGTTGAGAAAAAACTTTTTTACTGCAAGAGTGACTGAAGGCTGTAACAGGCTGCAGAGAGAGGTTGTGGAGTCTCCATACCTGGAAATACTCAAAACCCAGCTGGACACGGTCCTGGGCAATCTGCTGTAGCTGACCCTCGTTGGGCAGGGGGTTGAACCAGGCAATCTCCAGAGGTCCCTTCCAACCTCAACCACTATGTGATTCTAAGTAATCAAAGATCTCAATATGTGAAGACATAAAGTTTAACTGTAGGTTAGGTGTAGCATTGTTATTAAAGGGAATTTTAAACATTATTATTCATTTTATTTTTTCAGTCTCCCAGGGCAGTGGGGAAGGGGAACCTTCCATCTGTTTACAGTAAAACTCTTTCATTTAAATTATAAAGAACGGCACTGGAAGCAAGTTACTGTGAACAACCACTCTGGATTCATTTGTGAAGGTGTCTGCCAGACTGTGAAAGTTCAGTTACCAGAAATTAGTCTTCTGGAAACCAAGCATTTCTAGTAGCATCATATTTCCTTCTAATCAGAATGTATGCATGGCAGCTTCCAGCTAGTTTATTTATCACTCCTGAAGAGCTTGACAATATGCATTGGGGCTGACTTCTATTAGAAGAAAAAAATAATTTAAAAATCTGTATCAAATCTGTGGGCCTCTCTCTGTCAAAGTGGCATCCTATAAAAAAACACCTGATGAAGTAATAATTTATTGGTGCCAACATGTTGACTTTATAGATTTTTCCAGAATGTTTTTAAGTACTCAGCACGTCATGCTTCATCTACGGTAACAGAACTATTCCACTCAAAAGAAAATTTGGGTAGTTTTTTCATCTCATTGTTTTATCTTAATAAGTAGCCTAAAATCTGTAATGTGTAACATTGCTCAGCCCCCATAGAAAACAACTACTCCTGCTTTCAAAAACAGAGAGAGGGTTTCTCAGTTGTAGAAACCATTGTAGTCCTTTAGATATAGTTCTCTAATTTAGCTACACCAATTGAACTAATTATTACTCTCTATAGTATGGTATTTGAGATTACACTTAGAGTTCACACCTGCTAAAGTCATTGCTTTTCTGAAAATTCTTTGAAGCAACTTTAGACCAATCAGCTTTGGTGGGGTTGCCTTGGCCAACAGCCAAACAGCCGAAAATATGTTCAGTTACCTCCCCCTCCTCCCCACCTCCAAGGGATGGGGTGGAAAACATGAAAGAACGGGAATGCAAAAGCTTGTGGGTGGAGACAGACACGGAGATCCCTTATCGGTTACTGACATGGGCAAAACACATTCGACTTGAGTAAATTCATTTATTGCCAATTAAAAGAGAGTTGCGTGGTGAGAAACAAAGGCAAATATGAAAACATCTTCCTACCGCTCACCCTTCTTTCTGCCCAGGCTCACCTTCACTCTTTCACTCCCAACTCCCTGACCTCCTCCCCCTGAGCGGCACATGGGGATGGGGAACGTGGGGCTGCGGTCAGTCCACGGCAGCTCCTCTCTGCCGCTCCTGCCTCCTCACACGTTTCCCTGCCCCAGGCCGGGCCCTTCCCAGGGGCTGCAGGGAAACCCCTGCCCCAGCGGGGTCTCTGCCGGGGCCGCAGGGGCGTCTCTGCGGGGGCGCCCGGAGCCCCTCCTCCCCTCCTGCCGCTCTCCCCTCGGGGCTCGCAGGGCTGTTTCTCACCCGGTTTCCCTCAGCCCTGGCTGCCGGGCAGCGTTTGGCCCTTTCTGACACGGGCTTTCCCCGCGGCGCCCGCCCGTGGCTGAGGGGCTCAGCTGTGCCCTGCGCTGGGGCCGTTGGAGCCGGCTGGAACCGGCTGTGTCCGGCACGGGGCAGCCCCGGCCCGGCGCCTCAGGGGCCGCCCGGCAGCGCCCCATGGACAACAGCGGGGCACCCGCACACGGTACAGGACTCTATCCTGTAAGTATTTATTTCACTTTGTGCTCGCAGGGGTGGTTGTACGCATATGGACGCTTCTATTGCCCTATGTCAGGGTTCTTCAGCCACTGTGTGAGAGCCCATCAACACACTGAGTTAAGATACTTGTTCTTATTTCAGTTCTGCAGAATTGGGTGCCGGGCATTTAACAACAGCCAGCACACTCCATGTTCCCAACTGTCCAATATTTAGGACAATAACATACAGCTGATTGGTTAATAATGATTCAGTCACCACTCCTAACTATACTTACGCATCTAAGCTCATGTTTAAAACATTTAGGGAGGTTACCTGATTAGCATGCTTATTATTCACAGAGGTGTGTATTTTAGCATTATAATTACCCAAGGTTAGTTTGGGATACACTCTTGGCTTGACTTTGGTCCAGAAGTTATTTTTTGCTATCTTACATCTAAGTCAGCAACAGCAAAAGAACACGTGAGGCACGTCGTTTCGTTTCACATCCTATTCGAGGTTAGGTACATTCCTCGATGTCTCAACCATGTTCCAACCAAAACTTCTTGATAAACTTTTAACTTTGTTCTTTCGACATCAGTATAGCTATTAATACCTGTACTGCACTAAACTTCTTACAGTGGCGTTAAAAACATGCTCCTGTTCTGTGAGGCCTACAGGATTGTTCCAGATGAGGTGTGGGTACAGAAGGGAGAGGGAAAACAATCGTTGGTGTTTATTTACATATGTGTACAGGTTGATTATACTTTTGCTTGGAGTTTTCTTTTTTGTTGTTTTTGTTTTTCTTGTTGATCGTAAAGATGGTTGGTGGGCTTGGGACAAGTTTAAAGAAAAACAGTTTTAAACATAATCAGAATGATAGGGGACCATGAAAATCATTTAATTTGACCCTTGTATGTCACAGAAGTATTGCGTTGCAGTAATAATTGCGTGATGTCTCATGGGGCAGTAACCTGTAACTGTGTGGCCTTTGGTACGTGATGAGGAGAAGCTGAATATCCCTGCAGCTGCTTCGTCTCTTCCTGCAAGTTGTCCCTAAAATGACTCCTGCATGAAATCCTCAAATCATTGTTGAAGTAGGCTAGACTTGAGTATACTAGGAGCTCAAGTAAAATTTATCTGGCCCTGACTGGCTTTATTTGGAGGAAGATTACCTTAGAGCAAATAAGATGGGTTTGCTCCTAAATAAAGGATCCTCATGGGCCCCTTTCCATAACGTGCCTGACCTACCACAGTTCATCAGCTCATCTTCACCTTCCTTAAGTTTTTGTAAACGGAGCTTAGACAGAGGGTCTTTTAAACACTAAAATATCTCACATATACTCACTCACACAGTGCCCCAGCTCTTACTTGCTGCTAAACTTTGGGCCCGTTTTTCAAAACAAACAGCTCGCTATTTCCCCCCTGCCCCCTTCCCCCAGGAAAAGCTAAACAGATAATCAGAAAGAATAGGGAATAATGCTGGAAGCTCAAGGTATCTGAGGCCAAGAAAGAGATCAGCAATCCTCTAAAATAGGAGAGAAGCCTCAATTGTTCTATTATGATTCTGAAACTAATTGTAACAGTTCAAACTTAATCCCATAGTTGGTAGGGTGGGGGCTGTTGTTTAAAACATGACATTTGATTTCTTAACAATTTCTCTGTCATTTTGAGTTAAAGAAAATTTCACCTTGCATAAAGTGCACTGAAATCTATCTGACATTTATTTACTCTTTATGTTAGAAAAAAAGAAATCCATCAGGGGACTATAACAAAAGACAGTGTTGCAAGAGCTTTCTCTGAAATGAATAGGAGGAGATAGCTTTTACAGGATTGTACCTTATTTGCTTTTTTTTCCCTTTTTTGGATCTCTTGTCAAGTAAAATAATGTAAGATTATTCTGAGAAGAGCTCTAATATTATTATTTTCTTTAATTTTAATTCAAGTGGGAAAACCTCTAACAACTTTAAATGACACCATGCCAGGCCTGAGCCTTGATCTTTAAATGAAGTGCTTATAAAAATTTAAAGCACTTTAGTAATTTTAAACCAGTGTATGCTGCAATGCCCAGAGCTCTGACCGCTTCCAAATTTCACTTCCAATAAATTTAAATTGCTTTGTGCAATGCAGAGTGATTTAAAATTATTGGAGTGCTTTAAATTCCATACTGAAGTGCCTATAAAATTTGAAGTCCTCCAATAATTTTAAATCACTCTGCATGTTGTACTGCAATTTAAGCCTATTTGAAAACAAAAGTTGAAGCATCCTATGCTTTAATTTGTAATGTTAAGCAACACTGGAAAATGGCAGTTAAGGATTTACATGAAACATGCAACTTCTCAGTGAATTAACTGAAATAAATATGTCGAATATAATGAGCAAGTATTCAAAGACAAAATGTTATGCTTCTTTTTAAATTAATAGTATAACAACATCATTGTTTTGAGAGAGAGCTACTATTTTAGCACAAGTAAAGTGATATGTGGAGTATGAGATTAGGAAAGTTTGTGAATATACAAATTATTCACTTTTGTCACAGCTATAAATAATATAGATGACTGCTATTCAGTAAGCTGACGATATGCAAGGTACTGAGCATGAACGCACCTACAAGATGTGTCAAGGCAACACATCCAGACGCCACCTGGAATGTGTTACATATCAGTGAAGCCAAATTCTACTCTTCATACTGTCAGGGAGCTTTCTTCACTTTAGGATTTGCTTTAAAAAACACTTAATAATCCTACAAGATGATGTGTATCTTCCAACGCAGTATCTGTACAGGATAGTTTCCTATCTCGTCTTATGTATCTTTATCAGGTTTTAGTCATCTAAGGTGCCAGGAAATATACCTAACAGTAATAACAATGTTACAGTGACTCATTATTACTGTTTTGGCATATTATATCTATTATATCTTACATGGGCAACACTTTCCAAAAGCATACAGTATTACCTTAGCTTTCTTCAAGGGAATTTCAAAGGGAGGTTTTTCTTTGTGGAGAGAAAGAATGTTCATTATTTGTATTAATATTCTTTCAGGTATAAAAATCTTGTGGCTTTGTTCTGAATTCGTTTGGTGTTTTTTTTGGAATAAGAAACAGGTAGCAAAACCCATTGCATGGAGGAAAAAAATATAGTAAATAGAATTAAAGTACATTTTTATGCAAAACTGGACGCAAAATGGCTGCAGTCATTTGAATCGAGTGAGGATACTATTATTTTAAGACCCACAATGAGGTAGCTCAGTCTTTACATTCTAATCTACTCCTATGTAGCATGTTTCTTTTTTATTTTGTTCACCAAGCAAAACACTCTGAACTAATACAATAAGTGTCAGTTGTCAGCTTAACCTCAGAGAATTCATTAGGGGAATTACCTGTTTGTTTATAGGCATAGCTTCACCTAAAATTGACACTGGAAGTATAATAAAGACACATCATTAGCTACTTGGGACCACACCACAGGCCTGAGGAAAAATTCACAATCCTTTTGCAACTGTAGAAGGAATTTTGCAGGAGCAAAATGGAAACATCAGCAGAAAATGGAAAATTAGCATAATTTCAGTGGAATAGCTAAAATAAGTTTATTAACCCAAGAAATTCTATGGGTACTTTTGAGAATTGCACTTGAGCAAATGTAAGTGCCATGACATAAATTGAGATTAACGTACAAGTTATTTTTGGCTAGAGAGAGCTAAGAAAGCTCTCTTGCCCACATCCACACCCCCTGTTTTTAGGCTAGGTGTTCCTGATAGCGAGACGACAATTGTCTTTGCCATGTCTTAGATTTAAATGACAGTAAGCCTTGTTCCATCTCAATGTATTTGAACATTTTGAGATTATTTCAATTGTTGGCAACCACAGTAATTATTTGTACCTAGGCAAAGAGACTGAATTTCTGGGACAAGACAGAGCCAGACAGGTGACAAACTACATCTCTTGGCAGCATAAGACCCATCTGTGACCCTAGTTGCTTCTTTTTACTCCTTCACGCCTTCTCAGGTGTGCTGCACAAAGTCCTGAACTAGATAGAACTGCTCCCAGGTAACTAAGAACAGTGATTTTTTTTTTTGAAGGCTGTCACTGCTACTGAGAGAAATGTCAGCTAACTGCACCCTTTCTTTTGCTCCAGAGTAAATTTTCTACCACAAGAAAAGTTCGGCTCCAAGTGGAAGGGCTACTGGCATTTGCTGTTTAACTGCCTAAGAACATTTTTATTTAATGAAACAGAGAAGCAAATTCGGCATATAACCGCATTACCTAAGAGTCAACAAAGATAACTAAATATATCAAAGCTTTTCTTTTTTTTTTATCATTTGCTTAGAAGAGAGTTCATATGTATTACTTCCTGCATGTAAATCAACTCCAGCAGGCACCTAAGCAACACACAGCTGCTTTTCCCACAGTGGGACAGGGGGAAAGAATAGGAAGAGCAAAAGTGAAAAAACCTCATGGGTCAAGATAAAGATAGTTTCATAAGAAAAATGAAAGAAAGACAAAACAAAGCAAGCGATGCAAAGTCGGTCACTCACCACCTCGGACAAAAAGACTGATGCCCAGCCTGTCTTTGAGCAACAGCTACCTATGCAACATTCCCCCCTCCTGCCCCCGCCCCGAGTTTTTATTTCTGAGCATGACGTTATATGGCATGGAATATCCCTTTGCTCAACCTGGATCAGCTGTCCAGTTGCATCCCCTCCCAACCCCTTGCCCGCTCTCAGTCTTCTTGCTGGGAGGGGACAGAGTGGGAAAAGAGAAAGCCTTGCTGCTGTGCAAGTGCTGTTCAGCATTAGCCAAAACACTGCTGCGCTATCAACAGTGTTTTAGTCACAAATCCAAAACACAGCACCATAAGGACTCCTATTAAGAAAATTAACTCCATACAAGCCAGACCCAGTATAATGTTGTAAAAATCTTTTCCTACCTGTCATGGTCAGACCCTCTGCCACTGTCTACACCTTGAAGGAATACGGTTTTGAGTCTGAGGCACAAAGTGAGGTTTATTACGATAAGGCGCTTATTAAGTAGATAACAATTACACCCCCTTGCGAGTGGCAACTCTTCTGCTTCTTTTAAAAATTCCTTATAATCTACCTAGTAGGCATCACTCCATTCCCAGGGAAGTATCCTTACCTGGCGTGCCAAGTAAGGGGAGATCTCCAAGGCACGGGCTAGCCCTTCCTCAGGAGTGCTCAAGCCGGGCTCTCAGGGAGCGGTTTGTACACCCTTCCCTGGATGTTTCTGCAGTCACTGCCCCTGTGGCGTCATGTCGCTGTCACCGGGCAAGCTCGGGGCTTGCAGTTGCTGGGCAAGCTTGGGCCCAGCACAAGGAAAGGTCAGACCCCTAACCAAAGCACTGCCACTCACTCTGGGTCGTCTCCCCACACTACCTTCTTGCATTTTGTTTGAGTCTTTTCTGTCTGATCTGAGTTATAATGGATGATGAATCAAACTGTGTTATTTGGCCGAAAATTAAGATTTTATATGGCTCATTTGTATTTACTCCTAACCATTTCTTTCTGTGCTTCATAAATAAAAGCAGTGTTCTGTAACTCACACTTTTAAAGTTTGCTTTGTTGTGTTGGTAAACTAGAAAACATACAAAAAGGGAACAAAATGCTAGGGACACATGGCATAAAGAAGAATGCTGAAAAATGCTGCAGCATCTATCAGTCTTGTCTTCACTGAAATGCTGGTTTTAGTTCTGTACATGACAGCAGAAGAGCAGAGATGAATGAAGAAAATACCTGGAAACATGGAGATGCATTCAATGAAAGACTTAAGGCATAGGATATTTATGTAGAATCATAGAATCATAGAATGTGTTGGGTTGGAAGGGACCTTTAAAGGTGATTTAGTCCAACCCCCCTGCAGTAAATAATGGGGACATCATTTCCATGTCATGAGAAAATGCAAATCCCCAGAGTATGGCCAAGAGCAGAGTTTTAAACGGGGTCTACTCATCAAAATTATTTCAGCCTGATTCTCAGCTGGCATCGGATAGACATAGTGCTTAGAGATATGGCTTAGTGATGTTTTTTGTCGGAGTTAGGTTGATGGTTGGACTAGATCTGAAACGTCCCAACCAACCTAGGCAATTCTGTGATTCTATGATCTCAGCTGAGAATCTTTCCACTGGTGCAGCCATTGGATAGGTAAAAAGTTTTGAAGCCTAGGAAGGGAGATATGATCATTCTCATTTCCTCAAAAGCATAGCTATTGCTGGCTTCTTGTTTCACAATTCATGTTTCTGCTATTTGGTGATTTTCTCAGTATAAGGACCAGGGAAATTTCTAGTCTTTGTACGTGTTGAAACAGACAATAAATTTGTTCATATGGGATTCTCGTTTACCAGCTTCCATGAGCAGGTCTGATGGAAGAAGGCTAAATGGCACTGTTGTGCTTCCTCTGTGCCCGTAGAGGGATGAAGAGCCTGCAGAATCAAATACTGCTGCATCTGCCTGATCCTGAAGCACATCCCTGTGCAGCTCTTGCCAGATTTCTGCCATTCTACACTGAAAGCTTCACACCAGATAGTGGATGTAACCTTTAGAGAGAAGACATTTCTATATGTTAATAAATGGTATTAAGAGGGTAGGTGGAGGAAAGGCATTTATGTCCTGGCATTCTCATAGTACAAAAGTGGGATTGCATTTAATCAACTTCAAAGTGTCTGATTTAAAGTAAATAAAAGAGTGATGTTTTCCTGAACTACACAACATGCTTTCCTGAACCACGCAAGGAACCTGAAAAACTCATTGCAAAATACGTCAGACAAGTTGACATGCTGGAGGTCTTTAAAAAAGGTTATGGCATGGCATTAGCAATGAGTAAATCCCACAGGTTTTGGACCGGACAGAGCCATCCTCTCTCTGGTCATACGCCCACTGAGAGAGGCCAGAGGACAGAGAGGCTGATATAAATAACAATTTGTGGGAAGACTGTGATGATGTCTTGCATTTTCCTATGAGTCACCTGCTATGGGGGAAAGTCTTAGACTACATATGCCACTCATGGTCCTACTCTACGGTCATCACCAGTCTTTTATCTTTGGTGTAATTTTTCGGAATTTAATTTACTATTACAAGCAGATGTACAGCATCTGAAACTACTCAGTATTTAGTGGTCACACTAAGCATATTTCATTCTCTTGTTCTCTTTTTCTTCTATATACTGGAGATGCAGAGAGATAACTGATATAAAGACCATCTTACTTTTCCCATTTCTTGCAACATTCCACCTTAATCGTTCTCCCCAGCTGTATATTCAATCATCGTTTGTCTCTCTAGGAGTACTGACATAAACCTAACTATACTAATATATATTGAATTTTGTTTTTTCTAAGTTAGTTTGCTTATAGAGTAATTCTAATCCTTGTCCATCTTTCTTTGATGTTGACTCTTGTGTTTGCCATTTCCCTATTTTGTTTCATGAGCACCTTTAAATGTTAAAGCTGTATGGAGTAGAAGTAAAAAGCAGTTTGGAATCTCCTTAACTCTCAGAGTTGAACAAATTTTCTAAAATTCTTGGAAATACTTTTTTTTCTGTTTCTCAGGTACATTTTTATTTATCATCATGCTACACCCTTGATCTAAATTGTTCAAGGTTTAATCAGCAGGTGTCATGTGGAATCCTATGAAAAGGCATTTGAAAAAAAAAAAAAACTCCTACTAAGTTATGTCTTGAGCACATAATGGTGAACAGAATGTTAACATCTGTTACACAGTTTTTCAGGAGCTCCAATTTTGCAGTTAACACAGGATCCTGCCTTAAATCAGCTCTTGACTATTATTTCACATATTTTGACTGCCAATGTAGACTTCATTATTGTGTGTGCACAAAAAGTTTTATGGAAAATTCTTGCTTTTAGGATCCTGTTTGTCTATAAACTTCATAGCAGCGTAGTGCAGACATATTCAGCACTCTAACTTGCAGTCATTGGATCTGTCAGTTATTCCCGGCTGCATCTTCAAGATGCTTAACTTTTTAAATGGACTTAATTTTCAAAAATTGAGCTTAGACAACAACCTCCAGCACAGAGATGTGGAAGAGGTATTTCTAAGGGCTGCTTGTTCAATAACTAGGATTTATTAAAAGTGAGGATAGGAATTAGCCTGGTTGGGGTTTTTTTGTTTGTTTTTGTTGCTCTGTTTTGTTTTTCTTTAAGGCTCTGCTGAGTACATTAACTGTCTTGCCACGCTTTCTGGTTAACATGATGCAGCACAAGGTGATGAACTAACAAGAGAAATAGACTTTAAAGGTGGTCAAAGTTTATTTCATAACAAATTCTAGCCACTTAGAATTATTCTTAAACCTGACATTTTGGTAGAATTATTCTTAAACCTGACATTTTGGTGAACTACACTCACAACAGATTATATCTTCTGTTATCCAGAAATATCTCAGTGGCTTGAGTCCCAGCAGCTATCTTCCTGCTTGACTAAACAATATTTTTATAGTTCACACAGGTCATACTGGTCTAAAACAGTCATTTAGACTTTCCATCACTGAATAAGGATGTACGTTCTTGCATCACTTTGTTCATCAGTCTAAGGCTGTAGGTGAACTTTTGTATAGCCTTAAAGTTGCAGATAGGTCTAATTATAGTTCGGTTTTTGGTTTTTTTTTTTTTTTTTTTTTTTTTTTTTTAATTTTGTACAATGGTTGAGAGTTTTATATTTAAATGGCGTAAGTATGATTCATATGCTAGCACCAAACAGCACCACTTGTTGCTAAGTGAAAATCTACACTGGCAAGAGCAAAAACAAGAAGTATCATGCTGTTGATGCTTGGCCAGCAGGAAGCAATACTCCTGAACAAATTTAGACAGAAAAAATAGTTGAAAATAGATTAAATGGAAAAGTAAATTATGAGAAACTAACTTCTAATAGTTTCTTTGGTTAGGGGGAGGTATTGGTGGGTTTTTTTGTTAAACAAGTGTTGTGATTTTTGCAGACAAAATAAATGTATCGCTCTCCTATCTGGTCAAAAACACTTGGTACAGTACTACAAGGTAAATTAGTGGACTTAGATAAGGGGAAATTTGTAAAGGGACTGTGAAAAGGGTAACCCATTAAGTAAAAGGAGAACGGCGTCGACATTAACCTCAGTGTCAGGCTAGGTGGATAATGGGATTTTTCATAGTTAAGTAGTAAACAATATTTTCAGAGGTGATGTGACACAAATAGTAAATTATAAATATTATTAATAGGGAGAATGCTGAAATAACGTTTCAAAACATCTGCTTTCAGAAAATTAGAAAAATCAAAATAGGTTTTAAAGCTAATAGCAGAAGATGCAATGTTATACATCAGTCTAATCACAGAAACCTTCATTAAGCCAGAAGTTCATCAGTGGAAATGTCCAAGGAAGAGAGACTTACGTGTATTAGTTCATTGCAGAATCATGTGAACTGCCAATATATTGTAACTGATAACAGCGCTATCTTTTCTCAATAGAGAGAAATACTAGTACAGTTGAACAAGGGTTTAATAAAACATCGTCTGAAATTCTGTGCACAATTCTGACTGCTCACTTTCAAAGAATTAGAATTCAAACCAAAACAAGTGCAGAATGAATCAGGAATTTGGAGAGCTTATAGGGACAAAGACTAGAAGAACTTTATTCCTCTTAAGCTTTTAATTTGCTAGGATAGAGGATGGGATTGCTCTTTATACCCATATTCAGGGGAAAAATACCATGGGAGTTGAAAATCTACTTTAGTTAAATGTGATATTAGCACAAGAATAACCATACCCCAAAATAATCTTCTTTCTGTCTGAAGATTAATTCTTTCTCCAGTGATCTATGGAAGCACCTAAATATTTCTTTGTGCTAGGACAACTCAAAGCCTATTAGTATCAATAGTTAAACTATATAGTTTTGCTTATTGTCTTTTATTCGTAAGCAATACATTCAAAAACTATGTGTAATTAACACAGGTATGAGCTGAAAGTCCAAAAATTAAAGAATGCCATATAAAACACATGTAAGAAAATATTCAAAGTATTTTTATTTCTTGCTAATTATTTTTACATTAACAAGGCAGTGCAAAAGCTCTAAGACAGTCTCCTTTCACTGTAAAGTACCATTTTTAATGCTCAAAACATTGTTTGATTTTCTCAGTATAGATGTAATTTTATTTAAAAATAAAGCCACAAGGGAGTTTTAACAAAATAAAAATATTCTTCTTTGACTGCATTGGAAGAATAGTTTCCAGCTGTCATTCTTAAAATTTATGTTCAGTGTAAATTACCAAATGAGCATTTTTGTGTCTTTTTTTGCTTTTACAACCAGACTTCTGCTTCTTTCTACCCATTTGTTGCATTCTTATGTCTTGAAAAGATACTGAGAAAGTGAGAAAGAAGTAAGAGAACAGGCAAATTCAGGAGGGGGTTATGGATGACAATCAGTGGGAAAACAGAAAATGACAGGAACAGGCAAGAAAATAGAACTAAAATGGAAAGGACAAAACTAAGGTGATCAGTGAAGCTCTCTGAACTTAACTTCTGAATTTCAAATTGGACTAATCTGATCTTCTGGTGTCTTACAATCTAGTATTCTGTTTCTACCATAAAGCGGACATTTCGATATGTGACAACATAGATACTGGGACATTTATTGATGACTTCGATATATATATTTGTGTGTATGGGATCTACCATTTTAACTTTGGCTTATATCTGTTGAATACTTTGGTCGGTGTTCTACAAAATATAATAAAACAGAATGGCAAAATTCTGCATTTCACTGACATACAGTTATGATCTTCTTTGTCTCAATTTGGAAGTTTTAGGATTTTGGTATAATCGATAAGGCTATGAGAAATTCACTGGTTTTGATTACAGTGAAATTTAGTTAAACTTATTTCAAGAAGCTCTGCTACATAAAAGGGTAGGTTTTCAAACTAAGGTACTAAAGAAGGCATCCTAACCTACTAAATATTATTTTATTGCATAGCCCATAGAAGTTTCCCATAGGGCTGCTATACTGGACTCCTCTGATCACACGGGTGTCTAACACAGCAGGGGAAACTATTGCTTGTTTCAGCCTTATGACATCAGTGGCAGAAGATGAAATCTCAATCTGTGTCCTGCTGCTTGCTTAGAAAGCTAAATATGGATCATTGGAAAATGTGAAGAGAATGTGCTAGTAGGTGCTAAAGGAAGGTAAAATGACTTGCACTTGTGAGGTGTGGTGTTTCAGGTGGGTTGGTTTTGATAAGCTAGAATTGGTGGGAGATGTTCAAGTAGTTGGATGAGACTCCTAGAAGTTTATTACCGAGTTTCAAGATTACAAAGGTACTTTAGTACTTTACAAAAGTACCTTAGTATACTTTTGTCTATGAAGAAAGAGCTGGGGGAGGTACTTAATCTAAATCTGAGTGCAGGGAAGTCACTAAATACCTGTAGTTCCCTTCATTTCTAGTTATGAGACTCTCTGAGTGCTGTACCTTTGTTTGCAGATGGAATGGCTCAATACTCAAAAACCGCAAGGTGTAGAAATGCTCACAGCATCTATTCACCTCTGAAAGTCTTAACAGAGCTGTTTCCTGAATGAACTTCTTGAGTGCCCTTGCGGATCACATGAGCTATTCTGGAAAAGGGAGCTGGTTTAAACTTTGTTTGACCACGTTATTTGGTCCTCCTTGAAATAATCTTGTAGAACTTTCACTGCTTGTTTAGAACTTTGCTTCTACTTGTGTCTGGATGGAGTAGCACCAGACCCAAGTATGGACAGGGATACAAGCAGCTGGAGAGCAGCCCTGCAGAAAGGGATCTGGGGGTGCTGGTCGACAACAGGCTCAATATGAGTCAGCAGCGTACCCTGGCAGCCAAGGCGGCAAACCGCATCCTGGGGTGCATCACACACACTATAACCAGCCAATCAAAAGACGTCATTATCCTCCTGCATTCCATGTTGGTGTGGCGTCACCTTGAATACTGTGTGCAGTTCTGGGCCCCACAAGTTAAGAGGGATGTGAATGTCCTTGAATGCATCCACAGGAGGGCAACAAAGCTGGTGAAAGGGTTGGAAACCATGTCCTCTGAGGAGCATCTAAGGACTTTGGGCTTGTCTAGTTTGGAGAAAAGGATGCCGAGGGGCGACCTCACTGCTCTCTACAGCTTCCTGAGGAGGGGAAGTGGAGCGGGAGGTGCTCATGTCTTATTTTTGGTATCCAGCGATAGGATGTGTGGGAATGGTTCAAAGCTGCGCCAGGGGAGGTTTAGAGTGGACATTAGGAGGCATTTTTCATCAACAGAATGGTCAAACACTGGAACTGGTCAGGCAGTTGGACTAGATGATCATTGCAGGTGCCTTCCAACTGAAATTATTCTATTCTATTCTATTCTATTCTATTCTATTCTATTCTATTCTATTCTATTCTATTCTATTCCATTCCATTCCATTCCATTCCATTCCATTCCATAGGACAGATGCTCTCTTTATCCTCTCTGTCCTTCAGAGAGGAGATAAAATGAGAGAGAGAAAGACAAGTTGAAAAGAAACTAAATTTCTTTGATGAAATACTACTAATAAGAGATAGATAATAATAAGAAAATAATGAAATATATACAATATATACAAAACCATATCGAGCTCCTAGGATGATTATCACATCACCAGCAGGCACTGGGGGATTCCCAGACTGTACTCAGCAACAGACAGGAGCTGAACTCAGGAACTAGATTCAGGAACACATGGATCAGGATTAAAGGCAGACGAACAGACAGAGTCTTCCTCGGACACTGGCCGTTGAAGAAAAAGGCTGACCCCTTTGATCCATCAGCTTTTATACTGAGCATGATGTAGATGGGATGAAATACCCTGTTGGTCAGTTTTGGGTCACCTGTCCTGTCCGCTCCTCCCCACAGGTGTGACCCCTCTACGCTCTTTCTCTTCCAACCCTCCAGTGGGGCACACTACAAAGTTGTCTGACCTTGGTTGTTATAGCAGTAAGTATAAGCAGAGCCTCTCTGCATTCCTTGGTATTCACTATAAACATCAGACCTTATCTGCTAGAAGTGGACATTGTCTGAAGAATATGCCGTTAATTTCAGAGAGTTAGAGGAGGCTTAACTGAAAAGTAAAAGTACTGAAAAGAAAACTGGTTCTGTTTTACCTCAAACCAGGACATCTTATCTTTTTCCTCTCCTCTCCTCTCTTCTCCTCTCCTCTCGTTTCCATTCCATTCCATTCCATTCCATTCCATTCCATTCCATTCCATTCCATTCCATTCTTATTTTTCTTATCCCATCTTGGTTGGGGGGCAGATAACCACTTGTCAACAATTTTCTCCTCCATTCTAGTGTAAGATACAGATAGAACAGAGCAGGAAAATTCCCAGAATCAGATGCTGGTCTCCACTGTGTCAGACATCGCCAAATGCTGCTTTTCAGCACTGGTTAGCATAGTCCCACACATCTGAGGCAGATGCCTGATACAATGGCTCTCTCTGTTGTGTTGGAATGGACTGGAAGAGAAGTTTCCTTATGGCCAGCTGTCCATGGAAAACTTAAGACTTGAAAGTTATCATCTGAGAGAACAGCATTGGGTTATGGTAGTCTGTCTCTGTTACTGGTTAAAATAAAAAATAAACAGCTGGTTGTCTTAACAAAACTTGACAAGACAGCTAAAGAGGGCTCATACATTGAGGTATAAAGCTGAAAGGCCACCTAAGGAAATCAGTCTTACTACCTTTCTGCTATTAGTTTTAGTGCTTTGTACCTCGGTTTTGATACCCAGCTGTGAGGTTTAGCAAGTGCTGATGTATCAAATGTGAAAATTTATCTGTGGGTTAAAGATATGTCGTTATTGATCTCAAATCTAAAGTGTTTAAGGCCAGGCTGGATGGGGCTTTGAGCAACCTGGTCTAGTGGGAGGTGTCCCTGCCCATGGCAGGGGTTTAGAACTAGATGATCTTTAAGGTCTTTTCCAACTTAAATCATTCTATTTTATTATTTTCTCTATCCCGCCCCCCCCCCCCCCCCCCCCTTCATATCAGTACAAAGTGACCCTAAACTAGCGGAACACCAAACTTCACAGTATTATTTGAGATTTATTTGAGATAGTGCTGTGATATTAGTTCTTACATCACTCAGCTTGTTGGCAGGCAGTGTCAGTTGTGACCAGAAGGTGATGGAGATGAAGGAAAGAGAGGTGGGAACGAACTCTCCTGTGGCACGGTGGCAGTCAACTTCTGTAATGCTCCCCTGAGGTGTTCAACACCTGGCAAAACTGGAAGTACCCTCAGTCTATTATAAATTACACCAGGTGTCTAAACCAGCATGTGTTTCATCTAGGGGCTGGGGATTAAAGCTCTCTGTGTCTGTTTTTACTGCTTCATAGCTGCGGGCTGAGGCAAAAAATTCTCTCCTTTTTAAGTTTGCATTATTGCTGTTGGAATTAATATGCATACACACACCTGAACAAAAAATAAGAATCTTCTAGAAGAAAATAATTTTCTGTGTTTTGATTTAAAATAGGAAAATATATATTTAAAGAAATAACGAAGCAAAAAGTACAGCAAAAATCCATATGTTGCGTCAGTTTGGGATCAAACTGCATCCATGTTGCAGTAGCATATTTGAAGTAACCCTGTGCCAAATTTATTTTACGGAATTAAGCCAAAGGCTTTTAATATAGACACAGTATAGAAAAATGTCACCCATTCAGTTCTATCAAAACAGTAATCAAACTGACTGCCATTGTAATGCAGCACCAGTCATGCTGTTGCACAGTAACACTCGACAGGAGAAGATGATTGAGAGCTGGTGATGTATGTGAACCACCGTAATAGCTGTTGGCAAAAGCTGGCTGTACCACGTTTCAGGGAAAGAAATAGCGGGCAAGTTAAAGTTTGGCCATCGAGCAGCCTATGAAATAATACAGAAGCTTTCTCAGTGTCTCCATCAGGAAAAGTATTAAAGCATTTCAACATAAATTTTACTTTATAGATGGTACTAAGTTATTAGAGGGCATGAAGACTGTAGGCAATACAATATATGTATTTTTAGAAGCAAAACTAAAAAACCAGGAAAAAAAAGGAAATAAGAAATCTGGGAGTATGCTGCAGAACTTCCTCTCTATTTGGGCTGATCTGATAACAAGCTAATGCTAAACAGAGCTAAGATTTTCTACAGCAGACCTATGTTAACCTTTACTGGGAGCATGAAAACATGAGTGCCCTTAAGAAAACTATTAAGCTAAACATGTGAGGGGAGTTAAAGCTGTTTTATATGGCTAACCAATTACCCTTTCACAGCCATCATTTTCTGGCCATAGATTAGAACTTGGTGAATGCCTTGAAATAGATCATGCACTAAGTTTTAGCAGGAACCTGTCTTCTATCAAAAAATACTTATTTGACAGAAAAAGACTCAAAAGCCAAGTCTGAGTTCACAAAAGGACTCAAATACGGGTCCTTTAGTGTTGCAACACTAGGAAGTAGCCACAGGTATATTATTAAGCTGCTGAGAAAGACTGAGTTGATACTGATATAAATGAAAGAGACCACAGCTTTCCCTAGCAGACACTGAATAGCCCAAGAGAGGAGGCAAACACTGACACTAACTGAGAGGATCTAGTGCAAGATATCTATATATATCCTGTAGGATTGTCTCTGATATCTCACAGAATCCTAGCCCTAGGAAGAACTCAGAACAGACCTTGTTCACCTTTCATTATAGAAACTGTGGAGAACTAATGTAACTGTCAACAGGAAAAATACCAGCAGACCTCATGAAACCTAGACGAAGGTCCCCCAGCAGAGCTGCAGGAGGGGAAGGCTCAAAACAGGCACTGGGAAAGAGAAGGCAGTAGAGGGTTCCAGACATCTTTGCAGTGAAGGAACTCCCCACCCGCTGACGACATCTAAGCCAGGCATTAATCTTTTCTCCTAATGCAGAGTAATGTGTATGACGAGAAGCATGTTCTGCTGATACACGTCTTCCCAGTTTTTAACACAATACCTTGTAAAGGAAAAACACTCCATAATAAGTGCGTGGAGGGTCTTAATTATCTTACATATCTGGACGAACAATTAAATCCAGACTTGAATTTAGTTCTTGCAAATTCCTTAGTCTTTCACAAATCAAAGACAAGGTGCTGATCCAAACTCCAGTGGTGCTGCCGGACACAATTCCATTTCCTTACCTAATGTATTTTTGGCACAAGGAGGATCTTCTTTCCTTGTTAAAGTACTAGAAAAATAAATAAAAGAGAAGTCATGTTTCTGTTCTCAAGGTGGGTATGTTTCCTGATTCGCTGAAGCTAATCCTTAACTTTAAAACTGAATGCTTTTTAGAAAGTGAAAATTTAAGAATGTAAAAAAGACAACAGAGGCTATTTTACAGATGTCTTTTGAAGTGATATTTGTAATTAGGGTCACATTATAAAATTCTGTGAATTTAGGAACTACCTATATAGCTATTGCATGTTTCTGAACAGCACTTTTGGGTATTACTTTTCTTTATAAAAAGGATAGTTTTAAATTGCTGAGCATAGCAAACTGTGGAATATGTGCTTGATTTCCACAAGTACAACTTCCACAAGTTAAAAGGTTAACCATGATTTCTGTGGAGGGTTGACCTTGGCTAGCTGCCAGATGCCCATCCAGCTTCTCTCACTCCCCTCCTCAACTGGAGAGGGGTGAAAATAAGGTGAATAAGCTTATTCGTCCACATAAAGACAGGGAGATTCCTTATCGGTTACTGACATGGGCAAAACAGATTCGACTTGGGGAAAATTCGTTTATTGCCAATTAAAAGAGAGTTGCATGGTGAGAAACAAAGGCAAATATGAAAACATCTTCCTACCGCTCACCCTTCTTTCTGCCCAGGCTCACCTTCACTCTTTCACTCCCAACTCCCTGACCTCCTCCCCCTGAGCGGCACATGGGGATGGGGAATGTGGGGCTGGGGAATGTGGGGCTGCGGTCAGTCCACGGCAGCTCCTCTCTGCCGCTCCTGCCTCCTCACACGTTTCCCTGCTCCAGGCCGGGCCCTTCCCAGGGGCTGCAGGGAAACCCCTGCCCCAGCGGGGTCTCTGCCGGGGCCGCAGGGGCGTCTCTGCGGGGGCGCCCGGAGCCCCTCCTCCCCTCCTCCCGCTCTCCCTCGGGGCTCGCAGGACTGTTTCTCACCCGGTTTCCCTCAGCCCTGGCTGCCGGGCAGCGTTTGGCCCTTTCTGACACGGGCTTTCCCCGCGGCGCCCGCCCGTGGCTGAGGGGCTCAGCTGTGCCCTGCGCTGGGGCCGTTGGAGCCGGCTGGAACCGGCTGTGTCCGGCACGGGGCAGCCCCGGCCCGGCGCCTCAGGGGCCGCCCGGCAGCGCCCACCGCCGGCACCGGGGCACCCGCACCCGGTACGGTTTCTTGAATGTGATTTTTAATGAAGTGTGTATTCGCATTGCCCTTGTCAGCTTTCCCTTTTCTTTGTAGTTCTGTGCTCATGATACCGCAGGAAAAAAAAAAAGCGGCGTAAATGCGGACTCTGGGCCTTCTAATTTCTGCGTGTTCTGAACCGTGGCGTTACAAAAAATTCCAATGATGTCTTTCTCATAACGTTCATAAAGCTCAAAGTTGGCTGGCGCTATTCACTGATGTTGAGGCTTCAGTGGCAGTTCTCTAATCGTAATGAGTCACCTGGCTTTATTTATTATGAATAACACCGTCGTGTAAAAAAGATTAATGCATTTTCCTATGATGCTTCTGATAAATCCTGTATTCTATATTTCCCAAGAGAAAAAAAAAATAAATACAGAAATGATTGGAATAACAGGGCTTGTCTTCTTCAGTGTAATTTTGTTGTTTTTTTTTTAATAAAAAGTGCTGTACTTTAGCATCTATTGTAAATTATTACAAGAAGCAGGAATTTTATAATGAAGTCTCATTATTTACTAGCTATTGAAGAGGGAGTCTGCCTTAAAGCGAGCAGTTTGTGAAGGCATAGGACTTTCCACTTCTTGCATTGCTGTGCAACTATTATAAGGGAAAGGTGCTGGATTTTGATGAAAAGGTGAAGAAAATAATGCCTGTAGTGTGTTTGGATAGGAATATTGTCATCTGTCACCTCTATAAAGCTGTTGCAAACAAATGTTTTGGATTGTTAATGATTTGACAGTGCTGAATAATAAAAGAGGTTGATGCTCCTCCATTGCAAATAACTCAGAATTGAAGGTTGTGATGTTTGCTGAGTGTTAATTGCTCATTGATTTTTTTTTTAAATAATAAACTTTGATTTAACAGATGACTTTGATATCATGATAATACAAGCATTCTCAGTATACCCATTCCTCTTTCAGGTATCTGTGTTAATAATTTAGGATCTAAGGCTGCATCACCTCTTCAGTCAGATAATCTGTATTCACTTTAGCAGCTCCCTCGCAATCAATTGTTACTGACCTTTTTCTGCCACCATCTGGCTTACATGACAGCAGTTGAAATTTTTTGGGTGTGATTCTCTAGTTTCATTTCCATTTTAGACCCTGAAACTAAGTACAGTTTTCATGCCTTGATATTTTTCATGTGGAAGTACTGCTCCAAATTAGTGTTCAGGTCTTCTAGAGCTCACTGGAATTATGCTGACTTTTGGTAAAGAAACTGTTATTTTTGTAATACTAAATAACAGCCTTTGAAATAAAAATGAGTCAGGAGGCTTAATAAAGGGAAAAGAAACTTTGATTAAATATATTTTTGTGGCAAAGATATTAATACATTTTGATGATCAACATATTAATAATACACCAAGAGAATGTTAATGTCATGATTTTTTAACATAATTATGATTAAAAACCCCACGATAACGTTGAATATGTTGCTGCAAAATAATTAGGCAGAAAATGAATACTCTGGGAACTCAGGAGATGTAACAATTAGCACAAAAAACACAGAAATCACTGTGTTGGAAAAAAGCACTGTCATCCTTCTGGCATCTTTGTCCTCTTCCCACACTCCATCTCTGTTTTACAAAAGCTATACAACGGAAAAACTATTTCTAGGGGTTTTGCTTTTTGTATCAACGTAACTGACCAAACTTTATTTACTGTCCTTGTGGATCAGGCGAGAAATCAGCCGTCATCACCACCATAGATCTTCTTAGAAAAGATAAAATCATGGCAAGCATCGAACTGATGGTTTCTAAGGAACCTCTCAGGTTCCAGCAATCATCAATTTACAGATTTTCTAAGCTATATGTTGGCTCAGAACCAAAGATTCTTGAAAAGTTGTCTGATATCCTTTTTAACACATTTTTATGATCTTGTCCCACCACATCTTCTGGCAAATAGTTCCACAAATCCTGTACGTGTGCAAAGAAAAGAAAAAAAAAAAAGGGAAACAAACAGGTTTAGCTTATTTCAGATTTTTTAATGTTTGACTTCTATTGCTGTCATCTTGGGTTTGGGTTTTTTTATTGACAATGCAAGATTTAAATGATTCTTTCCTATTTGTGTTCTCGGTGTCACCCCTAATTTCATGGATATTAATGAAATCTTTAGTGATCTCTACATCTGTCTTTACCAGTCTCAATCTTTTTTTCTCCAAAGCTAAATAGAGCAGGACTTTTCAGTGATTCCCGTAGAGAAGCCATTCCTTGTATCCAATGACATATGTTGATTTTTTTTTCTATGCTTTTTTTTTCCCCTAATGTCTTTATGTCTAACACAACTATTGGGTAAACTGTAATTAGATTGTACAATGGTTATAGTGTTAATGCAGGATACGGACAAACTAAAATAATTTCCTTTCTCCTCCCAGTGTCTTCTACATTGTGCCATGTTTGAAAATGTTTTCTCCATGGTAGATCCAGTCATAGTGAAACTTCAATTTACTGTGTTAAACAGCTGTGAATTTCACATCTGTTTATAGCTAGCTTATTTCTTTTGTATCAACAAGCATTAAGGGATTAATTGCTGTTTGAAATATACATTTCTAAGCATGGCTTGTATACTACTATTTCGTTAAAAAAGAAAAAGCTAGAAGAGAATAGAGGAGCCACTATTTCGAACTATAGTTCATAAAAAAAATAGTCAGGTGTTTGATTGCTAACAAATATGGTAAGATTTCATTGTACATAGGATGGAGACGTAGACGGAGTCCTAGACTTGCATGCTTAAGTAGAAAGGACTCTATCCCCACAATGCTCCAACAGTGTTTTTAATGACAGAGTATTGGGAGAGAATATGTCCCTGGAAGGAAGCAGATGGCTCTTGGGGAATTAAGGCTCACTGGAAAGGCAGACTTGACAGCTATAAGCAAAGAAACTTGGTTTTATGTATGTTGCTTTCCTAAAACTGTAATTCTTGAGTAGCATGAAGATAGAATTGATTGTGTTAACAACATGAAGGATTTGTATAGGACCTGGATTAAAAGCCACCAACTGTGTCTTTTTATGGAAAAAAACTAGACAAGAAGCTCCAGATGTGTTTTTGTTTTTTGCAGTCAAACCTATGTTCTTTTGTTCTTTTTTGGTTTTGTTTGTGTTTTTTTTTTTTTTCTTTGGATGCTTTTTAGCACTTACAAGTCACGCAGGAGAAAGATGAGCAAAGATTCAGAATGTTGTTTTTCCCACAGAGTTTTCATAGCCTAACTTGCCAGGCAGAGTCATTATGGCACACAACAAACTTGTCCCAATGTTTATAAAACAATTTGTTTCTTACTGTAGCAAGGCAAAAAGGAAAAAAAAAAAAAAAAGGGAAAAAAAAGGAAAAAAAAGGCATGATTTGGCTAGCTCCATCCTTCCTCACTGAGAAATTGTACTTTTTGTGCAATTGAAAGTATTTCAGCATTTGTTTAAGTTGCTCAGGATTTACATGGACCCAGGTACCAATCTCATTTCAACTCCCTGCTCCAACCTAGACACCATGTCTTTCAGGCTAATGTTCTCATAGGAATAAGCGGTAAGAATATAAAGGACAGATAATGACAGCCCCCACCGTAAAACATACTTCTTCCAGTCCTTCAGTGCTTGTGTTCTAATGTCTCAGAAGTCCAATATGCACACAGGAAAGCAGCAATAAGGAAGTGTAGACAGAGATTTTGATGGAACTGAGCCCTAAAGAACCACCAGGAAAGAGCAGTCAGCACACCAGTCCGATAAGTCCTATTGTTTCTGATCTATGAATATTTACAAAAAATAAAACCCTATAGAGTTATCAATACTAAAATAACTAAAATTAATCTTTAAAAAAACATATTAGGATTTCCTAAATGCTATATAGTAACAGCAGTCTACTGATCTATAGCAGTTACCTGATTAATCTTGTTGGAAGATAAGAATCCTTGATCCAGAACTCTTTTATTTGAGATACTGCTTGTTATCCTATTTATCTTTAACATAACAACCAGACTTGGTTATCTTTGCAGATCTGACAAAGGTTCATGGACAAACCATATAGGTAAATGTTTGGGGGGGTTCCCCTCAGTGTACTTAGCTGCCTAGCACTTTCTCAGTTCGGTTGTTTGTACGATAATGTTTTTGCAAAACATATTCTAAAAGTATCACTGTTCCAAAACAATGTAAAGATTTCAGGAATCAGTATTTATCCTACATTAAAATCTTCAAAATCTTAAATCATTTAAGATTTTAAAAGCTAGTACAAAATTAGCTGTTACGAATTGCACGCTATGCTCTTGGTAATGTTCCTAGGAGGGATGAGCTACATTCACAAAGCGAGAGACTCCTCTAAAATCAAAAAACATTGCTCATTAGACTTGATGTACAAATTTTGTGTTTGCATGTGCTTTTCCCTGATGGTGCTGCAGTACCTCAGAGAATCTCTGTATAAACAAGAAATATTGCCAAATCTGACTCGATATTCATTCTTTCAAAAATATGGAATAATAGGGTTGTAGTGAGAGGATTGTTTAAAGAAAATTATAATAATAAAAAACCACTCTCTCTTCTGTAACTCATTCAGAAATTAAGAGTAGAAAAGCAGTTTACTTCATACCATTCTGTGATTATTAAAAATATTTTAAACTTAACTTTTTTATTTCTTACAATTGAAACCGGCATCTGAAAGTTAGGAGCTAGGTTTTGAGACTAGTACCTAAAAAAAGCTCAGAAATAGGCACAGGCAATGCTCTTCCGATCTGAACTACTAATCTGTGCTGGCTGGTGCTTCATAGTAAAGCTCAAGAAGCCCTGCAAGAGACAATTAAGACATAACATTTCCAGAAAAAATTTCCTCCCAACTCTTGACAGTTAGAGGTCAGTCTGGCCTGAAATATGTGGATTTATATCTTTCCCTTGAGTCCATTACTTTGTACATGGCTAGAGAGCTGAAAATGAAAGTTAAAATTCATTGGAGCTGCTGTGTGGGATCAGTTAGAATTCTCAATTATCTTGGCCCAGATCCACGAAAAGATCCACAGAATGTAGGTGCTCAAGGCTAAGCCTCATCCTCTGGTCAACATTTAGGTGCCTTAAGGTCACAGTTGCTGCAATTCAAGCTAGTAAAGTTCCTTCAGGAATATTTCTTCTGCCCTGATCTTTGGTGGTTTTCATTATCGGGTTGGGCATTTTGTCACCCTGTATTTCAGACAAAGCTTACAGAGCTTGGTTCTAAAATTCCAGACAGAATTGATGTGGCTCAAACTACATAAATTTTTTAGAAATAATAATCTCTTCTATACCTAGTCCTGTCGTTGAAAGCAATGATATGTCTGCAGGTATTGCAAGTGTGTGATTAGTTCTATGAGAGGTCTGCTTGGAATCACCATGAAGAAATAAGGAAAAAATTGTTGTTCAGCAAATGTTCCCTATAGAAAAGATCCGTGTTGTGTTTGGATAATAAAAGATTTGAAATCGGGTCCTCCGCTGGCTTGAACAGGCAGTGTTCCATTTCACTTCGGGAAAGCATTGCAGTTTAGGCTTAGATGAGGCAAAATCCAGCATTTCACAAATGTTTAAAAGTACATTTCTTACAAAAGTTATTTACTATCTCCGTATGCCCTTCAGTAGCCTAGTTGATAAGAAATCGAACACATTTTAGAGAAAGAGATTGTATCAGGTTGAAACTACCCTTCTAAGTATTACAATGATTGAACATTGCAAATTCTTACAGTAATAAAATAATCATAGAACAGCAAATTTTGTTCCATTTTTATTAAAATAAAAGTTCCATAGAAGTCCAGTAGGTCTTTGACCTGTGGCAGAATGGGGGAGAGTGGGTCCTGCTGGAAAGATTAATTGTAGTTTGTGTTATAGCCTTATCCTAAGAGGTTCCTTTTCTGAAGTAATATATTAGTTGCGGATCTAGACATAAGCACAGCATTTACCTCCTGCTTGGTGGGGGAGCAGGGTGGATTGCTTCTGCATTACTTTTATTACGATCTCATAGTAAGTATACCTTCAGTAAGATTATTTCTGTTTCCCGGGATGGTGGATTGTGGGCCGTGGGAAGTACTAAAGCACTGATGAACTAATGAAGGGGGAGGAGTATGCAGGAAAACGGTTTCACAAGTGGTGGAATTTTGAACATCTCTGTGGATATGTACTGTCTGATGCCTAATAAGAAAATGAAGGTCACACTCTGCTCTTAACACGAGTTCTCCCTCCTCTGTCTGGCTGCCTGTTTTTACAAACTTCATAGGAAACGTTTATCTCTGAGATCATTTCTCCCTTGCAAAATTTCATTGAATTCAGCAAACAGTCTCAAAATTAGAGGGAAACATTCAAACAAGACTTTTGGTGTTTGGGTTGGAAGTGTGTGAATAAAGCTAATAGTATAAAGTTTTGCTTCCTCCTCCTGTATTTCTTCTAACAGAAGAGGACAATGAAGACATCCTCATTGGAACCATGAAGAACGCGGCTTGGGTTTAAAGAGTGGCAGTTATTGAGCTATATGTAGTTTTGAAGCATATAATAGGGATGTATTTTTAAGTATTATATTAAATCATACAGGATATCCCATGTTGGTTTTTTTTGTTTGGTTGGCTGATTTTTTTTTTGTTTGTTTTTTTTTTTTTTTTTTTTTTTTCTAATTTAAACACACTTTATTAAACCCAGATGGTTTTACCTAAAAGTCCAAGTATAATCCTAGTAATAATTATCCACAAATATTTGCATCCTTTGTCAACCTGTTGCTTTGTCTTTCAATGGATGTTTTTTCTGTTTCTTTAAAATCTATTTCAGCTCTAGGATAGCATAGCAATAACAGGAAAGAAAGCAGGTAGCAGTCTGAGGGGGCAGATTAGAGCAGATGCTTGTGGTGTTGTATGTGGCATCATAACCTTCCCTGTCCCAGATACTGTGCTCCCTGTAATCCCAGCCCCAGGTCTCATAGGACGCAGATGCGTAACCTTGGCTCAGACCAAGGATAAACTGTAGAGATGAACCACCCAAGAAGAGAACAGTAAAACTGCAGATTAAGTTTAGTTTGTTGAGGTGGGCATACATAGCAGGTCAAGGACTGAAAATGGGAAAAACCCACTGACATTGAAACATATAAAATTAGAAGAAAAAAACAGGGGAATTGGAAGGTGGTGACTAAGTAATGCCAAGGAGCTGTTTCAGGGAGTGAGGGAAGTTGCCCCTTCCTCATCTCATTGAGGACTGCTTGCATGTCTTACAAGGTTGGTACTTACAAGGGCATACTCGTGCTTAGTCTAGTATATTAATATTGCTTGCCATCTTTTTCTGTGTGTGTTCGCCACTATTCAATATCTTTGTTACTGCTTTATACTCCTAAGTATATTTTGCAGTATACTGATGCACATGAGAAGGTATGCAGAGTCAGTAAGCGAGTGCATTTCGTGTCAAAATTTACAATTGCCTTGTCGATCACTTGAACTGACAAGATTTTGCAATAGAAATGCTCATTTCCTCTTCTGCTTTTCATTAAATTATCCTTGCTAATGTCTGGTATGAACATTTTCCCACCAACATTTGCAGTTTATAATATGCAAAAGCAAATAGCGCTCTGGTTTTGCTCCTTCATTCAGGTAGTTAAAGTCTTAACTACTCAAATTTTCACTTATAGTTAATTTTGTACCTGAAATCTTAACTGGCATTCAGTTGAGGAAGCAAAAATGTAAACGTGTAAATTTTTCTTAGAAAAAAGTCAGTTTCTTTATACGTGGGACACCAAAATAAGCACCAATTGAGACCTCTGTTTTGCGTGAAAATCTTTTACATCTAAAAAAGTAAGAACTGGATGTATAAAATCAAGGTATGTGCAATAGACTACTTCATGCAAATTCAGGACTAACATCCATCAGTGTCCTGGGAATAAAGCCATCCTGGATATTGTAAATTTAAGATGTTTGGAAACTTGAGATATTGACCACATAAAGCATTCCAATTCTTAGATACTTATCGTGATGAGGTCCTTCTGAGGTCCTTCCCCTTACCACTCATCTATTTGCTTTAAAGAGATGTGCTGCAACTACAAATAATTTATTTATTTAATATTTATTAGGTTGTAGTCTTACTGAATGTTATATTAAAGGCACTAGTATGAATCTGAACAGCAAATTAGTGCCCCTTCAAATCTGATATGAATAGGATGCTGACAATTTTCTTCAAATAAACTATGAATTTTAAAACAAAACTCACGATGGTTTAATAGAAGGGGATTGATAACTTACTATTTTGATCATCCAGATAGCATATATTTCAGATAGTTCACTTTCTTTATGTGTACAGCATTGACAATAAGAAAAAAAGAGGCTTTCTACATCAAAGCATTTTGCAAAAACTAGGAAATAATCATGTTTAAATAAGATGGTAGTGTTACTGAATCCTAAAGCAAATCTGCCACTAAACCATTATTCTTTGGGTTTATTATTGTTAAATGTTTCAGATCTGTATTATCTAAAACTTCCTGTCAATTGCACAGAACACATGATTTCAAAGAATGCCTTGATCTTGATATGCAAGAAAATTATAGGTGACAATTCCCTTGAATTTTAAAAAGCAATCTTTCTCTGAAATTTTTGCAAGAAATAAAGTATATGCAATGTTTATTCTTTAACAAAGAATACTGATCATAAAAAATAAACATTTTTATGAAGAGAGATTCAAGAGGAATAAATTAGTGAAGTGATTGGATAGAGGTTCAAGTTTGAAGATTTGTTGAATTTTGTTTTAATGAGGATATCAAAAAAAGAAAAATAAAGCTCCATCTAAAGCACCATCTATATAATAGAGAAGATAAATATTACACATTGTTTGTAAATAACTCAGCAGACACTTGCAGACAGTTTTTTGACACAGTATAGGATACCATGATCAATTTTGTTTATTGTCCATCCTTGTCTTTTTTGTGTCTGTTTCCCAAGTAACAAGTGATAGAAGAAGAGGAAATGGTCTCAAATTGCACCTGGGAAGGTTTAGGATGGATATTAGTAAAAAATTCTTCACCGAAAGGGTTATCAAACATGGAAACAGGCTGCCCAGAGAAGTGTCTGAGTCACCATCCCTGGAAATATTTAAAAGATGGGTAGATGTGGTGCTCAGGGACATGGTTTAGTGGTGGACTCGGCGGTGTTAGGTCAATGGTTGGACTTGATGATCTTAAAAGTCCCTTCCAACCTAAGTGATTCTATGATTCTATGATTTATGAAGTTAATATTTTTTTTATACTAAGATCATATGGAGTCCTAATATATTTGTTAATAAAAAATGTCTTCGTGATAAATATTTATCAGAAATCTTTACTAAAGAAATAGGGACCTAGGAGGATTTACAAAAGTTTTTGAATGCTCTCAAAATTTGTAGGCAGATCTGTGTATCAGCCTATGTAGAATCAGGACACCAAGTTTCACCAGAGCTTAGTAAACTGGAACAAATAACTTCTGAAAAAGAGAAGACTCAAAATCAGTAGGTCAGACCAAATATTATGGGGAGTATATAGACATCTTCCCAGGCTGTTAGGGACGACAAGGGTCCTTCTAGAGGGAAGTGGAATAGAGGACTTGCAAAGACAAATGCATTCATTTGAAAATGAATCAGTATTATTTTACTGCTCTTGACATTTATTCATGGGTAGCTAACTACTCTGAGTGCCTAGAAGCAAGCGAATGGTACATAAAATGGGAATAATCAACCCTGTGCCATTTTAAATTCAATAACCATTTAATAGATGATACACAATGGAATAAAGAAAAAACTCTCTTTTGGGCCAGAATTTAATCTTTCACTGGCTGTTGGCTATAATTTAGAAATGGCTACACTAAACAAGGTTACCAGGCAACTAACAGGAGGTTTCTTGTGTTGCCCCAAAATATCCAACCCAGTTTTCTTTTTTAATATTCTGAGTTATTTACCTTTCAAAAGTATCTTGATTATGTACTCTTATATAATTTTGAAATTAATTACTTCATACTGTCACTAGGATAATGCAGTGATTTGCTTAGTGCCTACCAGATGTTTGGGGCATACATTTTTCTTATCGTATTTTTTTGCCAAGTTTATAAAGAAATATGTATGCTATCAAAGAGTCATGTCTTAGTTAAACACAGTTCTGTTTCAAAAAAGAAGATGGTGGACAGAAGCACAATGTTCTTTATAACTGAGCAGCTTTGATAAAACTGGACAAACTTACAAAATCAAAACTCTAATGGTAGGGAGTTTTTATTCAGTTACTTCATTCGTTAGCATTATGAGAATTTTCTGTTTGGAAATTTGAAAATTTAAAGGTCATTTTTTTAAGCTTAACAAATTTTACATGTGTTAAATACATGGTATTGATTCCCTTATCTGTGTGTTGATGGAGAGTTTGCTTTTAGCCTGGAGAGTTTGACATTTTCATGGTTTAAAACATACGGAAAGTTCCTGAATACTAGAAATTCTACTGATTCTACTAAGCCTCACAGTATCCTTTAAGTAAGTGTCCACTGTGCACTTAAGTTGACATACATTTCAGGATTTCAGAACTAGGGTCCATTGGTCATAATAATAACCTTGATTTATCAATTTATTTGGATAGTAGCTATACATTGTATATC
This sequence comes from Alca torda, assembly GCA_008658365.1. Lineage (NCBI taxonomy): Eukaryota > Metazoa > Chordata > Aves > Charadriiformes > Alcidae > Alca > Alca torda. Next base: position 78,701,901 of record CM018077.1, on the reverse strand, counting down.
TGTACATGTTTATGAAAAGCAAAGACTGTCATTTTTGTATAGTTTCTTACAGAATATGGAAAACCCCCCAAGAAACAGCAGAAGAGTTTGTGTGTGAAGTTTATGTTTTGCCTTTTCTGGAGTTGGTGTGAAAGGATGTGAAAAAGGATGATAATAGATGTGAGTGTCAGGATGTGTGGAGGAGGTGGCACACCTGAGAGCAGGATGAAGATAGGGCAGGGACATAGCAGGAGGATCCGCAGGGTAAGAGGTCTGAGCCTCTACAACAGGAAGGATCAGGCAGTTGCAATGTCAGCCCAGCTGTGATGGGAGGGACGATGTCTGTAGAGGCGCACCTGGGAGGAGGGACCACTCCATGTAGTAACTGGCTCGAGTTGGAGCCCAAGGTTATGGGTGGCTCTCGCACGCTGAACTGCTGCACAAACGTCCCGAGGCATGCACTGCCATTTCATTGTGCTTTCAGAAATGGTTCTGCAATGCTTCCGCTCTTTGCTTTCTCACAGCGAGGTCACAGGGCCTTATCTTGTCTATGAAAAAAAGTCACTGTTTTTTTGGATCAGATCAAGTCTAGCTAAAATAAGACAAGGTTAACTGAGATAGAACTATTGCACACTCATTACGGTGGGAAGCGACAAAAAAAAAGAGTATATAAACTCTGACCCTGACTGCTTTATTTCTTCTTGTAGATTGTTCTGTAGAGCTCTTCCGTGTGAGTGGCTCATCCAGGACTTGAAAATGTCACCTTTTACACTTAGCTAGAGAAGAATTTCTTCAGGCTGCTGTGTATGCAGGATTTACTGAGGAGTTTTCTACATGTTACAGTAACGCATAGTGGAAAGTATAGGAAAAGAGAAAAAAGTTCACCCATTTGTGCTGTGAAATACAAGAACAGGGAGAAGCTGACACTTTTGTGCTGGCTGGTATATCTAAAGCTATGGTTTCTATTTCATCCTGCAGTCTTTTCTTTTTTTTTTCCTCTTCTTTCTTTCATGACTGTAATTCCTAGGAATTGCCAGTCTAATTATTTTATTTTTACTCCCAGGAAGAACTGTCATTTTTCTATTGTAAACCAGTTTCCCCTGAGGCGGGCTGGGGAGCACTTGAGATGAGAAAGGTTTTGGAGTCATAACAATGCCTTTCTATCAGGGCTACAGGGTCAGAAAGAATATATGGAAAAGGTTTCTTAATCTGTGCTCTGATCTGCAAAATCAAAGAGGTCGCAAAATACCAGATTTGTTTTCAGTGTAAAGGAAATAGGATTACAGCCTGGTGATTCAGTTCTGCTGTAAAAAGCTTCCTTTTCTTTGCAACTCTATGGGCGCTAGACCCTCGGTTTTTGTGACAGTTTGTGTAGGGCACGTGCTTCTGTTTTAAAGGCTGACAAACTGTTTTTAATTTTGCCTTCATAAAAGTCCCCATTTCTGCTAACCAGAACAATTTACATTAAAGTGTGTCTCATGGATTTTCCAATTGCATGTCTCCTTTGGAGATTCCCATGCAGCATTGTGTTTCTTTATAGAAATAGGAGCGGTAAATGCCTCACTTCTTGGTGATACGAGTCCATACGCTGGTACGATTTTCATACCTAGGCTGAAAGCCACTATTATGCCTTGGGAGATAGTAAAATAGAAATACTAACAGAGATTAAAAGGGCCAGTGCCTGAGTTCCTCCCTGAAATCTTCATCTCTTTTTGTCTCTGTAGTAAAAATTGTTCAGGACTCGGCAGAGGAATACACAGCATATGCCTGGAAAGCTGTTAATTTCTTTATGAGATGCAGTAAAACTAATCATCGCTCTTGTTTGACCTGAGGTCAGGCTATTTTAAGGTGCAGCTTGAAATTCACTCCTGCTCTGACCTCGAGCTCATGTCATCATACAGTTTCTAGGATTGCTGTTGCCAGTTGGATTGCGTTGGACTTTCTGTTTTGTACCAATGCAAATATGATCTATATGCTGATAACGTGTGGGAAGACAGGATCGTGCACATGCACTTGCTTAAAAATCTCAGTTGCAAGAAGTCCCTATGAAATGTATCTTTTATTCAAATTGCCAGCCAGCAATCTGACCCAGAAGCCAGGTTAAAGCATTCAGAGACATAGGAACAGAAAAATCTCTGTGTTTTTCTTGAGGTTCTGCTTCTGTACTTGCACTTCAGTACTGCTCACTACTCAGTCACAAGACATTAATAAAAGCCCTGTACAAAGGGAGCATCGCGTGTTCCTTAGTATGGCTCGCAGGGGTTAAGCTTTATATTGCTGCAAAGGCCAATCTTTTGAGAAACTTGTATGCTCAGTGTCAAACAATTTTTTCTTCTGGGCTACAGGGGAATTTTGTATGTCAGTGGCCTAAATATATGACATTGTATAAGACTTTGGCAAGCTAATTGCTTATTACAGAGGAATTTAAAATGGATGTTTAATGAATGAACACTGCCTGCTTAAATATCAGCTTATGGCATTGTAAATCAAGGTTACTGTGCTTAGGTCATGCAAGATTAGGAACTATAAAAGTGATGCTCTATCTCAGTGAAATAATCATTTTAAATTTAAACAGTTTTAATTAAAACACAGGTTATGGACTGAAAGAATTAAGGGCTTTTATTTCAAACCTGTCTTTTCAACTGCTTGCCTTCAGGCCTTGTAGCCATTGTGGAGGAAGGGGGAAGTTATGAATATATGAACACACGGATAAAGTCCTGAGCAGCCTGGTGACCCCACAGCTGACCTTGCTTTGAGCAGGAGGTTGGGCAAGAGACCTCCTGAGGTCCCTTCCAGCGTGAATTATTCAGTCTCTCTGTAATTCTAATATCAAATAAAGTCCAGAAACAATACTCAAATGAAAGCTGAAATCTTTCCGTGATATTCTTTCAACATATACTTTTAATTTACCTGAAAACATAATTTTTATCTATCTGTAACATTTTTTCTCGGTCCTGGTAGTAGGCTAATGTATATATATTCATACAGATAATATTTATGTCTTCTGACTTGATGACAAAGCATGCAGAGATAGGAAAACCTGCAATCATTCCAAGAAAATATGCCTCCCAGGAACCCATTACATCACTAAGCTCATGGCTAATCCCCCAAATCCATCGTTAAAGGTTCAATTTAAAATCTAAGCTGCACATAAACTTTTGTCTTCTGGGAGGTTGGTTTTCCAAATGGAGTTAATTTATTTTTTCCGGGCTTATATTACACTAACATTAAAAATAAACAAACAAAAAAAAAAAGAAAAAAGCCACATTGGGGACTTGAAATTGCTTTGCTATTTCTTGCCATGCTGTACTTATTCTGTTAATGACAAAGGAAAATAACTAGATTCTATGTTGCTCACATCCAGGATTACTATGCACTTTACAGAGGCCCAAAATTAATCTTAGAACTGAGTAAATATGGCAAGTAAAAGAAATAATAAATGGGAAAGCCAATCTGCAGTATTTCTTCCAGTTCTTAATCTCCACAAATAAACACATTCAGCTTTTAGTTTGAGTGTTGCATCCATTTAGACAAATAATATTTAGCTTAAGAAGCAGAAACAGAAAGATGGTCACCAGTGTGTGTGTGTGTGTGTGTGGAGGGGGGAGGTGGTGTCCAGCTCTTCCTGCAAATTTTGGAAAAAGCAAACAGTTGCACTTATCCCTTTATAGATATATCCCTAGATAGAAATTCCACAGTAGTATTCTGCCAGATGGACAAGGTACATCAATATTTTATTAGACGTTACAGTCAAAACACAGGCAGACAAACCTGAGCTAATATTGATCTAGGTAAAAAATGGGTCACAATACCATCAAGTCACTGGCTGTTGGTAATCCCATGCCTGTGTAAAGATAGTACGGTTTGCATATGAGGGCCCAGTCCTGAGTGCTGTTACCACACAGCGTTATAGCACCTCCTACCAGCAGTTAGCTTACTTCAGAGCTTTCGTTGTGGTGACAAGAGTAGGAAGAAAAGGGTAGTGTTTTAGAGGCAAAATGAGTATTTGCGTCACTTTTTTCTTTGTATGATATAATTTTATGGCAATAGCTAGCACTTCAGTACATCACATTGGTGATCTTGGTGTTTTTCAACACTCTTGAATCAAGAAGAGTTTCAAAGATAACCCTTGCATCTTCTGACTATGAAAGTTTTCTGAGATAATCAAATTCAATTTAAAGGGGAAACATCTGTGTAAAAGGAAAAAAAAGTATGAATACTTTTTTTCTTCTTTGACTTCTCATTTGAGTGGTATTTCAAAAATAGGGACAGCTCTTTGGATAGTAATTTAATTTATATTATTTTAAACATTTATCTGGTTCATATTCTGTGACCATATTTTAAATGTCATGGAGCTGTAGACACTTTTGCTAAATTTTCTTTTTCAAGGATGACTTACCAACAGTAAAAGTTACTTCCTTCCTCTGCCTCATTTTTTTTTTTAAAACCAAAACAACCCAACCCTAAAATATCCTACTTCCACTCCAAAGTCAAGCAAATCCAATAGATCTTGCAGAGCTGACTAAATTCCATCTAGACCTGAATTTCAAAGCAGACCTCTTTTGCTATAATATACAAATCAGATATCCCTCAGGGAAAGAGGAGCTTTGAAATTAATCCAACAATGGATCTCAATTTCCTTCACTAGTTATTTCTAGGTTGTAATTCCATGTGAAGATATAAACATTAAAAATAATATCCAAAATCTTGAACTAACAAGAAAAGAGAGCAAGCACAAAACATAGACAGTATACTGATAAACAGTATACATGAGTGTTGTCTCTCCTGTACCGTTTTCATCACTCCTTGCACCCTACCTCCCTATCCCAATAAATCAAAAAAGGATGTATGAGGTGTGTTTGAGACTGCAAGTTATTGCCAGTTACAGGGTAGAGAAGGAAAATAACAGGCAAGAAGAGAGAGCAGGATGAAATGATTCAATAAACAACCAATCACAAGTAAAGTTGTTCGAAAGAGTATGGAAATTAGCTTGAGAAAGTTATAGCAAATACCAAATGCTGCATTAAAAAAACACACACACCAAAAAACCCCAACCCACTGCATGTTCAATGGTTATTAGCCAATGTGTTTTTTTCCCACTTGTGATTCCAGATTAATTTTTGCTAGAACCAAAAAATGTAACAAATTAATGATTTCGGTATCATTACTCCAACCAGTTTTACCGATCATAAGTAGGATTACATTAACTGATAAATTACATGTATTGTTTATTAGACCATTTACTTTGACTTTAATTTGAAGAAAGTGAGAACTAGATGATTTTGTGAGCTGAGTCGAAAACCTGTTACAGAGTTAGAAAGTAGCATGGAAGAACAGGGTTCTGGAAAAAAATCCGTAAGTAAGGTAAATCTGAGAAAAAAAAAAAACACAACCAAGAGAAAATTAGACTTTACAGTGAAAGGAAGTGACTGACAGTTAAAAGCATCAACCATATACCACCATAGCTAAAGAACCATTATATCCTCTGTAGGTGAAGAAACATTGTGGCAGAATGAGGGAACTTACTTTTTTCTTCTTTTCAAGCAAAGACTAGTCAGTGTTACTGACATCTTACTTTCTAGCTGCTTTTACTAGACTTTGCAGCAAAGGGCTAATTTCAGGCAGCGGCTTGTTACATGTCTTCCAAATAATAGAGTTCCTGATCAGTGTATCTGAACATCCAAAATCTGAAAATTTAGTCTTTTCCTTTATTTAAAGAAAAAAAAAAAAGAGAGAACAAAAACCCCAGAAGGCGACTCTGTCAATGGTGGGCAAGAATAGAAACTTCTGTAGAACTTAACATAATTCTGTGATACTGTATAGGGTGACAGTACAAAGGATAATGAAAATGTGGTACATTGACACAAGATGTAGGTTAAATAAACCTTCTAAGGATTGATTTAAAAACACGTGAAACCTTACTATGGTTTACATTATGGCAACAACAACAGCAATGAAAGTTCTTTCTTAGGCATAATTTAATTGCTGTCAGCTACATTATTTTTGTAATCCTGTCCATTCCATTATTATTAATTTGTATACTTTACAGAGGGTGAAAAAGTATTTTTAGTTTTTGCAAGCAATTTTTCATAAAGCTTTCACCTTCTCCTCAGCTGCACAGCAGTCCTTTGCCATTCATTAGTGCGGGTTTCTATAAGCTGTTATATCTGTGACATATTTTTCCTACCATCTTTCAAGAGTTTTCTTGAGACAGAAGGAAGGAATTGAAGGTGGAAAAATTTTGTAGTTCAGCATAGTAAATGAAGATTAACACAAAAATCTTATAGAAATAACAATCTAGCAGTGATCTAGGGAATGGTAATAAAATATTTAAAAATAACAGGATGCCGACCAGCTCTTACCTGAAGATAAACAGAATATGGGAAACTGAGTCAGCAGTCTTTTGTTGTGTTTATAATTGTACTGAAAACCTGACAAGCCAATTTGAGAAAATCATTCTGTATCTGAGCTTTCTTCAAATGGAAGGAGTGCGTCACTCAGATGCCTCAGTTCCAGCACATGCACAAAATTGTTATGCACTATAGGCCAAAACTGGTTTTTTTTTTTCATGCAGTCTGGCAATGTTAGACATCATAAGCTATTTCAAACAAAATATTTTGTATCTATCTGTATCTTTCAGATTTTTCATTAGTTGTATACTGAGCTAGAAGAAGTTATTATTTCTCCCAGGGAGAAGGAATGGTTGTTCTTATTAAGAAACTAGTCTTGAACTTGAGATCTGGATACTGCTCCCAGCTTTGGTATGTTCAAAGCATATTTTTATCTCTAAAATTTCTGATGAGATTCTGTGAAGTGTTTATTACTGTTGAGAAAAGAGAGTGTGAAATGCAGGTGTTCACGTATCAGTCTTGCCTAAATATCTGTAGGGGATTTGACGGTCCAATGCTCAATTTTAATCCCATTTTTTTGTGTTCCTGTATTTATTTAAGCAAGTTAATTTGACCGCAGTCTTCAGAAATACCTGCTAAGGATAGGCTTCAGCTCCAGATTAACTGTTAAATTTAGCTGTTTTACATGTAGGTGTCAGTTTCTTAACTTAGTGTCTAAGACCCTGGTATAAGTCAATGGAGAACTAGTCAATACAGTCAGTAGAATATAGAGAGCTATTCAGGTGAACCAAGGCAGGTGGCTACTTTAATGAATAGCTCCTGCGTGTACTGACTAAACTGAATATGGACAGTGGCTTTCATCAATCTGAATGTGGAGCTAATCCCACCCTAAATTCATCAATAAGAAATGAGGCAGTTTCTCTGCGTTAGTAAACAAAAATAAGCTAGCATTCTCAGACACAGTGTCCTGTCCCTGTCCCCAAATGCGATTTAGCCACTTAGGAGGGTGATTGACTCTTTACTGCCTCTTTCTTTTTACTATAGACTGACCATTAAAGAGTGATGTGCTTGAATAAGGTGTCTATCTTGAGTTACATATTTTACGTCTGGGTACCAGTGCCTAATTTTGCTTCTGTATCTAGAGGTTTCTTCTAAATTAAAGCACTCCCAGAGAACACTGCCCCAAGCTGGACAACTAGGTTCCTTTATGAATGAGTTTCCTAAATTATTTTTGCTCCACATTTGCATGTGTAAAATGGAAATAATAGTACAGCCTTCTTTCAACAGTTTGAATTCTCAGATTATACAATAAAACATTTGTCCTAAAACTGTTAGAGTGTGCAAGTAGAGTGCCCATCACCTGAGGTCTCTAAATACTGATAGGACCTTGCAAATTTTATCACGTACAAAGAATAACTAGCTGCAGTTTACATATTAAATGTAAGGAAATTGTTCTGGCAAGAAAAATTGGCTGTAGTCTGCAGTAGCTCCCAAGTGTCAATGAAATGCAGCCATACATAGGAAGTGCCAGTTAGACCCAGATATTCAGAATATAGCAAGGTCTAGAATCTTGGACGCTTAGAGATTATGAAGAGGGATCATCATACAGGTGTGAGATATTTTTGATAAGTTAATTTAAGGTTTTGCATTGCCACAGGGATTGCTGTGTGAACTAGGGGAAGTCTGCTAATGCAGGGTCTATAGAAAGGATTCTGGCAGCAGTTGTATACCAAAATTACGCTTTTTGTACTTACGTTCTTCAGACCCAGGCTCAGCTGCTGCTTAGCCTTGGAAGAACTGAGCCACTCAACATGCTGAGCTTTTCTCAGCGACTTCGGTAGACAGTGGTTAGTTTCCAGCATTTGAAGACTTCTGGGTGTTCAGACCAAGCAGTAGTAATAATAATGATTTAAATTACAGAACAATAATAAGCTGTTAATTACAGTGAACTTGTCTAAAGAAAGAAAATGCCAATAGAGGCGCAGGAAAGAAAAGATCTCTGAGAAATTATACAAAGGTAATATAAACATGCCAGGAAGGGGCAAACCTGATATACAACATAAAATATGAGAGAAAATTACTGGAAAGGGAAGAAAATATCATAGGAAAGAATTTTCTGTCACAACATGCAAATCTTCTCCAGAAAATGCAAAGTGGAAGACACATGTCAATAAAATTGCTTTGAAGAGATATAAAAAGTGAATCGCATGCAGGAAAAATAAATATGTAATATAGCTTATTTAAATATGCTGCCAACAAACAACCCTTCCCTTTTCCACCTTTAACTTTCCATATATTTATGTTCAGTGCTTTTTATTATTGTCTTCTTAAACAGTTCTGATGTGCATTATTGAAAATGCATAGAAAAGCTAAATAACAAAGCTAAATTTTATAGTACCAAAATATCTGATTTGAAGTCTAAAAAGATTTAATTGGAGAAAGTGCAATCAAAGTGTTACTTTAGCAGAGTCCAGAGTATGATGCTTATTTAATTATTCATTGCCATTCTGAAACTTCTGCTCATAAAGGAAATGGTCCTTTCCCTATGAACTAGATCTGGAGGGAATAATTTCTTTTATCTCTCTGGATGGGGATTCTCAGAGAAGATGGGATGTTAGTTCTAATTTTCTTTGTAGCTTGGAAAAGAAATGATAACATTAAATGCTTGTAAACATTTTCATCAAAGATTTTTACAAAGGAGGTCCAAGTTGTTTGCTTCATTCCCTTTCTGTAAAAATGAAACATGGAAAGCCTAAGAGACTTCACTTTTCACAAATACTTTGATGCCTGGGGTTAGAGTTGGGAACGAGCTAGCTGTATACTCTTGTTAGTTGGCCAACATTGCCTCTCTGACGTGTTGAGTACCAAAGATGTACTAATGGTCTTCAATGTAATGACATGAGATGCACTGAATTGAAGGCAGTGTATTTGAAAGGTTAGACATGTTTATAATGACTCTCTGCTAATTGAAGTATCACTGCAAAATCTTCCTTTTCCACTTTTTACTGAACTGTGTTTTTGCTGCAAATACTCTGTATAAAAGTTTTCTCTTATTTTTCTTTGTATCAGGACAACTATAAATTGTTTCTTCTCTAATGGGGGATTGAGTCGGGGAAGACACAGATCACAACTTCTGAAGCCTTTCTATGAAGCATTTTATTCATTAAATTGTTATTATTAATGCAATCAAGCTGCTATTATTAATAAAAGGTAAGTATTCACACCGTACACTCACTTATTCGCTCTAACTTCCCCTTATAGTTGTAGCTACAGTCGGAGACCAAGCCCAGCTGCTTCCTTTGGAGCCGGGGGACATACTGATGTTACTTGGCTTTTAGGCGGGAGCCTGGCCAGTCCTTCAGAGGGCGGTGTTTATGTAATGCTATAGTCTTCCTCTGCACAAAGCAGCCATTGCAATGTTGGATGTGGCCCAAGGTACACAATCTCTTGGTGATGCCGAGTGTGTTCTAGTGGCCTTGTACAGATTCAGCAAACTCGTGGTGTCCTGACTTTATCAATTCTTGCAGATCTGGCAGGACTCCTGGTTTCCCCATCTTGTCCGTGAGCTTGCACACACTCCCTACTCAGCATGCATTTTCCCTCTTTTCAGCCTGTTGTTTCCTGGTAACTGTTTCTCCATCCAAACCTATTGAAACTTAGGAAAGTTATTCATATAAACTGAAATAAAGGGGGCCTTTCTTACTGGATCAATCCTACATCTTTCTAGTGGTTTTCCCTGTTTTTTGCCTAAAATTCGTAAGACTGCTCTTCAGCGCAGAGTAGTTCTGTCAGAGTACTTAGTGGTAGATTCTCTTCTAAGTCAGTTGCACAGATTTCTTTCCTGCTTCCCACTCCTGCATATGACTCTAAATAATTCCTCCAAGATTTAGACAGAAATATCCTTCAAATAATATTTTATTCTTAGGTGTCTCTTATCCTTACCCTTAACACAGCCAATGAATACACGCTCCATTCTTCCAAATTTCATAATATTCCCTGCAATCTCTTCATGCTGTAAGTAACTGCAAAATCATGAAGTATCAGCAGTGAACAGAAGATGGTAGGTGGCACCTCAAAAATCATTTAGTCACTGATACCTTTCTGTGTCTTGACAAAACTTATCTGCCTCTCTCTGCTTCCCTTTGAAACTCAAACTTGTAACTTTCTCTCCTGTTTTGATACTGTGCTTTTTTTTCCCAGGTTTCTATTACCTCTCTCAACACATATTTTTGATCCAGTGCTTCATATATTAGTGTTAAGTACTGCGGGATGTAGACAGAAGCAGGCTGGCCACCGCATGAGGAGATCCTGCATAATAAGACTGCAACCAACAGTCACAACACGGAAGTCTGGTGTGATACTAAACCCATCAGGTAGCAATTAAAAGATCAAGATTCCCTATATCCTAGAAACATATCAAATAAAACTTTGTATCTCTAGAATGCCCAATAAGCAATTAGGTTGATTTATATAAACTGATTACAGTTTATCTTTACTCTGTAGTATCCAAAGTATCATTAATATTAGTGTTTGTTAGAATTCGGGAGTTTTGAAGAGTTTTATGATAGTTAAAACAGAATCGTTGTTGCTAAAGAGAAGCAAGCTGAGCATTTTTTAAGAAATGCAGTAAAATGTATTCAGTGCTCAAACAATATCTGTTCAAGCAAATTTGGAAACATAGGTTAGTTTAAGATGTTTGGACTATATTATCGAGGTTTTAGCAGCCATACATTGCAAAAATATGGCAGATATAAAATGTATTTATTGTTCTTACCCTTCAGATAATTAAAAAAGAGGATTGTCAGAAAAGAGCTCACTGTGAGGGCAGTAATTGCAAGCTCTCAGGATATTTATCAAACAATAACATCTCAAACTCAAGCACCTCGATAGCTCTTGCTATTAGAAACCTTTTTAAAAACAACGAGATATTGCAGTTGTTGCATGGACTAGAACTTGGAAGTCTATTACATGGGGAAGCTGCAGGGTGGGAAAAGTGGAGGCATGATAAATATAATGGCTTTGAAGCAGTAACAGATTTTTATTTGTGCAGTTATATTGACAGACAGAAAGAAACCAATGTAAAACTGTCACATTTGAGTTCCATATTGTTAGGAAAATTTTAATTTAGATTTTGTCTTTTTCCTTTAAAAAATACTTTGTGAAAACTGAGTACTCTAATAAGCAGCAAAACTTAACCTTGGAAAGCTGAAGTCTACTCATAGAGGAATAGTTCAGACACTAGCGTTTGACATGTTAATTGACAAATAGTAGTGACATTACAGATTCATCTTTAATGTCATTTTCTGCTCTTGTAAATTGTCATTGTTCCCTTGAAATCAGTGTCAACTGAGTTTTCATATTTCTTCAATAGGTGACAACTTTGTGAAAAGTACAAATTTAGTATTTTAACTTGAAAAAATGCTCTACACAGACATGATGCCTAAGTCAGAAACCCTCTAAACACCATGGTAACTTTGAGGATCTAGCATTTATTACAAAAGTGAACCATGCTAATGACTGTGAGGGTGTTTTACCTGTTTTAAAAGTTTAACCAGAACCATTAAGTATTTCTCTGTGGTAATTAAAAATCCAAATATGCAAAATTTCCCACAGATTTTCTTTAATAGACAACATCTGAAAATATCTACCCATGTTCTACTGGAAAAAGAAATGATTAGCAACTTTTTTTGGATTTAAGATTTGCTCTGATTTTATAGTAACATTGGGCTTTTAAGGTAAAGTTTAATTGCTAACTCAGATTTTGTAATATATACATATCATCTGGACTTGATTTTACAATGTGATCAGAAAAAAATAACTTTTAGGCTGTTTGATACTGTCGTCCTCTGGGCCTTTTTTTGTCCATACAGAATAGCTATGATTTTTTCAGTATGATGGATGATATAAAATCCTGTCTCTGGTGAAGTCAATAGCAGTCATTAAAAGCCAGCTTTTTACCTCCTTTATTCATCTGTTCCTAAAAAGAATTTTATGCTGAAATTAAATCAGATTCCTGCAGTTTGAGCAAATGTCTCTGATTGCATCTACACATTCCTCCATGTTCAACCTTGTGACAGTTAGGATCTCATTGTGTGTAATTTGATTTTATCAGGTCCAGATTAGCTCTGACAATTCGGGTTCCACATTCAGGCATCCTGTAGACAGAATACAGGTTTGTGCTCAAGTTATAGACCATTAGGAAAGCAATTTTGTGTTAAAATTTTCCTGTGCCGTAGGTGGCCCAGTCTTGGATTCCTTCACTACTGATTTAAGGAGACAAAATCAGTTGCAATTAATTTATAGTTTGGCCAGAAATTCCATCTAATCAGTTACTGTATTACCCTATTCCATACAGTATTTCATTTGGGGGCCAGTAGTTTTCTCTATTGATAATAACAGTCTCATCCTCTTTCAATTACAAACCCCTGTTTTATTGTATATAGCAGAAGTACTAGAAGACATGCTTGAAATTTTGAAGTTGAGAGTATTTCCAAAACTTTGAGACAGGTTGTAAGTTCTTAAAGCCTACTTTGATTTTAGGACTTTTTTTTTTTTTTTTTTTCTCCCAGTTAACATGATATAATACAGAAATGTATTTATATATAGATAGATTGTAGATTTATATGATAAATATTATCAGGTATACGTAGCAGTTGGAGCCAGGATGAAAATTGTACCAATTTCATACAGCTAATTGCATCAAAGCTGGGAGAACATTCTAAAAGTGGGAGAAGAACAGTAAGCAGGAACTTACAACATTAACAAATTAACAACAGCCATAACTCAGGAAGGATAGCATGAAAGTATAAAATGAAAACAAAATTAATGACTTCTAATTCCAAAAGCAGATATAGGAAGTGAACTGAAATCCACATACTGACTGTTCATATCCATAATGAATTACTCCTTTAGCAATTTCTGTGGTTTAACTGCAAAATCTAAATAGAGTCCTGTAAGTAATTATTTTGCCTTTATTGGCTTTACATTAAACAGAAGATCTGACATTTGGGAACAGGCAAAAACTACTGAGAAGACAAGAACTGTGGAAAAAGTTAATGAAAAGATTAGTCATATTGTCGGGAGGAGGGACAGGAAGACAAGACATAGGAATAATTATATAGTAAACGTATATAATAGGAAAGAATATGGTGGCACTGAGGATGAGGAACCAATAAGGTAAATAAATAGCAAAGACTAGAAAATTTAAAATACAAAATATAGGAGAAATTAATAAAGGACCTCTACAATTGGAAGGATGGTAGGTAACTCAGATGGTTAGTGACTGTCACTGATGATATGAATTCATTGATGTTTCATAAAAGCAGTAAGATAGAGAATAACCAAATATAACTACTGTAAGTTAAACTGGAAGTAATAAATCTATATGGTCAGAGGGAAGGAGCTGAAAGATAAATAAATACACAGTATTCTGTATTCCACATGTAAATAGAGATTGTGATATTGTAAGTATGGTTCATTCATGTCAACTAGGTGTAGAAAATAATGCTCACATTTATTTGTATAGACAAATAAAGATGATTGCAATGTACTGAAATCTCATGTAAATATATACTGCAGCACTGTAGTACAGGAAGGTTAATGGCTTACAGCCAAGGTGTAATAAACGGGCTCTTCCTGTATAAGCTGCAACCAATTTTTCTTCACTCAATGAATAATGGAGAAACAAATGGCAACAGAGGCAAAATCAACTCTGTGTCATATGAGTAAGGTTGAAAAATACAACTTTTACTTTGATTCTGCATAAGCTGCGCTGACATCAGATAAATATTTCATAACAAGGTAAGATTTAGTCCATGAAATACATATTAGTGTAACCAAATGGGACATAGCTTATCCAAATGAAATTCTCGTTGTGCTGTAGACTTTAAAAATGTAATAAAAATAAAGAAAGTCTCATGCATCTTGCATGTTCTTGCCTGTGTTTAAGATTGTTAGCCCTCTGGAGTATAAGTGGCCTTTATATCTTAATATTTAAGTATAGAGGATTAGAATGAACTCATTATTCACAATGCATTCTTCCTCCGGATACGTTGAAGACACTTTGAACTAGATTCTACAGGAAAATCTATCTGTATCTCTGGAAAAGCCAATCAAGACCTTATATTTCGTATCAGTTATGGGAAAAGATGGATCTTAGGTTAGAATTAAAACCAAGAAAGAAAACCACAACCCGCCCCCCCCCCAAACAATATTATGGTTCCCATTCCACTCTGTTCAGGGATTTGGCTAGAAAGAGGATACCATCCATAGTAATGGGCTCAGTCATCTGAACTGCAGTAGCCACTAACTGTCCAAACACTGAGATTAATAGAAGCACGCATACTTATGCCTATCCTATTTGTTTGAAGCTATGTTATATTATCAGAAGAAATGTTATGCTAAGAACAGTTTCTTGCCTTCTGAGAGGCAAATAACATGGATTCATCCCCGCATTCTAGGGCAACTTGAATATGACATCAGAGAGCATGTTTAACCTACTTTGGCTTTGGTACTAAAAGAATGAAAGGAATCAAATAAGACAGCAGTTTCTATTTGAATGGCTCAACATGAATATCAGGTCTTAAGAAGCAAGAGTAAAGTGCAAGAATTTACCAATTTATGGATAAATATCATAAAACAAGGAAGAATATGAAGATGGAAAGCATACCTCACAAATCCAGTAGAGTTGTTCGACGGATTCAGTGTGCCCTAGGGCAAGAGGATCTCAATGATGTAATACATTTGAATTTTCAAGAAGATTTGATAGTGTTCTTCACCAAAGGATCATTAAAAAGCTAACTTGTGCATGGGATAAAAAGGGAAATTGCTTCGTATACTGCAAACTGGTTAAAAAGAGAGGGAAATTGTTAGCATTAAAATCCCTCATGCTCCCTCATGGGGGAGCATCCCAAAGAGCGCATTCATTGTGCAGAAGAAGACCGCACTTTTTAAACAGATGTTGGGATTATCTGCACTTAAAGTGCTTTGATTTGTGTCATGGAGTGGTCTTGGAGTGCATACAAATATTTATTTTGGATGAAACCAGAGTGCAGAATGTATTTCAGGAGCACATTTAACATACTCCAGCCACAAAGGCATTCAGACCAGACCAGAGCTAGCACCAAATACAAAACTGACAAATGCATAGCATTAGTATCACATCTTCAGTATGACCTGTTTTGCTCTACAGGTCTACTGTTACTCATCTGTCCAAACTTATAGTGTAGACATAACAAGGAGGTCTGTGCTAGAACCAGTATTATGCAATATATTCATAAATGATCAGGAAAAAGGAGTGAATATTAGGAAGACAAGTTTGTTGATGCTCCCAGTATCGACAAATAGTCCCAATTATCAAAACATACTGATTTTGAAGATCTGCAGAAGGATCTTCTATTACTGTGTACCTGAATAGTAAAATGGCAAATGAAATTCAATGTAAATTAATGCACATGGGGAAAAACAACAGGTTTAAAACACTGCCAATACTGAATGAGAACCAAGCAACAAACATTTTCAAGGTTACTAAGGCAACCTTACGGAGGTGGCTGTGAATGTTACAGAAAAAAAGTCAAGGAAGAAAACTGAATCAACAATAAAAATGTTGAAAATGACTGATGATGGAAGAAAACAAAAACCAGAGGATAAATCAAAGCTAAACAAATCCTGAAGTTCCATAGACAAGACCAAAAATAGCAGATCCGCTGTGTATGTCAGGGTTCATAACAGAGGAAAAGGTGTGTAACAGCAGATACGTTCAAAGTTTCAAGTTCTATTCTTATAGATATTTAAACTGCAAATTGGTGTTACTAAATCAAAACAGGTGGAATGCAAACCATAGAAAAGAAATAATGGATAGCTAGGAAGAGTCTTATGAGTATCTATATAAAGATAATAAACTATTACATGTTATTGACTAGTCAGGAGAACAGAATTAAACCAGAATTAAAATTTGAAGTTGCACTTTTAATTAAAAGACTCAGGGGAAAAAAAAAAAAAAAACCCACAAATGATAATAATTCAAGGTAACTTTTTTAATGGGACTTCCTGCATTTAATGTGTTCAGATATTTAGGAAACTGGACCATGTACTAACATCAAGAAGTGTTGCCTGGTAGTAGTTTACAAACTATTGAAAAATTTCTTCAGTATTACATGTAAGGAAGGTCAAGCTGAAGTCCCTTTAGAATTTAAAGGCAAATGGGACAAGTTACTGACTAATTGACCAGATTCAGAAAAGGGAAGGATACAAAAACTCCCATAGAAACGTCAGTAATTTAATCACAGAGGTATTAGTACTTGCTTGATTTTTTTGTGTCTTTAAAACATTTTATGCCATGAGGTATGACAAGTTATGCCTGGCTGGTGTTCCAGATGAGCTTTCCACCATATCTGGTTTCTGGCTATGCCACAAGCAGAATTGCTTGTAAAACCACAACTAACATAAGAGATATATTTAGTCAGCAAAGGTGCAGTGTGAATGTTACCTTCTCTCTTAAAATTCTTTGTTGGAGATGGCAGTGAGTACAAAATGGAAATATTTTAAAGATAACCATAAAATAAAACTTAGTTTAATCAATAGCTTTAGATATTCCAGTTACTTTGTCTCTCAAAAAACTCCAGCGGCTTTGAGTGATAGGTTGCATGGGATAGGAAAAGAATATGGAATCTTGATTAATGTACTAAAGATGTTGATCTTTAGAAGAACAAGACCTGAAGATACTCTGAAAGGTAAAAACTTCATTTTTTAATATTGTTATTATTATTATTATTACTGCCATACAGTGAAAAATCAACACAGTTCCTATGACTGACCTAATTGAAGATGATATATCATTTCATAAGAAGACAAATTAATAATACAAAGGCTTTGGATGAATGTGACAAATAAATTTGAAAATAAAAAAAAAAAAAAATCCCATTTATGTGGGAAACTGCGCGGAAGATGTACCTACTTCCATGAGCATGTATAGCTGGGAGGAGACAAAGAATTGGAGAAGCTTCAGAAAGGTTTTTTTTATGCAACAAATATTGAGTTATTTGAAAAGTAAAATCATTAACAATAAAATTGTAATGAATGAGCACCAGAAAAGTGTGCTAATAGGGCCTTTATTCACAGCAGAGAGTGCCTTTTTTCAATATGCAGTTATAAAGAAAGTGAGCATCTATGAAATACAAGGATCCACAGTACAATCCATACATCTTAAACTCTATATGTACTTCTCATCAAATAGATTGTGAAAGGACTTTTTTATGATGACAGTCAGCTTGTCGGTCAGTGACAAATAGCTTTTAAGACTTATCTTCCTGTGTTCGTTACGTTTCTTTAGTGCTTCTCGTGGTAAATATCTTGCTTTGTTTGTCTGCTTTTTGATGTTGTTTGTTAATATATAAACTTTACTCTAATAAAGGTACCCCCAGCTTTGGCAGGAGGTTGGACTAGATGATCTCTGAAGGTCCCTTCCAACCCCTGTGATTCTGTGATTCTGTGATTTTGTGAAATAGTCTTTATGTTCAGTCTCCTACACTGTGACACTAATGCTAAACAACTGAAGATTTGCTCAGAGCAAGCCCTTATAATGGTTCATTAGCCTATTGCTCTGCCATGCACTGTCTCTTAATTAGATATGGATCCACCACGCACCACAGAAAATGGCTTGGGACACTCTGACATACAGAGCAGATATTCAGATACAGCCGAACAGAACAGGGAAAGGAAACAAAAATGTTTCAGGGTGGAATCAGGAGGGACTAATGGCATAGAATTCAGCAGTCTGAAAAAGTAATAGATGAAGGGGCAACAGAATAAGGCCTAGACAGAGATGAATGGTATTAAGACGATAAATAGAAATTATCATGAAATTATCAGTTAGCCAGTTTAAAAGAGAAATAAGTATTTTTCACCACAACCTACAATTATTGGTATAAATTACTTCGACACAGATAAGACAATTTATCAGTGCCTGTTAAATGCAGCATTCCAAATGCAGTCTGTGCTTCTGAAATCCCCGCTGATCTGTGGCTGTGAAAAATATACCAGTGCAAGGACAATCCTGCACTTGCCGTGTTCCCATGTTCTTTCCCTACTGCCCTCCCCTGGATAAGGAGAAATGGAATAGGTGGCCCATTGTCCGAACACAGTGTGATAATTTATAAAATGTTCTATATATCTTATATAATTATGTCAGAATGTGAACATGCTGCTCAATAATAGCTGATAGGAACATTTCCACATTAAATTTGCTGCCAGCCATTTTGAAGAGTTTTTAACAGAAAGCACACAGTGAGTTGATTAATGTATATATATGTAATTAACCAGAGTAGAAGCAGAATCATGTATTTTATTACTTTATTCCTTTGATTTAACATCTTTAAAAGTCAAATGCATTCTGAAAAAAAAAAAAAAAAACTGACAGAATTCACTACTGAAATTTTTAATCTAGATGACATTTGGACAAGTAGAATGAAACTTTATTGGATTTAGTGAGGCTAGGCTTGTGACAAAGCTTTACTCCGATTAGCAGCTGAGGTGGTTTTCTTTTTTATTCATTATACTGTTCCTCTGAGTGCCTGTTTGACTTTCACGCTGTTGATGTAAATGAACCCTTTCATTGATGATGATAATATAGTAGAGCAGCAATATGTGGGTATAATTGTACTCTTTAAAAGTACCTTTTAAATTTAAATCCAAGCTGCAATTATTTTAGATATGCAAATGATCAAATTGAGGGTAATGCTACATGAGAAATTCGTAACACGTTCAAATCAGAATAGAAATGGCTATCTCTGCCTTAGGCTTATCGAAGATGTCCTGGTAGAATCCAAATTTGTACCAAGCTGAGGAAAAGAAATAACAACTTGTAAGCTTTATGTCTTCCCTGTCCAGGTTCTTTCAGAGAAACCTTCCTCCACATGAAGAGGGATTAACCTATAATACCAAATTTGCTTACATGGGATTTTGATTCAACAGTGACACAAGCAACGTACTGAAATCACTGTACAAACATGCCATAGCAATTGCAACATACAGTTGAATCACAATACAAATGGCATTCCCATTACTGGTCTTTCTGTATGCTCACCATCATGATGCTGGGTATCCCCAGTCACTAGGAAGGAATAATAAGTTTAAGTAAACTCAAGCCACTTGTTCTCTTCAAAGTCCATGTTGATTGTTGTTCAGTTTGTATACCCTATGTTGCTGCTAAGCCATGTTTGCACTTTCCCCATGCTGGTCTGGCCAGCTCAGGAAGACTGTACTCTCTATTAATTAGCTCTGGGAAGGCCACTAACGCAACCAGTTGACATAACTGATACAAACAGTTGATCCACTGATGCAGTTCTTTATCTAAAACAAAGGCCACCCACTCCTCCCCTTGGTATTGAGATAAATTCAGCTTTCTTTGCAACAGTCAAATCGCTCCCTGCATTCTTCCCTGATCTTCCAAGCACGTTGCTCTTGCCCATCTCCTCTGAGCCATCTTCTATTGCATGCAGGGGTTTGTTGATCGATCACACTTCCTTATGCTGTATATATCCTATATACAGATTCTTGAATTTGTCTTGTTGCATCTTTTTTTTTTTTTTTTTTTTTTTTTTTTTTTTTTTTTTTTTTGCTTTGGGGGTAATTTGCTTTTTCTTACAAACAAAAATTCAGAGCAATTCTTGGGTGTATTTTAGTTCACATCAGGACTGATCTTCTGAAACAAGTCACCTGGTCACTCCCACATGCTGTTAGAGTTTGTGACATTCAGTCCATAAGGTCAGTCAGGTACTGAAACTTTGCAAAACACATATAATGTAGATTTCAGGGCCTCAGCATCAGGTGTTTCACTTTTCAAATTTGCTCTTATTCTGCCCTAAAGAGGCTTCCAGTGTCTTCCTGGGAGCACAGAAATTCAGAAGGATCCTCAAGGCATTACAATTTTGCAAATCTAGCTAACAAAGAGTTTGGTAAGATTAGTTGTTTCATTGATCTTTATTTCATAGAATCACAGAATGGCTAGAGTTGGAAGAGACCTTGAAGATCATCTGGTTCCAACCCCCCTGCCATGGGCAGGGACACCTCCCACTAGACCAGGCTGCTCAAAAGCCCCAGCCAACCTGGCCTTGGGGCAGGGATGGGGCAGCCACAACTTCTCTGGGCAACCTGTTCCAGTTTCTCGCCATCCTGACAGTAAAGAATTTTTTCCTAATATCTAATCTAAATCTGTCCTCTTTCAGTTTAAAACCATTACCCCTCATCCTATCACTGCACTCCCTGATCAAGAGTCCTTCCCCACCATTCCTGTAGGCCCCCTTTAAGTACTGTAAAGGCTGCTATAAGGTCTCCCCGGAGCCTTCTCTTCTCCAGGCTGAACAGCTCTCTCATCCTGTCTTCACAGGAGACGTGCTCCAGCCCTGTGATCATCTTCATGGCTCTCCTCTGGACTCGCATCAACAGATCTATGTCCCTCTTATGTTGCAGGCTCCAGGGCTGGACACAGTACTCCAGGTGGTGTCTCTTGCTGAGGGTGCGCTCAATCCCACTGTCCAAGTTGCCAACAAAGGTATTAAACAGCACTGGTCCCAGTACTGATGCCTGAGGAACACCACTCATCACTGCTTGCCACTTGGACATTGAGCCATTAACCACAACTCTTTGAGTATGGCCATCCAGTCAATTCCTTATCCACTGAGTGGTCCATCCCTCTCCAATTTAGAGACAAGGGTGTGGTGCAGGACAGTGTCAAATACTTTGCACAAGTCCAGGTAGATGATGTCAGTTGCTTTTTCCTTATCCACCAACACTGTAATGCTGTTGTAGAAGGCCACCAAATTTGTCAGGCACAATTTACCTTTAGTGAAGCCATGTTGGCTATCACCAGTCACCTCATTGTTTTCCATAAAGGTTTAAACGTTTTTGTTCAACAATGGCTGCATGAGATAACCTGGAGACAATCATTTCCTAACTTCACATGTTGAAGACATATCTATTTTGATATGTCAGCTTTGATTATAGCATACACAGACACACCTGAACTGGTTAGCTCAAAAACTGGCAGAAGCCCATTTGGAAATCACAAGCTTCCTCTGAAAAATCCGTACTGAATTTCAAATTCTGTGTTGTTTTGACTTTCTTGCTGTCATTACTCATGATAATGGTACGTTATGTAGCCTGCAGTATTGCTTCCCAGGTACAGTGTCACTTTCCAGTTGCAATGTCCTTTTATTCCTGTTTTTCCCATACTCAGATGAGATAGTTCCCTGGATAAACTGTATCACTAATACAAGTGATACAGTTTATAAGATACTTGTATGTGAGTAGCCTATTGGGATGCTGTAACAAATAACAATCAAGGCTCAGTAAAACTTCTGATAAAAATGAGACATTGTCCCCAGTGTCTCTCAGGTAAAGAACAGAGTACTGTTTATTTTTGTTGAGAAAGAACAGAAAGAATCTTTCATAAATACTGAGTGTTGGTTGGGAAGGGAGTTGTTGGTTTTTTGTTGCTTTTATATTCAATAAAGCTATGTCAGTCTTGGTCTTAGTTTAATAAGAGTTGCAGCAGCTTACAATATTTTTGCATTACAAAATGATGGTATTCAGAGACTGATTGTTTTTATTTAATTATTGCAGTAAAGATGCTTGAAATGAGAGCATTCTCACTCTATTCTACAGCCTTTTTTCCCCTCATTTCTTCTGTTGGCTCTTTTTCTATGTTAGGAGATTAGTATTAAACCAGGGGACTGCAGAGGATGATGAAAACCTTTGCATCTCAAATGAAATTAGGAAATCAGTTTAATTAGGAAGAGAAGAATTACAATCCACTGTAACTCATGTACAATCAGGCAAGGTCTTCATTCAGATTTAAAGGTGAGAGTTCTAATAAGGATCTGCCTCCATAATGATCTTGATTCATTTACTATTGGCATAAAATATGTTAATAGCTTGTGCAAATATATACATGTATAGATGGGTGTTTTGTATCCTGACTTTTAACTTTCAGTGTTTATTTTCAGTTAAGTTATGACCCTAAAAAATAATATTTTCTGAATATTTGTTGTGAAGTTTGTCTTGGGGAAGGCAATGTGTCTTAGAGAAAATAATATTTTCAGTCAGTGATAAAGATATGTAGGGCATGTCTTTTTAAAAGTATCCCAAGCAGACTCTCGTTTCATAGTGGGACATTGTGCCCTGGTGATGTTGTTGATATCTCTTCATCTTCTTGCTAAAATAATGTGTCTGTTCCTCTTGGGCATGATTCTGGTGCCTTAATTTAAAAGTAAAACTGTCATTAAATGGAAAGGTATCAGAGGTGCCAAAACAAACACTTGCCAGGTTCTTACTAATCTACAATCATCAAACTTCACCAATGGATGGAGATGTTGATCTCTTCTGCAGCTATGCATTGTCAGAAGTGTTATGCATTATCACAATGCCTTTTTTTAAGAAAAACATTTATTTTGGTGCCTTCAGTTATTAATATTTCTCAGTACCCACCATCCTCCTCCCCACACTTCTTGCTGTTTGTGAATATAGTTTCTAAGGTTAGGAGGTGCTTTTCATGCATCTCTGGATCATATAGTAATGGCTGCACAGTTTCATTGTGGATGAATATGGCTCTGACACAATTAATAACTACCTGTTTTGCAACTCTATCTTTAAAAATATCCCAAATGTGGGTACCCAACTTTTCAGCAATACCTTGTAAAACAAGTGATCCAATTAGCAGTATTAGTGTTTTTTACTCTTGAAAATTTATTTCTAAGGAAAGCTGAATTAGAATATTAGTTCAGCTTGTCATAGTAATTACAACGATTATCAAGTATGGTATGTTCTGAAGTGCTGTCCAGGAGCCTTAAAAATTCTAAGAAACTCTTCTCTGAGAATTAGGGAAGATAATTCAGCTTATTTTATCCTCAATTCAGCTTTGAGTTGTCATCTTTTTTCATTGTTTTAAGAAGATTTAAATTCCTAGTAATATTAATGAATCACATTTCTGTAGGCAAACTGACGACTATGTTTTCTCTTATAAAGCTAGGAGTTGTCATGCACATCATGCAATTGCATGAAATAAAGACTAAACAAATAATATGAAAGTTAAGGCTCCTACTGATAGTTAATTTTAGTACAGAGTTTAATCAATTTAAGGGAAAAAATAAATTGTCTGAGGAGAGTCTGTAAAATTTAGGCCTTTCTTTGAGTACTTTAGCTGCAGTAAATTGTATCCCTCATGAAAACAGTTCAAAAATTCTTCCTTTAAATAGGATCTGGAAGTTCCTCTCACTAAGAAAACCCATTTTATAAACAAATGCCATTGTATGTATATTGAGAAGGAACGGTGGTAAAAAACCCAGTTTCCAGTCAAACTTTGATTATAATCAGTTCAGAGTTTCAGGAGAAGTTTCTTATGGCACTGCCACTTTTACATGGAAAGAAAATCTAGACAATTTATTGTGAGAGACAGGGTGTGGGAAGGTGCATATTTACATGACATGCACCAGCCATCTGAGTCAAACTGATGTAAATAGGAAATAACAAGATTCCCTTTGTTGTGTCTAATGAGAACAATTTAGTGACTACATTACATTAATATTTCAGTTTGTGAGTTTAAAAAAAAAAAATAGCTAATTCTTCCTGTAGATTCCATTTAAAATTCAGCATTTTTGGGCTAGATCCGCAGATTTATAAACTGCTTAGAATTTCGCCTTTGGATTCTCATTCAGAGTTGCTTTACAAAGAGCTTAATTTTGCATAGTACTGAACACTTCTTGAAGATCAGAAATTTTTTAATGATCTTAAATTGGTGTTCCAAATGCCAGCTGAGGTCCTTAGAAAATTTTAGCCAAGATGGTGATATGATTCCATTGTTAGATGGAATTTTTAATACTAACTTCTAGTATCATATTGCTTGTATAAATACTTTTGATGAAAAATCTCTTTCTAAGGATTTAGTATTATTAATTTAAAATACAATGGATCTTTCCATCTCTATAATTGAGTAATTATTTGTGAAATAATTATTTGCAAAAAAAAATTATTATCAGATCTGGCAGAACTGTTGTTGATATTGCAGTTTCTCATTTGTTCATCTTTGTTTAATTTTAGAAAAATAGTTTTGTTCAGTCAGTTTGAAATATTCTGGGCCAAACTGAACAATAAGACTAAAGGCTAAAATCTACCTGTAGACAAAAGCTGTGAATTAAATGTGATTAATATAGGACTTAAATATTTATAGAAGTATGAGCTGTATGACTTTCAGATGGAGACAGACCCCAAGTGGAAGATACTATCCATAAACAACCTGTCTTAAGTGATATTTATTGACAGAACTAACCACTTGGAACTTCCAGCTGACCAAGTTTATCTCCATGCAAATTATGGCCCTATCATCTATAATTTAAATTGCAGAGAGAGGCACTACTATGCCAAAGAATACCGAGTGACAATACCCTGCTGTCCAACCAAAGATTGCCACTGGCACAACACAAGGATGGATCACGTCTGCCAAGTCTTGTTAGGCTCTCAGGGTGTGCATGCGTTAGTGTTTCAGCTGGGTTTGGGAGAGCTCTAGTGAAGTCAATATCCCATTTCTTTCCATTTGCTGTGCCGTACTTTGCATTGCGGCACAGTCGCGTGGTACATGAACAGGATTCCTTCAGGGTTATACTAAGCTGGAAAATGAACTCCAGGACTCTGCCAAATGCACTCCCACCTCAAATGGGCATTTAATCCATGGGACCAGGCTAAGGGTAGTCCAAAGCATTAAAAAAAAATAAAAATTAAATAGATAAACAAACAAGCCTTGAAATCTATATAGCACATGAATGGGGTATTTTGCATCAGCAATTTCTCTCTACCGATTTATTGCTCCATGCTATGTGCTGATGTAGACATATTTTAAGATTAGTAACAGATTAATTGGCAGTCAGATAAGTCTGCTTCTCCTCTTGGACTTAACTGAAGAGCTGCAATTGACGTGTCTTTAGAATAGCTGTAAGTGAAAACTCAGCCACTTGTTTTTGTGTTTCTCGGGCTGCCAGTCTTCATCATACCATTTTGTCCAGATTAAGTGTAAACCAACTGGATCCCATCCAGATCACTTTCTCTTTCAGAAATTAGGAAGAGAGAAGAGCAGTTCAGTCAGGGACTGTTGAAAGTTAATGTAAAGGAAATGTCATTTGTATGCACGCAAACTTCTAGTGCTGCAGCAAAAATACCCATCCCACAGTACTGTTTCAAAATGTGTTCAACAAAAACATTTTATTTTTAAAGAAATAAAATGTTCAAATAAGTTTTTTGATTGTGCTGTCTATCTAGAGAAGAAAACTCAAGACAGGCCCTGGAGTCCCACAAAATCATCCAAGGACAGCTACAATTTAATCAGGGATCAGTCCTTCTGGATGTTAGTACCTCATTTAGATGAACGGAAGAATTCATAGTTGTAGCTGGTGTTTCAGGCTGCCTGTAAACTGAGACTCACTTTCCTGTAACAGTGGTGCTCAGTTCACATTCTCTAATTTATTCTCAGAACCGTGAAATGCAGGAAAATGTGTGTGTGTGTGTGTGTGTGTTTGTATGTGCCCGTACCTGTATAGGTATGTGTCTGTGCAGAGATACTGATGCACTCACAAGCCCATAGGTGAAGGACAGGAGGGAAGAGAGGATGGGAAGGAATCTGTAGTGAATGCGCTTTAATGCAGCTATTTCACTTTGATCCCTTTGATCCCTTTGCCTGTTAACTTAATAAACAGTACTTAATATACAGTAGTCAGACATCACAATTACTAGTGTCTAATCTTACAAAATCTTTCTCATAAAATCACTTCACATCCATCCAGGCCTTTATTAGGTTTCTTGAACACAGAACTATGAAACTGCTATTAAACAACAAAAAAAAAAAACCCAAAAAAAAAAAAAAGGAAAATCAAGATGAAAGTATGCATGACTACCTTGGCTTCAGTTTTTGAAAGTATATTTTCCTTTGTAATGCAAAATTTAAAAAAAAAAAATGAGATTTAAGTAATTTTAGTTTCAAGAATTGATTTCAAATCATAAATCAAAAACTGGTCTGGTTCTGCTGTCAGTTTGGAAAAATAAGTGATAACTGTATGAAAAAAGAAAAAAAAAAAACAAAACCCAGAAAATATGCATGAGAACAATGTTCCCCTAGTATATCAAAGTGTGTGCCCATTTTATGTGACTGAATAAAAATATTAAATATATTGTTAGCATATCCTCTAACGCAAAACATTGGAAAAAAGACTATAAATAAGTGGTACGAGATTTTATGTCACATTATCTATTGCTGAAATTGTCAGACTTTAAAGGAGTTGTAGCAGTAAACATTTTTAGTTTATCCACTATTTTTTTCATCTGTAAGCTATGAATCTTACAGAATGCTAAATTCATGCTTGATTTGTTTGGGTTTGGGGTTTTGGGGGGACTTACTTTTGTGTTATACCGTTCCATATATAACACCATTGAAATGAACGTGAATATAAATTTACTTGTATTTATGTAAGTTATCATACAAAAAGCCACACTTATGTGTACCTCAGCTCGGTGTGAGTAGAGCAATCCCTGCTTACTGCACAGTTCCATTTTCTTTCTCACACTGCTTCTGTCTGCTGGCAAGGCGTCTTACAGAAACTGCGTGGCAAGCCTCTTTCTCTGCTCTTGCATTTCAGGGACCAGTTATATTCTTATGCAGTCACAGTACCATATGCATTTATGTTCCTTGTCATCAGTGTGCAGCAAGGTCCGCAACTGAGGTGCCTGTCAGGCCAAGCTGCCAGGAAGCCTTTGCTGAGAAGATGGAGGTGCCTGAAGGACTTTTAGATACATAAGGGTCTGAAGGATCCTCAGATGCTTCTCACTAGCCAAAAGCGTTGCAACAGTTTTACTCTTTGAACCTTCTCTTCATTGCGCTTGTCCAAAGGATTAGTGACTTTTTGGCAGGCTTACGCCATCATCTGCAAAATTCTGTCCATGCACCAAGGGACCCATGTCCCTTTTAGCTGTCCTACCTTCAATCATAGCTTCAAACAGTGGGAGAATTCTGGTCTTAATTGTATTTTTCAGAAAAATATATTCACAAAAGAAAACTCACTGACTTCTGGTGATTGTAGAGCCAGTAGCACATATGGGACAAAAGGTGCTACAAAACCCGCCCAAGTAATTGATGAACCAAAGCCATTTCTGCCATAAATTGAGCTGTGTGTGCCGTGGGTAGAATATTGCTGTTACAGAGTATAAAGTTGCCACTTCATCACAGTGTTTTGCTACTCAGATTTCACTTATGTTTAAACAGAAGATCCAAACCTGAGATACAAAACTATTATTCATCATAAAATATAGCTAACGCTGAAGATCATCCTCAAGCATTTCACTGAATTTTATACTGAGCTGAAGGAAAAGAAATGTTCAAGAGTTGTAATTGGTATTAAAATGTTCTTCAAGATACATAAAAATTACACCTGAACTGAAACCATTTATTAAAGGAGATGAATAAAACTACTGAGGGGAGCTGCTGTTTTTCCCCTGGATATCACTGTAGGCCTTCTTAAAATATTACACAACTACTAATTTGTTTGCTTTTCAGGTCTGTGATAATTTGTCAGTGAAGTGAGTTTCCAGATAAAATGGAAAATAGGAATAAATGAAAAGAGAAGAGTAATGAGATTTGCCTTCAAAAGAAAAGAATTTGAAGAAGAGTCTAAGAACATATGGTCTGGAGGCACGGCCGGAATTGCAATAAAGAGGAAAGTGCAAGAGACTCCGAAAAGGACAGACGTTTATGAGCAAATCCCATAAGTCTTTCACACCAATAATCTGAAAGCCACTCCAATAAAATATGATAGCTGTATAAGCCATGAGACAGTCAGGAAAAAATAATAATTGAACAGAAACCTAACCTGTAGTAAAAAACAAAATAAGCAAATAGCACAGGTAAATAAAAGAAAGATGCCTATTCGAAGCTCTCATATCTATATAATGAAACGTTTGCATTTCAAACTACTGTTAAAAAGTATATAAAGCAAGATAGATAGGAAAATTTACAAGCTTTACTACTGGAAAAGTAGGAAAGGTAAAAATGTCTCATCAAATTTCCCGTAAGTAACATGTAAAAATATTACATGGATGAGTTAAGAAACTGAAGTTACTTCGTAAGAACCTTAACATCAATTATCTAAAAATGTGAAGTTACAACTCATTGCACATAGGTAGAATGTTACAGTATAATAACTACATGTAGAAATATACTAAATATAAAAATACAAATGTATGTGTATATATAAGTAAAAAGGCATTTCACACAGAAAAGATCAGTATAATAGACAATAGAAATGTATCATGAGAAACATATTTGGTACGACAATGGTAGTCAATTTGTTTTTCCAGTTGCTGCAGGACATAGAGAAAGAGAAAGAAAGGGAAGGGAAGGGAAGGGAAGGGAAGGGAAGGGAAGGGAAGGGAAGGGAAGGGAAGGGAAGGGAAGGGAAGGGAAGGGAAGGGAAGGGAAGGGAAGGGAAGGGAAGGGAAGGGAAGGGAAGGGAAGGGAAGGGATATTTCTTTCCAGAATTTTATATCATGCCTTAAGTTCAAGCATCTAATTTTCAGGGTATTAAAATAAAACAAAAGTACAACTAGGACTTTAAAATAATTTTTTAATTGAAGTATGATACAACAAAAATGAAGTAAAACCAACAATTTAAATCTTCAAGTTCACTGGAACAAAAATAATACCCATTAGTGAGTTGGGTTTGGCGAATTTTTCCTTTTGAAATAGTACCTATAAAAATAACGTTTAAAAGTTGTTACTTAAACATTTTCAGGATAATGACTGACTTTTCATTTTTAAATATAGATAATAACAAAAAAGGTAAACATGAAAATAAGCCATTTTGAAACAGCCTTTACAATGGACAATTTTTTCAGTTATTGAACCTATAGAAACTACCAAATTTCCCCTAACTGTGTTTAGGATGATATTTAATTTTTTCTTACTCCAAATTCTATTTCCCATTATATTTTCAAGTGGCAATTCCAGGTAACAAACAGATTGTCTGATAATACCAGTCATCCTTGTTGCTTGTCTAGCCAATGGTTCCTGTTTTAACTATAATTTCACTGATGTTGATAAGCATCACAAGCAAGTTAGTAATTAACAATTTCAAATATCAGTGTGTGATTTTGACCCCATGTGATTACAGAAACTGAGAGATTACAAATGTTGAATCTAGTAAATAAGAAAAAATGTCTATTGCTCTACAGCAGAGTATCTTATGTTGCTCAGAGAGACTATATAGCAAAATATAAATCATTTATGCTTAGAAGAAATTGTACCTTGTATAAAGCTTTCTTGGAGGGGGGACAATCAGAAAAGACCATTTCAAGATTTAGCTTGACTTTAAAAGGAACTTTTATCAGACTGGAGGAGAACACAAATGAACTGAATGAACAGTGAAACTTCAATGAACAATGACACTTTAATGAACAATGACATATCTCTCTGTCTCAATATCAAAATACACAAAGGATCATTCAAGCCCCTCTTCCTGTGGCAGTTCCTTTCCCCCTTCCGTCAGTGTCTAAGAGGAGCAGATGACTGACATAGGTGCTACCTACGGCCACAGGCCAGGACAGAAGCTGTGAACTTCTGTGAGCTTTGCCGTAGGTGATACACAAATTGAGTCTGAATGATTTGATTGAGAACAGAGTCTCCCGGCTGTATTTCTCTAGACAGTATGAAATTCATTCAGTGCTACATTTGATAAGTGAAGAAACAGGTAAAAACAGAACGAACCAAAAGCATAAAAATAATCAAGACAGAGGACTTGTCGTGGTTTATGAATAGTTGTGGTTTGTTGACCAAAAAGATGACTTTTTGATATATCAGACATTCCAAATGGGTAAATGTCTCCCAGATAGTGCTGCGTGAACTGAAACTGAAAAGATGTTGTGCCCTTTTTAAACTGAAATGACAGGGGTAAGGAAGAGAGAAAGCACTTCAAGGATGGTAATGTGTCTTAATTGCTATTTTAGGCTTTTAATGGATTAGTTACCTTTCACAGGTTCAAAACACAATAATGCTATTGAAATACTTCTGGAAGTAATCACCAGCCTCCCGGTCAGTTAAATGAACAAAAGACGTATTCCCGTGTTTCTCAACAACATTGAGCAAGAAGTCAGGACAAAAATATTTTCGCATTTATGTCCAACAACCATAAGCTCATTGAAATTTGCAGTGAGTAAGGGATGACTGATCAAAATAAAACACTTGGTTTAGGTAACAAGATACTCTGCAGAGAGGTGTGACATTTACAAAAATAATTAAGGTAGGTTTGCAAAGAACTTTGGTACAGCACAACTGATGGCTGTACTCTGTGAATACCTGGCTTAATCTAACTAGGACAGAGACCTAGAACCACAGCAGAATGAAATGGGAAAATATTTCAATGATGACATGATTTATTTCTTTTTCCCAATTACTTATACTGAGTAACTGGTTCCTTACAAAAATTCCATGCATTCACCAAAGAGACTCTTGGAACTGATCTCTCAGCACATAATCATCAACTCTTTATATCTCATTCAGCATTTAAAATAGACAGAAAGATCTAGATTTCTATACGGATTCTACCTTTTAAGGTAAGTTTAAGTTACATTTTGATATATCGTAAAATTATCATGAAGATCACATTTTAATATATCATATCAAAATGTGAAAATCTGTGAACATTATGTAAGAAAAGACCGTTTAAGGCAGAACGATTCAGGACTTTTATTCCATTGCTGAAATCCCAGTAGCATTTCTGTATCAGTTTGCTCTGATTTTTAGACATCTGCATTACCCTGGCCTATACTAAGTAGGTGAAGCAACAGGTGAAAATTCAAGGGTAGATGGTTAAAATTTTCTTAACATTAAAGGACAGAGGAAAAAAAAAGAAAAGAGGATGAGAGAGAGATATTTAACTAATTACGCGAAATGAGCAAGTTATTCAATGTTTTATGATGCCTTAAGAATTGGAAGCTTTCACTTTTGATAACATCATATTTCTGCGCAGGAAAAAACATATATGAACCACTCCACAAAGTTATGCTGATTTTATCCATCACAGCTTCCTTCTTTTAATGTAAAAAAAAAAGTGTGTTTCATCATATTTTGAAGACTACACCTTTTTATTCATGCTACAAAGGGTTTGTACCATCTGATTCTTCCTTAGGCTAGTAATATATATGTATTCTGAATCTCTGAGTACAGATCTGCAGACTTATAAGTACATTATTTTGAATCAAGTAGTTTGGGGACTGATTTAAATCGTGAATTAATTGTAGACTTTTTTTACTTTTTTTTTTCTTTTGAATGTTAACGTATAGGAAGGGTAACATGACTCTGGTTTATAAATGGAAATTTGAATTCTGGAAACCTCAGCTGAGATGAAGAACGTGACTCTAGCATTGAATTTGTCCCACCAGGCTCTATTATTCAAGTGTCAACGGCTCATGAGTCTTTATGCTCCTGCTTTTATAAAAGCAGAAATAGTGAGCAATCCAGAAGAAAGTCATTGAGGGAAATATTAGCCATGGTACTGATGCTTTACAAAAAACTGTTTGCATTTGGATCAACAATTGACTATATTTCAAAGACAAATACCTTTTAAAACAGGTACATTGTCAAAGCATCTGACTGAGACATATAGATGTGTGTAGGATTTCCTCTTATTATTTTGTTATGAAGGAGAAAGTGATGGGGAAGGAAGATGAAAACCAACTGCAAACACACAAAATGGGGATCAAAGTAATATTTTTTTTTTCCTTAGGAACTTCAGTTCCTGCTTCTGTGGAATGACATAAGTTTGTGAATAAAAGTACTATTATTAGTACTGGCACATTATTGTTTTACAGATAAGTTTTAAATTTCCAAACAGATTCTTTCAAGTTACATCTGTCCATAGCTATTATGTACATAAGTCACAGAGACAAGAAACATCTCTAAAGACCTGTTTCCTGGTCCTTAGAAAATAAAAGAAAAAGAAACTCAAATCAGTCACAAGAAAACAAAGAAAAGAGCTAGCAGCAAGGCCATAGGATTGCATTTCACAAACCTTTAGCTGAGTCTTGGAGAACACAAGTATCTGCATCTAAATTAATGGTATCTGATGGTTTCAGCCTTAATATTATCAAAGTCTAATTGAACCTGCCAACTGAAAGTATTTTCACTACGTATTCCTAAGAAATAAAGAATCTTTGAGTTGCATTATTGCTATAAACCACCATACATTTTAAACTGTCTTTACCGTTTGAATTATTCTGTTAAAGACTTGGCACATTAGCAGCTTTTGGCTTTTTTTTTAACCCTTTCTTAAATGGTTTGAAATTTTCTATTTTATGCTGGGAAGAGCAACATCAAAATATTTTAGCAACTGCTTTGTGCCTTTGCTAGTCTGTGGTTGGTATCCCTGGCTCCATGAGTCATCGTGCAGACACCAGGCAGTGGTCTAAACCTGGAGTCTCTAGGAGGAATCCTTGGTTGCCTCAGTTATGGGCTCTCCGTAATCTCTTAAGAAAGTGCAAAATACTTCATCTTCCTTTGAACTCAGTAAACCAGGCCATGATGGCTTAGGAAGAGGAAATGGATGGATGAGGAGAAATTCTAAGAGCCACTTCCTGGCAGTATCCATGGACTATGCTGCCAATACGGAACTCTGGACGAGTTTCATGTAGGAGTCCAAAGTTCCTTAGGTTTTAAATACCCACAGTAAAGTCTCAGTGTCAAAGAGTACCTAAACAGGGACAGCAGATTTTTTTTCTTGTGTAAAAAAATAGGTGAACTTTGTTAAGGAGCTGTTCCAGCTATCAGTGGGAATTATCCTCATATTAGAGATCCTGCCATTTTGTGCTTGTGTCTTGCCAGATGGGCCTGAAATTTACATCTATAAAAAATAGATTTTGTACTGGAGAAAGCAAAAATACTGAAGGTGGGAATCTTTGCACTTTTGGGATTGGCTTTTTGCTCGTGTCTTAAAGTAGATAGTTTATTTTGTCTAGTTTCTCTTAAAATTTAATGTTAAGCCTTCAATTAGACTGTTTCATTTTATTTTGCTGTGATTAGCTTTCAAATCTCACATGGTATAATTCCTATGCTTTCCTCACCATTTAATTCTGAATTATAAACAAATCATGTACCACAAGCACCAAACTACATATTATAATTGCGGTATTGGCTTTGATGGAGATTCCAATAAAAGAAGTAGTATATTTTTTTTCTTCTTACATCTTTACTTCCATATTCTTTGTATATTTATTCTAATTAACTAAAAACTCATTTGTATCTGTCTGTCCACCTGGATCTGGATCTGTACCAGTGTTCCTTTTTCTAGGCTTTGAATTATTGATTTCTTGTTACTATAAATTTCCTTTAAAAAGGACTACAATTTTGTCTCCTAATGACTTGTTATTAAAAAAAAGTAGTTACCACACATCTCTTCACTACTCAGCAGTATGTCTATTGACAAGAACAGTAAATGCAACTCTGACATATACTAGTGGTAGTCCAGATTTACTTCGTAGTAGGAAGAATTATTCTAAGTGACTTCAGTAGACTATACAGGTTCTTTTGCACACTGGGGAATAAGCTTTAATTTAAAGCACAAATGCCTCTCTCCCTTTTCTTGTCAATTCTGGTATATCTGTAAGATGAGCTAAATTTCATCACAACAAAACCCGTTGGGTTGTTGGGGGAGGTTCCTGCCCCCAAAGACTACATGAGATATTCTCTATTTCTTTATTTACCCTTTACTTTTTTGACTGTGGAAGTCTCTTCCCTGATTAGTTACTGGTAAAATATGGTGCTGTCACTTTTTTTACCTTATTTGTTTCACATGTATAATCAGACTCTTATCTGTTTGCATTTTGCTTTGCATTTTTTTTTGTTGTCACAAAAGAGAAAAAACAGTGAGAATGCTGGACCAGAAAAATGGAAGACAGTTACCCTCAGGAGTATTGATAATGACATTTCAATGGCAAGTGCAAATTCTGCTCTCCTTTAGCACGGAATCTCACAAATCCAGTGCATCAGCACATAGCATACTTATGGTTTTAATTTCTTTCTTTTTTTTTTTTTATTTTTATTTTAATCTTGCCAATTTTTTTTCTGTTGTTTGGATTTTTTGTGTTGTTTCTGTTTAGAAGTGAATATGCTAAGCCAAGAATCGTTGAACTCCAATAAGCCATTGTTTTAAAGCTATTTGTACTTGCTGTGTAAAATTCTGAAGTGGGTAGATTTTTCCTGTCTGAATTTAAAGACAGATTCCATTGAACTGGATATGTTTGCGGAGTTTAAAAATCAAATCTGAATTTTAAGGGGAATAAAGATACAGAGATGGCCTTGTTAAGGTCTTTGGCATGAAATAATTTGTGTTTTGAACAAACCTTGTATATTTGGTACTTTTTCCAATGAAATTCGGTAGTGAGAACTCAACATCCTTATTAATACATTCCCAAACTTTTCTATGCCATTTTGATTTAGGATTTTTGAAAGCGGACAAAAATGGCTTGCTTTTATTCTTGATTAAGATGGATATTTTTGTGTCTGTTCCTGATCCTGCTGAATTAGGCAAATGTGGTACCCACTCATTGTTATCCCAGAGCTTCATTTTCATGCCAGCTTTCCCATATGTTTTAGAGCGTAGGGTGAAAGACTAGGATTTTGGTCATTGACCTCATTAGGGACAAA
Source organism: Alca torda (assembly GCA_008658365.1). Lineage (NCBI taxonomy): Eukaryota > Metazoa > Chordata > Aves > Charadriiformes > Alcidae > Alca > Alca torda. The sequence continues at coordinate 78,666,849 of CM018077.1, read as the reverse complement.
GTGTAATCATTAGACTTCTGGATGTTTCATGACAATAAAATGTCTCTGGACTAAGAAAATTCTTCCTCTTTCTCTTCCACTTTTCTAGTAAATTGCACACCAGGATTAATGACATTGATGCGTGGGCATAACTATATGGTTAAGCTTATCAACTGGACAAGCAAAATAGATATGCTGGTTCCCCATTATGTTCTCTTCAGCATTAAATGTACGAGATTAAAAAAATACTAGCTATAACAGCAGAAATCAAAAACTTTTGGTTTTCCTGGGTAACTTCCAGAAAGACGTGATTTATGTTGGTACAGTTTGTGAAATCATGACTAGCATTTTCATATGCCTTTCTCAAACTCTTTTTTACTATGGTTGGAGATATCTTTTCTAGTCCTGGTTCTACACCTCAGATATAAGCGTACTTCTGTTTACATTCTTCATGCATGTGTTATTAAGACTCTGTGGTTAAATATAATTGTCTAATACTTTTGCAAGTGCTAGCTTCATTTCATAGGTTTATTTAAAAGGTAATAACAATAAAGAGGAAAGTCAGAAAAGCAAATACAATGAGCCTATTATCCAAAGCATGTACGAAAATGGAGAGCAGAGAGATCATGGGAAAGCATTGGGAGAAAATGGGCTTTCTTTGAAATTTTTCAATACACTGTCTATAAACTAAGATTCGAACAAGCAGGCTTCACTGAAACTGATCCATGCATGTTGCTGTTACTTGGGGGCTGTTTCTGTCAATACAATTGAAAACATTTGTTAGCAATGGCATTCAAGTGGACAGCAGATTAAGCCATGGCCATTCAAATTTAACAAAAGACTTGTCTCTTTCTCAGCAGGTGAAAGATATGGAATAGAGGGAAAAGCAAAATCCATAAGATACCCGCATATGCAATATGCTTTCTGCATTAGTGGCCATTCAATGCACTCACAAGTGTAACTTCTATTTGATGGTGCTAAAAACAAGGCTACATTGTCTTCTGTTTGTAAATACACACAAATCAACTATGTTTAGTGCTTATTCTGTGCATTGGTTATCAGCAGAACCAGGTATTTGCAGTTGTCAAGGTACAACTAAGTCTTCAGAATGAAACTAAAGAGAAATAACTAGTGACTGCTGTCTTGTTTACTCAAGGAGTGTATTCCACCGGAAATAAAAGTGTATAGTGAGGCAGGATAGTATATCCTCAGCAGGGCTATATGTTGCATACACTGCTTTCTTCCCATTCTTTAGCTTCTGTGACTCCGGTAACATGTAAGAACAAACATCGGGTTCACGAGATGTCCAAAAAATGTCTATTTTATATGATTTATTTAACCGACTTCTAATTTCTGAAATGTAATGGCTGATAGTCATTAATTATGAAGATAAATCAATGTTCCTTTTTCAGTTAGGATGTGTTCTTTGATGTCCATTTTATTGGAAGCATTATCAATGTTAAGATGCATATTTTCTTGTCAAGATGTAGCTCTTGCCTAAAAGAGAAACTTTGGAATAGAATCCATATCACTTTATTTTTCATTTTTTGAATAAATTTTGATAAACATCTATCATACACTGGTGGAAAATACTTTTCCAGTTTTTATTTCATTGACAACAGATTGCTCATACTAATATCACTGTACAGACTACTGTGGATTTACTCCTGCCTTATCCGAGTGTGTGTAATATGAGAATCAGCTCCGACAATTCTAGTATACAGGTATACCTTTTCCTTCATTTTTTTTTTTCCATATCAAGGGCAAGTTCACGTTCATTTCACGTGTGAGAACATTTGAAATAGCCAAACAGCAATGAATAGGGAACAGTGAAGGAACTACCTTCTAAATTATACTAACGGGCTGGAAAAGTGACCCTGTAAAATGTCACTATATGTTCCACATTATTTATTTCTCATCAGAGATTTTGTACCAGAAGTTTTCAGCTCATAAGGCAAACAAGATTTGTGTTAGAGCAAGATCAATCTGCTCTACCTTGAAATCTCATGGAATACAGTACTATAGAAAGAACTTTAGTGGTTGATTTTTTTGTTTTTGTTTTTAATCAAAAGCTGAGTAAATATGACAGTGATTGTTGTCTGTTGTGAGTACTCTTATTTTTATATTTTAACATTGGTATGAGGTGCAAGGAGGAGATATAAAAAAGATTTGTACGTGTGTTAAAGTGAAACGATATATTCTGCTGCATCCAGCCTAAACACTACTTTTAGACCAAATTCATGAATGACAATAGCAAGTGTTTCAGTTAGGCTAGTGCCTTCAAGAATACTCAGTTATTTTTATATGCCAGCTCATAGCTTTATTTCCATATAACATCTATCTTTATATTATTTCAGGGACTGTTACAAAACCTCATAACATCAAGAAAAATATCAGTATGGCATCTCCATAACAGCATCTCCATGACAGCCTTAGAGTGAATAAGTTTTAATTTAACTGCTGACACAGTTTATGTGGAGCTCATGGTAAATCAGTGGCATACCTGGTGAGTTCTCCATTGGCAGAAAAGTGCTTTACTGAGGATTACATTACTGTCTGGGAAACACAGCTGAGCATCCTAGAATATTCCTATACTTTTAGCAATATATTCTGTTGCTACTTTTGTAAAACTTTTTTATGAGGTAGATTAGTATATTTTGTAGTACTGTTAACATGCTAATAGCATCCATCATTGTATTTTGTCATTCAGACTCAACTTTTGAAGAATATAGATATGCGCATATATATGTATTTTTGATACCTAAAAGGCAATTGCTAATACCCAAGGCATGTATCAAAAATACTTTTTCTTTTTTTTCTTTTTCTTTTTCTTTTCTTTTTCTTTTTCTTTTTCTTTTTCTTTTTCTTTTTCTTTTTCTTTTTCTTTTTCTTTTTCTTTTTCTTTTTTTTTTCTTTTTCTTTTTTTTTCTTTCTGTCCTTCTGTTGCTGGTTATGGAACAACCATTTCTGATCACTGGGATGTCAGCTTTGACAACAATAATCAAGAATATCCACTTACCAACCTAATATGTTTACAGGCACAGCTCTAAAGATGATAGCTTGAGTCCCAAGAAGCAGTTTTAACATAGGCTTTTTTATGGGAACAGATATTAAGTGCAAATAAAGAGCCATTCTGACATACCTTTTCTGGCAAAGAGTTAGTTCAGGCATCACTGGACAGAACCATGATTCTCAATGCAGATGGTCTCTAAAGACTTTTTTTTTTGGCAAACTAGATCGCTCTGTGTCACTCTCAACTATGAAGAATGAAAGTATATTTTATCAGACTTCTTTGCCACAGCCACTGCAGAGACTGCATTTTTTGATCACAGCTTCCCTTGGACAATTTGCTTAACTTGCAACAAGCTTCTGATCATGACATTAGAAAATTCAAGGTTTGTTTTTTGGCTAAGCATAAAGGCGTAGAAGCTAAAGATCTGTGATTTTTCTTGTCATACAGATTCTCCTTTTCTGTCAAATAGTACTTGACTTCAGAATGACTATAGCGGTCTTTCAAGAACTAAAGCACTGCCAAATAGTCTCAAGCACGCAGGACACTAAATCATGTTGTATATGAGCAACATTAGGCAGTACAAATATCAGCTCTAGGTGGTCTTGTCAGGCTCTTTTTTTTTTTTTCTTTGGAAATGATTCAATTTTATCTATACTTTCTACTTTTACCTGAAACTTTCCTGTGTCTTATGATTTTTTGCAATAAAGTTAAAGGAGTCCATATCATCAAGAGAGTTCAACAGGCCATGAAAAAGGCAAGGAGTCCGTGTACAAACTGTGGCAGATTGCTGCATATTTCACAAAGAGTGCCTGAATGGCAAGTACTTTGCTTACAAGTGGCAAGTACAATTGCTTACAATTGCAGCAAAAAACCTGTTCCCTTTTAAAATACAACACATAGGCAACATGCTGAGAAATCAGTATATACACCAGTGGGGAAAATAGTATGTGAAGTTTTATTTTAGTCTTTGATTTAATGTGAGCTTTGGACCCATACCGATGAGCCATCTATCTTAATATATTTCTATTTATTGCCTTCTTTGAGATGTCAAAGCTCTTCACAAATTGTTATTGAATGTAAAAGAGACAAATAGATTTATTCTAAGTGTATGTTCCAAATCTGTATCTACAGGAGAAGAACAAGTTGGGAGGTTTGACATAAACACAGCTTTCAAATTATTCTGGTTCCAATTTTAAACTTTCTTAGTAATGTGGCAAGAAACAATTCTGGTATGTTCCCTGCACCTCTCTAAAGAAAAAAAAGAGGACACACACACAGTTGGTCTGCTGGGGAGAGATGCAGCTTAGGCAAGGCTGACACATTCTGGTCTGATGGCGAGACACTAAGTTTTTATAGCCCTGACTGTTTAGGTTGAATCAGTGTAAGAGTGACCAAACTCACAGTTAATCTGGCAGGTGTGAGGAGGCAGGACCATCTATTGTGTTATTGAGCTTACACTGAGGGATGGACTCTGATGAGAACCTTGTGACAGTACTCTTTTTACTTGGCTTAATTGCAGCAAGGCTTAACTTGGCCTAATATGTCAGACCGCAGAATAAATAGTATATAAAACAAAGCTGCTGAAAATTTCCTCCCTTGTTACGAAAATAAAAGTTCTTTACAATGTCAATATTTTCCTTAAAGTCCTACATAGCACAGATGCTCTCTGTGGTTTATCTAGCTGATGGCTGACCTCTTCTCTGTCCTCCTTACACACACACAAATACATGCGTGTGTATAAGAAAATGAGATAAATTAAATGAAGGGGGAAAATTCCCATTCCAGAAATTACTGGATTTTTTTTTTTTTTTGTACATTGGTATAATCTGTGAAATAGATGTATTGACTTAAAGATGTAATGCTTTTTTTTTTTTTTTTTTTAAACTATTGGATGTAACAGAGATTTATCACTCATTTGAGGCTTCGAACAATGGACATGTCTGTTTGTTCCTCCCCTGCTTGTTCTGTAAATCTATTCTTCAGAAGACAGCATAAGCAGTAGCTGCACTGTGCTTGTTCTGGTGTTTTGTATTAGGCTGAATTTCACCACAGGAGATTTTTATCAGTGCAACAAAACTAAACGAGAAAAAAAAAAAGATATTACGGAGGAGAAAGGAAGAACCTTACCTAGCCACTAGGTCATTATTAGTCTACAGTCATGCTGTCGTATGTCAGATAGAAAAGGTGACTATAAACCTACCTTTTTGAATTTTGGAGTAGGAGAAAATTCACCAATGTTTTACAAAAAGGAGTTATCATCGTGTTTGAAACCAGCTAACTACAAGTTAGTAATGTTAAATTCCAGCAGTTTGGTTTGGTTTTGTTTTTATTCAATCCATGTTAGATAGTGGCCTCATTATACTAGGTTAAATGGTTAGATTTCTGCTATCTGCCACACCAGCTCCTTTTTTTTTTTTTTTAATTAGGCTTCCCGATGGAGGTACCTTTTCGCACACAATCCATTGCTTCCTATAGCCAACAGGAGAGGGTCCTTTTTTTCCCCTGTCCCCTGAGCTAAGTCCTGCATCTGCCCTCCCTCCTGCTCTGGTGCTCGTTGGACCCTTCTGGATCAATTCAGTCCAGTAAGCCAACAAAAGGGATCTTTTCTTTTCCTCATGGGTTTATTACCAGAACTGGTTCAAGGTGCAAATGATGAGGAGTATGTGCTTTGAAGAAAGGTGAGATAAGGGAGCAGGAGATGCCCTTCTCAGAAGCAGGTACATTGGCTCAACTTTTCTCATGAATGTACAGCCACAAAGAGGGAAACAAACCCCCTCCACTTCTGTAAGCATGGACACACTGCGTCACATCACCCAAAGGGCTAGTCCCATTACACTTAACAACAGTGTGTGTCCTATTAAATATTAATGGACATTTTGGACTGGCACCAATCAAAGGCCAGGCATGCATTCAAGTATTTAATAATAAATATTAATATTAAAAAACAAATATTTTGTATTCTACAAAATCATGAGTGGGTTTGTTGTTCATGACAATAGATACTGACTGTTCTTGAAGTGTGAATGGCAGAAAATTATCTACCTCCTAAAAATATTCATGTGAAACACAAAACCATTAGCAACTTCTCTTCCAAGAGTCAGAAGGAACATGGAAAATAGTCTGAAGGTTTGACACATAAGCAGCACTTTTCCCGCAATGGGTATTCAACTTCCATGAGTGCAAACTTAAGATCAGCAAAATTAAATGGTAAGCAGTGCACAAGCTCCAATGCCAAAGCAACATGTTGTATCAACAAAAAAGTGTAAGTGGGATATTAATTTTATTTTAAAATATATTTGCAGTCACAGCACTGTCAAACTTCTAGGAGAGAGAAGCGAAACTGCTGAGGAGTAAAAAATACAAAATAATGTGGGAGATTAACTGTCAAGCACTGGCATGATATCATTAGGGGAGGTAAAACTACTGGTTGGGATTTGCAGATTTACCTTATTGAAGAAGGAAGATAAAATAAGATGTTTTAGTTAATCTATCATGTCCAGTTTTATGAACTGCACTATCTAATTCCAAAATTCCTGCTTCCTTGTCCTCCCATACTAGAACTGTGATTGGAAAATAGATGGAACAAGCTAAATTTGTAGCACAACTCTGCTAATCCTTAGGAATTGTGACTTTTTTCCATATCATTTGGGCAGGAATCCAGACCGAACTGAGCGCATAAGGATACAGTCAGCAGTCTCTTATTTCAGCCCTCCAGGAAAGAAACCACCCCACATTACTGTTGTCCTCACAGTTATTAGTAGGACCTACCCAGCTCGTCAGTCTTGGTGTGAGAAGAGAGGAATAAGACAAGAGCAAAGGGCCACCTATCCCAAAATGGAATTTGCCTTTCAGTTGAGCAGATGTGCTGCTGTCTAGCAGGGGGGAAACAAGGCTACAGTGAGTGGAAAAGAAAGAAGAGCATTTCCCTCAGATCTAGGGATAATAATGGGTAAAGAAAACCTCTTTTTTCCATCCTGGTCCAAAGAATCATTCCCATACTATCATCTCAGGAGAACATTTCCCTGCTTTTCTGAGCCTTCTCCAACACTTTGCTGTTGACAATGTGTTATCATGTTTCAATAAGAGAAAGAATGAAAGAAAAGAACAGAGACCGGTTCAAGATGCAGGTGGGGGGAGTGGTTGCACCCAGATATCTTGTTCATCCCAAGCTCCACAAAGCTCTCTGTAGTGCTGGGAGGAGGTGAATGTGAATTATAGCTTACTGTTTTTTCTAAAAGACTGCAGGTAGAAGAAGAAGCAGAAGAATACATGTTGACTATGTATATTTTATTGAACTTTTTGCATTATAATAACACCTTTAGGATTTAGCTGAAATGTGAGAGATAAGCATCTTATTGTTTTGAATATTCTAAAAACATACAGAAAGAGATAGTGCCTTCTTCACAGAGCTATGAATTTAAATAGAGGGGTTGTACAAAGGAAATGCAATTCCAGTTTTAAAGGCAGGGCTTGAGACATAGTGAATTAATTTGCACATGGTCACTCAAAAAGTCAGTGGCAGGGCTTCGAAAGGAACTCAACTCTCCTCTCAAGTTCTAGTTTCCTCTTAAGAATACTATTTATTTATTTATTTATTTATTTATTTAAAGCTGTATTAAAAGATAACTATCACTAGAAAGGTGTAATATAAGAAAAGGTTTGGAAGTGACATAGGTAGATTAATATTAATGGCTTTGCTGAAGAACTGAAGTGCCAAGAGTGTCAGAATGCTTATTATTATAGAATTATCTTAAACGATTAAGTCTTTATTTTTAAACCTTAGCTATCATTAAAAAATTGAATACAGGGAACTTCGCTAAATGTAGAAGGACAGCTGCATGCCAGGCCAAAATCTGCTTCCATTAACTACCAGCCACATGCCAGTGTCTCCTTGTTCATCAGAATGACATCACAGAGATGGGAAGTGAACAAGTTCAATCACTTGCACATCATTAGTTCAGTAATAGTTTCCTCTAAAGGGGCCTTTAAGAAGCACTTAATTTAATGTCATATCAAGCACTATCCATCAATGTGTCCTTGATCACGTGAAAAATTGGGTTTCTTGCATACAGTGTACCAAACAAAAGACAGTCCAGATTTCACATTTAAAAAAGAGTAGTGTGACAGCAGTAATCATTATCTCGTCCACGTTGACCTGTGTGCTGGCAAAGACTTCCTATTAAGTCCTGAAGAGAGGCTGGCAGCTTCTATGGATATGAAGCTCCCTGAGAATGGGGCAATGAAGTAAGATAAAAACATGTTTTAAAAAATTAAATGGTCTCTTGAAACCCTGTAGGCTTTTGTTGCTTGCTCAGGACAGAAAGTGTATTATGCCAGAGAGTCGTGCACATCCTCATACTGCACAGAGAGACGACAGCATAGAAACAGAGGCCATAAAGAATTCAAAACACTACTGATCCAATTATTAATATTTTCATCTTCAGACCAGATTTGAACTATATATCCACACAGTACATCACTAATGAAATGCAGCCTCCTCTGGGATGGAAGCTCTTAGTTAGCCGATGGGCACAGCACGCTGCCAGAATGAAAGGGGAGAGAAAATGGAGTTTTAGTACATCATGGAAAGCCCCTGCTGCTGTGAAAAGTGCAATGGCATCTTTAGGAGCCAAGCCACTCTCAAAGTAGGGTAAATTGGGAGTAACTATCAGAAATTCAATGGAATAATGATAGTGGTGAGAGAAAATAATAAGGCAACTAGGTCCATCAAGAGCAGGCAAAACCTCCTGTTCTTCCCACTGCCATTTCCTATTCTCAGTTCTCATTTGCTAACAACAACAACAACAACAACAACAAAGAAAAAGAGTCCTTTCCAGACTGCAAGGCTATTGTATATCTACATCAAGCAATAGAGCACAATGCAAAGATGCTTAATCCAAGTAAAGATCAAAATTTCTAAATTCCCATACAATAGAATGCAAACGTAACAGTTTGGATCTGGAAGAAACATAACCGTGCTGAATCAGTGCTGTGAACAGGTTAATAAGCAGTGAGCCTGAGAGAGGCTTATTGGTTTCATTGCAGCACCTGCTTACCTACTGTACTGCATCAGGACTCAAGGGGGCTCAGATTTACCTGTTTTATGTGTCTTAGTATCATCTTCCCTTTCCTCTTTGTTTCAGTATTGCAATAGGGAGACTGAGCCTGCACCTGCCTGCATGAATCTGTTTGTGACTAAATGTGTCTTTAAACAGTACTCCCTCTATTCACTGTCAAAGCTAGTGCCAACTACTGCTGTGAAATGGAGTGAGAACACCGGGAATTTCTAATTTAATTAAGAAACTAGTGGACTCTGGACCTGGTAGGAAAAAGCACTTAGGTTGAGTTTTAGAAAAAAAACACTGAAACTTGGCAATCCAATTTCTTGATAACCCTACATCTCTTTTTAAAACAAATAAATATAATGATACTAAAACCCTAATAGTTTTCAGATAGATCTTTTGCTGTTGAAAATGAAGAAAAATGTCCAGTTCAGCTATTCTAATGTACGAATTTTGTTCTGATTTTCCCATTGTTGAATATGTATAGCCATGAGAGAGACCGTGCGGCATACAGTAAATTTTTGAGTGTTTCCCATAGATGATGCTAACTCCCAGCTCCCTAATTCTCTTGAGCGACATTTTGTTCAAGTTCTAGTGAATTTGTATGTTATTTTTTAATGCAAGGGCAAGATGGTGAATTTTATCTTTTTTTTGGGGGGGGGGGAGGGGGGTTAAAGAATGTGCAAAGTTTCTGAAACATTTCTGAAAACCTGTACAGTTCATAAAAAAAGAATAATCTGTGATTTTGTTTTCCTTGATAATCTGGTAGGATTATATAGCTTCAAAATATAAAAAAAAATCATTATATTCCCTACTATAGATGAGGTATTTTCACTAGGAAGTGGGTCTTAGTTGTTAGCTGCTGCAATGACTTCAGAATTCTACTGATAACCAAAATGAAGGTTTCTTCTCTTGATTTTGTTAGGTGGTGCTGAATCCAGTGGCTGTTTACATGCGACTGGCCTCTTTCATCCCTCTATTTTCCCATACTTGTTCATCCCCAAATCACTTTGAACCCTGCTCTTCCCCACCTTCGGTTCCTCCTATAAACATCCCATACTAAATTGTGTAATCCCCAAATGCTGTTCCCCTGCATCCCATGATGTGTCCTGCATCCCTAAGCAGCAACTTCCCCTCTGTTGGCAGTATGCTCCATGATGGACTCATGGTGACGGGTTTCCATATGCCGGGACTGAGGCTCTCCTGTAACTGCCCTGGGAGAAGCCTGGAAATGGTGTCCCTTACTCTGAGTTTTTAAGCCAGGGCAGGGTGTTATTTGGGCTATCCCCGCTGCTGTTGTCTCCCTGTGCTCCTCTGTGGGCATGCAGATGAGTTGTTTATCATTTAATAGGAGAGATTTGAATCCTGACTTTCTATCTTCAGATAGCATGCCTTAAAAAAAGCGTATTAGCAGTTCTGGATTGGATTTCTTTTACCTCTTTCTGAAAATGTCTTTCTGCTATATAAATATTTTCCAAATATTAATTGGATGAGCCAGAGAGACTAAATTTCACAGTAAGTGACTGCTCACCTCAGAGCCCTGACGTCTAGTTCCTCCTCCAGTTGACGTTTGGGATGCTTTCTGAGGGAAGACAGGCTGGCATTGAAGCCTGTGACTCAAAGAACAGGCAAGGGACTAGCGCCTGTGACTCTGCTTCTTGCTCCTCACTCTTGTGCAAGTTGTGTGGTGTGGTTTCCAGTCACCTTCGTCTTCTGGTTCAGCCTCTGGATGTGACAGAAGTGGGGGAAAAAAAGGACTTGTTTAAGAAATCTGCTGGGGTTTAACGATTTAGTATCTCTCTTGTAACATATGTGACTGCACGCGTGCTTAGCCACAGAAATCCAGATGCCACTTCACCACTGAAGATCTGTAGCCTCAGGGAATGCTGAGGCATATTAAAGTACAGGTAGACTTTTTTTCCAGGAAGAGCTGCTGGGTTTTTTAATCATTCCAGCTATTCTTTGAAGATTTTTTCAGCAATTTGGATTTTTTTTTAAATTACCAGATTTTATGTGTGAAATTTAGCTGTTGTTATTTCTGGCAGGATTAAAAGAAACAGGTAGAACGTCAGCAGAACTTTTAAGAATAAAAGCAAATGAAAAGGAAAACGTGATTGCTTTCCCTTAAAAAAGAAAAAAATTAAATAACTCAAAACAGATAGAAATATGACATTTTACAATATAATACACAAACTTTGACTACTTGTCCATCATTCTATTGCAGAAGGAGGCAATCTCAAAGTCTCAGTCTCAGTGAAGAGTTTCGCTTTACCAAATTCAATGCAGTTTTGCAGTGTTACAGCCAGGATTTCTAATTGGGAGTAGTTATGAATTTTTATGTGAGTTTTTTCTCTGGAAAAAAAATTGATTTATGGAAACTGAAAACAGAAAAGAATCAGTTGACAAAACTCATGTTTTGCTTTGTCTTAGAGAAATTATCAAACCATTATATTTTTATATTTCCGACTAAGAGATTATCTATTAAGAAATTAGCTAATTATTGTAGAATGAAAAAAATAATATTGAAATTAAACATTTGGAAGATCTAAAAGTTGTTCGAATGATCTGATATGTTATTTTTTCTAGATTGTCTAGATTCTAACTTTTTACCTTTATGGGACAATTTGAAGCTCAAAAGAATTCCCCAAAATGGAAAATACATTTTATGCTCAGCTATTGATTAATGGCAATCCTGGAGAAAAACCAGGATGTTAAAAACAAAGCATGGGAGAGTCAGAATATAATTTTTTTTCAGTTCTTATGAATTCATAAATAGAGACATATATCAAATTTAAGTCAGCCAAAGTCAACAGAAAGACTCTAATTAACATTAATATACCTTGGATCAGATCCTAGATCTTTAGAAGATGATGTTGATAAAATAAGCCTAAGGTAGCAATATGTTATCTTGTGAAGCTTTATGTTATTTATGAGGACAAGAAACATGTTTTTTCAGATTTTGATTAAGTTCTTCTTTACTTTCTGAGCTTCCAAAACCAAAGATGACAAATAAAAAGATTATACATTTTTAAAATACCGGTGAACTCAGTCTTCATAAAGATTAATGAAAACCTTCTCTTCTTGGAGACCAAATCTTGGATATTTTAGCCTGATGAAGTTTTGAATTGGTTTTGGATGTGCATAGATTTCTCAATGGAACTACGTTGTTTATTATACTTGTAGCATCACAAATGAGTCTTTTTTTAGCTGGATATGGGGAAAATGCAATGGGGAGTTCTCTTTTCAGATGTAATATGTTTCCAATTTTCACTTGTCATTTATATATTTTTTTTCTTTAAAGTAGGTATGATTTAAAGTATCATAACTTGTGTTAAATTATCCTGCGACAATAATGATTTGTTTCAAAAATGAGCCGAATCCCTCTCTCCCTCGTTTCTCCACAAACGCCTAATAATCCTGTTGTATTTCCCCAGTACTTCAAAGAGTGTGAAATTTTACAGTGTTGAGTGCAAAACCAGAGTTAGTTTAGCTGACCTTTAGTCTGAGATTTTTTTAATGGCCTTAGAATAATTATTTGTGGAGCAACATGTGTATCATAGAGACCATATAGGTTAGTCCCTTGTAGACTGGTATATGCCCATTCAGAGCGTGCACTTCTAGATCTGCTTTTAAATGCAAATTCCATTACATGAACATAAAATATGTGCCCTAAAAATTTCACATTGAAGGACATTTTGTTACTCTTACTCTTTTTAACTTCTCAAATAATATCAAAATAGTCAAAATATAGATTTCAATCAGTAAAGATATCAGTATGGAGAGCTCTTATTAAACAAGTCTTGTCTCTATAGGAAAAGAAGATTTCATTTTCTGTTAGTATATGAGAAAATAAAAAAAAAAAATCAGAATCATAGAATAATCTGGTAACGGTCGACTTCTACAACTAGATCAGGTTGCTCAGAGCCCTGTCCAACCTGACCTTGAATGTTTCCAGGGATGGCAGATCTACCACCTCTCTGGGTGACCTGTTCGTGTGTTTCACCATCCTCATCGTGAAAAAAATTCTTCCTTCTATCTAGTATAAATCTATTCTCTTCAAATTTAAAACCATTACCCCTTGTCCTATCGCTACAGGACCTAATAAAAAGTTTGTCCCCATTTTTCTTATAAGCCCCCTTTACATACTGAAAGGCCGCAATAACATCTCCCCAGGGTCTTCTCTTCTCCAGGCTGAACAACCCCAAATCTCTCAGCCTGTCCTCATAGGAGAGGTGTTCCAGCCCTCTGATCATTTTTGAGGCCCTCCTCCGGACCTGCTCCAACAGGCCCATGTCCTTCTTATGCTGGGGGCCACAGAGTTGGATGAAGTACTCCAGGTGGGGTCTTACAAGAGCAGAGCAGAGGGACAGAATCACCTCCCTCAGTCTGCCAGCCACACTTCTTTTGATGCAGCCCAGTCCTTCTGGGATGCAAGCCCACATTGCCAGCTCATTGACAGCTTTTCATCCAGCAGTACTTCCAAGTCCTTCTCCGTAGGGCTGCTCCCAATCCCTCATCCCCCAGCCTGTATAAATACAGGAGTGTTCCCCAACCTAGGTGCAAGACCCTGCACTTGCCCTGGCTGAACATCATGAAGTTCACATGGGGCCACTTTTTGAGCTTATCCAGGTCCCTCTGAAATGGCATTCCATCTCTCAGTCATATCAACTGCACCACTCATCTTGGTGTCATTTGCAAACTTACTAAGGGTGTACTCCATCCCACTGTCAATGTCATTGATGAAGATATTAAATAGTACTGGTCCCAATACAGACCCTTGAGGGACACCACTCATCACTGATCTCCATCCGGACATTAACTGTTGACCACTACTCTCTGGATGCAGCCAACCAGCCAATTCCTTATCCACCAAATAATCTATCCATCAAATCTATATCTCTCCAGTTTAGAGAGAAGGATGTTGCGGGGGACCTTATCAAAGGCCCTACAGAAGTTGAGATAGAAAACATCTGTAGTTCTTCCCTTGTCCCCTGATGTAGTCACTCCATCATAGAAGGCCGCTAGGTTGGTCAGGCAGGACTTGCCTTTGGTAACACCATGCTGTCTGTCTTGAATCACCTCCCTGTCCTCCACGTGCCTTAGCATAGCTTCTAGGAGGATCTGTTCCATGATCTTCCCAGGCACAGAGGTGAGGCTGACAGATTGGTCCCCCTTTCTCCCCTTTTTAAAAATGGGTGCAATGTTTCGCTCTTTCCAATCACCGGGGACTTCACCTGACTGCCATGACTTTTCAAATTTGCTTGGCAACTACATCAACCAGTTCCCTCAGGACTCTGGAATCATCAGGTTGTGTATGTTCAGGTTCCTCAGGTGATCACAAACCTGATCGTCTCTTACAGAGGGAGGGACCTTGCTCCTCCAACTCCTGCCTTGCAGTCCATCTACTGGAGAGGTGTGGAAAGAGAGATTGCCAGTGAAAACCAAAGCAAAAAATATTGTTGAGTACCTCAGACTTCTCCTCATCCGTTGTTACCAGTTTGCCAGTTTGTTCATCAAGGTGGGAGTGGGGGTTATGCTTTCTTTGACCTTCCTTTTCTGGTGGACATACCTGCAGAAGATCTTATTATTATTCTTTGTGTCCCTTGCCAAGTTCAGCTCCAGCTGTACCTTGGCCTTCCTGATGCCATTCCTCCACAGCCGGGCAATGTCCCTGTAATCTTCCCAGTATACCTGTGTCTGCTTCCAGTGCCCATGCATTTCCTTCTTGCCCTTTAGTTTGACCAGCAGGTCTTGACTCATCCCTGCTGCTCTCTTTCCTTCCTTTCCTGATTTCTTATACATGGAAAGCATCTATAAAGATCTGACAGCGCTGTTCTGTTCCCGTGTCCCTGAGGGCTGTTTCCCAGGGAAATCTCATTGACCAACTCCTTGAAGATCTGGAAGTTTGCTTTCCTAAAATTCAGGGTCCTGGCTTTACTCTTCACCTTTCCGATATCCTTCAGGACTGCGTACTCCACCAGTGCATGAACTAAAATAATTAAAAGTTAATTTGAGATATGCAATAAAAAATGCTTAACATTTATATGGCATTTATATGCAGTTTTATTCCTAAAAGTGTGATTTCTTTAAAAAATGACAAAAATAAAACAATTTGTGAAGGTCTTAGTTGAATAGTTTGATTAAAGTTTATGTCTATATGGTATGCAGCACGTGGTATTTGATATTGCAGTGTTACAGCCTTATTCTTTGTTTTATACACCTCTAAAATCACAATAGCTAAATAAAAAATCCAACTCAGAATGTATAGCATCATACAGTACATGAATCTGTTGTTCTGGGTAGAAGTACAGTTTAAAAAAGGAACTATATAAATTTCTCTCTTACAATATGAGTAGTATCTAAATGCAAGATCAGTTTATAATAGCAATGTTCAGAAATACAGGAGTGTATTTGCTGTCTTATCAGATATCCTATCTGTCTGAAATTATCTGCAAAGTAGACTATTGTAAAGACAATCTAGACCTTTCCCTGATAAAGAAGCTGCATTGTGATGAAAGGAGTGTGGCCATAATCTTCCTAATTAGTCCCTTGTTCTCTGGCTTTTACTTTTTTTTTTTTTTTTGTCAAGCAGAAGTCAAAGGAATTCTACTGAAATCAAGGCAGCCAATGATCTACTTTGAGAACACTCCAGTTATTCAACATGGAGGAAGGGACTCGTGAGTTTCCCTATGCAAAACATCGTTTATCAGTACCTCCTTTCTGAAAATATGCTGCTATAGTTGGCTAACAAAGGTATTTAGCCTTGTACCCTACCAGTTACAACTTTCTGTGCTGAATTCCTCCACTATTAATGCACAGTAAGTTTTATCAGGTACCAGTACAACTGTGTTTCCCAAGTTAAAAGAAAAACACAACCAAACCAAGCTGTGGGTTGACCATGCAAAAAGGTGATTTCGAAAGACTATATATATGCAAGGCTACAAAATGGCAAATTTGCAGTTGCTTATTACCGTTTTTTTCTCCCATTCTTCAGTTTTCAAGATGATCAACTTGAAATGCTCATTCTGCCTTTTTTTCCAGATAATGTTATTTCATTCATATCACCGTAACAACATAATTAAGGTTTCTGGAACAACTGTATAGGTACCATTTTCTAAGTGTCTATTTTACGCGGGAAAAAACCCTCTGCTTTTTGAATCTTTTGGAAAGGAGCTTATCTTTATTTAAAAAAAAAAAAAAAAAAAACAAAGAGAAAAACACAAAAAAAACCACAAAAAAACACTGCTAACTTGAATTGCATATATCTAGCCCACTGACTTTAATCCTTTAGCAATGATTATTTTTGAGTATACATTTAGGAGGGGCCTGCTGAATATGTTACAGTGGCACTGTCATTCTGATTCAGTTCTGAACATTGTCCTTCTTTGTTGCAAGCAGAGCTTAGCCAAGCGATGCATGAGTTCTACTGGAAGAAAAGAAGTTCCTTCAAAGTTCAAATAAATCGTGATTGATCCTGTGGATGAGTATGGTTCTGAGCACATGGCACTCTGGAAGAAAAACCCATGAGTATAAATGTACATCTGTTAGAATTCCCCACCTGTTTGCATGAAAATTATGGGCAGAAAAAATTTCCTGCCAGTAATTTCCAACTCCTTTGTCAATGTTTTCCTCTGAGATGGTCCTTAATTCCAAAAGAAGGTTTATTAGTGCTTATTTCAATCCAAGAAACTTCTGTTCATTTGTAGACAGAGATCTGAAGGGTTTAAATACTCTCCCGGCTCCCTGCCAGCAGATAACCCTGGGTGGAAAAGGTAGATTGAATAAAAAAGTAAACAATGTTTCAGCCCACTGAGAGAGTTGCTTGGAGCTTGATAATAAAGACAGCAGGATTATATCCTGCCTTTTCTTCAGGGATGGAGTATTGCACAGTTTCCTGTTGATTAATTCTCTAAATCTTTTGCTTTCATGTTCAGTCTTGCCACATCCTTTGCTAGCTTCTCCGCTGTTCTTTTGAGTGAGAAGTTTGATTCCCAGCAGCAATAAGATTTGGGTTTATACTGATGAAGAAAAGTATGAAATTCTCACTTTACAAAAATACAAAATTTTGGGTCTTTGTTTTGAGAACAAGTTCAGGGTCACCTCCTACAGTGTGTGCTTATATTCTCTGGTATGAGCCCTGCAGAAGAGTAAAAGAACTGCAAGGAGAAAGGCTACTGAAGTGCAGAGTCGTTACATTCTCAATGATCCACAAAAAGTCTCTATGCGGCAGCAATGATATCTGATATTCATGGAGAAATCTTCTTCTTATCTAAAGAGAAATCATTTCAAAACTGCATAATTCAAAGAGGATTTCAAGGCAATGAATTTTGGCTCACTAAATTAAAAATTTACATTACTCTCCAGCACTTGGGATGACTTTTAAGAAGATAATAAAATATAAATAATGGTCTTATCCTGAATTTATTGCATTTGTTCTGGAAAGGTCACCGGAATAAATTTAAGTATCCGATCAATAACTTTGTTAATATGCCACTAGATATGAAAGTGAATATTAGCAATAATAATAATTTGTTTATTCATCCAAAATGATTTCATTTTCATTTCCAGGCCATTTCATATGTTTTCTCACCATTTTCATGTTGTGTTGTCATTCTGCTGTAGATGGAAAATGGTCCTCATTACTATGATTGAACTAATTTATATGGAATGCAATTAAAGAGATTTTTCTTCATTCCAACCTACTTCCAGGCTTGGGATCTGGTGAAATATGCAGTGTGATTTATAGCAACCTTTTGCTATACTGGGGGAAATGTAACTGCATTTTCAGATAGCCTGAAGGGCTGCCTCCCAGAGAACAATTTCCCTGAGACTGCATACAGAGTCAAGAACACAACACTGAATGACGTTACTCCACTTAAACAATAGATATTATATCACTCCAATATAAACAATAGAAAAATCAAACTTTCAAGAAGTCAAGGAAAGTGCTAAATTTAATTAGAATATCCAAGAGTTTATTTCTGATTTGTTTTCCTGGTTGAAATATTTCAGCTTCTAGATTTATCAATACATTAAATATATGTGCAATGTGATCAATATTTCATTTTATGTTGTATTGATCATGTCATACAAAATGAGTATTTTATTTCTGTTTTAGAACCAGTTTTTTTTCACAAATTAGACAAAGCATTTTTTCAATAAAAAAAATTCTTAACTTTTTTTTACTTTAGTCTCATCAGTAGATCTAACTTCAATAATAGTAAAATCAAGTGCAAAATAAGCATATATATGCACATGGGCTATTATACTTTTACTGTCTTCTATTCAAAGACATCTGCTTTCCAGTGATGAATAGCGATATTTCAAAAATACAACATGGAAAGCTAAACCACTTTATCCAGTAACTGTACTTTTTTTTTTTTTTATTATTTCAGGCAATGTGTATTACAGGTGTGAATTTGTGTAGGCTGAGTTTTACTTCAAATGAGAATAGCTTGCTGCCAAACTTGCAACTTTTCACTTTCTGATTATTCAGAGTGTGAAAATTTTCATTTTATAGAATTTCTTCAGTCAAGAAACTGCTTAGAATAAAATTACTATTTTACACTGTTTTGTTATTAGGTTGTTAGGTTATTGTGTGATGTCTTGGGCAAATGAAAAAAAAAATTGTTTCTTATTGCAAAATGTGTATAAGAAGTGATACTTTGAACCTACAGTAATACCTGTAAGGTAGTAGAAGATCTTTGAACAAATGGTGCTCTAGAACGCATTACTTGTGTGTATGTATATATATATATAAAAGCATCAGAAGATGAGCATAAGTTAGGAGAGCTGAACTTAACAGTATGCAGTATTTCCTTTAAAATATCCTCAAAAATCACAAAAATGTATGAAAATGTTTCTGACTTCCCAAATCTGATGAACCTGGTTATCGGTATGGGCAAACATTCATCAGCTTATGAAATGATGTTCCACATCTTCCATTTGTCATTCCTTTTTTTTTTTTTTTTCCCTACTTTATATTCTGCACAGCCTAGTCTTACAGAATAAGACGGGAAAACAGATATAACATTATTCTCATTTCAGGTTCGCCAGCTAAATCAAAATGCCTTTCACTGATAGATATGAAGAATGACTTACCCTAGGTAGATAAGTAAAAAACAATTCACGCATGCTATATATATATATATATCTAAAACCAAACGCATTTTCTGCAAAGTCAAATGTAAACTTTAAACATCTCCAATTCTCAAAAAGGGCAGACATGGGCCGTAAGTGGTTAGGTCAGCATTGCATCAACATACCGCTTGTATCACAGCCCACACTGGGTAAAGTGATTCAGATTGTGATTGCTAGGGGTGTTGGAGTCATTTATTTAGAGAGAAAGTTGCAATATTTGTTTCTACATCTGACTTTGCAGTCTAAACCAATGCCATGGGTGGTCACTTCGGAATTTTTTGCTTCCCTCCCCTCTGATCATAATATTGGAAATAAAGATGTCAGATAGTTTCTTGATACAATACCGAGAGCGCTTGTATGCTTGAAAACGAAACAGAACGCTTTGTGGAGATTTTATATTTCTATGCTACTAGTGTAAAGGTTTCTTTTTTTGTTTGTGAGAAATTTTTGAAGCAATAATATTTATTTAATATCAGGAATACAAATGGAGGGAACTACAAACAATCTTCAGACTGAAAATAGCAGTGCTTTCCTCTCACATATCTTAACATCCTGTGTATTACTTTTAAGTGTGGAAGTGTTGTCCTTCCACATGGGCTTCCTATTTTAAGGTGAAGGTGCTTAGAAATTACACGCACTTATGGAGAGTAATGAAGGTACCTTCCAAAAAAACCATTCTGAAGACAAGGAGAAAGAATTATATAAAAAAATCAGAATGTACCTATATCCAGGAACAAGCTTTTGTGTTTGCTGATAGATTTCTATTTGGTCTTTAAATAAAATTTCTTGTAAGCTTTACAGTACTTTAGAAGATTTTCTTTGTGATACAGGTACTTTGATATGGCTAGTGTAAGGTCTAATTATTCTTTTAGGTTGTATTGCCCCCTTTTCTATCCCCCTAAACTCAATTTTCATCATATAGGAAAAAGAAATACTAACTTACTGGGTTGGTTTTTTTTTGTTATTTCTTTGCTAGAGGAGACTATTATTTTTGAACATTATTTCTAAAACTATGACAGCCTATGTTGAATTTTAATGCTATTGTAGGTAGTTTGAATCCAGCTTTCCTGGATGCATAAAGAAGGAATTATAGACTCATAAACCACTGGTAGGGGTGATTTTGTGTATGTGCCAGAGCGTCTGAAGCAGTGCATACAGCAGAACAGCAAAGAGCTCTTTTGCCTGTGCTGTACAGGTGCTATGGGAAGCTGTGAGCAGGTAAGAGAGTGACCCAGCCAGCGCCACTGGGCAGAGCTGGCAGGATACCAGTAACTTAAGCCATAAAGGCTAGGGTCTGTTGCTTTACACCCTCATTTTCCCAAGTTTAGTACCAAACAGAAGTCAAAGGTGAGGCTGGTTGAAGAACTGAGTTCAAACAGTCAATGGTCTTGAATCCAGATGGCTGTATACTGTAACAGTTTAATTTCCATTGTGTATGTCTGGAACAGGTTGCCCAGAGAGGTGGTAGATGCCCCATCCCGGGAAACATTCAAGGTCAGGTTGGATGGGGCTCTGAGCAACCTGATCTAGTTGAAGATGTCCCTGCCTATTGCAGGGGAGGTTTGACTAGATTACATTTAAAAGGTACTCTTCCAACCCAAACTATTCTATGATTCTGTGTCCATTGTGCTTGTATGTCCTGACTCTTACTACCAACATTCTTTAAGTCCAGCACTGGGTCATATTCTCCCATTATTTGCACACAAGCACAAAATCAGTAGTTATCGCACAAAGGTATCTAAAGGTATATCGCTTAAGATGTCCTTAGAACAAGCAACTGCAGTGAATTGCAACTTTCCCCCCTGTTCTGGCAGTTTAGCACTTCCTCAGCAGCACAGAATATGCTGGACCCAGACACCCAGAGCAGGAATCTGAAGTGAAACTGGTGAAATAGTTCTCCTGCATCCTATCCTACTATTTTCTCACAGTCATACCAGTGCCCAGAGAGAAGTTCTGCAGAGAAAACATTGAATGATACAGAGCTGTAACAGTCCTTGGATGGCATAATGCTCACTGAAAAACAGTGGGTAAAGATTTG
Organism: Alca torda; assembly: GCA_008658365.1. Taxonomy (NCBI): domain Eukaryota; kingdom Metazoa; phylum Chordata; class Aves; order Charadriiformes; family Alcidae; genus Alca; species Alca torda. The sequence continues at coordinate 78,645,617 of CM018077.1, read as the reverse complement.
CTTTATACCTCAACGGTGAGTAATTTTATCAGTTTTTTTTATCTTTTAGAAGCAGAAGAAATGCCCTTTCTAAAGTGTGGAGTCTGACTCTGGAAATCATGTGACTGTCAGGCTGAGGTTAGGAAGTGTCTTTGTTATTTCTTAAGTCTTTTAGGCTGGGGGGTGGGTCATGCTTAATGCCACTTAATTCTTTTTCATCCAAGTTTTTGTTTATGGAATATAATTCATAGTGTCTACAGAACTATGTAATTAGTCAGAGACTCAATAAAAAGCCTTTTGAAAAAATGGTCCTTAGCCTTTCACTTTCATGAGCACCAAAATTCAATCAAAAAACTATTTTTAAAGTGAGTAAAATCTACAGTGGCAAATCTATTAAAATGTGTTTAATCATTAACTTCTTTGATTTAACATCTGTCTAAAACGTAACATCAAAAATTGAATAATTTATCATGTAATTGCATAAAAGCTCAACTAATGTAAGGCATTAATTAAAAATTGATATGAAATTCAGAAGAAGAAAGTTGAGGAGGAACTATTTGATTACCCACTCAGTAGGATAGCTGTAGTTACTTTGGAACAGCTATCTACTGTATTACAAATCACAAATGCCTAACTGTGAAAAACCCTGTAAACTCCTTAGGTTTATCTGATGATTTTCAGAAAATGCATTAGCCATAGATTACTTCCGATTCTATAGCTAGATGTATAGATATTCCAGTTCCCCAAGGAATTATTCTTTCACTTTTATAACCTATTAGCCTCACGGTACGTACAAACTGCTATGTAAACATGAGAAGAGAATAAGGCTTTCAGAACTTTCTGAATCTTGTTTCATAAATGTACAGACTTCGGGAGCAGGTTTCAGGTTTTCTTCTCAGGTTCATATTCAGTCAGCCATAGAAGAATATCATAGCCATAAAATCAACTCTAATGTTAAATAGTTTATGGACAGGAACAATAAAGAGTTATTCTGTCAACCATATTATCTCTCTGAATAATCAGTTATCTTTTACAACTTACTCAAACTAGAGAAGTTCTAAGTTCAGGTTTCTTCTTTCATAGTCAGCTAATAGTATTTGAAAATAGTTAGTTATTTAAAACTGACATTTGTGCCAAACTGCCTTTAGAATTAGAAAAAAAGAAAATGGCTCAGAAAGCAGAGTATCCAGATGGATAAAAACATAAGCACAGATTTTAATTTAAACAGATTTGTCTGTCACAAAGAAAAAAGGGCCTGCTTTGCAAAGTTCTCTCTTTAACACTCCCACCAAAGACTATTCTCATGAATCATTCAATGAGATCTACCTATGTAAATGAGTACTTATGAAACCAAGCCCTATGTTTTCCCTGTATTTAAAGAAATGTAAAGTACAAATCACCATAATTTCAGTACTTTCTGAAAGAATATTTAGAAAATTATTATCTTCCTTCTTATACATAGTTATTATTTAGACGGTTATTAATAAATTTCCTGAAATACAGAATTACATGAGAAAATAATAATTTAAGATTTTTTTTTTTCTCTTTTCCTCTTTTTTCCTTTTTTAAAATAGAATCTTTCTTCTGCTTCTGCTGACGGCTGCTTGAGTCTTTTCCTGCCTGCTGAGAGGATGGGATATATTTCATCTACTTTAAGAGTGTGATATTGTCAATCCATCCCCTTGTGAGAATGAGATTAGTGTTCCCAGTGTTCTCAATTTGACACTGCTAGAGAAGAAAATGCTTGGAATTGTCACAAACAAAAAGTAAAATAAAGCATACATTTAAGAAAAATAACATGGAATTGACATGATAGTAATAATCAGGAATACTATTGACAGTTTTAGGTTTGGATAGCTCACAAAAGACTTGAAAAGATCAATTGCTGAGTGTTTTGAAAATATGTACATTTGTAACATCAAAATATTTTAAAAAACAGAGAGTACCCAGACTTCAGATAAGTGACCACAGTTTAGAAAATACCTGAGTAAAACTTCCAAAAAGCTGAGAGAGCTGTCTCTTAGTAGCAGGTTTAATAGAACCCATTTTTTTCCTCCAGGCGGAATTTTTGAAAGATCCAAACTCGGATCTTGCATTACAAACAGAAAATACCTAAGATGTCCAGAATCCTACTCAGACATCTTTACCCTTATGTTCTGCCCTTTTGGTATCTTGTTTGTTTTCCTTGTACCTTTAAAAATGTACTACATTTTTGTAAAAAATAGATGTGGTGCTTCTGTGAGCTGTATGAATCACAGTTATGAAGGCCTAGAGTGTTTTTTATCATCCTAATTACTAATATTGCCATACAAAGATGGTGCAATGAGTCATCTGAAAGGAGCTTGAAGTTATTTCACCTTTCATTCCTTGTTTAAGCTCTCAAAGAGAAAAAATGAAATGGAAAAAACATACCTATTTTGACAAGTACGTAAACAAGAAATGCAAATAATAAAATACTTCTAATATACATATATTTATGTGTGGCTGTGCACTTAAATGCACAACCACAGTCTTGTACAGGTATGTAGACACATTCATAAGTAGGTTATAAATATATGTATTGAAGTAATATTTCCATTTTGTAAGGAAAAGACTTTATGACTTGAAATTAAATGACTGTATGTTACAAATTAATTGCAATGACAAAAGAAAAGAAACAATAGTTTCCCACTAAAACAGATCATGCTTTGGTCATCTTTCTTAGTGGTTGTGCTCAGCCAGTACAGGGATGAGTACAAGCAACCAAAAGGGTAGACTTCTTTTTTTGGTGGCAATGCCAACTAAACATACATAAAACTACAGCGTAAGTCAGAAATTATTTTAAAATGACATTTTCTTATTCTGAAGAGATTTTTTGAACTTGAAGCTTTACAGGGTATTCTGGAATCGGAATTTTCAGTATTTCTTGTTGGCCCTTTACTACTTCTCAGATGGAAATATTAATCAGAAGAGACATTAGCTCATATTTCTCCACTTCTTGAATGAATATATGAAGCACCAGACAAAGGCAAAACATTCTTACTGCCATTTTGATTTTGAAACTCAAGAGAATTTATCTCAGGTACTTGTAAAAGGTGCAATTCATGTTCTGATAACAGATTATTCCACCATAAGGAAAAAAGAAAGAAAAGAAAAAAAGAGAGACTTTCCCCTCCAGAGGGCCAAATATCTCAAAGACGCTGTTTACAGTCAGGCACATGGCTAACTCTTGGCTAAATCAAATGCACAATTAGCTATTTCCACTTATTATCACTAAGTAGTTTGCTGAACTGCCTTCCTGCTTTATATTGCATTAGTCCAAGATAAAAAAATAGTTTACATGACTATATCTTTAAATTAATGCTGAAAGCAAAAATAGCCTTGCCCCACTCTGTCATGGTTGTGCTATGGAAAAGTTACTTCATTCTTTCTGGGAATCTTTCCCTCTTATCTTTTGTCTTCCACAAGCCAGTAAACACAGCTCTTCAGCCCACTTCTCTTCAGGTGCAACAACAGCAGCAGCAACAACAACAACCAAAAAAGAAAAAAAAAAGGAGAGAGACATCTGACAGGAAGGTTTTTCCCTTTCCTTAACAAAAAGAAGTAAACATTTTAATGGAAGCATTTAGTTTGTTTCAGTTACAAATTTGAAAGACATTATTTATTTATTTATTTATTTATTTATTTTTCAGAAACATTTGTCCTGGAAACAGCTTATCCCTCTGTAGCCTGCTTTGCAAAGGAAAATGTTTTATCAGAACGTAGCTTTACTTTAATCCTCTTTCCTTCCTTTATTTACAATTCTTTTCTCCACAAATATGCCAGCCACTATTGTAAAGGTAACAAGCCCCTTAAGACCTTTCGACTAAAGCATAACATGGCCTTGGACGTTCTGTTTCAGACCACTTGTTGTTGCTTAGCAGCTTGATAAAAAGATATGCAGGTCTCCCTGTTTCCCACACAATCTTTTCCTCCAGTGTTGATTAGTTTACCTCTTCCAACATTAAAGACCTGAGGTTACAGGACCTGACCTGTAATTCAAATGGGCCATTAAGTACCACCTCATAACTCTACAGTCACGCTATATTCTCCTTCCCAGGTTCTGAGATCTTCCCTGAAGTTTTCATCTATGCCATTAGACAATTTTAAAGAAAGAAATTCACATTCTACATTTATTTTAACATCACTGCAGGGGTATGTGGTGGCTTGAACTTGGTCAGCTGCCAGACACCCACCCAGCCACTCTCCACTCCCCCTCCTCAACAGGACAGGGGGACAAAATAAGATTAAAAGGCTCGTGGGTCAAGATAAAGACAAAGAGATCACTTACCAATAACTGTCACAGGCAAAACAGACTTGACTTGGGGAAAATTAGTTTAATTCCTTGCCAATCAAAATAGGTTTGGATAGTGAGAAACAAATACAAATTAAAACAACACCTCCCCTCCTACCCCTCTTATTTACAGGCTCAACTTCACTCCTTCTGGTGTACTTGAAGTCAACTGGTCATATTGTTTGTTTTATAGTTGTTATGACTTCTGAGCTGGCTGAGCTCTGAGGTAAACCTGCTTTTTCCTTTACCCATTTGAGAATCTCAAAACACCAAGGGACTTTTGACTTCTGGGGACTGGCTTTTTTATTAGAACAGAAACTGCAGCCAGAAACTTTTCACAATTGGAAAAAGAAGCCTCAGAATGAACATGATATAAGTAGAAATACCATAGGCAACCTTTTTCTCACAATATGTCTTTTCAGAAAGGGTACTTTTTTTTCAAAGTTTCACTCAGTCAGCAGCTGAGTGAACCTTACTGGTTCCAGCAAACTCTTCATCCTCAGGTATCCTCAGACACCCCAGAAAGTACTTCTTTCTGTTGCCTTTGAAGCCTGAAACTGTGTCTGCTTTTTGCTCTTCTCAGTATGCTTTCTAATTTTCTCTTTTTCTATTTTTCCTACCCCAAATTACGGAAGTGTTTCCCTCCAAACATGTCTAGTTTAGATGCGAGGAAAGGCAGAGCTTCCCCTCCCTCCAAAGACTTCCACCAGAGCGCTTGTGCAGCATCTAGGAAAATGCAGCCAGCCAGATGTGCTCCCTTGCTGCCTTGCAGTACAAACAGTGGTCGCGAATAAATGCACTGAACAATCTAACACAGATCCATAAAATCACTTGTTCCAATAATGACACTTCAAATAATACAAGAATTTGAACATATTAAGCTGTTTATACTTTCTTTTAAATAAACAGTGGTCTAAATGTAATCCAAATTCTAATCTGGAAAACAGATTGAGTCCATTCTCACAGTTTGGTTAAGAAAGGTGCAATCTAAATGTCACTCAAGGAACCATCAGTGACAACAGTGGAAATGTCTTCTTCTGTTGTGCTGGGATTTTCAAAGCACATTTCAAAACCAGGGGTGCATCTATGAATGTCAACTCCTTCAAATTCCATTTTCGGGCAACTGGAGAGGACAGATAGATCATGTAGTAAAGTTAATCCAGAAATTGCTATTTTAGATGAAACAACGCCAATGAAACTAAAACATTTTAGTCTGGGAGATGAAACTGTGCAGGTGTGTGTTTCAGGCACATTGGATATATTTGAACTAACACCTATTTCTCAGACATCTGTAATGGCAAAAGACTGGTTATGTGAAATATGTCCAGATGATCCTAGCAGGCAAACCATTCTGCAGAGGAAGAAAAAAAATATTTTTTTTTCTTTTTGGCTGGGTTGTTTGGGGCTTTTGGTATAACCAGGGGCTTGGGGAGAGGTGGGGTTTGCTTTCTGACTCTCATCAGCTAATCAATTTAACTTTGAGCAAGATTCACCAACAAAGCATTGAATTAAGGAACATTACATGATATCATTTTGTCCCCTCTCCTGTAGTCAATTAATGAAATTTTAGGAGATTTTAAATTAAATACAGTAAAATACATTTGGTCAATTGCTAATCAAGAAGACACATCTGTTCTAACATCTGTAGCTTACCACATGAAGATCTTAGTCATGAACCACTTTGTCAAAACAAAAGTGATATATAATCACCTTGCCTGTCTTTTTTCATAGCAGTTTTCTAAATTCAACATTTGTGTATTGTTATATCTTTGCCTGAGAAAAGTGAAAAGTCCAAACTACTTAGATATGAGAATATAAGCACAGAGAAAAAGCACTCTTCAATCTTCTTTACAGTAAGCTTCATGTATTTGCCCCTTTACGTTATACTCTTGAATCTTTTTTCATTGACTGTGTTTGACATTTCTCCAGGATTTTTTTTTTTTAAAACAGCCACAGAACTGGACAAACTCTATCCTACCAATGCTATGCAGAAATAGAAGATTATTTTTTTCTCTTTTGCTAGGAAGTTTCTTTTGGATATGTCAGCTTTCTTTGATGAAAAGACTGTGGTGAAGGAAAGAACTACAAAAAGTTAATGATGTCTAACAGCATGCTTTTTATGCCTGACACTCATGCAGGCTACGCATTCTCATTTCTTGCTAATCTCTGTGGCAACCTTTTGCAGATTCAGTAGTCACAGAGGAAGGACTGGTAGAGTATTTAAAAATGAACCCAAATCCACACCAAAAAACCCTAAAGCCAAAGTGTATTTCACCTGAATACATTTCTTGTGTTGAGAATAAACACAGGATTTTGATGAACAAGTTGAACTTCGATGAACTTGGAGAACTCAGTTTTGTCCTCTGTTTTTCCATACATACTGTGCATTCTGCTTCTTGTCTCATTGTAGAATCCCTATTTTTCACACTGAATTCAAAATCATATCTTCGTGAGATAAATTAATCTGTAAAATAATCAGTGGGTAATTTTAGGACCTCAATGGGACTATTCGCAAGCAAAAAATTAGGTAGGTGCTTGCATTGCTTGTTGAATTAGAGCTCAGATCTCTACAGGTAGAACTTTTGCATACCAGTTCACTGAAGCAGCAAGATAAGAGTTCTAGTGCTCATAGTAGAGACATTATCCTTTCATTCAGCTGGCAAGAAAAAGCTTTATCTAGTACGTTTATCAGTCCAACGCCAGCTCTCAGAGAAGCGCAGCCAGTGTTCAGAGAAACCAAGGAAACTTTAAATCATAAAGCAATTAGACATCTGCACCATGAAATGGATATGATCAAATAACTACGAGGAAAAAACAAGCAAGATTTACAGGCACACACTTGTAAATTCCTTCACAGAACTTCATTCAAAAACTATTACAGAATTCTTTAACAAGACTTTAATATGCACCAAAAGGAAAGGTGATATAGCTATGTGGCTGAAAAGACCATCAGTTTGGTCTAAAACAGAGTTAAACAAAATCAAAATAAAACAAAGTTAGTAGCTCTCATTTAATTTAGAATGAGAATGGCAAAGAAAGAAAAATACTCAGAAACATAATGCTATTTTTTTTTGTTTTAATGCAATGCAGTCATTACATTATGTCAAAAACATATTCAAATTTAAATAAAGTGAAAAATTTGATATCTTGGCAATATATCACACTTTTATATTTTGTGTATTTCTAAGCAATAATGATTTTAGATTGTGAAAATTCTATTCCTTGTAACTGGTTGATATGCAGGATTGACATTTTATTTTGAGCCAAATAGAATTAAGTCAGATGTCTCAAAGTTTACCAAGAAAAGTCAATTCTGAGTGGAAAAAGGTATGGGAGTAATTTATTTTTATGTTCTTGGGATTCTTGTGGACCTCAGAACCTAAAATTGTGACTGGCTGCCTTGTGAAGGCTATGGGGCCCTGGGGTGGAGCCAGAAATCAATCTTTAATTAGAACAGTTGCTCATTTGCTGGCTTCATGGCAAAGAGTCTGAGTAGCCTTACAAGGTAGGTTGTTCAAAACCTAGGTTACTAGGTCTCTTAGCTAAGACAGAGCTGGCACCACTAGAATGTGTGAGGGATCTGGGGTGTTATGACTTTAGATCCTGGCTTCAATGCCCCAAAACATCTGAAAATACACCATATTTCCCAGGAGACTGTTCAGGTTCAGTCATTGGCACTTAATGACAAAGCTCTGTTTAGTTAGAAAATTGTGACTGGTTTTAGCTATCAAGAGAGAACCAAATGTGATTTATCTTGATTTATTTCCTTAGGAAGCACTGAAGAAAATAAATGAGTTCTTGCACAATACTTCAGTTGCAACAGAACTTTCTTTTCAAAGCACAAACTTTTCTGTGGAATTTTTTTAGTTAGGCCTCCTAGCAGTACCGCTGAGAGACCGTGTCCATTACCTCAGACTGCGGGGATTCATCAAACAGGATATAATTCCTGCATAAGTTTTACACATGCATACTACCATGGACTTCTGTAGAGTTCTTCCTAATTTACATCAGTATAAGCAGGATCTGGCACCCATTTCAGGAGCTTTGGAAGATGAGAACAAATGTGTCTGACAGTCACACAAACCAATACATGAGAGGTCCCACCAGTGTGATGTTGCCTCAAGCTGTTCAAAGCGTCATCCACAAAGCTGTGTAGCTTTGTGAAATGGCCCGTTATGGAAGGTGAACCATGAGTGAAAGTACAGTCTGCCCCATATGAAAGGTTAAAAAAGGTAGCCTCTCTCAATTGATTTCACTGAGACGATGAAATTAGAGACAGTGTAGAAAATTACCGCCATGAAAGAATTAATTGATCTCATTTATGCTGGACCTGTTGTCCTTGTATAGATAACTCAAACTTGGAGCAAATGAAAAACTAATCAGAGGATTTAGTAACCCAATGTAAGGGCCAGCAGTCAAAAATTTCCGCTGAACATTTCAGACAGTTCTGTAGCTCAACTTGCCTCAGAGAGGAATCTCTTTTCAGACAGTTACAGAGCCAAAAGGTATCTAAAATTGGGAACTAGTCAAAACATGGTTGTAAAGTAAAACTAGATGGATAATGCAAATTTTCCAAGGGGTTGTAAATATTAACTTTTTAATAAAACTAAGGACCACGCTTGCTTCCTTTGAGTAATAGTTTGCCCCAGTTACTTACCCAACTGCCCTCCTCCTCTCTCTCCTCACAAAAGCCCACGCAAGCCTCTCGTGGGATTTGAGCTGATCCCCCTGAACAATCTTTTACTTCACCACTTTTACTCCACCACTTTGGAGGCCTGTTACCATGTCCAAAGCTAGTCTACATATCTTTCCACTAAATCCTGTATGCATATTCTATAGATTTCTTTTAAAAAATGTATTCTGTGTACAACCTGCCTTTACCATCCTAATTGATCCTAACACTTACTAATTATTTATGAGAAAATAAATCCTCCTTTTCTTCTTCCCATCAGAATCAAAAGTTCCAGTAATTACCTGTCTCTAAAGTGGTTTAGGGTTTAACTCCCTCCACTCCCCCCGACCTCAAGAGTTAGAGTGTGTATACACCTTTTTAATCCTCCATCTTGTTCTGTTCCTGTCAGATTTTGGTGAGTGAGGTTCTATCATTATTAGTGAAAAAAACCTACAGATATTTGCAAAAAAAAAAAATAACGGAACCATTTTCATTGTGAAAATGCAGTTTTATAAAAAATAAAATGAGAAAAAAAAACATTGAATTTCAAGAAAAAGAGTGGTTTGGTTGTTTTGTTGTTTTGTTTTTTTTTCCAAACCTATTTGTGATGCTTTTCTAACCATTGCATTCCAAAATCAAGTATATTCAAAATGTGCCTTTGTAGGAAGTTCCAAGTGTGTTCAGTTTCTGTACAGATCTGAAAAAGTCAATTTTCTAAATCTCTTAAAAATAGAATCATTATCTGCTGGTTGCTTTTATCTTAACTGCTGAACTCTCAGGTGTTCCCTTATTACAGAAGTACAATAGTTTCTTTGGTACTTGACCTCCCAACTGCCATTTTCCTTCTTTTCTCCTTCCCCTTTCTCTGCTCTGCACTTTTTCTCAGTTTCTTAAGACCTCCCCCTTAATTTCCTCGTTCTCTCTGGCATTAAGAATAACCACTGAAGCTCACTGTGCCAGTCTCTTTCTTATTGCTTCTGCTCTTTCCTCATTTCTTTTCTACGTAGATACTTCACTATCTATCTTTACTGATTTTTTTTTTTTTTTCTTCATTCATTGCCACTTAGGTATGTGTTCATTTCATTCCACCTCATTAGACTTCCAAAAGGTCAACATAAAATATTGGAATGGGCATACATATCTGCTTTTGGTAATCCTAATGCGTCTGTCACCATGGTATTTAGATACAGATTGGTGTACAGTATTTCATTAAGCAACGTATATTCTTCCCCTTAAATGATTCTCAAAAGATTAACTAATCTCCACTCGGGAAAACGCTCAGTTATTCCTTACACTTTATTCACATGAAAGACGGCTAATCTAGCTTTAAATTCTCTATAAATCATGCTCTATATTAAAAATAAAGTAAACTGACATAGAGGCTTTAAAACAACAGTGTAAGAGGTTGAGATTTTCACATTAATGAAGATTCACTCTTTTTTTTTGGTGGTGAGGATGGAAAGAAGTTAAATTTGAAAGCACTGTAGCTTTCTATCATGAAAAAAGACAGGGAAATCGCTGCAGTTAAAATCGCATGAATTTTTGTTAATAAAGCCACCTCTTTTGTCTATTCCAGTGTGATGGCAAGTCCTAAACACTATGAAGCAATTAGCAAAGTAATATGACTGACATCAGCATAAGTTGATTAATACATTGAGAAATAACACATCTGCATCAGGAGATGAAAGACTCAAGGTTTTTGAAGCACAGCTGAAACAAAGAACGTTAAAAATGCCTTTAAATTATTCCTGTTCGATGATATGAGATGTTTTAAATATATAAACAGGCAGAATAACCCAACTCAGTTGCAGAATAAATAATGACCATAAAACAGCTCCTAATGTCTAGGTGAAAGTTTGCTGTAGGAGCTAATCCACACTTAATAATAATTAACAACAATTAATTAAAGGTATACATGACTGGATTCAGGAGTCTAATTATCCAGTTACCTGATTTGATGAAACATCTAGGTAATTAGGTAGGTAACTGTCCCATTTTCCATTATGATTAATTATGGGTGTAAAAATGTTAGTAAATGCTAATTTGGTTTATCTCATCAGAATGTAGGTTATGTCCCTCCTATATCTATACTTATGTTGTTACAGTTCATTCACTTGGTTTATAATGTGGATAACTTATTCAACAGTATTTGAAAAATGAATCAAATGGTGATTAAAATGTTTGAAAGGCTAATTAAAGTGATGAGTCTGCCCTCTGTCTTCCACGTACTTATACACAATTTAATGATGCATTCAGTTCCTTTGATTTCAATAGGGTCATTCATGGTAGAAAAGGTAGAGCTGTAAATATTTACAGAACTGAAATCTAGACATGGAAGCCAAGTAAAATTTTCATTCTGACAGGAAAGAGAGAAATGCAGAGAAGAAATCTGCAAGCAAGGGATTACAAAACTAAGAAGTTACATCTATGTTCACTGTTTCTTAAAGTGTTGGGATTAATCCTCAAAAATAAGATACTTTTGCTGTGCTGAGGCTTAGGTGGTCAAAAGCAATGTTCACGTGTGAACACCTCTGAAAAATATATTTAAAAAAATACTTAGGAAAAAATTATGGAAAATTATTTAATGACCCATTCACATTTACACCTCCGGAAAAAGAGATCTTAGATTAGAGGGAATAAAAAAATACTACAAATTAAGTTGAGGAGCTCTTTCCAAAAAAAAAATACCTACTTGCTAAAATAGCATCATCTTCTTCTTTAAATACGTCACAAAAGCCATAAATTCTTTTCTAATACAAAAAAATGCCTATAAATGTTTTTCATTAATACATCTCAGCCTACTGGTGACTTGCAATACTTATGATAAAAGGTATTGCAATACCTTTGTATCCTAAAGATTACATGTGTTTAAAGAATTTTGGTTGCATACAGGTACTTTGAGGAAGAAGACTTTCAGAATATATTCCTCATTGATCCTTCAAAGGTGCTTGCATCCCACATTTTTTTGGGTTGTGTTTTGTTGGGTTTTTTTAACCATTTGTCTTCATACTTATTGTTCATATTTTATCTATTTTCAATAGACGAAATTCAAGTTTCTGTTTGCTAACTCAAAAACTGTATCTGCACAGTCATCTCTTCAGTAAACCTTCCCAGCAAGTATATGTGGGAGTGTAAAGTGGAAAGGAAACAAATGAGGACTGCAAGCACATATTCACTAAATATTTGGAAAAAAAAAAAAAAAAAGGCAAATTGTTTTTGGCCGCGTTCACCACCTAGTTGTGACACTAACAAATTCCTCTCGCTCTGAGACTTCCCTGGGAGCCCAGGAACACCTGCTTCTGTATTGTCTTCAGGTCTACCTAGCAGCTGTCAGTTGACTTCCACTAAAACCACATTACCTAGGGTCCTCAGTTCCCTGTAAAGAAAGAGAATTCCACTGGTAAGACAGCAGTTGATGTCATTTGCCATAGGAAACAGAGAACACTTCAAGCGAAGCTAATCTAGATTAGTTTCAGGATTAATTAATCTGGATTTCTAGAGGTTGAATATGGGAATACCTTCATTTTAAGGTAATGTCTACTTTGTTGCTTGAAAGAATGACCTGGTGTGAAAGAGGGTTTCATGTGATGTTACTGGCCTGTGGAAACAGGTTAAGACCTCTGAACCTGTGATACACTTTTATCTTCTGTCCCTCTGCTAGAAAAAGTAGTAACTCATCATTATGAGTTAGATAACTCATCATTGACCTGTTACCTGCTGTAATAGTTAAATCATTAGGTAAACATCCCTTTCTGGTAGATGGCTGGGCAAATTTCAGTGGGAGGAACACAAGTATACTTCTGTGAAAAGTTAACCCTTGAATGGTATTACTAGGCTTTAAGGTCATCAGATCAGTTCCCAGAAGCAAATTACAACATGCATGAAACTCACATTGTAGTAGCTGATTATTAGACTGTGTTGGTTCTGTTGTATTGTTGGGTTTTTTTATTGACTGATAATCCAAATTGATATAGCATACATGTACAAGATTGGGTTCTAGAAACTCTTAATTCTAATAAAAGCTTAGATACTGTCCAGATAAAATTTCTTGAAGTGGCAAAGGTGGGAAAAGTAAAGGAACTGTAACCTTTTTTACTTTTATGATGAAGAATGATAATTTATGATAATTAAGTTTGGAAGTTTGTGTTCATTTGTTTCCTAGTTTGTTTTATTCTCTTCTTGTTGTTTTCAAAGCTAAAAATTCAAATGCCCATCTAGCTTAAAAGATACTTTAATGACCAAAAAGGTCATGAAATAGTACAAGAAAAGTTAGAAAAAGTTCTTTGAAGTCTACTGATGATAGGGGTTTTTTTTGCTATGCTTTTTTTTTTTCCTCCTTATACCTGACAAATGACAGAAGTGTGTTGCTTATTAGTTAGGATTAAAACTTCTTAGCTGTAAGTATTTACATAAAGCCCATAATTAATGTTTTGATGAAACTGTATCTTTCAAAAAATTCATCATCTCTTCCTCCTTCAATAAGGTGTGTATATTTTCTGAGGTATCTGGTAAGGGTGATATACGAAAGGTTAACTCCAGCCTACTGAATTTAATCTCACTGAGTTCTACGTCATCACTAGAGAAAGACTTCAGAATATGATAAAGTAAGTTTCAGCTACAGATCACTCTCTGCTTTCACTACAGGTGAACCAGGTTGGAAGGGGATGGAGCAAGATAGCTCATACGAATAGCTCTTAAATTTCAGGCACTCAAAAGAGTATTGCGAGTCATCTTTACTTTAGATATTGAAATTATTTGAAAGACGACATAGTTCTCTGGGATACTTTTTTATTTTCGAATAGCTAAAACAATTCAGTAATACAAATGGCTTATTCAATTGCAGAACTGTGCCCTCAGCTTTCAAAAAAAAATTACCTGATAAGGGCTTTATCTTTTTACCCTAGTGAAATTTTAATGCAGCAGTATTCTAAAAACTTGGGTGAAATTACAGGTGCGTAAAAGTGAATGAGAGGTTTGATGCTGAATTCCCAGTGGATCAGGAATTTGTTCTAAAGGACCCATATTAGTTAATACATACTTATTATGAACTGCATGTGCTGTTTTGTGACCTTGGCTGGCTGCTAAACACCCACTCAGCCCCTCTCTCATTCCCTCTCCTTAACAGGACAGTGATTCTATGATTTAGAAAAGAGGATGAAAAAGCTCATGGACTGAGGTAAAGATGGGGAGATCTCTTACCAATTACCATCAGAGGCAAAACAGACTTGAGTAAATTTAATTTATTACCAACTAAAACAAAGAAATTAAAGCAACATCCTTTCTCCCCCTTCCCCACCCATCTCCACTTCACTACTTCATCCCCGACTCCTCGACCTCCTTCCCCTGAGCGGCACAACGGGATGGGGAATGTGGGGCTGCGGTCAGTCCACGGCAGCTCCTCTCTGCCGCTCCTGCCTCCTCACACGTTTCCCCGCTCCAGGCCGGGCCCTTCCCAGGGGCTGCAGGGAAACCCCTGCCCCAGCGGGGTCTCTGCCGGGGCCGCAGGGGCGTCTCTGCGGGGGCGCCCGGAGCCCCTCCTCCCCTCCTCCCGCTCTCCCCTCGGGGCTCGCAGGGCTGTTTCTCACCCGGTTTCCCTCAGCCCTGGCTGCCGGGCAGCGTTTGGCCCTTTCTGACACGGGCTTTCCCCGCGGCGCCCGCCCGTGGCTGAGGGGCTCAGCTGTGCCCTGCGCTGGGGCCGTTGGAGCCGGCTGGAACCGGCTGTGTCCGGCACGGGGCAGCCCCGGCCCGGCGCCTCAGGGGCCGCCCGGCAGCGCCCACCGCCGGCACCGGGGCACCCAGTTAATGTGTAGACGCCGTTATATATTGTATTTTTTCCACTGTAAGAATTGTTTAATCTCTACAAGCTATTCTATAGAAGTGGTAGGCACTTTCAAATTACAGTGAAAGCCGAGTCCACTGACAACATTTTGTACATGGTGATTTGCGCCTTAAATTTTAAACCGGGGTCTTATTTGACTTCAGTATGGTTGCAGGCTCACAAAAAAAAGAAAAAAAAAAAAAAAGAAGTAAAGATTTATAGACCCATCAGATTAACTACCACATCCCAGAATATACTCTATACTATATTCTTAAACAATGTATAAAAAAGAGGAGAGAAAAAAAAAGATACTAATTCCTTCCTTTGTCAGGACAGTTTGCCCACTGGACAGTAGGGAGGCAATGAAAATTGCTCAGTATACTTGAGTTGCAAAGGCTTTTGCCATTCTCCGGTTAAATTGCTACCCTATGCAAACAGGGAAACACAGGAAATATGGTTTTGTTAATCTGCAGTTCTCAATCTCCAGGAGAATCACAAACAATTATAAAAATTATTGTGAGTGTTAACCAAATTATGAAAAATAAAATGAAATTATTATCAAAACCAGTAAAAGTTAAACCAAAGCAAAAATAACAAAATAAGAGTTGTACTGACTACTTGTTGGCTGGAGTTTAGTTTTTAAGTGTGCCAACAGACGATTCTTACGGTCTCTTTTTGCTCCTCAGCTCCGACAGACCTGAGCTCCTGCCAAAGATGGAATTGAGTTAGCTTTTCCCTATCCCCAGGTGCTATGGGAAAGGTATGGTAACGGATACTCATAAAAGGGAGTCTCATCTGTAAGAAGTCTGGAAACACTGGTACTCAAGAAATCACAGCCGACTGAAAAACTCAGGGTATAATAGTATCTGGTTCCTCATGAGAACTGAAGGGCCTGGGAATAAATGGTGGTCCCTGGGGTCCCTCCTTAGCCTGGTTGTAATCAGTTCATTAACGTCTTGGGTAATGGAAAACACACTGACTGTGCTGGAAACACCAGTGTGTGAAGCGCTGTGCATATGGTGGAGGACTGTATGGGAATTCATAGATTTCTTCATTTCTTCCATGATGAAAGGTGCAAAGATGCTGGACTGAGAAAAATTAATTCAGTGCATAAATGCAAGATGACAATCTAAGAAGCACACGAGAAAAAAGTTTGGGGGTTGAATTGAATCACAAACTGAATATAAGACAATAGTAAGTATGTATAAAAAAAGACAAATGTCATCCAGTATGTATTAATGTACAAGTTATGTACAAGTTATATACAAGAAACCAGGTTATTTATTCTATTCTACTGATCAAAGAGTGAAAAATCTCATTTGAGATTCTGTATGCAACTGAGGAACCAGGCTTTCAGTAAGCTAAAACAAGTGAGAATTGTAGGCATCTTAGAAAACATTATATATTAAGAAAGTTTAGTCCCTGAATTTACTCAGTCGAGGATCAGATGTCAGATGCTAGTAGTCTTTTTTTTTTTTTTTTTTTAAGTGAGAAAGTCAGGGGGCAGGTATGATGGGAATCTTGTGACTTTTCTTTCAATTGGAAATGCAGTGAGGGGAAATATATTTTCTTGCAAAAATCTAGATTTGATATTGGAAAAATGTTTCTATTCTACGGATAACAGAATACCAGGAAAACTTAACTAGCACCTGGTTTTGGCATCTCCTTCAAAATAATATTTCAATGAGACATTTAAAAAAAAAAAAATCTTTCATAAACACCTGCTTATATTCTGTCCCATCTTAGCTCAGAAGTTCTGGACTGGAAGTTTTCTTGAACTCCTTCCCACATCTGCAGTGCTATGCAGGAGGGTGCTGATCTTAATGGTCAAAGATGAACATGACTTCAATAAAGACAATTTTTTGAAATTATCTGGGCAGGGAGGAAAGTCAATTAAAATATGGTTACCCTCTCCCCACTCAAAAAAACCCAACAAACCTCAAACAGGAAAACACAGAAAGGTTATGTAGCTTATGTCTTTGTTAAGCTCAACCTATAGAAAAAAAAATCCAATCTCCAAGATACTTATACCCATCCTAAAATTTTGTCTGTTGTTTCAGAAGTCCTGAAGAGTTGCTACTCACCCAGGATTTAACAATGCATTACTGTAACTTTAGTGTAGATAAATGATTCTTTTTTCCCCTCTTAGAATTGCCAATTTAATTTGAAAGAAATAACAGACAGCCTGAGGGTATGCAGACCTTTTACTTGATGACTGTTCAATCTAATCACTGTCCATGAGGCCACTTCTGTTCAATGGTCTTATTACACCTTTTATCTTACTGTTATTATTGTATCTTGTTACCTCTAAAAACTTCATGAGGCTTAAGTTACTGCTGAACAAATACAGTTACTGCTGAACAAATACTTAAATCCTTCTATGCCATAAGCCAATTAAATATTAATAAAATAAAAACTACTTTTATTATAATGTTGCAACAATGGGAATTCATTAGTGCAATACTCTTCTTGCAGTTTGAGTCCAAAGTCCAAAAGGCAAGCAGTTCTTTGAAAGAAAGATTTGCAATGGATCCCACAACAGCGCTTAAACCGGTGTTGTCTTTGTTTCATTTGGACCAGTTATTTTGCTTGAATGGAGCACTGGTTATCTTATCAGTTAAGGTATGCCCACATACCATCATAGGTTAACTATGAAGCCAAATGATAGGAGTTATGAGATTATATTACTCAGAGATGATGAAAGACATTAGCAGTAGGACGATGATAATGTGGAGGTAGAAAAATGCAGAATACAGAGCTGAATTCCATAAAAAGAGCCCTCCATATGCAAAAATAGAAACAGCATAGGGAGACAGTGCCTCCATTGTCTCTAGTTGAGTTTAGATTATGTCACTGTCAAGACATAGAGAACAATTAGTGAGAAGCATTTTTCTTTGCTTGATTTTTATCCTCGTTAATGACCTCAGCTTCGTACAAAATGTTGCAAGGCACTACCAGTAATAACAGAAAGCCCTATGCTATAGTCTCTGTCCTTTGAGTACCATTCACTTAGGCCAATTAATTTGAAATTAATTGATTAATTAATTTGAAAATACTAAGTTTATTATTATTGATTATTATTGATACAATCTGTGAAAGATATCACTGTAAAACTCAAAAATTTCTATTTTAATTTTGTTAATGTTCCTATTGCTCTCTACTCCACTGCACCTCTTCTAAGGATTAAAATGTCCCTTCAAAACAGACATCAGGTTACAACAAGTAGGATTTTAAGTTTTATTTTTGAGTTAAAAAAAAAAATCTTGAGGGTTTTTTTTTTTTTCTTGCCTTTTTTTTTTTTTTTTCCTTGATGATCAAGAGGTGAAAGGCTAACCCTCTGAATTCCCTACTCTGGGCCTTCCAGAAGGTGAAATAAGTGAGGCTTTTGCTATCAGTTCAGGCGCTGTAGTCTTCTTTCTTTGGCTTTCCTTGATGTACACTTACCTGCTGCAGCTACACCACAGCTGCAGGAGGTTGTGGTATTGTGCCAGTATGTTTGTGTTCTTGCCCAACAACTGCCTGCTACATTTTCAAAGTATATTGATTGCTCAATATCCCTGGATATAATTGCACCCCCTGTGGTCATACCTACACTAGCTTGGGCACCAACAGCAATGGGGTAGAGGTGAAGAGAATTCTGACAGTCACATTACTTTCAAGCATCTCCAACAGTCTTGTATAGGCACTAACAAACAGGTTGCTGCAGTTTAATTGATTTTGGCACTTCAGATAACTAAATGAAGTCTAGATTGGTGCTATCTATATATGTGTCCTTCTCTACTCTGATGTCACATACTGCCCCATATAAATATTCATGATAGCAGTATACACTAGACATTTTTAACTTGATGAGAATTTTTACTTTTAAAAATACGGGGGCATTGCTTGCTAGAGAAAAGTTGTATTTTCTCTCATGAGGTGGAGAAGTACTTCTAAGGACTTCAAATGTAAACATTCCGGAGGAAGAGGTTTTGAGCAGGAGTGAGCAGGGCTCATTGAAAGAGGTTTCAATTAGATTTGAAGGGGGAAGAGGATGAAACAAGGCTTACTAGAGATAAGTCTGTGGGTGGCATGCCAATGTTTGTGGAACAGTATGCTAGTGAGGTCCTTCTGTCTGATGTCTCAGTGAATGTAGTGGATGGAGATCCATGTAGCAGCAAAGATGCAAAGGTTATTGAAACTGTGGCAGCACCTGGGAATGGTCAGGTAGGAATTAGGGCTTCTCCCAGTAAAAAAGGTAGCAGGACCATTAGCCCAACTGAAGTGCATCTACACTAACACACGCAGCGTGGGCAACAAACAGGAGGAAGCCATTGTGCATCAGGAAAACTATGATGTAGTTACCATCACAGAAACATGGTGTGATGACTTATGCGACTGGAGTGCTGTAATGGATGGCTATAAACTCGTCGGAAGTGATAGACAAGGAAGGAGAGGTGGTGGGGTGGCTCTGTATGTTGGGGAGTGTTATGAATTTCTAGAACTTAATGATGGTGACAATAGGGTTGACTGTTTATGGGTAAGAATGGGAGAGGGCCAACAAAGCAGATATCATGGTGGGAGTCTGTTATAGACTGCCCAATCAGGACGAAGATACAGATAATGTATTCTACAAGCAACTGGAAGAAGTCTCATGATCACTAGCCCTTGTTCTCATGGGGGAATTCAACTTACCAAATGTCTGCTGGAAATACAGTACAACTGAGAGGGAACAGTCTAGGAGTTTCCTGGAGTGTGTTGAGGACAAATTCCTGAGATAGCTGGTGAGGGAGACAGCTAGGGAAGGCGTGCTGCTGGACCTGTTGTTTGTGAACAGAGAAGGATTTGTGGGTGATGTGACGGCTGGAGGCTGCCTTAGGCACAGCGATCATGAAATGATAGTTTTTGATTCTTGGAGAAGCAAGGAGGGGGGTCTCCTACCTTCTGGAGGGCAGATTTCAGTCAATTCAGGAGCCTCGTTGACAGAGTCCCTTGGGAGGCAGTCCTGAAGGGCAAAGGAGTCCAGGAAGGCTGGACATTCTTCAAGAAGGAAGTCTTAAAGGTGCTGGGGCAGACCATCCCCATGTGCCAAAGAAATGAGCCATCGTGGAAAAAGACCAGTCTGGCTGAACAGAGATCTATGGTTGCAACTCAGGGAAAATAGGAGAGTTTATGGTCTTTGGAAGACAGGGCAGGCCACTCATGAGGACTACAAAGATGTTGTGAGGCTATGCAGGGAGAAAATTAGAAGGGCCAAAGACCAGCTAGAACTTAATCTGGCTTCTACTGTTAGGGACAATAAAAAATGTTTGTATAAATACATTAGCAATAAAAGGAGAACTTATGATAATCTCCATCTTTTATTAGATGGGGGTGAAACATAGTGACCAAGGATGAGGAAAGGCTGAGGTATTTAATGCCTTCTTTGCCTCAGTCTTTTGTAGTAACACCAGTTATTCCCCGAGTACCCATCCCCCTGAGCTAGAAGACAGGGACGGGGACCAGAATGAAGCCCACATAATGCAAGGGGAAATGATGAGTAACCTGCTACAGTACTTAGACAGACACTGAAGTCTATGGGGCTGGACAGGATCCACCCAAGGGTACTGAGGGAGCTGGCAGAAGTGCTCACCAAGCCATTTGCCATCATTTATCAACAGTCCTGGGTAACTGGAGAGGTCCCAGTTAACTGGAGGTTAGCAAATGTGACACCCATCTACAAGAAGCCCAGAAGGAGGACCTGGGGAACTACAGGCCTGTCAGTCTGACCTCGCTGCCAGGGAAGGTTATGGAACAGACCATGCTGAGTGCCATTACATGGCACATGCAGGAGAACGAGGTTATCAGGCCCACTCAGCATGGGTTTATGAAAGGCAGGTCCTGTTTGACAAACCTGATCTCCTTCTATGACAAGGTGACCCACTTAGTGGATGAGGGAAGGGATGTGGATGTTGTTTACCTGGACTTGAGTAAAGCCATTGACACCAATTCCCATAGCATCGTCCTGGAGAAACTGACTGCTCATGGCTTGGATGGGAGTACTCTTCACTGGGTGAAAAACTGACTGGATGTCTGGGCCCAGAGAGTGGTGGTGAATTGAGTTAAACCTAGTTGGTGGCCGGTCACAAATGTTGTTCCCCAGGGCTCAGTACTGGGGCCGGTTCTGTTTAATATCTTTGTCAATGATCTGGATGAGGGGATTGAGTACACCCTCAGTAAGTTTGCACACGACTCCCAAGTTGGGCAGGAGTGTTGATCTGTTTGAGGGTAGGAAGGCTCTACAGAGGGATCTGGACAGGCTGGATTGATGGGCCGAGGCCAACTGTATGAGATTCAACAAGGCCAAGTGCCGGGTGCTGCACTTGGGTCACAACAACCCCTTGCAACGCTATGGGCTTGGGGAAGAGTGCCTGGATAGCTGCCTGGCAGAAAAGGACCTCGGGGTGTTGGTCAACAGCCAGCTGAATATAAGCCAGTAGTGTGCCCAGGTGGCCAAGAAGGCCACAGCATTCTGGCTTTTATCAGGAATAGTGTGGAGGGCCTGACTAGGAAAGTGATTGTCCCCCTGTACTTAGCACTGGTGAGGCCGCACCTAAAGTACTGTGTTCAGTTTTGGGCCCCTCACTACAAGAAAGACACTGAGGTGCTGGAGTGTGTCCAAAGAAGGGCAACAAAGCTGGTGAGGTATCTGGAGAACAAGTCTTACGAGGAATGGCTGAGGGAGCTGGGGTTGTTTAGCCTGGAGAAAAGGAGGCTGAGGGGAGACCTTATCACTCTCTACAACTACCTGAAAGGAGTTTGTAGAGAGGCTGGAGTTGGTCTCTTCTCCAAAGTAACAGGCAATAAGACAAGAGGAAATGGCCTCAAGTTGTGCCAGGGGAGGTTTAGATTGGATATTAGGAAAAATTTCTTCACAGAAAGGGGTATGAAACATTGGAACAGGCTGCCCAGGGAAGTGGTTGAATCACCATCTCTGGAGGCATTTAAAAGATGGGTAGACGTGGTGCTTAGGGACATGGTTCAATAGTGGTTTTGGCAGTGTTAGGCTGATGGTTCAACTCAATGATCTGAAAGGTCCCTTCCAACCTAGACGATTCTATGATTCTAAGAGGCAGGGCGCAGAAGCCTGACTGGTTTACCAGGGATCAGCTGGGAAGTTTTTAGCAGAACGGCATCTCCCAAATCAAAGAAGAAAGCCCTCATCATTAGCTTATTCACATTCTGTGTGATTGTTTACTTGTTTCAGTAAATAATTTCTTCTAATATAACTATAATATGAGAACCCTTTGATCTGTGACTGATTTTTTTTTTTTTTTCTCTTGCTACTTTCACTTGTGACATAACATCTATTGATTCCATTCTGGATAAAGAAAAATGTTTTTGAGAAAGAGCTTTGGGATTCAAGCTCATATTTTTAGAGCTAAGCAGCAAATGATTGAATAAAGATTTGCCAGATAAACTTGATTGCTTCTTTGATAGAATTATAAAATTAGTGGATGAAAGAAAAGCATAATATGATATGCGTTTCCAATTAATTAAGGAAAACATTTGATACTGCATTCTGTAAAAGCTCTTCTCTCAAAATTAATTTAAGTTGTCTTGAATATGAATGTTATCACATGGAATAACCACTGGTGGAAGACAGTAAACAAAGGGAAATGATGAGCTGCAAATAGTGACTTAGGAGGAAATGAGTGCTGGTTTACTGTCAGAGAAGGAGGTCAGGTTATATTCTGCTCCTCCACTAATGACTTAGAAGAGAAAAAGAACCACACATAAATTAATTTGCAGAGGTTACTAACTTGGAAGGAACTATAAAGGCTAAAGTGCTGTAAGGTGTACTACTGCACTTTAATGCAGAAGATGAACTTGAATCCTAAATAAAAGCTGAAAAATATCAACAAACAGATTTTATGTAAAATTTTCCATAACCAAATTTTTGTGAGGTAAGCTGCAGTTCAGAAAAATTCTTATGCATATTCTAAGCTCTCATTGACTTCAGTGTTAATCATAAGCTCCCATGTTGTGTGTAAAAATGAAGCAGTTAAGCACAGGTTTAACATTAAGCTTATGCTTAAATTCTGATGTAAATTCTATAAAGCTGATGTAAATTCTATAAAGCACACATGAAACCTAAAAATAAAAGTATAAGAATATTAGAAACATGTAAATGTGATCCTGCATTAATAATCTTTCTCCTGTATGGCCTAGGTTACTACCTGGAAATAGGATTAAGGAGAATGAAGAAAAAAATTCATTTACCATGATATGAATCACAAGTAAATCTTTGTGTCCTCAGGCATGCTCCTGATGCATCTTGTCTCTTCCTCCTTTTTCTTAAAATATAACACACTAAGAAAAATTAAATAACTGCTTGAGAAAGTGAATTTGTTAATGCAAGGGGTGGAGTTTAAGAAGAAATCATACTCTTAATCAGTGGTAAAACTCCCACAAAATCTAGAGAGGATAAGAATTTGATCGGAACCTGAGGGTAGCATGCTCCTGTGCAGACCTCCACCTCACCCTGAAACCCTTGCCACCCCAGAAGTAAGATAGTATAGGAGTTTCGTTTTGATCTATCATGAAAAGAACTTACATAACCTGAAAGAATTTCCCCTTATGGGCTGGAGATAGGGTGGGGAGTCAAAAAGTGGTAAAAATCATTTGAGAGACTATAAGCCTTTCTAAGGTATGCCTCCACCTTCAAAGTATCTGTTTGAATTAACACAGCAAAAAAAGAAAATCACCAAAAAAACCCCAACCAGTGGGGAAGCCTGTCAAGACTCTGCTAGTGGCCATGTAGCTTTTTTCTCCAGCTTCCACCCAGAAGGATCCCAGCAAGGACTGAATGGTATCTTCCTAGAATCAGAATAAAGACAACCAGGGAGCACATCTGAAGTGCAAACAATTCACAAAAGAACAGCTGTGTGCAGCAATGCTTGCCTGCTGTGGATCAGCGCATGAAGCTGATGTTCATGTTGTGCTTTTGTATGTGGAACAGGATGAACATTGGGAATCCCTTCCCTACCTGACACTGCTTACATGCCACAAATCACTTGATTAAAATCAGTTTTGCAGGAGGGATGCTCTAGATTAATTTTTTATTTGCAGCAAAGCTGGATACAAGGGAGAATACAAACTTGTGAATTAATTATTTTGTGGCTGAAAAGGCAGGAATGCTTCCAACAAATTAAGTTTTCAAAATACTTCCAGCTTGTCACCCAAGTAGGCTGGGGTGCACTTGTAGTCCAAATGAAAAACGGAGGTAGATATTGTCACTGAGTATATAAATCAGCAGGAATGTGAATGTTAGCCAAAAGAGCTGAGCAACTACAGAACCAGACTTTGTGTGAGCAGCATGCCCAGCCAGCTTCACTTTCACACATGCGATGTCCTTGGGATAGGTATTTAGTGTCCGACAATTGACTGCCTCCTCAACCATGGCCAGACCCAATTTATTATTGAAGGCAAATGAAAGGACAGAGATTTTCTTGAGAACAGAACAATCCTTTAACTAATGTTATACTGTTTTTGCAAAGAGGATATTGCATGGTCAGAATCAGACTTGAAAAATGGTGGGAGTGCAGTGCTGGGATATTTGCCTTGGATTTCCATCAGAAGATTTGTGGTAATGGTGCTAATTGAATCTTAGGGGAAAAGTGATGTAACTAAACAGAGGTTTACAAAGGACAGAGAAAATGCACATATCCTTCAGCAATTTCTTTCTGGTTTTAGAGGCTTTAGGGAAAAGTTAAGGCACTCCACACCAGTCAGAGCTGGGCAATTTCCAGTACCAAGGTGCAATAGAGAAATGCAGAAGCACAGGATAACGGAAGTGGGGAGGACCAGCTAAAAACTACATAGTATCCAATTCATTCATCCTCTTCGCTGGTAATTTCACAGTGTCCACAGTGACAGAAGTCCTTTTATAGCATCAGTCAGCAAAGTTCAGTGAGCAATGATAGCACTTGTTCATTCATCAGATTACTCAGACTGTAAAGCAGAACATGAAAATGCTGTTGGAAACTGGCAAGGAGCTCACATGGACAAAGCTAAGCCTATGAAAATTTATTTCTAGACTAGTTTTTTCTCAGAACAAGACATCAATACCTTGAATATCCATTTAAATTCTTAAAATGTGGAAGGATTTACTTGTCTGCAGGTGAGGGCAGGGGAAATTCTCTTAAGAAACTGATTTTTGTGATGCTTTGTCTACTACGTGATAACATCTTCCAGGACCAGGATGTGATTCAGCAAGCAAAGGCTCAGTTAGGATTTGAGAATTTACACATACAAATTTTATTCTCTTTCTGAGTGTCAATTTAAGGATAACTAAAGGAAGAAAATATAAATGTATAGACAATCTAGTCTGGCTATTTGCTCATACGAATAGAAGTTACTTTAAAAAAAAAAAAATTGCTATGGTGTCCAAGAGTATTTATCATTAAAATTTCGTTAGAATAATGGGAAGAGAATTCAGTGTATTATATATGCTTCAATATTCCGGCTTGTCTTTTTTTCAGAATCACATGGATGAGTTGTAGAAACTGATGTGTGAATCTGTGAACCAAGTGCTATGCTTTTGGTTTGGTGGTGCATACCCAGCAGAGGATGTTGCAGGCAGCTAGCAACTTTTTATTGCTCATGACATACAAAATTGTGAATCCTAAGTAGTAGGATTCATAGTAGCTCTGGAGTAAACTGTTATGGAATTGGTACCTATAGCAAATAAAGAGAAGGCTGGGGGAAGAAGTAAATGAGTGGTTTACCAGTGCTTTCTGGTGGCAAGTATCCAGGACAAGTGGTGTCTTTTGTAGGATGTTCCATTCCCTGCTAGGCTAGAGGAATTTTGAGAGAGGTATCTGCAAAGGAAGCTACAGCAGGGGAGGTCCAGGTTCCTGATAACAGGTACAGCAACCGTAAAATGCAAGAAGTGGTCAGATATGCACTGCAGCAACAAATGGCTGATGACCCACTAACAGCTAGAAACGGCTATGAAAACAACAACTTGCTCCGCCGTTCCTGGATAGTTCCAAATTGGACAAAGAAACAAAGTTCCAGCCTCAGCGCACCACTGCCTTCACATCTTGCCCACCCTACAGCTGTTGTCTCCTTGTAGTAAAGGAGTGCAGCTCTTCCATACCCCATGCTGAGTACTGTGAGGGTCTTCGCAGGATTAACACCTCAGAAATCTAGGAAGCAATAATGAATAAAGAAATGTCATGGTGAGAGTTGCAGCAAGATAACATTGAGTATGCAATGTGATATTGAAGCAAAAACAGCTAACACAATTTGGGGATAAATTCTCACAGGTGTCTTGCCACAGAGAATATTATTTTCTGTACAGCTGCAGTGTGACTATATTTAGGATGTTGCATTAAATGAAGGGCACCTCGCTGCCAGAAAAATATTGAAGAGATTTCAGAGAAGAGGATTAAAAACAATTAGGGAGGTGGAGGGATCATTTAGGAGGAAAGATAAGAAGAGTTAAATAGGCATAGGTTGGATGGCTGACAAAAGTCCACTAATATGTGAAGGGTAAGAAAACACTGGAAGACTGAGATTATTTAGGATGTTAAATGGAATAACAGCATATGATGCCTCCCAATCTAAGTTCCATTATTCCTAGATACACCATATTTTACTCAACTAAATAATTCCCCTGACAGTGATGTCTATTAGGCTGTCACAGGACTGGCTTGTGCAGCAAGGTTAGCTTATAAATTGCAGTACTTTTCAGAGACGTGACAATACATTTTCTTACAGAGCAGAACTTGAACAACAAATACAAACCGCAAGGCTTGTCAGGCGCTGCAGCAGCAGCTTTTGCCCTTACACTTCCTTCTCTTTCAACTTCTTTTGGACATTTTTTTGTTTTGCTGTCTGCTCTTGACAAACTGTTGGCTCCCTTGGTTCTCTGCCTCTCCAGCTGGCAAACCTGCAGCAATTATGTTCTGTCTTCCCAGACCAATTGCTATCCCCAAGAAGCAGTGGCGATTTCTCACGAGCACAAATAAGTATTTGGATAGCAAAGAGAAACCACAGAGACCGTAGCTACAAACAACCAGATGCAGAAAGGACACCAGAAGACAGGACAAATGTGTGTACATCTCTTTTTTGCATCCATTTATGCAATACGCAACAGCCTTTTAATTTGGAACAGATTCTGTGATGGGGGCTTTCAATTTTGTTTCCAGGTTAACAAATTACAAACGGGGTAAAAGCCCCATTTCTAAAACTAAATAAAAGAAAATATTTACAAATGATCAAGATTATATCCTATTTACTTTCTTTTTTTTTTAATTATTTCATGTCTCTGGGCCTCTCTTTTGTTTTCCTTATTCTCCCAGCAGCTCCTACGCTGCACTATTCCATCAGAAGCTGACAAGTATTTGAGTTTCCCATGCTGTTTTGTCATGGTTACTCACACCTGCAGAATTGTCTAGTGAGCTCTGTTCAATGACACTCACTAGTACTGCTTTAAAATCATGAAGTTTCAGAAAAAAAATATTATTCTTCAGATAAAATTTCTGTAGTTAATCTGCCTATTGCTTTGTGTGCTTGAATGTGTGTACACACAGACACCCCCTCTCCCCCCTCCATGGTCTGCTATATGAACTGACATTTGGCTCTTATTGCAGTGCGTACTTCAAGAGCAGTGTAGCAGTGAGCAAATAGATCAATACGAGGCTCTCTGACTCTTTAACAAATACAGTATAGGATGTGTGCTTGAATGCCTTACATCTTAATCAAGTTTTCTTTCAGGGTCAGCAGACAGAAACTCTGTTTCTGTAAATGTCTTGGCATATCTTTATGGATACACTGCCCATAAGCAATTTTTATGAGTTTTGTCTACTGGTGGTGTTTGTAAGATGTAAAAAAACAGATAACAGAAATAAAACCAGACCTTTCAGAGAAAAAACTATAAAATTAATGGACCTATATAATCTGTTCAAAATAGCAAGACAATATGGCCTAACTTTTATACCCGTAACGCTGAAAATTACAACTGACCCTAACAATCTTCCTAGAGGAGATGTAACAAAAAGTTTGAGATAAATATTGGATAGTTTAAACATATGCAATATTGGTAAACTACTGGGGAAGAGCACAATACCTTTAGATATTGTAATTCTTTTGGTTATACTTGGACTTATATCCACCTTGCAAGGAGGGAGCTCCCCTCCTCTGAAAACGTCTGTATACATGTTTTATTATGTTTTGTATGTGTTGAAAAAAATACAGATCTGGGCCTTTATATCTTTTTGGAGATTGGAATCGTTTGAGGGGCTATAAAGTAAATAAGAGGAGATCTGTTGATCAAAAAAACTCACCTAACCCACAAATCCCTCCTCCAAATCTCCAGTTGCTTTCATAATGGAGTAGTAACACCTTACCCAAAATATATAGGCATCACACATCTGCAGTGATGTGAAACTTGTTTTAGCCTTTGCCTGGTCTGCGCTCTAGAAATAGCGCAATGGTTCTGGGAGCATTTTAAGCTATTTTATGCCAGAATTACACATATGAAGGAAAACAGTCCTGTCTCCCTAATTCTAGGCTGATGGGGTCAGGAAGAGCATGGGACTGTTCCGTGTGGCAGCAGTTTCAAATTACCCTTTCCTGAAATATTTTTGGAACTTTGATGTTACTCTACTAGTGGCACTGACATATGAATTAGTAGTGTCCTGGCCCACATTATTCATCTCAGCATCTGACTTTTGTGATGGATTTTACTTATGTCAGCAGACTGTATTTGATGAACTGACTAGTTTATATCCATTGCTATTCTCAAATACATTTTGTTTCCCCCCTCATTTGTTCTCTGTCAAGAGCTAGTAGAAAGTTTTATGCCTTAATTTCATTGATACATTTGTGCAAGGATCGGTGCTTTGTTATGAAGTGGTGGGCTGTTGTTGATGCCACCAGACCTGCAGTGCTCACTGATATGATGATACCACCGTGCTTGAGTCATCAATCCTTGTGTTCCCCTTGCTCGCCTGAGAAAACACCTGCTCCATCCCCTGTGGCCCTCGTGACCATGGGAGCAGGTCTGGTGTGGTGTGGTCAGAAAAACAGGTCTGTTTCTCTGTCTTGCTACAGTGGCAGTGGTTGTGCCCAAGCCTGCCGACAGGTACCCTCAGGTGGGACTGGTGCGTGACTTGCATACCTTGTTATTCTTTTTGTTGTTTCCTGACCTTAATTTTTACCACCCTTGTACCTCTCTTTCTCCACCTCAGTCTCTGTCTATATGAGCAACCTGTTCTATTCACTTTTTTCCATTGTTCTCAGGTTTTTTGCAACTGCACACAAACTTGGTATTTATGATACTGTTGCCTAGGTAATCTCAACCCTATTAGGATCTGGCCTTGCAAGACTCTGCTCCCAGAAATGCTCCTAGTGCTCCCCTCCATCTATTATGAGGTTTGGTCATTTGTCCCATAACTCCCCCTTAACAACCTGTGACACCCAGCCATCCCTCACAACACCATCGTTTGGTGGAAAAACTACATTTGTCAGCTTCTCACAATGTTTTCTGTCATGTCCAGCAGTTTCTCATGCCACGTCTTGTAGTCTTCCCTGTCCTTGTCAGTTAGCTGAGCCTCTCTTAAACTAGTCACTCACCTGCAGCCGTAACACCTTGAACTGTTATCAGAGTTTATGTTTATGTACTTAAACTGTATGAACTCTCAGATGCTGGAGGAACTGCATTTATAGTGTATGAACAGCTTGTTTAATAGGTGGATAGTTAATTATGTTGCCTATGGTCGCCCAGTGAGCAAACTGTATTTCGTAAGCATCATTACATATCAGAGGACAGGTTTTAATGAATAGGTAAGTCAGGAGATGACACCCTTGTTAAACTTCTTTTCAAAACTAAGTATTAGGGAAAAGCCCCTAAGACTGTACAACGTTGTTGGTACCTCTTTTTCTAATAGAGTGCAGTGGGGAGCATACTGGGAAGTGCAGGTTACTGAGTGCCATAGGCTTAGGCATTCGCAAGGGCATGGGGCAGCAAAGTATATCCAAGCTGCAGGAGGTGGCTGGAAGTGTGTCCAGCTGGTGGAAAGATGCCTGTCTTCAGAAACATCAGTGATAGCCAGCTGGAAAGCAACAGAAAAATGGGAAAAGGGCCTGAAATTCAAGGATCTCTCTGAACATGTGGAAATTATACACACTCTTAAAAAAGACTGATTGGATTGCTGCAATCAGATGTGACAACTGGGTAACCTCCACCAACTCTTGTTATCCTTCAGAAAATAGAATTGTCTTTTACTACCGTCATTTATATTTTGACAAAAGTGATTCACTGTTATGAAAACAGCATGAATACATAAAATAGAGTAGGAAAAATGGTGATTTTTTGAAACCATGCTAGAGGTACAGTGCCCAGAAGCATTTTCTTTTCTTCATTATCAGGCATCACGGTAGTGTCTTTAACCTTTTGTAAAATGCATATCACTTGTTTGCTTTGGTTAAAACTGAAAGAACTCAAGTCTTTATTATCCTTAGCAGTGAGATGGCAGAATTATGTCTCAATGATTTTTTTTTTTTTTTTAAATCTATAATTTAATATAATATCTAATGAAGATGTTGCACTTTGCAAGAAGCAACTACTGCACAAAGCATTCAGAGTCCTTGCAAATTATGATCCCTAGTGTCCTGGTTTGAGGTAAAACAGGACCAATTTTCTGATTTGTAATTTTACTTTTTAGCTGGGCCTTTTCTAACTAACTAAAGTCTGAAATTAACAGCATATCGTTCAGAAACTGTTCACTCTCAGAGTGGTAAGACCTGATTATACCAAGGAATGGTATGCACAGAGGCTCTTGCTTATACTTATTGCTATAACAACCAAGGTCAGGTAACTTCGCTGTTTGTCCCCTTAGAGGGTCAGAAGCGGAGAAGCGTAGAGGGGTCCTATCTGCAGGGAGGAGCGGACGGGACAGGTGACCCAAAACTGACCAACAGGGTATTCCATCCCATCTGCATCACACTCAGTATAAAAGCTGAGGGATCAAAGGGGCAAGGAGGCTCGGGCTCGTCTTCCTTCAGTGGCCGACGTTTGAGGAGGACCCTGTCTGTTCGTCTGCCTTTGATCCCGATCTGAGCATTCCTGACTCTCATTCTGGAATTCAGCTCCTGTCCATCGCTGACTCCAGTCTGGGACTTTCCCTGTGTCTGCTGGTGATGCAGTCGTCATCCTGGGAGCTGGATACGGTTTCGTATATATTGTATACTTTTTTTTTTCTTTTTCTTTTCTCTATTATTATTTACTCTTTTCCTATTTATTATTATTTTCATTAAAGTAGTTTAGTTCTTCTAAACTCGTAAATCTCCTTATCTCTTCCTCTCCTCTCTGAGGAGAGAGGGGGGGGGGGGAGGGCCATCTGTTGTTCTGATTGGCCAATCCGGCCAAAACTATGACACCTAGAAAAGTGTAATTCTGATTCTCTCCCTGAAGTCGATCAGGATGTCAGTAGAGGTGAAAAAAAACTGGATGTGAAATCACTCACTAATGTAAAAAGACAGCAAAAGTCAATGTTTCATTTTAGGAATAAAAATGATCTAGAGATATCCGATCAAAGAATTTTCAGAAGAAAAAGTTGGTTTACCCCGAATTAAAAGTTTATGTGGAACAACTTTTGATTTTATTAGCAATAGCAGTCAAAACAAAGAACTGCATTTCATATTCTTATAACTAAAGACACTCCTCCCCCTGGAATAAAAAAAGGAAAATTAAATGAGAAGATGATAAGAGAATTTAAGACTTACTGATATCTTGGTAAAATTTAGCTATTTAGAAGAATTTAGAGATTTTGTGAAGTTCATTTCAGACATACAGATAGCATACAGGATATTAGAGATTGATTTATATATAGAGATCTTTAGAAGACAGACATAAACCTGGTGACTTTTTTATTAATTAAAAAATAGTTCCAGAAGAGTTTAAATTAGGTCACACGTGTCCTTGGTTTGGTGTTAAAAAAAAAAGAACAGAAAGTTTTGGACATTTCAAAGTGTTCTACTTGGAATTATTGTAACAGAATGCTTTAGTTTTGACTTTTTTCAGTCTTTCATTTTTAAAATAAATATTTTTTTTCATTTTTAAAAATAATGTATTCTTCTTTAAGATCAGCATTTTTTAAAATGATAAAGAGGGGTTAGTCACATATTTCAGATCAAACAAAATATTTTGGTGTGAACTTAAAGTATTTAAAAATACTTCAGATAACAATGTTTTCGTTCAGTCCAAACTAATTTATTTTCTGCGATTTATTTAAATTCCCCATTAGACTTAAAACCCCACTGTTCTCTAGACTAGCACTGCAACAGTAGCAATGACGAAAACATCTTATAGGGTTTGAAATATATCTGCAGTATAAGTTTAAATAGGTTCAGAGGAGATTTTAAATATTTGATTACAGATTTATACAATTTTCATGCTCTGAAGGCATGGCAGAGATTCCTGTTTTCACATATTCTCTCTTTCATGCGTCAGATATACCCATCCTATCTTGTCATCAGTACTTTTTGCTGATTCTTGGAATCTTTATTGATAATCACATTCAGACACAGAAAGTATATAGCAGAGAGTGCAGAATCTGACAGAATGCATGACATACTTCTCTAGATGGATAGTATACGCTGTTTGCCATTAACCAGAATAGCTGTGTTCCTTGACATGCAGTGAACCACGAGGAAGACGCAGAGCTCTTTCTATATTTCATAGTCAGAACTACTTTCTTTAACGTGAACAGCCTTTCATTTTTTATCTTTGAATAACAATTTGCCAAACAGGATAACAATTAGTAACTGACTTGAACACTGCCACATGCAGGTGGAATTTAAAACACAAAATTAAAAGAAATTTTTAAAAGTGAAAATTTGCTTGAGCTAAACTTCTGACAGTATTCATGCACATGAAAATGTATTTCTATTTTTCTTTTTAGTTTACTTTCATTTCTTCTTGCAAGAGCTGTAGTTCTATTTTAATTGCGCAGAATTACATTCTCAGAATTTTAAGAACTGTAACACAAAGCTTTTAAGTACCAGAAAAGCAGAGTTGTATGTGAAATATATAGACCTCAAGAAACATCAAAAAACATTTTTTTTAATTACCTCCAAAAGCTATACACTGATAATCTATTCTAGAGATAAAGGTAAGACCAGGAGTAAAGTGTTTTAAGTATTTGAGTTGAAAGCCTATTTAGAGATTTCCCTAAAATAATATATATCCAAGCTTCCCATGTATTAATTGCCCTGTCATCCTGTCTTAGAAAAGTCTGGAGCTCTTGACTTTCCACTCAATTTTTATCCCAGGCCTTATGCAAAAGAAAGATTCAACAGTCTTAGCCACACTGAAGTCAAAGCTTTGAAGGAGGAAGGGGAGTAGATACTGCAGGAGCAAGGCCACACTTACCAACTAGATAAGAATTATATGGGTGGAATTATGGCATAAATTTTAGATTTAGCTTGGAAACTAGATATTAAAATAACTAAAATGTTAAAATAAATAGTGCCAACCTTTGCTAGACAATCTGAACATGAAAGATCATTATGAACATTGCCGGCTTTTTGTGTGGTGATGGAATAGCTAGATACCTGTAAGACAATTGCCTTTATTAAATCAAAATTTTTTGTATATCTGAGATTATTTGGATGACATGCACAGCTGTGATATGACTGTGTTATTGCCTAATATCAGCAAAGCAGGGACGGGTAAAAACTATTCTTACCTCAAGCACATCAACAGAAAATCTACTAGACCAAATAAAAACATAACAGCTGATTTCCTTGTATATTAAAGGTTTCTCTAACCTGGGATTTTGGCGTTCTTGACATTCTCCAAAGAGAGGGAGAAAAAAGTTGTCCTCCATCAGGCACAGCACTGGAAGCAATCTACGAAAATGTAAACGACTGTCTTGAAATCCACAGCTCCCCATAGAGTGAGTTTATCTGAGACTACTTAATGTCATTTCTCTCAGGTTCATCTCAGCAAACACTTCTGAAGAACCTGCTGTCACGGTGTGAATTTACTAAAGATTTTCAAGAGAAAAAGTAGAACTGTCAAGTTTGTATTAACAGATAGTTATGAAGGTGGAACGAAATTGGTTTAGCTCATATTATAGGTGGGTCCAAATACAGGGTTTTGGCAAAGGATTAATTAATTAAGATCTTGATTTAACAAAATATTTAAACAGATGATGAAGTACATTGCTTTCATTAAGAAAAGTGTGTATTGCTGAATATGAACATCCCATTGCAAGAATAAACTATCTCTGAGCTTCATGATGATGGACATTCAATGCTTATACCTGGGCCGGCAAATTTAATGTTAACTTGTGTATATTTGTTCAACTCTGTCCATTCTGCGCATATTATGGAAATAGCTCATGTTTACACAACTCCAAATTTCACAGTCCACAGAATGAATGACATTCAGTTTGGCTGCAGTGGGAGAGGCGTTTAAACACCCTCTATGGTATCACAGACAAATGCCCAAATGTTACAAAGCATTTGCCTCTAATTGTTAGGGAAATCCACTTTCTGCCTTATAGACAAGGCCTGGAGGGATTGCAGCAGTGATGTAGCGCTTCTTTTCCTCCTCATTTGTTCCCATCTGCCCATGACTCAGGCAGACCAGACACTTAAAACCTAACATTGGTGGCTGAAGCTCGGTGGTTTCCATGAAAATAGTAAGGCAGTTTTGAACTGAATTCCCCAAAGGGAAGGTGTTATATCCCTACGTGCATGTTCTCTGATCAGATAGCAGTGACAAAAGCTGAAATTTTAACTAAGAATTTAAGTGAGCAAAAAATCTATACAAACATCTGTTGTATATCTTTATTAATCCAAAGACATTTTTAGAAGTACTGTTTTGCAAGAATGCTTAGGTAAAAATCAGTAATTTATAGTTCTCATTGTTTTTAGAAAATATATTGCCTTTTTTTTCCCTGTGTGTGAGAATCTAATGTTAAGTCTGAAATATGTATTGCATTATTTTCTTCCCCCTTGCTGTTTTGGAAAACTTAATGGTATGCATGAGCATTATCCTTCATGGTAAATTGCTTAGATTTTGCTCTTAAAACATATTTTACCCTGTAAAAATGTGCATTTTATATTACAATGAAATAAAGCTATTGTATTTATGCATTCCAAATTATTAACTCTCTCTTACATTACTGTTGATAAACATATTTTTACTATTTATCTTTCTTTTACATGTCTCCAGTCATCCAGGCAGTATCTGCACTTAGGTAACTCAATTTTTTTTAATTATGATTTAACTTCAGAGATGTGCAGTTAAAGAATCTATGAGTAAAACTTTAGGGACAATAAAACAAGTTTGGTTAAAACTGAAATATTCTCCTCAGCTTCACTTAAAACTAAAGGGTTACTATTCCTAAGCACATGAAATGTGTGGCTAATAGTTGAAAAATTGATAAGTTTTATGTTACACATTTCCATGTTTCCTGGCTTTCTGGAACAAGAAGCTGGTAGACTGTTGTGAGAAAGTACATTTGGCTTTTTCATCCCTAGAAACTTATAGTTTCGGGATACTTGTAGGAAAATGTACTTCAGAGAATTTCCAACGATTTTCATCCGCTCATACAGTTATTTTAGCAAACTCTAAAAAGATAGAGATCACATCCACAGGCCATGCGGACAAGTATTTTGCTAGTTTTATAATCTTGCAATTTGAATCAAGAATACAATCTTGGCAGTGTTTTAAAATATAAGATAAAAGTAATCACAAACTGAGGTACAATGCAACAGGCAAATTTAAAAAGCAATATTTTAAATGTTATTAGAAAACTGTTTTCTTAATCCAAGTTCAACTATTGCCCTTTTTTACTTTGCTAGAATTTTCTGCTCTCTCCTGCCATAATTTAAGTATACCCGCTAGCATTTTTTACCCAAAGCCCAGGCACCAGATGGACCTCAGGTACATGCTTGTTAGCCACGTCCCTAGCCCCATCTCTGTCCCCATCTCCTGCTGCTGGATGTACCCTGAAATTGGTCCATCACTTTCCCTGCCTGGAGCTGTCAATAGACCCCATTGCAGCACCCAGCTCTGCTCAACATGGTCGGACCCTGAGAGGCAGTGCCCAGTGGAGAGGGTACTGGCTGCCCTAGAGTTGCCTTAGCTCCCAGTTCCCTGTCCCTTAGGGAGCAGGCGGCCCTTTTTTGGAATGTTTGAATCAAGGAACAGTTTAAATAGGTTTCAATACCTTCAATTATTACTGCGACAGAAAATTGTCAGGGGTTGTTACTGCCTGGATAACATCACTGATATCTTTTCAAGTGACAGGATATTTTTTAGTATGAGCCAATCTTTGCATCATTAAGCACATGAAAAGCTTTTATTAATTAATAAAGGACGCAATAATCTGCTTTATTTGACATTGGTGGAAGAAATGAGTAGGAGACTCATTAAAATCCAGGTCCAGCTGATGTCAATCTCCAGAGCATTACTCATTTAAATGAAATTAGTATTTTACTTCTAGGCAAAATTCAGCAATGAATTTAAGTACTAGAAGTTCCATTTAGGATTTGTGCTTAAATATCTTTCTACACTGGGGAGTAGGTATGTTTACAAATCTTAAAATATATAACAATTTGAAAGAGTAGTTGTTTAGGCTAAATAATGTTTAAGTGTCGTTATTTTAAAGGAAAACTATTATTATTAAGAAATGTTATTTTAAAGTCTAAATGCTTCTTGCAAGAAAGGTAGATTATATAAACCCATATATCAAAACCGACAAACTGCTTGATATCATCAAATGCATTTCATGCCTTTATAAAACTAATCAGCCAAAATCAAAACCAGATTAATAACAATAACAACAATAGCAACAACAACAGAACAAAATATCTTTTTCAGCAATACATTTTAAAACCCTAGTATGGTTAAAATAATCGTGTAACCTGTCATCCTTCCTATTTTAGAAATAAATGATGTTATGAGGTAAAACATTTATTGTAAGGGAAACAACAATTGAACGCCATTGTTAGAGTGGCATAATATGGTTGAATAAGAAGAGCCTGCTTGGACCATGCCTCCAAAACATCAACTTGCTTACTCTTAAGAGAGAACTTTCTCATGATTAAGAAAAAAAAAAAGCTGCAGAATTCAGTTAACGTGGCAAATTAAATTGGTCTAAGAATTCTTTCCCTGGCTGCCTTACTGCCTTAGACACTCTCTCACACTACATTTTGTACCCCAGATATGATTAAATAGACCAAAAAAAAAAAAAAAATCTAAATTTCTCTGTGTGACAGAAAGGAAGAAAAAAGAGAAAAGTCCATAAAGAACCTGATCAAATTGTGTGGTGATTTCAGACTGTTGTAAAAAGGCGGTCTCAACTCAACATAAATATTTAGATTAACAGGTACATTTGCAAAGAACCTTTGCCTGTCTTCCAAGCAGAAATATCTCTATCAAATTCTGAAAATAGTATACATATAACACATTGACATTATTAATTGGGTCAGTAGATAGAACTGTATTTGTTTGGAGTGGAGGAATAAGAAGAAAATTGTGTGGCGAACGGTCACAAGGCACCAAGGCAGTGTTTAATTTCCATCCAGACTACTGTGCTCCAATTCTGTGAGTAATACAGAATGATGAACACGGTATACAGAGACAGGAACACGGCATGAGTGTTTATTTAAATGATGTAACATGTGAAAAGCATGCATTTATCTGAACACTGTATCAAAAGAGATAAGAGTGATGTCTAGAGTAGGCTAGGCTGGGTGGATGTGGGTGGATTCATGCATCCTATAGCAGCTGGCACCCAGGGTTAGCTGTTCCTTAAACCTGAATTTTAAATCAGTTTAGGTGGAGTCAGTTGAATTGTCCAGCTGGATCTGACACCACACTCCCAACAGAAGTGGAGGAAACAGACCCATTCTGCCCTCACTTGCTCTCTTCCCCTCTGCACTCCTGCACAGGCTCTGGTACTCATAATCTAAAGTCAAGCTAGTCAGTTCATTAAACCAGCAAAAATTAACCCAGCAAAGAAAAGTGATTATTTTTTTAGCATACTGCCAGGATTCAGTACAGGGTCATCTATACACCGGAGGTGTTGCAAAGAAGATAGCAGAACTATCTGATCTGGGATTAAGAAGAACTGGAAATTACTTCCACAGAGAATATGGATGCTGGCCTCTCTTGGTCCGTCAGGAAACAACGGCAGGAAGATGTGAGAAGGAGAGGCATTTTTTTTTAAATTTAGTCAAACCATTTGGCTTGTTCAGATACTCCTGACAACCAGATCATCATCTTACATCTTTGAGGATGGAATGATTTAAGCAGCTATTTTAGGGGGAAAAAACTACCGCCAAAAAAAAAAAATAATTAATGAATTTGCTGAAATACTTTTTTAAAAAAATAATAAAATAATTTTGATAGAAGGAAAAAATGTCCTGGCAATTCTAACAAAGCCAGGATGCCCAGGACTCAAAATAATATGATAATTTGAGCATTTACTTAGTAAAAGGTTTGAGACAAATCCCCTTTCTCTGAGAGTATTTGAATGTGTGTATATAGATTGATATAGATTATATAGATATTGATATGCACAGAGAGAGAGACAGAGATAGAGATATAGATATGTCTTTTTGAGAGAGTGCTTTAAACATCCAACTCTCAGCTGTGCAGTTAGGGTGAGAGAAATCTCTCTCATTTATGCCATCTTTTGCTGTTTAAAAATACTTTTATACACCTGAATATTTTTCCAGTCTAAATGAAATTGCTTTCATGTCTTCCTCTTGGTTTTTATTGTTGTATCTCTGTGTTGGCTTTTTTTTTTTTTTTTTTTCGCCAGGGAGCAAAATGCAGTCTATCTCTTCTGCTTATTCCTTAACCTAAGGATTTTTTTTAAGATCCTTTTCTGATCTCCAATACTACATATATCCAACATACTACAAGGTCTTATTTTGTATTTTCTTGCTATATCTGTGTACTATGTTAGGGTTTTTTTTCAAATTTTTCATCATAACCCAAAATAACACACTCTTATTTTGCCATTAATCCAAATTGCAGCTTGAAATCAATCAATACTCTTGACACGAGCCTTGATCTCACCCTCTTCTGAGATAAAAAAACATCCTGATGCTTCAGTCTAATATATATTGTCATTGTCTGATCACAAGATGATGCTATTATGGATAGCTTATGGGAATAACCTAGAAAGAAGGACTTATGCTCACACAATAGTGTGATAATTTTCTATGACATATTTCACCCGTAAGTATCTTGAAGAGCTTTACAAATTGATTTATATTCTGCACACAAGGATAATTTCATCCATCCATGTTTATTAGCTGTGCTGCAACACTTCAGTTTAGGACAGGCTAAAGGCCATATCCAGCCCAAAACGCAAAGTGAATGTACTCATAAAACATCCCTCACAACAGTTAACACTTCAAACTGCTTCCGTTCAGTGCTGTACCTACAGCAAAGCATCATTCCTAAAATATCAGGCTATTGAAGGAGTTACTGTCCAGATGCAAAACTGAAATTCAATTTACCCTTATTGTGTTCACAACAATAGTTTTAGTTAGAATATATATGCAAAGTGAGATTTTGGATACTTTTTTTGCAGCTTGTAATTGCAACTATTTTTAAAATGCATGTTTCTGTTTGTTTGGTTTTTTCCTGGTCAACTTTAATTTCCTGATCAATTTTCACAATGCTGTGATGTGATAGGGATGACTTCCTTGGGAATATACATCAGTTAAAATTATCCATTTCCAGTGGGATTCATCTGAGGATTTTAGAGTAATATTTTTCTACCTGGATGAAAGATATTTATCTAGTTTTAACACAGAATTTCTTCAAAATCATGTCACATTACCTATTTTTCCTTCTCTAAATTTGTATTAACACACTTTTTTTCGCTTTTGTCTAAAATACATTTTGAGTGAGTAGTCATTGCTAGGAGCTTTTGTTGATTTGTGGGTTTTGTTATTTTTTTTTTTTTTAACTTGCTTTCATCTGTAGGTTGCATTGAATTGTTTATAAACTTAGAATGCAGTATCCTTTCAGAACTTTTTCTTCCACATAAGAGCTCTCCAACTTTTTTTTTAATATTTTTTTTTTCTGAAACAGATGCCAGATACGTATGATATATTTCAAGGAATTCATATGGCATAAATTCAAAACAGATTTTCCAAGTGACTAGTTTTCCTAATATCTTGAAGACAGGCTCTGCTAGATAGAAGAAGCTGTTGTCCTGAAATTTTGAATTAGAAATGCAGCCAGGAAGCTTTATCCTAGAACGGTCAAGACATCGCATGCGGAGTCCCTCAGTCATTAGGCCATTATTATTTTCATGTATACTTTTTCTGATGGCCAAAGCTCACACAATAGTAGAAAGCACAGTGAACTCGCTATCTGAGGGCTAATGAGTAGGACAGCTTAGCGAGGATGGCTGCTTTGTTGAATTTTTTTCTTAGCTTCTCATGAATTGAATTCTTCCCCATACAGGAGTATGTCTAGAGGGAAAATTCTATAGTGAATTTCTATAGATAAATCTGTAAAGAAAATAAGTTTATAGGCAAGACTTTTGAGTGACTTTGAGATTACTATTCAGATATTAATATTAATTTGCCTGCAATATTAAGAAATTTAATAATCCTCAATTTAAGAGGTGGAGGTTTTGGGGGGGGAGCTAATCTGTGAAAATTTCTTAGAAGTCAAAGGCCTAGTCTTTCTCTACATTAGTCAATGACGTAGAAATCAAAGTAAGTTCTCCATTGTTTACACATTCAACGCAGCTGTTAATTCCGTTTTCTGCCTCATCAGGTAAGGAGCTGTGTGTAACAGTTACTTGGCTGCTGTAGCAACAATTTTGAGAAAGATTTCTGGGACAAAGCATACAAGTAACTTCTCCTCCCAAAGCTCTTCCACTAGCACTCATCGCTTCTGTTACTGTGGCCTGTGTGCCTTCTTTGCTAGATGAACACTTTGTATTTGATGACAAAGGCTTGGCCAAAGTTAACCCAAATCACTGGGTATGGATGCCTCCCTGTTTTCTGCTCCATCATTTTTTTGTATCTCAGCAATATATTTTTACTGAACTGATTTTTGGGGGTAAGTTTTGAATAATCAAAGGTATATTACTGCCATTGTCAATCTCATGATTAATACTCCGTTCTCCTAATATTTCCTTAATGATGGCTACCTTACAGAATTTATTTTCAGTAACCTCTTAATCTATGTAAAACAGATTACCTGTATTATATTATATCTTAATCAGAACTTCATGCAACCCCAAATCCCTTTGAAATATCTTCTGTTATTCTATGGACACTTGTGAGCTAATTATTCAGGCCTTGTTTATCTTTCGTAAATATTGACTACCTTCATGGTGGATTGTTGAACTGCTTTTTCTTTTTTTTTTTTTTTTAGAATATTATCCTTGGTTAATTGCAATTATGGTACAGAAATACTTAGAATGTCTATATATTCATAATATATATATGGAACTGTTCTTTATTCACTGACACTAAGAATGACTAAATAGCAGCTCTGAATCCCAATAAGTGAACACAAACTTTAAATCCAGTGGCAAATTATGTTATTCTGGTGACCCCAGAGTAACAGGTTTGAACAGTTTTTATGTTTACAGATTTTTTTATTGTTCAAAGAAAACATTACAGCTACTGCTGATAACACTTTCACTTTTTTTTTTTTTTTTCCCCTCAGGGAAAGTAGAGTATAGTCTCATTTTTTCAGACATTTATGTTCTGATACTAGTTTATTAACTTCATCTGAGTTCTTACTTGCTCTTTTGATTGTAAAATAGAAATTAATTTCTATGTGTCTAGTTCAGAACCTATTTCTTGGGTTATTCCTGTAAGTTGATGGAACCCACAAAGGTAACTCAAAGGTAAGAGGGACAATCAGTTTCATTCACTGACTCACATCTTGACTGCTGTGTG
The DNA here is from genome assembly GCA_008658365.1 of Alca torda. NCBI lineage: Eukaryota > Metazoa > Chordata > Aves > Charadriiformes > Alcidae > Alca > Alca torda. The sequence goes on along the minus strand of CM018077.1, from coordinate 78,603,899 downwards.
AATGAACCACAGATGGCATAATAAAGACTAGGACTGAACTACTGCTATGTATTCTCTTTCAAGATAACTGCAGAATGTTTCTGAAAATCCTTGGGTTAAGGAGCTGTGCATCAACTTCAGTGTTTATTTCTGTCTACTTTTTTTCTTTTTTGTAATTTAGATACTGGGATTTGCTTAAGAAAACAAAAAGTGACCTCTACTCTTAATAAAATTTGAGAATCTGCATTGTTTCCTGAAAGACCACTACAAATCTTCTCCACAGACGAAGATAAAATCAGAGTTAATGAATGGTTTCTTGTCAGTGATAAAGAAAGGACCTCTAGTTCCTATTCCCAAAGGGTATCATTAGGGACTTTAAGAATTCAGGGAAGAGCAAAACAACATGAGTGTTATGGGCTCCATTATGTGCTTTGACAGGATAATATTTGTGTCATATTTCTCATATCTGACAGTCTGGTTTTAATAAAGGAAAATATCTCTTTCTTACATGTAGAAACAGAAGCTTGTTTCTGAAGAGCCAACATCTACCTCATGCAGCCAGTAGCTCTGAAACTATACTTTAATTGCAGTCAGATTACTATTCTTAGTCTACAAAGCAAAAATCATTCTTGACTATACATTTGTGAAATAGACTGCATACACTGAAGTTGACTAAAATACGGGCAATTTCAGTTGCTGATGTTGTCAGCAAGGCTTGTGAACAGACACCAAGCAGCAGCTCAGAACAGGATGTGTGCAGCACTGCCGAGGTGTGTGAGATACAAGAAGGCAACTGCCCGAGTTCTCCTTTAATCTGCCCATAGTGATAATACACAATCATGATGAACCTACCAGAAGCTATTTAAAGTTAAGATTTTGGAATGTGAAAGGTAGTTTCTGAAATAGGTCTGGGCTGCTTAACACCATGTTGGAGTATAACAATAGTTCGGAGGAAGGACAGTCCCTGTGTTCCTTGCACTAGATCCAAGGACAATCTCTTGTCTCTTCTGGAAGCCAAAACCAGTTTTGCTATTGATTTCAGCTGGAGCTGCACTTCAATCCAGCAAAAAAATAGCATGAATTAATCAAGTTTTGTGTATGATCACAATACAAGGCATGCGACTGCACTGCAATTGTTCCTGGCATGCTAGGGCACAATATCTAAAAAACCGGCATGATGTTTAAAAAGAACTCTTTTTCTTAACAACCAGTTTTCACGGGATTAAGGCGGCTAAGCACACACTAATGTATTGAATCTAATTCATTATCTCCTGTAAATTTTGTTTTGATGTTTTATCCAACATTGCTTTTCTTTTGATTCATAAGAACTGTTTTGAGTTTATAGAGTTCCAGTGGGGAGCAAGATGTTGTGAATTTAATTGGATGGTTTTATAAAGCTGAGGAAAGTACAACAATTAGAAATAATAAACCCATGAAAGTTCATAATTAAAAAGAAAACATGAATAAATGATCATTCTTGAAGAATATTGGTTACCTCTCTGAGTAGCTGAGCTTCCTGACTCAGCATAATGTTGATTTAAAAAAAAAAAAAAGAAAAAAGACTTAAAAACCATAAAACCCCCTTCAATTTTCCTGTAATGCCAAAGCGCTATACAGCTTTGGACAACAAATGCTAATGAAAGGAAGGCCAAGAGTATGCAAACCTTTTCTTTATAAATTCAGCAGTCAATTTTACCAAACTTTTCACAGCAGTAAATATTTTCTCAGCAATAAAGGTTAAGGCTGACCTGACACTTCGTATTTTATACCTATCAATCAGAAATTAAATTCCTGAAGAAAAAAAAAAAAAATCCCTTATGACAAATACTATCACCACAGAGATCCAAACACAGTAAACACAAGTGCTTTTCTAGTCTGCCCTATGAAGGAGAGTAGATAGGCAGTTCTCTAACAGCTATTCTACCGTTGAATGTTCAGAACTACTTCCCACTTTGTAGTATCAGCAAACACTGATACAATTCCATAAACCACTAAGCTAAAAATAATGTCCATGTGCACTACATAAAAATGTCTTATCAATTTTATTTTAATCATAGATGCATTAGATTCTTTCCCTAATCACTGTCAATAGTGATGGTACCAAATATAAATACAGTAATGACTTTTAAAAGAAACTGCATGTTACCACCAAGACAGCTGTGCTTATTAATCAGCTTCCCATCCCACCCCAAAAACACCCCATACAAGCAAGTTAAATTACAATCAGGCTATCTGAAAACAGTCACTATAAATAATCCCTTTCAATTAATCTCTTTTTAAATTATAACACAACATGTCCCAACTAAAAACATTTTGATGAGTGTACCAGTATTTCTCATTTCTCAACTTTTGACACTTTAATAGGCTTACTTTGCTATGGATAAATCACAGGACTTTTTCTTTAGAAGGGATATCAAGCAAAAATAGAACTGATTATGCCTGTACAAAAGTCTCAGCCCCCAGAAGCAGTCAAAATAAGTGCACTTGGAGGAGATGGATATGAGTAACAGAAATTTTGACTTCTGAATGTATGTTAACATCAGGAGTAATTCGATTAAGGACATAAGTTTATTTTAAACTCTAGAAAATGTCTGGAGCTATTTTAAAGACAATTACTTGTGGGTTTTTTTTTCAATTGGGTTTCCACTGTCTGCAGTGGAGCACAGCTATACCTCAGGTAAGTGTAAGGGTAGGTAGTACAGGTACCTAAAGCAGCCCAGCTGCTGCCTACTAACACCTGGTGTAAGCTTTTTTATTTTCCTTCTCAGAATAATGAGACATAACCATAGAAAAGTCACTGTCTTCAGTTCTGACTAAAGAACTTCAGAGCCATAAGGAAGAAAATTATTATTCCCAGTGCCACCCTGTTATGCTTTCTCCAGTATCCCTGGATCTTCCAGCTGCTTACTGTAAATTTTTTCTCCATTGTGAATTAAAAACAAAATATATAATCATCCTGGACAATTTAGCAACTTTGTTACTTACCCAGGCTATTTGTCTTTTGCTTTTATGAGTTATTTATCTAATCTATTACATTTATGAAGCTTTTATTAGTCTTTGGGCCCTCCTCTCAAAAAATTAGTTGCAGTTAGGAAGTTGGTTCTTGAAGCAATGTTGGTCTAAGACTGTACAATGAAATTCAGCTAGCCTCAGAGCTAAATCAAATAACTTGTTTCTTTTGTACAAGCAAACTTTTGCTGGTGTCAAGTACGTAGTCTGTCTGTGCAGAAACAGGCTCAGTAGCAATGTCGGTTCTCTTATATTTCTCTCATTCAGTTTTATCAGGATTTTCTCAGAGACTGAATGTGGTGATTTGTCAGGCAGTTTTTCAGACAGTTAAAGAAGAGAGTTGAGGGTTACATCTGGCTAGTCATCCTTTCAACAACTTGGCAGCGATATTCTTCCAGCAGTTCACCTAGTCTTCTGAACTGGGCTTAAACCATACATGTGTCACTAGCATGTCTCATACATGGAGTCCTTTCATTATCAATATTTCTCAGTAATTTCTTTTGGACTCTCAGCCGCTCCTTTTCATTGTGGATGCTAGATGTTGGAAGTAATATGTTTGAAATCACACCCCATCATGAAAACAGCCAAAGCAGGCAACTGTTAATGAATATTACTTCTGAAATGCCCAATGAAAAAGAAGATGTCTTTTAACTTTTCAGTTTTTTAATGACCTCTTGCCTTGCAGTTCCAAAGAGAAGTAAAAATTCTACAGAACTACAGGGTAGTCTGCGGTAACCAAAAAGGTATGTGCTTTTTTCTTTAAGAAAGTCAAAAACTATTCTTTATCACTGTGGTCAAATAGTGTTGTGAGTTCATGAGGTTCTTTGGGTCACTTTTGCAGTTTATGTGCTCCTATCCTGTGTTTTCCACCCACTGCTTGCTGGTTGTGCTCCAAGACTCTGTGATTTGACACTGTTTCTCCCAATTTCAATATGTCTTTGTGTGGAATGATAACAAGATTGTTTCATAACTTGTGCCAAATCCATTTTAAGGATAGGATAAAGCTGTTCTTAAGAGCCTGAACTCTCAGTAACTTTTACATTTGGGGAAGCTGTAACACTGTCCCATGAATAAATACTCTTGTAATTTGTTCTCATTTAACAGTAGCAGCAAAATGATACCACGATATTTTTTTCTGATGTCAGTTTAGTAACGTGATACTAGATTACAGCAATTAATCAAAGAGCTCCTCACACAAATATTCTGTAACAGATTTGGATAAGCTCTGGGTCAGGTTTCCTTGGTATTTTGGGATCTTCAGCATCTAAAGTTTTACATCCAGGTTACTTAAAGTAATTTAGGTATATGTTGGTTTGGAGGACAGGCTACAGAATGTATGAAGTTTCTTCCAATCCTATGACACATACACAAACAAATTTTAATGTCAAATGCAAATCCTCCTTGACACCATTACTGACTGTTAGTGCTTGTGGTTTTGCTTTTGCCTTTGGTTTGTAATTAGCATGAAATTGAACATCTTCAAATACCAAAGAAAACTGTCACATGGCTGTACATCTGCAAAGTATCCTTTCTTAACGTTGTGAGTCCCCGGCCCAAGCTGTAAACCTTCAAACAATAATCTGTGAACTTTAGCTTGTTATCACTTCACTGGAAGGAGCAGTTCAGTGGGAGTAAAACTGCTGGTAATTGCTGAAATGCCTGTGGAAGTCAAAACATCATAGCACTCTGGATAAGCTGCAGAACAATTTCATCAGCCAAGCAAGGGAAATATAACTCCAAACAGTAATTTTACGTCTCCTTCCTTAGGGCTTTTTATTACCCACAAAGTAGTCACAGAATAGAAGCAAATGAACTGAGAAATGCTGAACAACATACTTCCTGGAGATATCCTTCAAAACATTCAAGAAAGACAGAATTCACTTTTCTTCTTCTTCATCCTACTTTGACCTGAATTCCACTTTCTTATATTCTCAGACAGATGGGAATGTGTAACTCTTGTCAGATTGCTGCACTACTGTTTTATGATTTATTAACATAGAAGATAAAGGCAGAGTGGATTCTTTAGAGCTAATCACAATCTGCCAAATTCAGAGCATAAAATAGAATGCAAGTCTGTTCCTTTGCAAAAGTGTACTGGTGAGACTGCAGCATCTTGAAGAAACTAGGAATAGAAACTATCAGAGATGGATAAAAAATTATTCACATTCCTCTCTAGCATTAATGCTGTTTTTTAAGTTTTGGGTTCTGCTTTAGGTAGTTGGGTTTTTTTGTTTAGTTCTTTTTTAAATCAGCATATAAATTCAATTTGCCACTGGAGTCTGTGAAAAGGTCTTAAGAGAAAGTCATATCAGGTACTCTTTCCCTATCCTTTGTCTGCTGAATGGTTTGAATCTCAGCATGTGTCAAAATGCAGCCTTGCAAGGCTTGCAAACTCAGCAAGATTGAGATAGAGCACATTATCCTTGACTTGCAAATGCTCACTATTATTGTTTTTTTGCTGTTGTTATTCCTGTTCTTATTGTTACTACTGTTCTTTTCCCCTCGTGTAGTTTCTTATTTCCCGTATCTCCTAGTAAGGAGGTGATGGATCATCTGCCTCTGAAGACAACAGCAGTGCTAAGCAAAATAGCTTGGCCTGTGGGAGTCTGCAAGGGTTCTGTCAGGTACCTCGTATCATACAGTCATGATCCTCCATTTCTGAAATGCTGTTTTCACTAACTTCTCCATTAAGCATGTCAGAAACCATTAAACATCTGAAATACATTTATATGAGACCTGAATTCAATGTCATTACTTGCTCAGAAGAGAAAAAGCTGGTTTTTTTTGTCTTTGTGAAGAAAGGCAATTTTAACTTTGTCACTACAAGACAATTATCCAGCTAAAAGATGAAGCAACATTGCTAGTCACTGTAGTAACTCAGCTGAGTAACTACAGTAATTCAGTTGGTTGTATTTGTTCCCATTTTAACCTTTTTAAATTAAAAAAATAAAAAAAAATAAAAAATTAAATTCACTGAAACACATTCTGCTTTTTTGCTTACTATTATTAGTGTAAAATGTCAGAAGGGAGAAACCAGTGTGATTTTGTTTCCAGGTTGGTACACGGACAGACAGCTACAATGTGGAGCAAGTTTGGAAATCTTTCAAGGAAATTATTGAGTTAGCTTTCCACAACCAGGAAGACAGAACTGGATAATACCATACCATCCAAAATTCTGTAACTGCATGTAAATCTGGATTAGAAGGGTTTGCAGAATACAGACTAAATTAACCTTTTGCAATGAACCTACAATATGTAGTAAAAGATTAAAATTCATAACTCTAATGCACTGTAGGAAGGAGAGATAAAATACCATAAATGTTGCCAGTATCCTGAGTTCTTGCAGTCATAGAACGATTGCCAAATGAAACTCCTAGATGATCTCAGAAAGTGGAACAAGCCCTGTGTATAAAAGTGTATCATGAATTTTACCTCACAGGGGTTACTCATTATCGGTGTGTGTTTCTGTATATTACAGGATCTATCTAATTGTGTTCTTATGCTTTTCTTTAACTTTTACCTCAATAACGTCTTGCCAACTTTCATTTGGGTAGTCTAAAGAAACACGGTGTTTCTATTTTCTCTACAGCTTCCTGAGGAGGGGAAGTGGAGAATGAGGTGCTGATCTCTTCTCCCTGGTATCCAGTGATAGGACACATAGAAATGGTTCAAAGCTGTGCCAGGGGAGGTTTAGACTGGACATTAGGAAGCATTTCTTTACTGAGAGGATGGTCAAACACTGGAACAGGCTTCCTAGAGAGGTGGTCGATGCCCCAAGCCTGTCAGTGTTTAAGAGGCATTTGGACAATGCCCTTAATAACATGCTTTGACTTTTGGTCAGCCCTGAATTGGTCAGGCAGTTGGACTAGATGATTGATAGACTATTCTATTCTATTCTATTCTATTCTATTCTATTCTATTCTATTCTATTCTATTCTATTCATCTTTATGAGGTACCTAAACCATTCCCCTAACTAACCTCAGGAACCATCTCCCTCTGAAATAACTATTTGATGAGCACCATGTTTGTATTTTCCCCTCCTTACCAATAATACATAATTCACTGCATCCTCAGATAACATTGATCTGCATCACACTGGTGACCAGCTGATCAATACCCCCCTGCCCCTCTCAAAGCTAAGGAAGATCGCTTTTTCTTCATTATAGTTCTTTTGGGGCTAATATTATATATCATACAATTATCCAACAGCATAAGCTTTTAAGAGTTCTTGAACTAGATTCTGCTAGCAATTGCCAAGCTATGTGATATTGTATTGCAAATAAATATGAGTCTGTAAAATATGTGACATTTATGAGTGCAGCAAGGGAATACCAAAAGAACCCAAACAAACCCAAACAAACAAAAAAAAAACCCACAAACCCCACCCAGAATATGTTTTCCCTTATGAAATCAACTAATTTAAAGCTATTCTTGAGTTACTTAAAAATAAACAATCAGTAATAATTAGAAGTAATAGAACACAGTTCCGAAAGCACATCATAAAGACAGGCAAGAATCATGAACCTGTATTTGATTATAAAGGACAATGAGACAGAAAAGGAGAAAAAAATATTTGTCCAGCTTTATAAAGCACATTAGTGCTGAAATTGGGCACATAATACAAGAACGTGTAAAATTCTTCCTTCGTGTTAAAATGTTCTTCAGGATGGTATTACAGAACACTCACAACTTGTAATGCGATGTAACTGACACTCTGGTTTTAAGACTATTGCTGAATTAGACAAGATTCAGTTTCAAGGTTTGCACAGCCTTCTATGATGCCTGAGAAATCAATTCCTCTCTGCCTCAGTTTCCCGTATGAAAATAATGACTAGAATCACTTCTGGCTATGGTTCCGGCATAATACAGAGCACATATCTGAGACTGGGTCTTGGATGTACTTTGCACTGTGGAAACACGTGCCAAATAACTGGTTAACACGGTGCCCCACGGAAACCATTGTACCTGTGTTTCAGACTCTCATTCAGTTCTGTAGCCAAGGCGCTCTGGCCAGCTTTCACCTCTCGTGCCATGTAGCTACAACCCTCCTTTTAAGTTTTCATATTTTATAAAACTGGCCATTTTTATTAAAAACCTAACTTACCATTTCTTAGAAAGCAGCCTTCCTGACTGCTTTCCATCAAAAAATGAGTTTTGATGGAAAATACGTAGGCCTGCAGCTGTCAATTCAAATTTATCCTTCTTTCCATCTTAATGCCAAAATTAACTCCATTTCAATAAAGCAGATCTTGTATGTAGCATACCACAATTCAATCAATTTTGTGTAAGTTCATAGGCATTCTTACAAGTTCCTATCTTGAGACAAAAGGTACTAATTAACTCTTTCTTGCCATTCTCTCTTTCTGAATGGGAAGCTGTAATTAATTCCTCTGAAATTTTCATTATTCCCCAAGCTGTAGCTAACACGTCAATAGCAGTTATGTACAGGTACTTCAAGGATTTAAAACAAAAGGGTAAAGTATGCTTGAGGCCAAGTCTTGTCATTCTAATCCTCTGTTTGAGATTGTTTATTTAATTAATTAATTATGTCAAACTAAGAAATCAACTTGGCCATTGTTTAGCCAGAAGAATAAGTTCATGTTTACTAATTTCACATACTGTTTTCCAGAGGAATAAAAGACAGCAAATGTTAAAGTAAAGGAAAAATATATTTGAAAGCCTGTTAGTCTTTAATCTGTGTTTTTGCTTTCCCAAGTGAATCAACATAAAATTACTTAAGAAGGTGTTTCTCTAAATCTCATGATATAGGAAGAAAGTATGTTGAATACCTGCACGTTTCTATTTTTTAGGTGACTTACTGCAAAACAATCATGCAACCATAGTGGCTGCTCAAGTAATGATGAAGAATTTTGTTGTTACTTCTCTCTATTTCATGGAAACCCTTGTAGAAAACTCATAGTCAAGGTTCAGTTAGTTCTATGGCATTTATTCAGTTAAATCTTTAATGTCATTTGGGAAGTTTAAAATAAATATTGTTCATAAGAAAAGTATTAAGGGAACCATTTGGATAAAATTTGATTTTCTGATTGTTTAGAGTGGTTTAGGGACTGATGCAAAATCTACTGGAACTAATAAAGTGACTCCCATTGATATATTGGTCTCTAGAATAGACACTGACAACAATTACATTTCATCTCTTCTTAAATTCTCCATATGTTAAAGGATTTATAAGACACATAATTTATAAATGACTTCATCTTAACTTTTCAAATGTAGGTAGTTTAGGAAAATGTAGGTAGTTAAGGGAAAAATCCTGGTTACAGTGATGTTCATGTCATCTCCCTGCCAATCCCCATATTTTACAAAAACTCCTCTTACCTCAAAATGTATAATGGAGGTTATATACATTAAGTTATAGTTCTTTATTTACACATAGGAAAACTTGTAGGATTAATTTTCAAATTAGAGAAGCAAAAAGAAGTTAAAGCTATGATTTAATTTCTTAACACTAATTAGCTGCTATTAGTGTAACACTACTAATAATGAGAAATAATTTTAATGCATATAAAATTTGTTTAGGTAAATTCAGATACAGAACTGTGTAACCTCAGCTATGCTTAAAATAATACATTTTGTGATTTATGGAAAACAGAGTGTTTGAAGAAACGCCAGTGTTGAAACCAAGAAAGGCTATAATTTTTATTTTGGGAGGACGATTCAGATTTATAGTCTCTATCAACTTGTATGATTCTGAGTGCACACATAACAGTGTGACCACACAACAGAGCGTCTGGAGGTTGTCAGCTTCTGGCCCCTTCTTCCTGGGGTAAATTTGCACATGGCTTTAACTGAGATCTGCCATAACCCATATACAATAATTTTCGTTACCAAGAGGGTGGAGTTTTTTCTCTTTACCCTTAGATCTCTACTGTTCCATAAAAAATGAAGGAACACATAATGGTAATTATTCAGTCTGGAATCTGACTGTAATGTTAAACAAATTAAAACAAACTAGTCGTGGATAGGTTTTGAGGGTTTTTGTGGAATTTACATTTTATCAGTTGCATTTTTGCTAAAGTGATTTAAAAACAAACTGAGATTAGCTGTGCACAAAAAAAAAAAGTATATTTTGCCGCTGTTAAAATTTACTTTCTTTATAGGTTACTTCAAAAAAATCAAAACACAATGTTATTGAAATAGTTCTTTCTTTTGGTGTTGTTTATGTTATTTACAGTAGTAGAACATGTGGTAGAAAGAGAAGAAAAGAATACTGTTCGTTTACATTTGCTTCTTGTAAAATAAAAGAAAAAAAAGCCTATATTTTATTCTTGATAGTGACATCATTTCAGAGCAAAATCTAAACTGATTTAATAATAGCAGCAAATGATTTCAAGAAGTAAGCCATGACTCAGAAAGACAAAATATCATGAGATCAAAGTCTCAGAAGGACCTAGGAAGATCATGATTCATTTAACTAGAGGAAAAGTGATTCTCAGTGTCTCACAGAAGTGTAACTCACAAACATAGTTTGAAAACCCAAGTGTTTTCTCAATGTGTGGAATTTTAACATCATAACTTCCATTAAAATCACTGTCCTGCTAGCAATTTCTGAAACAGGGAATAAGGATTGTATTTGTGAAAGGCACAGGTTACACAGATGGGGAATCGGTATATTAGGCTCAAATATGAGTCTTTCTGTTTGTATAGGTTTATCCTTTCAAATATAACTTTAGCAACTGTGGAAAGTTTACCAGTTTTCATATCAAGAAAGGGAGGATTGAATAGTTAAAGTGAGCCTGAATAGATCCATGTTGCCGCACGCTCTGGGTGTGCCAGAGCTATGGAAAAGATTTCAACGGGAAATATGAGCCCAAATGGGAGTATGATCTGTGAGGATTATAGATCTCTAGAAGGGATCATGATGAAGAATAGTATCAGTCTTAGGCGTAAAAATCCATAAGAAGGATGTGGAATGGCTTATTTGTTTAATCCTTAACTATTAAATAAGGAGTCTGCTGATGTTTGATCAGTGGCCACTGTGATGAATTTCAGATCACTGAACACTCCTGATGGAAGGAAGGAGGTCTATAGATTCAGTTATAACCAGCTGTTTATTTCCCTCCTCCCCTCCACCTTTTTCTTGTCTTTCTGTAGAGAAATAAATTTGGGGCAAATATCAGGCATCATTCTGTAATATGGGAACTAATTTATAGAGAGGGGGAAGACAGAGTAAAAGGAATGGGCTTGGGGTTTTTGTTTGGTTGGTTGTTTTGTTGTGGGTTTGTTTTATTTTGTTTTGTTTTGGTTTTCTGTTAGCATCCCCAGATGCCTAATGGGATATAAAGAAGTTAAGATAAGGTTAGTCAGAAAAGACTCAAGATTTCCCACCAGTAATTATAACAGACAGCTGTCTAAAATAGGCAGTCAAACAGTGACCAGCTATATGTGAAATAAATGGCCTGGAGCAATTCCCTGAGGAGATGCTGACATTTCTGCAACCTCCACAGTTTGTAAAGAATCTTGCTTCTACCCCTTTTTGGTCCAATACATCTCAGCAGTATGGACCAAACAAAGACTTCAAGGTATATCTTGCTGTGTTTGAAAGGGGACTGTTGTGGAACACCAGCCTGCTGCGCAGTGACCGCTCTCATTGTTGCTATTTCACCTGCCACTGCTTGCACATAAGAAAAGTATCTCAAAAGTACTTCCCTGTCACAGCCCAGAGGCTGGACGAATGGTGATGGCACTGGTAGCACTGGTGAAATCCAGGACTGAATCTGCAGTGCCCTCAAGGTAACAGTTCTCATAAAAATTTGAGGGAAAAGAATAAGACCTGGTTTGGAATTTGGGATGTAACTGGACACTGTGCAGACAGGAGTTTATTGATACTGTATTAGCAGGGAATTTCAGTTGTCATTGAGGCAGCCCATGGAAATTATTTATGGATACATTTGCTCTCTTGCATACTTAATATCCCAGACTGAAAGTAACTCAGGCAAGTCTTGAGGCAGATATGGAAATGCAATCCCAGGATCATGGGATTCCAGGTTCATGCCATAGCCAAGGAAATGAGTGTGCAGAAAGAGAAAAGAAAGGAGGTAACGAAGAAAGACATTCTGGATAACAAGAGGTAAGCTCACTCACTCTTCCAAAAAGAAGAGGATCAAAGACTTGGAAATATCCTATGAAGAAAAGCTAACATTTAAAACAAACATCCAAATAGAGCTTTTCGCTTAGATTTTACTAATTTCATCATTTTGCTTCTGCTTTTGACAGTATTGAAACAAATATCTAATGAGATCTTGTTTTAAATCCCTATTTTAAAGAAATTTTCATTCAACATTTAGTAAAAATTTGTGGCCATTTTATGAAATAAAATTTCAGAAATTTCTTGAGGAAAGAAATGTCATTCTTTAGCCAACTCTTTTAAGAATATGAAATAATTAGAAGGACAATATCAGCTGTGTCTCCTTTAAAGCATTAAAATTAAATCCATTTATAAGTGACTTAGCCACACAGTAGAAGACTCCTCTAACTGTCATCCTAAACATGCACATACAGGCAGAAACAGGAAATTTTTACAGAAGATATTACTTCTAGTTGTGGTATAGAAATCACCAGATATGGGTGAAAGAAAATCGCCAGGCCAACTCAGTAGGCCAGATTCAGAAATCCAGATTCTTGACACCTTGCTTATCAATAGCTTTCGGGGGATTTTTTTTGTTTTGTTTTATTTTGGTTTGTTTGTAGGTTTGGGTTTTTTTAAGCAAAGTTACATATTTATCATACTCTGTAAAAGTGAATATATAAATTTTATTCAACATCTATAATCCTCCTAAAATAAATAGCATATCTGTGACTGCTACAAAAGGTATTTTTACTAAATCTTTGTATTGACATTACCATACGTGGACTCCAGCATAACAGAGAAAATAAACTTCCTGTAATGTCATTAATGGTTACGATTTATGTTAACATTGTTTCTCTTAATGGAATATATTTTCTGCCACTGCATTTAACACCTAATTAGTGTTTCCAATGGCACAACAAGCCTAAGTAATGTCAATAATAATTTTTTAAAGAGGAAGAAGGTTCTTTTTTTTACTAAAATATTACCTCCTATTTATAAACTCAGGAAGAAGGAAAAAAAAAGTAGCTTGTCAGCTTAGCTTTCCAATCCTAGAATCAAAAATACCAGAAGGTTTTAAAAGATCATAAAAGAATTGATCTGCAAAGACAATTGACTGCTTTTTATACCAGTACACAAATATTTTCTTAAGCAAGCAATAAGAATTATAAGAAAGCTCACTTTCTCTTACTGGGTCTGTTTCACATTGGACATATTAGTGCTGCAATTTTTTGCTTTTTTATGCCTCCAAGATTACTGTTTCTTCTGTATATAACAAAAGTAGACAGTAATGGGAAATACATGTAAATTCTCTTGAGCTCTACCAGCAAGAGTGCAGTGGCAGTCTTTTTCTGGCTTTCTCTGGAATTGGACAGATGAGCTAATGTTAGCAAAATGTACCAAGACAAAGATATTATTTTAATTTAAAATAAAATGTATAGAAATATGTCACTCGATACTCAAAGACAAGGAGAGTAGCTCAGCTGTTACCTAGCACGCAGAGTCCAGTGAGATGAATCAGAAGAAAGAAAAATCAACCCAACAATTACAGCTGTAAGATTCCTATTAAAAAGGCAGCTGAACCCATCATTATACGCTTGATTGTATGTCCTGATAGTCGCCAGTCTTTCAGGCTGTCACATCACTGAACCTCTCCCTGTGGGAAGGAGCTGTCATGTCCTCTGGTCTCACCTTTCTGTCAGGACTATGAATACATTGCTGTTGATTTGTGCATGTGCAGTAGATCTGGTGCTTCCCTGCAGTGCCAGCATGTGCCACTAGATCAGCTGTGCTGTGCCTACCTACAGCTGGTGGGCTCCTGGGCATCTGGCTGCTTTTGAGAAGAGCCAGGGGCAGGACCAGAGGTGAATGAATTGCCTTGGTGACCTGCAGATCATAGAACCAGAGAATACTTTGGGTTGGAAGAGACCTTTAAAGGTCATCTAGTCCAACCCCCTGCAATAAGCAGGGACATCTACAACTAGATGAGGTGGCTCAGAGTCCCGTCCAACCTGTCACGTGTCCACCTGTCCAACGTGTCAAAGGCCTTACAGAAGTCCAGATAGACAACATCCGTAGCTCTTCCCTTGTCCACTGATGTAGTCACTCCATCATAGAAGGCCACAAGGTTGGTCAGGCAGGACTTGCCCTTGGTGAAGCCACGCTGGGCCACTGCTTTAGGATGGGAAACACACATAAAAATTACAAATGAAAATGTGAAGTTGCTGTGTTTTCTTGGCCATTTAAACACATCATATATGAATTTATAATACATTATTCCCATTGTATTAATCTGAAAAGAGATTTTACAATACCCTGGTTCATAGGGAAGAAATGTAAGAACTTCATTGCATAAAATATACTGTGCTTCACTAAAAAGGATGCTAAAAGTATTTTTAAGTAACATGTCTTTCAACAAGCCCATCAATTAATTCTGCAACTTTGGAATAACATTTTCAAATGTTTTATAATTTTCTTCCCTGATAAGTTATATAAAGGAAACTATTTTTTTCCCTTAAATATGGTGCTTCAAATAAGCTGAAGCACCTATCTTCAGAAGAGCTCAACCTGAGTATTCTGGTTTGAAAGACCAGTAACTTTACCTTAATGACACTGGAAATACACACAGTAGTAGAGATAAAAGAACTTCAGCTGACTTTTTAAAAACTGATGACATCGTTCTAAATATTGTGCTTCATTCTCCAAGTTTAAAAATGGAAAAATACATACCTTCATCACAAATGTGTTGTGAGATCAAGTGTTTGGTGAACTACATACAAATACAGAACAGTATAAATGATAAGCATCATTGTTATTATTATAAACATATGCCTAGATTTCGTTACAAAGCATTCACATTATTACACAGAAAATAAGTTTTATTTTATTATGTATGTGATTTTAGCAGTGAGAATATACTTAAGCTTCTCAGTCTACACTTAGAAACCAATATTTTCCATTTATTCATCTCCATGCTAATCTACTTGGCTAACGTCTCTCCAAACACCTGCAGATGAACATTTCGCCATGCTTTAGTTTAGGTCTGATGTTAAGTCGCAAAATATCAAACCAAAATACTGAATCGCTGACAATTTCAGATCACATAAACAGTTACTGATCAGGTATAGAATGATCCTTTCTCAAGAAACAAAGCAGTCCACCTATTCATTTATCCATAAACTTCAAAACAGACTTAACAGACCTCTGTATGACAGATAAATCTTTCTCCTTAGCCATACTCTTTCTGTGCTCTCAGCAAGTCTGGAAACAGAGAGATTTATCATTTCATTCCATCTCTTTTAATAGACCTGAGAATAGTACATGTCATAAGATAACATAAGAAATAATATATGATAAACATTAGAGAAGTGTGGGTGAGAGAAAAAGATGAGGTGGGCTTTTCTGCAGCTAGAAGTCAGAAGAAATAGCCTAGTTCCAAAGCAGTGAATAGGCAGCATTTCTAACCTTATTTAGATCAAGATAAAATAAGATTATATGGAACAACCTTTCACAAATTAAATTAATTTTTATAATAGCAACTAACACAATGAAAGGAGGGTATGGACCTGAAACCTCCTCCACTAAATCTGTTCATACAGAGGACTTCAAGCTTCTGTTACAACATCATCTCTGAATTTACAAAAGAATTTCTGTTCTAATGGGTTAATTCCCATTTGGTTTTGAATACCTACTGTTTCTTATTACATCTACTTGTGATCTTACTTACCATTCACATCATACTCAGCAACTGCATACATTTCATATCATTGTATGATACTCATTTTCTTTTTCATATCTATATGACATTGTTCTCTTTCTTATTTGTAGATTGCATCAGTGATTCTAATGCTTTTTTTGGCTGCTGGGGCTGTCTCGTCTGCCTCCCGCCCCAGAGAGCTACTGCTTAGGTTGGGATACTACCCGCTGCAGTCTGTACCTCCTCCTCCAGTTTATACTCCAGGCTTGGTGTCCCCAAGGACACCTCTTGGATTATGTATTCCAAGTAGTGTTGTTTTCCTCTGTTGCAGGGCTCATGCCCAAAGGACAGATTTCTTCAGCTCTGGTGGTTTCAGTTAAGATTTGGGACTCAGAAGTATTTGGGAATAAAAATTAGATTTTGAGAAAAGTCACATTTTGATAAACTCTTCACCCCACATTTTGGACTGGCTCTGCTGTGCCTATGGTTTATACCCCCTCTTCACCTGCTCCCTGGCTTGTTGCAGTAAGGTTTTATCTGAAAAAGCAGATTGAAACGTTTGTGTTTTCCTAAGAAAGAGGAATATCATGCTTTTAGAGACACTCTGAAACAGGGTCTGTTCAGTTTTGATTGTGGCGGAAGGAAAATCAACCTCAGTGTGTATATATAGTGTAATCAATGGGAAAACAGCGATCACCATAAAATGTTTTGTATATTCCTTTGACTTGAAATATTAAGGTTTGCCTATGCAGACAAGTTAGTGAAAATTAATGACTATAAATGAGAGCATAAATTTACAGTGCTTTCAATACTGGCTGCCTCTCTGTCTGAAAAATTCTGCTACCTGCTACAAGCGTCTTTTTTGTGAGGCCATTTACTCCACCTGCAAAGTATGGCATAATACCCCATGAGTATGGAGCACTGAGTCTTTGCAGGTGAAGTTAATAAGAAGTGATGACTGTGCTATAAGTTTACACCCTAGATTGCTATAAATGATCTTCTCTATGTAGGAAAATCCTTAGAGAGGCAGTATGATTGTCCATTATCATCCATAGTTACAAAATGTGTTAAGGGTTGTCATTCAAGAATTATATATTTGAAGTTTAAATTAATTAGATACAAAGCAAAGAAAAGGACTGCTTTGACAAAGAGACCATGTGGGTGACCTTTCTAAGTGGAAACAAAATTGTTTAATTTAATGTTTCAGTAAAGGGTGGTGGGGTTTTTTTCCAGTCAAATCACTGGAATTATAGAGCAGTTACAAAAGGCTACATTGTATGTAGATGGAATGTCATTTCCTGATATTTTAAAAAAATAACTTTGTTTCTGTATTTCTGAAAGCACCAGAGACAGGTGGGGTGTGTTTGGTTTATTTATTTATTTATTAGGTTTTCTTTTTTAAAGTAACTTGGTTACGTAATTTTACATTTGGTTCCGAAGGATAAGAAGTATTTAAAAAGAAACAGTATCTGAATGATTTTAAATATGGGTAGAGAAATGGTTTAAGATAAAAATAGTTGTTTGCTTGGTGAATCTGAGGTGGTTTTTTTACCCGGATTTTTCTTTTGACTCCATGTCTGACAGACAGATGTTTGTCCTTTGCTGGCAGATAAAAGGCACAGAGAGAAAACTGTTCCAGCTGTTGTGTCTGTTCCAACTTTTGTGCATTAGTGGTAGTCACAAAAATTATTTTTAACCTTTTTCCCAACAAAATTTGAGTCACAAGGTTGTGGTACACCTGCATCGTACTGCTGTGCGTTGCGTTCTCCTTTCATCACACAACAGGCTTTGAATGTATCCTGAAAATGTCTCTAGGTGGACAGGTGAACCTAACCAAAGCTTTAGTGGCTTCCTTGAATACTTCTCTGTGCGGTGTCAATAGGAGGCTGGAGCCTGAGGCAGAGTCATATGCACACATATTTGGAAAACTTTCCTGTAACAGAGAATTTGATTCACCACCAACTCTGTTGGGGAGTGTGTGGTGTGGGGAAAAAGGAAAGAAAAGGCAAAAATAAGAAGCTTTTGGTCTACATACTGCTTTGGGTTTTTAATGGAACTCAGTGTTAACAGCTATTATAAACTTCAGGGGTTTAACTTTAGAAAAAGCTTTAGTTCGAAAGACTCTTTTGCTTTCAGACACTGAAAATGTTTGTTAGTGTCCTCTAAATGAGAGCTCAAGTTGTATCAATACTTCAGTGTTTCATAATGAAGTTACAGGGCAGAATGGTCATGCATAGCACATAGTGCTTCTGCTTTAACCTTACCCCAATTATTTTTTCTTTTTAAACAATCAGTGATTTTCTTTTTCTTTCTGTAGATGTCTCAATACTATTTTAATATGACATTAGTCAGCTGGTGCACATAATAATGTAATTTTTTCTCCTATAGTGGGAGCTGCTTTTGTAACTCTTGTTCTACTTTTTCACTATATGCAGTTTTGTTTTGTCAGCAAGTTGAATCTTTTCAAAGTTAAATTGTCTGCTCAGGTGATTTATGAAGATTATAAATAAAGGCCTAAATACTCAAAGAAATTCTATCTATGATATAACTCCTCCTAACAAGATTATAGTTCTTTTATCCACCTGCATAAACTGCTATATCTGCTCTGGTGCTAAAGTATGTGTTTTTGAAGCTTATCTGTAACATATTTCTCTGCACAAGGGAGAAACTGTTCACTGAAGTGACATTTTACATTATAATGTGTTCCATCTGTGCAAAATACCCTTCTGTAGATCAACTGTTCTATGTGCAGGTGAATCTCTGTTGAAATGCAGTCATTTTCAGAGGCTTCCAGAAATGAGATCTAACCTCTTTTTCACCCACTCTGTACTGCAAAGGCTGAATGGCAGACAGAATATAAATAGTAGTTAAAGTAATAACTTAAAGCTACTGATCATTACCTGACTCTTTCTGAGTGAATAAAGTGTGTGGCCAGATATTCACCTGGTATTGACAGGTAGAATTAGAATGAGGGCTCTTTAGGGAAAATAGTATTTCTTGATGGTAATTTGCCCACAGGTAAACTTTTTTCTACATAGAAGTGACCCTTTGCTCTGGGACTCTCTGCTCTGTGAGGCATTTTTGCTGCCAAAATTATCACATTGTTGCTGCTTCCAAAACCTCCCTCTCCTTAAAAAAGGAGGTGGGCAGAGAACAGGATGCAAACTATGCTCACTGTTCTGTCTGCAGCAACACACTTCTAACTAAATCTCTTCCTTTTGCTCATCTTCTGTCACATGATGCAATGGATGGGAAAACCCACATGCCAGGAAAAAGTCTTTGGAGGTCCAGATGCAAAGACTTACAGTAAGTGATGTGTACAATCAATGTGATTTGCAACCTGCTTGTTGTTGGGCTTGCTGTCACTTAAAAACAGGGATCCTGGGACCAGGTCATGGGCTGAATGGATGGTGTTGATTGGTGCAAATGTAGTTGCCACTTGATTACAATTCTAGAGTGAGGAGGAGGAAGAGGAATAAGTATGATTCAAATACCTCTCAGGTATATAAATAAAGTATAGTAGAATAGAGGTACCTCCACTGGATTAAAATGAACTTGTTTTGGTATTGAAAACAACATCCTTCATGGAGCCCTGGACGTGCTGCTTTATCCAGTTTGTAGTAGTACTTGATTAAAATTAGCTCAGTTGTCTCTGAGCTATGCTGCAGGGCAAAAACATTTTCTGGAGTGACTTTTCAGCAGCACAACAGCTCAGTATTGTACCAGTCATTAAAAACTAGCCTGCAGAAATCACAGACAAAATACACGAGATCATGCATAATTATATCTCTGCCATTTACTTCCCTTAACTACACTGTTTGATCTTCATTCAAACCATCAGCAAGTTGAAAATTTTGGCATTTCTAAGCTGAACTGAAAAGGAAAATAAGTTGTGATATTTTACCTTCATAGAAGGAAAGGACTGTGAGGTAGTGCTAAGTATTAGGCTAGGAGGTGATCATGTTCCTACATATCCTACTTCAGACATGAAGCCAAAGCCTTTTGATCCATCCAAGGTGTTTCTATTTAATAAAAAAAAAAGAGAGAGAGGAAAAAAAAGAAGCATAAAAAAACTATTAATTTGAGTAGATTGTGTAAAGAGTAGTACCACTGTATAGCTGCCACACTGAGAAAGCGATAATTATAAATCTTGATTATTGGTTAGGAAATAAGACATGTATATTATTGTTAAATTAGTTTATCTCTGTTTCTTGCTAGAGAGGTAGCCTGATAGCAAAGAAATACAATTCTAAAGACGACGGTATTATAACAATAAACATTAATGCAGTTTTGACTGAAGTAATTTGTATCATCAAGAAGAATGTTTTCCTAAAATTTTAATTGAGGTAATTAGATGTTTTAAGTATGGATCAAAGTAGATAAAATGATTATAAATTATTAACTGTTTATTGGGCCCTGTATCATCTTAACCTTGTCTAATAAATAGCAGTCTTTAAAAATAAATTCAATGTAAATTTCTCTCCATAATTCTTAAAAAAAATATTCTAGTCTTCATAAAATAGCTGTAACTTCATGTGATGCACTTCTGTACTTCCTTATTCAAGCACACGAGAATGAGATTTCTAGCCTAATCTTTTTGAGTTAAGAGTTGAGATGTTTATCTGAACTGCACATAACTTGTGAACTCCTGCTCTTCCGATATGCTTTGCAGCAGAAATTTTCTAAACTTTTTGCAGTTTAGTGATAAAACTCTCAATACTCCTCTGAGATAACAAAACTTCATGTATTACCTTTGTTGCAGACCTCAGCTGTTCCCTGGGTTTTGTGGGTTTATTTTAAGGAAAACAGTTTGGTGAATTTGAAATACATGGGTCAGGTCTAGAAATTACTTGTGATATTGATAAACCCTACTAGGAAATGGCCTTGGTAAAAACATCATTTGCATGAAGGACAGATTTGTGCATACGTCTGAAATATTATATGAAAATCAATATCTTGCAGAATTGTTCTTGAGATTTCTTACATAAAAAGTCCTCTTTTCTTCAGGTTGGAAAGCCTATTAATTTGAAAGGAAAGTGTTTTGTTAGGAAAGAATTAAAAATTTGAAACAATCAATACTTTCTTTACCACGTAAAAGAAATTTCTGCAATTCAGATATTAATCTTCTGTACAAACTAAAGTTCTCCAGAGAATATTCTGGGACTGGATTATCAGAGCACAGGGTAGATCACTGAATTTGGAATATGAATGAGGAAGAGACACTTTCGTTTCTTCACTCAGCACTTCCAAAATTCATGAACTTCCCCTCCCTTTTTGGTTTTGAATTTTGTTAAGGAGTTCGTGAATCAGTTGGGAGTCAGCAAAACATTAACATTAATGAGTTCATTTCCACACAAATTGGCTCATTATCATGCTGACTTCCAGTGTTTTGTGACAGTCATGAACTCAGTCCTCCTGCAAGGAGTGTTCATTTGCTTGCCTCACTCAAAATGGGGTGTGGGGGAGGAGGTAAATAAAAAACAAAAACAACACCAGCATACAAACGTAGCAGTTCATTGATGCAGCAAACCCTGTGTTTTCTCCATAGTTAGTTTTAGAAAATTCTGAGTACAGTATTTGTTTGTTACGTTTGTCATAATGCACTAATTCTGCCCGGCAGTTGGTGAAAACTAATACCTAGAATCTGACTTTGCAAATTACATGAAGGAGACCTAATTTGAATTTTGTAGCACAATATCTGACCCTAATTATTATAATGCCATAGAAGTACACTCAAATGAAAATACATTGTGGGAAAAATCCTTTTGTAGTACCAAAATAACCTTCCAACAATTCTGTCATTATCTGATGTATATTTGCTGTTTTACACAATGCCATAATATATTTGTGCCGTAGCTATCAGATTAATGATACTGCTGATCATTCAGGCTTTCTCAGAACAAATCCTGAATGCCAAGCTGTTGGCAATCTTTTTCAAGTGAGACATTATGTTCATTTCCCTTCAGACTACTGATTTGGTCCTTAATCCATTTGTAACTCACTGTGATTACGCCCAGCAGGTGTATGAACTATATTACGGTTCTACTCCCGGAGGCTTCTTTTGTCTCATAAAGCCTGCAAGGATAAAGTAGGTATGGTTTATTCCATCATCCCAATCAGATCCTTAATGCAGATGCCAGTTAGTCAGCCTGTTTCACTATGTCCTTTCTTCATGTCAGTTCTGGAATGGTGGATGAATTCATCCCGTGACCCGAGATTACCGTTGCCTCTGTGTATCCTTTACTGTCAGTATAGGTCAGACCTGTGGGTATAAGTAGTTCTTTTTTTCCCAGGGACAGAACTATCACAAGACTTCTTCTGGCTAATAAGATTTGCATTAATTACCACCAACTATGACTATGGCAGAGCAACTGTGCATTAAGAACTTTGAAAAATCTGCGTGTCCATAATATACATCACATGCTAATATAATATTCTTTGACATTTCTGTCCTTGCAAACTCTTCTATCTGTCACAATATAATAAATCCATATGCTCTAGTACCCATGTCTCTAGTATGTATTTTTCTCACAGTGAAGATCTCTGACCTCTGTTACACAGGGTATCAAAGTGAATAGAACACAACGGTCTTTTTGTTCCTTAAATCACTGATAAATATTTATCTGTCAGTTTTAGGCTCCAAATACTTACCAAGAACATATGAAAATATAAGAAGTGATGCCGTACTCATCATTTATTGCCATATTTATTGTTGGTGAGCAATAACGCTCCTGTTCCTGCAATATTATGGGAGCCTCCCAAACTGTATTTCCAGTTTGCTGCCCATTACTCCAACAATTAATGTGTGTCCATGCATAATATGTGAGAAAACAACCTAAATATCTTTCCAAACTCTACCCTGTCATTTAAATACTTAAATTTCAAAAAAATGATCCAATGTCAAATTTTGAAGTAATGGTACATGTTTAGGAAAGGATATTTGGGTCAAGTGGCACTGAAAATATTTTGAAATATCTATTCAAAAAGATTGACTTTCTGATATTACCTAGTTCAGATTTTAAATATCTGTATTACTGTAATGTGTGCTATAAAAGCTGGTGACATCAAGCAGTTCACTTACTGCATGTTTCCACTTCTTATTGCTTCAGAAATCTATCGGGTTTTCTGCTTTATGGAGTTGTTGAGAATTTCTTTTCAGTAATAGATCCTGTCTGAAATCTTGGCTGCAGTTTGTAATAGCCCCTCTTATGTTTATATGAACTACTAAGGCATTTTTTCCAAGGAAATGCTTTTGTTCTTGTTGTGGATTAACCTGAACAAATTTTTTTTCTTTTTTTTTTTTTTGTCCTTTCAGTGCTTTCCCATTACAGGCTTTAGTTCTCTGATACCTTAAAATTTTCCACTAATTCTGTAAACTTGGATAGCATCCTTGAAGACAGAATCAATGTTTCCTAATGTTATGGATCTAGAGCTCGCTACTGCATGAGTGTGGGTGGTTTGGATGTGTTGACCTTTTTGTCAGCAAGTGATTTTTCCATTTCATTGAGTTGCACTGCAGGACAAAATATTTTTCTGATTAAAAGTAGAACCCAACACTTCCCTGTAATTGCTCTATGATGAATCCTTATGGTCTTTAGCAGGCATGGACTCTTGCACATTCACCTATAATTTGGGACTTCAACTAGAATCATAAAGCAAATCTCTTAAAAATGTTAGACCATGAAGAGAGATTTTCCACAATCTGACTGATAAACAATCCTGCAAAATTTGCATTCTTATCTCAGCATCTAACTCAGCAAACTTACAAGGGCATCCAGTTATTGACTTAATTAATAGAGAACCTTAGAATTTCCAGTAATGCTGGGGTTTTGCTCTGTATCTAAATATATATTTATTTTAAGTTCCCAAATTGAAAGTCGTGATCTCAACTTTTTAAGTTGAATATCATGTTTTCTTTGACAATCAGTTTCAAACAGCCTTAGAGGTTAAGAAACAGCTTTTTTCTATTCCAAGGATACCTACTCTTCTCTGGACACTGAGTTTCCATCCTTATTAAGAGTAAATCTCATTAACATTCTATAACAACATTAGCCCAGAAGGCATCCTTATTTCCCTGGATAAATGACTAATTCAGAAGAATATTTTGTAAAATATAATTAAATACGTTGTCTATATACAAAATGCATTACATGCTGGATAGACCGTAACAAGATAGATCAGGCACATACATTAATTGTTCTGTTCTATATGTAACTGATTGAGTATTGTTTTCCTTCTCCATTTATTAGTTTATTAGTGAAGAAAGAAAAGGAAATGTTATTCTTAATTATTAATTTGACATGTCCAAGGCACAAAATTATCATTTCTTCCTCTAAATATGATTGCATGGTTTTAAGCAGGTGAAGTTTTATGTTTGCAAAGATTTGCAATTTGGAGGCTGAGAGTATTGTATTGATTTATTAGATAGAGATCTCTGAAGAAGACTCCTCCAATGATGATCATGTATCAGGCTATTCAGAAAAGGCAATGGCAGTAATACAGAAATCCATCCTGGAATTTTCTTTGGGCAGAATAATCAATAATTTTAAATTAGACTCTTATAGTAAAAGGATGTTGAAAAATGTGAAAGATGTTACTGAAAATAAAATGGCTTTTATCTGGTAATAAACTGTTATAAGCTACCTTTCTGATATCATCGACAGAAACTCTTGTAAAAGTATATAACAAATGTCAGTGTACAAATTTGCCAAATTAATATGACTCTGGCTTGTGAATGGAAAAAAAAAGTTGTGCAGTAGCTTAATTCAAGCATAAAATTAGATTTTGCAATCAGTAATTATGGCTATATTTAACATTCTGCAAAATATCAAGAAACAATGTTTAGTGAGTACACTTCGTGTAACAGTAATAGCATCAGTCCAGTTCCTATAGAAAGCTGATGCTCTGTTTATATGCAAATTACAATGCAGTGTGTACCCATTTACAGCAGACCAAACATTACAGAGAAAACCATGTGGAAACACCTGTAGATGTGCCAAGCCAGGAAGCGCTGACCCGCTCACACCACACTGGGATGCGCGTTCCACAGCACCCACGCACGCTGCACCCTGGGGTGCTACAGACACAGGACGTTCCACACCAACCCTCCTCAGCAGAGAAGGTGCACTTTGTGGCACACACTGCAGCCATGGCCACTTCGACAGCAGACAGGGCTAGCGTGCTCTGCAGGCCCCTTGTGGCCAGCACTTCCAGTGTTACAGCCTGTAACTGGAGAGTGGTGTGTCCGCTCCTTGTTTTGAAATGCACACAACTGAGCTGAGACCTGATAAACTCTGTACAGTCTTGCGGTTTCAACATAGCCTGAACTAGAAAATGCTCAGACCTCAGTTGTACAAAAACTTACGGATGCTCAGGCATGTAATATTCAGACAGATAACTCCACCGAAATGGAAGATTAGATTCTGTGTGGTTTGTAGCATTTTTAGACTTCTCAGCTACACCTGGAACCATCTATACAACAGTTTCAGTCTACAGCAACCATACAAAAGTAACTACCCCAAATATCAATATGGAGATCAACTAAACTTAGAAAATAAACATGTATGTAAAAGGAGGAATAAAGCACTTTTAAGGAAAAAAAAAAAAAAAACACAACACTGGCAATACATTTTACAGTGCTACTCTTTGATTGTCGCCTTTCCATCTCAGCTATGTTACATCTCTAAAGACATAATCCCCTGATTACTGTTTCACTATTTTTTTTGTTGATTGTGTAATGTGCGGTTTGCTTTTACAATTTTGCTGTTTCAGTACAAATATGCCACTTCATGAAGACTTGCAGGTATACGGACTTACAGAGAAGTGCAGTGGAAAGAATGAAGCTTCATCTGTGGTGTTAATGGACATAATTTTCTGAAGAGTTCAACACTGCATATTCAGAAAAATGTTACCAGATTTTCTTAAGGAGTCTTCATAGATAACCATATACATTTAAACTAAAATAGACCTGTACAGATTCTGAACCTTTCAGAAAAAAAAGTCTGACTCATGACTTCTGTCAAACAGGAGTTCTCTGGTCTTGTAAAGTCCAGGCTCCTGGCACTTCCGTTATGCTTTGAAAGCATAACAGGAGGCGCATTCAGCATGCACCTCTCTTCAGAAAATAACAACATAAACTGAGCTCTGAAGTGTCATAACACAAATTGAGCCAGAGTCCCAAGAAGTTATGGCACTTGAAGAAAAAAAGCCATAACAAACACTTGCCCCCCAGGACAAAGCACCAGTGAGCAAGTGGAAATAAGAATCTTGTAAACGTAGAACAGGAAAGCGATGAAATAGTGGGAGACCAATTAATTTTAGAAAGCAACCGATGACATTTTAGAAATAATTAGAAAGAAAATTGTAAGAAGGGCAGAAAAAAATTGAAAAAGAGGAAAAAAAAGGACAAATATATAAAATTAAAAGAGAACTGAAGAATAAGAAAAAAAATATAGTGAAAAAAATACTTTGAAAACTTGCTAAGGCCTTTTTCCTCCCAAATTATGTGGGATCAGGAGATAAAACACATTCACTCCAGTATCTGTTTACATAGACTTAAAAGTAGAAAAAAGGAAAAACAAGAGCCCCCAGAGATAATGCCATACATAATGCTTTTAAAGAAAAGCAAGTAAAGTCCTGACAAGAAACAAGAAATACTAACATAACTTTTATTAACTTTATAGCTATATGGCTGCATGAAGCAAGCGTAAGCCCCTTGAAACCACTTAGTATAAGCAACTGGGGTGGCCAGGAGTAGTGCAGAGGAAGTGTTTGTGTACGTGCACCTATGTAGGGGGAAGAGGGGAAAAATCAGAAAGTCTCAGAGTGCTCACACCTTATCACACAACCTTTTTCATGTAGAAGTCATCCTTTTCCCCAACACACAGAAAGAGTCATCAACCAAGGATTTTGGATCTCAGTTGACTCCCTTTCTTAAAGCTATTTTCTCCATAAATCTGGTCTGTAGCCTATTCTAATAGCTGTAACAATACATAGGGGGACTTCAGTAAATGCACAAGTCAATCCCACTTCCACTAAGGTAACTTGGAGGATGTTGATGGAAGTGCTATGAGAGTGGGAGGCACTGTGAGCGAGTCTCCACTCTCAAGCTACTCTCAAGCTTACTACAGATCTGCCTTTTTTTTTTTTTTTTTTTATCGGTAGAAAGAATGGAAAGGCTTCAGGGAGTTTTCAAGCTTTTAGTAGGCAATTTTTCGTTGATCCTCCCAACGGTGACTGAGCAACAAATTTATAACAATGACCTGAAAAACTACAGAATACAGATGTATCTTATCCAGGGGTTAGGGTGTGATGTTTATCTCTGCACTCCTGTCATCGTAGACCTGATTTTATGTCACAAGCTTGTGAATGTTCATCCCACTTATCTTCCTTCTTCCTCTCTCACCTTTCTTCTAGTCTTATCCAAATAATTCTCTGATTTATTTTATTTTTTCCCCTTTTGGAAACATCATGTAACATTAGTTCTTGCCCTGTTACGTGCTGTGCTTGTGTTGCCTCTCTATAGTCCCATTTCTTCATCTGAGAAGCAGTGTCCTTTTAGGCATGTATTGAATCATTAGTGAAGCCAGTCTGAAATGGAATTGAATACTTTCCCACTGAATAAATTCTAACAAAAATATGGATGACAGCATTATGGGGGAACAGGCCAAACAGGGAACTTAAAGGAAATTCAATGACAATTTTAGCCACTGAGTGGTTTGCATGAATATCACAATGGAGAGACAACATCTTTTGTGAGTGTTTGTAAATGCTCCCTTTCAACCAGGCTTCCTCCCTCCATCTTCTAGACCTGTGATTGACTTAGAAGAAGACACTCTGACGTTAGCAGAGAGGCTTATTTAAGTAGAGGTAATTGATTTAACTGTCATAATAGAATTTCTTTTCACAGGCCCTGGCAGTGGATAAAGTACTCAGAGTTCATTCACAGGGAGAATGAGATTGAGAGAGAGAGAGAAGGGGAAGAATAAATAACTTTCTTCAGTCCCTAGCTCACAGTGATAGAGAGAATGAAGCTCTTTGCTGAGGATCCATACAAACAGAGCGCAGGAATGCAACAGGATGGAGGGAAGAAAACCCTGATCACTATCAGTGCCTGCTAATACAGGGCGGCCCATCTGCAGGGATGTGTTTGAGTGGGAGGGTGCTGCAGATCCTAGGGGATGTGACTTGGATGAAGGGGCAGTCATTCCTTATCATGAAAGTCACCACACAAAGCACATGAATGCATGCATATTATAATATTTCATTTTATGTCTAAATTACCTTTTTCCTATAATTTCAAAATGGTTAAAGGACTAACTTGACTTCCTTCTATGACAAGGTGATCTGCTAAGTGGATGAGAGAAAGGCTGTTGATGTTGCTTACCTGGACTTGAGTAAAGCCTTTGACACCATTTCCCACAGCATTCTCCTGGAGAAACCGTCTGCTTATGGCTTGGATGGGCATATGCTTCGATGGGTGAAAAACTGACTGGATGTCTGGGCCCCAAGATTTGTGGTGAATGGAGTTAAATCCAGTTGGCGGCTGGTCACAAGTGGTGCTCCCAGGGCTCAATACTGGGAGTAGTTCTGTTCTTTCAGTGGTTCTGATCTTTATCAACAACGTGGATGAGGGGATTGAGTGCACCCTCAGTAAGTTTGCAGACAACACCAAGTTGGGTGGGAGTGTTGATCTGCTTGAGGGTAGGAAGGCTCTACAGAGGGATCTGGAGAGGCTGGATTGATGGGTTGAGACCAATGGTATGAAGTTCAATAAGGCCAAGTGCTGGGTCCTGCACTTGGGTCAAACAACCTTATGCAGCGTTACAAGCTTGGGGAAGAGTGGCTGGAAAGCTGCCCGGCAGAAAAGGACCTGGGGGTGTTGGTCAGCAGCCGTCTGAATATGAGCCAGCAGTGTGCCCAGGTGGCCAAGAATGCCAATAGTATCCTGGCTTGTATCAGAAACAGTGTGGCCAGCAGGACTAGGGAAGTGATCATCCCCCTGTACTGGGCACTGGTGAGGCTACATCTGTGTTCAGTTTTGGTCCCTTCACTACAAGAAAGACATTGAGGTGCTGGAGTGTGTCCAAAGAAGGGCAACGAAGTTGATGAAGGGTCTAGAGCACAAGTCTTATGAGGAGCGGCTGAGGGAGCTGTGATTGTTTAGCCTGGAGAAAAGGAGGCTGAGGGGAGACCTTATCGCTCTCTATAGCTACCTGAAAGGAGGTTGTAGTGAAGTGAGGGTTGGTGTCTTCTCCCAAGTAACAGGCCATAGGACAAGAGGAAATAGCCTCAAGTTGTGCCAGGGGAGGTTTAGATTGGATATTAGGAAAAAATTCTTCACTGAAAGAGTTATCAAGCACTGGAACAGGCTGCCCAGGACAGTGGTTGAATCACCATCCCTGGAGGTATTTAAAAGTCGTGCTTAGGGACATGGTATAGTGGTGGACTTGGCAGTGCTAGGTTAATGGTTGGACTTGATGATCTTAAAGCCTAAACAACTCTATGATTCTATTCTATGATTCTATGGACTCTGTCCTTTTGTGGTCTCCTGCCTTTCTTAGTAAATGATCTGGATTCAAGCTAGGGTTCATCTTGGCAACCCTCAGGAATCTTCACGACACTCTTTCATCCTCGGTTTTCCTACTCTGCTGTCTGTCCCTCTTGCTCTAATAAAAATCCTGAAATGCATAATTCAGATCATTTTGGATGCCTTCCAGATCCTGAACTTTCAAGTGCTCTGTAGTGTATCAAAGGCTTCGCATTTTGTAGGAAAACTGAAAGTGCTCTGCCATCCAGCACCTTCCAACTCATACTCATGATTCCAGAAATAAAAAAACTGAAATCCAAGTCACTCAGTGGAAACATTGAAATCAATTTTGGTACTCAGTCATGTATTAAATATGTCTGCAAATAAAATTAATCTACAGCTAAAAATATCATCTAATAAAGTGAAGTAAATTGAGTAAAATTAAAAGAAAAGAACATCAAAAGAAAGGCAGTTGTTTTTCCCATTTCCTTCAATAAAGCATTCTCCAAGCCTTTATCCTTCTACTGAAGTATTGTCAGACAATACTGTATTTTGTCAGACTTGACTGGAATTTGGACCTTCATATAAACAGAATGTTTCTCTCTATGTTAATGGAGAGAAAAAATGGAAGATTTACCTGCAAGTCAGCGACAACAGCTCACACAGCTTTTAGATTTAAAGGACCTAACTTTGATTTGCTTTTGCAACAGCAACTTCCAAGACTATCAATGGCCCTATCAGTGGGTAGTTAATGATGTAGAATGTGTTCAGTTTTGTGAGCATTTTTTGATGGCTATTTCAAGACTCTTCACTGAGTTGCCAGTTTGTAAACCTCAACTTTAAATCTGTTCTAGAAGTTTATCCTCAATATTTGAAGTATTTTTCCACAATGATATCAATAACTTCACTAGCATAGCGACTGTTTCTTTTATATGCTAAGCAGCAGGTACTCAGACACTTTCAGAACCCCACTGAAGTGGGGCTTGATTGCTGAAGGGACCTGACTTTCAAAAAACTTCTGAGCACTACACCTGTGAAATAAAGTATATTCTTTATATTTTCTTCCCTTCCCACCACTCCGCTCCACTCCACTCTGCTCCTAGGACTGCAAAAACTGAGGTTCTAGATTTGATATGCTGGATTTTGAGTCCCTAAATTACATGGTAAGAACTAAAATATAAATACGTGTGTCTAAATCATTGCAAATCTAAAAAATAACCATTTTTTATTATTATAGAAGATAGAAATTATGGATTAATAGAAAGTTGAATGCTTTTGATTCACATTTCACAATCTCATTTTATATATAGCTGAAATTAAATAATCTTTTTGTTATTTTTTTTCTCATTAAAATTGTAGGGAGAAAATAATTGTTTTGTTTTTAACACAGGGTAAATTCTGCTTTTATGTGTGCTCTTGAAATCTCCCTGACCCAGTCTACTAGTTTAACTGGTATTCCACATTGTGTGCCACATATAGAAAGAACAGGAACTGACTTGGGGTGCGATAAGGTGCAAACTCTTCTCTGCGTGAGATGGCCCTGCATTGGCCAGAGCTTTGAAGCAGGTCTTCTCGTGTCTCTTCCCTGAAACGAGCACCAGCGGAACTTTTTTAACTCAGCTATATTTTATGAAATCTCAAGCTGCAGGAAAACCCAGATGACTAGATAAGAAGGTGACACTTTCCTCCTTTATTGTTGACAGCAACGATCTTTTTAAAGAACTGTATAAAAGCCTTAATGACAAAGATGAACAACTGCGTACCCTTTACAGCATGTCCTATTTTCCCTTTTCTCCCATGGGAAGTTTTGCCCTTACTTCTTAAATGTGATTTGCTTCTCTGCTTAATTCTACAGAGTATTTCCAAAACAAATTTCTTTATTGCTTCTTCTGATGTAGAAAATAAAGCATTTGACATTGCATCTGGAAATTGTATATACAGTAGCAAGAAGACATGTGAATTCACTGGAATGTGCAGACTGGTACTAATAATATTAGTCTGTGTTATATCATGAACACCAAATATACCATAACTGAATTAGGGGCTACATTGTTTAATTCCTAATATAATTTGGTAATTTGGTTTCAAATAGAATAGATGCACAGAATGATGCAAAAAAGTCGTATCAATTTACTGTAAAGAGTTTGTCTGCTAAAGGCAACTACTTCCACTAATGACTATATCTTTTATTCAGAAAGACAGCTTGCTTTCTGGAATCCCCAGTGTTTATCAGACAATCTAGGCAAACAATTTCTGAATTTCTCAGTGTTCATATGAGGCAGTGTTTCCTAAAAGAGCTCAAGCCTTATTGTCTTATATTTGTGTTTGATAATTCAACGTCCTCAAGCTTTATATAAAGCTCCAGTTACTCCTGCTGATATATTCCTAGATTACTGTGTTTCAAACTGGTGCTAGGAAATATTTTGCAATCAGGACTTTCAAACAGAGACGGGAAAATGGCATGAGAGAAATCCCTGGGGAGCACTGACCCTCAGAAAGTATTTGCTGCTCCTGTTACCTGGAGCCTCTGCAGATTCTCTTTCCCCTTTTTCGGTTGCTGAATTCATAGTGACAGCTATGAATGCGAAGTCAGGCAAGCTATTCGCAGCTGTGACATGCTTTGACTATCTTGGCTGTATGCCAGTTGAGAAAATACACACTATAAAAGCAAATATTTCTCTGTTCGATAAATCTCTGTATCCCAAAAGGGTGTTATGAAGCTGATCTTTGTCAAAAGATTCTTCCAGCAAGATTGAAAAACAACTGCAATGTGGCACCCTTCTGGCCAACAGCGAGCATCCCAGGAAAATTCTGATTTCCCACAGATCTTTCAAATTCCCAGTTTTCTTCTCTGCTTCATAAGAGCAAAAGGTTTAGGTAAGTGCTTGCAGCAGGATCACATTGTACTTGATATCCTTAAAGGAAGGATATTATAGAAGTTCTTAACTATTTTTCCAGAGAGATAAAGCTTCAGGTTTCAAATCCACACATATTTCAGATGTCAGGCTCCACACCTAATATGTTGTTCATGTTCAAACTATACTTTTCTAACATACTGTTATCTCCAAGTATGCTAAACTATAGTATTGTTACTGTAAAATCATAACAGGGGAAGCCAGAGGGGGAGGGAGGGGATGGGAATCTGTTTAAGCCAGCTCATCCTTGTGGCAAACAGTGGAGATTTTAATACAGTGGAGATTTTTAGTTTTCTTTAAGAGTACATGCTTATTTAACCCACTTCTATGTAAACTAACAGTAGCCTTGAAGCTGTATCAAAAACAAGTAATTTCATTGTAGGGACTTAGAAAATCAGTGACAATTTCTTCAGAAAGAGAAGGGAGATTTTCTGTCTTAGTAGGAAAGTAATCCTCAACTTTTAGTGATAACAAAAAAAAGAAATGTTGTTTAAAAATACACATGCTACTTTGAAATGTAAACAAGGAAAAATTAGTCTTTCATTAGGAATGACAAAATATTACTAAAATTATGAATCACTCAATCACCATAAATTGAAAATCTTACATTTATAATGAAAAGAGAATATTGCATTGCCCATTCTCTCTTTAGTCGAAAACTTTAAGTAGCATGACATTAAGGCAATATTTCTCACCAGTGATTTTCATTTTGCTGAAAAAAAAATTGATGACAATTTTTCTTAATTTTTTTCATTCAGTTCAGATTTTCTTAGGTTGGCCCATTGATGTGTCTTCTGGAGATAAGATTTATTTTATCTGCTTGAGTTCTTCAGTGATTCAACAAAAACTGCAGAGATTTGTGCTGTTACTGAAAGTGCATGAACTATCAAAAAGCTTTCAGTCATATGGTCAGACATAAGAATCTGTGTAGAAAAGTTACAAAGAATAACCTTCAAATTTGAGCTACTTCACTGCAAGCTTTGGAAAACCGTTAGTCTTTCTTTATTGAATGTTGTTTGCCTGTTTTGAAGCAGTTGTTGATTTCTAGGCCTTTGTGATTTGGGTTTGTATTGGGATTCCTCACATCACTGAGTGTGAAATGAGGCCTTGATGAACGGAGGCCTGAATGCCTAGCGGCTCCTTTGATTACAGTGGCTGGTGCCACAGTTCCTCCAGCTGTAAATACCTCATTTGATGATACTTCTTACACTTTAAGTTCTTCGGCACTGTCCATGAAAATTCACTTCATTCAAGTATTTCTTGCTACAGGTTTAAAAGCTGAAAGCTTTTATTTTCTCCCATTGATAATACTTATTAGTACCTGTAACCACTAATATTGACTACAGTTGGTGGATGTAGGGGGAACAAAATACTGCTATAGCTGTCCTTTCTGCTTAACCCTATCCAGCAACTAAGCACCGCACAGCTGCTCGCTCACTTCCACACTCCTCCCCTGTTCCCAGTGGGATGGGGAGAGAATCAGAAGCACAAAAGTGAGAAAACTCCTGGTTTGAGATAAAGGCAGCTTAATAGGTAGAGCAAAAGCCACATACACAAGCAGAGCAAAACAAGGAATTAATTCACCACTTCCCATCAGCAGGCAGGTGTTCAGCCATCTCCAGGAAAGCAGGGCTCCATCAGGCATAACAGTTTCTTGGGAAGACAAATGCCATCACTCCGAATGTCCCCCCCCCTTTACTTCTTCCCCCAGCTTTACATGCGGAGCATGACATCATATAGTATGGCATATCCCTTTGGTCAGTTGGGGTCAGCTGTCCTGGCTGTGTCCCCTCCCAGCTTCTTGTGCACCCCCAGCCTACTCGCTGGTGGGGCGGCGTAAGAAGCAGAAAAGGCCTCGAGTCTGTGTAAGTACTGCTCAGCAATAACTAAAATATACCTGTATTATCAACACTTTTCAGTACAAATCCAAAAAATAGCCCCATACTAGCTACTATGAAGAAATTTAATTCTATCCCAGCCAAAATCAGCACACTGCTTAAACCTGACGTTACCAAAACTGCAGGTATGAAGCATACACAGGGTATGGATTTCAGCTTAGCTGAATTCGTCAGTTTGTGCTAGATGTCTAAATTGAAGCTGGTTGTTTAGAATCCTAGAAACAGAGTTGGATATCTCCAGAGGAGAGCTAACACCTTGTTGAGAATAGAAAGAATGACTCTTTGGTTGTATCAGTTTTTCCTTCATTGACTACATACAAAGACTAAGTAGCCGTCTGAGACAGCATCATTTTTAAATGACAAAGTTACATGAACTTAATCCTACCCCGGGAGGAAATATTGAAATCAATAGGTTGGTTGGCTTTTGGTTGTTGTTCCCCCCGCCCCCCCCCCCCCCCCCCCCCCCCAGTATTTCAATAATATAAATTAATATTGAACTTTTTTTAAAAAAAACTTGAGAAATGTGACATTTTCAGTTATTTTTTAACCAGTATTTTAAGAAGGGACACATAGAATAGAAAACAACAGCATGGTTTGTATACAGCAGCGATTTACATTGGTAAATGGCTATAGAATTCTCACTACCACCTCTATAACACAAAATTTTGCATTCTCAGCTAAAACTAAGGGAATACTAGTCATGACAATGCTAGGTAGAAATGCATATGGTAAAAATGTATCAAATATGCAGTTAGGAAGAGGATGTATAATTTATTTAATAGTATTTTCTAAGCCAAGTGCAACCTTTGAAGAAGTGATGAATATTTCATAATCCACAATAACATCTAAAATCTGTCGCTTGGTTACACAGCTATAATTTTGACTGAAATAAAATAAATTCTTTATTTTATATTTAATTCTACTTCAGGATTCTCTGAAAGCAGCACAGCAACATCAGTAACAAATCAAGTTATGGTTAAAAATATATGTACTTTCTCCATGCCTACAAACTGAATGCATCGGTAATTTTAAAGGTGACCCCGCCAATGTTTTTATTATCCCCAACTGTGAAGAAATTTTGCAGTAGATTTACATATGGAAAGATATTTACATATATTTCTAAACTCAGCCACATCTACGAGGGTGAGGAAACTGTAATGCTGGATTTCCATTTCTATCTTTAATATTCAGTTCTGTTAGGGACAGCTGTAAGCTTCGCACAAGTGAGGATGAAAACTTCATGTCACAAAAAGCTGTGGCAAATATTCTGTAAATTTCACTAGTGAAAGACTTCACCTGTGGTTTTCACTACACTGTGACTCATATTTTCAGTGGAGAGAAATATCCATACCTTAGTGAGATTTTTTCCCGGCTGGGAAACTATCCTAGTCAGACCATATTATGCCTAGCTTTTCTAAAGGACAGCGCCTGCAAACTCTGACAGCACTTTGTTGATTTTAATGACTTGTAAATTATATTGGCTTATATCCAGAAAGAGTTCCTGGAAGAGTTCTCTGAAATGCTGATGAGGACTACTCGTCTGAGTGGGAAAACTGAAAGTGTTCTGCTCTGTTCCCCCATACATGTGATCAATAACTGAAGACACTAGGTTCGAGATTTTAGCTCTCTGGGAACACAGAAATTAATTCGAAGGCAGTCACATGCTAGAAACATTTGTATAGAGATTCCAGTTCTGAGTTCAAGAGTATTTAATGCAGTACATTAAATACATACTCAATGCTTATTGATATGAGAAAGCCAAATCCACATAAGAGAATTCACATGTGGAACTTCAATTTTTTTCTTATTTCCAATGGCAACGGTGGTGAAAAACTGACATAACATACAAAAGTTGAGTGGAATAAAAAAGAAAGTTTGTTTCAGTGAAGAAGACAAATAACTGGATCAAAAATACACGCTTCACAACAACTTATTACAATCTATCAAAAATATAAAGGAAGTGAGAATAAGAATATTTTTGTAAAAAGGTCTGAAAAATAATCATATTCTTATTTGGCTTGAAATCAGAATTAAACCATCATATTAAAATAAGCCATTTTTAAGTGGAATAATTTTCATTGAGTAAACATGTAATTTCATAACAGAGGAGACTCCACAGGCAACACTGACCGCACACAGGATGCTGAGAAGCTCACAGTTTAAACAAATTGTATGGGAAATAATGAAAATAGAGTAAACTTTCTGTCACTTTTAATAGTGATACATAGGGGGAAAAAAATTCAGAGACAAACCGATTTTGGTTGTTGATGTTTTCCTTTCCACTTCAATGGGAACTGAAGAATAATGAATGAACTATGAATAATTTTCTCACTGAATTTATCTCACCTGTGTCAAATTTAAGCAAATTCAGATTATTATCTTCCACATTTTCCAACATCCTATCCAGTTAACGTGACAGAGTTTGCAGTAATAACCAAAACATCTGACTTCAGTTGTTGTTACTGTTTCTTATTCCATGAGATACAGTAGATATAATTAAACAGAAGTGTGAAATACTAAGTTGCACTTACTGGGGAGAAAGCCTAGATAACAAGGAAAAACCGGGAGGTTTTGTCACCTCCAGCTCCCTGCAATATGTTCCTTACTCTGTGTGAGACAATTATTGTTTCTCTTACTAGAGAACACCACGGAACCATTTAAACCAGGAAACTGGGTTCTCCCCCAAATCAGAAAAGTCCAAGTTGGAACACCGAAGTCATAGACATCCTATGTATTTATTCAGTTTACGAGAAGTTTCAGAACTGGCTATCAGAAAATCAGTTTTGTTATCTGTTGATTAGATGTGTAAACAAACACATATTCACAGCAGGAAAGGTATATATAGTTCAAAAAGAGTGCTCCTTTATTACTCCTGTAACAGAAAAGGGATTCTATTAATTTTCACATATACAACTTCTTCCTTTTCTCATGTGAATTTTTCTCATGTGAATTTTAAGCTTGGGAAGAACTTAATAAATGTTACAAAATTTTGAAATCTTTCATTTCAAGAGAAAGAAACACTTTTTGGTAATGCTTCTATACTAAGCTGAGCTTTTGAAACTAGTTTTACATTGCTCCTTGTTCCGAATCAGTAGACTTTGGACTTTCATTTTTGTTCTGATAGATATTCTGACATGGGAATTGACTCACGTCTCATTTGAAGTGCTTCACAGCCACGCAACTACTGTTACAATATAAGATGAGAGACAGAACATGCTATGTTTGGCAGTGATAACTGGGAAGCTGCAAAGTAATCAGTCCCTCCTTTCTGCACAGATTCCATCGTAGCATCTTTGCTAATTACTAGTATTACTCTTTACATGGTAAGAAAATGAAAAACAATCTGTCACATAATATCTACTTGGCTAATGAACAAACTGGAAATGTCATTAATAAGATACATTTGAAATTTCTTCTTCTTTACTGACAACATAAGGCAGACATCTCAAAGGGCAACAGGGAACCTGTGCACAAACCTCGTGTTGCCTAAGCTTTGCTTTGAGGTTTAAGTGGATTCTCTTTTATGGGCTAGAATATGCTAATCAGAGGGATAGGCTGAGGAAAGAATAAATTAGGAGGGCCCTGAGTGGAAAGATCTAATGAATGAGGTGTGCCAGCAAGAATCAGTAATAGAGTACAGTATCTAAAAAAGGGAAAATGGGTACAAAAAAAATGGAATTTCTGGAAAGAAAATATCACTTTAAAAATAAAACTAGTATCGGCAGTTAAAGTTTCTGTCTGTCATAAAATCTGCACTATGCAACGTACATTCCTATAGTATAAAGTTTTGACAATGAATGAACTGTATTTTTTGCCAGCTTACTTGCAGACCTGTGAGTTGCTGATATTGACTATCTGTAATTGAGGTGTTGCAGGTGGCTGCATGCAGACAAAATACAGGTGCCTTTGCACTGAGAAGTATACAATCTAAATAGCACCCTCTCAATACAGAAAACATGGTTATGCTCTTCCAGCATAATTTCCACAAAAATTGAATATTTCTTGTTGCACTGTTTTATTTCAGGATTATGAGCTACTAGAATGGACAGGTATGTGATATAATACAATCAAAGCAGCTGCAGAACTCTGTACACTTTCCTGATATCACAGTAAGAAATACTTGCTGCTTGTTGAGATACAGATTTGCGAGTCCCCCTAACATGTGCTAAGAACAGATAGCTGATAGTTGCTTAGTCACCCAGGTATTTCTCTTAACATTTTTGCCTAGGTTTTTCTTTACTCATTCAAATGATGAAAAGAATCAGCCGAGGGGGTGGAAACTCAGTTAAAATCAGTCTAGCTTTGGAGAAAGCAGATTCAGTACTCTGAGAGACTCTGGACATAACGAGATTGGGTAAATGTAGTAGTAAATTTCGCAAAAAGCCTAACTTCTTCCTCTAATACCAGGGGAAAGCTTAGGTAGCAGCTGCCGCAATAACATTACATTTGCTTAAGAAAGGGTAAGTGGCCTCTAGACGTGTTACAGCCATGTTGCACACCTCTAGAAAGTAAAAATCCAAACTCTTGTACTTTTTAACTTCAGAATAATATTTCTAAATTTAAACTTCAAAAGATAAAAAGAGTTAGTTGCCAAAATTTTGAATATGATTTATCTGTGAAGTTGCAGTGAAAGAGAGATCTAATCCCTTACTCAATATGTACGTTCCTACCCCATCGGTGGCAATTAATCGGGGGTTTATGGACCTATTGAGTGAACTGGATTAGCAAGGAGATCAAATCAAAATCTGCTCCTTTCATTCCATGGGTTACTATTCCATTGCATGATTTGAAATAAATTTCATTGAACCAACTTATTCTTCTGTCGCGTAAATGTTTAATGGAATGCAAGACAGAACATTTGTCCTGGTTAAACAACATGAGATCATTTCTGTGCACTTATACTTTTTTAATTGAATTGAATTAAATTAAAAGGACCCTCTCTCAGGACTAGAGGACTCTGTCCCACATGTTTATAAAAATCTTTTAAATGTTTTGTTTCACACTCTCCTAAGTGCACTTTTAAGTCACTCAATTGTGTCGTATACCTTTCCCTTTCTAATACTAGGTTCTCAACTGGTAGTGGCTGAATCCACTCCATACTGCCATACTTCCAGTATCTGAATCTCCGAGACAACATCTGGTGTCCCCCATCATGCCTTTTGACGCATCTGGTAGGTGTGATCTCAGGTAGTCTCTTAGCACAATTTCCTATACACCTGCTATCAAAATTGCAAGCCAAAGCCCTCTCAAACTCATAGTTAGCTTTCTATTGACCACAGTGGAGTTTTGATAAAAGAAGTATTTTCTCTGTTTTCTGAGAATTCTGGGTACAGCTGAATGAAATTCTAAGGTTCAGCTTAGTTTGCCATAAAATCCCAAACCATAACAAAAAACTGTTGATCGTCACAGAAATGCACAAATGCATTTAACTTTAAGTTTAAATGCAATTTAACTTTCAACAGATTTTGTGCCTTTCATTCTCTTTTTACCTCCAGGTTGAAAAAGCTAAAATTTTTGTTTAAATTACTTTTTCCTATTCCCATTGTTTTTCTGATATCTTCACTTTTGCAAGAAAAAAAACAAACCAAATCTAAACAGAAAAAGTTAAAGTAAAAAAACCCCAAACGTTATTTTTCTTTCACTAAAATATATCTGTTTTCTCAGTTTGAAAATTAAAAGAACAAAACCGAAACATTTTCAGTACCTTCTCTTTTTCCCTGTTGGAATTGATAGTAACCTGAGATTTCAGTGAGTCACACAGCTCAAGGTTTAAGTCATTTATTTCAAAGCTTTTATGTTCATTACAAGACATTAGTGCCCCACTGTATGCTAATCCTTCTCCTGTCACTTCTGTGAAAGAAAATGTCTCATCTTCAATCTTCCTAGGACAGTATGCTAATCTGTCTATCATCAGCCCTGCATACCACATGCTGTACGCATGCAAATGTAATTCTGAGCTAGTTACAGCTGTAGTTAAGACATACGGATTCAGTCAATAGAGGAAAGGCTTTCTTCACAAAATAGTCTTTTTTCTTCAGTTGGAGACTTTTTTGACCTATTTTACTTTGCTTTGAGGTTCTTTTAATTTTCAACAGTGAAGTAAGTTTAAATGGTATATGCATTTATTTCATTTTAGATAAATATTTAAAAGTATAAATGTGTTTGGATGTTCAGTTACCTTGATGACTGGCTGCTTTAAAAATACTAAAATGAACCAGCAGACTTTGTTGGCAGAGTTCTGTTAATATCTTTATGCAGCTTGGCCATAAGTTAAGCAAAAATACCCACTTGGCAGCAGACCTCAGTTTACACCATCCAATGCATCTCCTCAGGTGTTTTAGAGAAACAAAAATCCGAATAACTGCAAGTCAGGAGATTGGACATTAGCAGAATAAGGGAGCTTGCAAAGTGCATGAGACACAAATAACAGAAGGTGCAGCTAATGGAAATCTGTGAGCAAATCACGGAAAGCAGGATCATCAGTTTTGTTTGCCTTAGAGTCAAGAGACTGCAAGAGTACCCGAAAAATTGTTGGAAGAGGAGATGATAGGACATCTAATTGTAGTTTTTCAATACTCAAAGGAAGAGTGGAGTGAGCTGTTTGTTTTTTTGTTTGTTTGTTTGTTTGTTTGTTTAGGCAGGTGGAGGGGGAGGAAAGTAAAAGCTTCATTGTTTTTATAAGCCTTTTCATCAGTCTCTTTACATCATGCCTTCAACATTTTGATGTTTTCCCCAGATTTTTGAAAACTCTGCAATTATGACTTCCCATTAGGAGGGAAA
The DNA here is from genome assembly GCA_008658365.1 of Alca torda. Lineage (NCBI taxonomy): Eukaryota > Metazoa > Chordata > Aves > Charadriiformes > Alcidae > Alca > Alca torda. The sequence continues at coordinate 78,563,004 of CM018077.1, read as the reverse complement.
ATTTAATAATTCTGGATTTTAAAAGTCTTGACTGGGTTCCAGTTCATAAGCACAACACGCTAGAAATTTATTTAACCTATAAAAATAGAAATGAATTCATAGAGGCTGCCTGTCTCTACTAGTCATTCCATGAAATCCATCCAGCTATGGTTCCTTGCCTAGTGGGTATTCTGAGGTATTTTATTAGATTGGTTTCAGGGTTGTAATAGAGTTTTAAAACAGCATTTTTTAAACATTGTATTTCTCTTCCCACTTCACTGCCCTACCCCCTGAAAAAAAAAAAACACAAAAAATCCGGAGGGGGAAAAATTATCTCAGAAACTCAACCTGGGTGGCCATTCTGCTTTTATGTAGCATAGATAAATTCTAGCTTCAAGGCAAGTTGCTCGTTTAAGTGAAGTATCTTCCCTCAACTGCCACTCTGATATTAACATCTTTTTTCCTTGTCCACCTCTGTTACCTTTTATTAGAAGACATATTTTTCCTCAGAAATTCACAGAATTTTTCAGATCTGGCTGGCAAGCTAAAACTCCGATTCTGCTGTAAAGATTAGATGGAAGGCCACAGTATTCTCTCTGCTTCAACAAAAATGAATTTTAGTGAGATATAGTGAGAAAAAAAAAGGTTGTATTTTTCTAATCAGCTAATCAGAGTATTTTTAAAGGCAAGAAAGTGTCATTATGAGAAGCAAGGGCTGAGTTGTGTGGTTAATTTCAATTTTAAAATAGGCAGAAATCTCCAGGACATAATCAGCGAATTTTGTTCATATGGGAAGATCTGAACTAGTGCCCTCTTCGTTCCTCTGTGTCTCACCGCTGAACCTATGCCATTTCTCTTTGCAGAAATGATCTTTCCAAGGACTTTAGGTCAAGTTCGTTCATTGTGTAATATTCTCCTCAGCGGCAGTTCTTCATCTAAAATACGGGTTGGACTGGGTGCTCTGTATTTAATAAGCATCTTTGTGGCACAGTTTGCAAAGCGATTTACTGCCTGAGATGATTGCTGTAACGTACAATGAGCTTTGTTCGCTAATGACTCAGTTGTGTTTTATCCCTGCTTAGTCTTATAAAGGAGGAAAGCTCAATCCCCTTATACCTACCTGAAGGCAGAACTGAGATGCGTGTTAGAGAGCTGCTAGAGTTACATGAGTGCAAGGGAGTTCTTCCCAATGCTATTTTAGGAGAAGAGACTCACTGAAGGTCTGGTTCCTTTTTCAACACAGAGCAGGCAGAACACAGGTGGATGGATCTGGCACACACCAGAAAGCTTGAACCAGTCATTTATCCATGGCATTTTATAAACCTTTGGATGGCAAATAGCATGGTCTTACAAAAACACAGATCCACTGCTGGTGTCCTTGAAGTCAACAGGGATTTTTCTATGGATTTCAACTAGGCCAAGATTACACCAGTGTTATTTTATGTTTTGGTGTTACTTGCAGTGAAAAAAGTGTTCTTTCATAAGGGCTTTGTTCTTTCTCCAATAAGAAAAAGTAACATGCTGAAAAGAATTGGAGCTCTTGAGCACAAACAAGAAGCAAGCAAAAATGAACAAAAGAAAAGGGAACTGCAATTTTCAGTGTCCTTGTCTTTTCTAAGAAGCAAAACTGTCTTCATACAGTGCTGTCCTTGCTCACTGCAGATAGCTCTTGTTAGCTTTTGTAGACCTTCTTCACGGTGTATTTTATTTCACATACTTTGTTAACAAAGCAAGAAATTTTGTTCAAGCTCAGAATACTAGAGATAAACATATTTTGTAATTAATTTATATACTAACAGTCTGAAAATGAGTGACACTTACAGATCTAATGTGTATAATACTTTGCTTTGGGTGTTAACCCATCACTTCTCTCTTCTGTTTCTTTTGTACTATTTTTCCCTTGAAAATGATTGCTGGAGTCTCATCACTCAGAAGCAAAGAATTTTTCACTATTCTTAGTGTCTTGCAAAAACAGTTTTTCTTTGAAAAGCTTGGTATTCTATGGAGAGTGTAATTCATTTAAGTTTTTAGATGTGATTTCCCTACCTTGCAGAATATCTTAATATGTTACTTTGTGCCTTTATCTCTTTCATCTCTGCTTTCAGTTATCATGACTTTAGAGTTATTAGAACCTTGCAGTTCCTTCTTGTATTTTCTTGAAAATAATATCTATCTTAGTAGCATAGTATAAACATGTGTCTGTAGTGCAAAAAAACCACCACTAATTTGTAATACAGCTATTAATAGCATCATAAAAAGCCACCTAGAAGAATGAACTTTCTGTATTGTTTCAGAAGGATTTATTAGCAATTCTCTAGTACGTGGAATTGGGCTTTATATTGTTTAACTGGAAACCACGATTAAAAAAATAGTTACTTAAAAATTTGACATTTGAACTTTCCTACTGCATATACAGTATGAGTTACCCTCTCTTAGACCCCAAAGTAGTGTTCAAACTACAGATATGTAACTCCAATATTTACTCGCAACTCAAAAATTATTTGATTTGAGCATTAATTAATAGAACATCTTTTCCCAGAGTCGGGGAGAGAGCAACAAAGGATTTCAGTCATGTCCATTCAACTTCCTCTCCTTCCCATTGCGAGAATGAGAGGCTGTGTTGACAATGACAGCTGGCAATCAGGGGACTGACAAGTCTATATTGACCTTATCAGTTGTCGCTGGATATTACTGGCTGTAAGGCACTGTTAATAGGTGTAAGAAGCCCTATAGGTACAGGACTGGAACACCTTTTCTGCAAGCTAACATTAGAGGATTGCCTGTCTTCCTTGTGATCCTTCACACAGTCAGTCACTTAGTTGCTTCTTCTTTTCATCCTATACAGTTCTCCCTCCCAATGACTGAAGTGGAAAGCCAAATGGACATTCACTGGCAGTGGTTAAACACAGGTAACACAGAAATGAGTTCTAGAAGTTTACTATTATCAAAGGATGTAGGGGCACATACCAAGTAAATGTCTCATGACGCAGTAATTGTGTAGAGAAGACTATATGCGTATGTATCACAGATTTCATTAAACACAAAACCAATTTCTCCTTTCCACTTCTTGAGTCCAAACCGTTTTCTGAACAGGAACATTATGTTATGTTTACTACACATAAGTGTTTAAATAATTTATATTATATTTTGTAATACTAGTGAGTGTAATTCTATTGGGAGCTGCTTAAACATAAAGATACATTGTGACGTTCCCCCTCCTCCCACTTTTTATAATAAAAGCAGTAACCAAGCCTGGGGCAATTTAGCAGCAATTAAAGCTCACCTTCCTGAGACAAATCTAAATGCACATGAAAATGAGGTGTGGCCCTTAGGTTATGACAGTTTAATAGTACAGCTCGTTATTGTGCTTAAGGGTGGCGTATTTACAACACTATTTGTCTCTTCTAACCTGACATCAGGTTTATGTAAATTAATCTTTCCCTGTTGCATGGTTCCATGCATTCTCATGTTGATTCTATTTTCTTGCCTACAACAACTAATCTTTTAATTGCTCTAGACCAATTTTCTGTAAATTTTCATAGAACTGTGCATTCATTTCCCCACAGATACTGGAGATCATTAACAGGTTTGCTGATGGCTGAATTCTGAATAGTGGGTATAGCAAGTGTTCAAATGGAGTGACAGTGTAATGCACTACCGCACTGCACACCAGTATGTTCACACAGGTAAGTATCATATCCTATCAATCACCATTATTTGCATATATATTTACTGAAACCCTGTATGCTTTTTATACTGTGTGTAACTTGTAAATGAGCTACGTGCATCTCTTCATTTTAGTACACTCTATGCTAAACTTAAAAGTTTTAACTGACTTGCCTAAACAGACTGTAAGAACTCTGAGGGTCAGTTTTCCCTCCTTGTCATACAAGATTCAAAGTGCTTTCCCACAACACACATATATCTTACTAATGAGTCCAGAATTACCTCAGAAGAGATTTACTCCCAAGGTCACTAAACTTTATTTATGCCACCACTTGTCTCTAAGAACTCTACTGCAGTTCTTAAAAAACAACTTAAATTTATTCTCAGTACTCAACTGGGACATCAGCACTGGCAACTGATGTAACCATCTGTCTATCTCAAGGTCACTTTTTTGGGACCCCTTTTTACCCTGTAATGAAAGATTCTGAAAACTGTCATATAAAACTTCAAAGTATAAAGCTTTCATTTGTCGGGTATCACACACATTAACAAGCCACTAGGCTTGACACTAACATACTTGTCACCATAGACATCCAATGTCTTTGCTAGCAGGCAGTAGTTAATCTGATAGGAAAGGGTTGGCATCTGCTGCTCCCTGACATGGGGCTTCAGAGTTGTGGAGTTGTCTGATACTGTTGTTTTTTCCTGTAGCAGCATTTTGTACCATTCCATATTGTTTTGGATTGTGTTTTGTTTTTGTTTTTGTTTTTGTTTTTGTTTTTTTTCTCTTGAATCCTTATATTGGCACCTATTCCTAATGCAACAGGGTTACTTATGTCTACCATATATTGCATGATGCTACTCAAATTTACTTTCTCACAATTTCTCTAATCACAAATCTGTTCCCTCAGAAGCCTTAGCCACGGTTAGGCAGTTGTGCTGTACTAAAGTTAGGCCTTGGGTCACAGACAGCTAAACTACAAGACGGGGTTACATTAACCACAACTCATCTGACCAGGTCTATGAATCCCTTCTCCAGGGTTATCCATCTATGGTACCAGCACCTATGTGTTGCAATCTTTCTCTAGAGTAAGGCAGTGCAGACTAATTTCTCTTCACTTAACTTTTGGGCAGCTTTTTGTTTTTTTTCTGTTTAGACCCCTATATCCATGGCACAATGCATGACAATCCTCTGAAGAAATGTAAAACAATTTTTAAATATTTCTGAGAATAATTATCACTCTTGTTTTTTCTTTATACCTACACATTTTGTAATAGCATTGAACCCTCTTAGAAGAGGTTATGAAGTTCCCAACAAGAAACTTTTTGAAACCTAGCTGGGCTTTCTGGTCACTTTCAGAAATAAGGAGAATGATTAAAAGGTCCAGAAAATCGCATCACTTCAAAACAAAAATGTACCTGACACAATTTCAGTGTGGAAGAATGACATATTTTGCCAACTCAAATTTTCTCACAGAATTAAATTGTCATTCTCTAGCCAGATCTAGCCCGTAATACTTCACTAGAATAAAAAAATGTTTAATATTGCAAAGGTATATGTTTTCCTCTGGAAAACCTATATAAACCTTTCTGTAAATTCTCTGCATTTCCTTCCATGTTTCTTCCTTTAAAAGTTCATTTGAAAGACTATCTGTCTCAGGTAATTTATTCCTTCTCTTTTTATAGTATTTAGGTACCTCCAAATCTAACATATTTATCCACACAGCCTGTCCACAAAGAGGAAAATGAAGCTTGAAAGCAGTTGCAGAAAATATCTAGAAAGAAATTTCAACAGCTTGGTCCTGTTACAATTTCACAACTGCCTGTTATGCAAACCATGGTTAATTCATTATTTCTTTTACATGCCCATTAGTCTGTCTCTACACTGCTGTGATGTCTCTCTTTACAAAGATTAGAAGCTATTCAGAAGAGGACTGTCTTCCAGCTTTACTTCTACATTGGGGATCGTCTATGTTTGAGACATACCCACAAATATGGCAAGCATGAATAACGATCATATTTAACTAACCCTGCATTTGTGTTATCTCAGATTTTGCTCTGAAGTAGTATTCACAGATGAGTTCAGAGATTTGTTTGTCAAGACCTCAACAAGCTGAAGGAAGTGGACCACAGGGATTCCATGAACTTCAACAAACGCAAAGACCTGTACCTGAGACAGAACATGTCTGTGAAGTCTGAGGACCCAGATAGTAGGTAGCAGCTGTGCAAAAGTGAATCTGAGAGTTTTGGGGGATGAATGGAATACAGATAAGCAATGTTTCCTTGCAGGAGTTAAGGGTAATCACATACTAGGCTGTAATAGCAAGTAAATAGATACATTTCTTTCCTTCATTTTGTCGTCATGAAGCTACACTTAGACTATTGTTTCTAGCTTTCCATACGTAGTCAGAGAAAAACCTGGAGTGGACTCAGCAGAGTGCCACCAGTATGGTCAGGGGGCTGGAGCACAACATACAAGAATATCTATGGGAATTGTATTTGTTTAGACTGGAAACCAGAAGGCTATGAGCCACTATATATGAGCCATGAGGGCTATAAAGGTGGAGCCAGACTCTTAGCTCCACAGAGCAAAAGGAAAAAAGGTCAAAAAGCCAGAAGTAACAAAGGGGGAGACTCCAACTGGGTACAAGGAAACTTTTCACAATGAGAAGCACTGGAAGAGAGGCCCAGAGAGTGTGCGGAGGAACCTTTACCCTTAGAGATGTTCAAAATTCATTTAAGTTTGAATTTAATGCTCCATATGCAAGGGATTCAACTATACAACATCCAGAGGTGTCTTCCAACCTAAATTATGCTATGATCCTTATGAAGACTCAGCGGCCTGTAATGCCTACCTATAGATGCCAATATGTATTCCTTTAGCAGAAGAATTAGCATCACACATGAACTTCAGTGAAATTGTCTAATTCCCAGCCCTGACACCCATAAAATTATATGAGAAGAAGACTGGCTAATCAACTTGTGGATTTCAGGAAAACTGCCATTTCCTAGGGAAGTGTTTTGTGTAGGGAACACAGTTGCAGGACCAGCTATGGTGGAACAAAGATATACAGTGCAGAGAGGGTAGGGTAAAAAGAGAAAACAGGTGGAATAAGGATGGTATGGACAGTGACCTATGGACTACTGGGACTTTGAATGTCCTCAAAAAATAATTCACAGAGGCTTAGACAGAGATGTGGAGGCTTGTGATAAGATTAGAGAGAAAAATAAATTATTTATTCAGGACAATCTACAAGTGATTGGGATTTTATGAACATGAGTAATTAGAAAGTAGAAGACAAAGAGGATCCTGAGAATGCTAAGGGTTTGAGTTTCTCTTGTTGATGGTATTCCACAGTAAAAAAAAATCATTCAGGTTTGAAACTCCATTCTATGAACAAAAATTTGTGAAGATACATCTAAAATAACTTATCTTTTGATACTGTGGAAATGTTAGTTTTGGAATTCATGGGAAGGTAGACAAAGCACTAATGTAAAAAGAGCAGACATATGGTTCCATGTAGTTGCAAGCCACATCTAATTCATCTAATACAATTAAAGATGTACACTGTTGTTTTATTAGGATATAAAAAGAATATCACTACTCATTTGATCTCTGGTAGCTCTGAAATCAATAACATTTTTTTTACAAACACATGACCTGCCGTGATACTGGAAGACACTATAACACTGAAGCATCAGCTAATAGCACTTAAAAAACAGTTAATTACTTGAAGATCTCATGTGAAACAAACTCTCTAGTGTTTCTTGAGCTCTTAAAAATTTGCAAAGAGTGCTTGTTGTCATTTAACCCTGGTAGGCAACTAAGCACCACACTACTCTCTCCCTCCCAGTGATATGTGAGAGAGAATCAGAAGGGTAAAAGTGAGAAGACTCATGGGTTGAGATACATAAAATTTAATAAAAAATAAAAAAACCCCAACCCAAACAACAACACCCACACAAAAAAGAAAATGAAAAACCCAACACGAAAACCAAGAAAAACAAGTGATGCAAAAAAACCAACCCAAAATAATCGCTCATCACCAGCCAACCAACACCCAGCCGGTCCCCAAGAAATGGCAGCCCCAGGAAACTTCCCCCCAGCTTTTATTGCTGAGCACAATGTCGTATGGTATGGAGTATCCCTTTGGTCAGTTGTGGTCAGCTGTCCCAGCTGTGTCCCCTCCCAACTTCTTGCACACCTCCCGCCTACTCGCTGGCAGGCCAGAAACAGAAAGGGCCTAAACACTGCGTATGCACTGCTCAACAACAATTGAAACATCAGTGTGTTATCAACATTGTTTTCATCACAAATCCAAAACACAGCACCATATAAGCCACTATGAAGAAAATTAACTCTAGCCCAGACAAAACGAGTACAGTACTCTAATTCATAAAAGCTTTAGAACAAAAAGAAAGCATTTCTTGCAATAATAATCAGATAATACATGGAGCAAAACATTTGAGAAGTCTTTTCTTCTTTGAGTGATCACACTTTTACTGTGTTTAAGCACATCTTCATAATGCAATCATCAGTCTTTACTGTTAGACCTTATCTTACAAATATTTCTGTATATTCTTAGCTCTTTTATGCGTAGCAAAATGTTGCTATTGACATCAGCAAAGTTAAGCCGTGCACAAGATTTTGCAGTTACTCTGGACTAATGTTACTGTAGTAAAGGCTCATGTGATGCACAGTTCTCTCAGCTATACGCCGTCTTCCTTTTAGGAGAGCCTCCCTGTGAGCTGGTGCCTTCTGGAGGGGAGAGAGTTTGTCAGAGAGGGAAGGTCCTGAAAGTGTCCATAAGCCAGCAGCCCATGCTGCTCCTGGTCCATCGCGGCCAACTTGGCTGTAAATTTATAGTAATTTTTCGTTTGTTTGTCTGTTTCTGTTCTGATTGATCTAGTTACTCTGTGTGTCTCTGCATAAAAAGGCTAAATATTCTTTCTACTCTAATAAATCATAGTTTTGGGTGGATTTTTTTGCTTTTGTTTTTTAAGTTTAAGGACATTTTAGTCTTTGAGGAACTTTCTCCAGAGAAAAAGTCTGAGGCATAGCCGTCTCAAAATGCTGACGTCTCAAAATGGTCCAGGCACAGTCTGAAGAAGCAGTTTCAGAGTTGAGTACTTTATTTTTTCTACTGGTGCAATAATAAGGAAAGCTGTTGTCTGTTCTCCTAAACATAGCTGCTGTTTTTTATCAGAGCCATCCTGATAAACTTTACTAGCTCTTTTAGAAGAACAGTAAGAGCCATGGCTCTGGTTTTGTTTTGTCCTTTTTTTTTTTTTTTTTTTTTTTTATGCTGCTGAAAGTGATTACAGCAATTTTGAAGGCTCTTTGGGCTGCCAGCCTTTTCTGCCCTTGACCCAATTAATTTATAATATTCTTTTTAAAGAAAACAATTTTGTTTGCTGCTTACCCTTTCCTAAAGGGTCAAGAGTCATGAGTGTATAGCCTGGACAGCATGCATAGTGTAATGACAAATAGTATCTATTTGACATTCAATGGTATTTGGGGTTTGTTTGTCTTGTAAGTCTGTGTTTTCAAAAGTAAGCCTAAAATATTTTACCTGGTCTTGCTCTGTCTGTTCCCACTCATTAGCCCAAATTATAAAAAGCCACGTATACTATATGTTAGTTTTTATTTTCTGGCATGAGGGGGACCTGTGGAAATCCTCTGGGGATATTTAATTCATAGGGAAATGGGAAGTGTCACTTAGTGTGTTAACTTTGAGTTTCCAGCAGATCTGTGATTTTTACTGTGATAGATCAGATCTGATATAGAGTGATTTTTTTTTTATTTATAAGCTGCCAATACTTTATCACCATAAAAAGGACGTTCTTACAGGGTCCTGTACAGCCTTCTCCTTGTGGAAGGATAACTGAAATTTTGGAGGTTCTCAAAGCAGAAGTAAAGTGAAAGTTTGTATCCATTTTCTGGATGCATTAATTTCTTCCATGATGTACAGGGCTTTAGAGATGGTCAGTTGGGTGCTACCATCCCCGTTGTTATAGAAAGTTTTCTCTTACGTGATCTTTTTTTCTTGCTTGTCTTCTAGTCTTAGTTGTTGATCTTGAGTCAACAGAGGCCTTAAGCTTGTAAATGGCTGCCAGTGGCTTGTGAAGGACTAAGCAGAGCTTTCACAGAGGGACTTGAGCACTTGCTTAAATGTCCTTCTAAACTTAAAGAGAAATGCTTCTAAAATTACTATAACCCTATTGGCAGAGTGGAAGGCAAAGCAGGTGGAAAGAACTGCTAGCTTTTGGGCAACACTGGAGCTGGAAAGCTGTTTCTTCATAACCATGTCATGCTCCGTAACTTAGAGCTTTTGGGAGTATATTGTTAATTTACATTTCTGAAAGATATGTCTGATTGTAAAGCCAACTCTTATTTCCCCTCTAGGGCTAGGTATGAGCACGTTGTATTAATTCAAGGTTCTTTCTTCTAACACTGAAAACCAAAAATGCACAATTTACAGATTTCCAAGTAATCCTGTCTTTTGAAAGCATATGGAAAAATCATTAACCGTAGTTAAGGTCATTGTGCTAAAAGACCGTGCTGGGTAATAGAGGTGATTACAAGCATCACTGGGAAGACATAAATAGCATTTCATGGGAGATGAGGGGGACAGGAAAGCCGGTGTTCTGCTTTACCATCTGTGGAAGTGGCCTAATGAGGAATGAATGTTGCTTGAGTGATACACTGGTATTTCTTCTCTCTGTTCAGCTGTACTGACTGGTGACATTATAAACCAAATAGCACGGAGAAATTCTGTGCAACAGATGGCAAGTTCAGCTCCTGCAACTGGTATTTTAAAACAAAGCTGGAAAGAACCCCAAATTCTTTGCTGGTGCTAGCCTGAAAACTAAAATACTTTGAAAGTGATTATGATGTTTGGATGCTGCTAATGAGGAGAAGAGCTGACACCACTGTCCTGTAGGAATCTTTGCAATAATACACGGGATACAAAATAGTTTAAGTAGTTAGGAGTTTAAGGGAATTAAATTTGGAGATTGTACTTAGGAAAATACAAGGATGACATGAACAGCTAGTTCAGTAACAGTATGTTATTTAACACATACGCTAAATTAAGTTGGTTACACTACTGCAAACCAGTGAATTGGCCTAGATAATGAACTAGCTGTTCATATAATGACTGTGATTTCCTAAGTAAAACATAATTGGCAACCATATTTAACACATACTCCAAGTTAGGTTGGTGTCTCTTGCTTCATCATATTGTTATCCTCAGTTTTCTCAGGCAACCCAACAGCTGATATTGTGACCTCTCTACTAATTGAACATCCTATTTTCAGAAATGTAGATCCTAATACTTTTATCTTTTTACGCCCTTTTTTTTTTTGCTTCTGAAATGGTCCTAGGGACTGTGACTCTTTCGGGGTTGAGAGCTGCTGTTAACAGCTCTTCCAAAATTTAGGCAGGAGGATGAATCTTTTCCCACTACAACTCTAATGCTGGCTAAAATTTTGCAACAGTAGTAATTATTAATAAGTAAAAATTAATGAAGCCCAAAATATTTAAAATCAAGCCTCAGTATCCTGAAATTTTTATATGCATTGATTTTTAGAGTGAATGCAGTACATTTTCTTCAGGAAAAGACACATCTGTTCCAGAATGTGAAGATCTAAATATAAAGATATTCCACATCCCACCCTTCTAGTAGATAAGGGGAACTACAACAGGCTACCAGTAATTCAGCCTGTAGCATGTGCACAAAGCAATCAGACTTCCTGTTTTGTGGCATATGGTCACATATCTGTGTCTGAAACTGCACACAAAAATTTGTAAGTATCATTACACCCAGTGAAATGGCATTTTATAATTATAACTTGCCATCTTGCTCTAAGGTGAGATACATGCTAGTGCCTTCAGTAAAGGAATCATAATAATGACAACTTACATATTATATTATGGCTCTTGTTTCTATTTAAAAGCTTTTGCTTCAATTGCACTCCCACCATTTCTTCTTTCTGTCCTTTGTGCAAGCTGAACTTCACAACTGACTTTGATAGTTCATGTAGTTAAACAGTCAGTGTCTGATTGTAATGTAGGTCAAGAATTACTAACTTATTCACTATTTTTTTTACTTTAATCAGTTTTCCAAGATTAATTACCAGAAGTGGTTATTAGCCAATTTAATAAAAAAAAAAAAAAAAAAAAAAAAAAAAAAACAAAAAACAAAACAAACCTCTGCAGAGAATGAATAGCCTTATATTTAAACAGCAGGGTTGTAGATCAAGGAACTCCAAGTCAGTTGTCAGCTCTACCACAGTTTCATGCTAATGTGGAGTAGTTAACAAAACAAAATACACTATACATACAAGCTTAAGCAACTTATGTTCTTTCTGGAAGGAACGGTTGACTTACAGTAGTAAACCCTTTCTTCTGCCTTTTTATCTTGCATAGGGATTTACTGACTTAATGTAGTGAATTCAGTCCTCAGCAGTGATGAATGCTACCAGCTGTGCAGGTAACTGCTGACTTCGGAAGGGCTGAGCTATCCATCATTCTTAATGCTTAGTGGTGCATAGTGTACATTTCTGCTCCCTAGCCTCCAGTTCCGATCTCATGTTTTGATCTGCTCCTATTTCCTTCCTGCACATTTCCTAAAAAGTAGCTATGTGTCGTTCCAGTACCTGCCCGCTCACTTTTGGTCTGATTGGGCTCTAGGAAGTTTTGGGGAAGATCTGTGTTTCTGGGTGGTACTGGCAGCATCACACAACCAGGTTGTCTTTTATGCTGCTGGTTGTGGGCAGTTTGGGAAGTTAGGTGAATTCTGCTTTGGCCATAGACTTCTTCAGGAAAGGCACTTCTATTATGTGTTCAGCATCAAGTAATAAAACAGTGAACTTAGCTGATGCCTTAAGTTGCCACTGTGCTATAAAACCATGTTCACACAAGAATATTTTGAATCCATAATTTCTTATACAATTTATAGTAGTGACAATCCTGTTAGATGTGCAGAATTTAGCACAGATTTAAAATATCGTACATTTTTCTTATTGTAAGGACTTAATTTTCAAAAGGCCGAAAGCAACAATTGAGCCACTTCAGGTGTCATAAGATGGTTGGTTATCCAGAACTTTTAAGAAATTTTAGCAATAGAAAATAAGATAAAATGAGAATTTAAGTAACTCTTCAGGAAGTAGAATACACTGTAAATCACCTAAAGAATGCAATAAATATGTTGGCAAACTAGTCTGTATTGATTAAGTTCCTCCTCTTCACTCTCCCCCCTTCCCCATCCTTAGTTTCTTGCTTTTAGATGTGCCACGCTCCACAAAAAAAAAAAAAAAAAATGGACAAAACACTGTCCTGTTTTTGATTCACAGTCCTTCTGAAAAAATCAATAGGCATAAGGAATATAGACCCATTTGTTACTATCAATCAAGGCTGTTTTGTTTACTAGCATTATCTTATATGTTTGATGAACTTTTAGATCTCTTATTATAATACTTTTCAGTTCAGAGTAAAGGTATGTTTGGTTCCTGTTGCAGAGTATGTGGTAAGAATAAATGATTTTGCTTGAAACTGTTTCCTTATAGAAAGTGTTAGGGATTGGAAATAACTCAGTCAGGCATCATACATGTCTTCTATTTATAGTAGAGTGTTATTATCTGAGAGTAAGACAAATGCAGTAGATAATGCTGTGATATTCAAACGTACTCAACAGCTGAAATCAGGCAATGCTGCACTCTATCAAAAAGGGAAAAAGCCTGAAATATTTGCAAACAAAAACCAAATGCCTTTTCAGTAAGAGAGCTGCCTTGTCTCCTCTTTATACAACCGAGCCAAAATACATTCAATAGGTCAAACCTCTTAGCATTTGAAAACAGAGCAGGTGACAAAGTATAACTTGATTGATTCATTTCAATTAACAAATGGTCACCAGGTGACCTGAGCCAATTCAAAGGGAAACAGTAGGTTGGCACACTCCTTATTCTGTAAGTTAAAAAAGAGGTGGTTCAAGTTTCTGTTCGCTGCATATGAAAATTCAAAGGAGGAGGTTGTGGGGTTTTTTTGTTATTGTTGTAGAAACTCTGCTTTCCGTTTGAAACGTTGCATGGGAGGGAGGCATAGTCCTCATGAGGTGAGTGAACTGTAGTCAGGAACCAAAAAACCATGAGAAGTTTACTGTTAAGTATATGTGGGAAATGGGTAGTTCAGGCTTGCCCTGGAACTTAATTTTTTATTTAGAATATACCATGTCAAACCTGATGTGGTGGATCTGGTATTTATGAGGTGAGCGAGTGGTGGCTGAGATCCTGAAGAAGGGATGAGAAATTTCAGGATTGAATCAAAAAGGCTTTCTTGAAGGTAGCACTGCTTTAAAAAGTATGCAACAGAGGGGGTTTTGATTTGTAGGTATATCTTCTAACATTAGGTTGGTTTTGGCTGGTGTTCTGCTAGGCTGTGAACTGATTTTTTTAATTTTTTTTTTTCCTGTTTGAATGATTCTAGGCTGAGAAAAAAATTCATCTTTCTCAGTATGAATGATCTTTGAATTTGAGGAAGAAATCTGAAATCAGTGGTTATAAACTTTTAACTACTCTTGTACTCCTAAGATAGAATGCAAGCAAGTTTTAAAGGTTTGCTTTTAGTTGTATACTTGCATGAAGAGCTGTATTTGCTGATGTCTGTGAGTATAAAGCGCTGGTGCAAATACTCAGTGTTACTAACTGGCTACTTGTAGGTCTTCATACAGAAGTTCTGTCCAGTGCATGCTGCATTTAGTCTGCTCCTTTCTTCTATATTCATGCACCTTGTTAAATAAACTTTATCTAAAATAATTCCCAAGTAGCTGTATCTGCAGTGCTACGTGGTTTTAAACAGGAATCCAAGAATGGATCTCTCCTAAATGGCTCCAAGGCTCTGAACAAATAGCTTAGATCTAGAAAAAGACTTATGCAACTAAGTGCTCCCCCATTGCTCTCATAAAAGCTAAAGGCATAGTGCTTAATTAGATGAATTTGAATATATTTACTAGTGCTTGGACCCGGTTGGTTGTGAGCTAACTTTGTATGTCTGGCAATCACAGAGCCACTGTGCTGAAGCCCTTGTGTCCTGCTGCAGCAGGGTAGCTCCCACAACTGTGTGCTCAACCCAATATGTAGCAGTCTGTCTCTAATGCTGGTAGATGCATCCCTAAGGAATGCTTTTAGGGAAATATGCATTTATAAACTATTTATTGTAAAGTAAGGGAATTTCTGCACCCCTTTGACTAAACTTCCTGCTGTATCCACACATACTTAATGAAAAATTACTTAGATCAAAGAAGGCAATGACTAACTATAACTAGGCTACAAGATAATAAATGTAATAAAATAATACACTTTTTAAAAAATGTAGTTGTGTGAATGTGTTCCTGACTATAAAAATGGTCAGCCCTACTGCAGAGCTGATGGGGTTGGTAGAGGTAGATGAGTAGTTCTCTGGGTTATCACTAGCCACAGCTGATGTTCTTCTCTGCCTAGCCTACTCCACTGTTGTTTCTATATGTGAAACAGCATACTTCCACTTGAAAGAGAAGAAACATTAGCTGTGTGGGAGAATGAAGCTATGTGGGAGATAAGAACAACAACAACAACCCCCTCAAACTGGCTTTTTTACAGCCCCATCTCTTTTTTAATCACAAATTTAACTTTGGTTTATGTTGTGACATATAGAATCTATCCCTTACAAACTGATCTACTCTCTTTAGTAAGAAGAAATTTCAACCATTCTTGTTATCCATTCTTATAATACATTCTTATTTTCTGCAAGCTCACTTTCCCTTCGCTGGTCTTCAGCAAGTTGGTTTAATTCACCTTCCTTTAACTCTAGGTGAATCCAAGTTCTAGAGTATCTGTCTCTAATTCATCAAACACAACAGTTTGTCAAAGAATTACTACCTGAGCTTTGTTTATCAAAGCTTTAAAAGTCATGAATTCATTTGTTCCAAACACCACATTTTTGTATTATTAGTTCTCAAGTCCTGCACCACAAGAATGTATTCAAGGGCACATTGCATGTTGAAGCTCTTGCAAAAATTCATGCATTGACGATTTGTGTGATTTGTCAATCACTTTAAGTAAACACATCAATGTTTGTTGTAAATAAATCATCCTAAAATTAGCAATTACTCCTTGGTCTAGCAGTTGCAAAAGTGAGGTAGTGTTTGGCAAAAACATAAGTAGAACATTTGGATGCAAATCACGAAGATGAGATAGATGCCTTGGTGCATTAACTAGAATCACTAAGGCTTTAAACATAGCAGTGCTGCCCAGTATTGTAGTTAAAGAAGTCCATTAAGCAGTCTTGAAACTTGGAAATTAAGCGAGACCTTTTTTGTTCAATTGCTAGTGAACAGACAAGTGTATAAGCTTAAGCCTTTATCCACTCTTCAATTTTATAAATGGTAAACTAATACAGGACTATACTCACAGTTACCAGTAGCATTGCTGCACAACATTCAAGGCTGTAAAGACCATCCAGCTTTAGTTTTGAAGTCTATGTTTGTCAGTGACAAAGATTCTTCATGGTACATGTATCCAGAAGTGCTGTCTCATTCATACTAAATATCTGTTGCCATCTGAAGCCTTTAACCCTATCTATCAAATAATTAGCAAAAGCAGATGGAGCCTTGTGACTGGCACTCTTTGACTGCACTGTAAAAGCTGTTATGAAAAAACAGTCTCTCCTAAAGTTTCTTCAATCATCTTTTACTGACCTGAAAATCCTTGGTCATTGAAGTGCTCTTATATTGTTAACGCAGTTAAGGAAAGAGGGCGGCTTCCGCTTCCATCTTGGCTTTACATTTTTTTTTTTTGTCCATGTTACAACGTTATTACACATAAATAGACATAGAGTGCAAAATTCATCTTCATAAAACTTAAGTGGTTGAACACAGAGTTTAGAGGGTTGCTTCCTAAGTTCCCAAATATATTTTTAGCCTGTCTAAAAGCGCTTGCTCCTTTATGCAACAGATTACTGGAGTACTGGAATCACTTCAGTGTGTACAAGAATATATTACCTGAAGGGCCAGATCTGATGAGGGCTTAACCATAGCAATGTTTTTGCACAAAAGAGTAGGAAAAAACCCAATAATTCCTGGAAAATGTAGCATAATGGCCAACCTAGTGACATGCAACTCCTTTTGTTGCTCTGGTTCTTAGCACTCTTGTGCTTCTGTTTCCTATCTTTAAATAGAGATGATGATGATAATCTTGGTGTGAGACGTGTTGTAAAGGGAATAAATGCATTACACAAAATGAGTAAATCCATCTGGGACACCAAGATATTGTTGTGAGGGCTGTAAGGGGAACTGAGGATAAGAGATTTGAATCTTAGAGGTAATGAGGCAGTTGAGATGACTTCTCTACAGTTACTTGCTACAGTTAAGTGAGAAAATACAGGATCTGCTAATATACCTTTTGAGGACAAAATTACAGTTTTCTCTTTCATTGAAAATATGTTCTTCAGCTAACCTTACTCAAGGAATTTCCACCCCATCCCTTTGAGTCTGTGAATAAGGAAAATATGAGTTTTTTCTAATAAAATGTTTAATATAAGCAGTTTTAATAGGACATGTCTAAGTCTTGCACATTTGATGTCTGTGTCAAATTTTGGAAAATACTGTGAGGGTTCTCAGTGAGATATATATTAATAATTACAGTTTTTCACCTCACTTTGAGTAGTATTTTGCTCATAAGCCTATCTGCACTTCACCCAGTGTTTGTATGATGTCTGCGGATCCTGTTACTTAATAGGGGTCACAGTAAAAAGGAAAGCTTACAGTGTTCTGAAATTCATATTTATACTTGTAATATGATATCCATGTGCATGGCTCCTGCTGACTGGTGCCACCCAAAGCGTTTCTGTGTTAATAGAAATGTGACTAAGAGGTCCTGATCTGGCATGAACAGTAGAGGATGGCGCCAGACACCTTCTTACAAAACAGAATTCTTCAGGAGGCCTCTAGATGTGTAAAAGAGTTTTAGAATCAGTACTGCTAGTACACTGGTAAGTGTTATTAGAGTACATGTTTTTAACAATTGATGAGATAATTGTTAGGTGCCAGGCCAGTTACTGTACTAGTTTTGCTTTGCCAGAAGGCTTAAATTCTGGTAGGATGCAGTGTTGTTTTGTTTTTCTCCTCAGGTCCTATAGACTAATGGAATGTTGGGAGGTGGTAGGGAGCATCTGATGAGATAACCGCTGCTTCTTTTCTCATATTCATTCCAAACAGCTAGCAGAAGTTCCTTAGGAAGAAGTGGGATGGGAAAGTATAACTTATCTGAGGACTTGATGATGCTAAGCAGTTAAATAGGGAAGGGGAGGATGTTAATTGTTATGAGAAAGGACAGTATAGTTGTTTCTTAGCCATAAAAAAAAAAAAAAAACCACTGCTTTAAATGTATAAAGATGGGATCTTATCCAAAGTTCAGTAAAGGTAATAGAAGATGTTGAGGGAGGATGGTTGTGGTGTGTTGTATATGTGGTTTGTGTGTAGGTTTTTTTCTTTTGTTTTAAACTTCAGTGAGCTTTAAAAGAAATCCAGAAGTAGTTTACAACTTTGAAACAAACAGGATTGGGTATAGGTGGAAATCAATTATCTGACTTCAGATAAACATACAGGTTGCAGGCTTTCAGCTGTAAATCTGGACGATTGGCATAGTAAAGGATAATGAGCTCTCATCAGAGAAACCTACTTTACCCCAAGTAACTTTCTGGATATCAACCATCCCAAAGGGAGGAAAAGTTGGAGGACGGTAACTAGCAGTGTACCCCAAGGGGTAAGTACTAGGTCCAGTCCTGTTCAACGTCCTCATTAATAAAATGGAGGATGAGGCAGGGTGTACCCTCAGCCAGAGTTAGCAGTCTTACTTAGGGTTATGACTAGATTAATGAAAGTTTTCTGATTCTTGTCTCATCCTATCTTTTTTCATTGCTTCCTATATAAAGACTTAATTCAGCAGACAACTTCATTCTGACGACAATAAAACAGTGTTGTCTGTCGCCAAAACTGAAAATGGAAATCCCTAATTTTTTAGAATTGGGTAGCCCTACAAAGTTACGTCATGGGGCCTAATCTCTGGTGGGTTCTTAATAACTTGATAGACCATTTTAGAGGTGCTGATGGTCCATGACACTTACATAATCCCATTTCAAAGTAAACTGCTTTTGTAATAGCATGCTTAATTCCAATTAACTAAATTGAAAGAGGCAGAGGGTTCCTAAGAGGAAACCAGATTCAATGTAGTTTTGTGTCATAGGACTGCATTTTATGTCCATTTCATGTTTTTCTGGCAATATACTATGGGCTTACATAATTATGATCTTTCTTGACATTGTTTTCACAAATACTTCTTTCAAAACACTGCTTCCTATATAAAGAAAAGAAGCAGTGTCTGATAATTATTCTCAATGCAAATCATGTTCTAGATTAGCTAAGATTACCTGGAATTTGTACAAAAATTGAACTTAAATTATATTGCATAAATAAGTATTGGCAGAAATATACTTCTGATATTGATTTCAGTATAGTCTGAATATATAGGTTATGACTTGATTTTTGAAGTTTTTAGAGTTGCATGAAATCCTCCAAAATATGCAGACCTCACACAGAGAATAAAGCGGCTTTTATTAGCTAAATTCTGCAAGATGGAGGGAGGGCAGGTTTACACATTTCTAACAAGCCTTTGAGTGAGCTTTATGACTTTTTCATGTGAAAATCCTTAGGAAACTGATGTTAAGCCCATTGAAATATTAATTTCCATGTTTTTGTCTAGTTTGACTTTGACATACATTCAGCAACATACTGTGTACTTGAATCAGTCCTGGTGAGTTCAGCTGAAAATAGGTTGGACAAGATATTGTATGCCAGTATCTAGTTTATATTGCCATTTGCCTCTTCACCACAGAAAATGTGGGCAAGCCTCTAGGGCTCTTCACGCTTTCCATGGCTTTTTTCTTTCCTCCCGTCTTGATTTTGGAATTGCTTAGTCTATGTTAATTTTTTAACATTGTCTTGGATTGAATTGCTCAACATACAGATTGGTGATATTGTTTTGTGTGCTGACATTTGCATGTTGGAGTCCTCAGTGGTAGCCACATTCTGTAGAAACAGGAAAAAATGGAACACCTCTTGTGTTTCTGAAAACTTAATATACAAAAGGCTCTATCTTAAACTCAGGAAATCTTGGGGTGTTAACCAATTTAATTCCAGCTTGTACAGAACTAGAAAGGCAACTGAATATGTACAGTATAGTAGAAGGGCTCATTTTTTAATTGCCGATGTAAAGGGGAAAGGTGTCCTCCACATATAGCTTGCAAGAAATGCATAAAATTAATTCCAAAATAATGTTCATATTTTACTATTATCAGTAAACCGTTACATTGCAAGCATTTTTAATGACCTTTTCATGTATTTATGAAGAGGTATGTCTTGCTGTGAAGCTTACCTGAAATATTAATGGAAACATTTTCACTGGAGCTACTTCCAGTTGTCATTTTTTAATTATAGAAAACATTGAACTATAAAAGCTATAACATTTTCTTGGAGGGAGGGAATAACTCAGACCTTAAAATAAATAAATAAGGAATAGTGCTTTCAGTACAAGAAGGATAAATAAGAACTGGTTTGCACCTTAAAATGTTAATTACCAAAAACTTTTTCATTCAATCATGTTCTATTAAGAATTGGTCTTCTGAACACTTTCGAAACTTCCTAATGCAAGCAATATCATGACACTGTACCAAAAAACAACTCATTCCAACTTCCTTCCTCCTATCTAAGTCAGTGCTTAACTTTGTTCATCAACAGAATGTCCCTTTATATTCTTAGTTTTATACAAGCTTTAGTATTTTAAACTGTTCAACAGCAAAGATGGGTGAAGACACCCAGCTGTAGGAGGATGGGCTTTGTCTGGGCTGCATGTCTATGCCTGTGGATTTCCAGAGCTGTGTATGGGGTAGTTTAGATGAAATCACAACTTGCTGCTCATGAGGCAGAAGCAGAATAAAGACTGCAAGGTATTCAGAAGGTTAGTCAGCACAAGAATTAATGGTGAGCATTGTTCATATTTAATAGACGTGTAAGAAACACAGCAAATGGGATATCTGAGCACACTTTGCATGTTCTGGGTGAAGCAGGACACACTTGGTAAGACAGGCTTGAGAGGATAAGGCAGTGCATGTAGAACTTGAGCTCACATTTGTGGAGGGGGGATCACTTAGTAGGACGCTCAGGGCACTGATTTAGAGAGATCTAAAGTATGGACTATGAAGGTGGGCAGTTATCATAAGAAAACTTCAAAATACTGTTTTGAGGACTATAAACTTTGGACATTCTTTGCTTAGCACTTCAGGTTGGTGGTTAAGTTTAAAATGGGGAAAAAGTATTCATCACTGTCCTCAAACCTTAAAGAACACCTTAACTATTTTCTGCTATCAAAACTTTATCTCCCACGTTACAACGATGACCAGTATTTGAATGTAAAGTCAAAGTGTTAAAATAAACAGATACCCACTTTGCAGGCTGATGAAAGTTACGGCATTATGATATAGTTGTTTTCATCATATTTTTTCAAGACTTGCTATTAGACCTGATTCTAACTAATCAATCACTCTTCCTCGGGTCCTCTGGAAGAGGAAAAAAAAATCATATTTTAGGGAAAAAAAAAAGAATATTCCTTTTTCTAGAGTAGAAATTGGTGAACAAGAAGACTGATTTAAAGATGCTGAGACATTTTGTTTCCACTTGAATACATACAGATTAGTCTGAAGATTGAATACAGGTTAGTTTGAAGCTAATCTCTGCCTTCTGAGCTATAGTGGTGTCTCATGGGAATTGTAATTAGAATTCCTAGTGATCCATTTCCTTTTGTGGGCAGCTGTATCTGACAAGAGATCCCAGTTTTTTCCAGATCTAGTCTGCGTTTTCTTAACTGACCACAGAGTTGTTGATAGCTGTGGGTTTTCCAGCGCCAAGCATGTTCCTCATTCCTTGTCATCCAATGCCTGTACAAGAGGTTTACCTACATCTCATCCTCTCTCCACTTGTCAGTGCCTCTGCTGTCATACCAGCTCTCTTTTCTCTACACCGCATTGTTAAGTTAGTTGTAGAACGAGATATATGCAGATAACCATAGAATGGTTTGGGTTGGAAGGGACTTTAAAAATCATCTAGTTCCAACCCCCCTGCCATGGGCAGGGACATCTCCCACTAGATCAGGTTGCTCAGAGCCCCATCCAGCCTGGCCTTAAAAACTTCCAGGGATGGGGCTTCCGCCACCTCTCTGGGCAACCTGTTCCAGTGTCTCACCACCCTCATGGTGAAGAACTTCTTCCTAACATCCAGTCTGAATCGTCCCATCTCTAGTTTTAATCCATTCCCCCTAGTCCTGCCATTACCCAACATCCTAAAAAGTCCCTCACCAGCTTTCTTGTAGGCCCCCTTAAGATACCGGTAGGCCACTATAAGGTCTCCTTGGAGCCTTCTTTTATGCAATAATAAATGTTTGTTACTACTATCTATATGAAGCTGTGATTGTACAATATAAAAACAAACAGAAACAAAACAAATCAACAATAGATACCTGATTAATTAACAAAAACAAAAAGTCACAGCTAAGCCAAGTGAAAGAATGCTGCAGACAGGTCAAGAAAAGGTCAAACAGCAATTTTGACAAAGCTCAAGGCCTTTGAGGCCTTGCAAACTCAGTACAGAGCATGTAGTCGGTTGCTTGCAATGGCAATGCTGTATTACATGGCCACCCAATTGCCAGATCTCACAGCTGAATGAACAGCCTACCGTTATCACCTTCATTATGCTCCAGAAACATGCAGTTAAGAAGTTGGACTCTTCCCAGTGATAAAGAAATGACCTAAATGGTGGACCCTCTCTGGCACAGCTGTTCAAGCTGCAGGCATGGTCTCCTTTGTATATTCCTGCACTGGTCAAAAGACAAGGTACCAACCAGGGCAACTAGGCATCTTAAACTTATTTATCTTTCTTGAGCTTTCCTGGCAAATAGCTGGGCAACAGTTGCTTTAATTTTTCTCAGTCCTCAGTTTAAGTCTAAAATTTAAATGGCAAACATGGTAAGGCACAGGAGAATAACTGATCAGACCTGCCTTTAGGAAACATGGACACCAGATCTTTCTTTGTCTTAGCTCTCTCTGGATTCAATGCATCTGCATTATCTTAGGTGGATGTTAAATGCAGGTTTGTACTGGTTTTGGCTTTGGTGGTTTGCTTTATGTAAAAGGACCTTAATAGAGAAACTTGCTGTTATTTGGCCGAATTTTCATTACCTTTAGAAGCAGGAAGTGTGCAGAACTCTACAAATCTGTACAGTGAGCCTTACATCAGTGTGCAAACTCCTCATTGTTTTAGAAGTTTATATTAGTTGAGAGAAGGGAATACGAATCTTGGGTTCTTTTTAATAAGCAGAAATGTCATAGCCACAACTCCATGGTAGAATTCCCTCCATTGCAGATAGAGGTCCATTAGTCTTTATCACACTGAGCTATTTGGATAAACTGCTAGGTTGCTAGAACTGGGGCTCATGTTGGCTTTATATCAAATCAGAGAAAAAAACATTATTTATTTTTTTAAACAAAAAACACCTCACCGCTAAACAAGTATTCCAAATATATATTGCCATATGATTTTTATCATCTCAATCATTCTTCTGTGAAATATCTGATGATAAACAATTTTAGAACAATAAACTCATTAGCACAAAATGTATTAAATAAGTGATTCTAATTGCAGTTACGGAGATTAGACTTCATGCATGTTTAATTCAAAATGTAAGGATTTAAAAATGCTAATTAGAGATTACTGAATACTCATGCGGTAATATCTTAGATAATTTAAGAAATCTATTCAAATCAGATCAATATACAAGAAAAAACGAATAAACACAAGGGGGGAAAAAACCCCCTATTCTTTGCCACAAAGTAAGCTAGCAATCCAGACAGCTTCATTTCAAACTCCATTAGACAGCTATAATGCTATTAGATTACTTGACGTGATATTTGTACTTTACCGGTCTTCTTAGTAGCCACAGACAACTTTTAAAAAGGTGATTTATATTTACAGAAAATGATTTTACATTTAAATATTCTTGAAGTGTACTAGGGAGTTATTGGTTAGTAACTCATTTCATTCAAGCATTCTGCATATAAACACAATTTATAACCAGTTGTTAGCTAAAACCTGGGTTATATGTAATAGGTTTTTTTTAAAAAGACAAGGACTCTTGGGAAACAGCCTCTACTGGTGAAAATGGTGCCCATGTAGGGATACTTTCTCTGAGTTTAGATAGCCATAGAGAAAATAGTTTAAGTATTTGGTACTTCCTCCTTAGAAAAGAGGTGGACAATTCCAGAACTCTTAGTGTGGAAGTTTCTACTTGTGTCTCCTCCTTTATGCTGAATCTGTTGGTTTTTGTTTTTGTTTTGTTTTTTTTTTTCTTTTTGAGTAGACAACTGGGTCTTCCCACATGCATAGTAGCCCAGCCCAAAGCAATTTTTCTTGCCGTGTTCCTTGATACTTACACCATGGTTTTTTTGCAGATACCAGAAATTGTACCTTATAGGGGAATTCAGAAGGTTATACTGTGTTATGAAAAACACTAATATGAACACATATTGTATTATTTTAGCTGGCTTTTATCTGTACCATGACCAAATTTTATCTGCTTGTTAAGCTTGCTGGAAGGTAATCTTCTGCAACTACAAGTTAGTCTAAATGTAAGAGAATTAAGGTTAATTTGTTCAGAGAGCCCCCTAAACAGATTTAATGCTACCCGTAATCTTAGATCATAATTGGCTAAAGACATCTTTAAGCCTAGTTGTACAAAGGAAAAAAAAATAACACTTCTTAAACACTGAGGGCTTAAGGTAACTCAAGTCAATATCTTACCATTCACTAATAGTCTGTCATGACATGGTATCACATGGTTCTTATGAGATAACAGGACTGGTTTTTGATGAATGTTCACTGTGATATTTAGTATTGTTTATCAGAGTTCATCTAGCATGATTCTGTTGGATATCACACCAGGGGCGCTCTGGGCTGGAACCCTAAGCATTTGTAGTCTTTGTTATGAAAAACACTAACCTCATTCAACCCTCCTCCCAAGGTGAGGGGGAGGGAGGGAATAAAAAAATCTACTAACACCTTCTACATCATTCATATTCTGACCTTAAATTCTGTTTTCAGAATTTCAAATGCTTGGAGGCGGGGGGTGTGGAATCCTACTCTGACAGCCAAGCAGTCACTGAAACAAAACCGTATTTTTTTCACTCCTGCAGTGTCATATTGAAGGATTAAAGTACAGGAGGAAACAGTAATACTGTTTCAATTCAACAATTCAAACAATAATAAAGAAGGAAACAGTATAACTGTTTCTAGTCCAGCAGTGTATTATCATAATTTGTATAGCTCTTTTAAAACAAGGTTTAACATACAAGCACAGTATATGCTAAGTAAAGAACTATCAATGTTGTAAGTAGACATAACAGTATTTTGAAAATACTTTTTCTAATGCAAGTTCAAGGCAGTTTAGTTAAAGTTCAAATACAGAATACAAGTAATGTTTGAAACAGTTGGTAGTTGACTGCGATTTACTTTCACACTAGGGCTTTCTCAACAGGAAGGAGCCTGGGATTTATGCCGTGTAATATCTATTGGGAATACTGATGTATGAGTAGCATAATCATTCACTCAGTAACCATTGTTCCATGCAAGTTCAGTAGAAAATGCTCCTTAATGCCAGCTGAATGAGTAAGAATACTTTGTTAAGAACATATGCAGGATAGCAAAAGGTCAGGCCAAGTGTTTCTTCTTTCAACTACTTCAGATTTAAACTTTGTCCTTGAAATTCCTCTCATGTTCTCTCACTGTGTGTAGCTGATGTGTAAGAAACGTGGTGAGGTGAGCTGTTGAAAAATAAGGTTCTCATTCACCAGTGGTTCTACATCTGATAGAAACACCTAATGGAAAGAGCGTAATTGCATTACTCAAGGTAATGCTTCTTTCCACACATGCTAACAATATTTCTAATGGAAGTTTTATGTGACCAGCTATCTACAATTTAAAATGAACTCATTTGGACAACTTCCTAACTAGCAAGTGTTTTCAGTTACAGGCATCTAAATGCTAACCCAGCTGGGAGAGACTAAGTGATTGTTCCCAAATATAGGCTTTGGCTTGCTCAGAAGGTGATTTGTTTCTTTTCAAACTTCCCTATTGTCATGGGTGACACCTGTTATGACTACCTCGCAGTAAAAGGATATGAGTACAAATGCTTTTGATTTTTTTGCACTTTGGAAGAAAAATAAAAAAAATCTAAACAGGTCTCTAAAGGTCAGTGTCATTTTTCTTGTGCTTTACAAGATCCTCATTTCATTAAAAGTGGAGATGGCTTTGAATTTAGGATTCCAACAGCTGGGAATCTGTTATGGCTGACAACATAAAAATCTGGGCTGGAGGTGGTCAGATGAAAATGACAGTAGTCCTCTCCCTTTATCTGTCCCTCAGAGTTTACAGGTTTCCCATGTATGCTTCTGTCTGTACCCACACAACTTAATGCATTGCAACTTTGGTGTCCTGACTTTTTGCAGTGGTGTTACATGGTTGATCTTTTTTCTTTTCCGGCTTTAATGGGCTTGAGCATGCGGTTTTGTGGCCCCTTGGCAATGATATACACTCTGATGGCTCTTCCCTTCAGAGGGTGGGGACTTTGTAAATAAGCAACCAACTGGAAAAGCCCTTTTGAAGTTCAGAGCAGTAGTCAAATAATAGAGTTTACAGGAAGGTTTTTTTTCTAGCTAAAGCAGTCGCTAGATCAATACAGAAATTACCCAGGTGCTATTGCCTTCCTGGGACCCTAAAAAGGAGGATACCTGCGTGAGAGTTTTCTCCTGGGATAGAAATTAAGTTCTTAGGGGGGTTTTGGTGTATTTTTTTTTTTTGTGGTGGTTTTTTATTATTATTATTTACATTTGTATTAAGAAGCTACTTAATGTTTGGGTAAATTTGAAACTGTCAGGATCCTTATCACCTTGCAAATGGTCTCTGCTAGGGCATTGCCCTGGCAAATGTTTTGTAACCATATGGGTTGTTAACTGAGGGTTATTCAAATAAAAATCTGTACTTTAATTGCAATATCATCTCTGGACTTTCTAACAGTTCTCGGTGTCCCTTTTTCCATTGACTTCTCTACCAAGTCTGTTTGGCTTCTGATAAAAGTCTTTATTCCCAATTTGATGACAACATAATTCAATGAAGAAAGTCCAAATTAATTTTTTTCTGTCATGAGATGCTTACAGAGTAGTGTGAGGCCATAGCTCGGTTCACAGTTTTACAGAATACCTGTATAGACCTCTCTACTATAAACTCCCCAAAGGAGACTGAAGGGCTTTCAATATTAATGTAATTCAGTTTAAAAGAACTATAATACTTCTTAAATGGAGGCAACTCAGTGATTGGGTAAGAGAGAACAGAAATTCAGAAGTCAAATAATCATTTTTATCTGCTTACTGTGCCTTGAGAGGCGAGTTGCTATTTTCAGGCTTGGTTTCAGGCTATGCATTAACTTCTTGATCTACAGTGAAGAAATTCCTTTTAGTCCCCAGAAAATTATCAGTTGCCTCTGAGACATGACTGTGGATTTCCTAAGTGTTTCTATCTCTTCAGCTCTTTATGGATAACACATTCTGCCATCTCAATACCTCTCCCTGTGTATGCTCCTAAGTTCCTCAGGAACAGCCCTCCCCTCTTTCCAAGGGCTCTGCTGGGACTCACCTCCCTTCTTAAAGAACACAATACAAACTGAGGTAAAATAAAACAGGCAATACCCATAGCACCAACCCAAATGTTACTACTCAATAGATTTATTGTGCTAAAGGCATCTATTTACAGCATAAGATGAACACATTCCAGTTCCTGTTGTCCTTAGTGTGCTAAAGACAACTACAGATACCTATTGAATGTTTTACAAACGGCTGTTCTTAATGTCAAATACTTGCCATTCACCATAGCAACTGCACTGGCCTTCAAAAGAATGGAAGGACAGGAATGAGTTAATGTGGCAGGTATACAAGCATTAAGATGTAAACTGCATTTCTTATTACATACAGTTTCAGTCATCCAGGCAAGTTATGTGAATGATTGTTAGAATCGGTGATCATCAAGGCTCAGTCTGGTTTAGTACTTCTCCTTGCTTACAGAAAAATGAAGCTTGATTTAAGCTAAATAGTTATTTTTAGAATAATGAAAGTTACCTTTATCAAACTGTCTTAATACTGCATGACTTGTAAGAAAACGCTGTTCACAGCTTATTCTTTTCTAGGCTTGAGCAGTGGAAGAAAAACAGCCCATCAATCTTTAAAGTGAAAAAAAAGTCTTGAATTATTATAAAGAACAATTTATTAGATTGAATTGTACTGTATATGACCTCAGTAAACTGCTTTCAACCTCTGTTAATTAGTTTTACAGGACATAAGGACTATAATATTAAAGTTAAATAGTCAGTGCACTTAACATTTTCCAGCACCAGCAGGACCTTCAGATAGTTCTCCTTGAAGCGTAGGTGACCATGTTTGACCTGACACTTCCCGGGTCTGTTCTTCAGTAAGAAATTTTTGGCAATTATATTAATTTCCATTCTACTGAAAGAGTACATAAAAAACAGAATTCCAGAATTCCTGAGTACAATTTAAGCTTTCATGGTAAGTTTTAGTGGAGTTGCATAATGTCAATTGTTATAGAGCCTTATCTTGTGACAACTGGTAAATCTTAGGAACACAACTAAACTGGGACTTCTTGCAGAGGTAAAGATTGGTTCTGTAAGTAAAGACTTAAGGCATAAAAATAGTTCTTGTCTTTTCTCCTGTAAAGCTTTAAACAACAAGAAACACATCTTTGCCTTGCGAGTCTCACATTAGAGCTCTTCAGTGTTTTACAGTAACTTTCACAGCCTTCATTCATGCTATCAATCCTATAGTATGTTTACCAAGTTAATATTTTGAAATGGAAGTGAGAAATGTAACATGGCTTGCTGGATTGCAGTGGGGAATGCTCTCTATAAAGAGATTACTGACAGAGAAAGGACGACACGAACTACAAGACAGGGGAGGACTGCATGTGGCACACAGCTGAGTACATTAGAGTATGCTCTGTTATGACACTAGACACTTTCAAGAGCATAAGTCTAAAGATCCTACCAAAATATATATGACTTTTGGTAATTCTAAATGGAATTTGATACTTGAAAACATGTTCTGAGCAGGGAGCTTCAGAAAAAGCTCAAGTGGAAGAAGGAAGTTTATAATAAGTGGAAGAAGGGACTGACCCCTTGGGAGGGTTACAAGAATGCCACCAGAGAGTTCAGGGATGAAACAAGGAAAGCCAAGGCCGTCTTGGAATTAGACGTGGCTAGGGACGTCAAGCACAACAAAAAGAGCTTCTACAAGTATATTGGAAGCAAAAGGAAGACCAGAGAAGTTGTGGGCCCACTGTTGAATGAGACAGGAGTCATGGTGACGGAGGATGCGGAGAAGGCAGAGTTACTGAATGCCTTCTTTGCTTCGGTCTTTTCTGCTCGGCCCAGCCCTCAGGAGTTCCAGGGATTGAGTAAAGTAACAGGGAAAGAAGAAGACTTCCCTTGGGTTGAGGAGGAGTGAGGGAGGGATCAATTAGATCATTTAGATATTCACAAGTCCATGGGCCCTGATGGGATGCACCCGAGAGTGCTGAGGGAGCTGGCAGAAGTCATTGCTGGGCCGCTCTCCATCATCTTTGAAAAGTCCTGGAGAACAGGTGAGGTGCCTGGGGACTGGAGGAAAGCCAACGTCACTCCAGTCTTCAAAAAAGCCAAGAAGGAGGAGCCGGGGAACTACAGGCTGGTCAGCCTCACCTCCATCCCTGGAAAGATGATGGAACAGTTCGTTCTGGGTGTCATCTCAAGGCATGTGGAGGAAAAGAAAGCTATCAGAAGTACTCAGCATGGATTCACCAATGGGAAATCATGTCTGACTAATCTGATAGCCTTCTACGATGGCATGACTGGATGGATAGATGAGGGGAGGGCAGTAGATGTGGTCTATCTTGACTTAAGCAAGGCGTTCGACATGGTCTCCCACTGCATCCTCATAGGGAAGCTTAGGAAGAGTGGGCGAGATGAAAGGACAGTAAGGTGGATAGATAACTGGTTGAAAGACAGCTCAGAGGGTCGTGATTAGGAGCACAGACTCTAGTTGGAGGCCAGTGATGAGTGGTGTTCCCCACGGGTCATATATATTGAATATATATTCAATATATTCATCAATGACCTGGATGAGGGGATGGAGCGCACCCTCAGCAAGTTTGCTGATGACACAAAGCTGGGGGGGGTGGCTGACACACCGGAAGGCTGTGTCGCCATACAGAGAGACCTGGACAGGTTGGAGATTTGGGCAGAGAGGAACCTTATGAAATTCAACAAGGGCAAGTGTAGGGTGCTGCACCTGGGGAGGAATAACCCCATGCACCAGTACAGGTTGGGGGCTGACCTGCTGGAGAGCAGCTCTGTGGAAAGAGACCTGGGAGTCCTGGTGGACAACAGGATGACCATGAGTCAGCAATGTGCCCTTGTGGCCAAGAAGGCCAATGGCATCCTGGGGTGCATCAAGAAGAGTGTGGCCAGCAGGTCAAGGGAGGTCATCCTCCCCCTCTACTCTGCCTTGGTGAGGCCACACCTGGAGTATTGTGTCCAGTTCTGGGCTCCCAGGTTCAAGAGGGACAGGGAACTGCTGGAAAGGCTGCAGCAGAGGGCTACAAAGATGATTAGGGGACTGGAACACCTCTCTTATGAAGAAAGGCTGAGGGATTTGGGTCTCTTCAGTCTGGAAAAAAGACGGCTGAGGGGGGATCTTATCAACACTTATAAATACTTAAAGGGTGGGTGTCAGGAGGATGGGGCCAGGCTCTTTTCAGTGGTGCCCGGCAACAGGACAAGAGGCAATGGGCACAGACTTGAGCATAGGAAGTTCCACCTAAACATGAGGAGGAACCTCTTTACCCTGAGGGTGGCAGAGCACTGGAACAGGCTGCCCAGAGAGGTGGTGGAGTCTCCAACTCTGGAGACATTCAAAACCCGTCTGGACGCGTTCCTGTGTAACCTGCTCTGGGTGACCCTGCTGTGGCAGGGGGGTTGGACTAGATCATCTCCAGAGGTCCCTTCCAACCCTATGATTCTATGATTCTAGTAACAAGCTGCATAAGCGTTTTGCCGGAGTCCATGGTTGCATTGATGAGAACGCTTATTTTCAGTAAAATAAACCAGAAGCAGGCTTCTGAGATAAAGTAACATACTTAACTGTCTTGGAGTATGTAACATCAGAATGAGGGAATATGCTGCTAGAACGCTCAAAATATTTGCTCAGCTGCTTATGGTAACACCAACTCATTTGGAAGAATTTTTCTTGTTTTCAGGGTTCCTTATTTCTGTTACTTATGTCACTTTTAGAAGAGTGTTAAGCCATTAAACTGTAAATCTTCATAGAACTGCAATCTTTTCCGCTTCAATTTAGAAACTAACAATAGTAAGAGCTGTGAAAATATGGGAAATGCAAATGGCATTCCCAGTGTTGGAGGAAAAAAGTGCAGTGTTTGACTTAAGCTAACTTACATTAATAAGGACTCAGGAAACTCTGGTACTAATGCCGTGTTAACTTAATGTTGAAGCAGGAAAGGGAATAATTAAGTTGCTGATGTCCTTTTTGACCTCTATGTGCTGCTTCCAGAATCCTATTTTCACTGGACATTTGCAATGGTTAAATATTACTTAAAATAAAATACTGGACTGGTACGGGATCCAAGTTAGTCTTCAATTCAATTCTTGTACAAATTGATTTATTTTATATTGTCCATTATTATAGGTTTAAACACGTATTAAGTTAAATATAGACTCAATCCTGTGAATTTGATTAAAAAATCTGTATTTTCATGTTAGAAGGAGAGCTGGTTGGTAGAACTGTAACACAAGGAAAATGCTAAGATGAAGTACTTCTAATAAATGGCAAATGGATATTCAAGCTACACTACCTGGCAAAACTACCTTGAGTTGTTATAAATAAGATTAGGCAAACTGTCTGCGGCTTTTGTGAGACATGATGCCCTTTTACCAAACTTTTTTGCTGCTAGTCTTGCACATATGACTCTGAAGCTACGGCGAGAGATCATGATGCTAATGCTTCAGCACAGTATTTTTTTTTCTGCCTACCAATGGGAAGTAGTGAATAAATTCCGTATTTTGCTTTGCTTGTGCATGCAGCTCTTGCTTTACCTATTAAACCGTCCTTTATTTTTATTCATGAGTCTTCACATCTTCTCCGTCCTGCTGCAAGGGAGTGAGTGGCTGTGTGGTGCTTAGATGCCTATGGGGGTTAAACCACAGCATGGATAAACTGGATAAACTCCTGAGACGTTGTAGGGAAAAAGGAGGAGACACCATTTCTTCGTTTAAGGACTTTTCTTTCAAAACTGGCTCACTTGAAATGACTTTGTAAATCTTATTTCTTTTCTTCAGGTGAAGTGTCATTTTTCTCACTTCAAGTCAAGTTTCGTCTTGACCTCTAATTGCAGATGGGCTCAAGCAACTTTCTCTAGTAATCAAAAGCTTTGCGTGACTGTGTGTATTTCTTTTAAAAAAAATAAATCTATGAATGAGCTGAAGTTCTCTTCCACACTTCTGTGATCTCAGGCTCTTACCTTTGTGTGAAATAATTCATGTTCCTTTCTTGGACATCTTACTGGACACTAGGCTTTGCAGATTGTTGCTGCTGCTCGCTACTGTGGATTTGTTAACTGTTAGTAAGTGCCACCTGCATCTGGCTCTGTGGGATGTCTGAGTTCCCACAGACATGAGACAATGAGTTGTTGGACTCAGGCCAGACTGCAGTGACTCTTGTGAGCATAAATAATCATAATCTTTTACGGACAAACTTGCATTCATCCAGCATCTCTTCAGAGTCGCTTGTAGTTCAAAGTTCAGGCTATATGGTAAACCTGTAGTTCAGCATGGAGATGTGCTGGAG
The DNA here is from genome assembly GCA_008658365.1 of Alca torda. Classification (NCBI taxonomy): domain Eukaryota; kingdom Metazoa; phylum Chordata; class Aves; order Charadriiformes; family Alcidae; genus Alca; species Alca torda. The sequence goes on along the minus strand of CM018077.1, from coordinate 78,530,261 downwards.
TTCTTTCTTCACAGCTTCCCATTTGAAGCGCAGTGTGTGCAGATCTGTCTGCAAGAGTATGCAGGTATACTATAAAAAGACATAGTCCATGTGAATCCACACTATTGCAAAACATTAATCCCCATAAATGTACCTGTTGTTAATATCCAGAACAGCTGAATCTTAAATTCTAATCTCTTGTCCAGTCTGTAAATTCAAAACATAATTTATCCTTCCTGAACTCATGTTCAAATTGTGTGGATACGAGTAATCATTTTTAAGGTTTTCACAAGTGCAAGTGCTGCAACTAAAACTTATTTGGTCATTATGCAAAGAACTGCAATGATGTCTTTGCTTTAAGCTTGCTTTAAGTAAACAAGTTACAGAACTTGGGTTTTGTGACACTTCAACTCCTTGTATTGACCCAAAATCATTATTTGTGTCTTGAGTGGATATTCAAGCATCTTAGGGTGATACTAAATGTAATCACTACTGGTATACAGCTTAGTACAGGCTCTGGTACTAATGAGAGTACTAGAGAAGTGGTTAATCAGCTGTAAATAGATTAACATCTTGAGCTTCTGGTAAGTTAGTAACATTTTACATGATCAGATAATGGATTGAGGTCCAAAAGCAGAATATGTTGAAGTTTAATTTAAAAAATAAATACATGAACTGCAATAATAGACTTGAGGTTTTTATGTGCAGGAGGCCCCAGATTAGACAAGACTTCAGCATTTGCTTGGTTTAGTATTCATTTAGCAGAAGTATCACCAAATCTTTCAGATGCTAAGAAGACGACATTGGACTCTCTGTGTGAGACACAGTATCACTGGCTCCTGCTAAGATCTCACCAGGCCAGTAGTCAGCTGTGCAATGGTGGATCTTCCGGGAAAGACTACTCTCATGGGATAAGTTCTTTCCTATTTTCCATGACTCAGGGCTGTAATAGCCAACAGTGACCGCTCAAGATGAAGCTGAAAGAGGGAGCTGAGAGCAACCCCACGCCTTAACTTTTTCCAGGGAACCAGGGAAATGATGATGGCTTTAATTTCTCCAGAGATGAGACAGGAGTGAGTACTGCCTGGCCTGACTTTCTACACAATTATGAGAAGAAGGAAAAATAACTCCCAGTAGCCAAGGTGAGGGCTGGTAGGGCAGAATTAGTAGGGAGAAGTGCTGCAAAGTTTTATTTAAGGTTAATTTGGTGCTGAGAAAGAAGAATTATATGCTTTCTGTACTTTTGCCTCTCTCTCAGGAACAGTAGCTTACCTCTTGCTGACAGTAAATATGCTTCCTCCATGCTAGCCATTCTCCTTTAGCATAGCAGCCTATACCATATAGGCAGCTTCTATTAATTGTGGGTTTTTCAAGGGAGCACTCCAGGTCGGTCCATGTTATGTTGTAGTTACCTAGTGGAAGAAGCTGAGTTATTGATACCCACCCCTGTCAAAAGGATTGAGAGGGAGAAGGTGACTGAGGCAGAAGACAGTGGCAAACATGAGGAAGTACCCATTCCAACCTCAACAGATGCAACTGTCCCCTCCTTCTGGCCTGTGGAGGTAGGGAAAGACAGTTTTCAGATCAATCACCTGTAGGAAAGCAAATAATTTTTTGGAACTCTTTCTAACCAGAAGGTTAATTCTTTTTAATGTAGGGATGCGTCTTACAGTTTTTAGAAAATGTTACTGCTGTTGAGACTGGAAGTAGTTTAAAATAATTTATCTGATGACTTTTTACCTTACACAACCTGAAAGCATATTTAACAATGTCCTAATTCATGTATCTTGCTTAGTTACTAGGAGTCTTCAAATTCAGCATGCAATGAACCCTGCTGATCTGAAACACTGAAAAAGGAAATTATTCTTGGTGTTTGCAGTACCTGTTTAAATAAAGTTCTTATTCACTAGCGATAATTTGTTTTTAGTTTCCTAATTAATATTTCCTTGGTCCTTTTAGAACTTTAATTTCTAAATCAGGCCTGAAAAGAGTTTTTTATAAATATGAATAGCTTTTAAGTGAAAAGGAGTATAAAATATTTCTTGAAAAAGTATGTGTTTAATTTGCAAGGTTTTTATCTGTAACTATCATATTTCCTTTGGCATTGCTGTCATAGGGTCATTAGAGGAACAGAAAGGTAGAAGATGACAAAAAAAAAAAGAAAGATTTTTACTACTGGCTTAAACTGTTGTAAAATATCCCTCTCTTATGCAAGGAGTTGTTCTCCAACTTAAAGGACAATGTCAACTAGTTCTTGGACCCTGCCGTTTGTGGCACTTCTTCAAAATGTATCTGATGCACTACAAAATCTCTGATGGGACTAATGCACTACACTTTAAGCTCTACTTCTGCATATTACATTTTTAATGGTACTGTGTTAAGAGAATTCTATGAGAATTAGCTATGGATTAGAAGTATCTGGTTCAAATACACTTTGTTTAAAAAGTTAACTCTGTTAGTTATCCACCAAATACATTCCCAGAAAGTAATATTTAAGCACAAAAAAAAAAAAAAATCTTGAAGGCTTTTTTCAAGCTTGGAAACTTTATTCAGTGAAAGATATTAAAACTTTGTCAAACTTAACCTTTCTTTTTTTCAGTCATATAGTAGCCATGGATCAGGTCTTTTTTGGACAACATAAATTGGAACAATTCTATTGACTGTATGGAGTACACCAACAAAATTTTTGCCTAAAAACTAGTGATGTGCTATGGAACCGATCAGCCTGACAAATTTATTTCTTTGACCTGCTTAGTGGATGACGGAAAGGCTGAAGATGTTGTTTACCTGGACTTGAGTAAAGCCTTTGGCACCGTTTCCCACAGCATTCTCCTGGAGAAACTGGCTGCCCATGGCTTGGACAGGCGTATGCACGCTTCACTGGGTGAAAAACTGGCTGGATGGCCAGGCCCAAAGGTCTGTGGTGAATGGAGTTAAATCCAGTTGGTGGCTGGTCACAAATGGTGTTCACCAGGGCTCAGTACCGGGGGCAGTACTCTTTAATATCTTTATCAATGATCTGAGTGAGGAGAGCAAGATGACACCAAGTTGGGTGGGAATGCTAATCCACTTGAGGGTAGGAAGGCTCTACAGAGAGATCTGGACAGGCTGGATCAATGGGCCAAGGCCAACTGTATGAGATTCAACAAGGCCAAGTGCTGGGTCCTGTGCTTGGGTCACAACAACCCTATGCAACTTTATAAGCTTGGGCAAGAGTGGCTGGAAAGCTACCTGGCAGAAAAGGACCTGGGTGTATTGGTCAACAGCTGGCTGAATATGAGCTGGCAGTGTGCCCAGGTGGCCAAGAAGGCCAACAGCATCCTGGCTTGTATCAGAAATAGTGTGGCCAGCAGGACTAGGGAAGTGATCGTCCCCCCGCACTTGGCACTGGTGAGGCTACATCTGGAATACTGTGTTCAGTTTTGGTCCCCTCACTACAAGAAAGACATTGAGATGCTGGAGTGTGTCCAAAGAAGGGCAGCAAAGTTGATGAAGGGTCTAGACCACAAGTCTTATGAGGAGTGGCTGAGGGAGCTGGGATTGTTTAGTCTGGAGAAAAGGAGACTGAGGAGAGGAGACCATATTGCTCTCTACAACTACCTGAAAGGAGGTTGTAGTGAGATGAGGCTCGGTCTCTTTCCTGAAGTAAGAAGTGATAGCAGAAGAGCAAATAGCCTCAAGTTGTGCCAGGGAAGGTGTAGATTGGATATTAGGAAAAATTTCTTCTCCAAAAGGTTTATCAAGCACTGGAACAGGCTCCCCAGGGAAGTGGTTGAGTCACCATCCCTAGAGGCATTTAAAAGAGGTGTAGATGTGATGCTTAGGGACAAGGTATAGTGATGGACTTGGCAGTGTTAGGTTTATGGTTGGACTTGATGATCTTTAGGGTCTTTTCCAACCTAAGTGATTCTGTTGTATTCAAGTGTGTATATTAGTCTCATAATTCAACATAAACTGGAAAGGTCATGCCAGCAAAAGAGCAGTCAGTCTGGTAGACTCTGATACTGTTATTCATACTTGCAAAATGATTTATACTGATAGAAAAGATACGTGCATATCTGATGGAACTTACTGTATGGAAATATTAATGTGATCAGGTGATATGAATATAAAACTGTTGTTTAGAGATTTATACATGTTTTATTAAAAAAAAGTTATTTTTGAATAGGTTTTTTATTGTCATTGACCTTCTATGGCTCTCAGTCATAGTAAGAGAAAACATCTTGCATTTTATAATAACAGGTTATGATATACCACTCTAGATACAGTTACATCTTCTGCTCTTGGACTTAGGCCCTATTGTTTACGAAGTAACCTATTTAAGTTAGAGAAGGACTGTTGTAGCAGATGATGGCCCCCGGGGTAGTCTGAAGCTAAAAATCTGAGTGTGAAAGTTTGGCTGTATTCAATAGGAAATACAGTACTCTCTTTACCTGCCTACTCAGCAGTCTTCAACAACAAAATATCAGGTATTTGTAAACATGAATCTTGCATAAGATAAATGTTGCAATTATCCAATGTTAAAATGCAGATGATTTTACCTTTTTGTAGGGTTTGGGGTTGTTTTAATATTTTGTGGATGTTTCATATGGAGAATACTCTCAGCTGGGACAAATACAGTGTGACCTTGGGGTTATAAGTAAATATTTTGGATAAAAGTGTTTTCTCTTTACTGCCTTTATTCTAAACCTAAGCTAGAACATTCAGATCAAGAATAGAACATGATATTGAATTTTTTTGTTTGATTTTTCTTGGTTAAGTCTTGGAGTTAGATCACTTAAGGTGAAAAATAACAGGATAATAAGGATCAAAAGAATATTGCTTGCTGAAGTCCCTTAATGTATACATCTCTTACATGTATAATGTGTTTAAAACCTCTTGTAAACTGTTCTTTCATGTTCCTCTAAGTTGCTGCTTCTGTATGAAATTCATTAGCTGTACCTTTAAAATAAGAGCAATTAAAAAAGCAATAAATCTGTGAGATTTCCTAATTGAAATCCTTGTGAATTATCAGGAGTCTTGAGATCCTGAATTCTAAAATATCCATTGTATGGGCTCACTGCCTTCTCATTGATATGAAATGGCAGAAAAAGTAGAGTGGTCTGAAAATTTTTCAGAGTTCACAGGAAGGGTATTTGCAGAAATGTTTCTCTTACATTCTGAATATAAGCTTTTTTTTTTTCCTTTTCTCCAGCTTTTCCCCTTTTATAATAGGATAATATGTGATATGCATCTGGTAACTTTATCTTTTCTTGAGAAGTTATTATAATGCTTCTATTCCTAACCTTCAATTTATGTTCCATTCTGTCCTACAGAAATTATTTTCTATTGCGCACACGTTCCCCAGTTCAGATAGTTTTATTATTGTGTCCTTTTCAATTGACTAAGAACACCTTTACATTCTGACAGAAACACAGTTCTTCAAAACATAGATGACCTAAATCTTAAGGAGAAATGTAGTATCATTTCCCATGAAGATTTCTGTTCCATTCTGTGATCCTGGAAGATCATTCTTAAGTATCACAGATATGAAACTGTTATGAAATGAATTTCCCATGAAAGTGAACTCTCACCCAGGAGAGATTAAACACTTGCTTTGTATGTATCATCCCTTCTGAGCGAGACTTATACCACAGTGCACTGAGAAAATATATTGGGACATATTGTCTTACGTTTTGCTGTATTGGAGAAAGAACACTAACGTACTTTAAAATAGATGAAATAATTTCTAATTGTGTTAGTATTTATGAATGTAACATGGTCTCTAAAAATAACACAATGAACACCTGGAAACCCTTTGACTTACAAATATCGAAGATTGCCAAGACTTTGCGATACCAGTACAGACAACAAAATTAATAATGGATTAATTTTTCTTCTTTGATTATTCATTATAATAAAGTTCAGTGCTGTGACCATGGGATCTTATTTTACCTGTGCATTTCTGTTTTGGTCAGAAGAACAGAGTCCTTTCTCAAATTGGTCTGTTTTCAAGTATGACCCAAGTATGACTGTTTCCTGAATACCACTTGCACCCTGTTTGAAAACTGAGTTAATTTTTTTTATAGTCTTTTTGTGATCACAATGTCTGGTTCCAAATTAACTTGTTTGCAATACCATTCCAAAGGGAAAATCTTGCCATCCCTATGGCGTAGGCTGGGATACAAGAGCAAACTTAGGTTAGAAATACCCCCTAATTGTAAGCATCTTGATTCAGTCTTTTTTTTTTTTTTTAGTATTTTGGTGATTACATAGGTTCAGAACAAAGATTTACCTTGAACTTGGCTGAAATGGGAAATGTTTGAAATTTGATGTATAAAAGTGATGAAGATCAGATCTCACACCAGGAAGAAGGAACACACAAAACAGGCTGTTCTTGCTGCCCTTTGAACAGAGTCACTGAAATCCATTTCAGAGATGGGTAGCCTCAATCACTTCCTTCTTGTCTGTGGGAACAGAGGTTGATTATGAGTTGATTAAGTTACCTGACCTATTTAGCAGGTAATCTGATTGATCTAGTGCAAAACTTTCAAGAACGAATTGGTTCTTGTGCACTAAAGTTGTATTCTGGATTCCCTATCTAAACTTGTTCCCTTTCAGTCTTCATTCCAAGGTTTTCTTTTCTTGCTTTATTGCCTGCTCTTGTTCTAGCCTGACTGTAATGATAAAAGTTAACTGATAGTGGAAATTATTTATATTTACAATGACTGTGAGAGTTCTGTCATGCATTTCCACTTCTGCTAAAAGATTTCAAGCCAAAATAAGGTTGCTAGAACTGGTCCTGATCTTCAGGTAGATTGTGTAAATTTCTCCTGCACCTTTGTTTCTTCCTGCTTCTCCGATCTCTTAACATTTCTGCTGCAGCCATGTAACAATCAAAGTGAAACACTTCATCAGTGTGCAATGGGGTATCAGAGGGTGTGTAAGAGCACAAGAATTAAGGTAACCCTACAGACAAAAAGACTTTAATTGACCAAAAGTTTAGATAAGTTTTTGATCAGGTCTTCATTTAACTGCTACAGGGGAAGGCAGGACACTTAAACTGGTGAAGTGAAATGTAGTAAAAATATAATAGAGGACTAGGTCACTGTCACAATTGTACCAGATCAATACTCTTCAATTAGTGAGCCATGAAATTAAAACCTCTATGTACTCAAATGCAAATTGTCAAAAACGGAAGAAGGGAACATAAAGAAAATATTTAGTTATAAATGAAAAATGTTAAATCAATACCACGGAGATGGTCCACGCATATTTTTCCTTAAAGGAAAAATTCAGTTACTGTGCTTCAGTGTTCCTTTGCTTTCTTGAACCTCTGCTTTCTCAGAAACAGAAGTTCACTCTTGAACAATGGTGGAGGTCTGGAAAAGTGTCTTTTGCGTGACTGACAGCTTGGAAATCCTACACTCACAGAATATTTACTCCAACAGATGTTTTTGCTGTCCCTGTTATTTTTCCATTTTATTTTGCATAACCACTGTAATTGCATCACAGCTATGTGTATATAAAAAAGAGTTTGAAGTAGGTTTAATGTTTTTTCAAATGAACTTTAGAGAGATTTTGCACCTGTACCAATGTCTCTTTTCAGGCATAAATACTTCTTTCTGAGCTGGAAAACAATGAAATCATATTCTGCTGTTATGTCGAAAACTACTAACAAATCTGACTCTTTTACTGGTCAGAGCACTTTGCTTCTAATTCTTCCATCACCTGGAAAAGCACTCAAAACAGATGAATTGCCTTTAAACCATTTTACTCCTGAACCATATTGTCCCAGCACGATTCCCCTCGCTTCCCACCTTGTCACTGATGTAAGAGACTAAAGTCATTGTAATTACACTGCCAATGTCAACCCACCACACAGCATTACTACGCTTCATCTGTACCTTAATTCTCCTTCCCTCTGCTGATCCTAACCGAAACCAGCCTTAAACCAGCCAGCCTCTGACTAAATGTCAGAGGCATTAGTAACTCTAAATCTCTTATCAACAGGCATGTTCTTATTTGGGGAGTGGAAATGGGCAAACTTATTTGTGGTATGAGAAGCTATTATTTTGGTATGGGAGGAGAAGCCCTTAACAGTTTACCTGAAGTTACTTTAACGCTAACAATGGGCAGAGTAACCAGGGTGTATAGTAAGTTAAAGTATATTGGAAAACTTCTAGGGCAGCTTCATGTGTAATATTAAATGCGTTGTTAAGCATGCTGCTTGGAACCTGCTGAGCCCCTGTCACTGAAGACTAAGAAATTGGAGGCTTTCAACCTGTGTTTTGAGAGAAACACTCCAGCTAGATATTTTCTCTGCCTTCTTAGGGTCTGGATAGACCCTGCACTTCTGAATCATAGTGCAGTACAAGTTGTGAGTAGCAGTGGGCTGCCGTGGTGCCCAGTGGGGGCACAAACTGCCCTGTGCCAGTGGAAACCGCTTCCAGCTGACTAGTGATAATGGAATGCCAGGAAGTGGGGAAGAAACCCCATTGGGCACCAAAATTGTACCCAGCCCATCAAAGTATGCGTATATGTCCTGGCTCTGCGCCCTGGCCCTCAGCAGTCATTGGGGCAGGAGAAAGAGGGAGGGTTAGGTGGGGTGCTGTGTTGTGTCTCACTCCCCCTCCTGCCCTCTTCATCTCCTCGCCACAGAAAGTTTAATGGCTTGTGTGAGCACCATGAGTTGAAAACAGGGGAAACTGGGAGTGGGGATGGTGGAGACTGCGTGCTCATGTAATGGTGTGCTGGGGAGTCCTGGGGCATCTGCTTCTGTGCTTGACTTCTGGCCAAAGGTTTGTGCGGGTTGGCAGCAAATTAACCAAAGTAAAATTTGAGTGTGTCCTGCAGGTAACACTTGCCTGCACCTGTACTCTGTTATGGAAAAATGAGAGACCACTTGTAGAAAAAGTCCATGCTGGGGAAACCTTTGGAAAATCCAGCAAAGAGCCTTCTGGATTTCTTCTCTTGCTTGCTTTTTCATGCTGTTTGAATTCTGGTGTATTGAAACCTGTGTTCTTAATGTCCAAAAACATAATGAAGAAAAATTGGTATAAGAACTCCTTTGCAAGGCCCCCTTATTACTGAACTTGACTTGCTTTTAAGTGTCTTTAGCCATGTGGTCAAAGCAAAGTGAGGAAGAGAAAAGTGTGTCAAAAAATAAGTTTGTTGTTTTGGGCTGAGATTAACTTGTTTGAATTTAAAAATTATTGGTTTTTTTTTAAGGCTGGTGATGACATTCAACTTAAAGCAAGGAGACTGGCTAATGGAAGAGGGTATGGAAATGGAAGTGACAGCAGCTGAAGTGGAAGGAAAAAATGAAAATATAAAGTGATGAAAATCACGTGGGTGATAGGACTGGGTAATTTCTCTTTTAGAATGCTATGCAAACTGATGTATGCCTAGCTTGACTGTGGAGACTTAGTAATACCTGTAATTTGATGCTTTATGCAAGGATAGAAATTGAGTGAGTTTTGAAAGAATATTGCTTACAAATTGATTAGTCTTCAACAATAAGCAAAGTTGTAGAACACATGCCTGAAACATTGAGCAAATAGAAAATGGATCCTAATGCTAAATAGGTTTGATAGTGACAGCTAATGTTATCCTGATATTTATCTTTGGGGGAGAAAAGGTGTTTGAGAAAAGCTCCAGTGTATGAAAGGTTTTTATGTAAACATTAGCATTTTCATTGTTGTTAGACAATGATAACTGATGTAGATTACAGCAACCTAAAACAATATTGGGGTATTTAAACAAGAAGAGGGTATTTGAGTTCGAAATCAGGAATTCGAGGAACTTCTTGCAAGGATAATTTCAAGATTGCAGAGTATAATTATGGAAGTGCTTATTTTGATTCTCCTCACTTTGAGTAGCTATTTATATATTTTTAATTATTTGGTGCTAATATTACTGAATTTAGTTCTGTATGTACTAGAACTGTGTGATCTGAAGGCAGATCACAGTATTGTGCTGATTTTTTTTCCCCAAAGTACAGGATTCTGTTTCAGTAAAATGGGGTAAAAAAGTTGCTTATGTTAGAAGAAGACTCTTTTTTGTTCTTGATATATTAATTTAACATTCTAATTGCCTTTTGATAGTTTGAAATGGCTATTTTAAGCTAAAAGGGTCCACTAGAAATAAGTCGAATTTAGTGAAATTTGGAGATAGATTATATATACCTGAAACTTGTTGGTTTTCCTCCTATTTGCTTTTTGTTGCTTTTGCTATTCTTGTTCTGTTCTCTGAGATCAGTAGCGGCAATCGCTCTACTGGTATATCCACTATGAGGGGGAAAATTTGTACCAGTCACCAAAATATGAGACTGTGGATTTGTCAATTTAGGTTGCTTCTCAAAAAAATTTTCTCGTACTATAAGGGGTTGAGTGAACGAGATAGGGAAATGAAGTTTAGGTTTATAAACATGCATGATTAATGCTGTTTTCCATTTGCTCATTAAATATATGCAAAACATGCAGATTTTATTACCAAGTAAAATTCCATATAGAATAAAGATGATGAATGCCATTGTTGCCATGTATTTGATTGAGGTGTGAGAAGCAGACATTATTAAAATATAATTTGGTACATCCATACTATTCCAAAATGTAGGTAGATTATGAAGAAACTCAAACAGTAATGTAATTATATTTATTCAAAGGCAGCAGTCCACATTTTCTGAATGCTTTTCATTTTGTAACATATATGCAACTCTCTATTACAGAATACAGAACTATACAATTTCAGATACAATGAATGCTATACCAAGAATTTAACAGTAAACACTGGAAGTAAACCAGAAATGTTTTCCTCTGAGGTGGTCCCTGTTTTTGTGAATTTCCTTAAGTGGAATTCTTGACACAATTGCTGCAGTAGAATTTAAAAACAGAACAAATTCATTAGCTGTATAGGCAGATATGATTTCTGAGAAAAAAGTTCTCCTCCCTTATGTTTTGGGCAAACTTCAGAACTGTTAAAAAGACCATGGAAACAGGTGAAAGAGAAATAGAGCTGATAACGGACACTTATTTTTATGATAAGCAGATGTGAAAGATTCTGCATCTGATGGACCATGATTTGCTGAAGGAGGTTTTAAAAAAAAAAAAACAAACAAACAAACAAAAAAAACCAAACAAACAAACAAACAAACAAAAAAAAAAACAAAAAAAAACCAAAAACAAACAAGCAAAAAACCCTAGCTCTTACACATGTTTAGCTTTCCTGCACAAAGTCTCAGTAATTTTACGTATTTTTGACTCTGCTTTTAAACATTGCTTTACTACGTAGTTAGTTAAATAGTGGTTTTAAAAAGAACTCTGTACCTTTCCACCAAGTTAGCTGAATTCCCTAACCAGCTTTGCCCTTCTCTGGACTCTTCCCAAATAGTGAACATTTCCTATATACTTTGGGCACAGTACTGAACATTTTTTTAGATACAGCTTCGTATGTGCTGAACAGAGGAGATGCATGTTTGTGCTCTTGCTGCCCTTTACATGGTTAGTGTTCACTGCTGGTAGGATGAGTTTGAGTTGCATTTGGCTGTCAGCCTATCTGTTTCTTCAGAGTTACTGGCTAGCTGGTTTATACCAATGCATAGGGATAGACTGTTCGCAGGCACAGGACTTTGTCTTTCTTCATGAAGTTCCTGTTCACTCATTTTTCCAGCATGAGTTTCCTGTGAATTGCACATTTACCCTCCAGCATAACAGTTGCTCACCCCATTTTTTCTGTCACCTGCAAACTTGATAAGGGTATAATGAGGTAATTCATTCTGTCATCTGGGTTGTAGATAGTGTTGATGGAGAGCACTGGTCCCTTGTTGGGGCAAACACTGGAGCTTGAGGAACACCACCCAAAGCTGACTGCTAGACAGACTTTGAAATTTTAACTACCGCTCTCTGAACTGATAATCTCAGTTTCCTTCCACCTTGTAGTCTGCCTCCAATGCATACCTCCTCAGTTTGGCTACAAGGACACTGTAAGAGACAATTTTGAAATAAATTTTTTAAGTCAAAGTAAGCAATACAAAGTAACTAGCTGCTTTCCCCTTATCCAGTTAGTCATCTTACAACAGAAAGCGATGAGGTTAGTCAGATGTGTGACTTGGTAAATCTGTGCTGTTTGCTTCTGTGTCCTTCATGTGCCTAGAAATGGCTTCGAGGCCTTCTGTGATCTTCTTGGGCATGGAAGTATGGCTAACTGACTGTAGTTTCCCACATCCTTCTCCATGCCCTTTTTGGGATATAAGATTAATCTTTCTTTAGTTGCTTGTTCTAGTTCTGAGAGCTTCTCTTGATCACCGCAGTCTTTCCAAGCTGGTGGAACAGCCTCATGATGACTTTAGCAGGTCCCTCTGCACCACTGGATGTTTGGTTAGCTGCTTTGGGACCTGTACGTGTTCACCTTATTCAAGTAGTCCGTGACTCATTTTTCTTCTCATCACACCTTTTCTCCCCAAACTCTGTTAGCAAGCACACGGACTTAGGATACTTGGTAGCAGAACTTGCCACTGAAGCAAGGAGGGACCAAGTACATCAAACTTCCCTTCATTACTAGATTACCCACCCCACTGGAGTAGTGAGACAAAGCTTTTCTTGGCTTTCCTTTTACTGCAATGTATACCGGTACTTTCCCATTGCCCCTCGCTTATCCTTCCAGTTTTAACTCCAGTAAAGCACTGGCCTTTCAAATTCTCCTGGAGTTCTTCTTTATAATAAATATATCACTACCTCCACTTCTTGTAGCCTGTCTTCTTGTATTTGTGCTTAGTTGGGTTCTTTATCTGGACTGGACATTTTCTGCTATGGCTGCTCATTTTCTTGCTCTTAGATCATTTCATCCAAAACTTGTCTCACTTTCTTTGATCATCTTTGTGCTTCAAGAAGGCTAACCTCAGTCAGACCTCATGAGCTCATCTTTTCCCTGGACAATATTCTATGAAATCCTGCCAGCAGCTCCCTGAGTAGACTGAAATCTGTTCTTCTGAAGTCTGGGGTCTTTGCTGCTTGCTTCCCTGTCTTTCCCCAAGATCTTAAATTCTTCCATTTGCAGATTACCGCAGCATAGATTCCCAGCAACTACCACATTCATAACCATTTTTTTTGTATGCAATAGAGCACCTTCCTAATTGGCCTATCCCATTCTTTCTTGGGGAAAAAAAAAAAAAAAAGAAAACCAAAAATGCCCAATGTACTTTTAAAACCTTCTAGATTGCTTGTGCTACACAGTACTGATTTCTTAGTAGATATCAGAGTGGTTAAAGTCCTCTGTGAGAACCAAGACATGTGACTGGAACATCTTCCAAATGTCTGAATAATGCTTTGTCTGTCTACTTTTTGGATAGCTGCCACAGGCATTCATCAACATCTACTTTGACTTCTACCAGGTCCTGTTTCAGACTATCATTCCACAGGACAGGTCCAAGTATTTGTTTCTTTATGTACAATGCAGTATTTCCTAAAAATTGTGTATCTGTCTATCTATCTCACAACTCTATTCATGAAATCTATCCCATCTTGCCTTTTTTGTTTGTTGACCCATTTTTGTCAGGTATCACATCTGTTCCTTTCCAGCAGCCTGCTCTTTGAAGGTCATTGTATGTTTGTAGAAGCCAAAGCCTCTTGCCAGCTGCAAAGCCATGTGTTGACTGACAGAATATCCTCCTCCTGCTGTAGCCTTTCTCCTTGACTTGACTTGATTGAGACTCTCACACAGGTCCCTGTCCTCTTCACCTGAGTCCTCAGAGCCATCTGATTGCCCTTGATCTCAGTCTCCCTGAGCAGTATTTTTCATGATTATGTGGTTGTGACAATGGGTAACAAGGAGCAGCAATTTGAGAGCTAGTTGAGTTCCAGCACTATCTGCAAGGTTGAGGATCCAGGCCTTGAACAAGCACTAAACCTCCTTGAAACAGCAAGTTTGATTGAAAGATGGGCTTCTATATGAGTCTAATTAAACCAATTATTTCACTGATCTCAGTGAAAATAAACCCCTTTACAAAATCTAATTTCTTCTTGCCAACCCACCTCCAAATAGAAACTTTATTTTCTCCCACCGTTCCCCTTAAGGAATTGAATGGCCCCTTTCACATGACTGGAAACTTCTCTGATTGGAAATAATTTTAGGAAAGTTCATTTTGAGGAAAGATGAATTGCTTCTTAATGTACACTGTTTATATGCCAGTCTGCAGACAAAATGACATCTTTGATATTTCAGAGATTATTGCTTCAATTCAAGGCTCCTAAAATGTAATGGCCATTCCTCCTCGGAATATTTTACCTTACTGTAGCTTGTATAACAGTATAAAAGGCATAGCTTATTTCCTGACACTTCAGTAAATGTGCAGCTTGGCCTAGAAGTTTGGATTAAAAGGTAACAGAGTTTCAGGCCTAATGAATGTGAAGGGCCAGTTTTTGTGATTCATATTGGACCAGACTTCTGTTTGATGTTAGTGGAAGCTTAGGGAGATAAAAGACTGAAGTTTTAGACCTGGTGCTGCTTAGCCATCTGTATTTGAATATTTTTCTTTAAAATCTGTTTGGGTAGCAGAATAGCTGGACTGAAATTTACTGCCTATGGAGCTTTGAATTCTCTGCGTTTAGGAAAATGTCTGGTTCTTTAACAGCTGAAGTAAAGACTTAGTTTCCTATAATTAGGAATCAGCTTCAGAGTTTCAGCTCTTCATCCTAAGTGGATGGCTTAAAAGGCGATAAAAGGAAAGAAAGTAGGAAGTCTTTAAAACTAAATTTTTAATGGGAAAGAGTAGCATATTCAAGCACTCTGTCCTTGTTCTGCAGTCACTGCATCTTGCTCAGGCTTTTGTGAGCGTCCTGGTTTGGGGTGGAGCAGAGCCAACTTTCTGGTCAGTGAGAGAGGCTCTTGCTTACACTGGTTGCTGTGGCAGCCAGGGTCAGCTGGCCTGGTTGTTTACCCTGCGGAGGGGTTGCAGGTGCGGGGAGGAGTGGTCGGGTTGGTTTGTCTCCAGTGGGCTCCTCAGCGGTGGCTCCCTTTCATCAGTGACTGATGTTCGAGGAGGACCCCCTCAGTTCATCTGCCTTTTGATCCTGGTCAGTGTGTTCCAGTTCCCATTTGTCACTGAGTCCACCAGTGAGATCCCCCTTGGAGCTTGATACGGTTTTGTGTATATTTGTATATATAGTATCTATTTCATTATTTCCTTTTATTATTATTTCATTAAAGTATTTTAGTTTTTTCCTAAACTCATAACTCTTTCTCTTCTTCTCCCCTTGGAGCAAGAGGTGGGGGAGAACATCTCTCATCTTGTCACTGGCCAACCCGGACAAAAGCATGACACTTAGAAAAGGGAATGCTTCTGGAAATTGATTAAAAAATCAGAAAATAAGAAATCAGAATAATTATTTCAAGAACTGTTTATTATTAGCCTGTTTTTTTCTTTAGGGAAAATGAGGAATAACTATGCTATGCTCTGAAACTAGTTCTGTTTCTGGGACTAGGATTTGTCTCACTTTCTTTAAGCAGAAAATGTCCACTTCTTCGTTTACCCAGCTGTACAGAACCATTCTGATGGTCTCCAAACACTGATTTATATTCCACCTACACAACATTCCCTTTACAAGCTTTGAAAGAAAGCTACTGTTGTAACAACTTCTTTTCCTGTTCTTACACTCAGCTATCTCTGTGAGCTGAAACAAGTACCCTGTAGAAAAGCCAGATCACTTCTGCAATCATGCTACAAGAACCAACCAGGCTTCCCTGTTGTTCACTTAAAAATACTGTGAGAAAGAATAATCTATAAAAAGGAACCTGAAATCCACAGATTTACAAATGGCAAGTGAGTGCCAGGACTGATGTATGTGTTAAAAGTAACTGTCACACGTGTCCTGTTAGCTGTAGGAGTTGAGGCATGAGCCTACTGCTCAGGCGATTGCCAGGAATTTGTTTTGTCTACCCAAAATATCAGTCATCGGCATTTTCTTATAGCGTGCAATGGTGATATTTTCTTTTTAATTCTAGATGATTAAGGACTTCAGACTAGCAGGTTTGTTACTTAATATCTCTAATGTTTTTCCTTCTAGTTGACTTAGCTTTTCCCAGAAATATGGGAAGATTGATCCTGGTTTTGAGAGCACTGTGATCCGTTACAAACTTTATCCTAGAAGCCATAGAACATCCTTGCAGTCAGTCACAAAAGTGAGATCTAGAAGACCTGATACCCACTGGTGTGCAGATAATAATTGGTCTTTAGCAAATAGGTATGAAACTAATCACTAAAATCTGCATTTGGTTTTATGGGCTAGGTAGTTCGTGGAGCTTGTTCTTTGCCCTGAGAAACTACAGATTACTTCATATGTAATTCTGCTGTTTAATTTCTGTGGATAACATCTGAGTTTTGCTTGTTTGAAGCTTTCATATTATGTATGCAAGGTTAAAACTTGATTGGGGTTTATAGAAGACCTCACTGTCAAGAAGTCTGTTACATACAGTATAGCTAGTGAGACTGTACATTTCACAAGATAGCCTTAAGAGGCTGTAGGTCAGTTCTATGACAGCAAAATATTAAAAAAAAAATAATACTTTTTTGAAGTAATCATTATGGTGAAAGTGGGAAGGAAGTAGGCTTCTGTGTTCCATGTATGATTGGAAGTAATTTTCAGGTATCCAGGAAGTGGGGGAAAAAAGTGCCTTTAGCAGTAAAAAATGCCTTTATATGCTAGGTTTATTCGATTGGAGTGTTTCCAGAAGCTCATAATGGTATCTTACTTCACTATAATGAGAAAGTTTTGATACCTCATATGTGAGGTTTGGTAATTTTGATATGAAGTTATTGCCAACCTATGGACTTTTAATAAAATATGTCTAAGATTAGGTAGTCATAAAGCTACAAATAGAAATTAATTGGATATGAGTGAACTGATCATTCAGTGGTGAAAAGCACTTAATGTGTTGTCAAGTATATAATATGTAAGTTAGATAATATAGCTTATACGAGGTAGATTTAAGAAATGGGTTCTTGGACTTTTTTCCCCAGAATGATAGTCTTACACTTTTTTTCTGCTATTCCAAGGAGTTTTGTGCAAGGTTTGTTACAGAGAATGCTGTCTTGATTTTTAACATTTTCATTATGATGTCTCTTAGTCTGTGATTTGACATTCATTGTTAATAATTCGATTGATCAGTGTCACGCTTACTGAAAGTAACAGTAATTAAATACTTCAGCCTTATCTAATACGGCTCTCCCATTATAGGGGAAGAACAGCAGTCAAAACACAAGAATTATGAACACGTCCATTCTCTTAAAATATTACACTTTATGCCCACGCACTTGAATATAGGGTGTATTTATTGTGGTCTTTGCTGATCTGTATTTTGTGAATGTTACAGTAGGTATGATAAATGTTCTTTACTCCTTCTGAGGGAGAAAAAGAAAAT
Organism: Alca torda; assembly: GCA_008658365.1. Lineage (NCBI taxonomy): Eukaryota > Metazoa > Chordata > Aves > Charadriiformes > Alcidae > Alca > Alca torda. The sequence goes on along the minus strand of CM018077.1, from coordinate 78,512,888 downwards.
AAGAATGTTTCCAAAACTGCATCCAAGATTTCATATTCCCTGACCTGTCCCCTCATCTTTTTTATTTAGTTCTAGACAGAGGAGGAAAAGGGCTTGAAGTCCCATGTTATAGTACTTGGTGTGTGTGTGTGTTTGGGGTTTTGTTCGTTTTTACATAACAGAACTGAAGAATCACTGAGGAAACCTGTTTGAAATTGAAGTTGTTAATGAGAAGAGACAATCGTAGGAACATGAGCAGGAGCAGCTGTGAGACCAAATGGGTATGCAGATAGAATAAAAAGTTTCCTTATTCTTACAGCATAGTGGAGTGAAATATATTTGGTCAAAATGAAGTCCAGTTGTATTGTATTCTTGGCTTCATATATAGATAATAAAAGGTTGGTCCTTAGTTCAATTTGCAAGCTACTCAAGACCAGAGAAAAAATTGAAAAGTGTGCACAGAAATAGGGACCTGGGCAATGAAAAGGAAAAAAAAAAAAAAAGACATACTACTGCGGGATATGAAATCCCATATGAAAAGGATTTCTAAGGCAGTAGACAGACAAAAAGACAAAAACTGATAGTATTTATAGGACAGAATCCATGTGGGGGTAAAATAGTGTTGTTAAAAGAAAATCTCTCTTGAAGCAATGTTTGTGATTTTTTTAATTTTTTTTTTTTTTTGGTATGTGTTAGATCCCCAAAAGCAACCTTAGGTACACACACCTCTGTAGCAGGAGACAGTCTCTCATAATTGTAAGTCCTGTTTCTTAGGTTTCTTTTCTATCTGAAAGAATCTGCTGCCAACCTATAGTATCCAGATGCCTTTCAAGTTGCAGGAGAAACAAACATGCAAAAGGAACCTAGAGATTGCTTTTCATGAGAAAACAGTGTTTTTAATTAAATTCTTAAGCTATCATTCATGTATCTTTTATACAAGTAGCACAGAATTTGTTGATAGCTTTCAAAGGATGAACTTCTCTCTTAAACTGCAGATTAGAAACTCTACTTCTGTTCAGTGTAGTGTTGTTGAAAGTTCTCTGAATTGCTATGAAAATATTTTGATTTTGTGGCTTCTAAAGAACTCAAAATTCAAGGAAGGTAGTCTGGTTTGGGAGTTCATGCTAATTTTCTCATGTCTTTATTGTCAAGTTCTAGTGATCGATCCAGCTGGCATTATGCCTTCAAAGCCTCACTTAGCAGGACCAGGAGATATAAAAACAACCTATGGACTTTGACTGGCAGAATAAAAATCACTTAGCTTTAGAATAGATTTAATATTGAACAACATTGTCTAATTATAAATCAAAAGGAACCATCAGTGTTAAGAAACAACGAGATATGAATTTGAGGAAGAGGGAAAGAGACGGAAATGTAAAACAATTAATTTGCTCTCTGTCTTAGAGCACAGTTTAATCAACTTGATTTCTAGAAGGATAAAAGCTAATAATTGATTAAGTAATAGGACTAAAAGCTAATCACCAAAAATGCAAATAAACAATAAGTGGAGGAATGGTGTAACTTAATGAGTGCAAGCAGAGCACACTTACTCTGCTATTTGTACGGTTCTCAAAGGAGAACTGGCCTGTCCTCCCGAGTGTGAAACCCACTGAGATGGGTCAGGGAGAAAGGGAGAGGAGCTGATCCCAGGATGCCTTGAAGACTGAAGGGTGTTTAATTGCCTAAAGGGATAGGGGACTCATGATGGGATGCAGAAGGAAGGCCATTTTCAGTTTGTATATTAAGTATTGTAGAATATTTTAAGGGGATTGTGGGGCTATGAGAAACTTAATATGAGATGTTTAGAGAAGGACCAACAGTGGAGAAAGGGAAAGAACAGGGTGAATTGGGTGAACGAGCATGGCAAAATGGAGTTTTTGGTCAGTAAGTTTGTCTGGCTAAGCACTGCACCTAATCACCAAAGTCTGTCATATCTGCATATTAAATGCTATTCCTGTTTTCCTCAGTGAGAGTCCTGTCTGTTGTTTGTGTTTATGTGTTGAGATCTAAGTGCCAGCAACTGGAGAGAGCGTGAATGTTTCCCTAAGGAACTACAGTGCTGCATGTATGTGTACTTCACCAGCTAATTTCAAGCCAAATTAGCTCCTGAGTAGGATAAGCAGTCTAGAAGTGAGGCACTGGAGAGACAGTAGGTTTGGGGGCCAGATAGTGGAGAGACCAGCAGTCTGAGAGTCAGCTGTTTGGTTGGCTAGGTGGTCCTTTCACCTTCTGGGGCAGATTCTCAGTCAGCTTCTGAGAAAACCATAGGTCTGGGGCAACTTGTTTTTGGAGATAGTGATGCACCACTATCCACTATAGAAGGGCTTCAGTTCAAATATAATGTTCACAAAAAAGACAGGAAGCTCTTTTTTTTTTTTTCCTACTAAGGCTTTCTTATTTCTCATGCTTCTAGAAAATTCTCAATGACTTCAGTCAGTTTAGAAAAGGGAATTTATCAGTGTAAAATTTTATCCTCCAGATGAATTTGGCCAGGTGGATTGTATGTGAGGTCGGTGATTGGGGAATTTTTTATTTCCTTGCTTAGTTACAACTTCAGGAAAGGTTATGTGCTCATCCTGACTTATGAGAGAACAGAATCAGTCATGTTCTAGCTCCTTTCAAGTGCTAGAACACATCTGGATACATAGTAGTTTTGTGCCATGACAAGGACACAAGTAGAATGGTAAATCCAAACCATTTCTACACCTCAAACTTGTGTTTGTGGTTAGTGAAAGAAACAGACGTTGAAATTCCTGGAGCATGAAACTGAGCAAGTAGATGTGTATTATCTTCAGATGTCCAAAAAACTAATATACCATTAACCTATCTCTTTTTGCAATTTTTCTGGTTTTATAGTTTTAATTATGTCTTCATTCAAAGTCGGTATCAAGTGAACTCCAGTCCAGAGAGGGTACCTGTACTGTGAAGTAAAATTTGAGTTCAGTGAATTTTCATACTAACAGATGACAACAGAAGTTAATAGCTGAAGAAACTGTTCAGTGGGGCCAACTGAAGTTAAAGCAATGCCTCACTTCAGCCTAGTTTTCTTTCTGCGTAAATGAAGTTCACATGAAAGACAATGGGGTTGTCTCAGCAGCGAGTAGACTAGAAAGAGAAACCAAGTTTGTTATTTCCCTGTTCTGTAACCTTTAAAGTTTCTGACTTACTGTGAGCTAGTGTGCTGTTGAGCAGGAACTCTGAAAAACAGAGCGTTGAAGCCCCAGAACTGAATAGCCACTGCCACTATTTCTCCTCAAACAACTAGCAAATACTGCTTTGAAGTGTTCCTAACTGTACCCACAGTCCTGCACAAAAAGAAATGCAGAAATGCTTTCTGATTTGCTACAGATAACAGATGGTGTGAAAGAAGTCTGTCATACATAATATTCAGCTGCCAAATCTCTTCTTATAAAAGGATTGAATAAATATCCAGTGCAGATGATATTTTATGAAACAGATAATCTCCCCAAATAGAATTTTTTTAGAGCTTTCCCTTTCCTCTAAGTATATAAATGTAAACAAAGTAAGAAAAAAGATTTTTACTGTTTTATGGAGAGTGACAGTGAGACCTTTTTTTTTAAGTATTTTCAAATTTTTCTTTAAATTGAGGGGAAAACACAATGCAGACTAAGATGCAACATTGGATCCTTTGAGTTCCATATAGTTTATTTTGATTACTGTCCGCTTACTTTTTGATTGTGTCTCACAGAATGTTGTTTGGGGTTTTTTTTGTCCATACTAGATTCTTATTAGCTTCAATACCTTTTAATGGGCGTTAAGAAGCTCATCAGACAAGCAGATTTCTGCAACTGGAGAACCATGGTGCTGCCACAGTTCTTAGCATATAGTTTTTGTTCAGGCTTAAGTTGGTTTGGGGGTGGGGGGTTTTGCTGTTTTTTGTTTGTTTTCTTTTGTTTAGAGTTGTGTGGCTTTGTTTGTTTGGTTGTCTTTTTTTATTTGTTTGGTTTGGTTTTGGTTTTGGGGTTTTTTTTTCCAAATAGAATAGAGTAATTTTGGCACAGTATGTTAATTGTAATTAGTCACCTAATTCTCTTGTTTTATTGGTTCAGAATTGGCATTCTGATTGCTGTGATCAATGTCTATACTGTGGTGAGAATGACACACCTATAAAATCTCAGCAAAACTCTTTCTTTAAAAGAGAGCCTGAACTCTCAGCAGTTACCTAGTGTGTCACCCTCCACTGCTTCCACCATGTCTGTCTCGTGAATGATAGTTAGGAGGTTTCCTCAAATGATGTAATCAAAACTTCCAGGTTGTGGTTTTCTGTTTTTTTTTTTGTTGTTGTTGGTTTGGTTTGTTTTTTTTAAACTTGGTAGATGGACTTTGCTCAAGTTACAAATTTTATTTTTTTTTTTTTAATTTAGTATTAAAACATAGGGACGAAGCAAATCCCAGTCTCTGTACTGCTGGTCTCAGTAAGAACTCGGATCTTGAGATGTTTTCGAACTTGAGCCTGTGGCCAGACTGAGTGTTGAATGCAGACATAATATGCTCGACAAATCTTTAATATTTGACAATTAAAATGTCCTTTACCAACTGTGTTTAGCACATTGAGCGTCCTGTCCTGTGAAGCAAGCTATGGTTTTTATGGTGAAAAAAAAAAATAATTCAGTGCTATTTAAGCACTCAATCAGCTTCAAGATCAACCGGTCTTATTTTCTCATTATTTTTTTTTCCCCCCAAGTTTCCTGGCATGGAATTACTTGAAGCCAAAGTATGGGTCTTTCAGTACTGTCAGTATTTCTACTCTTCTCTAAAGAGAAGACCGTAAGTCTTTGAGATTGAATTTAATGCTTGCTGCTATTACCAGGTTGCAGTGATTTGTCTGAATCACCTGTTTTTACTCCTATCCAGATCACCAGGCTTATTCTAGTATGTTATAGAATGGTGGACTTCTGTGCTTGTTTCTTGGCTAACTTCTACTTTAGGTCCATCTGTCTGTGTGGCTGAGCTTTGTGAAGGCGAAACCCCTAATGCTGCAGCTAGCACTTTAGTCTCATAGACAAAAAGGAAAAAAGTATTTTTGTGTCAGGTTCTGAGTCAGTAAGCTGAAAGACTTAATCACACTGGACAAGAAGCAGGAATACTCCTTTGACTTTAAATGAGGAACTGTTTGGTGACATTTGGGGACTGCTTTTTAATATTTTTTTCCACATCCACAGCTAATCTTAAGTCATGGAGGCTCAGATGTCTAAAAATTAAGATTCCTCTTGTCCAGAAGCTAACTGTAACATTTTGAAAAATAAGAAATTCTTAAATACAGTGCTTTCTCACATCTTGATGGAATATTTGTCACTGATATAAGCTTGTTTATTAAATCTACCTCGTGAATCACTGTGTGTCATTGGCAGTCCCAACAAGGCATAATTGGCACTAAGGAAATAAATAGTTACAGCTAATAATAGCACTGCCAAAATCTGATCCTGCTTAACTGAGGATATCCAATGTGAGCACAGCTGGTTGCCATAGATAGTACACCACACATTCCAAAAAGCTACAGAAGCAAAAGGTGTGAAAAGCTTTTTACAGTTCTGGCTTGCATATTGTACAGGGAATAAGTGCAGGATGTGATTAGTGAAAAGGAACTACCCATTCTTAAAAGAGCAATCATTCTCCCACAAGAGTCAGAAAGCTGTATCACAGCATGTGATGCATTATCAGTTTTTCAAAACTCTTGTAGTGAAATTATCTCAATGTTCTATTCTGTGGGGTTTTTTTTATACTTCTTGGTATGGTGTGTGTGTTCAAATGTACTGTCTTGTGAGATGGATGACAAAACATATCTTTTTAATTCTGGACTAAATTGTAATGCTCTTGAAGGTTAAAATCACATCTTTGTGCCTAGAGAAGCCACATCTTAAACTGTCCCTTTACCTGAAGCCTCCTATAATTGTTCACTGCAAATTTCTGCTTTAGGTAGATACAGTTAGTGGACAGGCAGGCTGTGTTGCTCCATGTTTGTCCCTTGAGTGTCTTTCCTCACAGTTTCACAGTGTTCTGCACACTTTATTTTCCTTTTCCAGATTTAAGAGCCAGGTATTAGTATTTTCAGTAAGTTCCATTAGTACTTCCACTGAAGCCAGTGGAGGTTCTCATGAAGTAAAATAGCTCTTCTCTGATGAAGGAGATTAGAATTTGACCCAGTGGGAGCAAAACCAAACAGCAGTACCCTCAAATGTGGGTGGGTTGGTTATTTTTTTGTGTTTGGATTTTTTAGAAAATGACAATGAAGCTTGTGTTTATGTAAAGGGGAATAGACTATTAACAACACTGATTTTAAACTTCTTTTTTAAACAGTATGAGTCACTATTTAATATTTTATTGACTAAAACTACTTTGAGTGAGGGAGGGCTGAGAAGTAGATATTTGCTAAATTCTTTTGAAGGATGGAGTAGGGAGGCTGTACAGAGCTACTTAAATTATTCAAGCTTCTAAATAAGATGCCAGCAATAATTCAGTCATAACTTCTTGATCAATAACTGGAAAGGAAGGAGAAAGTCTCTGTTTTTCATTTAATATTTTACATTTCATCTGCATAGATATTGGTAAAATAAAGTGGAAATAATAAAGGCATAGAAACCTCCATCTAATCAAAAGTATGTTGCTGTCATTTTTTATTAAGATCACAAATTCCAAAGTGATAGTGAAATCTGTAAAACTGCCAGAAAAACTCTTAAGCCTTAGCCATTCAGAGGTTTGGGGTTTTTTTTTTAGCATTAAGAAAACAATGTTTATAGATGGATTCAAGGAAAGTATGAATAAAACCAGGATTATTTACATGGACATATATGAGAGAGCAAGGAAATGCAGTGCCCTATTACTTAATAGAGCACATACACTCTTCAGAAAACATACAGAGGTAAAATAACTTTTCGAAACTTTACTCACAATTGTGGTAAAGCTATATCTTTTGGAAGGCTTTGGTATGGCCAGTTTAGACTATGCAAGAACCTGTGATACATTGACTAGTTAGAATAATGCAAACCTCATTAGTACTCCTCAAGGCCTGGCTTGGAATTTTCATTTTAATCTGCCGTCACTTACTCTATTTCTTTGCTTTTAGTGTTTTCTAGGGGTATAAAAACATGCCTGTATTGTAGCTCTCCAGAAATGCAATGTTGGGTGGTTTTATTTATTTTTTTTTTAAGCTTGGCAGATTTGAATGTAGATTTGAATGAGTGCAATATTCTTACAAAAAGAGAAAACAGATGACAATAATTTGAAGTCTTGGGAGTTGCCACTCAATATGGTGAGTTGCCACTCACCATTCAATATCAATGCACGTGGTGCTTTGATATTTGTCCCACTGAGCTCCTAAATTCGGTGCCTCAGTAGAGAGTATGCTCCAGAGAACGGTTTGCCTGGCTGTGGTGGGTTGACCCTGGTCAGCACTAAGATCCCATTCAGTCACTTGCTCTCTCCCTGTCACCAGGATGGGGGAGGGAATTGGAAGGGCAAAAGCAAGAAAACTCAGGAGTTGAGATAATGACAGTTTAATAGGTGAAGTAAAGCTGTGTGTACAAGCAAAGCAAAACATGGAGTTTATTCACTACTTCCCATTAGTAGGCAGATGTCCAGCTACTTCTTGACAGGGCCTCAGCATGTGTAATGGTTATGTGGGAAGGCAAATGTCGTAACAGTATATGTTGCCAACAATGTCACTCCAGTCTTCAAAAAAGGCAAGAAGGAACACCTGGGAAACTACGGGCCAGTCAGCCTCATCTCCATCCCCGGAAAGATGATGGAACAGCTCATCCTGGATGTCATCTTTGAGTATGCGGAGGAAAAGGTTATCAGGAGTGGTCAACATGGATTGACCAAGGGGAAATAATGCTTGACCAATCTGATAGCCTTCTATGATGGCGTGACTGGCTCGGTAGATGAGTGGAGAACAGTGGATGTCATCTACCTTGACTTCAGCAAGGCTTTTGACACTGTCTCCCATAATATCCTCATAGGTAAGCTTAGGAAGTGCGAGTTAGATGAGTGGACAGTGAGGTGGATTGAAAACTGGCTGAATGGCAGAGCTCAGAGTGTTTTGATCAGCGGTGTGGAGTCTAGTTGGAGGCCTCTAACTAGTGATGTTCCCCAGGGTCAGTACTGAGCCCAGTCTTATTCAACATACTCATCAGTGACCTGGATGAGTACCCTCAGGAAGTTTGCTGATGACACAAAACTGGTAGGAGTGGCTGATACAGCAGAAGGCTGTGCTGCCATTCAGCAAGACCTGGACGGGCTAGAAAACTGGTTGAAGAGGAATGTTACGAAGTTCAATAAGGGCAAGTGTAGGGCCCTGCAGCTGGGGAGGAATAACCCCATGCATCAGTACAGGTTAGCAGTTGACCTGCTGGAAAGCAGTTCTCCAGAAAAGGACCTGGGAGTCCTGGTGGACAACAAGTTGACCATGAGTCAACAATGTGCCCTTGTGGCCAAGAAGGCCAATGGCATCCTGGGGTGCATTAAAAAGAGTGTGGCCAGCAGGTCAAGGGAGATCATCCTCCCCCTCTACTCTGCCTTGGTGAAGCCACATCTGGAGTACTGTGTCCAGTGCTGGGCTCCACAGTTCAAGAAAGACAAGGAACTACTGGAGAGTGGCCAGTGGAGGGCTATGAAGATGATCAGGGGACAGAAGCATTTCTCTTATGAGGGAAGGCTGAGAGACCTTGGTCTGTTTAGCCTGGAGAAGAGAAGACTGAGAGGGGATCTCATCAATGTTTACAAATATCTAAAGGGTGGGTGTCAAGAGGATGGAGCAAGACTCTTTTCAGTGGTGCCAAGTGACAGGACAAGGGGCACAAACTGGAACACAGGAAATTCCATCTCAGCATGAGGAAAACCTTTACTTTGACAGTGAGAGAGCACTGGAACAGGCTGCTCAGAGAGGTGGTGGAGTCTCCTTTTCTGGAGATATTCAAAACCCTCCTTGATGCATTCATGTCCAACCCTCTCTAGTAGCTGGGGGGGGGGGAGGGGGGGGGGTTGGGCTAGATGATTCCATAGGTCCCTTCGAGTCCCCACCATTCTGTGATTCTGTGATCTTCCTCCATTCCCTGAGATTTAATTGTTGAGCATGATGCCATGTGGTATGGAAATCACATGGTATGTGCAGTTTGGGTCAGCTATCTTGGTTTTGTTTTGTGCCAACTTCTTCGGTGCTTCCAGCCTACCTGCTGGGGAGGCATAGTGGGTGGTGGGAGAGGGGAGTAACCCTTGATGCTGTGCGCTCACTGCCCAGCAGTAACCAAAATGCTGATGTGTTGTCAGTGCTGGTTTGTCCAAAACACACTACCATACAGGCCGCTACCTATCCCATACAGGCCGCTACCTATCCCATACAGGCCGCTACCTATCCCATCCAGACCCAGTACACTGGCCTGAGATCAGAATGCTCTACTACTGCTAATTCATTCCTTATTTCTTGATCAGTCAATGCAGAGGGAGAGAAACTTCACCCACATTTTGCAAAGTTCAGTAGTGTCTAAGAGGCAGGGCCTTTTCTGATACCACCTGGACATCAGTATTGGGTGCCAAAACAAATTCCCTGCCCATTTACTTCCTTTGTTAACTTTATATTACTGCTGCTTTGTATGTACAATAACTATTTTGAATCCATGTTTTCACCTTTGATAAGCAGGAAAAGTGTTCTTATTCAGTGGACTCAATAATATACTCTTCCTGTAGGTGCACCGTGCTGCTGCATAAATCAGTGTATTTAGGGGAGATTTGTTATGCTCTTACATGCCATTAAGCCATGGAAAAAATATTCATATTCCATCTAAAGACAGCACTTTTTTTTTTTTGTCTGAACTTTTTATTGGTATTTTAGCAGATCTTTATGACAGATTTTGGAACAAAGAATTTGACATAGGCAATTATTTTCCTGTTGTGTTCCACTGATGCAAGGACATTGAATCTGATGCAAGTTGATCATCAGTGCCGTAGTCTTATTTTGAACTTCCACAGACAGCTTGATACACAAAAATGCACTTCAGATTCGTAAATCTCATTCAAGGAAAACACACTGAATAGTCATAAGCTTCCTGACAGCACAGTAGGTGTACCAGCCCCATTAGCTTAATCTCCACACAGAAGCTAAGATTTAAATAAGATATTTTCACAAACGTATAAGATACTTTTATAAGTGTATCCATACTGCAGCCTGTGGAGAACCCCATACTGGAGCCTGTGGATATTGCCTGAAGAAACTGCGGCCTGTGGAGAGCTCACACTATAGAAGGTTTATCCTGAAAGACTGCAGCCCATAGGAAAGCCCCACACTGGAGCAAGGGAAACGTGTGAGGAGAAAGGAGAGACAGAGAGGAGCTGTTATGGACTGACCACAGCACCCCATCCCCCCACGCCACTCGGGAAGGAGGTAGAGGAGTCAGGAATGAAGGACTGAAGTTGAGGTTGGGAAGAAGAGGGAGGTGGGGGTGGTGTTTTAGCTCTTGTCTTTTTTTCTCACCATACAAACCTATTTCAATTGGCAATAAATTAAATTAATTTTTCATAGGTCAAGTCTGTTTTGCCTGCAATGGTAATTGATAAGTGGATATACTGACGGTATATACTTATCCCATCTTTATCATGACCATGAGCTTTTTGATCTTATTCCTTTCCCCCACACCCTCCACAGCACACCCTGCCCTGCTATTCTGTTGAGACTGAGGATTTGAGAAATTTGTCTGGTGCTTCATTCAAAACATGTAAGACTTAAATCCTCACCTACATCTAATGTGTTATGATAAATAGTAGTTCAAAGCTGGTTCTTTGCCATAGGGCTTGATGTCAACTTATGGCATGGACAACTCTGTAGACTCAGCAGCTGTCTTAACTGAACAGACCCAGTAAGAATTTCTCAGTCAACTGAGCTGTACTTTGTGTCCAACTGGAATGCTGCTTGTTGATGCTTGTGCCCCCTGTCGTTTTTTCCTGCCCCCTTCAACCTCATCTTTTCTGTAATTCTGTTGAAGACTGCAGTTATGTTTCACGTGCACAGATGCTGGTGCAGACATATGGGCATATGCTATGCCTTCTGTTCTCTAGGCTAAACAAAACCCATACTCCTATGTAGTATCCAGACCTGACAATCTATGCGATCCTTCTCTTCAGTTAGACAACATTTCTGTTGTACCGGGGGCTCACAAATGAACAGTTGCAGATACAGTTTTATAAGTCCTGAACAGAGAATAGTATTTCCCTTAACCTGCTATCCATGGTCTTGCTCATGCTGTTGTTTGTATGGTTAACCTTTGCTGCTGGATGAGGGAGTTAAAAAGTCATGTTTGGTTGGCCATCAGGAAAATAAGTTGTTTTCTGGAAAGCTGCTGGCTAGGTGATTTGTCACCAGTTTATACTTATGCATGGGGTTATTCTGATCCTAAGTGCAGGTCTTTGCCTTTGAACTTCATGAGATTCTTCTTGGTCCACTTCTCCAGCTTGAGTACCTTCTAAGAGCAGCTCTACCCTCTGCTCTATTGATTGCCCCTCTGATTTGATAACAACTACAAACCCATTGAGGGCTTATATCATCATCCCTTTGTCCAGGTCGCTGATACAGGAATTAAACTGTACCTGTCCCTGAGGAAAACCTGATTGTCATTTTGACCGAGTCAGTGCTTGTTGGTCCAGCAAAGTTTTCCTCTGCTTTGTAGCCCAGTCTGTATTTCTGTGATGTGGCTATGAAGCTTCTATGGAACACTCCTTTGGAAGCCTTGCTGAAGTTAAGGTAAGCAACATTCACTGTTCTCTTACCACGCACAGCATGAGGCCTGTCAAGGTAGACAGAGAAATTGATAGGCAGGCACAGAGTTTGTGTTTGGTAAGTTTGTGATGGCTGTTGCCCATTGCCTCCTTATCTTTTGTCTGCCTGAAAGTGGCTTGCCAGGAAGCTTTACTTCATTTTCCTCCTGGGGACTGAGGTGCATCTCACTGGCCTGTAGTTTGCTGGTGATTCTTCCTTCTCATTTCTGAAGATGGGCAAGGCACTTGTTTCTGCTCATTGAGGATACTGTTGTGAATGGGGCAGCCTTTCAGACATGACATCAGCCAGCTGTGTTGGCATCCTCAGGTGTATCCTGGGCAGTAAGTACATGTCAGAGTTCTCCTCTGCTGTGGGATTAACCTTGCCTCCCTGAATCTCTTCACTCCACTAGGTGTGCAGGTGGTAGAGCAGAGCCGGTCCCTGACAACTGAGGCAAGGAAGGCTCTGAGTACCCATCTCCACCTTTTTGTCCTTCACCCTTGAACTACCCACCCTTTTCTGCTGTAGGCCTGTGTTTTCTCTAATCTCCTTGGTAGCTCACATGCCTGAGGAAGCCCTTTTTGTTGCCAGCTCTGTTGTTTGCCATTTTCAAGTTGAGTCAAGCTGTGCCCTTGTTGATTTCACCTCTGTGAATCAGAGCAGCGGTGCTGTGTTTCTTCCTTGGAGATCACCTCCAGGGCTGCTGTTTTGTGCTTGAACAATGTTGCCAATTCCTGCATGGCCTGTGAATTTGTGCTGTGGTTTCCTGTTTTCTTGCACCCTGGCGTAGGTCAGTTGGTGTGCTTTGAAGAGATTGTTCTTGAAGGTTGACCAGCTCCTCAGGGCCTTTTTGTCCTTTGGGATAGCCCTGCACAGAATCCAACACGTGGATTGGACGTTACATTCTTTTGTAAATGGCCCAAGTTGTCATCGTAAAAATGTACAACAGAAGCTCTGTGTGTTTATGTGAAAGTTATAACACTTGTGTATTTCAGACAAAGAAATAACATGAATTACTTTTGTTTGTTTTACTGTTACGGGAGTACCAGAGCAACGATGAGATTTTTTTTATTATTATTTTTTTTACCCTCTTCAGTTGTGGATGCTAGCGTTTCCAGCGTCTTCTAGGCAAGGTGACTGTGGCACTGTAGTTAAAAAATGGAGGTGGTGGGGAGAAATCTTGTTGCTTTCAGATCTCTTGACAGCTTCATTTGCACCTGAGTATCGAACTTTCAGAAAATTTCATTTCTGCAGTTCTGGACTGTATTTTTTGTGTTTGTCTTTGATAGTCTTAAACATTATTTTTAATAAAATCAATTTTCCTAACATTGTTTTTTGTATCAGAAGTTAGAGTAGGTGTGGGGTTGGATTTGGGTTTTTTGTTGGGTTTTTTTGTTTGTTTGTTTGTCTTTAAATTTAAATGAAAGAGAATGTCCTTGCCTTGAGGGAAAATAAAAATCATAAAAATAGGCATGGTTAGAAGATTCAGTGATCTGGCTAAGGGGAGAACAGACCTTAACAGTGTCAGATAAGTATAACCCATGTAGTTCATGTAGAGGGATTACGTGTGCCATCCCTCCGGGTGTCTTGCCTAATATCTGATAGCGTTCTCAGACAAAAATCGCTAGTGCCCTTACAAAGAGAGGAAACAGGAGCTAGAGAAAGCTAAAATCTGTTTAATAGCTATACTGCTCATTGGGAGACACCCTGGAGATAAAGGAACAGTTGAACATATTTAGCAAAATAAAAAGACTAAAAATAACATGAAACTGGCTTACGCTATGCCTTAGTGATACAATTCAGTTAAGACATATTTTTGATGGTACCACCTTTAATATAATCTGTTTAAAGTATTCTAATCTTTTAGTACTTTCCACTAGAATTCTGTCAAATGGGACTCAAACTACTTCCTGCTTCTCCTTGTGTTAGTCCTGTGTATATATGAAATCACTGAAACATACTAAGTACAGCATTACTTTTCTGATACCAAGTCTGCATTATTATTTTTTTTTGGCAATTTCTGCATTCTTGATTATTTATTTTTAAAGCCGCTTTTGGACTGTGAGAATTCAACAGGGTCTTCACATGTTCTGAAAAGGGAGTATAGAACATGTTGCTTCTTTGTGAGAAGAGAACTTTGTGGCACATGAGATGGGTGATAAAAAACATGCTCTGATGGTAGTGTTGTAGTGTGGTCACCATTGGCTCTGGACAGAGTTGTAAACTAGGCCACACTTCTACCTAGTGCCAATCTCAAACCTTGCTTTCTCTTATTCCTATGTTACCAACTATGGTTTGTCAGTTAGAAATGAGAATACTTTGCCTGTATAATGAGTAACTGCTATGGCTCTGTACGGTGTCACCCTTGCAACACCATTGTTGCTGTGAAGAGATAATGTTGCCTCTGTTTCCTTTTATTGCCCATTCTTGTGGTACCTTGTAACTCTATTGTGCCTCTGGGGAAGATGAAGATGCTGTCCTCTTCCTGCAGCTGAGGACTTGACACACAAGTGAGTGACCTTAACATCAGGCAGAGTGTCAGGAACTTAGTTCTATTTAGAATCTGAGCTTACCATTTTATTTGACACCTCTGAAGTGAAGTCCTACTGGATAGTACCAGTTATTCATCTAGCATGGATGTCTCTCCCCCTACCCAGTGGCTGCAACAGGATCCCAATTTAAACAATGCCTTGAAACAGATCTACTTAGATCTGCAGTGGGCCCACAAAGACTGAAAAACTTTTAAGCTCAGACAGTTTTTATTCAAGTAGAAGCTGGAACATTTCTTTTTGCTTGTTTGCTTGCTAGAGAAAATTCAACCTGGGGAACACAAACTTCAAAACCAAGTCTTTTTAAAATGCAAGCCTGTCCCTGACACTATGTATGCAGGTACTTTGTTTAGTTCCCCTTTCATTCTGTGAAATTACCTTCTTCACCTGAGTCTTTGTAGTCTGTGGTGTGTATCTTGCTGCAGTCCCACGGTCTGAGTGGACTGAGTTTCCCAGCTCCTTGATGTCAATCTTCAGCAGAGGCTATACCAGCATTTGGCCATAGTAGGCAGTGCATCTTGCACCTATCAGCTAATGCATTTGAAAACAAAACAAAACCTAAACAAATAAAAAGTCAAGCCAAAATCTGCAGTACTGATCTGTAGGAAACAATGTTTTTGATTTCTCGAATAGTAGGAAACAAAATCTTAAACATTTCAGATTAGTATGGAATTCTCAGGAAGAAAAATGGCCTGTGTAAATTGACATTTGCTTTAGTGTGATTTAATTACTGATTCTAATAATGGCTAACCTTTACTGATTTCTTACCTTCTGTTTTAATTTTGGAAAAAAAAAAATAATTGGAGGCCAATTCACCTCACTTCTCCAACTGATTTGTATTCTCAGTGTTTGAAAGTGCAGTCATCCTCCCTTTCTTGACCTCAAGAAATCTGACTGGATTTAAGAAGAGGTAACACCTGCTTAAGAAAATATAAAAAGCATTATTGGGAAAGTGAAGACTTTGTTAGTTCATGAAAGTGCAGTTAGAGTGAAAAAAGATTAAACTGATAAGATGATTCTATTTAATTGGTTAATTTTTAAATGCGTCTGGCTATATTGTATCTAGTAAGTAAGCTTTAAGTGGTCAGAGTAGAACGTCATTAAGAAAAAGAAATTAGGCTTATTTCTGAATCATAGGGAAAATTAGATTATAGCAGTGTTTGCTGCTGCTGTGGTACAGGTTGCTTGGCATTTTTACTATAACTTTTGGGTTCTGAGGTTTATAACCAGTTACTTTAAAACTTCTTTCAGTTAAAGTTTGACATACAAGGTCAGATTCAAAGTCCCAAAAGAATTTTTTGATTAATTTTTTTCCCTGTTAATGTTACAAATGGGTGTATTGGTATCACGTGTATCCATGTCTCATCCTTATTTCACACTTAATGGCTTTTAGAAAAGCTTTTACAAGAGAAGCTCTTTAAGAACATCTAGTTGTAGACTTCTGTGTGGGTTGTTTTTTTCCTTTCCTTTCAGGAAATCTCTATATCTGTAAAATCATAGATGATTAATGGGAAGCTATTTCTCCTGATGAGAATCTCCACAACATTTTTGATACTCTGAAACTCTTCTGGGCTGCTAGTATCTTGGTTTTAATAAAGCCTTACAAGGACTTCACTGGTCCTGCCTGTCCTTAGATTTTAGCGGACCAATTCATAGACCTTTATCCATCTGGGAATGGATTAACAATTATAAAAATTCTCAGTAGATATTAGGATATTGGGCCTATCTGCAACCAGGAATGATCTACCCCAACTTATGCTGCTTGCTGGTGGATTAGTTACTCAAACCACAGACTCTTGAGGAAGTTAGTTATGATTTCATTTGGATGGATTTAAATTGAGTTCCCCTTGTGGGTTTCAGTTTCATGTAAAGATTCCAGGGGCATAGTCAATAGATATTCAGTCATTTGGCTGTCCTGCACTTGACGTAGCTGGACTCCAGCCCAAAGTAATAAATTTCATATACTGCATAAGGTGACCTCACCAAGCTTTAATGGAGACAAAGTTTATTAATCTATTAATGGATATTTACTTTCAGAGAAGACAACAGATGTCATATTTTATAGAACATAATGTAGGCCATGCTCAGCAACAGTAGCTCTTTGCAAGCCTTTGCATGGTAGACATTGCTGTCTTTTTGGGTCTTGAGTTTCATTCTGCTTTTCCTAATTAAGCTGCTTCTAGTTGTGGTTTTTCCTGTCTACTAAACTTAATTTAATTTTAGGAGACAGATACACTGATTGCTGTATTTCTGTGCCAGACCAGAGACTTGTGGTTTTGGCAGCAATATTAATCAAAAAGTAATGCGACTTTTACTTGCATTAAAGTCTCCATATGCTGTTTTGGCAATATAAAAGGATCTTCAAACATATTCATTGTTTTGAGGCTTCAGCCTATTGTTAGCATACTGGAGCATGACCTTACCAAGAACACAAATCTTTTCCTCCGTGGCTTGTTTCTGGGATCAGATCACTAATTCTATAACAGAGCAGCAACTTGTAGGAGAACTCTCAAGGCCAGAAGAGCAGTACCCTAGCAACTGTTCCTCTTTGCAGGCAACACTGTATTTCATTTTAATGCTTCTCTGTGCTCAACTAACAAATCTCTTCCAACGTCTCATCCATCAAGACTATGAGAAAATTGCTAGGAGAGTCCTAGATCTTCAGCAGTGAAGGAGCTTGTAGGAGTGAAAGAAAGCCTGCTTACTAACTTATGGTGGGTGGCTGTGTCCAAAGCTCCTCCTTTGGAGGTTAATTGAAAGCAGCTTACAGTGTTGAAGGCACATGTGTGTGTACACGTACTGCTAAGATAAGCAGGCAAAAGATTAGGCCCTGGCCTTGAGGGTTAACTAAATGAATGCACTGTGAGAAACTATTGGATGTGACATGAGACTGCTAAGCATAAAAAAAAATAACACAGTGAGAAGCTGACATGGGTACTGCCACAAGGAATTACTTGATTTTAGTTATCTAGGAAATGGATGAGTTTTGGAAGAAAGTTGGAGGGGAGTAGTATGGGACCTTGTGGGAGCACTATCTTGCAAGAATAGCAGTAGGTAACATTACTAGCATTGCCATAGAAGACCAAGATGACCTAGGTAATAGTATCAGAAATACCACATTTGAATATGGGTGAAGCCAAACTGGGACTGATCGGAGGGGAAAAGTAGTTAGGGGGAGGTTGGTTGGCTGTGAGGAGACCACAGTGGAGAAAGGGAAGGATGCGGGTGGTGCGTGTGGCGAGGTTGATGTAAAAGCATGAGAAAATGGAGAGAAAATATAAAGGGGCCAGTCACATGTAAGCAGCTGCTGGTCAGTGCATTTGGCTGACAAAGTGCCCAGCACCTCTTCACTTCAGTCTGTCCTATCTTCATAAAAAATCCTATTCTTAGCTGTTTTCCTATGTAAGGTATTGTGTGCATGTGTTGAAAGGTCTAAATGCCAGCAACTGGAGGGACTGTGGGTATGTGTGGTAGAAATACCTAGCACTGGAGAATCGACTATGGGTTACAAGGCCTGTAGGTCTACGGCCAGCAACTGACTTAAGTTCCCCTAGTGAATTGCAGTTCTCTGTGTATGTTAAATTGGATTCACCAGCAAGTAGAAAGAGACCTGCATCTGGAAAGACTCAAGGTCCGAAGCAGTGACTGAGTGAGTCATCCAGAGTCTGTAAAATACATATTAGGTGGATATGGAATCTGTGATGATACTTGGGAGTGTTGTGAGTTGTCCTGGTTTCAGCTGGGAAAGAGTTACTTTTTTTTTCTAGCGATTGCCTTGAAAGGAATGTCAACAATACATATTCTTTTAGTTGTTGCTAGATGATGTTCATGCTTTTCAGTGACTCTTTTCAGCTTCCCATAGAAGCTGAGAAGGAATATAGACAAAACAATGGAATGGCCAATAGTATATTCCATACCATAAATGTCGTGCTCAGTATCTAAATGGGGTTAGCCAGGGAGTGGGCACTCGTGATCAGTACTCAGGACAATGCCAATTCACTGGGCAGTGAGAATGACTTGCGTCATTATTATTATTGCTATTATTGTTGTTGTTATTATTTTTATTTTCCTTTTCTGATACTGTTCTCTTAAACTGTCTTTATCTCAACCCTTGAGGTTTTTTCCCTTTTCCCTTATCTTCTACCTACCCTTCTGGGGCAGGGGGAAAGGGGGGTGAGTGAGTGGCTGCATGGTCCTAGTTGCTGGCTGGGGTTAAACCACAACATGGCTTAAGGCTGGTAGGAAACTAAGCCCCACAAAGCCTCTTGCTTACTCCCCTACACTGGGATGAGGAAAAGAATTGAAAGGGTAAAAGTGAGAAAACTCATGGTCTGAGATAAAGACAGTTTAATAACGAAAGCAAAATAAGGAATTAATTTACTACTACTCATTACCAGGCAGAGGTTTGGCCATCTCCAGGAAAGGGGAGGGTTCCATCATAAGTAACAGTTATGGGAAGACAAATGCTGTAACTCTGAATGTTGTGCCTCCTCTTCCTTCTCTGCAGCTTTTATTGCTGAGCATGACGTCAGATGGTATGGAATATCTCTTTAGCTGGCTGGGGTCAGTTGTCCCAGCTGTGTCTGTTCCCAACCGCTTGTGCCCTGCCAGCCTACTCGCTGGTGGGACAACATGAAAAACAGAAAAGGCCTGGATGCTGTATAAGCACTGCTCATCAATAACTAAAACTTCCTGATGTCTTCAACATTGGTTTGATCACAAATCAAAAACGTAGCACCATAAAAGCTACTATGAAAAAAATTAACTCTACCCCAGTCAAAACCAGTACAGAGATATCATGAATGTGGGTACATTTGTGACTCAACAGAGTGAGGGGGTGTATATTTTCACAAATGGACTTCAATTCTAATCAGCTGAAGAGGAAACAAGACTTGGTTGTTTTTGTTTTAAGTACATATTGCTGGTGTTTAAGTGGGTGTTGGTAAGGTACTGTCTGTGTGGCCATCTATATGAATATTTTGAGTGTGTTTGAACTTGTCTATTTGAAATGGGTGTCCAGTCCTGCTGCTGTCTGCAAAGAGGAAAAGAGCAGCGCCACCCACAGGACAGGGACAGGAGAGGCCTCCCAGGCCTGAGATCATGTCACACTGAACTTCAGCAACTTTGGTGGAGGAATTTTCTGGGTCCTGGAGTCTACTGTATTCAGTAATTTTTTTGCAAAACCCTTAACATGTGGCTCATAACTCTTTATTTTCTGCTTATAATCTTTACATTCAATACTCTAAAATTAGAAGTTAGTATTTAGGGGAAACAATACTACTAATGCTTCTGTTGGGGGATGGGATGTCATGGCCTAGGGGAATACATTATCCAGATTCTTCAGTCTATTCTGCTCAGTGTGCTAAAACAATATTAGCATCAATGGTTACCAGAGAAAGAAGGAACCTCTTTCTGAACTTGTATTTACTGCTTACCTAATCCCAGTAGAGCTTTGATCTAGAGAAGCCTTTTTTGTTAATCCAGTGAACTGGTGATCCAGTCTTTCTTATGTATTTACTATCTTTCAGAGAAATTTTATGCTTTCCCTTTGACACCAGCTACTGAAAAACTGCAAGTTTTGTTGCATATTATAAAAGAAAACCATTGCTTGCGTTACCAAACTTAGTAATTTTGCATGAAGCAAATTCAGCTTTTCCAAGCAAAACTTGCTGTACAAAATCAGCAACCGTACATGTTAAATTTGGACCTTTTGAATTCAGAATGGTAAAAAGTAGATATGAAGCTGTTCCAGGAGCTTTGAATAAGGTGCTATCAGTGCTTCAAGTCTTTGCAGGAATAGAAAATCCATCAGTTAACCACTCCAGATTGTTGGTGGCTCTCACTTCTGGGAAGGGTCTATTCGGCTAGCCTGGAGTAAAATCCTTTTCACATATTAAAATTTTGTTCTTGCTCTCTTTTGAAGCCTGCGAACAATTGTCCCTTTCTGTTGCAGCTATACCAAGGCAATGGTCCTTGAGTTGCAAGTTTATATTTGGTTTGGCAGTATCTATTCAAACTGCAGTAATGGTTATGTAAATATATAAATAATGTAATAACCACTCCCATCTTAGAGTTAATATCTCAGAAAGCTCCATTAGAAAGGTAACTGGTAATAAACCAAGTTAGGTAAGTAGAAAACAAAACTTCTCTGTGAGTAAAAAGGGTATGATTGTTGATATGAAAGAGTTCTTACTAGAGGAAAGAAATCTTCTAAGGAAACAACTGTTCCACATAGCTGAAGGGGCTTGCCTTGGTTATTCTTTGCAGTTTGTATTATTTCAGACATTCTTCTAGACACCTCACAAACTGACCTCTTGAGGTTTCTTTCCCTTCTTATGTTGATATACCTTGAGAGCTTATTGGTGGTTTCATAGTAAAAGATGGAATGTGCTTTCAGAAATGAGTTAATTCAAGTTAGCAAACAGTGTTTGGCTTGGATTTTGAGAATCCTTCTCTCTTCCTTTTGTGACTTTCTGCCCTTTCTAGAAAGTGTGGTCTATATCTGTTCATATAGTGGAATTATGCAATTTCTCTATTGTAGGTTCTGGACTAACTAATGCTATTTCCTGATTTTTTTCAGCATATGTCTGCAGTATGTTAAAGCACTATTGCCTCTGGAAATTAAGACATGACTTTTGGGAGGTGGGTTAAATAGATAAATGTTAAATTAGTGAGAATTAACATATTAGCAATGTAATCCAAAATGTATGAAATGGACTTTAGATTTTAAAGAGGACAGAAACTTTCATTTCTGTATTCAAGATATACTTGAAATAACTATTATTAGTTAAAATGTCATGAAAATAACCAGAGGTGGTAATAACTGTAATCACTTTTTTGCTGTCCTTAGCTTCTTCAGAAAATCTGCCTAAATATCTATGTAATAACTTATTTGTGCTACTAATGATTTTTTTTTTCACTCTGATGTTCTTTATATCTCAGATTAATCATATTAATTTATGTAGTGATAATTTAGTGCTCACCTTTATGGGACTGGAAGTTGTACCCTTAGTGCATCATGTACTTAGTAACTGGTTTGTAATTTAATGAAAACCAAACCTTCTTTATTCTCTGCTCCTATGGTGGATATCTTTTTTGGTAAAGTCTATTTCGTGTTAAACAGTAGCTTCCTTAATCTGTACTGAAGAAGTATGTAACATTCATAAAAGCAGTATATGAAATATTGTAAATATCCAAAATCATTGCTTATCCTGCAATCTTGTAATGGCAACAACAACAAAAACCACACAAAAACTACATTTAGTATCTGTATAAAATCATACTTTCAGTCCATGTCTGAATAGTATAGAATAATGGTTTTCTCACAGGTGACACGTTGATTATGTTTAAAAACACACCCCAGTGAAATTCTGGTGTAGCAGTGAAATTTATTTGTCCTTGCAATTATTTTATAGTATAACTTCAAGAGCTTAACTCTGAAATTTGATTGATTTAATTTTTTTGAGAGAACTGGAGGTAAATAGGAGGTCCTGAAGTAAAAGGAACTGAAGCTTTTCCAAGAACAATGGTAGAAAAAGGAGCAAGAATGAGTTGAGAGATCACCAGTGGAAAAATATTTCTGCCTTCAGCCATGTTCCTGTAGCTTGAGTTCATAGGTTTGAATGTAAGCATGAGCATCTGAGACATCAAAGTTCTCAAATAAGTGTTTCGGTTTTTTTAATTAGTGGCGTGCAAAGGACTTGTTATTTTTTGTCATATTTGTGTTTATTGTAGCCCTTAAATGGGTGATCTATTATCTGTGTAGTTGCAGCAAGAAAGCTAGTATCATTGAGCTGATTAATGTAAGAAAGGCTTGATGCAGGAGGAGAATTGCAGAGGAGGTAGAAAACAAGAAATGAGAAAGAAAAGAGGGGAAAAGTGAGGGAGATGAAAAACTGCTTGGAAAGGGAGAAGCAGAACAAGAAACAGAGGAAGAAAATGAAGAAATTATACAGAAATGTCTCTAGGAAACCAGTTCTATTAAACAGTGAGCTTTTATTGGTTGATATTTGTTAATATAAAATGTTTTTTGGTTTGCTGGACCACTGGTTTTGAAAGTTTTTTTAGGTTAGAGAAATTTCTGGAGCTCTTCTTTCTTAATTAGGGCTCCTTTCTATGAAAAGCCTCCCTGCTTTGATTTGTCTAGCTACAAATGTGAATATGTCTCTACTGAGCTTTCAGGTTGAATTAATTTAAGCCAAGATTTCTTCTTAATGTAAGCCCTTCAGTAAGGCTTTAACTCAGGGTTATAGCTAAATTAACTTCCGTGGAAGGACTTCATTCACCTAACTTTCGACTTCAAAGCATTGTTGGCAAGATTGCCTGTGCAGCACCCCAGGTGCTTCTTTAGGGCTCTGTCGGAGTGGATTCCCTGTTAGAAACTGGTCTGTAAGCTCTTCTGTGTAATAGCACAAAAGGCTAAGAGACTTTTAATGGCAGAACCAGTTACCTGTTTTAATGGTGAAATAAAGAGACCCTAACTACTATAGGCCTACAGGTGAATATTGATGCAGTCAGAGTGGACAGTGGGGAGGCACTCAGGGGAGAAATGAATGTCTGAATCAGAAACTTATAAAAAAGGGTTTCTTAAAAAAAATAAATCACTGAAACAGCTTTTCATAAGAAAGTGACATGTTGCCAAAATTAACATATTTTTATGGAGTTATACAGATGTATATGGAGACATATTTATAGACGTATGTGTATACATATGTACATATATTATGCATATATAAATATCTAAACAACTCAAATATATTTATATATCTTTTTTTACATTGTCAAGGATATCTGAATATTTTATCTGTGCGTACTGCACAATGGTAACTCATATAATTATACATTAAACTGTGAGTTGCATATTACACGATGGCAATGCTTCGAAGCTATCAAAATATGACAGTAGAATATAGTAATTTTGACACTTTGCAGTGGAACTTTTTCTGGAATCATATGGAGAAAATCATTCAACTGCTTTTCTAGGTTGATTTGGAGCAGACAAATTTTCACATGTCGAAGGTCTCCTGCAAAATGATCTTGTGCTTTCCAACCACAGCTAAATGAGTTTTGAGTGCTCTGATTTTATTGTCTGTGTTTTATTCCCAGGTGTATGATTGTGTTCTGTTCTGAAAGATATCTGGAAGCATTTCTGAAAGAACTGGCTTGCAATTAAACTAGGGAAGGGAAGCAAATGAAATTTTGCCATTACTAATAGATTGCTTCTTTATGCATTGTTGATTAACCTTTATTTCTTTTGTTTGTTTTATCCCATTGAATGTTGGTGTAATTTTTTTGATTTGTTTTTTTTTTTAAAGCTTTAGCTGACAGATTAGGTTTTAAAAGGTGACGCATTTGCCACAATACTAACAAATTGGGTGTTTTAGCATGCTAATGATAGGTTGAATTATTTTCTGCACATTAAAAATATATTATAAAGGGGATGGAAACATCGTGAAGATATGCTTTTGCTCTCACACTCATTGTGGTGTTCAGAATTTGGGTTATTTGGATTTGAATGTTAGTTGCCTCTCAGTAACATGAAAATGAGCACAGTAAACCAGAAAAGCAGCGCTAAGACAATGGGTTGACTCCATAATTTGTTTCTGTAGCTTTTGACTGTAAATTAGTGTTCATCACAGACTGCTACAGAGAAACTAACTTTTTAATAAACACAATTTCTACTTTTTTGTTTAAATCGTCTTCCATCCTTGTTTTGCTCCCTTCATGGGACTCTGAATTCATGAAGAGTATTTTCCTGTTGGGTCTGTTCTTGATTTAGGGTCTAGTTCAAGAACGTCTTGAATGTTTATTTTTGGTGGTATTACTTCCAGGACAAGAACACTTAATCATGTAAAATTATGGAAAATTACTTTATACATAACTGCCAAATATTGTATTAAATGTCTTGTGTATTACTTTGCAAGGCTTCTAGGCATTTAATGAAATGATCAGTTCCAAGCCACTTTGAATTATTGGGGTTAGGATGATGCATTACCGGTATAAATTGAGTCTTTAAGGGAAAAGGAAAAAAAAAAAAGGAAGCACTGAGATCAGTAGGTGGTTTCTCAAACATATTTTTTTCCTATTATAATGAATATGAATAAAAAATGTCAGAGCTTTGTGTAAACTTAATTTGTAATGTTTGGAGAGGGGAAAAATGATGGAAATATGGAAAGTTAATCTTAGAATGTTTAACTTTTCCACTTACATCTTGTTTCTTTTTCTTACAGCAATTGTTTCTTTGTGTGTTTTTTTTTGGAAATGGGTTATACTCCTGCATCCCCCAAAATTCCTTTTACTAAGGTTTTCAAGTGCACTGAATATTTTAATTTTTTTTGGAAGATGAAGATTCTTCCAGTACAGGGAAGTAAAATTCTCAGTCTATGGAGTGTAGCAGCTTTTTTGGGATGACAAAGATGAATTTAAGAGCAGTTGCACTGGTTTTTAACTCTTTTTTTTTTTTTTTTTTTATAATTTTTTCCTGGTTTCTGTAACATTTGCAGGTTCTGTGGAGTTCAGCAGCATTCTTCTCATATTCACCTCTGCAACGCTTTTTGGTAATTTTTCATCTTTGTGCTTTATGGCTCCTCTGTTTCTTACAGAATGTAGTTTTATATTTGGCGTAAGGTAAATGAAGTAATAGGACAAATCCAGCTTTCACATGCTACTCGTAGCTTTCCATCCTCTGCTCTCACTCTCTCCCCCTGCCTTCCATCCTCTGCAGATCGTTTGAGGTGTTAGGTTTCTATCCTAAGCTCTTCTTGCTGCCTCTGTACCTACCTGAATGGTCTTGGTCCTTTGGTTATCCAAATTAGCAATGACTAGGTGTGGTATGGATTTCTTGGCTGCACATCTGGGCTTCCTCTGCATGTTCTGCAAACAAACCAGCATGTGGGGGAAGAGGTTGGTGAACGTGCGAGTTGGCTCCAGCGTGAATCAGGAGCATGCCTGGAGCCAGGGGCTGGGTTGGAGACTGCTGATAGAATTGTGGCTGACTTTGGATATAGATACATGGTCCCTTAATGAGCCACCCACCGTGAAATAGTGTAGGATTTCATAGGATGAATAAGCAAAGGGTACCACAGCACAGTATAACAAGGAACACACCTAGTATTGCCACTGTCAGGGACAACAAGCAAACAAAACACCAACCAAGCAGCTTTGGCAGTGCCAATTTGGCATGTGATAGCGTGCTCATTTCTAAACTGTTGTCTGTGAACAGTCATATGAGTTGGCAGTGTACAGATTAGTATAAATGACTGTGGAATTAATGTCAGGGGACAGAAGCTGGAAACTTTTGGGTTGGCCATACTTCTTGAATGTCAATTAAGAACTTACCAGGTCTCTAGATAAAGTGGATGGCACAGTAAAACTATTTATTTTTGTATTGGCTTTTGATTTTGCCTAGAAAAAGAGAGTGGCAGCATTATTACAACTCCTTAATTGGACATCCCTTCCTTGGAGCTTCCTCCATTCACCCCTTTCTTGGGCATGTCTTGGGAGAGAGTTTTAAAGTTTATTTTCTTCAAAGAAATAAGAATATTCTTTCCTTATGGGTTGTCGTGATTAGCTCTGCTCGTTCCTGGCAAAGAACAAATTGTTGATTTACAGACTAAACTCGGTTCTGTAACATTTAGAACTATCTTTTAAGCATAAATGATTTTTGCTTTGTGAAATCCTTTCTATGCTGCTGATGGAGGTGTTTGAATACCATTTCTCTGAAACTGTAATCTGTTGCACTTCTAGATATTCAATGTATATAGCATGTGCTTTTTGAGGCTTTGCAGAAGTAACGGTTAAAATGAAGGCTAGTATCCATGCTGTAAAAAGGATATTACCTAGGAAGTTTTGAACAATAGTAAAATATTTACACTTAGGATAAGAGATGGACTTTGTATTACTTAGAAAATTTTCTGCTCGTAGAGACTTAGCCACTGTGATTGTGCACTTTAACTGAGTTCTGTACACTAACAGTTGAGCTTGTGCACAGCCCCAAAACTGGAAGGTTATCCTGCAGATTCAACAGGATTTCAGCAGATGTATGAAAACACTTCAAAGTATGTGTTTACTTGTGTAACAATGCAAGATATGGAAAGCTCAAACCTGTCTACCGCAAAACTAGGTGTCTGTCTGTTTATTACTATGGTTTGTCTGCCGCAGTGCTATGTTAACACAACTGTTCTGCCTTTAGACCAAAACTACTGTATGTTTTGGACTCAGTTTAGTTCCTTTGTCTTTTTTGGACAGTTCTTGCTCAGTTACCAGTGATAGGCATGCCCAGAGTTCATAATAAGGCAATCAAACACTTTTAGCCCCCTTGCCAGTGTAGTGATTTCAGTGTTCAGAAGCAGTGATGGTGTTTTTCTTTGTCAAAAATTGTAGTCCTTCTCTCATCAGCGGTTGTTGTCAACAGCCATTGATAATCACCAGGTGTTCCTTTTCAATCACCAGCTGTTGCCTATGGGGACGTGCATCCTTCTTTAGAAATGTTGTTTCAATAATCTTTGAAATTACCTGTCTTTTAATAATGCAACTTAATCTTCCACTTATTTGACTGTTTAAAGTATGCTATTTGTAAAGAGGTACAAAATGAGAATACAGGGACAAGAAACTGCCTCTGTATCTGTAAAATACAACAGTGTGAATAACTGTAACTCACCCTTATGCTAGATTGTCCAATTAATGTGCAGGGATGTCTGTTTCAAAAAAAAAATAAATCTGTGTATAAAAAGATATATACATGTGTATGTATATATATGTGTGTGTGTGTGTGTATATATATATATTTAGACTAAAACTTTCTCCTCCCATGGAAAAACTCCTCCTCTGCATAGCAAAGCTGTTAAGGGAGGGAGAAAATGAAACTGTAATACTGAAAGCAAGTGCCACACTACTTGAAATAGCCAAGTAAAAACTTTCAGATTAGCATTATATGAAGTTTTTTTAATCCTTTTCTGTGCTAATGGATACTAAAAGCTGGTACTTAATGGAGGGTTTTTGTTCAAGGAAAAGCTATTTTATTGGAAGTGAAGTTCTTTGAGAAAGTTACTGCATATGTTGGGCTTTTTATTTTATTTTAACAGATAGTTTTCAAGCAATTTTAAGAAAATCAGAAGCCTACTGAAAAGCTGCTTCTGGTCTACAGATTTGCAGTCTGTGCTTTCTGGAGTTACACTGATATTATTCTCTAGAATGAAGCAACCCAGGGCTTTTGGAGAGCTCAGAAGCTTTAAAACATTTTCCTGGTACATAAAAATGTGTCATTACTGAAATGAATTTTGTTGACCCTCAGATATTAGCTGAGAACAACAACAGTGGAAGGAACTGGGTCCATAAAAGACTGGGTGTTTATCAAACTAGTTGAGAAGAATCTCTTAATCTAATCACTTGGTACAGTGAATAAAAGATGTGATACAAAAATGATGTAGGAAATTAGTGTGGAAATGGTGTGAAATGTGTGCAATTGATTATGAGACTGCTGAATGGAAAAAATAAATGTAAGGGGAAAAAACAAATACTTTACATGGGGAAAAAAATTAAGAGGTTAGTGGAGAATTAACATGCTAGAACAGATAGCTTATTTTATCTGATCTCTTAATCTATTCTCCTGAGAAGTTTGGAGGCTCCTTTTATACAGATGAATCTGAATGGGGACACGTAAACTCTTTTTTTCCTAACAAAATGTCTTAATATAATTGGATATGACTGTACCATGTTATAGATATGATCTTTATTGAGTGCTTTGCAGTCAGGCTGTTCCTTCTGAACTTTTACCTGTGGAAAATCCTGGTAGTTTGTCTCATGTTTCAGTTTTAGTTAGGGTAATCAGAAGTTAGGTGGCCAGGAATGGTATGCTTAGGTATGCTGAAATGTTAACATTAATGATAGGTCAACAGTTTCTTTTTTGTCAAAGTTTCACCTTTCTTCCACATTTGAGATGAAATAACTATTTTTTAATTTTTTTTCTTCAAATTCACTTTATGATCTGGAGCTGGGATAATTTTACAGCAGATGAATGCTTTATTGATGTCATCTTTAACTTTGGGCAAGCTATGTGGTTTATCGGATAGACTGAGAATTCTGCATCTGGTTTTGTTTTATTTTTCTTTCTACTGGGGGTGTGAGAAGAAGATTCCAGACCAAATTATAAAAAATGGGTAAGTAATAGGAGACTCACATGTACTTCTCTTCACAGCCTGACAGGCTTCCTCACAGAATTACCTTGTGTATCTGAAAGGCACGTAGGATGGTACCAAAACCACAGAGTTCTGTGAACTGAATAAGTGTTTGATGTTTTTTCCATGATTGTCATAACTTCAGTTTTCACTGTTGCTGGGACTGTTTTTATTCTCTCTTCCCCTTATACAGGGTGCTTGTGTGAATATGATCAGAGTCTACCAGGGGCAGTAGCATGTGGTCTATGATGTCTCTGTAACAGGTATTGGTAAGGATAGAACTGTAGTAATGTACCAGCTCATCCCATCTTCCTGTCTGTGGTGGAAGATATTTAGGTTATGTTGAGATAAGCGTTTTGCCTTCCCAATTCATTGCTAAGCATGCAAATCTCAACTATGTAACTCTATGAAAAAGAGTCCAGTGAATTATAATCTTTTTGTGAGGGTGAAAGGCTGAGAAGACGTGGTGTGCTATCTCGCTAACTTCAAGGGGTTTCATGTGAAAGTGGGGAAAAACTTTGAAAGCAAAACATGGTGTCAATAATGACTGAATTTAGGTAGCTCTGTCTTCTCAGTTGTCCATTTTTATTTCAATGGCTTGTTAAAACATTTTTTTTTCTATTAAAATTAAGGAACAACAGCAGTAAAACTCCATATGCAAAACTCCTTAAAATTAAAACAAAAACGAACCTCTGTAATAATATGTCTGTGTTAATTTGTTTGTATCAGCAGAAAGACTTAGCACAGAATGAGATTTTTTTTGGGTATGCAGCTATTGATTTAATTTTTTTAATGCTGTTGTCTAGTTGTCAAGTTTGAATTGCCTGTCCAACTTGCAGAAACCCCACAAAATCAATGATAGAAAAAAAAAAAACAAAAACAAAAACAAAAAACCAAAACAAAACAGTTGACTTGCATATCCTGGAGTTATCAGATGAACTTGCTTTAAACTTCATTTGTGAATGTTTCATTCTTAACATTGAATTTGTTTTTTCATCAGAAATGTCTGTTACCTAGGGAAGGTAATTGGAGTCCATATTGCATTGTAACCCATCATTTGTTGGGGAGCATGGCCTCTGGTCTCCCTATGGGTTTGACAGTGGAGCACCTTTTTCCTAACCCTGTGTCTTTGTCAACATTTAATCTCAGACCCCCTAGAGATCATAGAAATATAGAATGGTTTGGGTTGTAAGGGACCTTAAAGATCATCTAGTTCCAAACCCCCTTCCATGGGTAGGGACACCTCCCACTAGACCAGGCTGCTCAAAGCCCCATCCAGCCTGGGCTTGAACATTTCCAGGGATGGGGCATCCACAATTTCTCTGGGCAACCTGTTTCAGTGTCTCACCACACTCACAGTAAAGAATTTCTTCTTAATATCTAATCTAAATCTCCCTTCTTTTGGTTTAAAACTGTTACCCCTTGTCCTATCACTACACTCCCTGAGAAAGAGTCCCTCCCCATCTTTCCTGTGGGCCCCCTTTAAGTACTGTAAAGGCTGCTATAAGGTCTCCCCGGAGCCTTCTCTTCTTGAGGCTGAACAACCCCAACTCTCTCAGCCTGTCTTCATAGGAGAGGTGCTCCAGCCCTCTGATCATCTTCATGGCCCTCCTCTGGACCTGTTCCAACAGGTCCATGTCCTTCTTATGTTGGGGAGTCAAAAGCTGGACTCAGTACTCCAGGTGGGGTCTCACCAGAGCAAAGTAGAGGGGCAGAATCACCTCCCTCGACCTGCTGACCGTGCTTCTTTTGATGCAAAGAAGATACAGTTGGCTTTCTGGGCTGCAAGTGCACATTGCCGGCTCATGTTGAGCTTCTCATGCATCCTCAAATCCTTCTCCTCGGGACTGCTCTCAAGCCATTCTCTGCCCAACCTGTATATTTGTGCTTGGGATTGCTGTGACCCAGGTGCAGGACCCTGCACTTGGCCTTGTTGAACTTCATGATGTTTGCACAGGCCCACCTCTCAAGTCTGTCAAGGTCCCTCTGGATGGCTTCCCTTCCATCCAGTGTGTCGACTCTGCCACACAGCTTGGTGTCATTGACAAACTTGCTGAGGGTGCACTCAATCCCAGTGTCCATTTCCCCAACAAAAATGTTAAACAGCACTGGTCCCAGTACTGACCCCTGAGGAATGCCACTCATCACTGATTTCCACTTGGACATCGAGCTGTTGACCACAACAGACCATGTGGCCATCTAGCCAGTTCCTTATCCACCAAGTGGTCCATCCATCAAATCCATGGTTTTCCAAGTTAGAGACCAGGATGTCGTGAGGGACAGTGTCAACTGCTTTGCGTAAGTCCAGGTAAATAATGTCTGTGGCTCTTACGCCTGCTGAGTGGTAGAGTGGCATGGAGGGAGAAAAAAACTTTTGTACTTGAGTCTGCCTGAGAAAGTGAGGCATGTGGGTTCAGTTTATGGCTCTGCTGAAGATTTTCTGTGAAAAATTGTGAAGAGGTGTTCATTCTGTCTGCTCTATTAAAAAAAAAAAAAAGGTCCTGTGCCTTTTTGTGTACTGTGTAAATTAATATTTATGAAGTGCCTAAAGGGCTATGCTGAGAAAGGGAGGTATGTGAAGAAGCAGTTCTAACAAACGACTGTAGCAAATACATGTAGGGTTTGTTAATGTTGTTTTTTTGTTTTTCTTGGACTGGAACTCAGTGTTTAAACCAAAAAGCATACTCTTGAGAACCTGTGCATTGTCACGTAGCTTCAAAGCTTCCTATACTTTGGAACTGCAGCAGTTACAAGCGCTTGTAAATACTTTAATTTCAGAGAAATTGAATATTTAAGCCAGGTAAGTTTATCTTTAGAAATCTGGCACTTCTCTGTCACCTTCCCCGAAGGGCTCTAGCTGATGTTTTCAAAGTATACTTGTTAGGCCAGGGACACTACAAAACCCAGTGGCAGCCTCTCTTAAAACTTACTGGGCAGAGAAGGTGGGGTATTTCTTTACTCTCCTTTCACAAGCTGAACATTTCACAGACTTTATTATATTTTATACAGTGACTGATTTTGTATATGAATTTAATGTAAAATATTTCAGAAGCCAGGCTTTTTGCAGTGATGCATGACAGGAGAAAAAATACAATGGGCACAAGTTGATACAAGACATTCAGATTGTCTATAAAGACATTTTTACCCTGAGCAAAGTCAAGTGAGTGGGGAGAGGCTGTTCAGTCTCCATGCTTTAAGGTTAACAAGACCAGGCTGGGTAAAGCCCTGAGCAGTTTGGTCTGACCTCAGAGCTGACCCTGCTTTGCGTGGGAGGTTGGACTGGAGACCTCCTGAGGGCCGCCAGCCTGAATTTGTGATCCATTAAACTCTATAGCATTACGTTCTTTATTGTTTAGTCTTTTTTGCTTTGGAATAGGTGGAATGTGAAGAATTTGAGGGGGTGGTTTGTTGTTTGGTTCATTTTTTGGTGTTTTGGTTTTTTTTTAAACTATCTTGCTAGAAGGAATGTGGTCTTTCAATGGGGCATGGTTAATGTTACCGTGACCTCTTAGGCCCATATCCTCTGATGTGTCTAATAGTAGTATCACAGACCCCTTGAGGCTTACTTTTATACTGCTTTATGATTAGATTTTCACAAGCATTTGTCCTTGTTGTGATGAAAGTCTATAGTGAGACTTCTGGGCATTGCTTCGTCAGAGGAAGACAGGCAGGGGGCACAGGGGGCCAGAAACTTTTTGTAGGAACACTGCTAAATCCTGAGGGAATGAACAGGGCAAAAGCCTATTTTTAACAAGGATGTGTACGGAGTAGTGTTTGTTTCTATATACATCCACCTTCTCCCTTCTTCCAGTTCTCTTCCCCAGTGCAGAGAGAGCTTGGAGATCACAAAGGACGTCATAGCAGCTGGTAGTACAAGCTTGATTTATACTGATTCTGCAGCCTGGGACGGGAAATAAAGCAGTACAGTGAACTTTAAACTATCTCCCCGTGTTGTAGCAGGCCAGATGCCCCTGTCTGTCTGATTGCAACTTCCATACTATTCTGCAAAAAAAAACCATCAGGCTGTTCGAGAAAGCATAGCTGGCTTGTTGTCTCATATTTGCTGAGTGATATTAAAGCATTGTGTGGTCGGGGATGCACATCAGACATGCACACTGCAATAAGCGAGCACTTATCTTCATGTAGAAGGATAGCACAGACCCAAGTTTTCCTCTCTGTAGTGCCTGGAAGATTGCATAGTTGAGGATAGATTTGACCTCTAGCTGTGTGACTGTGAAGCAAATTTAAAATAGAGAAAGGATCTATGGGGACAGAGCTCATGTCCAAAATGTGATGTGGTCATAGCTACGTTATTTTTTTCCCCTTTCTTCCTTCCTAAGGCTAACTTTGTATGGTTGTTGCACAATTGGTATGTATTTTTTCTTCAAAATTGTCAGACTAAGATAAAGCCTAGGCTCCTCTAAAGTCTATCTTCCTGAGTAGTGAGGAAATGGTGAAGTTAGACTTTACCTATTGGCTGAAGTAAGGAACAAATACAGCACGAACAATTCCTAACAGGGTTGCTTGTTTCCGAATCACAGATAGTTCTGAATCTAGGAATGAAGCAGGGCTCAGTTGAAGCTGCTGCCTGCTTACATGTTTTTTAAAGATGGTGTAAATCATTTAGCTCCCTGTGCACTGCAGCTACGGCTACAGAGAGGGTCTCACACTGATCTGATTATTATGCTAGTTGTATGTGACTTTGGCACTACTGACAGAGTTGCTGTGGATTTTAGAGTAGTTCAGAAAACTCTGCTTCTTACAGCTTCCTGTTATTGCTGTACTAGCTTTTGTTGAACTGTGTGTTACAGGTAGCTTGGGCAAGCAAACCTTCCTTCATTATTCCTTAAACAAGGATTTGCACTCCACTCTCTGAGGAGAGGAGAAATGGATTAAATTGTCTGGTTCTTGGCTACCTTTTTTTAAGTAATAGCATTTTAGTATGAGTAATTGACTATTTTATTCTTAAGTAGCAATATCAGTTTTCTACCAAAAATGGTAGAGACTGAGAACTGAAATGTGCAAATAGCTGTTGTTACACAAGTTTCAACCATCTGGTTGCTTTAAAGAACAAGGAAAGGAAATTCCCTTAGGGGGTGAGAAATTAAAATAAAAATACTTTAGAAATAAAATATTAACACTTTAAAATTAATCTTTTATCTTTTCCTCAGTGTTAAGACATCTGGTCTTGGAAGGTCTTTATTTTCTGCCTGCATCTGAACTGAACATCATCTGTTTGTGTAGCGTGCAGTAAACAGCAAAGTGCGGCACAGTTGAAAATTCACAGCAATGATTTTATCCTCTGTGCAGTCGGCAGGTTTTATTCATTTTCTGCCTCTCTCACAACTCGCTGCAGTGATTATGCAAAGTCATTACAGTCATAACACGAAAAAGGAAAAACATCCTTTTTTTTTTATCTCTATACATTGGGTACTGATTTCATCTCACTGCAACATTAACGTCTCTACTGACAACAAAGGAATTCATTCTTAGTTTAACAAAATGCTGAAAGAAAGTACATTAGTATTTGATGTCTGCATCACACTGTTTTCTGTAGTTTTTATCATGAAGTTTATATCTCTGAAAACATTTCTTGCCTTACAGCAACAGAAGCCAAATAACGAATAATTTGACTGGGTCTTGAAGTTTACCTAGGATTAAACAATGTATGCACGTGAGTAACATTTATTACTATATGCCAGCATCTGCTAAACTTAATGCTGAAAAACTTTGGTCTAAAGCACTTAATGCATGCAAAAATCAGCCACTATCCTAAGGGGTTGAAAATCACTTCAAAAGCTAGATCAATTTGCAGCAACTGAGGACCACGCATAGCTTTCATATGTAGAAAATTAATTTCTGTGTGTCAGGTAGTACGCCTTTGTCAATTTCCTAGGCATTCTGAGAAACCTAAAACCAAAATGTCCTCCTGTTTATGGTATTAACAAACTAATTCAGAACATCTTTATTTCCTTCAGTGTATTAGCACATTTCTTATTGGTACAACTTTCTCTATCAAGTTCCAGTTAAATATGTTGTTTGACAGCACCATTTTCAGCATATGCATTTTGTATTTAAGCATGTACTGGCAAAGCTGCCTGACATACCCTAAAGACTTGCCAATTAAATCAATTTATGTATAGTTCTGCACATCCAAAATATCCCAATGTAGGAAATGATTAATGTTGAACAGAAGCTATATATATAAACTTAGTTTCATTTATAAGGGCCCCTATATAAATATATGATTATGTAATATATATAATAATCGGTCATAAGCAGACACTTCATATTCTAAATAAAGATGCTTCTAGTGTTTTCTTCTATCATTACTTTTCTCCTTCCTACAATGAAGGAAAAAAATGACCAGGACACAAAGAATAGTATGTTGTTTCAAGATTTTACATAGAGTGAAGCAGTTTTCTTCAGTGGTGATATGTGCATGTCTGAAAGTAAGTAAGAATGGCAGATAAAGAAACAGTTATTCCCTGGGTATACATATTTCCTCCATCTGGTGCATTATTTTCTAAACTCACTTCATTTGGCTTTCAAATGTTAGTTAACAGCTGGTCTAAAGGTTTTCATATTTGCTTTGCACACGTTCATAATTCATATGACTTTTAATATTCTCTGTAACATTTAGCTTGTGATTTTATTTCAGTTTGTTCATCCTGATCCAAAATGAATAAAATTCATTTTTAAAATAACTTAATTCTTTTCACGACATGTTTGTGATGGAATGGAACTTAAGTCAGGAACTAGTCAAAAATCTGCCTGATCTATACAGATTGAGGTTGGAATAAAAATAGAACTAACAGATACATCTTAGGAAGAGTTCTGCGATCTGATACTGGTACTTTGAACAATGCACTGATAAACTATGCAAGCTACAATGTAATCATAGGATCCAAGAATAAATTAGGTTTGAAGGGACTTTTGGTGATCCAGCCTCCCCCTCTAAGCAGGATCAAATGTGAACTTGGATCCAACTTAAATATTGGCACCGTCCAGTTAGATTTGTGAGTATCACCAAGAATGAAAATTCCACAATATCTCTGGACACCTGACCAAGTGTTTGACCACTTCTTCAGTGGAGTTGTTTTGTGTTTTTTCTCCTTGTATGTAATTGGACTTTCTGTTGCTGCAATTTATCATGGTCGTCTTCTTTTTTTTTTTTTTTTCTCTTTTGCTGTGCGCTTTTAGAAGAGCTAATCACTGTCTTGTCTGTAATCCTCTTCTGCACACCCAGCCCCACACTCATTAGGTAGTCTGCAGCTGATTTTCCCCTTTAGCTTCTGTGTCTGAAGCTAAACAAACCAACTTGCCTTAGCTTGTCCTTGTATCAGGTACTCCAGCCCCCAGTCACCTTGATATGCCTTCTGAACTCTCTGCTACTAGCTGACGTGTCTTTGGAAAGGAGGGAAAGGGGCATTCATTCCTAAAAGGCTAAATAAATGAGAAGTACCACTTCCCGTGCCCTGATGGCTATAGTATGGCAAATGGAGCCTGATGTGCAGTTACCTTTCATCACTGGAAAGGCACCCTCCTCACCTTCTTTACCATAATACCCAAGTCTTTTTTTGCAGTCAGAAGTGTTGCAAAGGGTTACTCTCTCCCATGTGCAGGATGCTATATTTATGTCTGGAAGTTTATAAGATTTCTCTTGGTCCATTTTCCCAGTGTATCCACATCCTTCTGAAAAGCAGGTCTCCCCTGCAGTCTACCAACAGCTCCCCTAATTTAATATCATCTTCAAACCTAATGGGGGCTTTTATCATCCCTTGGGCCAGATCACTGATATAGGAATTAAATTTTTGACCCTCAGGAAAACCTGATTTCCAGTTTGACTGTGTCACTGTTTGTTTGTCCAGCAAGGCTTTCCTCTGCTTTGTAGCCCACCCGTCCGGTCTGTACTTGAAATGTACATTGAAATGTTTCAATATTTGTAGAAATAACTAGCCAATATGATGATACTTTATGGTGACAATGCAGTATTCAAGAATCTGCTCTTTATAGTAATTGAGTGTGTATATATCACATTAATGTGATCTTTAACACTGTGGTGAAATGGGTAATATATGGATGGGTGTCAAGTTCATTTTTTCTCTAGAAGATTGGGTTTTCTTTTCCCCCCCCTGTGTCTGCATTAAACCACGAAGTCTTTATTTGCATATTATTTCTGAGCCCTTTCTGTTTGTTTATAATTTAACAGTATTGATGTTTTCTATTTTTGGCATTTTGTTCTCCTCCTCACCACCCCATCTCACTTAAGAGCACTGTAACCTCCCCTCCCGCACTGCTGATGCAGCTCTGAAGTACCTTAATGTGCAGCACAGTTCCATCTCTAATGCAGTACTTTGTGTATTAACTAAATTATGTATATTACATTCCTCATCTGAAAAGAAGTAAATGAACTCTAGTTTCCGTAAGCAAGTCAGTACTGTAGATGTTCCAGATTTTGTAAGAATTTCAGATGTGGGAGCTTGTCTAAAAGACAGAAGAAATTTTGAACGTCTAAGTCATTGTGAATCTGCCTATTTGCTCAGGCCCTCGTACTTCCAAAATTTCTGGAAATTTACTATTTAGGTTTTAAGGAATAGATATTCTTGTTTCCCTGTGGGATTTATTCCACTTGTTAGGAAATCTTTGGCTTTCTGTTAACATCATGTACATGCGTACCTTGTTTTCTTGTTCCAGAGCTTTCTGTGCTGCTGCTTTCTCAATGCCCTGAAAACGATGGAGTGTTGAGGAAATGCTTTGTGATTATATTAGGGTTGTTTTACAGAACAAAGGCTACCCTTTGTTGCTGGTGAGCACTGGTTTATGCAATGCTTTTTTTTTGGTATTATGGCAGTGCTTTCTGATAATCATCAAGAATAGTGGTGGTGTGCTACCAGTAGGCAGTGGAAAACACAATCAGAAGATACTAAATACTTGGTCTGGACTCACACAGGAAACCTTTGGACTTGACTTTTAGTGCTCGTTCCTTTTCCCTCCCCCTTTGAAAAAAAACTACCCTTTGTAGCAGCCATAGTAGTAGTGCCAGAAAGGTACGATCATTCAAAGATGACAGCAGCCTCAAAGCGATGTTGTTTCTCAGTGCTCGAGTCCCTTGCAGTCCTATGGACTTGGTATTTCTGGTCTGATCAAGTGATTGTCCTACTCTCCACCTTGATTTTTCTCTTGTGGGTAATACTTCACCCCCCAAACTCTGAGACTGATGTTAAGTATGATAACAGGAGTACTGAGAGCAGACCTCACCTGTAAAGGCTAGGGCAAGAGGAAATTCAGTACTAAAGCCTGTTTGTGTTCTTCCTTCATTACTAGGTATCCTACCTTGATTAGCAGCAAACATGTTTTCCTTGGTCTTGCTTTATTGCCAGTGTTCTCATAGGAGCCTTTCTTGTTTCCCATCCTATTCCAGACCTATTTTGCTCCCACTGAGCTTTACTTTCCTGATCTTGATTAGGTTTGTTCAGTGTTGCCATGTAATTATAGAGTGTTTGCATGACGCAAGATTTTCTTTCTCTGCAGTTAGATACATTCTTCCATGTTCTCACATCTCCGATGAGTGCTTATACCTGGGAAAGGATAGTTTATTATATGTTGTAACTTCTTATGGCCAGAGGTTAGACTCACTTCTGTTCTGGAGTTTGCACTGTAATTTTATTTCATAAAAGGACTTCTGTGCTGAACTCTTCTCTGCTACTAGTGTTGAAGAAAACAGGATGTGATAAGAATCAGGATTAGAAATATAAGAGCAAGCAGAAAAATGTACTAGTTTGGTTCAGAACTAGAGATCAGGAGTGAAGACAGGAAAATCTCTCTCATATTGGAATAATCATTGTATTGCTGAATGGCAAAATCTACTTAAGACCTCTTCCAATATGTTGTAGTCTGTAGTTCCCAGACCTGTAGACTCGTTCACTGACAGGAATCCAGCATTTAATCCGTCTCCATCTGGTAAATTTAATATCTTTTGTTTTTAAGAATGTGAGACAGTGCAGTTGAAACAGAAATACATGCAGCTCCATAGTGTACTCGAGGATCTAAATAAACAGTTCAGAAGCTTGTAATCTCAAAACACTTTCACACGCTTTTTAGGCAAGTACTGTGAGAAGCTGAAACTGTAGGCAACTACAAGTTTCATGCATACTGGGTAGAAAAATGAACATCATGGATTCCCTCTGGATGTGAGTTCTGAATGTTGTAATCTCAACTCTGTTGCTTCATGTGCCATTATTTTTGCCTAGTGCAAGCATTTCACTCCAGTTGCTTTCTTAAATGAGAGGATCTGACTAGGTATATTTTAAAAGTTTCCCTTTGGTATCTCTTGTTTTTTTTAAAAAAAAATCAATAACCTTGTCATTACAGAGAACTGATGTCATATGTTTTCATTTTGGTTTTATTTGAGCTAGCTTAATTTGTTAGTCACTGAGATAACATTTACTGGGTTTTTAAATTTTTTAAATATATTGAAGGCTTGATAATTTCATAGAACTCAAAATGGAACATTTCTGCTTTTACCTTTTTTTATAATTTTATCTCCCATATAATTCTTCCACTCTTCACCATCTTGTTTCTGGCATTTTTTTTTTACTTTTATTAATACAGCTTGTAACATATGTCAGCAAATTTAACAATCTAAAATTTCTTTAACCGCATCTGACATTCTAAATTTGAAAACAAGTGATGAAATTTGGGTGGATTACATAGGCCCAAATAATGTACTGGGGTAGATGCCAGATACTAATGTCTTATCTTTGTTCCTTAGATGGATTCAGAAAGGTTGTCACTGCAAGGTGTGATGTAACTGGTGTGTCCCAGTGGAGATAGTGTCAGCTATTTATTATTCCCCTTCCTATTTCTGCTAATGAAATTGACCTGCTATTAAAGTCAGGCTGAATAGGGTAGAAACTTAGTTATATCAACAGCAAGGTTCAATCTGACAAAGTTAATAGAATTTCTTTCTGCAGATTTTACAGAATGCAGCATCCCAGATTCTTTCTGCACAGTGACTCGGGAAAAAACATTACAGCAAAATACTGTGTAGTTTCATTAGAGTTTCTGGAAAAACTGCCTTTCCTAACAATATTTAGAGAACCAAAATAGACTAGCTTTAACCCAGTGTATATAAAAAGATGTTTGTGGTGCTGTACAAAGAACATTCTTGTGCTCTTATAGAGCAAATTATGGCTCCACTCTGTATCAAATTTGAATTTCATGTTTTTTCAGTGAAGTGCTCTTCAAGGTGATTAAGGATGTATAATCCTTCTCAGTATGATGTATAAACTCATTCTGCTTTCACTTCATGCCTCCCCTTTATGCTTACACACCAGTAGCGGAACATTAACCTCCATTTTAATTCTACAATGTTAACACGTAGCTCTGTGTAGGGAAGATGGTAAAGAAAATCAAATCATATGCCTCAGGGATTCAGACACTGGCCTGCATGGGGGTCAGAAAGACTCCTCAGCTGCAAACAAGGACATACGCCAGATGAATCTTGAAGGTGCCTTGTCTTTTTTTCTGAAGTAACAGTCCCTGCTGTAGCTGGAAATAGGATACTGGTTGAATTGGCAGCAATCAGATACATTCAGAAGGTTTCAAACTAAAATTTAATCACTTCCTGATCACATCAGAGAAAAACAATTGTTGTCTTCCCCTTTCTTTCCCCTGGAATGGGAGGTTGATTTACTAATCGTGTAATCAAAAGCAGGACATGGTGTTTGAAATAAGGCGTTTGTATTTCTGAAGACGTGTCAAGAGTTAAGAATTTAAAGCGGGAAATGTCAAAATCGACTTCCACATTAAGTAAAAAATGGATAATCTTTGGAGAGTTACGAATTGGAATGGGATTTATAAGACCTTCTAAGACACAAAATATAAAAATAAATAAATGAAAAGAATCTCATAGGTAGGAGTGGAAATGCAATCCAAGGCTTGTATGTACAAAGATTAAACCCCCGTGGCCTTGTGGATCAGTTACATGTCTGTAAGAAGTGATAAAAATGTCAGTGGAAAGTGACACTAGTACTGGAAAAAGTATAGTAGACCTGACTTTTTATCTTTTTCTTTTTTTTTTTCTTTCCTCTTTAGCCTTTGACTCTTCTCTGTTTTGGATTTTTCTTCAAATATTTAAATTTTGCTACTACTTTAACTGGTTAGAGTGAAAAGTGTTCTGAAGATATTTGGCATTAGTCCTTAAATCTAGATTATGGAACCGCAGTATTCAGGACTCCACACACCGTTCCTGATGTATCCAAGCATCAGCAAGTTTTGCAGGCTGATTTGTCAATTCATCCTGTTAAGGATTTGTGATGAAAAATTTCCCATTGACCATTGTGATATTTGGTATGCAGCAGGCTGTTGTGTTTTGAAAAATAAACAGAAATCATTATTTTGTAAATTGGAGGTTTATAGACAGTTTCAAAGGGGATGCACACAAATGTTTAATAACTGTAACTTCTATAATCTTAACTGCTCTTAAAACTATAAGAAGTTTTTAACTGCCTGATTGCATATTAGTTTTGGAATAAAGTCTCTTCTTTATTCAGTATACAGGCTGGACAATTTTAAATTAGTGAACGTGGAGTATCCTCATTGCTCAAGGAATGGCCACAGATGATCTTCACACAACTCAGTTCTGATATAGAAACAGTTATTAATTCCCTTTCATGCATATTTTTCTGCCCTTTCTCTTGTTAATCTGAAACTGAAGGTTTATTTTAGTTTTCACAACACTCCTGTGAATTGAGGTGGTTCTTGTTTCTCTGTTCATCCTTTTTAAAACAAGGATATCAATTATCCTTTAAATATAGTGAGACCTGTATGGGAGACAAAATACTTTTTTTTTTTTTCCTCCGAGTACTTAAGATTATATAGAACTAAATATTTTTGAAGCAGATTAAATAAATTTTAAAATTAAATTACATTTCAAAATTTAAAAAAAATTCAATTTTGAACTGTGAAAACTTTGGACGTTGAAATTCTCAAGGGACACAGAAAATTATGAATGCTAGTGGAGTCTAAGCAGTAACGGTTGTAAGCACAATTTGCTATAAAGTAAATAAAGGTATGATGTTATGGGAAGCCAGCTACTTTGAAGGTATTGCCTTCCTATAATAAGTGTTATATATAATGAAATTTCAG
Source organism: Alca torda (assembly GCA_008658365.1). Lineage (NCBI taxonomy): Eukaryota > Metazoa > Chordata > Aves > Charadriiformes > Alcidae > Alca > Alca torda. The sequence continues at coordinate 78,471,270 of CM018077.1, read as the reverse complement.
AAATTCTCCTGTGAAATAGTGACAGCACTGTCATGGATATGTTGTTCCCAGAAGTCGATAGCTGGGTTGCATTTATAAAACTTATAAAATCCAAACATAAAAGAGTATTTAATGTAAATTACTGTATCTACTTATTCTTTCCATGTTTAGTGTTCCAGTTCTATTTTAAATAGTCATAATTTAAATGTAACAATTATAATTATTTGAACTACATATCTTAGTAAAGTTATGCTAAATAAATGGGGAGTGCTTGGGGGTTTTTATTTGCTTTTTTTATAGATAAAAAGATTACTATGAATGAGAGAAAGGAGTGACTCTCAAAAGCTATGGAAATATAACTGCCTGGCTTAACAGGTTTTGCAAACATCAGAATTTCTGATGTTTTACTTGAAATTATGGGTACCTTGGGCTGTACAGTTTTTTTGTTGTTTGGGTTTGGTTTTTTTCCAAGTGGCCCCACAAATTTCATTAGTAACATTTTGATGGTGTGAACACATGGTAACTAGAAGAAAACTGTGGTGTGAGTTATTGGTCCCTTGGGAATCTGACAGCTCATTCTCTTAATAAAATTAGAGAGTTGTTCTGACAGCCAGAGGTGGACTGCACCAGACTGTCAAGAAAGATGAGAAATACACCCTCTACTGAAGGTTCTGGGGAGGTGAAAGAATTAGAAGAATTAAAGATAGTCTTTGCATCGTTAGACTGTGAATTCTATTAGTAATAACAGAAATGATAATGGCTACTTACTGCCTGGACTGCTGCCTCATTTACATCAGTATCACTTTGCTGGCTGCAGTGTCCCATTTACATGAATGTGTAAATGGAAACTCTTAAAAATAACAGTATAATTGGCAGACCTGATATATATAGGTTATTAATATTTTCCTCCTCTTATCTTGGATTTGTATAGAATGTCGTTGAAAATTGTTTTTGCTGTTACAGATGTTTGAATGAGGCCATAAAAAAAAAAATCAGTATTGTGATCAGCTGCAGAGGATAATGCAACTGTAATGACATCCCTTCTTGAAAATAACTTTCTATTTGCCATCTAGCTCTCGCTGTGCCAGCTAGCTCCTGTCTACATTACTGAGAATGTGCTAGGAGACAATTTAACGCAGTTTCTGTACTTTTCTGCTGGTGTTGACATACGGTTAATAGGTTTATTGAAATTTCCTATGAAGATTTGTGTACAGAAAGCCATTTTTAAGACTAGCAGAGATTGTTGCCTAGTAGCATCCTTGGAATGAGGTCATGGTGACTCCCCCTGCCTTTGGCTATCTATGGGGGCAAGAGCGCTGCAAGGGGTACCCAGACTGTTCACAGGATGGATTATTGTGCAGTCCGTATGCGACTTGCTCCCATCTGCCCTGTAAATCAGCTAGGACCTAGAGAACGAAAGCTTCATGTTACTCCCCGCGCTTAATTCACCTGGAAGCATAGCAAAATCTGCTGGGGAAATGAAATAGATTTAACAGCTGTTGGATCAGGGACCCGAGCTGTCACGCTAATAAAATAGCTACCTGTAGTCAACAGCAAGGGATTACAGGAAAAGTACAGGCTGTGTATAGACTCTGGGGGAGGTGGGGGGGAGGGGGGCGGGCAATGGTGTTTCAGCCAGTAGGTTGGACTTTCCTAGTCGTGTGCAAGAGCGAAAAAATTGAAATTCATTATAATGGTTTTTATTTATCAAACTGAAAAGCTAAATAAAAAGTTTGTTTTACTGAACCGGGAAGAGGACCAACGGCAATTTTGCCTGCTTTTCCACCTGCGCAGCATGCAGAAGGATTTTTATTTTTTTCTGGCAGGGATATTTAATCCTGGACTGTGATCCAATTTGCTTTTGACTTTCGTGAAAACCTAAGGACTTACTTCATAGTTCCTTTACTTCCCTTTCTTGTCTAGAGCTTAGATTTTAACTTACATCATTATGTACATAGGCAGCAACTCGCTGGAAAGAATTCCACTGAGAAGGAAACTATGCTGCGCTTGTTGGAGCTGGAAACTGTTCCTACCAGATTTGCTTTATAAAACATAATTTTAAAACTGATTGGGACTCTGGTGATATAAATCAGCATAAAATCAATTTAAATGAATAGAACTTGTTGGTCATTTGTACTTGATCTGGTCCAGTGGGTCAAGTTTTCATAACAGTGTTTTCTTTTTTTGTGACCTTGCTCTAGCAGCTGATGAAGTGTGTGTGTGCATGAATGTATGTACATATTTACTGGTAGGTGACTGAGGGAAATGGTGGATTGCTGTCTGTGAACAGAGTCTCTTTGGCTTGCATGAGACTCTGCTGTCACAGCAGTTGCCCAGATGAGATGCTACAAGTTATAGATTTAGAAGTACATAAATCTGTCCTTTGCTGTCTTCAGTGTTTATTTTGCAGAATGCCAAAGTATGGGTAGTTAGATTTGTGACTACTGAATTTAGGTGGGAAAAGATTGCTCTTGAGGAAAATTATAATTACATGTAAGTGAAACTTGCTACTTTTACAAGCATTAAATGTTGGGGTGGGAGGAATGAAGGGAGAAGACCTTGTTTGGTATGTATTTGCTTCCTGTAATAGGCCTGTTTGTGGCTTCTTTGTCTCAAATGGCTCTCACATCGTCTGTGTCGTATTTGTATTGCAAAATTTTATCTTAGGCTTGTATGTAACTTAGGATGTACCATTCCATATCTTGTGTAAATCCACTATTATAAATGGATTGAAGAAACAGTAATTTTCAGAGCATTGAGAATTTTCTTGGTGTTATTTCAGATTAATGAAATAGATACAACTTCAGCATTTTTTCCAGTAGTTAGTTGAAGGCTTCCTGCTTTCCAAGAAAATGCTAAGATGGACATTACAAACTTAGAAAATAAATCCAATGTTATCAGTCACCATTTTTCTTAAAGGAAAAAGAATCAAACCTTTTTCTAAAACCAACATACTTTACGATATTCTAAGTAGTATTTACTAATTACATAAATGTATTAATATACAGTACATATGAACACAATTTTGTTTTTATAAAATAAAATGGTATAGCCTTGCATACCATGTTGCTTTATAGTGTATTCTGTTTTTTCACAATCCCCAAAATACTGACAAGATTCCTGAGGTAGTTATTTTGTTCCTGACATGCATACATAGTATAAGCTGCCACCTTTCTTTTAAGTTTGGAATGAAGGGAATAATTTCTGCTGTTTAAACTTCAGGGAACAAGAATTTGATCAATATGACACTGAAAACTGACATTGATACAGCAAATGGTTAGACTGCTGCTTTCATTACAAATGGATTTTGGGTAAGAAGATTCTGGAGAATAAGACTCAGCAGATGTGATACTAGCAGGCCTATATAAATTTCATCTGGCATTTCTGTTGTCAGTGTGAAGTCCACTTAAGTGCACAATTTCATGGTTGGCCAGTTACTGTCCTTGGCTGAATTTATTTTCAGTGCTGGTGAAAAAGATTATTGGTTTGCCAGTTGCTGCTCAGAGGTCATAACTCTTGACAGAAAATATATATTCCATCAGAATCTCAAGTTTTTAATTCAGTGTCTCTGTTTATTGATGGCATTAAATAACGTTACTGGATCAACAGGCAGCTAATTGCACTTCTGTGAGATAATTAATTACATGACAGTGAATTGCAAAGTTTCTCTGACTTTATTTTTCCTTAAGTAGACAGCAAAGAAAGAACTCTTTTTCCATTACATTTCTTTATGTATATAATATATATATATATATGAAAAAAGCTCACTTATAATTTTTAAGTAGCTCATACAGATGAAAAATCGAGTTCCACTTATTTAAAAGTAGTGTTTAATTCTTACTTGTCCATTGACCTAATGTGATATTAGTGTCTGCTAATAGTCTTGCTGGCTCCATGAGAAGCTCCTGTGGCTATCATCTGGGATTTTGCTGTCCTTTAATCTAAGCTTTTAGTTTTGTGAACGTAACAGAGGATCATGAATCCTCTTGCTAAATGTGTGTTTCAGACAATTTTTGCTTGCCATAGGAAGTAGTTCATGGAAAATCTGATTCCTTACCTTTGGGCTGAAGGGAATTTTTTCCCTTTTATTGTGAAGATGTAATAGACATGATCTTCTAGAAACTAATTAGCGACAGTACTATCTAAGATGTTATCCGTCAACTGTCCTGAAGATAGATTCCTATTCTAGTGTTGTCAGCTGTCAAACTTACTGTTTACTTAAAGAAAAGAGGAGGAAAAAATACAGGGAATGGAGGAGATAAAGAGAGAAATATAGATCTCCCCCTCCTTCCCTATGCCTTTTCTGTCCCTCTCCTTCCCTTCCCAGCAGATAGCTGCTGAATTGGGCTGAGAGGAAAACAGCTCTCACAGAAATAATACGGGGGAAAAGTGTCACCGACCTTGAAGCCCCATAATATCCTTGTCTCAGGCACTGACAAAATTGCAGATTTTGTGATGTGCTAACAATTATACAAAACCTGAGAAAAGGTCCACTGTCTTGGGCGTTTTCAGTCTTGCCCTAAAGAGGTGCAGCTGGATTTGGATCCAGCTTGCTCCAGAGCATCACAGAACTTTGTTTATATCCTTTTGTTAATATGTTCTTTATGCACTCTAATATGAGCTGGTTTTGAATCTGCTTTTTATTCTTTATGTTACCCTTGGGGAAGGATAGTCTGCTCTCTTGTCATAATTACACTCACATTTCAAACTATTTATGGAAGGATATCAGCATAACTAATGGTGTGTGTTTTTCCAACAGTATATATTAGGATTTGAAACATCAGTAAGGGCTTGGCTAGTCCTAAATGTTTAGAAAAATCTTATTCAAGTTCCACTCAAAAAGAATTGTGATTAAGTATAGTAGCTTACATTAAGGTAGACCTTAATTCAGCTTGAAAGTATTTGAAACTATTACTTAGTTTCAGCTCCAAAGCTATTTATATTAAAGTCCATAATACTTGTGATGGCTAGCTAAAGGATCATCTGGAAACTTCTTCAAGTACAAAGTGTCAAGTCTCAGATATCTCTGAATCTGTACTGTAATCTTGCCAGACCAGTCTCTCTCTAAAAATTTTGGTTCTCTGTTTTAAGTATTTATGGAATGTAAGATGACTGTCTAGTTCTTAATCAGAACAATTTTCTGGTTTACTTGGAATATGGCTAGCCCCACTTTTAATTAAAAAAGAAATACAGCCACCACATCTTAAAAATATACATAATGAAGTTAATATGATTCTGTGATTGTATTTTATTCTGTATTGTTTAATATTAGAGCTGCTCGGGGAATTTTCTATGAAGTATTAACTCCTTACTCGCTTGTACAGCCAAGTTAGAGTTATAGCTTAAACTCATGGACTTGCAGAGACAATAACCAGGCAGAATAAGCTGTGATGAAACTTCAGCAGTTATTTTCTGTTTGGTCTAGTTTAAATTTCACCAGTTTCCATTCCACAAATGGAAACATGCTTGAGACTTCTAAAATGTGAAGCAAAGTGATTGACTCTTGTATCTTACACATTCATATAACTCATGACTTTGAGTTGCTCAGATTGTGTGAAGCTCAGAAATAGTGTTGTGGTCCAGCATATGTCCCTGAATATTTGTGATGAGGAAGAAGTTGAGAATAGCACGGGGAGGCTCCAAGTAACATGGAGAGGAAAGAGGGGCTTTCATATTTTTGTGCTGGTGGGATTCTAGTCTGCATATTTCTTCCCTCTCTTTGTTAAATCACTGATCTGAGAAAAATACTTTTACTTGATGTATCTTCTGACCGCACAATCCTCTAACTATTGTCACCTTTTGACAGACTTTCAGTTGATGGCTGTTCTCTAGTGTTAATACTCTGATTGTGGTAAGCAAACACCTGGATACTTCTCTTACATCTGTTTGCTCAGGACTGATGGTTTTAAATTTTTGTTCATTTCTTTGAGAAACATTTATTGCGACTGGTATTTTCTTCACACTAAATATAACATGAAAGACAGATAGGGACTGAGCCTACTTAGTTCTTCTAGCAGTACACTAAGTGGTCTTCCCCCCGCTTCCATAAGCTGTAAAGGGAAATTAGAATATGCTGAGAACTGAGATTCCTGTTAGATCTGCCAAACTAAGATAAGCAGCAAGGCTGCTGTTTTTCCTGATAGCCAGTCCACAAGGAGGGCTGACACAGTTCTGCAGACCTATAATGTGTGCCTTCTACAGCAAAGTGTGCCAAATAGGGATAGTCAAGGGAATATGAACCACTGGACCTTCAAAAGTTCAGGTAAATCAAAGAAGCTTAGGATAATCCAGAGGAAGCCTTATGAAAACTCTACTGCCTTTGAAGATATTCTATCATTTATCCAGAAGTATTTGATATAAAATAGAAGCTTTATTTTCTGGAATTTTTTTCCTGAGTCATTCATCAAAGTCCAAGTTCAGTTAAGTGACTGTAATTTTTTATTTTTTTTTTTTTTTTTTGAGTTTGATGTTAAGCCTGTTACTTTTTTTTGACATAATTCCATTTGTATGTCAGGGACAGCTAGAAGGAAAACTTGTAATGAATGGAAGCTTTCATCTGATGTGAACCTCTGTTTCTTCTGTTAAAACTTGAATAGGATAAAATTAATCTATTTTTTTCCTCCACATTTTGATAGTCAGATTGGATGATGAGTAGTTTTTATAGCTTACACTTGAATTAACTGAATGTTTGAAATGGAAATTTGAAAGCAAACCTGTATGTTATTTAGGAAAAATGAATTCTGTTTTAAATGCAAGAATATTTCTTTAGGAAGATTGGAATACCTCAGGCTTTAATGGAATGCAGGAAATAGCAATGTATGAAAACTTATGCCAGGGAAAATAAGCATTCTAACTGTACTACAAATGAGCTATTACCATTTTTCTTGGATGGCTGTGGTCTAAAGGAGGCTTCACTGCAATGTTCAATTCATGCAACTTTATTTAGATTGCTTACTCTGATAGGTGATTAGGTTTATGAGGGTTTTTTATATAAGCAATATAAAATTAATGTCTTGTATGTCTAAAGAATATTTAAGGATCCAAATCAAAGCTTTATGCTAGGGAACATCAGTGTAACAATAGCTCCACAATCTTTAATGTACAGACATCTAATTATAGGGTTATGTACGAGAGAGAGATTGTGTATATGTATGTGTATATAAATATACACACACACAAACGCTTCCCTTGGAGTAGATTCCTAGTCCCTCTTCTCAGGATTCTGAGTGTTCTTGATTCTGGCGTGGATTACTGTAATGTTAATAGTGCTTTAATATAATTATTTGGATGTAATTTCTTCTTTTCAAATAGTTAGGTCTGTAAGAAAAATGAATAGGTTTATGCTGTGGACACTTCAGCCTCTGGTAACTTAAAAAGAGAAATAAAGTCAAAACAGGGTTAAGCTTCATTTTCATTGGGCCATTGAAATTACCTCATTACTGCCTAGATTTTTTGATTTTACTGAAGATTAAACCTGTGCTCTGGCCTTTTGTTCACTGTGTGGCAGCATCTGTCACTGTGTCACACATCTGTGTGGCAGCCTCTGTCCAATTTGGTGGTTAATCTAACTAATTTGGTCATCTGTTTCAGAAGTTAAATGAGCTACTTACTCTTTGCCTGACAATCAGGCACCTGCAATGTGTGCACACGTGCAGCTTTTCCTTACAAATCTAGGCTAAATAAGCATATTGAAAGAAAAGAAGTGACACCTGTAAGATCAGTTTTGGGACTGCTAGATCCCAAACATAGACCTCTGACCCTTGATTAGCTGTTGTTTCTATACCATGAGTTGAGTACATTCTGTGGCTTCCCCAGTGTGGTGGGTTGACCCTGCCTGGATGCCAGCTGCCCGCCAAAGCTGCTCTGTCACTCCCCCTCCTCAGCTGGAGAGGGGGAGAGAAAATATAATGAAGGCTCGTGGGTCGAGATAAGGACAGGGAGAGATCACTCACCAGTTACCATCGGGGGCAAAACAGACTTGACTCGGGGAAATTAAATGAATTTATTGCCAACTAGAAGTCAGAGTAGGTTAATCAGAAATAAAACCCAAATCTTAAAACACCTTCCCCCCACTCCTCCCTTCTTCCCGGGCTCAATTTCACTCTTGATTTCTCTACCTCCTTCCTCACGAGCGGCACAGGGAGACTGGGGGTTGTGGGCAGTTCATCCCATGTTGCCTCTGCTGCTCCTTCCTCCTCAGGGGGAGGACTCCTCACACTCTTCTCCTGCTCCAGCATGGGGTCCCTCCCACAGGAGGCAGTCCTCCATGAACTTTTCCAACCTGAGTACTTCCCCTTCGGGAACAGACTGCTTCAGCGTGCGTCCCCCATGGGGTCACAAGTCCTGCCAGCAAACCTACCCCAGCAGGGCTCCTCTCTCCATGGGTCCTAAGGTCCTGCCAGGAGCCTTCTCCAGAGCAGGCTTTCCACAGGGTCACAGCTTCCTTCTGGCAACCATCTGCTCTGACTTGGAGTCCTCCACAGGCTGCAGGTGGATATCTGCTCTACCATTAACCTCCATGGGCTGCAGGGGGACAAAATGCTTCACCATGGGTTGCAAGGGAATCTCTTCTCCGGCACCTGAAGCACCTTCTCCCCCTCCTTCTTCACTGACCTTGGTTTCTACATCATTGTTTCTCTCACTCCTCTCTCCTGGTTGCTGACACACAGTTTCCCCCATCCTCCCCCCCTTCTTAAATATATTATCACCAATTGGCTTGCCTTGGCCAGCAGTGGGTCCCTCTTGGAGCCAGGTGTCATTGGCTCTATCAGACATGGAAGAAGCTTCTAGAAGCTTCTCACAGAAGGCAATCCTGTAGCCCCCCTGCTACCAAACCCTTACCACACAAATCAAATACATCCAGCAGTCCCGTAGCCTGGATGGATGGATGGATGTATGTGTGTGCGTGTACATCAGCATGCACACACTTTTCCTGGTCAATTCCCAGCTATAAGGCATGAACTCTGCATGATGTAACCCTCAGTGCTGATTCCCTTGAACGTCCTGACCGAAGGACCTATTCGAGCAGCCTATAACTCCCTCATTGATTATGTCCCTAGCTTTCCCTCCCAAAGCTGAGCCCATGGGCATCGGATTCTCCTCTCACTGTCCAGTGACAAAGCAGCCAGCTCCAAGTACATATCCTGATTGCACCGTGAATTATTTATTTATTTTTTTAATAGGCGTCAGAACCAGTTGTTCACCAGCCCCGTTTTTTTTTCTCTTGATGATGTTCTGATCACAGCAAAAGGATGGCAGGGCATCTGTCCCTGCTGGTTGAAGGACCAGTACCTCACGTGTTCCAGTATTGTGCTCACAGTTGAGTTAACACTGTCATTTATTCTTCTTTCCTTAGTCTTGTTCTTCCTTTCCACTGCTGGTTTGGATCTGCTTTTCAGTTGAATTGTTCTTTCATCTATGTAACTTGTGTGCCACTGCTGAATTCATGAGACTTTGAGCAGAAGGCGGGGGGAAAGTAAAGGTTTGGAGGTAAATGTGATATAGCATAGTGTATGGGTTTTTTCCCCAGGTGAAGATAAGGTAGACCTCCTATATTTAGCCTTCAGTAGAACATTTTACATGATTGTATCTTAAATTAGACGTTACAGGAAACAATAGACGTTACTAAAAAGGAGGATAAAGAATTCGTTAATGCAACTATTCACGCTGAAAGAATTATCAAGCAAAGGGAAGTCATTAGTGTTTCTCAAAGGTTAGCATTGGGAATAATTTTCTTAAATGTTTCCATTAATGACCCTTACATTAGAAGTAGGGAAACATTTTCAGCATAATCTGCTGACAAAATGAAGTTAGAGGACACAAAGGCAGACTGATATATTACAGAGAGACTGTTTTGCTATTAGATTCTGGATGTGTGGTATTAGTTTTTTGTTTTCTTTGCTCTTATTCCTTTTATCATTCAATTTTTTTTCCACTGAGAGTTCCTGATCTGGAAATGAGTGACTAAAAGAAGATCTTAGTACACTGGTGCAGCTATAAACTGTCATTGTGGTGCATCTGCAAAAATGGCAAAATGCAATCCCTTTGATGTATTAGAACTGTTTTACTTTTTTATTATTTTTTTTTATAAAATGAACAAGTGCTATTAAGATCTTGATGAAACAAATTCTGAAGCATTATGTCCAAGAAGAAAGAGAAGATGGGAAGACAAACTGAAGCTGGAGCAGCTGCAAGTGCAGAACACCACTGTCACAAGAATGATGAGCCGGAGACAGCCTTGGACTGAAAATGCTTGATTTGTTTACTGTAACAAACTAAAGGCTAAGAAGAGATGTTAGTGAAATTCGTAAATGTATCAGGCATAAATACTGGGAAGAAAAAACCTACTTAGCTAAAGGGCCATACTGACACCAAGTGAGTGGGTGTTAGTTTACCCTGAATAAATATAATTCAGAAACTGGAAGATTCCCAGTTGTTTGAGCAAAGAAATTCTGGAATAGCCCTCCAGCAAATTCAATAATACAATTTAATACAATTGTTAGGAGGGAAGCCATGATTTTTTTCTTGGGTTTTTTTTTGTGTGTGTGTTTTGGTTTTTTTTTTTTTTTTAAGTGGAACGTCTTTTAGATCATGAAAGCGTGCTCCATAACAAGGGACTCTGCTTAGGAGCCTCAGAGGTCTGTTCTAACTCCGTGATCGTATGATGATGGTCTTGCTTTTAGTTTCAGTAGTGTGAGGAGACCAAAGAACAGCTGTTTAGGAAGTTTTAGGCAGAATGCAGAAAGGGATATTAATTGGAATGTTTAAGTGTTTTAAATACCTGGGAACAGCATGTGACAATAACAATACGATTTATGAAATAAATTCCTGTGCATATAGATTGACAGTTTCAGAAATACAGAGGCTAATTCTGCAAAGAGGGTATAGGAACTTCAGTTTGCAGCTGAAAAATAGTTCTAATAATTGTAAAAATTGGAAGAAATTATCAATATAAGAACCAGTACATGGCAGAGGAAATACTTAATATGTTTGAGTACTGGAGTTCCAGAAATAAAATAAGTTTTATTAATATGGTTTGCAAGGTCGCACGCGTAGGTGATGCCATAAAGTAGGGGCTCATTAGCTATAGAGGAAAAAAAGAAGTTTTGTTTCAAAAGCAACACTGCTTTTGAAAATGTTTTCATCATGACGTTCTTGCTCTGTATGGCAGCAGTGGTTCATGGAGGCCTACTGTGTCCTTTAAGTTATAAACTGCAAAAAGTTAAAACGTTTTCAAATTTGAAGCTTCATTGCTAACAATTGTATGTGTGTTCTCTAATTGTGCGTGCACTGCTAGCTACCTATCCCTGGCACACAGTATTGTGCTTTCAGGATAACAGCACTTGTTGGTGTTCACCGTACATTGGGCGTATCAGGCTTTGTGTCACTATGCATTGGGTTACCTCTGTCTCACAGAGTCCCTGGGGGACTGTTCAGTTATTAGGATTTAAGAATCCTGTGCAGCATGGAAAAAGTAATTCCAGGCAATGTTGCAGCTGGAGTGCATGAGGTATGCAGCAGTGGTATTTTGAACCTCACTGAGTTAAGTCCTTGATCACATGGATTTTTCGTCAAAGAAGGAGTGTAATGCTGTTGGTTGAAAGGAGAAACAATAGAGAATGTCAGGCACAACTTTGAAGTCAGTCCCAAAGTTTGTTTGAAGTCACGGGACAGAGATTGTACGTGCCTGGATATTGAAAGGGATGGAAATAATTGTTGGTTGTGTATTTTTTTGGCACATTCCTCCTGAGGGACTCAAGGAACCATCTAAACGTAGAAATGACCCTTCCAGAGCCACTTGTGAGACTCATTTCAGTGACTTTATTGCTTTCTTCCCTCCAGCTCATACCACTGTTCTCCTCACTACTTGCCCTGTAACTTTTGCTGCTTCTGGCTTCTGTATCGTTATTTTTCTGTTCCCTTTGCCTATCTTTATAGAGACAGCACAGGATGAGCCAAAGCTGAGAAGCATCATAGAAAATAAGTATACCAAGAAGTTTTCTTCAAGATCTTTGTGCCACAGACAGGATCTTCACATGTGTTGACATTGATAGGTGTGGAGTGCCAGCAGAGACCTACTTCACTGGCCTAAGATGGTACTAGTAACAAGGTAGCTTAGTCAGAAATCCATTGGTTAGCATGTTCTGAGCATCTATAACATCTTGGGTTGGGCACTGGGACAGTTTCCTAATGAAACTGGATTCTTCATTCTGTCATTTTGGTCAGTCTTGAGTTTCATAATATTTATTTTTTCAGTGATATTGTAGGCAATTTATTGTGCAGATGGAGCAAGAGGGGAAGACAGGGAGGCTTAATGATGGTTTGCCAAAGGGAAAGCTCTTTTAGGAGACACATTTTTTCCCCTCTGTTTCCCCATATTTTTTCTGTTATATCTTATTCTTGAACCAAGTAAAATTTCACTTCTGTGATACCTAATGTAAAATGTACCCCTGTTCTGCACTTATGTTTTCAATTTTAAATATCATTATGATTTCCAAAAATAGAAATGGAGCAAGACAGAGTAAGTATGAAAAAGGGAAGTATTGGAAAAGCTTGTACCTCTGTTTTTAAAAAACTGGACTGCATAAAGAGGTGCAGATGATGCACCAGCAGTTAAAGTGGGCATTATATTTTATCTCTTAGCTGCCAGGTGCTGGAAAGGAACTACTGTCCTTCATTTGGTCTTGCCATATCCTAGTAATCCTCCAGCATCAAATTTGCATCTTTCTCTTCATCTTCAGGAATCAGGAATGCGAAAGTAATTCAAATGGTCTTTTATGTTAATTTTTAATTTTATTCGATCTTTTACATAAAGGAAGCTATAACTTCTTTGCCCTGCCCAAGGGCAGGGAAAGCTGCTCAGTACAAAGCCCCCATTCTAGTGCATACATTCCAAATCATTGCTATTTAATTCTACCAGTTTATTCTTCAGTGTTTAATCTTTTTGGTGAAAATTGATATCACTTGTGATTATGTGCTGTGGAATCCCAGTCATCCATTAACTGTGATTGCCCTTATTTCGTATTTGGAAGAAGAACGGGAGTAGATGGAGAAACATCCCTATCATCTGTAGCATTGTCATCATTTCTTAGAATGCAGCAGTGTTAGTTGGGGAGACCAGGAATCAAGACATTTACTTTCCATACACTTATTTCATCCTGGCCCAGTCAGGCATCTTGCTGTGGCTATGTTGGATGCACAGGAGCCACTGCTAAAGCTCAGCCTTGGATAGGTACAGGCACCGCATCTTAAAGCTTCCAGCATGCCTCAGGGGAGAAATGAGCTGCTTCATCCGTTTCTTCCCCTCTCTCTCTCTCTCTTTGTCCCCTACTGGTACCTTCCATCTCACAGGTAGCAGAGTCAAACTGAATAAAACTTGTTTCTGTAAGCATTCCTACTACTCCAGAGAGTAGTACTCTACTAGCAGAGTAGAGACTCGGCAATGAATGTCCCAGCTGGAGCTCCTGCTGGAGAAGTTTTGCAAATGCAATTGTGGTGTGATTGGCATAAGCAGAGAACAGTCAAAACCTTAGAGTGCGTGATCAGAATTTATCGAACCGTGCAAAACTTTAAAGTGTATCTTAGGATCTCATATTCAAGCCTAATTCAGATTTAAACTGGATATTTTGTGTGTTGATAGCTGTATAGGCATATTGTTGCCGTAATCTGTATCTTTGAATTACCTTAAATACTAATATTTTCATAAGAATTTGTCCTCCTCTGCCCTTGCTGGGCAGTGAAGCACTGCAAACCTAGTGTGTGGAGTGATGTGTGTTGGCATAGTAAAAGTTGTTTCCTGAATTCAGGCTTAAAAGTATTCATAAGGACAAAACACTTCTTATTTTGCATTTTAACTATTTGTTTTTAAATTTAAATTAATATTATTTTCCTAGGAAAAGACTGGCAGCTCAGTAGGTCTTGCCAATAGTTTCAACCAGAATAGTTTAGAATAAAGGTTGATACTGTTAATTATTTTTCCTTTTTTTAAAGGGTAAATATAGTATTTTCTCTACTATATCAAGTTCTTCACTCAATTGATAAAATAAAACTTATTTTAACTTTAGCTTTAGACTTACATAGCATAGCAATTATTCTTAGATAAGAAGTGTTTAAAACAGACTATGGTAAAGCATAAACAAAAGTCAGAACACCCTAGGACAAAGATTTAATGTTTATTTTATTTTGTTTGTCCTTTCTGTTTTATGAATAACAATCAGCTATAAAATATGAGGAAAAGCCAAGAAATAAAAAACTTTTTTCTTTGCATAATATAGTTGCGTTGTCCTGAGTTATGCATGAGCTATTCTCTTTTGCCTGTTTCTAATACGAATAAATATTTTACTCAAAGATTTAGTATCTCATTTGATTCAAATTCAAATAAGTTAAAAATTTGGTGTCTGTGTAGGTATATATATTTTAAATTTTTAAGTTACTGTCATTTAAAACTGTTAAATTAAGTCACTGAAAACTTGGCATTGTGCAAAGGACACGAAAGATTCAGATATGCAAGTCAGTGGCAAACTACTGAAAAAATAGTCTGTGACATACCAAATTTGGAGTATTTTTAAATATGAAAAACTAAGGTTTAAGATTTCAATATTATTTAGTATAAGAATTCTCATGTAAATAGGACACTAGTGGTTTCCTTTTAAATAAGTTCTAAAAATGTTACAAGGTGCTTATTATTTAAACTTTCTACCAGTGTTTTCTCATAGCAATTGCTAAGAAAAAAAAAAAAAAAGAAATTTTTGCTTTTATTTTTAAAATTTTATCACAGACATCAGGCTTTACAGAGTGTGTCAAATTTTGTAAGGTTGGTTGATTCTCTGTGTTGATTTTGTGACTTTTACAGTGATTTGCTGCAGTGTCAAATGAGTTAGGAATTCTGCAATTCTGATTAGCGGTGTTTTGTATCTGTTTTGTTCTGGTAGTGTGCAAGGGAAGGAGCACACCCATGAGTGCTTAGGTCCCATGGGATATAATTTAAGCTACCTGGTCTTTGAGGTGGAATCCAGAATCCTGTGTCAAGCCCTTGGGCTCAGAGTGAAATGTGGGATAAAATTAAGACACCTCCAAATGTGATGTATAACAGCTGGAATGCTCATGCAGCCGTCTGTTTAGTCTTCATACTGCCTTTGGAAGACAGGAAAGGGAAATGACTTGTCTGGAGTTGTGGTTGCTGCTGCCTTTAATAGTGATGGTTATTATACAGGCCTAGAAAACTGGGAACACAGTTTGGCATCCTCTTTATCTGGGCAAGATGAAAAATTATGTCTGTCTGTCTACTTGGTATTGTACAAGAAAGGGATTGATCTGTATGTCCTGTAAAAAGTCATGCTGCATTGTAGAACACCTCAGACAGACAACACACAAAAAAAACCACTCCCAGGTTATTCTATGTACTTGTTCTGTTGTCCTTGCTTCCTTGGACTTCCTTTATTTTATCCTAATTATTTTCTATGCTGCAAAGATTGTCACAGCTTATGATTCTATTTCTCTAAAAATCTGTTTCCAGGTCTCTAAGGAGTTCCCACAAATTCTCCAAAATGTGCTATCACCCCCACAAAGTATAACATAGTATGTAATGTTGTTGTTATATTTTTATCTTAAAAACATCTATTACTAAATTCTTTGAAAAAAAAAAAAAAAAACTAACATCTCTGGGTAGGTGCTATGTACTTATGACTAGCTTGTTGCTTGCTGTGGCCTTTTATGTGCTTTCTCTCCTAGGATTCTAGGTGGTTTTTGAAGCCCTGAATCATCAAAGCACTTCAGTAAAAACACTTTCCCCATGTATTGGGGACATGGGTGCATGTGTTCTGAATTTTATTTTCTTTTCCCTGTATCCATGCTTAATTATGTACTTAACTTTCCATACAGCTTAGTTAAGCTTGTGTTCAGAGTTAAGCATGGACGTGTCTGTATTTCTGGACTAGAGTGCAAGGTGGTATTCAAAGTGTTAATATATAATGCTGCTTCCAACTGTACAATCTGTCATTTAAATGCTGAAATACAGTGCAAGACATGCAGAAGTGCATATGGGAGCATCATGAATAGCAAATGAATCTATTTTGATCCTTGATGGATGTTTCAATGAATAACAAATGAGTTCACAGTGATTGGACACAGAAAGTGTTAGTGATGGAGTCTTTTCTTCCTGGCATAATAAAGGAATCGTCTTAAAGTGACGGTATGTGGCAGGCTGTGTTTAGTTGATTCGGTACTGACTGTTGGGCTGTTGCCTTTTCTTTAACTGCAGTTCACGCTATTTTATAAGGAAACAACTCTTCATGTTCTTCAAAGCTCTCCTCTCACTAACATTTGGGGTTTTTTTAATCTAATTCAAAGGAATTAAGCTATATTTGCAATATATATTTTCAATATACATTAAATATGCATGGATTAAACTACTTTCCGAAGCACTCAATTCTGTCAAACCTTATTAGATCTTAAATTATAGATTCAGACCTTTTGTTTTGAAATACTGGGGAATAATTCTCTTACTATCAACCCCTTGAATAAAACAAAAATGAGACTGCTTGTTTTAGCTTTCAGAAAAGTGAGAGAGTGTAAAAATGCATAATTTTGTTCTTGGGCCTCAAACTGTTTCACTAACATAGCAGAAACATAGCTCGGAGTAGTGTCTGAAGATCCTACAATATGGCAGTCAGGTATTTTGGTGCAGCACAGAAGTCTGACATGTGGTGATTATTATATTATCAGAAACTGTGGTGTTAATTTTTTTTTTGTTCTCTCCTTTTTGCCAAACAGAATGATTTGGCTAAATAGTGCATGTGCTTGCTGACAGATCTGCCCATACAAATCCTTGCTTACAGACTTTGCTAGGTGTGTATGCAAGCTGGTTAGTATACCAGTTTGAAATGTTGATGCTTTTTTTAATTCTTTTTGCAAATAATTCATCTTAATTTTGTTTGTTTAATTTTCTAAGGCTTATTCTTCACTAGCAGTTTGCCGTTGTATTTTCACAATCACTATAAATCAAGAGCTGCTGAGCTTGTTTGCTATTTTTTGAAGGTATGTGAAAAGAAATAACTTTCGGCTTGCACGTTGCATGCTATTTTTTTTCACAATGAATACCAACTTATGTGTTTTTTTCATTCTTGCGTTCATCTTTTCATTGTTGGAGAGAAAAGCTAATAATATACCTGAAACTGAGCATATGACAGTTCTCTGAAATTATCAGCAGCAGTGGAGAATGTCATCTTGTTTTCTTCCAGCTGTGTTCTTTATATATTCACATAGTAGTTGGAGATTAAATGCTATCTGGTTGCATTAACCAGTGATTCAAGATTATTTCATTATCTTTGATGCACAGATCTAGTGTTAGTTTCAAAATGATCATTTGCACAAAGGGGCAATTCTTCCAAGTCAAAGGTTTCACAGAACTGGGTTGGTCATTTTGCCATCCAGGTGCAAAATTCAGCTGCAGCAACAGCCTTTAATTGCCAAGCAACCAAGAGGAAAACATCTGCTAGTTATGAATATGTTCTGAATTGCTAATCATAACAAAATAACGCTGTGCCTCTTCAGCTGAGGAGTAAGTCAGACGACTAAAGGCTGTTGCGTGCCACTCGTGTTCACTGTTGACTTATGACTGCCTGTAAATTCAAGTTACCCATTCTGTCTCAATAAGATACAATGTATAAAATCATTAAAAGGATACAAATTTCAGTGTTGGCAGGTGTAACAAAAGCATATGGACTGGATATATTTTATGTACTCTTTTTATGAGATCATGAATTGTCATGCACAAAATGACCTTTTTCTACAACTAGATAACAAATGTAGTACAATGTGTGTTGCATGTACATTAAACACTCATGACCTTTCCAGAGGAGTCAGTTCTACATTATTAGATCTACTGAATTTTACTTTTGCAAATATAGGGACTGATTATCCTCTTATTATCTTCATGGTATTTAGCTGTATTTCCACAGTAGTGAATGTAATTACACCATATTAAAGTTTGTTTGAAAGCAGAGTCAGTCCCAGTCAGTATAGGAGCAGGCACTGAACTTTTAGACCTTTCTTCTGTCCTGAGAAGACAGGTGATGTAATTCCAGTATCCTGGTTGCATTGTTTGGCCTGGGAAAGAGAGACCTCTGGGTGCACCTGGACAGGCTCCGTCGTCCAAGCAGGAGTCCTGGGTTCCCGGGTCCTGGAGTCTGCTGGAGGCAGCGCCCGTACCACATCCCTGAACTCACTCTGGTAAATTCTGCACCGGATCACTCACTAATGCAGTTGCAATTCAAGTTCCTGTCACCATTTACAGCTCAATCAAAAATATTTATATTCCTGTGGATGATGTTGCATTATAATGGCAGGAAAACGGAAATGCATTTGATGAGTGAAATGAAAAATGTAAAAGATAATGAGATACAGTAAAACATAGTTACATTGAAATTTCTGTGGAAAAGACAAAATTATCTGATTTAAGTTGGTGATTGACACATTTGATAAAATAAGCAGCAGCTCTGCTATATCCTAATGCATGCAAGATGAGGAATAACCAGATGCTCCCAAAATTCAGAAAATTTTAAATTTGTTTTAGTGCTTTAGTGTTTATAGTAGAGGTTTTGCATACAGTGTTGAATAGAAGAATAGTACTCGTAATTTAACTGACAGCTGAGTGATTGTTTATTTAACCATTTTTGAACAGCTTCCAAGTTTTGAGAGAAGGAATTGTATATTTCTGAAGGATTATATAAATGTACAAGCTGCTGATACTCAGTTAATTAATACCTTGGAGATATGGCCTTAACATCTGATAAGTTAAATTCATGACATTAGGTTGTGGTGTATGAAAGGGAATGTACTGTACTACATCAGCCTCTGACAATGGATAATTATCAATAGTGCAGATATTTGATGTAGCTATTCAACAATAGCAGCCTTTGTGTATGTTCAAGAGTTCTACATTTCTTGCATGGGTGCACATCTATCTCTGTGTACACGCACGTACATGTGATTTTAGCTAATAGTTCTTTGTATATAGCTGCTGAAGTTTGGTTTGGGTATTTGAAAATCATTAAGTGTTTATCTACAGATTTGATCTATATTATTTCAGTTGCCTGAGTCTTGAGTGATTGATTTAACTGGCCAGTATGAAACTTACTGTAAATTCTGAGTGAATATATAACTCAAAACTAGGTTTGAATAACTACTTGGATGTTTAAGCTTAAATTTCACTGATCTGAGCATTCATTTTAGTGGGTTTCTAACAGTCAAATGTTCACAAGAAGCAAATCTCAGGGTTGGAACCATGGTCGTCAAGTGAAAAATAGCCTTTCAGATTAAATGAGTATTTGTGAGTGTTTTGGAGTTTGGTTTTTTTTTTTTTTTTTCTTGCGTCCCAGTTTTTTCTGCTGTTCACTGCTTGTTGAGGCATGCTGCTTTAACCCAGTTTGCTCCTCCCATTATCACATAGCTGCAGCATTGCTTTCTCACACCAAGTGAATTATTTACATTGAATACTTTTCACGTTTTTTCCAAAAGAATACTGTGCAGCAAAAAATGTTTTGCGGCTCAGAGCACTGAAGGGCTGCATCAGGTCTACAGCTGTTTCCTTCAGAAGTCCCTAGTGTCTAGTACAGGGGTGGAAATTGGATAAACACTAGTTTTCAGATACTGGGGGGAAATATCTCTGTGACTCAGCTTCCAGACTGCTTCTAGCTTCTTATAAGGGTCCCACAGGCATTTTGTATAAAGCCCACAAGCTCCTGTAAGTTAGAGCAACTTTCTGTTCATGAAAGGCTTCTGAGATAACATACATAAGTATCTATCCAGGTATCTCTGGGCAGGATAGTACACAACTTTGTAAGTTTGTGAAATGAGAGTTATTTAAATACACTTTCAAGGTTATTTTCTTTGCCTTATAGTGGGTTTACTGCAGCCAGCAGCCAAATCCCCACAGCCTCTTGCTGCCTCCGCTCTCCTGTGGAATGAGTAGAAAGTAAAAAGATAGCAAGAAGTCCCATGGATCAAGGCAAAGACAGTTTAATGGGTGAAGCAAAAGCTGCACACACAAGCAAAGCAAAGGAGGAATTTGCTCGGTGGCAAATGTCCAGCCACTGCCTGGGAGGCAGGGACTCATAAAGCTTGCTTGGGAAGACAAATGCCGTAACCATCAACATCTCCCCTTCCTCCTCTTTTCCTTGAGTTTTATTGCTGAGCATGATGTCATATGGCATCGGTCAATGTGGGTCAGTAGTCCCAGCTGTGTCCCTTCCCAGACTCTCGCACACCCCCAGCCTACTCGCTGCGGGGGTAGAGCGGGAAACAGAAAAACCCTTGACACTGTGAAGCACGGCTCAGCAACAGCCAAAACGCTGATGTGTTAGTGAGGCTGGTTTAGTCACAGGTCCAAAGCACAGCACCATATGGGCTGCTGTGAAGAGAGCTAACTCCATCCCAGTCAGACCCAGTACAATTTAAATGGTCAGATTTTTATCATTAGTCTACTGCCCCTTTGTGATAAGCAATTATACTTTATGCAGGGCCTTTGAAATACAAATATTTCTGGCGGGTAGATGCAGCTGACAAACTGCTTTAGTGGAAAAGGTAATATTCCAACCCATGTCTTGGGAGTATCATCAGGTGTGTAGTATTTGGATAAGAAAAGGCACTTGTTAAAAATAAGCAAACACACTTCCCACAGAACTAAGGTCAAAAAAGCGTTGGATAGTGCTGACTTTTATTAGTCACCACACAATTTTAAGAGGTTTCTTAATAACAATAGGTATACAAAGTATTTTATTTTCTGCTTCTGTCCACCTAGGAGCTGTACATGTCACTCAGCAACTCATACTTTGTAAAGCCCATAGCTGTATTAAAAAAGATGTTAAAATATGTTCTGGCTTCTTTCATTGAGTTACAGGAGTAACAAAGGTAAGATGCAAACAACAGTTAAAATACACGTACCATACAGAACAGGCACGGGCACTAATATTTTGTGGAGATTGTTCTTTTGTATATGGAAGTTCAACCTGAACTCTGATTTTTCCTTTGGGCAATATTTGGGTGAAGTTAACTCAGAAAATTTCTTTCATACAAATGAAATGAAGCTTCCTATATCCAATTTTGCAACTAGTCATGGGAAATCCACAAAAACGGGACCATTCTTGACCCGTAGAGAGGATGACAAGAATGAATGACTATAGAGTGAATTTACTTTCTGTCATCAGGTTACTCATGTGAAACATTGACATTTTGAAGCTTGTAGAATTTTTCTTGACACTGAGAGAGATTTAAAAGTTTCATCTTGTTGGCTGGAAAGATTTTTTAGTGGCTTGTTTCAGCTGAGTAGTTCCAGTTTTATATGGAGAGCCTAGGGCACAGAGTGTTACGTTTTTGTCTCCTTAAAAAAACACTCTTAAAATATAATTGTAAGTATGCATAATGAAGGAAGTTAAAAAGTTGGGATACTTTTCCCAAATTTTCTGAAAGAGGTTTCTGATGTAAAGGTGATACCTTGACTCCAGCAGCATTTAAAAATGTGATGTCCTATATGAAACACATTTATAGTGATTACTGTGGTTATATATAAAGTGTAATTTGATGGAAACACAAAATATAGACCTCCCATGCATGTCAAATTCTAGTTTTTGCATAAATCATGTATACAAGTGATGTACATTTTTGAGATAATAGCACCTACTGTGTCTAAATAAAATCCTGGAACTCAGGAAATATGTTGAATGTTTCCAAATACACTGTGTAGCCTCTGACAGTTCAAGAAAAAAATCTATCATATGCTTAGTGCCGTCTGTTTACACAATTTGGAGAAGTTCAGGAAAAAGAGACAACCTTGAAGAGTTTGTAATAATAATAAAAATAATAATAATAATGAAATGCTCAGAAATTATACATGGAAAACTAGATATGGACATACTCTAAAAACATATTACAGTCGAACCAGAAAATTTCACTGGAAGTGAATTTTCAGAGACAGGATAAAGGAGAGACAGATACAACTTGGCTCGCTTTTTTCCTGTCCAAGACCAAAGTGGTCCTGACTAAAACATCAAAGGTATTGTCCTGGAGGTATAAAGAAGGGCTAAGAGTGAAATTGAAAAAGAGAAGAAAAAAACGCATGCAACGAGGGAGATAATGGGTTTTACTCTAGTTATAACATGCAGAAAGGTTATGTGTGTATAGTTGGGAGCAGCTGCTGTACAGGGTTTGTGTCTAAACTTCGACAACAAAGAAGTCCTCCTTCCAGAAAGTATTTTGCATTAGATTTGCATCAAAAACAGGAATTGGGCTTTGGCTAGTCTGCTTCTTGTGCATTTTCCTTTAAAACTGCATAACAAAATATTACATGAAAAACATTCCAGTTTTTTCCATTTGGTTGTATGGTAGTTGTTTATTAGTCCAATATGGACACAAATGCCTCGCTTGTTGATTTCTAATTTTTTAAAAACCTGATTTTGAGGAATCATTTTCAAGATATTCCTGGTCAGTGTAACAGTTTAACTTTTAATCCCAAATCAGTAGTTTTTACAAGTTTCTGTATTTTTTGCAGAAGCTTTTCACCTAGGCTTGCAATATTTAAGATAAATTATTATTACTAGCCAGGCTGACTATGGTGGAAGAGGTATGGCCCTTTACCTGCTCTATTACATGTACTTGCCTGGTTCCTAGTATAATTTAGAGTAATACCGAGCGTTAACTTTTTTTCACAGGAGGTGTTAGCTACTCAAAGACTAAAAAGAGAAAGGGATTTTCCATTTTTACGTTAATTTTGTGAGCTGATGGGGAGTTTCTGCTTAGAATAGAAAGTCAGTTAAGCAGTCCCTCAAAAATCTTGACTTTTACTGCAATGTCTGAAATTCTTTTGCCAATATGCCCTTTTATTTTTGCATGGGCAGTTAAGTCCCATCTGTCTATACTCAATGCAAAACATGTGAGCTAAATGCTGTGAGTAATTAACAGTTAACCTGCAAGTGTTATTCTGATTTTTAATCATGAGCAGCTCTGCTGCCCTCTCATAAAGCTCAATTGCTGGATGCTGTGGGTGGAATTGGTATTGACCTAGTCTACCTGCAGACTGCTGAACTTTTAACCTTCTTAAAAATAAATCTTGAGAGCTTCTTATCTTATTTCTTTGTTTAACTTATTATTAAAGAAGCAGAAGATAGTAATAGCAATAATGATTAAAAAAGATTCAGGTGGGAGTTTAAATCTATGCATAATTCACTGTCAGTGACTCGTTCCAGTGTTCTTTAAGACCTTTCTCAGTGTAAAAAAAAAATGTTTCCAGGCATCAGCAATTGCTGATGAGTTTGAAACAAAGAGCATGCTGCAAATGAGCAAGAGGTGTAACAAACAATGGAACCGGAGTTTCTGAGCAGACTGTTAAGTTAGTGGAACAACAGTATGAAAACATGCGTGGGTATCCCCAGAAGGAAGTGCCAAAGTTGTGAAAAGCACTTCAGTATCAGAACAGAAAGTGATTCAAACTAATGTATGGACTTCTTATATAATTTAAAAGATATCATGTACTATGGTTTAATAATATAACGATGAGTTCTTTCAGGAATGTTGTCATAATCTAAATATTAAATCTGTTTGGACTTTGCTATTTTTTTTCACCAACTTTGTGTGGCCACACTATTGAAAATTAACGTTTTGCTAAGTGCCTTTTGAACTACCATGCAAAGTTTAACTGGCAGTGGTTATTAAAAAAAGAAAATTATCACGGCACAGATTTTTGTCTTAGGGCTCCTGTTTGAGGGTTATCTTGTTGCTGTTGATTTCTTGATCCTTTAATGCTATCTGGAATCTGCCAATGTGTAGTTAGCAGTTAAAATAAATGAGTACAAAAATGAAAAACTTGAGGGGTGATTGTTTTGGCTGAATGATATTTCTGAATACAATACCAACTTACTTTTCTGAATTTGCTAGTGTAAGTAAAGAAAATGTCTGCTTCAGTCAGAAAAACTTAATGATGTCTCTTGATTTCTCCTGACAGAGCTGGGACTGCAGTAAAAACAGTATGACTGGTCAGAAAATAAAAAAAGTGCTCATTTGGCCTCTTTAACTGAACAAAAAACAATCTTCAGCTCATGTGCATAAGGCATTCCTGTAAATTTCAATTCAGAGTTCCATGCTGCTCTCAAATGTTTTAAATGACAGTTATGTAAAAAAAAACAAAACAACAAAAAAAAACCCAACCAAAAAAAAAACCAAAATAGAACAAAAACAACAACAAAAAAAACAATAAAGGGAAAATAAACATTGAAACTGGAGGTAGAGAACTGGATTTCATGTCCATCTGGGCCTAACTGACTCCAGGAAGAAGCATACCCTATAGAAATTTCTACATAAACTTAAAGAAAATATCAAATGTCTCTGAGGTGTTTACTTACGTTATTTTTGTATGTGTAAGACAAAGATTAACCATCTCTCTCCTATCAAACAATATTAAATACATAGTGGCATTTTTTGCCCATTCTTGACCCCCAATTATTGGGAATTATCCTACAAATACTGAACTAATCCTCACTAATGCTGCTGGGCAAACATAGAGTATGATTTTGAAGTAATTCATCGACTAAAGTTCACCTTAATTTAATGTATTTGTATAGATAATTAGAATACTGACTCTGTTCATTAACATTTCAAATCTCATTTAAATGTAAATTGTAATATTCTTCTTTTGTGCAAGAGTGGGTAGTTAGTGTCATTCATGAGTAATAAGTAATTTGTTCCTCATTAGCCATAAGAATAGATAAAGATATAGATCAAATGTGGATAGCAGATGTAGTTAAAAATGGTTACCTGTCTGGAAGGGGAATTTAAAACAAGCATTCATTGTTTTTTCTGTAATTTTGCATTTTTAATTTGGTCCTAATTCATAATTCAGAACATTTTCTATTAATTGGTTCTTTGCATTATTCATAATGAGGGTGTGAAAGTACAAAAATGTTTTTTCTGAGTGACTTATGAGATACAGAGTAAAATTTTAAAATATTATTTTCATATTGGTTGAGATTACACACATTTATAATGCAGAGCTCTACTTCCAGATATTCTTCAAAGCACTAGAAGAAATATTCAGAAATAGTGAAGACTGGCTACGTAATATGCTTATTTAGAAAAAAAAAATCTAATGGTCCTATTTTGACTGAAATATGGTTTGAACTGATTGGGAAAAACAGTTCTAACTTGTTTCTGAAACTATAGCAAAGTGAATTAGTGATGATAATAATAATACACAAAAAAGATCCCAGGTTCTGGTTAGATTAGAAATCAGTCTGTGATGTGAACCTCCCACTTGGGTAGTGGAAAAAAAAGAAGTATTGTGTAATTCTTCACATTTGTGAAAAGTGGAGAACAAATAGGAATTTGTAAGCTGTTGCTGTCACATTGAAGGTCAGTAATCAACTTTTTCTCTAAATAATCTACATTAGTTCTATACCATTTTCATTGATGTTTTTAGCAGAAAGCTAGCAATTATTTTAAGTCAATTGCATCTAAAATGAATTTGAAGCATCTTTGTGATTGAAGGAGGAATTAGGGAGGAAACTGATGGAATTTGTAAGTACTAAATTAGTGAGTAACCACCCAAACACTGTTAGCACAGAGCCAACAATAAAGAAAGGGGGATCTGGAAAAAGGGAAGGCTTTTTGGTTAACATCGCTGCTTGATTAACAAGGTTGTGGTCAAAGCTGTAGGAATCAAATGAGAGCTGCCAAAATTCATAGTGTGTTAAACCAGGAAAGCATATGTGTCTATAAAGGTGTAAAAAAAAATTATTTTAAAAGCTCTTTATTGTAAAGAAGGTCTATTTCTTTATGTTTTTATTAGATGTACATCCTTGAGTAGACCTTTCACACAGGAAGTATGAGTTACACATACTTATGTATGGCTGCAAAATATCTTGTGATTTTAGTAAAAAATGATGATCCTGAACCATTGCCTGTCGGAAGCACATCAAATTGGATTTAAAAGTCATTTGGATGGGATTTTTACCTCTCCTATTGGCAGGAGAGTTTGTTTTTATTGTTATTGCAAATCCATTTGATGAAAAAATTCTTTATAAAACTTATGAGATGAGTCTGTTTATGATCTAATCTTTGTCTGTTCCTGAGTGAGTACTATATAAATATTTTAACTCTTTCCTTGTTTCTTTTGAGCAACCTGATCCAGTGGGAAGTGTCCTAGCCCATCACAGGGGGGTTGTAACTAGATGATTTTTAAGGAACCTTCCTACCTAAAACATTCTGTGAACCTTAACCCAATTCTTATTACTCTCAGCTCTTAAGTCTGGTTGATTGGTCTGGACAGAACAACTACTTTCAGTCAGTTTGGTAACAAAACCTTTCCATTCATCTGATTATCTTCATAGTCATTCTGTGCTTGTATTAAAGTGAAATTTAAATGATTCTTATACCAAGGATGATCAAGAGATACTGCATGCAATTTTCTACGTGAGGAGCCTATCACAAGTGTGTTTCACAATAGTATTTATAGTACTTTCTCTCTGCCCGAAATAACTTTTGATATATATCAGAGGACAGCATTC
The DNA here is from genome assembly GCA_008658365.1 of Alca torda. Classification (NCBI taxonomy): domain Eukaryota; kingdom Metazoa; phylum Chordata; class Aves; order Charadriiformes; family Alcidae; genus Alca; species Alca torda. The sequence continues at coordinate 78,444,742 of CM018077.1, read as the reverse complement.
TTCTTCAAAGCAGAAAAAGATGATGGAAGATCCTTGTAAGATTACCAAGCATACAGTGGTCTTTTTAATCCTCTCATTTCCAGGTGATGAACTTCTAGCTCTTAACTCAAAGTCTTCCTATTAGTCCCTAAATCCAAGACTCTACGATTAACATTAAGTCCCATTTCATTATTCCAGTTATCATAACCAACTCATTCTTCCTGCTTGATATTCCAGTGTTCCCCTCAACTGATAATGCTTCACAACCTCCACAGAATGTATTGAAAATAGGGCTAGAAGGAACCTGAAGCAAGTTTGGGTAGACCCTCTATACAATTCATTTCTTAAAACATTCAAATATAGAGATCCACCAAAGTCCCAGGAATTCTATCATATTGGTCTGCATATTTTGCTTTAATGTCTATCTTGATTCTTTGTCACTATAGTTTCAGTTGATTACTTTCTCTCCATCATAGACATGGAGGAAAGATTTGTCCCTCTTTCTTCAACGCAACAGTCTTTTGTGTATCTGAAAGCTGTAGTAATAGCCACTCTGATCTTTTTTTTCTTTTGGCTAGGCAAGCCTAATTCACTCTTCTTTTCCTGCACTTTCCTGCACTTCAATCTAAGTTCAGATTGATCTCCACTGAGCTCTCTCTAGTCAGTCCAGATCCGTCTTGACAATCAGTGCACAAAGTCAAACACTGAATTCCAGCTACTGCCTTATCAGGCTGAGGAAAATAAAGAAAGTACTAGTGTGTCTTACAGGCAGGATTTCTGTTTATATACCTTAGTATGAAATTTTCCTTTCTTGTAGTGTCATCACATAGTTGAGTAACATTTAGTTCTATGATCCCCTATAAACCCAAAGATCTTTTCTGAAGAATTGCTATTCTCACCCTGTATTTGGGCAGAGGATTATTTCTACTTAGGTGTTGTACCTTGCCTTGTCCTTATTGATTCATACTCTGTTTTTCTCTCAGACAATTTGTCAGGGGGAAAAAAATGGGGTTAGGTGATTATGAATTCTGATCTTGATCTTCAGCACACTTGCAAACCATCACAACTTTTTCATCAGCTGCAAATTTAATGTGTATAGTGTTTATTTCACCAGCCAAATCATTAATTGAAACACTACACATAACCAGACTCAAGATAGATCCCTTGAGGAATTACACTGAATCTCTACACTACAAGAGGGAGCTACAGGCCATAAAACATAATTGTTCTATCTGAATTACATTTCCTTACTTTGTGTATGAGAAGGTCATGTGAGGTGGTGTCAAAATCCCTACTTAAAATCAAGATACATGCAGTCTCCTAGTTATTCTTTTTTAAGTAGGTCTTTTACCCCATCACAAAAGGTTGAATACCATTTGGCTTTAATGCAGCCATATGTGGTTTTAGTTGCTTCTTATATTTCAGACGTTTATTGATAATCTGATATTTGTCCTGTAAGCTTTCCTAAATTTAAAAGCAAGATGTCATTTCTATAATGCTGTATTTCTTCTTTTACGTCTTCAAATGTAGGCATTATAATTGCCCTTTTCCAACCTTTTGTAACCTTACTTGCTCCCATTAAACAGAAGCATGAAAAAATTACGAATTTTCTAACTAGCATTTTAAGATTGGGTCAGTGGTTTCTTTTTAATAAATGCATTGAAATAGTGTAATTAACTCACATTCTTGCAATTTTAGTTTTTCATTAAATAGTAATCTTGAAGAAACTGGAAATCTTTATTTCAGAAGTGACCTTCAATATTTTTGTCAGTCAGTAATATCAGCTATCTGTAATAAATAAAGCTTCATCCTTTGGAACCCAGTGTAGTACTTACATGTTTACAAAGATTTCCTTAGAGCTTCTTGAGCTCCTACAATCACGATATTCTTGGTATTTGGAAGGCTTTTCCAGATTTGGTCTGGATGGGATCTGTCTGTCACTTGGTCTTTATGTTAATCTTGTTCATCCTTGAGAGGCAATACTTTTTCCCCTGGTCTGTCACTGAGACTTTTCAGGTTGGTTTAACTACTTGTAGTTAGCTTTTATTGGGAGTTTCCATCTTGTTTTATGTTTTTTGAACCTCAATAAAAATATTTTTATTCTGGCTGAATTTGAGTGTCTGATTGAGTATTTTTTATTTTATTGTTTGACAAAAAAAAAAAAAAAAAAAATGGAATTTAGCACTTTGAGGGTTGTGATGAGCATCCATGTAAGAATAGAGGCTTTTTCACTTGAGAAACCTGGAGACAGTAATATTCCCTGAACAAATTTTATGTAGAAAAGACACCTCGTATTTTATTTCTGTGAAAAATAACTGTAAGAAATGGTCTTTTACAAGACACTAAAAACATTTAAAGCCCAATGAGACTTAAACAGTTAATTTCTTTGCATTTGTTTACTCTGATGACACAATGAAATCCTCTTACACCTTTTGTAAGAGATGTGGTTTGCCTCATCATTCTGTATTAAAAACTTTTTTTTTTAATAATATAAGAAATATTGATTGTTTGTTGGATTTCCTTTCTCTGTTCAACCTTTCAGTGAAAGTATATGATTTATCCAGGAAGCATTTACTGTAGTATATAAACTTTTCCCCTTTCAGTTGACCATTGTACGGAGACAGTGGTGGTGTAGCAGTAATTCTTCCGTTTTCGCAAGTTCTTCACCTGCTTGCTTTGAAACAAGGGAGAATTTTTCAGAAAATTACTTTTCAGTGACAGTAACTACTAAACAAACATGATCCCTAGGCTTCTAAGTATAGTAGGTAAGAATTTAGGATACCAAGATAAGCTTAATTTCTTATTAGGAAAGAAATCATTGACATTCACACTTAATGAATAACATAGTAAAGAAGATTCCAGTGAGCTGTATTTTCAGCAAGTACAAATGAGAGTAGTTGCCTTGTCTTCAGTGGAGCTGTGTGAATAAATACCAGCTGAGAGTTTAGGCCAAGAACAGTAATTTATCAGAGGCAGATTCTGTTTTACAAAGAGAACAAAAGAAAAACCAAGCTTCCTTTTCACATGTAACTCATCTTCATGCACTGTAGCTGATATAGAAGTTTTCTGTGACTTCACGAACTAGCAGGATCTATAGCATGGGATTCATTTTGCAGTTTCTTTTTTATTTTTCCTGTTTGCATTTAGTATGTTATGAGGTAATAATATATAATCAAGAAAAGGTGGCAGGAGGCCTACATGCATGAGCAAGGAGCTTATGACAAAACTCAAACAGCAGATGAAAGCATAGAAGAGATGGAAGAAGGCACAAAGGAGGAATAAAATGTGCAGGGATGAGGCTAGGAAAGACAAAGCCCATCTGCAGTTAAATATGGCAAGGGTTATGAAGGACAACAAGAAAAGTTTTTACAAGTATATCAGTGGGAAAAATGAAAACTAGGATAAATGTGGGTACACTGGTAAATGAGGCAAGGGAGTTAATGACAAAGGACATAGAAAAGGCCAAGGTGCTCCAAACCTATTAAGAGGGTGAGTGGGAGCAGTCAACTTGGATTTACAAAGCAGAAATCATGCCTGACCAACCTAATGGCCTACTACAACAAAATTACTTGTTTGGTGGACCAGGAGGGAACGGTGAATGTCATTTACCTTGACATCATGAAAGCTATCTCTGATAACATCCTCATGGACAAACTGATGGAGTATAGGTTAGATAAATAGACAGTGAGGTAAAATTAAAACTGACTGAAGGTTGTGACCAGTGTTGTGAACTCCAGCTAGAGGCCAGTCACGCACTAGTGGTGTGCTCTGGGGGCTGATAGTGAGGCTACTACTGTTTAACTTTTTTTCTTTTTTTTTTTTTTTAAGAACACAGACAATAGAGTGCACCCTCAGCAAGCTTGCAGATCTATTCTGCTCTTGTGAGACCACACCTGGAGTACTGCATCCAGCTCTGGAGACCCCTGTTGGAGCAAGTCCAGAGGAGGGCCATGAAGATGGCTGGAGCACCTCTCCTATGAAGACAGGCTGAGAGAGTTGGCGTTGTTCAGCCTGTAGAAGAGAAAGCTCCAGGGAGACCTTATAGTGGCCTTCCAGTACTTAAAGAGGGCCCACAGGAAAGATGGGGAGGGACTCTTTCCCAGGCAGTGTAGTGATAGGACAAGGGGTAACATTTTTAAACTAAAAGAGGTTAGATTTAGATTAGATATTAGGAAGAAATTCTTTACTGTGAGGGTGGTGAAACATCAAAACAGGTTGCCCAGAGGAACTGTGGATGCTCCATCCCTGGAGGTTTTCAAGATCAGGCTGGATGGGGCTTTGAGTAACCTAGTCTAGTTGAAGGTGTCCCTGCCCATGGTAGTGGGGTTGGAACTAGATGATCTTTAACGCCCCTTCCAACTCTAACCATTCTATGACTCTGTCATTTGAAACTTGGAAAAGAGTTTGATACACCAGATGGTTTTAGTGCCATCCAGATGGAGCTTAAAAGGCTGAACAAATGGGTCAACAGGAACCTTATGGTGTTTAACAAAGGGATATGCATCTGCAAAAGACTAACATCACATACCAGTGTGGGCTGGGAATCAATCAGCAGGAAAGTAGCTTTGCAGAACAAGTTCTGAGGATCCTAGGGTCACCAGGTTGACTGTATGGCAACAATGTGCCCTTGCAGCAAAGAAAGACAGTGGCATACTGTGCTGCCTTAGAGCAATGCCAACATGTCAAGGGAGGTAATCTTTCCCTTCTGCACTATTGAGAGACATCTGGAGTGCTGTGTACAGTTCTGTGTCTCCTAGTACAAAGAACAACGTGGACTTATTAGAGTAAGTTTAGTGCAGGGCCATGAAGATCATAAAAGGACTTCAGCATCTGTCATAAGGAAGAGAGACTGAGAGATCTGGGACTGTCTAGCTTACAGAGAGAAGGCTTAGGGGGAGTCTTATCTATTTTTTTTAAAATAGACAGTGGGGAAAAGTAAAGAGAGAGACAACGTCTTAGTGATGCACAGTTGAAGGACAAGAGGCAATGGGGACAAACTGAACTATGGGAAATTCCTTTCGAGCATAAGAAATGAGGTTATGAATATGAATACTATGAGGTTGTTCAATCACTGGAACAGGCTGCCCAGAGAAGTTGTGGAGTGTCCATCCTTGGAGATATTTAAAAGCCATCTGGAACCAGTTCTAAGCAACCTGTTCTAGCTACCCCTGTCTTGAGCTGGAGGATTGGATTAAGCAATTTCCAAAGGTACCATCCAATCTCAATAATTATGTGGTGCTATGAATTTACTGATAAATTCAGCAGGGTACCTGATGGTAGGTGGTCAGTGATAGCCTCTGGTGTAATCCTTGCTCTGCAGGACAGATTTTTTTCCTATGAAATCATGTTTTGAACTATAAAGATAACTTTTTGTAATTTCTTATCCTGAAAGGTCATAAACAATTACAAATGTCATCTGACAACGTTCACTGTGATTAATATTTAAAAGAATTTTTAAATCAAGATTTGGAAAGTATACATGATGTGAATCATCTTTCTCTCCAGACTAGTTTTAAAAACGTTATTGGATAGTCACAGTGGCTGAATAAGTACTTCTGGAACAAATATTTAAGTAGCAATTTTAGTTCCTTCTTTAATAACAGGATGTCTTCAGATGAAGATGATCACTTACTGTCTGTCTTGGTTTTGTTGTTTGTTTTTTTTTTTTTTTTCCCCAAAAAAGTAAATGTCTACATTCCAGAAACTCAGATGTGAGGTTTGGGTTGGGGTTTTTCTGTTTATTTTGTTTCTGTTTTTATTTTAATGTCAGTGGAAGGTTGCCTTATTAAAACTATTTTATTTGCTGTGTTCAAACAGATTCAGAAGTGACATCAGAGTAACCTTCACATTCTCACTCATTCTGGTCTCTCCACTTGCTCACACCACAAATGAACAAGCCCTCCAACCTGTGGTCTGACTCCAGTTACTGCAATCAGACCCCCGAGCACACACATGCACACAGATACAGTCACTCACCCAGGAAAAGAATTAGAAAGAAATTCAATAAGAAGATAGGAGAGATTGCACTGATCAGGTGCAGGCTGGGGCTAGACAAGTGTACTGACCATCTGCATCAGGAGGAACCCCGCACCCCCTCCACCCTGATGGGTCTGACGGTGCAGTACAGGGACATGGTGGCTTGTTTGGTGGGAAGCTCGTGAGGTCTTGGTCACATATGTAAGGAGCCCCCAGCCACATACCCCAGACACCTCAGCCCTAGAGACAACCTCAGACAATGAGCCTACCTAGAAGACCCCTTGACCAATGAAAGCTACCTGACCATGACCAACATATGACCACAGTTCAGATCCAACCAGGCTATAAAATGGGATCCCTGCTAGAGACTCCCTTTGCGTGGTTCTCCTCGGAGCAGTGGGTCTGTGATTGGATGCCCTCCCTTTGGATGGGGACGCTGTCCAAAGTAACTTCCTGGGATTAAGTGTCCTTATCTTATAGGTGAGTGGTTTGTGCAGTTTGAGTCCTCATTTTAAGCTTAGTTTTAGTACACACTGTGTAGCACTAGTTCCCAGCTGACACCCTGAACCTCTAAATGAGTCGTGTCTGCTGAAGATCCCTTTTCAGTTTAACTATTCTACCTTTTTACTAACGTCATTAAACCTGATTTTTGGAACATATTTTGTCAGACTTACACTTCTGCAAGACCATCAAATTGTTTATTTACAATGAACCAACCCTTTTTATCCCTTAACACTCTATTTTCCCCACACTTGTTCCTCCCCAAGTTGCCTAAATCCATCCCTTTCTCTGCCTTTTGTTCCATCTCCAAGCATCCCATAAGTTTTATGCAACCCCAAAATGTGTCCCATACCCCTAGGCAGCAACCCCCTCTTCATCTGGCAAGATGCTTTCTGTTTGACTCATCATGATGAGTTTCACACCTGGAAAACGGGGCTGAGGCTCTCCCCCTGAGAGGGGTCCAGACAGAATAAACCTTTCTGAGCCCTTCATTTGGCTTCCTGCCTGCCATCATGTATCTGTTCTCCTCCCCTCTTGAGGAGATGGGCCTTTGATGGGCTGATGGCTCCTCTGATGGGCTGTCCCCACATTGTCGTTGTCTCTTTAGGCTCCTTTGTAGGTGTGCAGAAGAGACTGCAGTACTTCCACAAAGACAGAGTTTATTTTTCCACAGAAAGCGTCTAAAAACACCAGCAATTATTTCTATAGGCATAGTCTATATTTTTTATGAGCGTGCATTCAGAGTAATATAGGGGAAGTAAATAGTTCTTTAATTACGTTAATTGCTTACCTGAGCTTCTGTTCATAATGGGCATGACATGTCGTTCTTGGGTGACATACTTTAATACTTTCTATGCTAATATCTTCAAATGCCTTTCAGCCATTTCTGGGTAGGTAGCCAGAATAAAACTCTGACTTTTTGTACTGTCTCAGCCAAATGAGATAATTGGACAGCTGTTGTGGACAGGTAACACCTGGATCTTGTATATAATTTCTTGCCTACTACATGACTGAACAACAATGCAGTCTAGTTGTACTGTTGAGCTAATTATATTCTCTTTTAGTTTGAGCTACCTTGACCTTTTTTTAAGAGAGATTCTGAGTTAAATTTATTTTGACAGTTACCCTACCCTTATGTATCTCAGTCAGACATCTTTTAGCTAAACATCTGACAACTCCATAGTTCGCCTGCTTTTGCCTGTTGATTGCTTCTCCCTGAGGAGATTAATGTAACTGTAGCCTATTGGACTTAGGAAGATTAAAAAACGTTTCCTTGGTTTCTTCATAGATCTCAGTGATTTGTGAAGTGATGATGGTACTACCAGCGAGGAGTCTTTGAACTCGTGTTCCGTGTGTTGATTATGCAGGTGCTAGGCCTAGCCTAGGAAATGTTAAATTTCTTGGTATTGTAAAAGGATTTGTGTTAGAGAGGACAACAGAAACATTTATGGAGATTCAACCTGTGAACCTTTCACACATTTGCAGCAAGTAATACCTTCCCTTTTTGGGTACTTTGAAAAGGTCAAGTATGTTCTGTGTTAAAGGCACACTTTCCTATACAAACTTCTTATGAGGCGAATGGACAAAATTGAATCAAAGTTAAATCTTTCTTTAATTGCTCATACTGCAGGTGCTTTGAGACTTTGGTGAAGGTCTTTTTGAGAAGTAGGTGTATTGTGTGTCAATAAAAGGCAGATTGCTATTTTTTTATTCCCTTCCTGATATAACATGCTTCTTCAGGAAAAAGCTAAATTTAATATTGAGCAAGAGTGCTGTTTTCAGAGAAGAATTTCAGCTAAAGAGTAAAGCCTCCACCTTATATGTTAAGGGGATGAACAGTCACATCTGGTAAATCAGTTGTAAAATAGGTTGTGCAAAACTCTTGTCTGGTGACTTTGTTCAGTGACAATTGTATTCTTAGGTTTTTTGAGACTCTAATCCAAGTATTTAATTTGAAGTAACTACAGTTTAAAAACCCTGAAACTGAAGAAGTTGTTCCATACCTTAACTACTGGCTATTCCTTTTCACTTACCTTTACTCTTTTATAATACTTCTTTTTTGTTTTGCAGTTTTCTCTAGAAAACCTTTTACATGTTCAAAATATCATTAAAAGCCTGTTAACAGACCTTAATATGTTGGTTGCAAAGGTTAACGAACTGCAGGAGCTCTTTGTTTGTGTAGCGAACATTTAAAATACCTAACATATGGTAAAGGATTGTAAGAGGCAGCTAACAGGATATGTAGATACTGAAAAAAAAAACCCAAAACCCAAAACCAAAACTACTTAGGGGCCCAGAGGAGAAAAAAACCCAAGTATTTTCAGTTGAGCTTATTAGCATGTGAAGGAATAGCCACATTTCAACTTGCAGTTACTTAGTTATTGCCTTTAAGATGAATTGGAGAAAGTTTCTTTTTTCTTTATGATGTATAATAAGGTTTATCCCCCCTTCCCCCCCCCCCCCCCCCCCCGCCCAACACAAATGTTTCTGCCATTAAAAAAAAATATAATGTTACTATTAGATCTTCATTTCCTCTTTCTTGACTGAAGATACTGGCAAGTCCTTTGAAGGACAGAAACATTAGTGTCACATGAGGATACTGCCTGAGCCTCAGCCTGTAGAGAAGGGATGTAGGTTCATATTTGTCATGTATTTAACTTTACAGTTTATGCAACACACAGGTTTCTTTTGAAATAATTGGCGTGCTCCCTGCTGAGTTCTAAGATCCTTTGAATTCAGCAGAAAGGTATGTAGCTCGTCTGGGTTCAGTATATATTAATTTTGCCCAGTATTACCTGCAGGAAACAGAATTTAATTGCAGTTTCTGTTTATGAGGTAATTGCATTGAAGAACATGTTGGGAACTGCATCTATATTGAAGCAGGAGTAAGAAGCAAAGTGAAAAGGGGGAGGTTGGTGAAAATGTTTCATTAATCTGCATCTGTGAACCTAGAACAACTGGTAAATGCTTGCCACAAAGAAGTTCATGGTACCGCTTTATGCTGTGCAAGTCACAGTGACATTTTAACAGTTTACAAGCTTCAGAATTGCCTTGCATAATATTAGCATTAGTTTTGAGATGTGTCACTGAAATCACTGTAAACCTGATAGTTTATATATGAAATAAAGCATTTGTGAACAGGGCTTCAAATTCATTGGGACTGTGATGGAGCTGGAATGATGCTTTCCAATAGATAGAATCATATTGCAAAAATGATATAACATTTGCTAAACAGTGGCATGAGTAGAAGCATAAGCTTTGCGATACTGGGTAAGAGGAGTACTTAACAAATGCAATCAACAGCAACAGTTTTAAGAGGAGAATAATTTTTTGAAATGCTTAAAGAACAGTACAATTCCTTAAAATTATAAATACTACATTTCTCAATCCAATGGGATTTTTCTGTTGATGATATAAACTTGATCATATGAGAAAATACTTCAGACAACATCAGCCCTGAGGCATGAAGTATTTTAAGGCAACAATACCAAAGTAATCCTGTGCAGAAAAGCAGTCTGAGCCATAAAATGGGCCTGCTTTTTTGACTGCCTTTCACTTCGTTGAAATCATGTCCATTGCTGTAGAGTGACAGTGAAGACGGTATAATGAACTACCAAATCAAAAAAGCTGAATGGAAATCGTTACAAAAGATGAACGGTGAAAGAGAACCCCGTTCCCAAACATATGTGGAAGCTACCACAGTCTGCTAGTCTTGAAAGCAGAACTCTGGACTCCTCAGAGATAGACCTGCTGTGCAGAGGGAGGGGAAGAAAGGGCTAGCCCAACACAAATGGTGAGTAATCTGTTTGTCCCTGCATGCTGGTTCTGATAAACAGGCTTCTGTCTCTTCTATTGGGAAAGCTTTTGTCTTCTGTTCAACTTCTGTGACTACCTAGTTTGTTTTTGCTGGCTGAGCCTAGCACTTAAGCAAGTTTAATACAGAAGAACCTGTGGTTAGACCTCTACTGTATTCTGGAGCAACGCATTTTGAAGGTGTCAGATGAGTAAGTGGTGGAACTTTTGGAAAAATTTTTGGGGCAACATGTCTTGCCATATACCTATTGCTTTGCTATAGAAAGCATGAATATGTGTAGAATGGATTTTATTTGAACTAAAAAGACAAGCCAGGAGGGCAAGGTAGGAGATGAAAAAAAACAACAATCTGTAACTATACAAATGGTACATTTTGGGGAATATTTTTAATTGAGCCAATCTGGCATAAGTTTATGGTGCTTGTATGATGACTTGAGTAATTTGAGTATGAAGTGAATGTTGTGTTACAAGTGAATATATCTATTTATCACTTAGTGAACTGGTGATCTCTGGGACGGGAGTATTTGCAGACTGACGGATCAGGCCAGTTTTAAGCTTTGAAACTGAGCTTTACTAACTTCTGTCATGAGCAGCACACTTCCTGCACATGGCAGTTCTTACACAAAGTTGATCATCGTTACTACATATAAAAAATGTAGCTTGAAAAATACATGTTTTAAATTAGTTTTGAGTGTACATTACCATGGAGATGATGCTATGTATTTAGTAATGATGGCTGTGGTTCTTGATGCTCTTTAGTTGCGGAGATCTGAGTGATCAGACTTACGAGCTCTTTGGTGAGAGAAGCCAGAAACAAAAAGGGCTTGCCTCTTTCTTCTGTCTTATGTCAGATGTTTTTATGCTATTGCTGTCCCCCCCAAAAGGGGAGTCTACTTATATGCTTCTTTGTTTTGCTTTTGTCTTGCCAGTCATTCTTTCAGTATGTCCAGCATGTTTTGTCTGGCAGCTTTTGTTACTTGAATGCCTTCTACCTGCAACTGCATCCATCTGCCTTTGGCCTTTTGCTCACATACTTACCTAAAATTTTGTCTGGCTATGCAATCACAGTGTTACAAAATGCTTACACGTTATTGTTAGAAACACAATATTAGTATGCTTGTATTCAAGTTTAAGGCAAGTTTATATTAATTATGTCCTGGTTAGTACATTTATAATTTACAGATGCCACAGGCTTTGGCAACGTATGATTGGAACAAAGCTTTTCCATTTGCAGGAATAAAAGTTCTATTTAATTGAAGAATATTTGAACACTTACTTTATTTTTAAGGCAGAGGATTTCTATTAGTTGTAAAATAGCCCAATTTTGTTCTAGTATGTTTACATTTCTGAAGATAATCTTGTTAATGCTGGATATAGCTGTGCGGTTTCCCTAATGCAAACATTATGTCATAGCTAGTTGTGCTGAGAATTGACACATACCCGGTAAACTGCGTTACACTTATGATGCTCACAGGTGGTTAATAAATAAATAAATCTCTAATTACATGCATTTGGAATGTCTTCAACAACATCTGCATGCGATATCAACCCTTCCATCGTGTAAAATAGTTCCTGAAGTTTGCGTTGGTGGTTTCATTGTTTAATTTTTTCTTCTAGCAGAAATAAGGACCAGAGTTTTGCAGGGTAGGGTCTTGATTTTGTTTGTCTTTGTTCTGAGTGGTATGTGGAAATCCTCACACACATGCAGTAGACAGTTTGAAGGCTGGGATCGTATGATAAATTGCTGAATCATCCAAGGCAATTACTTCAACAGCTCCCGAGTAAGCATCTCTTCCTTCTCTGTCATTGTTTTTCAGTTACAAATTCTTTGTTGGCACAAACAGCTCAAAGCAAAAACTAAGTTTCTTATGAGGGTGTTTGCATGGGTACAAAGCAGTCACTGTTCTTTTTCTTCACATTGAACTCTAAGCTTTATGATCTTTTTATTCTAGACTTGATTTAATACTCTGAAATTGTTTGTTCTTACTGTAATGAAGGACTAGTTTTGCTGCGGTACTGTGGCTGCCTGGCAGACTCTTTTAGTTGTTCCAGCCTTCAGGAATATTAAAAAGTGATAGCAAGATAGAAAGTTAGAGAAAACAGTTTGGGAAATTAAATGTTATTATTTCCTCAGCATAAATTGCCAGATGCTTAAAATTACTTTTTTGAGACTAATGTGAAATTAAATATTGCTCGTTAGTAGTATAGATCTTTAGACAAAAGAAAATGTTAATATTAAAGATATTTACTGTTGGCTGATGCTCTCTGAAAAATACTGAGCTAGGTGCTCAGTGCTGTCCATGTGTGCAACTACAACAGCTTCCACTGTGTCGGTGAGTGCTATGTAGGATTTCACATTGTGGTACAGAAAGGAGGTTATACCATGCAGAAATTGTTCAGTGGCTGTTTCGAAAGAGCTTAAGCAGGTATTTAAAGGTACCTGGGCTGCTAATTTTTAGGCTTCTTAGAAAAAAAAAAAAAAAAAAGAAAAAGTCAGTATTAGCTTTTAAGATGGCCGTACTTAAGAGATACTTAAGACATTGGTATAGGTGAACTGATAATAGCATTGTTTTTTCATCATAGTATTGTTTCTTGCTGGAAGCTTCCATACATTTAACACCTGTCCATTTATCACCTTTAACACACAGTGGGAAAAGCCATTTCCATGCTTCAAAGTCACAGCATATTTTTCATAAAATTTTATTGTTATTTTTGGCTTTAGGACTAAAAGCTTCATATGACTAGTTGGATTACATTTTTTAAAGGTTGAGTTGCAAAACTGTAATAAACAACACAGCATGTTTGGTCTGATTCAAGGACTAATAATGTCAGGAAAATAGCTAAGTAGTGAATCTCAGATGCATTATTTGCTCTTTAAACTGTGTGGATGATTACATTTCCAAACCTCTCTGAGCAATTTTATTTGTTATGCTAGAGCAATGAACTGTTGTAATTGGATTGAATACTAGTGATTGAATATGTATCAAGTACATATTTTGTAATTGCCATCCCTTATGCCATGGAACACGCTGTCTTTCACCTCAACACACCAAAGCTTTTGTTTTTGGAGAACGGGGCTGCTGGAGGTTTTGCTGAGGGTGGTGATTTCATGTCTGTAATGCTGAGAAATGTTTGATAGCTCGCTCCGAGAAGGTCTCAGTTCTGTGAATCCGGTATGTGGTACTTTGTCAGAGTTAGTCCTGTGCGCTGTAGTTCTCTGAGGTGAATAAAAGTGGAAGAATCCAAGTCTAAACAGATATATTTTCTTTTTTTTTTTTTTCTGAGTGCAGATGACATCATATAGGTAGCCACAGAACAAGTGAAGTGTGTGTAATCACAGAGTAAGGATTAAGTACCTCGGGTGCTGTCATTCCATGTAGCAGATTTGTTTAACAATGCAATGGCTTCTCTGATGCTTTCTTCCTTTCCTGCTGGAGGTACAAGACTTTCTGCATGTTTCTTGCATAGAAAAACATATAGATCTTACTAGGGCCAGGGCACAACCAACTCTTAATTCTGGCAGTTCTTGTAACTGCTGATTGGTATCAGGAAGGCTAAAAAGATCTGATTCTCCCTGAGCAGAAGGTGTTGACTGAAGCCTTACAGGAGTTCCCCATACGTAACTTGTGCTCCCTTAGACAGGAATAGTGGTGTTATTAAAAAATTCTCTTAAAAAACACAGTAAATATTTCTTTGATAACTTAATGCTAGAGAATCATAACCTACTTTTAATTTGTCAATAATCTGTTTAATGACTGGTCAGAAGAGAAAAAAAAAACAAAACCAAAAAAAACCAAAACCAAAAAAAAACCCTTATCTGCGCAGTGAGGGTTTGAAGTTTTCTTGATTCTTGACTTGGCTACAGCCGGCACATCCAGAAAGAAGCTTCAATAACCATTCACTAAAGGACAACTGCAGTCTTTTAAGGTCATGTAGAAATAACAAGCTGGGGACAGGCATAGTTTGTGGACATATGTTGATATTTTAATTAATAGCTTGGTACAAGGCCAAAGAAGTGGCATTGGGGAAGATATGAACTATGTGATCAGCTGCTTTTTTGTCTATGGGACCTTCCAGCAATGTCTGCTTCATGAGGAACAGCGAAAGTAAGGTTATTACTAGAAAATAGTTCTAATACTATTTGAAGTGAAAGGAACAGCTGTATATGTTCACAAAACAGGTATACTTATGCCCTAAAGTACCGAACATATAGCTCTTCTGTAAACATTGTGGGCAATTACAAGCCCAGATTTAAAACAAAGCTTAACCCTGCAGTGGCATCAGTAGGTTATTATGTAGCCGAGCTGTAATTTCATTTGCTGAAAATTCAGAAGATGCCTCTGAATAGAAGATATCTTAATAATGCTGTGTTGTCCAAGGTACAAAATCAGGTGGACAGTGATGTAGTCTTTACATCTGTGTAGAAAAGGCATGATCTAAAATAAAAGCAACTCTAGAAGATCCTCACAGCTTGCTCCTTAGATCTAAAAAGAGATTGTTTTAAGCATGTTTACATGGTGGCAAATGTCATCTTCTCATGTGCAAAAATTAACTTTCATAACATCCTTCTGTAGTTCATCAGATGGATTCATGGACCCTCTTCTTGCATTTAGTCAAACTCAAGTCCTATAATATACTGCGGTAAGATAGTTGTTCTCCTCAGACCTCCTTAGGAAACTATGGTGACTGGTTTTGAAGTTGTCAGCCATTAAAGACCTGAAACATGTACTGGTGTAGTAGATAGCTATATTCCTTGGGAGTTGCCTTCATGAACTGATTGGCATTTGCTTAGAATAACCTGCATTATCTTGCACTGCCTACCTAGAACTGCATGTAGTACCTGAGCAGGCTAATTTGGGAAGAACTGAAAAATCTCATGTGTGGCTGTCACATTGCTCTGTGGAGGCCTAAATGATGAGCAAAGTTAATTTCCTGGCAACTGTTGGGCTATTGAGGTGTAGGAAAACATTTATTGATAGTGAGTGGAGTATTCTTTCTTGGTATACTGGATATATTGGAAGAGGTTTGTGGGTTTTATATTCCATTTGGATTTTATACTTCTACAAAATGGTGAGAAAGAGGTAAGGATGTACAAGTAGGAAGTAAGCATCAACACAGTAATAAAGAAAAATATCCCTTTTGACATGACATTTTTGTTTTACCTTTTGTGTCCTATTTTATGTTCTTGTACAGTTACAAAGCAGTTTGAATAGATATACCACTTTTAATTATTTAGTTGAAAATATAATTGTGTTCTGTAGTCCCTTTTCTGAGAATGTTGTAATTATCCTGGATCCTCTAAACATCCAGCAACCACCACTACCGAAGACCTGGTTGTGCATTGTATGGAAAATTCCAACGACATACTCCCTTGTAGTACGTTAGGATAAACTAATGAATCAGTTCTCTTCCTTTGCACTTCCCCATACTGTCAGCTCCACCACTACCTGCCACCACAGACCCCACATCTCAGGCCTTCCAAGATGGTATCCAGATACAGTTGTTCTCTTGCTTTTTCTTTTCTCCATCCACTGAACTTTCTGGGAAAAAAAACAAAAACAAAAACAAAACACAAAACCCCTAAAAACTTCTCACATATTACAGTATGTTTAGTAAAAAGAAGTGATGACTATAGAAGTTACAGGAAAAAATTCTGTAAGAGGTGATTTCTTCTCACAAAGCACAGCTCTGCTATACCATTACTAGGAGATTTTTAAATACAGAAACATCATTAACATTGAGATATGCTACTAGTAAGTTATTGTTGTGTTAGCACCTAGAGCATCCAACTAAAGCAGCGGAAGCTTCTTTTTGTGTTGTAACACAGCAATAAGCTTTCTGTTGAATTGTGGATTGCCTAAATAAGAGCTGTAAAAATATGTTAGGAAAGAGATGCAAACAGTAACTCAATCAAGATTGTATTCCAAGGACTGAAAGAATAAGAAGCTAAAGACGTATTAAAAAGATAGATTTATTTTCTAAGTCAATAAACCAGCATGACTCTTGCCATTTGTCATAGGATGATCCATTCCGGTACTCTCACCTATAATATTGTTTGTTTAATGTAAATACTGGAGAAGCTATAGAGTAAAGTGAAAGGAAAAAGAAAACGTATGTGCATTCTGCATTTTCCAGAGGATTTACTCTCTGAATTGGCCATAATATTGGAAAATAAATAAATAAATAAATAAAGTTTCACTATGAAAACTATTCTGTTTTTTCTTGCACTTCTGCTGTTTTATTTTAGAGTTCTTTTTTCTCATCCATCTGCTTATATAAAAAACTGTTTTTATTAAAGATTGTTGTTTGTCTCCTTGTTTTTCAACCAAGCAAGTTTAATTAAAGAAAGATTAACTGTTTTCATGGTTTCTTCTTTAGTAGATTTTACTTTCTTTTGATGTTTTTCTCATATGACTGAATGCTCAAGCTGTAACATATGCCTGTGAATCCTTTCAGGGCTAATTTGAATGGAAAAATAGAAAACAACTTTTAGCTTCAGGGTTAAATTATTGTAAGCAGAGTAACTTTGTTTTGATTGTATTCAACATGATTTTGTATTTTTGCAGCTTGTCCAAGATTCAGTTACATTAGACAAGGCTAGTAATGTATTTGAAACAGAATGGTTTTCTGATTCAAAATGTTAAAAAAAAATCATGGCATAGTTAGTACTAAACATTCTTTGTGTTAATGCTGTTTTTCTGCTGATTGAATGGCATAAACAAGTTTCTAGTTAACAGGGTATTGTGAGCAAGTATTTGCTATTTACTCCTCTGGTCTAATATGGTAAGCTTCAGTCGATAACTAGGTTGTCTGTGCATCTTTCTTTCTTTCAGAAGCATTTCAGATGTAGTTAGCTGGATGTTGTTCCAGCTATATAATAGGCCACCTGGTCAGAACAACCTGCTCAAGTTTAGAAGCATAAGAGGACTTACGCAGCCAGCATGCATCAAAAGTGTGTTTCCAGCTGTACTTTGGAAAACGTGCATCTTACAGTATGTGCAGGCAGGTTCCCAAGCCTGTGTTTCCCCTACATGACAGGGGCTATTTTGCAAGTGCCAGAATCCACCGCTTCTAACAAAAATAGTAGTTACAGCAGTGGTTGGCCTCTTTTTCCACGAACACTGCAAGGCTGGAATATGCTGCTGATCTGATTTCAAGTCCTCTATAGCTATGTCCATACAACGCTATATGGAGTGCCAGAGACTTTGTCCAGCATTCTAGCCTCATAGTCCCAAAGAATCAGAGGTTGAGGACTTAAGTTTTAAATGAGAGTCTGAGTGTGAGGTAAACTATTTCCATAGATAAAGACAGTTGGTTTGGAAATGCTTAGTTCTTTTATACATAAAGCCAATTTACAGCACTTTCACAGTGCTAAAGGCCATTTAAAACTTACAAAGTGTTTTCCAGTATAATTCATATAAATTTCAGGCCTGCTATGTCTTAGGTGTATAAAAAGGGACATCGTTTTTCTTGTTTTTTTTTTTATATTGTCTCCACTCTACCTTTCCTTGGAAGAGGTCAGCAAGCGTTCAGAAACAGGTAGGTGCTCCATGATGATTGAATCCTCAGTGAAAATAATTAGTATTTGGAGAGGCCTTAGAAATGGAAACATGGCTTTGAGTTTGTTCTGTTATCATTCATTGGTGAATAAGTACAGCCTAAGATGTCTTTCTGAACAGTTCCTCTAAATTTTATAAAATGTGTTCCTTTATACAGAATAGATGTTATTTCAAAACCTGGGGGCTCTTTTCCTTTTCTTCTTTGGTGTGGGGTAAGAACTGAAAATGATGTGGAATTATGTTTTACTCATAGTTGGCCTTTAGTTCCCAATCTGTAGCAAACACTGAATTAGAAATTGTTTATAATTTGGAATAGAAACTACTCTTTCCAAAACTTCTGGAAAATAAAAATGCTGAAAATAACTTAGGATCAGGCAACTTTTTTTTTTAGTTTTCAATCTTTCCTTTCCATTTTTATTATAATTGTAGGCTCTCTCTATATATGTGTGTATATATATATATATAAAGAAGAAAAATAAAAAAGCTGAGAATTAAACTTTTTCTTAGGAAGGCTCACTTCAGGTTTTCTTGAAGGAATGGAGGTTCTTAGACCTAGATGATATAGATATATAATTTTAAGTACCCTGTAAAAAGACAATAGACAGAAGTTTTTAGTATATTTAGAAGATGATGCTTTTCGATGGGAAGTGTTGATTTCATTGAAATAGTGTATTTCATAGGAACATCATTTCATATGAAAAATTGCTTAACATCATTATAAATTACATCAGCGTGTATTTGATGCACTTATGTTTCATTAAGACAATGTGAGAAGCAAGGCATGACCTCTTATCACGTATACCAAGACTGTAAATCACTGAATCACCAGTCATATGTTCAAGGTTAACAGCACTGCATATGGAAAGAAAAAAAAAAAAGCCCCCTTCTCTTCAAATTAAAGCAATTATATCAGTTTATTCTGTGCTCAGAATAAATTTGACCTGTGAATAAGGTTGCAGGTCAGGATTTTAAGAAGAGCCTAAGGGAACACAGCACTCAAACCCACTGTTGCTCAGTGACAGTTGGAATATATTTGAAACTCCTATCTAAGTGTACAATTTTTTGTTGCTACATTTGAAGTATCCAAATTAAAATTCAGTCTGAGGTAGTTCCTTTATTAGCTTGGAGGTACATTATTGCACACAAACACACAAAAAAGGCTGGTGTGTGCCCTGGGAAGAGGATTTTTGGAAGCATGCTTACCCCCGTGTGTTGTTTTTTATCCTATTTAGGATATGGATTAACAAAACTAACAAAGGAGTGGAACATGGAAGTAGTAATGCATTCTGCTTTATACTAAAGAGTGACCTTTCCAGCTGCACTACTGTAATTAATAAAATAAGGGGGGGGGGGGGGGGGGGGGGGTGTACTCTCTATTGGACCTGCCATTTGGCTTTACTGATTGCCACTTGCAGTGCTCATCAATCTATTTGCCTGACATCATCCTTTTCTAGCAACAGGTCTCTCTGGTATTGTTGTTTTTGCTAATCCTTATCCATGTTCTTTCGGTTTTATGGTGATGACAGACATTATATGTGTGTGTAATGCTCTGATAGAGGGCTGCTGCCTTGCCATTGGCAATGACAGGCTCTTGCCCTTTTTTGATTGGGAATCTGTTGCAGTCATCAGCGTGACAGTTTCTAAAAGCGTCAATGAGTCAACTAGAAATGACCACTGACCTCGGCTGGAAATAACATTATCTGGGATAATTTCAGATCGCATGCAGATACCTGCTTGCTCTTGCAGGGCATCTGATCTAATAAGCAGTTATGCACATGGGTAACTTTACAGATGTGCCCAGTTTGTTTCAATAGGACTGCCTATCTGAATAGATAATTCTTGCATGGAAGTATTTGCAGGATTCCGCTTTTGCTTTACATATGTAAGTCAGATTTCAGAAGTATTTGTTAAACATGCATAAGGTTGATTGACTGTTTATAAAACACAGCATTGGGTTTTTTTGCAAGTTTGCAGCACTGGAGAAGAGAGTCTATTGTTTAACTTCTTAATCAGGCTTTTCTGTGTGGAAAAAGCTGCACATTTTCCATGAACTTTTCATCAATATTGATGTATCTATGTCTGTTCATTTAATTAATATTTACCTAAATTTTTCCGTGCACTGAATAGGTATAATTAACCTTTGCATTCAGAGAATGATGTTTAATGATACTCCTTAAAATTGAGAGGGACTTTGTCCCTCTCATTTACTTCCCAGGAATGTGATGAGTTCTGTAAAGATGAGCTAGAGAATAGCTGTAATGAGGCAGGTATCTATCTAGTTATGGAAGCTTTCTTATCTTCCAATCACTCAAGTTCAATAAAAAACAGTAAATAGTTTCTAAGAAATGGTACTTATCTCTGGGGTTGGTTTTTTTTAGTGTTTATTTTCAGTGCAAAGGATAACAGTTGACTGTCCAGAGAATAGCAGAAATATATTTGAGATCAAACACGAATAATATTGATCTTACAAATTAGATGGAAAGTGTGAAAACATTCATAAACTTAAGGTTATATTATTCCATTGTGTGTTTTACCTTATATATATATATATATATATATATATATATATATAACCTTATATATGTATTTTTTTTTTCTTCTCACTTGCAGATACCTTGGATGTCAATTGTTCCAGCACCTCAGACAAATTCTGAATTTGACCATACGAGGACACAACCACTTGTGTCAACCCATGAGGACAATCAAGCTGGCTGAAGCTATCCCAGCAATAGAAGAGTGATTGCAGCATTGATGAATACAAGTAAGACAAGACGCAGGTGAAATAAGGGAGAAGTAGTAACTGATAGAAGTGAATAAGAGAAATAAGTTTTTGGTAATGTTTTTTTCATTGTGACACTTCGAAAGAATGGCTTGTGTATCCATTTTACAATGATATTTAATCAGTTTTACGAGTTTAATTATTACAATAAGATTTGACGCATTCTGCGTAGCTATGTAAATTTAAATTAACAACTGTTGAAGTTTTAGCAATGTGGATCTTTGAATGTGTTAAACATTTTTCAGTGTTTAGCTGTTTACATAGCACCAGCATTGTATATAGGCTGGCATTTAAACCTCAGATTTAATTTTATTAGAAGTGTAATAATTTTATAAGAATGTAATATTCTATTAGCATTATTATTGATTTAACATTCTTTTTCATTCTTTCCCTTCATTCTTTTCAGTAAACTTTCCAAGAGATGAAATCATGGTGTTGCTTTTGTCTCTGTAATAGTGTAGGACTATTCATTAGCTGTTCCAGTGGAACGCCTGACAAATTTTAATGAACCCAGTAATTCTGTCCAAGTGGAAGATTTTTTTTTTTGTATGCATGCAGTCAAATTCTTAACTCAGGAAAGCAGCTCATAAATTATATTATACTATGCTATAACATGAAATAAATACAATACACTTATAAAATTCTTGAAAAGAGAAAAAATATGCGAGTTCATGAAGGGGAATACAATGGAAAAAATCATGTTGTAATCAGCAGCAAAACTACCAGACAAGGGAATCTTATGATTTTTGTTTTAATGCAGGTTTAAATAGTGTTCATTTGGGATTAGGTTTCTGTAGAGCTTATTCAGGTCAAATACCAGTTGTAGTTATCTTGTACCTCTGAACCTGCTGAGGCCCAGATGTAGGGCACAGTGTGTAATAAAGACTTTAGATTAGAGACACAGGAAAAAGCATTCATGCAAGAAGCAAGTTGCTGTGAGGTTCATTCCTTTAAATAAATGATTATGGTTTTATCCTCAGTTTCATGATTGCTTCCTTGCAATATAGATGATTTTCAAAAGTAAGAAATGTGAAGATACCAAATCTTGTACAGAACCAAGGATAGTTTGGGTCTGAAATGCTGGCTACATAGGAAGTGCAAGCACTGTGGTCTAAATCCTATTCAGGTCACATTAGTTAATCTTTTCAAAGCAAGATCCTTCAGTTCTTGAGTGGTCGTAACAGGATTCATAAATAACCTATGCTAGCTATTTATTTCTGTGGAATGGAGGTGCACTGGACATGTCATAAGGTTCTTACTAGAGCATGAACCATTTGTTTTACAGAGCTAAGATACTTCAAATGATGCATTCTGATTTCTATTTGTTACAGTTATAATGAATACTATTTATGCTTTGTATTCTTAAAGCGGTCTGCTCACACTTAAACTCCTTTCCTAACCACCAGCAAACCTTCATTTTTCGGTCCTTTATTGATCTGTGATGACTCATTCATAATTTGTGCTGCTTCTGTTTGCCCCAGTTTCTCCAGCTCTTGCACTGACACAATTTGCTCGTGACTCTGATTTTGCTTTTAGCACCTAGGAACAGTTTGTAGCATTACTCATATTCACATGGTACTCCTGTAAATGCTGATGAATAAGGATCTTACGTTCTCCAGGTAGTGAGAAAGGAAGTGTATATAGCTATGCATTTGACTAACACAATATTAGCTGGTGTAGTATCAATTCTAATCAATAAAAAAGTATGAGCACAATTGAAATGGTACATCATTTGTCTGAGCAAAATAATTGATGGTAAATAATAACTTGTAGTATGCTACCGTGTGTCTGTACTTTGTGGACCAGCTTCTGCTAGTCAGGGCGACACCTTCACCCTTATGGCTGTCATTTCTGGTCCAGAGTGGTATTTCAGCAGGTGCTTGTCTTCGAGCATGTCAGTTCCACTAAGTCACATGCTTAAAATCAGACACACAGGATGTAGTTGGATGTGCAACTGGATCCTTCCCTTACTGAAGTTCCCTTTTGTTCAAATGAGGGCTTGTTCTGAGGTGTTATGCTCACAAAGTAATGAGTTGCATAGAGAATTGAGGATATATCTTTGGTACGTTCAACATGTATCATTAAAATATGCTCTTGCTGAAATTTAACAGACTCTATCTTTAAAATATCAGTTGGCAGCAGAAGAACATTGTATAAAATCATTTGCTCTTTTACAGATATCAAAATGGCCTAAATATTTCCTGTCTTATGTTACAGCCCTTTCAGAAGTCACGTTGTAGAACGTACAAATGTGTAGCTTTATAATGGTTTAAAACTGTCAGCTCTTGTGAACTTTTTAAGTCAAGAATATATAGTATGGGCAGACTGCTCAGTTTTCATGTAAAACTTTGCAACAGTAGTTGGCTTTTCAAATGAGGTTTCCTGTGTTCACTTTGCAAGAGAATTCTTGTCTTTGCTTTGATGAGTATAATAGCTGTAACTTTTTCTCTTGAAGTAACTTATTTTTAATGCAGGGGCTACATCAGGTGCAATCCGTTTAGTTTCACCATTCTTTTGGAAAGTAGAGTAAGACTTTACATTTTTACAGTCTGTAATTATGTTTATTTAATTGTCTGCTATCTTAAGTGAGTTCTGAGTATTCCCCAAGCAATAAGCACTGCAAATTTATGAAGTCTTTGCCTCGTAATTTTTTTATCTTTTCTGTATTACGCAATTGACATGTAGCATTCTGAAGTACACGATAATGATTAACTTCAAAAAAAGTCATCGTAATATGGATAGTTTATTGTATCTGAAACTGGGAAAAAAACTATAGGAGAGCAAAGGTAAGTTGATACATCTGGCTTGAAATAAGCAGGCAACTAACTCTGACGCTGTCAGAGCACTTCCATGACAGTGGATTATTTTTTTTTAAGAGATAAGCAGACTTTTTTTTGAGAAAACTTGAGAAAAATGCTTGTATAGTACAGGCCATTTATGATGCTTTGGTTTGCGTTGTGTAGAGTCATTAGTTTTGATTTAAATGCAATTTTCAGCTGCAGTTGCAGGCTGCTTCTACATACAGTATGTACACTATGATGTATTATGCAGCAACAAATTGGTTATTTTAATTAAATGGGCATTTAGGACAAGAATGGACAGAATCCTAAGAATATACTTGGACTTAGAAATGTCATGGTTGTCAGTACCAGAATTCCAGAATTTTCTTGACTCTTGTTTGTGAGAGCAAGTCATTCTGTAATCTAATGCAGCTTGGATGTTAAAAAATGAGAGAGTAAGAAAAACTGAAAATGTTCTAAGTGTTGGAGTGATAATTTGGAGATGTTGGTTGGTTGTGGAAGGAGGTAGAGCGGGTTTGTGGAAACATTTGGAATATGTCTTTTGGCTAACATCTAGATGTCCATGAGGAGATGTCAGAAAAAAATTTCAGCTATGGTCTTAGGCTAGAACTCATTTCACTTAGCCTGAAACACCAAGATGAGGTTGACTATCAGGTTTCCCTGATAGTCTTCCACAGCTGTTTCACAGAGCTGGGTGCATTCACAGGCTGATTTACCTCATTTGCACTCCAGCTCACTGGAGGAGGAATATTTCTTTTTCCTCAGATTATGTGAGGAGGTTAGGATGACTCACTGATTAACTTATTTACCTCCATTCAAAGTTAGATCAGACTAATCAAGGCCTCTGTCATGTGGCTTCTTCTAACTGCAATAAGAGTTAAAGCTTTCTTAGGTGTCTCTGTTATTTTTTCCCTTAATGAATAACTGGAGCAGGAGAGAGGACCTTGTTATCTTTTTTATTTCTGGGGAGGTCAGGACGTAATGGATAAAATCCAGGGAGTAACACAGGCTTCCAAGTGCTTTTTGTAAAGTTGCTTTGCTATTTTAGAAAATAACTGGTGTTGTTTTTTTTCCTGGAGTCTGATTTTCATTGATGTTATGCAGTAATGATCTCAGTGGCTTCAATCTACTCCTTAGTCAAATAGCATTAAAAAAAAATGAATAAATCTGAGGCACTTTTTCAAAAGCAACACACAAACCGCAGTTGCATTGTTGGCATTACAATCATTGCAGCTACAGATCCAGAATAAACAGAAATAAATCTGTGCAATCACCGAAGCCAATATTATTGTCTCACGTACACAGTGAAATCCATGTGTCTGGCAGAATGTATTGTGAATCCTAAAGCAATCTCATGTAGAGGAATCTGTTTTCAAATAGTTTTTCTTACTCGTGGTAATTGTATATTTACTTTGATCAGTCTTTCGCTTCATCATTCTAAAATATATTTTTACAGCTGTGATATTTATTCTTACTTAAAAGTTAATATAGTTTTCAAGATCAGTTAAACTTTTAGGTCATTTAGGTCTAGATACTTTACTGTGGTACAGAAAGTTCCTTATTCTACTGGCTAAATCACTTTGGAAAGTTCTCTCCGTGGAGACAACACAACTCCAAATGGCGCAGTACTCTCACAAATCTGAAACAGTAGCAATGCTTTTCCCACAAGTCTGTTCTTTTTTTCTTTTTCTTTTGCTAACTGACAAAATAAACAAATGAGAAAGTGTCAGGAGACTTAATTCCAAAGTTTAAGGGTTTTGTGGTGCTTCTAGTTGAAATACAATTGATGATTTGTCCCACTGGCCTAAGGCGTTAGCTAATTCATCATGACTAGTATTTGTACAGCAACACTGGCTTTTCTCTCTTGATGTGATTAGCTCAGCTGATATTAATAGCCTTCCCAAATACACCCAAATATATACATTTTCTGTGAAATGGTGATGAAAGACAGCAAATGCACCTATATAAAGGTCAACATTTATCTTTCTATGCTTTTGACCATTATGGCTACTAGTGCAAATACTAGCTTATAGACGTTCCTTTTGCTGTACTTTGGGAGCCTTGTTAATGCTTCAGCCCTGTTTTCACCAAGATTGTTTCCTTTCCCATTTTCAGAGATGCATCTGAGGCCTCCAGAGGCAGTGGCGGCCTCCCATGGGAGTTTCCCTGTGGTGTAACAGGTTGTGGTGTCTCTGCTTTTATTCCTTCCAGTTACTTCCTTTTGAATCTTCATTATTAGAGCTTGTTATAATTTAATGACTGGTCAAGCACTACTGGCTTCTTCACCTCTTTTGAAGCACCACATTCATATAGATCCTCAACTTAATCACCCTTGATCACCTACCCCTCTTACGTGAATGGCCCACATTTAAAGCCTAAAAAAGGCAGATTACCTTCCCAAGGATTTTCAGTTCTAAGATACATATATTCTTGGGAAAGTGAGGTAGATGAAGAGCAAGCACCATGTCCTCAAGAGCAGAGGAACCAGTAGACAGTAAGGATAGTTTCTGTCACACGCAGAAAGACTTTTTAGATTCCAAGACCCCAAGAAAGAGATTTCATAGATTTTGGTCTCCTACTGTTACAGAAACAGTGCACTGTTGGGAACCTTCAGTGTGTGAAGTTACGAATAGTTTGGTTAAAACTAGGAGAAGTAGTCCAGAGAGCCATCTCTCCAATTTTCAGGAAATTCAGAGTATCCTTTGGAATAGATTGAAACATAAGTAAGTGATTGCCTGGCAATGCTGTTAGCATTTTGAATTTTCAGAGTTCATATTTTATTTCAAAACCTTAGCCATAGTCTTCCTTTATTTATTTTCAGGGGTGATATATTATCCATCTGAGCAGTGCTCAGAAATAATAATTACAAACAAAAAAACATTAAATGGTAAAAGCCTCTGCGTTACTGTGTAGGGAGCCTGTCAGTATATATGTATGTATACTGTCTTATCATTTTTGCAGTGGTTGATCTTTTCCTACATGCATCTCTTAGGATACCTCAACATGGATGAATACTGACAGTTACAAATCTAATTCAGTCAATCGGAAAGAAGCTTCGATTTGTAAGTATTTTAACTAGTAGTATGGCTCTGTCCTGAACTACTGCATCTCTCTGGTGGACACATTAAGTTGGGCTTAAGGCAGAGCTAATGTATTTACTCAGCGTCTGAGCCAGTACTGGAGCTCTTACAGATGTTGCCAGTCTGGAGAGTTTTGATGTCGCTTTGACTGGTATCCAGCTTCCAGTTGCTGAGTAGTTCAGACCTTGGTAAACTGTTCCTAGGGGTGGATCTACATTAGCAATTCAGCTTTGCTAGTGAGTGTTCTGCTGAACCACTTACTGGGCTGTAGTTTGCATCACAGAACTCTTTGGGAGTGCTCAAACTGAGCTTGCTTTTTGTGTGAATCTAAAGCAAAAGTGGAACTCCTGGAGTGAGCCTAGTGACCTTCAACTGCAGGTGAGTGTTTCTTCCTTGCAGCCAGTCTGGAGCTAGTCTGAACTATCCTTCCCACTATTCTTCATCCTCCCGCCTCCATATATATGTAGTACTGATTTTAGATCCTCAGCACCAATTGTTTCTCTGACACCCCTAGCTCTGTTGCACTACAGTACTTTGTAAAGTAGACACAGCCAAAATTGCGATCTTCTGAGTTATTTTATGGCTTTATTATGGAACTATTGAAGATGCTTGCTTAAAGTATGGGGAAGAAGAGAATTTGGGGGAAGGCATTGCTGATTATTTAATGGTAGGTTCCAATTTTGTGCCTAAACTTCTTGGCAGGGTCTGATCTTGCTGTGATAGGGAACCAGGTGAACATTGAAATGAGTGCCTTAAATTTAGGATGTAAATTGTAAAGGCTGTGCTGCTTCTTATCAGTGGTTCAACCATAAACTTAACTGGGATTTGCATAATTTCTGAAATACAGAGGACACTTGACAGTTAAGAGAGTAAGCAGAAAGGACTAGTAACTGAATATATGTGAATACACAGTCTCACTGATGTAAGTTTTCTAGCTTAAATTGGTCATAATTGGGCTTTTGGGGGAGTATCAGCATTGACAGAATTGCATGAGCTTCTGTCATTTTCTCACAAGTACAAAGATATTTTCAGTTTCAAAGACAGTGTAATATTTATCTTTCATTGTCTAGAAAATGTGAAGTTCTGTGAGAAGGAGAGTAATGAAAGACTTTAATTTCTGGCTGAAGCTGATGCTCGTGACAGACTTGCTAATGGAAACAAGACATTTTGCTGGAAGCTGAGATTTCTGAGAGATGATTGGTTACCTGTGGTCTGTGTCCCAGAATGGGACATTTGGGTAAACCAAGTTAACCACCAATAACCAAGTTATTTTTTTGTAATTATGAGTTCAATAGGCAGGGCCCTAAGTGAAATAATTTCTTGCCACTTTTTTTTATATTTTTCAAGAACTTTTTTCAGCTTCCTGTAGAAGCTGAGAAGGAGCCTAGACAGAATGATGGAATAGCCAATGGAAAATTCCATACCACAGATGTCATGCTTGGTATATAAGTAGGGTTAGCCAGGGGGCAGGTACTCACAATTGAGGCTTGGGAAAGTACCAATTCACTGGGTGGTGAAAATGACTTGTGTCATAATCATTATTATTATTATTAATTTTTTCCTTTTCTGTTATTGTTCTATTAAACGATTTTATCTCAACCCACAAGGTTTTTTCCTTTCTCTTTCCCTTCTTTTTCTCCTTCTCCCTGCCCTTCTGGAGAATGGGGAGAACTGAGCAAGCAGCTGCATGGTCCTTGCTGCTGGCTGGGGTTAAACCACCACACTTTGTTTCCAAAGAAAATGAAAATCAGTGTAGTGCACAATTTAATTCAGTAGCTAGCTTCAAAGGGCTATATAGCCACCTATTTTACCCCAAGCTCCTGGTACCTTTGTTTGAATTGTTGTAACATTTCTGTGGGGCCTATCCATGTTTTGTTTTGCTTTACAAAACAGACATAAGGAACAATTCACTGAGTCTACAACTTGTTTTTGTCTGATTGTTCAAAGTTTGGAGTCATCAACCTTAAGAGCAAGTTTGGATGTTGGCATACTGTAAATTCCCATTAAAACGTATTAACATAAATACAGATTGCAGTTGTACAGTTTTGACAACTCAGAATGTGGACAGGGAGGCTGTTGTTAAAGTTGAGTATGATCGCTGTGTATCAAAGGCAAGCAAACTTTGCACAATATTTTTGGGAACTTCTGAAGTGTGAGGCAGTATCTCAGCTGGCATAAATTGTCATGGCTCAACTTGCAGATCAGAAAGGAGCAGGATCATCAGTGCATTTCTGTCACTAAATATGGGTGATTTATTTAAATGCATGAAGTCACAGGAATATGATAGGAAGCAAGTACCACATGGCAAAATCTGAGGTCCTTCACATTGGATTAGCTTTGTATGGGAACTCTGGCAAAGCAACAAAGCCATTTTGGCTCAGCCCCTCACACAGGAGTCACAAAGTTTTAATGACTAGAGCTCTTCTACTGAGAGAGCTGATGAATCACTTGTTATCAGCTCTAAGACTGCAAAGCAGCAGTCAGTAGCAATGAACAGCAGGTATCAAAGCACAAAGCCATTTGTTTAAGTGAAAGAAATAGGGGCACGATTCAGTGAGCTAAACAACCTGTGGACTCTCAGTGATGATACGCAGATCACCAAAGTGCACTTTTTAAAGAAATGCATTAGTGACTGAGATGTGTATCGCTTACAGCCATGTTCTCAGTGATAGCAACTACGTAATATTGTGGAAATTGATTTCAGCAACTTTGTATTTGATTGTCACTTAGTAAAAGAGTTTGCTTTTCTTTTTTGCTAAACATGTATTTCCCATGTAGGCTTTCCGCACTTCATTTCTATTTGTCTTTGGCTTAGCAGAAGGCTGGCCTGGCCATTGGAGTATCAACTTTCAGAAGTACATCATCAGCTGAGACCCATCATTCCTTTAGAGGAGGAATATTGGGGTAGTGGCAAAGGCTATCAAAGGCAAAAACTGACAGGCACAGTTTTTCAATTGCTTTGGGATTTTTCCTGAGAGTGACCACAAGAATTTCTTCCATACTTAGGTAAATCATAAAGAACTTTAGATAATCTGGTGGTGTAAAAGCAGAAAGGTGACCATTGCATATTGCTGTGTACAGTCTAGCACTCTGTAGTAAGTAGAGAAGTGCAATGAAGTAAGCTGCTGCTTTTTGCTCTCTTCATGAAAAGAAACTAATGCATCATTTCCCTCAGGCTTGAGCTGGTAATTTTTCTCTTTCACCACCATAAATAAAGAACTGAAGAATTTTCAAGAAAGCTGGATTCAGCACTTGTTGAAATGAATGAGACCATTTCTGTTGATGTCTTCAGTGGGCTTTGGATCATGTAAGCGGTTCTTGTCTAAGATAAAGCATTAGCTTAGTCTTCTGCCTCTCAGTTTTGCTTACTGGTTCCCCTTTTCTCCTTAATACAAAAGTATATCAAGCAGCTCAGAAACTTATTAAAAAAAAAATAAGAAAATAGTCAAAATATTGTCAGTTCTGTAAGAGTGCGGTTTGATGGGTTGGGAATACATATTTTGCATATCAGCTTAAACTTTCAGGAGGGCAGTTGTTAGTTATTTGGGATGGATTTACTCACAGTGTCTGTGATAAATTGTCCAGGTACTGATGTTTATTTTTGGTACCTTGAATTCCAGTCTTTCTCTACCATAAATGGTTTCCAGATTTTAGTTCAATTTTGTCTCATAAAGTAGTTTTACTGCAAGGTCAGCGTGCTTGTCTTAGATCATTAATGTGTTCTGTTTTAGTAGTGGACCACATGCAGCTACTATGTTTTGTTAAAGATGCCGATGAAGTACATCTTTATTTCATATATGTGTGTCAACTATGGGCCCAATAACAAGATTTGAAGATCAGCTTCCCAGTTCAAAATCCATTTAACCCTGAATAACAAGAGCAATCTTAAATGCAGATTAGGTTAAAGCTCTGTGTAGGTGTGCCTATGAGCATGTGTTGATATATGCCTACACACACTGACCTGACTTTAAATGCTGTCCTGTATTGTAGGTTATTCTGCAAGAATAAATTATAGTTGGAACTTTTGCATACATAATTATATTGATCATAGATGTTTACTATTAAATGAAGAGTATATTCATCTCCTGAAAGGAAGTTCTAAGTTGCAAAACGTACACAAGAAGCGTACACATTGCAAAATATGATTGAGGGTTAGTGTGATGTATTAGCAAAAGTTTATATCTGTTTTGGAGTACTCACCTTCAAGTGGTTTGGATTTCACAGATTGGGAACTGAAAATTCTTGGGCTTTTGTGACCTTGTGTGTCATATACAAGGTTCTGTGGCTGTTCAAAAGGGGAAAGATTCAGTCTGTAATTCAGAGTTCGGTTGTTTTTTTCATGAACCAGCTGTATTTCCGTAAGGATAGGGTTTCCTGTGTAAGAAGTATATGCCTATATAGTTTGAAATAGTATATATAAAATTTATATAATTTTACTGAACTTCTGTATTCTCTAGCAAAATAAAAGTGCTACCCCTAGTAGCTACATAAAATCTAGCAGGTTACTGAAGAAGTGGGATCATTCAATATAGTCGGTAGATAATCTTCCCATTTGCATTTTTGGTATGTTAATTTTTTAAGCATAGGTTAACAAGTAAAAGTTGTTTAGTTAGTGTCTCTTTTTGAACCTCATTATCCACTTTCTGCTACATTCCCAACATTAGGACCACAAGGGGAATCAGGGAACGCTCAGGTAACTGGGGTGCATCTAATGTATTTAGAATTGCAAGGGGAGGGGGGGAAGGAATGAAAAGAGTAGAAAAGAGAAATAAAGTTATTATTATGACTATGCATTTATAAAATTTAGTAGGCTATATCATGTGTGTGAAATTAACACTGGGAAAACATAATTTAGAAAATAAATGGTATGGACACTTAACATTTACCAGCCAGACAATCCCTCCTTCTCATCAAAGAAAAGATCAAATGGAGAATGAGCACTTGTTGAAATTGTAACTTATGGACTACTGATACCACTTTTTCCCATTTTGTCTTTCATAGCACAGCAGAGTAAAATGTTCATTCTAACCATACTGTTTAAAATATGTTGCTTGGTTTTGCTTTGGCTGCTTTTGTTGCTTCTATCATGTGTGTAAATAAATGTGTAAGATGTGATACTTTTTTTGTGGTCTAGTTGCAGTAGCTCATGTTAGAAAGCAGAAGAATAGGAACAGATTGAGGTAATAAGAAAAAATTGATCTAATTTGAAAATGTCTTCATCTCCAAACAAGAGAAACCTTGTTTCTTTCAGAGGGGATAGATGTACTTCTGTTATTGGTTGTGATCACAAAAATAATGAGTGTATCTGCCTCCAGTACTTTGAGGATTATGGGAAATGATTGCAATAAATCAGTAATACCGTTTGTGTTTCAAGAAGCTGAAAATAATACTATATCACTGACAGAAATTTCTTATTTCAAAGCAGTGTATTATGTGTCGATTAAAAAATAATACTAACCTGACCTGAACAAGATATACTAAGTCCAGCTGGTTGAAAATCAATGTAACCCAGAGTAATTATAACAGAATACTGAATTTTGGAATTATCTTAGATCAAGTCTTAATAGTGTCATATTGTGATCACAGAATATGAACAGGGTGAATAAAAATGCATGGTTTTGCTGAAGCATTAAAAATGAAAAATGTTACTGGCATTCCTGTAACTCAGATATAATGGTTAGCACTTAAGACACCTAATACCACAGCAGGATAATGGCCCACAGACAGTTTGTGTGGCTAATATGTTACCAGCACCATTATCTCACCTCAAAAAGGCTGATTCATCTGTAGCTACAATCATAACTGGAAGATTTTCCTATTTATTTTTGTTGTACCAGAGGCATCAGCTCTGTTCTATTTACAGTCATTCCCAAGTGTGTTGTTAAAGCATATACAGCCTTAATGCTGTTTTCATAATACGTTAAAGGAAAAAAAAAAAAAAAGGTTGGCAATGTTTCTTCAGTTACTGTCCCTTCCATCCTTCTATTGTCTTTATAGCTAAAAAATTTAGGCTTGCTTTGCTTTTATACTAACAGTATCTTCAGCCTTGTGTTCCATCTCTACTTTTAATTCTAAATCAATAATTCTTTGCCAATTAATTGTAATCAAATCTGCACCAGGTAAGCATGATAGCCATTGGCATACCATTATTAGTACTGCTAGTGACTTTGTGATAACTTTAGGATCTTTTTTGCTGTGAATTAGGGTTTGCACTGCCTTCACCACATTCGTTGTATTTCTCCAGTGGTTTACAATGCTTCTGACACAAGCTTCCAAACATCGTGAGTTTTCTCTCCTAAACTATTTATTTACTAATGTTTGTGTGTCAGTGCTGTTCACTATTTCTTTTTACTGTCCCTCTCTTCTGACTTTGGGTTTGTGACTGTGGATTGTGTTCAGATCAATGATCAAAGGCCTGAGCAGCAATAAAGTATTATGAAAGACTGCATAACTGGGTTAAGTTAAAATAGAATTTTAAAAAGCAGTCTGTATGTTTCTGCTCCAGCCTTCTCACACAAAATGATAGATACTACAACAAGAAGCCAGAAAAAATATGGATGCAATGTGTTCAAATGCATCACATTCACAAATTATGAACACATACTGAAATGTGTTTCTTTTACAGGATCTGTAAGCCACATATAAAATTATACAGCAGCCATACTGCAGTTGTCCACAGCTGGCAGTTGTATTGATATGATACCCAGTGTTGGATGCACCTTTCAGCCTTGAAAAGTTTAATTAATGTATATCCATACTTTTGTAGTTATCTGGATACTGGAAAGAAATGTTTTGCTAGTATTATCAGATATTGACAGTTTTTAACTGAATAAAACATGACTGACTATCAGCATGTGATAGACAATAAGATGTAAATTGTCTACTAAGACTTGTGGAGAAGATTTGAAAGACGCTGACTTAAAGAATGGTATGATTTGCCAGCAAGTTGTGATAAGATCTTTAGCAGAAAGAGCTAAATATTTTCATGACTCAAATCGTTGTGTACTGCACTATTAACTTAAGGAGTATGCCTGTCAGACTGGCTGGCTTGAGAGAGATTTGTAGTGAATGCCAGAAAATACTGTTACCTTCTGTTTCTTTATTAGTGTAGCCAGCATGTTATAGGTAATTTACACAGCCTCCTGCAAGCTTGGAATGAAGGTGGAAGGAAAAACAGCATTTGGTTTGGGGACCCTTGGAAAATTTTTCCAAGTATTTTGTGTCCTCCCAAATAAAAAAAGTATTGGTCCTATCTTTTTAATAAAGTTCCATGAGTTTATAATGACTGGTTCTTCCTGTTTTACTTCAGCATTATTGACTGCAAATCTTTGCAATTTTATAGAACTGTGCCAAAAGCTTTTAAGAATTAACAATGAAATGCAATTTTTTTAGGAATTAAAAATTAAATGCAACAATACAATCCATTTGTTCTCTAGTGAAGAAAAAAACTGAGAACATTTTATCCCAGTACCAATCCGAAAATAAATAAATAAGTAAAGCAACACAGAAACACCATCACACCTGTTAGAGCTGCTCTGTGGAATGCACAATTTAGGCAATCCATCTTACATAATTTAAAATACTGGACCCTTGAGCAAGATACTGTGAAAATTCACAGCTTGTTTCCTAGAGAAAAGTAAGGCAAATAAGAGAACAACTTGCTGAGAAAAAAATATGAGCCAAGACAATTGGTGATGCTTCCTTCCTTTAATGGATTCTAAGCAGACTCAGTGGTATGGAAGAACACTCAGAAAATCTTATTTAAAAAAAAAAAATACAGATAGTTAAGGCAATAGATACTTATGTGTGTATATGTGTAGTGTCTCTCTAGATATGTCTGTATGTAATTTCCTCGGATGCCTATGACCTGTATTCTGAGTTATAAAGTCCAGTGCAGAACTTTTACCTGAAATACATGGTCATAGTGGTGCTATTTATGCTCAAATCTTTTTGTTTGTTTCTTTTTAAACTTGCAATTCACTTTTCCTGCTTAGTTGAATAATTGAAGAGAACACTTTGGATCTTCAAGGCAATTATATTCAAAACTGTAGCTTTGGTTTTTCTATTTTCTTTTTAGATTTCCTGCTTTTTTCAAGTCAGCTTAATCATTATTTTACATTGCCTTAATATCTTGCCATTTTACAATACTAATCACCCAGCAGCACAACCAAAATAATAGCTCATGACACTTCTGCTTCTCAATCAAGGAAGTGAAAAATAAGCTGACCTAAATCCTAGGAAATGTTAACTTAAAAATAAATAATTGTATAAAAGGAAACTTGTATGACTTCAAATGACCATGCAGTATAGCAAAAAAAAAAAAAAAAAAAAACAAACAAAAAACCAAGGATCAGATGTAAAATGTTAAAACTACATTTTTTAAAAAAAGGAAAACATATAGATATTTGCCAAATTAACAAAAAACCCAGATTGTTTGCTATTTAAGGAAGAGAAAGAAAATGAGATGTTCATCAAATTGAAATTTTCTATTCATTTGTTCGTCCTTTTTTTAATCATCTTTGCTCAGTTTAATGAAGGAAAACACCTTAATTTTAACATAGTTGGATTCCATCCCTTGTGTTTCACTCTAATTACTTTCTGTGTAGAAGCCAGTCGGGAGACTTAAATGGTCTCATAGAGATACTAGTGAAGGCAGCCAGATGGTGACATCTGCTCCAAACTGATACAAGAATTGCAGCACTGAAGCTGTTTTTTTAAAGAATGTATGTATTTCATTTGGTATGCAAGGTATATGTAGCTTTATGTGTATATAATGAGAACATTTTTCTTAGGCAGTCTAAGATCTGGAGTTTAGATATTAATAATAGATGACATTTTATGTATGACTAGTACAGAAATAAGCCAATCTTATTAGTAAACTTGAAGATGTGGTTGCTAGCTAGTTTTTACTGAGAAATAATGCTCCATTTGCGGAGTAAAAACATAGAGTAATATGGAAATACAATGTCTCTCTTTGAACAAGAGGTTTTAGTGCCTTTCTAGTCCATTAACACTACTCAAGAACGAAAGATTGAGCCTTTGGAAACATCTGCACACAGATACTGAATCCAAACTGCAGGACAAGGAGTAGGCTTTCAAAGGCACCGTGTGGTTCCTTGCCCAGTTTACATTCCTTTCTCAGTTATCCCTTCTGCTTTTGAAATTCCCTGCTCAAATAATTTTGAGTTGAGAAAAAGAATTATGTTACTTAAGATCTATGTGTGGTAGTGTTTTGTGCTTCTCATTTTTCTTCCTGTACAGAATAATTTCTCAACCTTCTTACATATAATTCTCTGTGTAGTATCCGAGTACCTCACAATCTTTGAGGTATTCATCCTCACAACACGAAGGTGAAAGGGGATAGTACAGAAAGGCAGATGATCTCTGAGCTTTGCACAGAAGTCAGTGGAAAAGAATAAGCTTGAACCTTGATGCCCTGACATCCAAGTCAGAATGTTAAACGAACTTTCTTTCCATATTTTATAGATATTTACCTTGGTGATAAAGTCCAGCCCTTATGTTGTTTAAAAGTAATTTTAACTTTTTTTTTTTCATTGGTAAAAACAGTGTAATTGCTTAGAAACGGGCCTTCTAAAATCATGCATTGATGGATTATGTATATAAGGTGTCCAGATGGTAATAGTTTTATATATTGTTTTCAGCTCCTCTGAAAAATTTAAGAAGAATACATAAAAAAAATCTAAAAAAATTCTCATTGAAGTAAGGAACAGTCAGGTCATTTGTTTCAGTGTATATTATACAAAATACATAATGCATTATGAATTGTTTTGAGGACAAAATTGGGAGGTCTAAATCAGGTGATTTATCATTGGCTGAGATATAGATGATTTACAAAATTAAGTAGTACATAAAGGTGAAATCATGACAGTTTTAAGCGTTTAGCTGGCTAGAAAATGATAACTTTCCTGGGAGATAGGGAGAAGTGTGAGAAATTATTAGTTTGTCAAGAAAAAATATGTGCATGTATTACAGAAGGGTATACTACTTTCTTTGGACTTTTATAACACATTTGACAATTTAATTGAGAAAATGCAATCAATGTTGAATTTTATCCCTTAAGTGAGAATTCTTAATTGAGAAATAAGTTCAAACTGGCATGAATAAGTACACTGTTCAGAGG
This sequence comes from Alca torda, assembly GCA_008658365.1. NCBI lineage: Eukaryota > Metazoa > Chordata > Aves > Charadriiformes > Alcidae > Alca > Alca torda. Next base: position 78,408,113 of record CM018077.1, on the reverse strand, counting down.
ACTGAAAACTCTCTAAAAGAACATAGCTATAGATGATATTGTCTCTGGTTGTTTGAATACCAGGACTAGCATGACGCTCCTGCATGAGTCCGCAGTGGGGGTCAGTCATACCTTCAAGAAGAGCAAAAAATTACACAGCTGAACATTGGTGATATTATTATGGGCTGAACTCCACATTACAAGCGCACAAGAAAGCTGAAGGGAATAATGTTTGAGAAGCAGAGAAGAGATTTCTTCCTTACCTTCGGACAGAGTTACGCAATGCCAGAATGAAATAACAGGTCAAGGAAAGAAACAAAAACATTACAGAAAGCCAGCTGTCTCCTGTTCTCCAAGCAAGCTTTCAGAAACCTAGCTAAAAATTTTGTTATGAAATTTAAACTAATTCTACTGTGTACAAGACGTTGCTATAAAACAGGAAAGGATGAAGTTTGAATGACTGTGATGTAAGAATCAATACATTTGATATAACTAGGTTTTGCCCAATCTGAGAGTTGACTTCCATGCAGCTTGGGAGGAATGGGGCAGAACAGGGTGGAGAGTGAGGCATCCTTAGTGCGTGTTCCGAGGACATGTGTCCTGGTTTGAGGTAAAACAGAACCAATTTTCTGATTTGTAATTTTACTTTTTAGCTGAGCCTTTTCTAACTAACTAAAGTCTGAAATTAACAGCATATTGTTCAGAAACTGTTCACTCTCAGAGTGGTAAGACCTGATTATACCAAGGAACAGTGTGCACAGAGGCTCTTGCTTATACTTATTGCTATAACAACCAAGGTCAGATAACTTCCCTGTGTGCCCCGTTAGAGGGTCAGAAGCAGAGAAGTGTAGAGGGGTCACAGCTGCAGGGAGGAGCGGAGAGGACAGGTGACCCTAAACTGACCAACAGGTCAAAACTGACCAAGTGACCACCCGTCTGCATCATGCTCAGTATAAAAGCTGAGGGATCAAAAGGTCTCTTTCTTCAATGGCCAATGTCCGAGGGGAACCCTGTCTGTTCGTCTGCGATTCCGATCTGAGCATTCCTGACTCCAGATCTGGAATTCAGCTCCTGTCCATTGCTGACTCCAGTCTGGGACTTTCCCTGTGTCTGCTGGTGATGCAATCGTCATCCTGGGAGCTGGATACGGTTTTGTATATATTGTATACTTTTTATTTTTTATTATTCTATTATTATTTACTATTTTCTTATTTATTATTATTTTCATTAAAGTATTTTAGTTCTTTCTCTAAACTCGTAAATGTCCTTATCTCTTCCTCTCCTCTCTTTGGAGGAGGAGGGACATCTGTCATTCTGATTGGCCAATCCAGCCAAACCACGACAACGTGCTTAATCTGAATTATGCCTAGGTCTTTGCTTTCTAAAAATTACTGATCTAGAGGTTCTTTGTAAAAGATTAGAAGAAAACAGTGGAATTATCTCTAAATTACACTAAAAATCAGCCCTGTCTTTCAAGCAGTGTGAACATCTGCTGCAGACACTCTATAGATATGGAGAATATGGAAGAGGAGTGATGGTGTAAAGAAGCAGTTCTGTACATCCTGAATTTTGTGCACGGAAGAAAGTTTTTGCTTATTCCCTCTTACTGCAAAAGACTGATGTGAGTACAGCAGCCATCTGATAACACTTATATTCATAGGAAAAGGTATTGCAGTTTTAACCTGTTCCTCCCATTTCAATCATACACTGGTTCTTCCAGTAAATTAAAAAAAAAAAAAAAAAGAAAACAACAAACCCTGCTGGCTATAAGCTCAGGAGAGAGGTTGCCTTTATCCTGAAAAGAAAGCCTTGCTCCTGCTGTATTTGCAGAAGATTCCAGTTTATTTGAATAGGAGAAAAAAAATAAATCACAGAATATGCTGCCTTATATGGAAGATCTCATTCCTACAGATGTCAAAAGAACTGTTTCTCTAATTTTACCTTCATTATGAAATGCCTTAAGGCACTAGCTCTGCCGTATCTTCACTGTTGCACAGAAGCCTGTAGTGACCTGTTACTCTTAAGAAAAGACTGTGGAGACCTGTAAATAACAGATACAGTTGTTTAGTGCTGAACCAAGGAGAAGTCTTGCTGAATATTGAAAGCAAAGAGAGATTCAAACACATCATTTACCTTGGGTTTTATGGAGGTTTTTATATAGTATTTTAAAAACTTCAGAGCCGCCTTATTAATCCATCGTGTGTGGTATTGTGCAAAGATTTGCGTGCACCTTTCTCTGAAAACAGGGAACATGCGTAATTAGATTTTTCTCGGGGGAGGGGGGAAGTTGAATCGGTGTTCATCAGAACTGGCTTTTGGGTGCACGTCTGTCTTGTCGGTCTGCTCACAGTGGAAGGAGTAAATCGACAAAATGGGGAGGATAGTGAGAAAAAGACAAGAGGAGGTTTTGTGCTTGCAGGACTTGACAACGGGATGCTGGAAGAACAGGTGAGAGAACGAAACGGTACAGAAGTGAATTGAGCGTATGAGCAAACAGCTCACTGGCTCTGACGCAACAAGCCGCGAGCACAAGGGCCAGGTATTCCCGGTCCAACCAATTTCTTTTCTGCCCCCAGGCTCTATCCTCAAAGACAGGTAGGGGAAGGAGGGAATGATGAAGAAACTAAAGACAAGAGAGACAACTATGTGAGCCAAAAAGAATGGCAACAGTAAGGAGAGAAGTAGAAACGACAGCCGTTGAATGATTGCTTCAGCAGAGTGTGTATTTCATCCTAAAATCGGTTGTCTTCACATATTACAAGACTCCTGTGGTAAGAGTAAAAAAAGACAGTTATTGGCATTGAACAATGAACCAAATTAAACATTTTCTCTTCTTGATCAGTAGCAAAAGTTGTGTTTCCCTTGTTAGACTTCGGGTTACTTTCATCTGAAGTACATTGAAATTGATACCAAATAACCTGTGCAAACTAGGTGTTTTGCTTCTGGTTAAGGAAAGTGACACAAAACTTCAGGAAGTGAAGAGAGTATCTGTAGAAATGCTAAGAATTAAATTATTTGTTGTTTGCTTGATATTTTTAATCCTCATTCCAGTTTCATAAGATGCTGGATATAACAAAGCAATGTTAATGTCTTTTTATAGAATTGATATTTTCCACTAATGTATATAACACAATAAATCTCCAAAAAGGTCTTTTATCCATTCTGACACATTTTTTTCCTTTAATTGATAGTCTTGCCAGAGGAGGACAGAAGAAATATAGCCCTTTAAAAAAGATGATGTTCATATTACTCATGTAAACTAGTAATGCTAATGTTGCTGGCAGGGTCCTTAAATCAGAGTATCATTCTGCTCTTTTCAAGACCATATTTTCAAGCTGAAGTAGTCATTGCCGAGATGAGTAATAATTACTACTGATACACTGGGAGGAAATTAGTGTTTGGAATAAAGAATATGAAAAACTGACATTTGAAATGGGAACCAGAGTCTTTTGTTATCTCAGTGATGTTCAGGATGCAGTAAGGTTCTTCACAGAAATAAAATCACAGGGTCAGAGCCCGGCTAGGAGCGAGAGCGAAGGGCAGACCTGTGTGCTGCGAGGGAGAGATCTGGTTTTCCAGACTGTGATTTATGTGGTTACTGAAGTAATGCTGCAGTCAGTGGCCTTGCAGGCCTCCACCGGCAGGTGTGTAAAGAGGTGGTGGCGGAGACTTGCAGGAATGCCCTCTGCCTGATGGAGAGGTTTGTTTAATCCCTAGAGGTGGTCTACATATCAGAGAAGGGTTTCTCCCTAAAGCCCTTTCTCTAGTCTCCCAGGCATCATCCTGCCCACCTGCTTCCTGGCATGGGGCTGGAGAGCACGCACACATGTACTCGCGTACTGAACCACCATCCAACTGGGATCTATCCCACGCTGAACCATCGCGGACTCCATAGCCCTGTTTGACGAAGAACTCTGTCTGAATGGCAGTTACAAATTACAACCTTTCTTCTTGATGCCTCTGAAAGTTTTAGGAAAGAAGAAAGTAGAATGAAAGGAAAGGTCACACTGAAGGGGACTGGAAGGAGAGAATTGGCATTAATTTCCAGAAAAGAAACAGAGACAGGATAAAACATTTGAGAGAGATCAATACTTTAATATAAATTAACTGGAAAGCTAAGTTCTCAACATGGCAGGTAAGTTTTAACCCTGGACTGGAGGAGGAATCTCACTCTTAGTAAATCCCCTATACTAGACAGACCACATTCCTGAATAAACCTTCCTTGTTGACAGGCTCGGAGTCCCTGATTATCTTCTACAGCTTTTGAAGAAGTTAGAAAATAACCTCTGGAAAAAAGGTGTGAACTTGCTCATGAAGCAATGCTCTTGTCTGCATGGAAGAGACAAACTGTCATCCTGAGGTAGAAATTATATTAGGAAGGACCTGTACATGCCTTTTTCAGAAATAGTAAAATATGTTCCTGTTGCCTAATAAACGGGATAGAGCTCTCTAAGTCAAAGAAGGCTTCAGAGTTTCCCAAACTTAATCTTTTGGTTCCAGACAAGTTTAAGCACATATCAGTGATATCTGTCAGAGCAAGATACTGGTGTACAGCGTTGTGATCCTTGCTGAGTTGTATGATTTGCACTTTTGTGTTTATGTTTTGATCAAAACTTCTGTGTTTGAGTGAGGCTGCAGCAGCCTGATCCTGGCCGGCTCCTCAGGCCGTGGTACGAGCGCAGCACCTGGCTGCACGTGCATATGCTACTTCCACTCACTTGAGTTTCATGCCTTCGTTTCCTGCTGCTAATACCAACCATTTTCAAAAATAGGTGGCCCCAGGTGATCATAAGTAATCCTTTTAATTGAGAGACAGCTTTAGTTTCTTTGCTTGGCATGTTTGCTCCTGCAAACCCCTTGGGAAATGTCAATTAGGAGTTCTGTCTTCTGCTGCTTTCAGCTTCACAGGGGACCTGACTGCAGCCCATCATCATAACAGGATATGAAACTGTGATAGCATGTTTATCCAGACAATTGTCATTTTGATCACCAGTTCCTTGTGTGGCAGAGCCTTTCTGTCTTTGACTTATCAGGGTTGCAGAATTTCCTTCTTGCAGGGTTTGCATTGCCGTGAACTCAAGAACTAATTGATTCTTCAGAACTGTTGCCGCATGAGTGAGTGCGTGTACTGACCCTCATTAAATTGCTGATCTCATCTGTTAATTTTCAAAATCAGAGAAGGTAGGGTTATGTTGAGTCACCTTTGACAAGGAAAGTTAAACAAATATGAAAAGGTTATTTATAAAATTAAAGTAAAAACAGGAGAAGTGGAAAAAGGCCACCATGCAGCAGAGTTGCAGTCAAGAAAACAGTGTTATGACTCAGAGCTAAATCAGTGCTTTGCTTCAATTGTGTCAGTTGTGTTGAATAGAGGAACACAAAACGTGATAGCTAAAAAACACTTACACGGACAAGTTAGGGTAAAACAGTGCAATTGCTTTACTTAAACTGAAACAGTGTAAACAATTCCTCAGAAAGATAAATAAATGGCACATGAAACTGTATATAATGCAGAATTAAAATCTTAAAAACTCACACAAGCCAGGGATAGTACTCCCAGACTGCAGAAAGGCAAAACCAGGTATTTTGTTTAAAGAAAAACATATTTTATATATGCCTTTAGTAGTATACAGGACTTTAGAATGATGCTTCAAAGAAAGAATAATTAAGGGACTGGAATTAAATGAGCTGGAAAGTAGCATAAGTTAACCTAAACAGATCCAGTGTAACCTGAGCTATTACTGATAATCAGTGTTCTAGACTTAGACAGCATACCTAATCTTTTGGGGTTGCTGTACAGCATTTTGGGGGCTTGTGGAAAATTAGCAGCAAAGATAAAGAATTTAGGAGTTGATATAAAAAGTTTTGAAGCAAGCTAAGTAATACTGAATTGGAGTAATGACTCTAGTGACAGGAGAAGTCATAAGCTACAGGGTGGCTGCCTGCAGAAAGGGATTTTGTTGTTTGTTTGTTTAAGAGATATCTAAAAAGTTTTGGTTTTTTCTTAGGCTGAATTACACATTTAAATTTATGATATTGGCAGGAAAAAAGGGTACATGTGTGCTAAAATTTGCTGATGTCAGCACCTAAGAAGCATTGCAAACATAAAGGTAGAACTGGAATATCATAGAGAGGTGTAGGACCTTGAGCAATGAAATAATAAAAATGGGAAAGATGTAATAATACAAAGTGCAGAGTCAGGCATTTAGGGACTAATGAGAAGAACATCTATTATACCATAGCACTTCGCAAGGTAGAAATGAAGGGGAGAGGGAATTGCAATGCTTGGTAGTAAATTTTTGAATGTTTATGAGTTATCATTGTGAGGTGACATGGAAATGGTGAGTACAGTTCTAGGTGTATTGGAGAGGCATTTCTGCAGAGAAAGGAGAGTTTTGGTGCTGGTGTGCAAAGCACTGATCAGACCTCTGGAAGATTGTTTAAAATTCTGTCCACCTCCCTTCGTGAACGATCGATTTCAAACTAGAATTGGTGAAGAAAATGTCCACTAGAATACAAAGATAATGGAAAGCCCATCCCTTGGGACAATGCTAAAAGAACTTGGCTTGTTTGTCATAGACAAAGAAAAACTGAAAGTGGATATGATTTATTTCTGTGCAATGAGGAAGGGACAAATACTAGAAAGGAAAGAGTTTTTGAAGCTTAAAGGGCAGAAGTAACTTAAAAGTAGATGAATATAAATAGGCCATGAGTAAAGTTACTCAGTTATTCAGAGGGCTGAAGGAGTGCAAATGTGCCTGGAAAATCAGATCTGAAGAGAAATTACCAATGGTTCACCAACAAATTGGAAAGAGGTATCCGGTGCAGTTTGAGTTAAGATTATATGATTTGATTGTCTGTGATTGCACAGGAGTGTAGTCAGTGACCCAAGAAGTCTTTTACTCCTGTTCCTCATTACCCAGGTGATATAAATTGGTGTGAAGCCCCTTGAGCTTTTCTGTGCTAATTAACTGTGCTCCAATACTACGCATCTTCCAGCAAATCAGCACTGCATTGTAGGTAATTAAGTTTAGCAAATCTCGCTGCAGTGAGTACTGGCATCTGGGTATCTTGCCTTGTGACATTTCTTGTTTTCTCCAAATTTTAAAGTATTTTTGAAAAGCCATTTTTCTTCAATATATGTGAGTAGCTGTAGAAGAACGTAAGCGCATATTCACAGTGGTTGGCCTCTGTGTGAATAGTTATACTATAATATTAATGTAGGTGATAAATGCTAAAAATATTTTTCTAAAAAGTTTCACTGTGTATGTTGTGTAATTACTTTCAGTCTTGTATTTATCACAGACTGCAAAAATCTCTTTCTGTGAAGATTTGTTACATTTGCTTCACAACGGTATTTCTAATTGTGTTACAGGGATATTTTTATTCCAGTTGTACTTGCCAAGAAGAACATTTTAAAATAATGTCAATTTTTATTTCCAGAAATACCAAATTTCCTTGCAAGCAGAGACAAAGCTGGGTGCAGTCATATAAAGTACAAAAGGGAGCTAACACTCAAGCCAAGCAAAAGAGGTTTCAATTGTGCTTCTTTTGGAAATCCTGCCATAAGAAACAGGGTTGCACGTGATCATGGCATTTGACATGGAGGAGGAAACTGGACAGAGAATACAGTAATTCTGCCTCTCAGAATAGGATGATCGATATTGCCAGTTGATGGAAACTTACGGGTCCAAGATTTTAGAGCCTGGCGTTGAAGCTGCTGTTTCATCCTGGCATTAGAAACTGGAAACATAACAAATAGTTGTTTCGCACATACACGGTTTGGGTCATGAAAATCTCATTTTCTCTCCATATCAGGCAAGGACAGGAGAGTGGGAGACAGGGCCAAGTCTCTGGGTCCTGCAGTGGAGAACACATTCTGATCCAGGAGACACGCTAGGTAGTCGGTGCTTCATCCCATTAATTTTTTTTTTCTGTCTGGGGGCAGTGACTGCTTTCTTCTATTTCAGGCTCACCCAGAGTAGTTAGTTCTGCGTGCTGCTATGGAGTTAATGGTGAACATATTAAATTAAATCCCGGGTTGCGTATGTACTTCACTGCACAGTACAAGGAAGAATACAGCAGTGAACGCAGTGAGCCTACAAGAAGAGACACCAAATGGGAAGCGTTCCGTGATTTCCTGGCATGCATACCTGCCAGTGATCTGCTGTGTAACTGTTGATGAAGTAGCCAATTTGACACATGCAAAAGTAAACTCAGATTAGAAGCATAGAACTCTGAGATGTGAGCTTGATCAGACAAGGAAAAAAAAAAAACTTGCTGGTTTTCTGGAACACTCTGATTCAATTGTTAACAGTGAAAATGCACATATTAAGAACATGATGATTCCCTCAAAATGCCCATCTCAGTGAAAGCAGGGTCTGAACAAAACAATGTGACTGCAGTTTTTAAAAATCTCTGCCTTTAGAAATGGGGAAGAATTACAAGATTTTCTTGGGAAAGGCATGCTGACAGCTGTAAGAAGCCAAATCTTGCTGGGTGTACTAATGTTAATAGTGCTATTAAAATGAGTGTAACTGATTGTTTGAGTAGGGCAATCAAGATTTGGCCCTGTACCCCTGCTTTGTAAACATCAGCATCACAGAGATTAATATAATACTGACTAGTCAATGACACGTTAAAGCCTTAGTAAAGTTAACTGTGTTTGGAAGGCTGTTCCTTTAAAATGTAAAACAAATGGCTCAAATGAAATGTGAGACATGGGGAGTAGAGAGAAAAATCAATAAAACAGCAAACTGTAAATGATGTGGAAATAACTTCTTTATGTTTTCCTGTTTTTGTAGTTTATAGTTAGCACCAGTACATAAACGTAACAGCTTTGTGCAAGGGAAGAAAAGTAAATCCAAATCTAGAGAGTGTTGTGATGAGCTGCCTTCTCCTCAATGATTTCTCCTTTCTTCTATAAAATACTAGGGTGGGTTTTTTTTTTAGATACTACTATGTAAAGTTTTGTTTAGCACTTGTTTAGGAAGTGTTTGGGGGGTTTATTAGTAGTTAATTTTCATGTTTTCTACATTATCGGTACATTTCTTATTTCATTACCACCGGTTTTCCAAAAATAGAGTTCACTGATCCTCATGAATTTCCGTCCAATATTTCTGTTGGTAGGGATGAGAGATATTTAGGAATAGTACCGAAAATCATTCAAATGTGTCAGACTGTTCAGGTTTCTTATAAGGCACTTCATGGTGCCTCGAATTTTTGTGTTCTAGAACATGCTTTAAACAGTCATTCCGCAATCTTCATAATACTGAGGTAGAATAGGGAAATACAGTTCTATCTTAAAGGCATTAACTGATTAGGGGTGTATTTTTATTCCTGGCTACATAAACCTATATAAACCTGTGCTAGGTGTCTGTACAATGAAATGCCCATGGGAGAATGATGCTTAAGAGAATTTCAGAGACCGTTTCAGTAAATGCCTGCTGATAGACAGATGTCTGTGAAAAGATGTGTTATGGTCAGGAAGGTTGGCCCCTTCCTCGTAATTTCAGAATGGAAAAGGGTGATTGGGAAATGAGCAAGTAAGATAAGTGTATATCATTAAGTGCAGGGTTATAAATGTCTCCGCTCATGCATAGTTTTCTGGATTTTCATCTGTATACAGGAGAATTGCTGTGTACCTCATATGTGCACACAGAGCTCTAAGAAAGAAGTGAAGAGGAAGGAAAGGGTTTGACTGGGGGATGCGGGTGTCAGATGAAAAACAAATCAAGCATTCAGCTTCTTCAATTGTAAACAGAGGTGGAATGATCTAGATGTCTTGCAGCTTCCTTCCAGCCCCTTGTTAGGAGGAAATCTATCCGAGTCTGAGGACAGGTTCATAGGAAGTCTTTGGGAGCTGGCATGCAAGAGCAGTGCAAAATAATTTCATGTGAATGGACTGATGCAGAAAAGTTGTTGAGGAGAAGATAAGCAGTAATGCCAGGCCTGTTTACTGAACGGCGATTAACAGTGAGGATGCTGGAGAGTAGGGACACGGCTATCTGTAGGAATAAAATGTGTGTGTGTGATATTAAAGTGTAGTCAGTAGGATTTTTGCAGGGAGAATGTGCTCCAGGCTGGCAACAGCTCATCCTAGTTTGCTTCTTTCTAATCATACGGGAAAATGTTTCAGCCACAGCTACAGCATAGACCTTTGCAGTCTGCAGATCTCTTAACATTTTTGTGGAAACCTCCAGAACGAGGCTCTGGTGAGGCCTTGAAGGATCATAACCTGGCACAGCAAGATTAGGTAGTCAGTGAACCTGCAGAGGGACTCTACATTTATGTTCTGACTTAGGAATAAGGTGACTGGATGAAAAATTTAATTATGTCAAATTGGAGTGCCTGAGTAAGCCGATTAACTAGTCATGACAGAGATTTTATTCTTAACAGGAGCAGGTAGAAGACTTCTTTTAGGACTAAAGAATGTGCAAAACATAGATCAGAAGTAGGAAGTTCTGCAGTATATTTAGCTTACTTCACTAAACACAAAGCATCTGGCAGCAGATCAAAATCTTTTCATATTTATTCAGTTTGGCAGTTATTGATTTTTATTTTTCTCCATGTTTTAATTCCATAGAATAGCCGTAAAGAGTTTTATAAGGACAGGCAGAAAGAGATCCTTATTTGGTGAGCTGACTGAAATCAGTGAAGCCATATCTCCGGACATCATCTGAGGCCCTGGCCCACAGGATCCTTCATCTGAAGTGGCATAAGACACTGGCTGTAAATCCTATGGTGGTTTTTTTTTTTCTGATCTCTAATTAAAGTAGTATGCAGGCGCTTCTGATGTAAATATTCACATTATATTAAAAATCTGTTTTTTGAAATTCTGGAGTTCAAATTATGAACAGAAAACTCAGTTGCCAAGACGGTGGTGAAACTTAAATCAAAAAGGGATACAAATACAATAAAAGAACACATAGTTGCAAATATGAGCACACATTTTTACTGATTGTTGTTCCTGAAGAAGAGGCAAAAATAACTAAAATCAAAAATAAACAGGAACTCATTTTATACAACAGTAGTGCTAGAAGTGTTGGGATTAGTGGAAAAAGGATGACTGATTTTACAAATAAGCTTCACTTTTGTAGATGTGTTAAGCTGGAAAGTAACTGGAATTGGTGGAGTATAAATAACTGAGAAAATTTTAGAGTTGAAGTCCTGACCCTACAGAATGGGAATTTTGCCATAGCTTAATTGGGGCTGACATTTTATAGAGTGCTTCATCACTAATAATTCAGGGATCTGATCCACACGTGATTGCACAACTTGGAGTTTTTCCATTGCTTTCACTGATCTTTGGATCAGCCCCATGCTGCAGATGCATCACTCTTCTGTCTAAGGGATAATTTCACACGTAATTGTCAGAGCTATCAGAAGAGCCTTAGGCAAGGTTTGGAAAGAACATCTACGTCTGGACAGAGACCTTGAGATGTGAGCAGTACAACGATTTTAAAAACCACCACTATGATTTTTCTTGGTCTTACAATTTGAATAAATGTTCCTTTATTGCTAACTTGTAACAGCCAACTTGGCTAGAAAAAGTAAAACTTTTTCCTGTGCATTGATCCAGCTCAAGAACTTTTGCATCAGCTATATCCTACATAAATCCTATTAGGCTAAATGACGAGTATTCCTCCTTTCCTTTCATATAGGGAGCATATGTTACCTATATGCAGGCATCAGTTTTGTAAGTCACTGAGCTAAGCTCAGCTGTTTACTTAAACATATTGAACATGAAGTATGAAGATAATCCCTTGACCTCCGAGCGGCTTTTCACCTGTAAACAGTTATGTAGAGCTCAAACATTTAGTGGGATTAGGGCAAGGGTGTTCATTAACTCTCAAGACAGAGGCGAGATACTCAGTTTGACTAGATGAAGAGTATTACTAGTAAATCTGACTTAAAATGTTTGTTCATTCTGCAAAAAAATTAACTATTTCTCCGTGAGCCTGATTGCTGGATTTAGCAATTTCATTCTTTTTAGGACTAGAAAGCAAATGCTGCTACTAGCCAAGAAAAAGTAATGCAGCAGCTATTACTACATACCCAGTCATTGTCACTCTCCTAGTACACCGTGAACACCCACATTTGTCTGCTGTCAGTTCAAAAAGATAAAAGATGCCAAATTAAGCTGTTTGGTTTTATGCAACAAAGTGACTTTTAAAATTCACTAACTCTTGTTCTTTCCAATGGAGCTTTTAATGCAGTCACCTTAGTATGTTTAGTATCAAAATATAATACTGATAGTGTCCTCTAAGTAGATCAGTTCACAAAGATAACATCCAAAAAATGTCTTTTAGTTGCTGTTGGGGAAAAAATTAATTTAGTTTAATTTCTGGTGTCTCCAAATGCTGCCCATCTCTCTGTAATTCTATAGCATTATCACTATTCACTATTCTGTCTATTCTTGCATAGAGAATTAAAACATCATTCGAGTTTCCTCTGAGGATGGTTTAACAAGATCTGCTGTGACATGACTTGATTAATTAATGAGACTGGAGTATTCTTTGGTCCTTATGTGCTGTTCTTGAATTTCTTAGATGGGAAAATTCTAACCTTCAATGTTTTAGAAGCCAACTGGGTAAAGCAAAACTCTTGTATGACCTTCACTAATAATAAAACTGAAAATCCATTACAGAATGTACCTGAATACTTGTACATATTCAAGGTGATTTTTTTTTTTCATATTTGAAGAATGGAAGTGCACATGGTTAAAGTACAGAGTACAGAAAAATACTTTGCAGACTGTTTAAAATATAATTAGATACCTCTCTACTTTTCTTTCAGCAGTCTTCTACAAAGAGAACCAGCTCTTGTGAGTGCTGCTTTGCAAAAAGTTATCTCACCCTCTGTACACACCCCTAAGGAAACAGAGAAGGTTCTCAAAGGGCAAATACAAGATGACAGCTAGCATATCCCATCCATTGACCCTGCTTTGAAACTTCTTGTCCGTGATTGAGTACCAGGCTACGTAAGGAAGTGTCAAGAGCCATGTCTGTGATACACACGTGAGATACATATTTTGATGCCGCCAGGTCACCTATCTCACCAAGAGACCAGTCTAAGACTACCAAATTCCTTGTGTTTTACAGATGACATGCTAACACTAGAGATGTTCAGATCCAAGCAGCAAAATAGGTTCCTCTCAAAAAAACCCTGACTGACTCTGAAGTCTGAACATTGACTCTTACTAATAGGATTTTTCTTACAGTATTGTATTGTGAGTAATGTGAAACTAAATTGCCTGGGAGCTGTGGGAATTGTGTCAAAAAATCAAAATCACTGGTAACGTGGGGAATCTGTCAGCATTTTTCTTTTCTGTAGCTGTTCACAATTCTGGCTAGGTAGAAGGGAACTGAAGAAGTTTCAGAGCAAGAAAGATCAGACTGCAAACAAGTGGAAGCAGGCTAGTTAAACATTCACTGACCACAGATCAAAATCCTTTCAGGGCAAAACTTTCTGGAGATTGTGTTGTAGGAGAAGAGCCTTTTTCTCACTTTTTTTCAGGTATAGCAGAGAACATTTTAAATAGAAATTATGTTCAGAGCACTTTAAACGTTGTTCTGTTGAGTAGAAAAGAGGTGGAAAGACCATTGATATATTCACTGTCTATATTTTGAGCACAGTTTGTTTGATTAGATGCATTCTGTCAAAGCCTTACAGACCAGGCAGTCTGGAACCACTATGCAGGAGAACTCCTTGCTTGCAATGCTGGACAGGACAGAGGTAACCAACAGGCAGCAAGCTGCTCTGAACTTCCAAACACCTGCAGAATTCTAACACTTAGGCTATATCTGGCTGTTATATTAGCTTATGCGTAAGTTTAAACTCTCTGTCCACATAGCTTGTGAGCTGAATTGGGAACCATCCAACTAGGCACTAGGAAGGGGAGACAGAGTCATAGGAACATGGTGACCGTATGCTTTAGCCCTACCCCTGTAAGCAGTAGAGAGAGAATTGATTTGGATCAGATGGCATACCAGACTTAAGGCTATCTTCAGGCACAGCTGACAGAAGTAATAGAGATCTGGGTTTAGAGACCTCATAATTCTGTAAATTGAGTTGTTTGTGGAGTTTAGATGGTTTTGTCATTGAGTCAGCATTTTAGTGGAGGCTCTCGACATCTACAGTTTGCATGTCAATGCTATGGATGGCAGATAGTTCTTCACCTTCTCCTCCCTCCCTGACCCCACCAAGGAAATCCTTTGTGGATCTAAGCTTGTGGGCCTTACTTACCATCTGTACTCTTCTCAATAAACTGATTCTCAGTATGAGTGTAAATGTTAAAAATTTCTTGTGCAGTGAAAAGCAGAGTTCAAAATTAGATTTGTTATCTAATCAAACAGGCATCAAATTATTGTTGCTATTGTATACAAAGAAAGGCAATAACTATGCATTTACTCCTTGGAGATCTTTTGAAAAAAAAAAAAAAAAAAAAGATTAACGTCGTGGACGTCAGCTGGTTTGCCTTTGCAGATGCCAGACAGCATTAGCAAAAAGAACCAGATGTAAGTTCTTTAGCTTATATCATTAGACTTCTTACCTCCTACATGCCAGCATGAGATTCGTTTTAATGAAATTAGACCTGAACACATCCAACAATCCTAAATCAGTAGTCAAGCTACGAAATAATTTATTGTAGGTGACAGAGAACAGCTATAAAATACAAACTACGGCCAGTGAGATGGAAAAAATGAATTATTAGCCACTGATGGCCACCAGTACTACTGATCTCAGAAGGATAATGTCACTGGCAGACATAGCATCAGTGGATGAGTGGGCATTGCATGGATCTCTTGAAATGAGTCAGGTCCTTTGTAATATCATGGAAAATCTGAATTTTCCTTTGCACATCTTAATTCTGGAGTATGAGAGTCACGCACTGCTACTACTTGATCTTGATATTCTTACTTAGATAAATAGTCCCATATCAGGGACACAAATAGTCCCACAGAAAACAATGTTTCACATAGGCTGGACAAGTATTGTTAGAGTAATTAAATATTTCTCTTAAAAACTTTCTTACAGTCCACCAACTTGTAAGCATTTGCATGCAATTTGCCTTCCTTGGTATGGGTTTGGGTGAATTTGGGGTAAATATTCATTAAAATGTTTCAACCTTATAGAAAATAGGCATGACAGGGCAGCAGCATTATAAGAAATACTTTCTTGTATTTTTATGTATTGCTCAATTAAAGAGAAAATCCTGACCTTTTCCTTGAAATGTTTTAAGGATCAAATGGTCTGAGCTAGAGAAGTATTGTTAAATCAGAGATGAGCATGTTTTTGTCTAACCTGACTTAAAAAAAAATTACAGTTTAGACATGATTACTGGTTTAACTTTCAGCTATACAGTTCCTCAAAGGCTGTGCCTAACTTGCATGTGCTTAAGCCTAGTAGTCAAAAAGATTTCCATTGAAACTATAGCTGTACAGATGTGTGGCTTCTCTGTCTGGTCCTAGTTTTGAACATCTGCATTGAACCTCCATCACTTTTAGCCTCAGTGGAACTTGCCACTGGGCATAAGCAACATGGAGGAAGCAGGCTGGCCCACCTGAGGATGTCTGGGCAGTAAACCAGGTAATCCAGGGAAAAGAAGGTCAAAGCAAATTGAGGTAAGAAAGCTGCAGGAGAGTAAAGGTGAGTAAAGTTCCCTCACAGTCAGAAACTTGGGGGGGGAGAGACAGAGAAGTACAGTAGGAAAAATACATATATAGAGAGAGAAAGCTTGGACTGAAGTGTCAACAGAGACTGAAATCAGCTATTAAAGTTGAGATGATAATTGGAGACTGTGAAGGGGAATAAAGAATTTCCAAGGTAGAGGGGAGATTAAACATAAAAAAAGATGAGGCAAGGAGGAGGCAAATCACTTTTTTCTTTTCCTAACTGAAAAACACCACTTTTTAGAGTGAGAATAGAGGAACCATGAATCCCACAGCTCCCCTGCTCTCGAGAAAAATATAACTGTAAAGCCCTGTAGAAAATAAATACATAAAAGACCTATTTTCTCATAATGCTCAGAGGGGATGTCTTGCACTCAATATTTAAAAATGCCATATTAAGCACAGCTTCACATTACCTGCTTCTATATAAGTGTTGGTGCATGATAATGTACTATTTGTATCTGCCTCATTTAGAGCGTGGTATACAGTCTGATCCCAGGAAAGGAACTGGTATTAGCCCCACTTCACAGGGCATAAGAAAAGTCACAATTTCTCTATAGAGTGTCCACTGGTCTCAAAACTAAACCTCAGATTAGGTACACAGAAGATAAAGACTACACATTTGCTAAGAACTGTGAAAAGTGTAGTGTCAGGATTCTTAATGGATAAGCTGGGCTGATTTTTGCTCACCTCAGGAGATGAGCAGTAAAATGTTACTGCACCAAGCTGTCCACCCAAAATGTCCCTCCCTCAGAGAAGAGTCAGCAGAATAAAACATCTGCTGCTGCCTCAGCCATTGCCATTCACAGTGCAGTGGTTTTGATTAAATCGCTGAGGAAGGTGGGCTTGTGTTACTGTTGCCATCAGAAAGCCTGGGCTGCTGAGATCCTGGCAGACACTCAGTTCTGCTGAATATGTTTTGGGGATGGTAACCTACAGGAAGTCAAAACAAGAAGCTCAGCAGGGTAGGAAGGAAGGCAGAAGCCATAATGTTTTACTCAGGGACTACAATTCAGCAAGCCTTGCATTTTGCCTGTTGTTAGAGAAGATCTCTGTGCCACAGAAAGAGGAAGAAGGCAGCTGTTCAGGGCTTCCTTGACGTGGGACCACCTTACAGTCTTCCACCTGCTCCGCTGCATACATTGTAGCTTCAGTTCAGGAGCTGAAATGCTCTGGGCACGTGTCCGTCAGGGCATAGTCTCATTCTACCTGATTATGGGTCCGTGTTCAGAGTATGTGATTTATGATGCAAGCTGTTATTATATAGTAGCATAAAATTATGGAGAAGGACGGGACCTTGGAAGGATATCTAATCATCCTCCTGCTCCAAGCAGAGGTCTGTTCTTGCTCCTTAATTCAAAGACAGAGAAACTACAAACTCTGCAGGAACCCATTCCAGTGTTTTATTATTTAGAAGTGAAGAGGAAACCTGAAGAGTGTTTTCTCTAATGCGTGATCCAGTACTTCCTGCAGTTCACCTAAAGCCCTATCTGCCCACACCACCAGCAGTATGATGCTGTCTACATCTTAATAGCTGCTTTTATATATTTGGAAATATTATTGTTTCCTCCATTATTCTTCTCTTCCTTAGTTTACATAGCCTGGTTTATTCAATCTTTTGTTATAGGCTTGTCTTGCTTTTTTAGATCTCTGATAAGCTTTCTTTTATCTTTTGGCCTTTCTTCACGTGATCAAAGGGCAGAAATTGTGCAAGCCAATTTAATTTGGGCTGTGCCTAATTTTAAATGCTTATCCTCACAACCATAAAAGAAAGATTTCAGTAGTTACCAATAATGTAAAGTGTATGTGCAGGATTAAGCTCTGAAAGTGAATGAAATTCACCTCAGTGTTAGCAGACAGCATAAAACGTATGCATCGCTTAACCCCCATTTTACTATTTTAGTTAGTTCATGTGTGTTTCATGGAAAAACAGCTCTGCTCATGTAACTAAAACCAAACTAGGAGTTTGCTGGTTCATTAACAAAATGTAATTAACTGGCAATGAGTGAACTACATTCAGGACTGGTATCAGTAACACAACAGATAAACGATGATACTAGATACTAAAAAAATGTTAATGAAGACCTACAGATTTCTAAGCATCTTCCTGAACATTAAGATTAGTTATAATTAATCTCAAAATGTTCTAATCATACACATACACACAAGTAAGTGCGTGTTCTCTGCCTGCCTCCAGGCAGTGTGTGTTACCAGCACACCCCCTTTTTGAAGGGATAAAGCAGATTCCCCAAGCGCACATGCCTCCTGTGGGAGATTTGGATGCACATGCTGGCGAGGGAGCACCTGCTTGCTGTGCCCTATACACACACACACACATCTTTTCAAACTGACTCCATCTTTGTTTCAGAAGTCTGTTTGTAATTCACAGGTTACTGTTTGACCGGTCTGGTGGTTCTATTCCTCTTTCACATGATTAGGTTTAGGTAAATGCCTGCTCACATGGCTTTGTTTTTGATTCACTTATACCACTTACATTTCTATTTCAACAAGTGGTGTTATCCAAGCCATTTGCCAAGGGTGGACCACACACGTTTCTGAATTTCCAGCTTATTGATCATGAAATACATATTAGTGGACTAAGGCTCATCTTCTAAATATGGAAGACGTTAATTGTTTTAATTTTGATTTTGCCTTTTTTTCCTCTGCTCGAAGTGGTGCAAAACCAAAGCATCTGTCCTTAATATACAGCTAGGATACTTCAAATAACTTTCACCAGCCTGTTACTAGGAAGAGTCAAATAATAAAATAATTTATGATTGCCAAGAAATTAAGAAGCAGAATAGTTTGTGGATTTTTTTTAAATAAAAGACAAAATCTGGGCAGGATCGTTTTAAACTCTTAATATATTCTGATGTCGAAATGGCTGTGTGTGCTTCTGACCACTGCATGGTTCACTCAAACTGTAAGAGGATCATCTTAAACAGAGCCTGAGGTGAAACACAGTGCTGGTTGTTGAAGCAAAATAAGAAATTCACAGCCCGTATCAGTACTAGTCACTGTTAAAGGAAACTTGATTTATTTAGCTCTCAGATTTCTCTCTTTTCAATCTCTGAACATGTATCATCATCACTAGATAATTAGGCTGGTCTTATCCAAAAAGGAGGATAGGGAAAAGCTAAAAATGATGACAATGAAACATGCAAAGACATTTGAACAGTTATCATTACTAAATCAGTAAGACAAGAAGAAAAAGGAAGAGCAATAATCAGTCTTTTTATCATTTGTCAGTACCTGGAGAATCATCATGTGTAGGCTGCTCATTGTGATTGAAAGTGTGAATGCTACGGAGTGAACTTTTCTCAGATGCTGGAAGGTCACATTGCTATAGAGGGCTAAAATGCTTTGAATTTTCAGTTTAACAATGGAATTTGGTCTGTGACCTTAGTGTTGTAAATGCGTCTGTAAAAACAATAGATCTACAGTTAGAATGCAATACAACAGCAAAATCTGTGTGTCTTTGGAAAAAGGTCTGAGAAGAATACCGCTGTTTTGCCCGCGTCCTTTAGTCCTGAGACAAATATCTTCCTTTCTTTCTTCCTGCAAGAGCTCTTTCAGAGCAGGAATAGTAAGTAGGAAGCTAAGAACCATGCACTACTGTTACCCTGTCTTGAAGAGTTTACAGTATTGAGGATATTAAAGCCTAAAATGAATGGCCTTTTCTTGGATCTCCTAAAAGGTTCTTTGAGTAAAGTACTACAAGGAGAACTAACCTTCTGGGGAGTTGGTCTTCAGTGGGTATGCACAGCCAGGAGATCTGAAGCTAATCTGAAGCTAGAGCATAAGTGGGTGATGAAATTGGGAGGCTTGAGTACTCCATGCACAGATCACAGATGTGGGGATTTACATTCAGCTTGGGAGAGCAGATTTGGAGAAATCTACCATCTGTTCAGCAACGGATCTCACTGATACTTGCTCTTTCCCCATCGAGAAGCCTTCTTCCACCAGAATTTCCCGGAGGAGAAAGGGACTCGTTATCCTTCAGTTTGGAATTAGCCTACACAAATCACACGCTTACTTCAGTAGATGAGTGAGTTTCCTGACACATGACTAAGTAAATGTTAAATAAAGGTCTTATGCTCTGTGTGATAAATTAATGATTTCCTAAGCAATATTATTTCATTAATGTAAATTAATACAAATTTTTCTTAAGCAAATTCACCTGAGTACCCAAATCTCAGATATAAAGAGACAATCTTATAAGGTATTGGATATTGATGAATCCAGCTGGGAATGCTCAATGTTAATGAAAATTAGGCTAGAAGTTGCAGGCTTTGAAGATTATTTAGGTATCTCATTATCTAATTATGAGGTCAGTGTTTAGATAACTAGCAACATTATGATCAATGTAGTTAAATTTTAACATCTGAAGTTAATATTTTTAATAATAAATTGTTATATTCTAAGCAACAATAGATGTAAAATACATATATTCATATAAAGATGTAAAAATTACGTTGGATAGGTATTAGAGGTCTATTAGCATTAAGAATTTATGATTGGCCTGCTTCTTTCAGTTATCTTCATTTGAAAAATAGAACTAGTCATATTAAATACAGCCCTGAAGTTCAGAAACTGTACTAAGATCCGTCAGGATGCTTTTGAATTGGCTGTGCAGTCCCTGTGCAGAATATGAGATTGTTGTTAGTTTATTTCTTTTTTGAAAGAGTTCTTCATCAAAATGGCACACTGATAGCTTCTCCATCTATCCTAGAGACAGCAAGTAACTATTTTTATTATTTATGGAAATATTAAAATACAGATGGAGACACTCCCCCTATTTACAGAAAAAGATGAAAACAATCACTTCACAAATTCCCAGTGTGTGGACTCTGATAATACGTGACAAAACTCGGTTACCTCATGCAGTTCTGCGCATGTGTATGTTTGTGTGTTTTATAGGTGGTGGGGGGGAAGGCTTTAAACATCAGAATCTAAGTTGTTGATTTTATTATCTCCCAGAGGAACAAGAGCTCCTGCCCCGCTGCTGCGTGGCATGGAAACCTGCTGCAGCATCAGGAGTTAAGGCTGTCACCTCCTGCAGGGATGAGTTTGAGCCATTTTTTTCAGTTCTTCAAATAAATCAGAGCGAGGAATGAAGCTGGCGAAAAGGCACTGAAAGATGCTGAAAGTTAACCAGCACAGTTAAATGAAGAGTAGTGTTGCTTTTTTACAGTGTGGATTTGAGACACTGTAAAATCTGAGATAGAGCCCACTGAAGTGAGCTGGGGTTCTGTTGTTGTCCTCCATGGCCTTTGCCTCACCATCCTCAATATTTCGGCATTATGAGCAATTGTTGCTTTAATAGCTTTTGTGTAATTTGCATATAGACATTTATCCCTTGAGCAATTTTCTTTTATACTGTAGAAAAAAGGTGGATGGTGGCACGGTCATAGGATGAATGACAACTTGAGTGTATTACACTATAAATAAATAATAGCTGCAATCTTTAAGACAGAAAAATGGCAATTATTGCTTAGCCCTGTGGGGTTAGCATTCACTATGCATAGCACTTCAGAACTACTGAATTCTATGGCTAGTAAAGTAGGAAGGGTAAATTACTCCTCAGAAAATTGTTTTATTTAAATGTATATCACTTTCATTTAAAATACTTTCTTACAAGCTGTCT
Organism: Alca torda; assembly: GCA_008658365.1. Lineage (NCBI taxonomy): Eukaryota > Metazoa > Chordata > Aves > Charadriiformes > Alcidae > Alca > Alca torda. The sequence continues at coordinate 78,386,813 of CM018077.1, read as the reverse complement.
GCTCTTGGTAAGGGAAAATTCATGCAGGAGATAAATAGCTGGATAAATGTTATGCAAATGACAACAAAGAACTGTATTTCAACTGTGATTTTTTGTGAATAGATCTTTAGTGATATTGGAGGAATAGTTAGCTTTTGCAGAGGTAACATAAAATTTATCTTGGCATTGTTCCCCGTATCTTGAATTGCTGTGAGTGTGCTTGTCTTATGATAGATGTGAGAGTATCCTGAGAGAAGACAGTAATATCTACTGGCTCGCATGCCAATTTCAGAACACTTGTTTCTGTGCACTGCTGTAAATCTAATTAGACAGAGAATCTTGAACAAATAATTTCACCTCTCTGTGCCCATTTCTCCTCCCACCATTTTTTGTTTTCTCTGCCTGGATTATAAGACCTCTGCTAAAGCTTTTATTTATTTAACTATGATGTGGAAAGTGCCTGCAATTGTACTGAGCACTCGGCTCAGGTAGTGGTTTTGGGCATAAAAAGGAAAATTAAGATCCTGACTGCAAATCATTGTATTTCACCAAGTTCATGAGTGCTTGGTGAAACGAGCCATTTTTTGTCTGACTAATTCTTCCACTGATAGCAGAACAGGTGAATGAGGAAACTCCATGACTTTTAAAGAAAAACTTAACTCTTGTTTTCCTCAAATTAGTTCATTTTCAGTGACACTAAAGCAGGGTTATATACTTGAAGTCTCTAAAGGAAGGTGAAATTATAATGTAAGAAGAAATAGCCAGTATATTTACACAGTCAAGCATGTACAACCTCATCTGCTGTTCTGGGCTTGAAAAACATGTAAATGGAGAGATTGGAAAGCAAGAAGGATGCAGTTAAACCGAGATGTGCCCGGTTGAAATAAGAGTATTTGCAATAAGATCAACAAGGTAGATGTCCAATTCTAGACTAGGATTTACAACATTATAAATATATGTTTTATATATAATTATTTTTTTAAAGTTTTGTCTCATGTTAAAATATTGCTAATAACATTTAGATAGTTATAATACAAATCTTGAAATGCAGTACCATTGTCTCCAGAATTTTCCAGGCTATCCCGTTAATGTGACTCATAGGATTTTTTTTTTTTTGTAGCATAGTATCGTGGGATTCCTAGAGAAATTGCAAGTTTATAGATGACTGCATATACAAAAAAATATATGTGGAGTCTCTCATCTCACAGTCTTCACTCAAGAAAAGCCTTACCAAATATATTTGCCCAGATAGGAACTTGTAGCTGATAGCTGTAGGAAGTGAGAAATGATAGTATGAATCCTAATAGCTGTAGATCCCCCCTTATGCAACAGTATTTCCTAAAGCCACAATTGCCCAAAGGTGCTTGTACACAACTTTACATAAAGAAACACAGCAACGGAGTCATTCACAGTGTGTAAAGCTGACTGTGCATGAAGTCTGTGCAGAATGAAGGCCAGAGTGAATTGCTGTGCTGACGGTGTATCAGCCTCTGTGGCTGGTGTAAAACAAAACTAGTAAAAAAACTCAAAAATACTTTTCAAAACTTTTTATGTACCATATGGTTTATGGCTTTATTTTTTTCCGAGGTGTCATTCTTTTTCTTTTTTTCCCCTCCGTCTTTGTCTCTAATGTGGAATCAAAGTTTTATGCAAAAACTTGAAACATTATCAAGGTACCTCCCAAGAGCACCAGTGCTGGAAACCATTTGTCTTGCAGCTCTTACAAGATGCCAGCAAATATTGGACAACTTTTGGCTCACTGTTCAGGTACTTCTAGTCTTCCCCCAGGTTATGCCACTGAGGGTAGAAAATCTTTAATGCTAGTTTTGATAACAATTTTAATCACAAGATTTACAATAACAAAAATAAGTTACAAATCCACATAATCTTTTCAGTATATTTTTTTTTTACTTCAGAAAAGCAAAAATTATTGTTTAGAGGTCTGTTGTAGAAGAGCCATCTTCCATCTTCTTTCTTTGTTCCTCTGTATTTCAGATGTACTGATGTATTTCACACCTTTTCATTAAAAAGAAACTTGCCCTGTATCTTTACAGAAACATCGGATGATTCTCAAACAGGGATACTAGAAATTTAGTCTATTATTTTTAATACTGCATTTCAGACATGGGCATTATTATCCTGTGAATAAAATAAATGAAATTCCATATTCTGTAGATCAGTTCTTAATTCTGTTTTTAAAATTAAATAATTCTGTGTGTGGTCACACTCTCCTTAGACAAATACTGACTATTGGCTGAGACACAGTGTATCACTACTAATGAGAAAACATAACGGTAACTTTACACTAAGAACATCGCTAAATAAGAAGATTCTTTCAAGGTATTTTTAAAGCACCATGATTTTTTTATGTATATAATTCATATAAGTGAAGAGAAATTATAAACCTGATAAATTCATGCAGTCTTTCCAGGGATAAAAAGGAACTATGTAGATGGTGATACATCTTCTGATAATGCTGGCAAACTCATTAATGTACTGTGATATCCATTATATAGAACATCATAAAGATGAAAGCTATTAAATGAGAAAATGGTCTTGAGTTCTGTCTCAGTAAAGGAACTATGATTTATTACTCAAAATGATATAAGTAAAATGAAGGGTAAGTTGTACTTGTGACACATAGTGGGGGAAGTTCTAATCCTTGCTTAAGTACAAGCCAGTGCTCTGCCAGGTGCTTCAATGATAGAGTGACCATACCATCCAAAAGGTAGTTTTAGCCTTAGCACGTTTGCTGACTGACAGACCTATTGAACAGGATAAAAATGCAAAAAAAATGGAGGAAGGAAAGTGGTGGTAAATGGGCCTGACAGTGTGATATGCAAAGGTTCACCTTTTAAAGAGCCTTAAAAATTGTCAGTCCAGTGCAAGAGCTGTAAAATCAGAAACTTAGAAAATTAGTTTACCTTGACAAAATTTTCTCTAATCAGGAAACAATGTTTCATCCTTATTTCTTTCCTTCTTATCCTACTGTCTGGACTCTGGAATGATGTGTAGTGATTAAATATCACCAGCTTGTTATTGTCTTTCTTTCATTTTGCTTATGCCATCAGTATTGGGCATCTTTTCTGCTGACTGCCCTTCCTATTGCTCTCTGAGTGACCAGTAGAAAGCACCTGGTACTCAGATTCTCACTTTCTGCTGTGATGTACTGTGTGCCTCTCTTCTGTCATGTCAGATACTTGGAAAATGTACCTTTTGTTTCCTGAGTATTTTCCAAATGTTCACCATCTCAAGAAATGCAGCAGTGATCTTCAGTAGCTATGCAATACTTGTCACTCAATATGATGTTACCTTTTCTCAGTATCAGAGTCTGGAATTTCAGTGGGTTGTAAAGCCTCGTCCTTTAACCAGTCAATTTCCATTTTGCACACCTTATTATAGTGTATATATTTTGCAGCTGAGCTGTCAAACCTTACCAGTAGTTGCATACAGCGTTTAGGTTTCATCAGACCTTCTGTCCCCAGGTATATAAACTTTATCTAGCTTGTGATACTAGCTTTAAAATCCTCTGGGATTGTTGTTCAATGCTCATTTCAACAAAATTCAATCTTGCACAAACCCATTTCTTCCCATCATACATTAATAGGAAAATGATCACTTGTGTCACCTCCTTCTGGTGATATGATAAATCTTGAAGTGCAATTTTTAATTATTTTTTTTTTTTTCCCAGCCCACACTATTCCGCTTCTGAAAACTGTTGAATTGTCTGGAGACTTTGATACATGTTAGTAAGCAAAGATCTTTATACATGTTGGTAATCACCTATATGGTACTTGGAAGGCTGAGTCTTGCTTGCTGTATGTGGCATCCTTTTTGACTGTTCAGTTGTCTTATTCTCACCTGGCAGTGCCATGAGTCATAGCAGAAGTGTACAGTCATCAACAGCACATTTTAAAAAGTGTCATTAGTCATTTTATAATGTCTCATTATCAGAGTGCTTATCCATCCCCTTTAATTGTGGAATCATTCCATTCCAAAAAATCCACAGCCAGAAGCTCCTCTAACAGCTGAGTGTTTTCTCATCTTTAGCAGTCAAGGGTCTAAGCAGCATGGGCTTCTAGCTGCGCTTCAGTACTCTACTGAAGCATTCTCACATTCTTATTAAAGCAGATCTTCTGTAGTACGGCTTTGGTTAACAGTTCTCTTCACTCTGTCAAATGCCTTCTTGTGGGTTTTTGATCATTTTCCATGCTGTTTCAGTGTGCACACATCCTATCAAAGACTCACAGACCTCAACAGAGTAGGAGCAAAGCTGAAGAGAGAATGCACTTTTCTTAGAAATCCTTGGTCAGTTCGTACATTCTTTGGCCTGGCTTTGCTCTTAGAGGGCACGATATTCACCAATTTATCACTAAATATGACAGAACTGCAACCACGCACATGCAGATAGTATATGCATGTGCACGCAGACTGTGCTTCTGTCCTCCTCACCCAGGTTCCATACTGGTAAATGCAGTTTCCAAGACCAGTCTCTGCTGTGCTCAAACTCTTCAAGATTTGCTGCTGTTCTGTAATACTTCTCTTGTCACACCCCAACTTACTATAAATGTTATTTGAATACAAAAAAATTAAATATGAGCAATTTGCACAGAAAGATTTTTGGTCTTTGAGTAGGCAGGAAAATGGAAAAAAGAGTGAAGCAAAGTTAGAGGATTTTGATCTACAGGATTATCTTTACTTCCAAACAAGAATTTTCTCTACACTGAGGAACAACAGAGACTACCATTATATGGAGATTTTTTCTTCTGTTAAGATACTTATATAAAGTATACATAAGAGATTAGTTTCACATCTATCTTAATTATGTCTTCATATTTGTTGCTTTTCTTTTGCAGCAATGATTCTGACTTTTTGTAATCGCGAACTTACCAATTTTTCTACAATAAGTATTTTGTTTGCTTCCTTTTCTTTAGTATGTAATGTGAACACAACTCAATGTGATAGATCATTTACGGAAGCCATAGGTCTAAGTGAAGCAGTGTCTAGGGAGTATGACACAAAAATTCTATTGAGATTTTTAGTATATTCTATACAAATAGACCAAGTTATTTTGGATAGAATAACTCTTCTCTGAATCTTATTGTGCTCAGATCCTGCTATGTATTTTTGCATGTTAATTTCCCTGTGCTCTTGAACAGTCCTGCACCTGCACCTGCACCTGCACCATGCGTTCAAACCAAAGCATGAACATCCTCCTGACTATTTTGTAGCATTCATACAAGTGTTGGTAAAAAGCAAAAGGAGTTGGGTTTAGTGGGGGGATTACAAAAATGAGTGGTTCATGTGAAACTGAACTCTAGCATAGATAGGTTAGACTGGTTTGGCATTATAGGGGCTAAATCACTAAATAAACCCCTGGAAGCTTTGCTTTTGACTTTTGGTAGTTACGTTTCACCCAAGAAATTTGATATTTCCTTTTGATCACAAAAGTAAAATATAACTCTGGAAACAACAAAAAAATAATTTTAATAAATTAAAACTTTTTGGTTAAAGGATCCCCCCCCAAGAATTCAGTCAGTCCAGATACAGGCTGTGTTTCTTTTTTGTTTGAAAATGATAAATCTCTGTGTATAATAACTGATTTATACTTTGCAGTGCAAACAGGTTTTTTTCTCACCAGATCCTATCTTTCCTCCCCCCCAAAAAAGTTACATAATTTCAGGGTTTTTTTAAGTGCTTTGTCAATATTTGGGGGAAGAACAGGATAAAGCTCCTGAATGTTATACTTTAAGCACAGAACAATTTGAAATTTAACGCATATTTCTAACATACAGTAAGGAAAGGTAATATTCCTCTAGTTCTTAAATAATCCATGTACATTTTTTTTCAGACTAGAGCCCTTTATTAGCTGAATAGAATGCCATCATGTCTTCAGGCAACTTGTATTATATATTCAATGACTGTAGTTTAAGCTAAAACACCAAGATTAAGCTCTTCAAAACAGCCTAAGGGCTTTAATCTCATTATATTCAGGATGAAGAATTTCACTGGGATCTGGATCCCTAACTCCCTCAGGTGTGTTTAAAATACTATTCAAAATTCCCATTTTATGAAAATCAATTGGAAAAAAGGTTGCCTTAAGGGCTATAAATTTATTGCCTACCACCTATTGTGGTTTCTAGGTCACATCTGATAAATTGTAACTTGAATTACCTGCTTTTTCGTTTAATGTCAGATAACTGTTCAATTGGCCTTTTTTGCCATCACTAGGAAACTTTATGCAAATGAGGCATCCAACAGGTTTACTTACGGTGGAGCTAAACTACAACTCCAACTTAGATTTTTTTGCTTTTTGCTGGCACTCGTTAAAACACTAGAATATAGTTAGGATAATTTTCCTATCTTGGTTTGAATTTATTAGAGATGATATGTTCAAAATGAAATTGATTTTTAAATATTAAATGTGCACATGTCCCCGGAAAGATGATCATGTCTAAAAATCAGATATTCTAGTAAGTGAGTAAATGTAAAAGAAAGCACCAGCCCTCAAGCTTTTGCTAATGGCACTGCTCAATCACCTTACAGTAGGGAAGTTTTTAATATATATTGTTATCAGCTAGCCATGAGGTTTAGGTCTGTATTCTGAAAAGGCTCTTAGGATGGCACATGCTTAATGTTACTTCTCTGAAGGTGAATGGGGACTAGCTTCTGGTATAAACAAGAGAGGAGAACAAAACCAATCTGCAGCCCCTATACCTGTGGAGGGTGAACCCAGAGAGATAAACTGTTGAGCAACGAACATGCACATCACATTTCTTTCATCTGAGCCACCAGTTAGTTCTCTTATGGTAATAGTGTTTGCTAAGTCTCCTAGTTTTTCCATCCCTTAACATATATAAGTTTTTACCAACGTGTCATTAAAAATACTCCTCTGTAAGCAGGAGTTGTTCTGTGGTGGGCAGTTTCTAAACTATGGAGACAGATGAGTTTTAAGACCTTTTCGTTCTCTTAGGAGATAGATTCTGAACCACAAAATGCAACATCAACAAAAATTTAAAATGTAGAGGCAAACAATTTAAGTAAATATTTGATGAAATCTTACTCATGTAAGAACAGCTAGGCAATGGTAAATGTTGACATTATTGTGGGATGGAAAACAGATATTAGCTATTAGATGTAGTTCAGAAATAATCTTTTAGGTCATATCTTGATGCAAAGACAAAATTTAAGTCACCAGATGCACTGTCATTATGTCTGATTTTTTTTTCCACTGCTGCAATCAGTCTTGAAGAGGTTCATACATAAGTCAGCATAGAAGCCTGAACTTTCAGATATACCAGATAGCCCTTTTATGATCTGACAGAATAAAACATATTAAAAGTAAATGTAATTTGTCATCAAAGGCTCAGATAGCAAAGTACAGTGTACTGATATTGAAAATTTATGTTTCTTGTATTGCTAAAGGTAATTATCAGAAAATTACACTTCATTTAGTCTGTGTACTGAAAAGAAGCTTTAGGAGACATTTCATTTCGCACTATATCCTTTTAGCAGCAAGAGAACTGAGTACAGCTAACCTAACATCTCACAAATTATAATAGGTTTTCCAATTTGTATGAATAAAAAATGTGATGAAGTTGTAATAAATGCAATTATCTCTCTGACTTACGAGCCATTTAATGTTTTCTGAGGTCTAATTCAAAGATTTACATTCCTTTCATTTTTAAAGTGTAGTGCTGTTTATTCTAACTATAAAACATTGGTATCCAGAATAAAAAAATACTCAAATAAAATTTGATCAGACATGCAAAATGAGGTGTTGCACCTTTTTTTTTTTCTGAATTAGAGAAATTTGCTGGTGACGCTGTTGACATGTCACTTTGGACTTGATCCTGGACAATATTTCTCCATCTTTTCGTAAGGAGAAGGAACAATTGTGATGTTATAAGTGTAGGCACAGTTTTTGTGATCAAAGTGATAAGGCCACAGCTTTTATGCTCATGAAATGGTGATCTTCACACAATGAATTTTCTCTTTTATTAATCCATCACGCTGTTAATGCTGAGAACAGTTAGAATGCTCTACAGGGTTCAATAGGGAGTACTATGGTTCAACACAAGTGTCTTAAAGGCCAGTTACCCATATGTCTCTCAATTTCTAGGAAGCCATGCACTGTGCTGACAGTCCAACCCATTATATCAGTTGTTACAAGTCACCTTCTAGCTGACATCCATTACTTTGTAGTTTCTGAAGCATTGCATGCTTTGTTCAGTTTTGCTCTTTTCATTGAGACTGTGTGGTGTAGTAGCTTCCCTCCATTTTAGGTCATAGAAACACTAATATGAACATGATTATCTTTAAGCACTTTTAGTGAACTTCATGAAGCACATTTTTCATGTACTGCAGTCTTAAAACTACCTCACATTTTTTTCTCAGTAGTATAATAATAAATCTAATGCTGCTGTCCAAAAATATGCAGGTGAAAGAGATCCCTTCTGTTCATTGCCTCACAGATGGGATTTCTGTTAAGAATCTTTTCCAGTCACCTGCTACAATTCTGAAGAATTTAATCAGTTCCATAATTCTTAGCATTTGCAGTTCTTCAACTTACCACTTCTTTCTTCTTTCTTTCCATTTCTAGGTCCCTTTTTACTTACGTAACTTCATTAGTAGTCACTGGGGATTATTACAGATGCAAGTCAGAACTACATATCAGCACTCTCCTCTTCTCTGAATCTAGACATCCCTCCACAGGAACCAGGAGAAGCAGGGGCATATGCAGGTAAGATAAGATCTGTGCAGGCATCTGGGATGCAGGGTCTTGAGGTACATTACAGAGTGCACCCCTGAAGTGTAAACTCAGCTACTGAGAAGTCGAATATGGAGCTTATGAGGACAGTAAGTGTTCCGTATTATTGTTATTGAAAGAAATGTCTTATGTGGTAAGAGAGCAGGATGGTTAAAGTCAGGTTATGCAACATTTTTCTGCAAAGTTGGATCTCATGTTGCCTAGAGGAAACAACATCCCTTCCACCTCGTCCAGGGAAATTAGACTGAAGCATGAGTCGTGTCTTCTGTGGAAATTTCTATGGATAGCTTTTCCTCCTACATAATGGTTGAGTCGAATAGTCAAATACTTATGGCTAAGGAATACAGTAAGTGTGGGCATATTCTTGTTGAAGTTTTCAGCTTTGCATGAAATAATTAAATATTCATTTAATCAGAAAGAGAATAAGAATGAATTTCTTGCCTACTGGTTAGGGAGGAATAATAAGAATTGCAGTCTAGTCCTTTGTTTCAATAATAACTTAATATGAAATTCTTTCATATAAAACCCATAAGCATTCATTGGAAAAGGAACTGTAGCTCAGGTCTCTCCTTCTGTTATGAGGCTAGAGTAATTCTCATGACATCGGTCCATTTCTGATCCAATAAATTTTTAATTATATATGCATACTGAAAATTTCAACAAGGCAAAATTAGAAAGCCCATTCCCACCTTCACAATACTCTATAGTTTGTTGATGAGCACATATACATTAGAGATTCAGGTGAATCATACAGAAAAATATATTTGAGCTAGTTTCCACACCTCCTGGGCACTGAACTCCTGGATTAAAATATAGCTCAATAGATCTTCTTGCTCAGGTTTTTTCATTCCGATCCTGTAGTTGCTACAGTGTATATGCCAAGCAAAGTATCATGAAGTCCATATAACTACAAGAGCTAGTTAATAGTTGTCAGTGAGGTATGAAGTATATAGCCACTCCAGATTTACACAATCAGCTTTTTGTTAGAAATGTAGGGAACTGCACTTCACAAATGTGAATGAAAGAGATACTAAACTCAAAAGCCTGTCAGACTACCTTCAAACAACAGAATAAAGAGTATAAACATATATTCTTCCTTTATCTTCCTTTACCTTTCTCTCTCACCTTCCCTGCCCACCCACACCCAAACACCTGTTTCAAAGATCTCTGCTAGGTTTCGAAAGATGCAGTTTTTGACATGCATGGATTCACCTGAGGGACTGAGGGCTATGTTTAGGTAGTGGTGAAATGTTTATCCACATTGACTTCTAAAGTTCACTTATTGACAAGATACAAAATCAAAAGGAAAGAATGCATATTTCTCCATGATATGAAGTGAGTTTCTTAAGCATTCGTCTTTTGTAACAGCTACATAGCTTGCTCCATTATGTTTAAACAGGCTATGCTTTTACTTGAAGTTAGATAAGAAATTAGGTACTTAGCTGAGTCAGGACCATAAATCTTAAAAGAAATTTAGTATTATTGTCATTGCTTAAGCAGTTGGTTGTTACCCAACGAGCATTAACTGTATTTTTTATGCTGATGGTGATGCACTTTAGGCAGATAATTAAAGAAGAGCTTCAATTTTCATTATACGCTTAAGTATCTTCTCTTCTCAATCCAGATTAGATTTAATAGAGCTATTTGCATGCACATTTGATGGATGTGGAGGTTTGGCATGCAAACAAATTGACATTGTTAAAGTTATTGACTGACTTACCCTGTATTTCCTTATTTTATTGAGCTATTGAAATATTGTCGGCACTATAACAAGCCTTTTAGCTAAGTGCTAAACTTGAATCAATAAGTTTATTACTGTACTATTCATAGAATGACTAAACTATACAGATCTTAAGGGACTTTCACTGAATTTATGAATTAATAGTATAAGTTTTAAATGACAAATTACCATTTGAATGTTAAAGTAAACAACAAAATCTTATCTGAATAGATGTGTAAGACCAAACCAAAATAAAAAAGGTGGTTTGTGTTTGAATTTAACAAATAGAATCCTTTTTATACCAACAGTTTACAATTCTCTCAGAAACAATTATGCAAAGTTTGCATGAGAGCGGTTTAAAGAACTGCTCATCCATGTGGCAAGTTCATTGTGCAAAAAGTAATAGGGACATCTGTACATCTCAGCTTTACAAAAAGGATATAGCACTGGATTTATTCTGATGCATGCTAGTGGACAATTTTGGCTCTTGGTTTTTAAGACTTTTATACTTCTGTTTTAATAGGGTAAAACAGTGATGACGAAAAGAAAGGCTTGGAAGAACCCTTTAAATAGGGTTCTTTAGAGAGACTTTGTAAAGAGACTTCACAAATTTATCAAAGGAATTTAAATGTTCAGTACTCACTAGTCTCTCTGACTGACATGAGAAACATTGTTTGTAAGGATATTGCACTTGTTGACATTTTGGGAAGATTATTGCTGATAAGAAAAAGTGGAAGTTACCGAGTGGCATCAAAGTCACAAAAGTGAGATGGTTCAAACCAAAGAACACTGAAATAAGGTAATAAGGTGCATAAGTTAATAATGACATGTCTCACTGAGGCAATTTTGTACACTTTCCAAACTGATATGTACAATTTCCTGAAAGTGATCCATCCGCTTGTCATTCTGTAAAAGCTATATTAATTTCAAGAACAGAAAGTTGTAAACTGGAGGGGAATGTTTCTGTGAACTATTTTATCTAATTATCTTTCTAGTGAAATTAATTGAATAAAACATTCCTCTGAACAAACACTGTAAGATGTAGATGCAGAAGTATCTCTGTGGAATATCTCCATTGTATTTCTCCTCAGCAGTGTGTTAAAGCAGATTAACATCAAAATTTCAATGACAAATAGCAAACATTTTTTGTTTCTTTTCCCAAAATGCTTTAAAGACAGGACTTTAAGAAAACATGAAGTTTACGTAATTGGATTCAACGAATGCAGAATTTCATGTATAAATCTGGAAAATAATTCTGAGTATTTAAAAAAAAACACAAAGCAAAAAAGTAGCAGATAAAAAAATCATAGACTAGAATCATAGAATAGTTAGGGTTGGAAGGGACATTTAAAAGTCATCTATTCCAAATTCCCTGCAATAAGCAGAGACATCTTCAACTAGATTGGATTGTTCAAAGCCCCATCCAACCTGATCTTGAATGTTTCCTAGGAATGGGGCATCTACCACCTCTCTGGGAAACCTGTTCCAGTGTTTCACCACCCTCATTGTAAAAAATCTCTTCCTTCTGTCTAGCCTGAATCTACCCTGTTTCAGTTTAAAACCATTACACCTTGTTCTATTGCAACAGGCCCTGCTAAACAGCTTTTCTCCATCTTTCTTATAAGCCTCCCTTTAAGTTCTGAAAGCCCTCAACAAGGTCTCCATGGAGCCTTCCCTTCTCCAGGCTGATTAACCCAAACTCTCTCAGCTTGTCTTCATAGGAGAGGTGTTCCAGCCCTTTGATCATTTTTGTGGCCCTCCTCTGGACCCAGTCCAGCAGGACCATGTCCTTCTTATGCTGGGGAGCCACAGAGCTGGATGCAGTACTCCAGGTGGAGTCTCACCAGAGCCATCTTATCTGCCTCAGGAAACAGCCCTGTGCACCGAGATCTGCTGCTCCACCGTGGAATGTGCTGGCTCTGGAGAAGCTCCCCTCTGCCAGGATTGCTTATGAATTCTGGAGAAAAAAAGAAATATGCTGAAAGAATGATAGGGTGCACCCTCAGCAAGTTTGCTGATGACACCAAGCTTTGTGGCATGGTCAATACACTGGATGCCATCCAGAGGGATCTGGTGAGGCTTGAGAGGTGGGCCCATGCAAACCTCATGAAGTTTGACCAGGACAAGTGCAGGGTCCTTCATCTGGGTCGGGGCAATCCCAAGCAGAAATACAGGTTGAGCAAAGAATGGCATGAGAGCAGCCCTGAGGAGAAGGACTTGGGGGTGCTGGTGCATGAGAAGCTCAACATGAGCCGGCAATGTGCACTCGCAGCCTAGAAGACCAACTGGGCTGCATCAAAAGAAGCGTGGCCAGCAGGTTGAGGGAGGTGATTCTGCCCCTTTACTTCACTCTCACGAGACCTCACCTGAAGTACTGTGTCCAGCTCTGTGGCCACCAACATGAGGACATGGACCTGTTGGAGTAAGTCCAGAGGGGGGCCACGAAGATGATCAGAGGGCTGGCGCACCTCTCCTATGAAGACAGGCTGAGAGAGTTGTTCAGCCTGCAGAAGAGAAGGCTCTGGGAAGACCTTATAGCAGCTTTTCAATACTTAAGTGGGTCTACAAGAAAGCTGAAGAGGAACTGTTTACCTGGGCATGCAGTGATAGGATGAGGGGAAATGGTTTTAAACTGAAAGAGGGTAGATTTAGATATTAGGAAAAAATTCTTTACTGTGAGGGTGGTGAGGCACTGGAACATGTTGCCCAGAGAGGTGGTAGATGCACCATCCCTGGAGGTTTTCAAGGCTAGTCTGGATGGGGCTTTGAGCAGCCTGGTCTAGTGGAAGGTGTCCCTGTCCATGGCAGGGGGTTGGAACTAGATGATATTTAAGGTCCCTTCCAACCCGAACAATTCTGTGATTTTATGATTCTGTGAATGAAAGGTGCGAGTACCAAATTTATTATTAGATGTACTTTTTTTTCTCTTAGAAGGTGTTGAGAGCAAAATTCATTACCTCAGACAAATGCAATATTGTTTTAGGGAACTAAAGGACATATGTTTGAAAGCAGTTAGGCTTTCTTGCTCTTATTCTTGGAAGGCACAAATTCATGGATGAAATTCTGTTCATTCCCTTTCATTCCCTTTCTTTTTTCCTAAGGACTAGTAAAAATCCCTTTGACATTAGAAGATCGCTTCATATAGGTTCTATATCTATATGGAAATAGTGAGAGTGTCTTCTTTTCTATCAGTTAGATATTGGTTAAAAACTTATCTACGCTGTGGGTTTAGTTCTATGAGATGTTTGTCAGATGTTTCATTTATAACAAAGTGTAATACTAGATAGAAAAACTGACCAACTAATCTAGGACTCACAGGGATGGATGGACAGTAGATTCTTCATAATGAAAAGCATAGTTTCTTTTGTAGTAATTGCTTGAGGAAAAGTAATATTGAAAGCTTTTCCTAGTGAAAATAATATAGAAAATGAAGTAAGTTGAAGATACGCTTTCAAATTTGATTAAAAACAACTGAGCATTACCTTGAAATATTGGGGGGAAAATGTGTTTGATATGAATGCTATTCTGTGTGGTTTTCCGTATTTTTATGTAACTGTATTGATCTTGATAAAAATGAAATGAAAACATACAAAGAAGAGAAGTTATTAAAGGCTAAATTCATAATGTTTATCTGTAGTTTCTTCATCTGTCCCTTACAGCTACAGCTGTATTCTGCTGTAGAAAACATTTGCTCTACATGTACTCCAAGATGTGGGCCTGTACTTTTAAGGCATGTTTAGTAGATGTAAATTGCACATGAAATGTCAGTCTTTAAGAAGTTAGATAAATCAGGATACACTTCTATCAAAACTACTATCAGTGAGTTACTGTAAATGCAGTAATACATGAGAAGAATCTAATAAAATGGTTACTTGTAATGCATTTATCTGCATGATAGTAGATATCTTTGATTGTACAGACTGCTAATCCACTTTATAGGTGTTATTTGTTGATTCACTAATGAGCCTCTGAGACAACTTTTTCAAAAAGACAATAACACTTCATGAAAAAACATATGTTGATTTTAACTGTCTTCAAAACATTTTTCTCTATGGAGTAATGCAGAAAAATATAACAATAACTGAATTGTTTACCAAGCTACAGGTTATCTGTGGTGGCTGGATCAAAGGAATATAGGTGCGATCCTTCCTTCATTTTCTTTCCCCAGTGTTTTTGCTGTTCCAGTGCCATTAATAAAAGGGAAGTCACACGCTAAATGTGATGAGTTCTTGACATTATTTTCTTCCTACTGATATTCAAGATGAAATTGTAAAGATGGTCTTGAAAAAGAGAGAAAATTCTGCAATACTCATTAAGAGGCAGAGGAAAAAATTCTCAAATATTAATTAAATATTATAATGAAGTGATTTTCCCATGCTTAGCTTTATTTTTGTGTTTCATTTCCAGGAACATATTGTTGTAGTAAAACTGATATTAACTAGAAAAATGAAATGTAACGTAACCGAAGCAACTAAGGGAAGCTGCCACTGCTGCTAAAAGTCCTCTATACAGCCCCAACCATATTTCATTAATTATAGAGAAATCGTAACTACACATGATTAATCTAAGATTGAATCAAGCAACTAACTACTAGACATTGTAGCTTTGTTAATAAGCAGGATATTTCTATCAAGAGAATGATGAATGTAGGCCTGGTCATCAAACCGAGAAAACCACCTCTGCCAAGATTAGAGGAGAAGGAGGTAAAAGCTAGTTTCAGCAGCGGGAGATTGAGACCACCAACTCATTGACCACCTACCCAAATGATACCACCTACTTAAAAGAGATCAATGGATGAAGAAGACAGAGTCTGCATACTAATTTACATAGGAAGCGAAGAAACCTTGACCAATCATTAAAGAGAATAACAATGAATATGTATTAATCGTTAGAATATATAATAAACAGTGTATAAAAAGGGAAATTTTTGAAACTAAGGTGTGCTCCCTTGGAACGAGCACCCCATTTCTGCTCATTAATGGGATAAACTTGTAAATACGTCTGCTATGTGTGTTATTGGCTTGCACGCTGGGTAAAGAAAGCAGATTTGGGACAACAATATCAGCAAGTAAGGTTTCCAAAAGCATACCTGTGCCTTTGAAAGTCAAATGCCAGATGCTCAATATCTATACAAACCATTCCAGTGCTATTCATTTAAATGCAACTGTAAGAGCTTATATTTATCTGAAGATTTTCACAGAACTTTATTCTCTCAGAGAAAATGTCTTGTGCGGACATTCAATCAGGGAAAAGAAGCAATTTACTTTGACTTATTGAGTCAATCACAATCAACGGGTGCATCTTGAAGATGTACAATCTATAAAGCAACATTTTTAGAAAAATATTTGTTGAATATATTTGAATAAACAATTCATTAGGGAAAACTATGGTCTGCACACAAATTATACATGCAGAAAAAGACGTTTAAGTATCTAATAAAAAATTTGCTAGAAATTATTCCTTCTTCTATATTAAAATCTAATATTTCCTTTAAAATTATTTTTTGTTAACTCATTTCCACATAATTATGAGTCCCATGATTTTTTATATGGGACTAGTATTTTTTTTATATGATTTTACACACTATACTGATTTTTTAAGTGGTCTTAAAATATACTTGAGATATATACCTTGCACGTGTTACAGTTTATTATTAAAATATTTTCCATCTAAATAAATAAGTTGATGCTGTGGTTCTTTATTGTGAATAGGTTCTATTCAAATATGTGCATTTATCATTTAATTCTCAGTTTTAGTACTTACTGAGTGCACTTGTGTTGTGTGTTCCTCTTTGTCGAAAAACTCAGTTGTAGTTATACATTTTAACCCTGAGCCAGTCAGTGGAGTATAATACCAGTGTCACAATCTAAAAATAAAATACCTCACATTAAAACAAAGGATAAGGAATCAGGGAAAGAACTTTGGCTGTAGTCACAGATCTTTCACAGTAAATGACAAATCAGAGTGTAAAATTTTGTGTTGGCCACTTACTGAGTAGACAGCTGGTACAAAATACTCACATAACAGTATCTGTGCACCTCCTGTCACCAAATTCCACCAGGCCAAATAGGTTGGATGCTAGCAAAATGATGCCCATACTCATTTTCACTGATAAAAATAAGCAAAAATAAGCATTGTTCAAAAAAATACAAAATTATTTTGAAATTTGGCGGGGTTTTTAAATGATTTTTATGTTGGCTGTTCTGCTTTCAGAACTATATTTGGAATTTTTTTTTTTCTTTTCTTCTGGGTTATGTCATCAAAATGACATTTCTCATTATCTTTGTGATTTTTTATTAATAAGAAAGATCCTTGAGGTTAGCTTGTCTTGGCGGAGATGGAAATATAATCTAATATAGAGATAATAAACTGGCTGCACAAATCTGTTTCCCAGCATAATAAGTCTTTCCCTTTTGTGATGTATAGAGTGATATATTGCCCTCTTAATTCAAGCTCTGGAAATGTTTACTGACCTAACTTACCTGCTGCAGAATGTAACAGAGGAAAATTTCAAAAAATATTTATATTGTCTGAGTCATCTGGAAAGCTTAATTAAAGGAAATCCATCAGGCCCACTTCATTCTTCAAAAAGTGATTAAACACACTTTGCACTCTGATAATTATGCTATTCAGACCTTTTCTAAAATAAATTGTAGACAGAAATTATTATGCTTTAAAAGAAAAAAAAGAGAAAGCCTTCTGAAAACTAGGAAAAAATAAATTAATGTATTTCCAGATAGTTGCAGATGTCTGGTTTGTATCAGTGAATTGCTATCTTCTTTTTTATGCATTTATCTCATATTCTTAAAAGTTTTTGTAAGACCTCAAAAGCCAGGTCACAAAAAAGAAGATGACACGGAGTCTGAAAGAGTTTATGAACCTATTTCAGACCGTAATGAAGTCAATGAAAAGCATCTTAGTGACCACAGCAGACTTTGCATCATTCCCTAATGAAATTGTGATGTATTATCTAGGAAGCATAAGACTTTAAACTTGAAATTAAAAAAAAAAAAAAGTATGGAATATTAAACATGAGGGTGGCTTATATCTGCCAAAAACCCCAAGATGCATTATGAAATGTACCTTATCATGACATTTTTGCTGACTTGTGTTTTAAATAGTATGCCTGTAAGTCAATAAAGGAAGGAAACTGACTGAGCTGGTGGTACAAAGTATATAATGAGAATGAGACTTTAACTACCAGACAATCAAGGTCTGATCCAATTCTCATCAAAATCAATATGAAATGTATCTGTTACCTTATAATTTCCTTTGTTGAATGATGAGGTCTACAGAGTTGCAACAATAAGGTTTTGCTAATGATGTTGGAGACGAGACTGTCAGTTAATGTCTGTGAAGATGGGCGCCACAGTCCTGCAGCAACAGCTGAGACAAACAGTTCAGAAATCTCTAGACAGGCTTACAATGATATAAAAGTAATAGATTAAATAGAACATTTATACTTCACAGGAACTAATTTGATGAACACCAAAATCTGAATGCCAATTATTTATCACTTGTTATGCTAATTAATCACAGTTTGCCACAGGTTTGCTCTGTGGACTGACAGAGAAAATGGTTGTAGGCAAGGACAGTGTTTTCCAGTCAAATTGGTTTTAGGATCATGGATTAATGTTACTGGATGAACGTCCTGTGAAGGAGAAAGATGATACTACAATATGCCCTGTTGAAAAGAAACAACTTTCACAAACACGAAGATCCTGCAGTGAAGATAGCCTGTCTACAATATAAAGCAATGTTATCTGGTAACTAGATGATAATTTATTAGAAATAAGAGAAAATATGAACATACATGGCTATCAAACTCATAGATGTCTCTAATGTGGCTCAAGAGATGCCTCTTTATGAAGTCTCTGGAAATCTAAGGAAACTGATTACGAATCCCTGATTATGAAGATGAGATTATATTTTCTCTATTCTCTACTTGAAAAAATTTCTGGATCTCTTTTATGTTCTACTAACTTGTAGAACATTGCTCTGGCCTACTCAAAATCTGTCAGCGAATATAATAAAACCAAAACATTTGCTCATCTGAACTAAGCAATGTAGTATTTGGAGATGCTCCAGTTGAGACTGAGTTTTGTTTTCCTTTTTATTTAAGCTGAAAAGCTAAGTAGACAGGTAGAAGAAAGAATTACTTCCTGTCCTCTGTGGAATTTAGCATTAATTTTAGTTTGAAGGTAAAGTAATTTCCAGGTGCCATTTTTTAGGAGAGTATTAAGGTACTTCACCAAATCAGATCAAAGCTAAAGATGGCAAGAATCTTTTTGGTTACTTTTTTAACAAGGCATCTTGTTTTATAGAGCTCCGTGATGCACTATGACTGAATTTCATGCAAACAGTTCTGGAAGCCAAGTTTTTAATAAGGATTGAAATACTGAGTGTAGTTCTTATTTTAGAAAATCTAGTTTTGCGTGAAAAACAAGCTGACTTTCTTTCCAACATATGACAAGCAATTTAACTCTATGTTCTTAATCATTAGATAACCATATTCTTGTCCTTGTTTCTCTTTATTGGGGTGTCTCTACTTAATTACCTTTCAAAATAGATAAGTAACCAGAGTCAAATCAAGTCTTTATTTAATACGATTTAACCAACTTGAGTTATTTTGTATACTTATGTTTCGATCTAATTCCCTAAATTGTTTCAACCCTATATGAGCACCTCATCTTTTTGGGCTTGTATTGGTGATGAAAGGCTCCCTGAGTGAAAAGCTGAATCTTGAATCCAGCTTAGTTCTTCCACCACTTGAATGACCTGAAAATTTTCCTGAAGTGATGAAATTTAACTGAAGTTGAGAAAGAGGAAGAAGAATTACATTAAAAAAAAAAGAAAAAACAGTGTATGTAATCACGAAACACTTGTTCCAGAACAAAAAGAAGCATATAAGTGGGTAACTACTAAAGCATACTTTGAGAATTTTCCAGTGCACTTTTTCTGTTGTCAGAAAACTTATAGAGGATTGTGTTTCCACCCCAGGCCTGGTGATCTACCGATATGTTGTCAGCTTTGTTATGCAGGACCTCTATTAACTGGATCATACATGCTATAATTTTGACTTTGTATCACATTGAAGTAAAGAGATTGGGAAAAAATGTGGGTCACATTTGACAGATGCTGTCTGCATTTACATGAATTTTAATGACACTGGTGTAAAACAAAATGGCAAGGACCCATTACACTCTCACAAAAAACAAGTGGAAACAAAATTTGAGAGGCTTTTGGACAAAAGTGAATTACAGGCATCTTTCAAAGTCTTGAGGTCACACAGTCCCCTTTCTAATGGCATTTGTTTTTTTAAAGTATTTGTCATTAATTTGATTTTTTTAATTGATCTTTGAAGTACTTGAGGTCAACTACTCATCTGCTGTCTGATTTATTTTTATAGGTTGAAGGGATCATATCTGCAATACTGTCGCATGTTTAAATTGCTTGTGTAAGCATGTGAAAACTCTCAAAGTGCTAGACGATGGTTCATGAATATTTATTTGTGTTAGCTTGTCCCTTTCCCTCTCCTTGCTTCAGTAGTTTTCATGTCTGTACAAGGGGGCTGAGAAAATATATCTGCCTGGATTGAACCACCACTTACGAGAGTGTGTTGTTTGTACGCAGGTGTACGTGTGTTTACACACCTAGTTGGTGCAATTAGTGCATACACTTAGTGGGAAATTTTACTTTTGCAATATAAAAATCTTTCCTTCATAGAAACAGTGAGTCCCTCAGCTAGAGAATGGGCACATTATTGTTGTCTTAAATTACAGATACTGAAATAAGCATTGTCTGGTACACACTGTGTAACAAGGGGCACCTGCAGAATGAAAGCTGGACAAAAGAAGGAGTGTGGAGTAGGCAGAAAAAAAGGATGAGGTATGAGACTCCTCATTGCCTTTGGTTCTTCCACAGCTGGGCTTCAGTCCCTCCGCTCCTCCCTTGCTCACTCTTAAGTGCTATAGGGATTAGTGAGGCATAGAAACCTGTCACAGATACTGGATCCAATAACGTGGCCGGAGAGTCGTAATTGCAGTTGCAGTCTTCAGTGGAAGTTGGCAACAGTAATGATATTTTCCCAGGCCTGCTTTTCTCTGACTCATTGGGATTAGCATTGTTAACTAGCAACAGCACAATTTCAAAGTAGATGAAAGGGAAAAGTCTAGTGGTCTAGTGATTATAGCATACTTTTGAAAGCGCAGAGAGAAGAGTTTCAGTTCCCCTAGGTAGGTGTCCCCATTTTCTAAAAGAGCAGAGGATGCTAGGGAGAGGAGGAAGGCAAAATATATTTGAAAGTAATTATATATTTCATAAATGCTAGCAGCTAGTGGACACGGCATTTGGCTTTCTAGTGCTCTCAAGATTGGCAGGACTCTTTTGCTATCAGAATCATGCCTAAGAAACTTAAGAATATACTTTTCTGATTGAAAACACTGTCAAGAATTAGAGGCCTCCTTAGCCATTCATCCCCGCCAAAGCAACTCTCGCTGAAAGAATTTTTTTGCCAGTGTAAAGATGACATCTCACCTGAAATCCAGGCAAATGTGTGATTTTTTTTTAACCATGTTCCTGAGTGTCAAGAGTTTCATTGATGTCTTGAAATCCTGTTCTGCAGACAGAAAGTTAAACTTTTAGAAGAAACAAATCAACCATATAGCTTTTCACAAATTAGTTTTGCTGCATTATGCCTGATAAAGCATATTGCTCAGCAGTATATCTTCAAAAGTATAACACATTTGTCTTTAAGCTGTTTAAAAACATCAGCTTTCTTTCCTCTTCTCTTTCTGTCATTTGCTGTGCTTTTCTAAATATCTATTCAGTTTTCTTTGCTGTCTCAGTGCACACCAATGCAACATCAATTTGACGTTATTATCAAAGTCTTGGAAATAAAAGCTGCAGCAAGCTGTTCACTGGAGATTTGATCTCTGACAAATAAGCTTGTGTCAGTGAATCTAAAAAAAACTGATTCCATATCTCTGTTTTCTTCCCAATAGGGTCCTGGCAGGGATGCAATTAAAAAAAGAAAATCAATCTGTGCTCTGCTGTCCGATTTCTGAAGAATGGCACTGAGCTGCCAGGGCGTGAAAATGTGGTATTGTAAATACAGAGAAGCCCTCGTGAATTCCACTTTCCTCACTGGTCTCTAAATGAGTCTGATTTATTAGAGCATTAGAATGAGAGGGAGGAAAGGCTGAGAGAAAGAGCAGTGGATTTTTTTAACTGACTTCTGATAATTCAAAGTATGTTGTGTATTGTTTCAAAAGTACACCATAAAAAAAAGATTTACACCCACCAGGGATCACTTATTTTCTGATTTTCAGAAGGGCTGAACATCCATCGCTAGATAGAAAGCCTTAGGATTTGCAGAATGTATGACGATCAAACCTTTTAAGTATTTTTTTTTTCTTCCAAATGTGAGTTTTGGAACACAAGACTCAAAAATATTGGTCTGGAATTGATTTTGAGGTTCATGCATTAGGCCAATTCTGAGGTTCCCAAACCTGTGAAGTACTTTTGCAACAAACATATCTATAAGTTTTACCTTTTCAGTACTCCTGTTGAGGTCCTGATACTGCTTGCCTTGAGAAGCTTAAACAAATGTTCCAAGTTTCTGTAGGACGATGACTTTTGATTGCATAAGAGTTAATTCTACACTCATCTACTAGTTTCAGTGCAGAAAACCAAAACCGTCAACAAGCTATACTAACTATATGGCTGAACTTCCTAATGGAGATATTGCAATTTAAAAATGACCATTTCTCAGTTTCTTAAAAAAAACCACAAAGCACCCTCACAAGACTGTTTTTAACAGCAACAGCTAATGACTCATAACTCACTTCTGTGGCTGTTCCTGATTCAACTCCGTGAGCATCTCTGGGTTCAGAATCAAGACTTTGCAGGCTTGGCCCATTGTTACAAGTTTAAAGGAAGGTAACATTCCTACTGAGCATACTTATTACTTTTAAAGTGGGTAATCATTTTGCTAAGTTAGTGTTGCAAAAATAGGAGGTAAAACACACAATATTGTCCATGTTGTTTCTTTTCAATCCCATTTTAACTGCCCTTTTTTTTTTTTTAAGATTGCAGTATGTTTGCACAGTGCTGCTTAAGTGTTATTGAGTATGTTGGCACAGATACTTCAGAATGAAATAACTGTAAAGGACTGAAGTCTTCCCTGAGTGTTGCAGCTTGCCAAATGAGAAGTGCAATAGGTCTAAGCAATTTTTGCGTCCTCCCAACCTTGAGCAAGCTCATGAGCTATTACAACTAAGACAACTTTTCTGTAGTGTGCCCTGGGAACTGTATAATGGCCCAGAATTTGCATGCTGGTGTCCTCCGCCATACACCCCGTTTCTCACCACGCCCCTGGAGCAGACTTTGGCCCATCACCTATGTGCCAGGGCGGTCCTTGATGCAGACATGCTTATGCTGCAGCAGTGGGTGCTAGTGGGGGTAGGAAGGGGAGCTTAAAGTCCTGTTAGTCTCCTCTCCCTTCCTCTCCCTTGTGAGAGGTTAGAGAGGGCTGCTGCGATAAAGGCATGGCTGGTCTCACCACTGTTTCCCACATACCCTCACCTAGAGCCTCCCATCTCACTTGGAGCAACGATCTGAGATTCCCTTCCTCCTTCTCAAGCCCTCCAGCTGGCATAAGAGGGCTCATATGGTGTTTATACTCTATACACACTGCAAACACATTTTTTTCTTACATGTTTTTAATGTCTCTTTAACTAAGCATTTCCACAATTCAAATTCTTATGACAGGTGTTCACCAGGCAGGTAGAATGATCCAAAAATCTTCCTAAATTCAGCAAAGGTTAAGTTCAGATTTGCTTATTTTTCTTTTTATGGGTTAGCTATAGTGCAACAGCTGGGCTAAATTAAAGAGGCAATCAAACAAGTAGATTATGCTAGGACAAAGTTGCTTGATGTGTCTTCTTTTTTCCACTGAAACCACAGTATCTCTGAAGTTTGTAAACTTGCCAGACATTGCCACTAACATCTGAATTCTTATTGAAGGTGACATCTGGATATTTGCTGGTAACTTTCCAAATGAAATCTTCAAATCTGAAATGTCCTCAGTGTATTTAGGATTGTTTTTTTAAAGCATCATACTTGATATATATATAAATATAAACATATATATATGGTTTATGCATACGTAAGTACACATACATACAAATACATGTTTATGTGTTTTATATATCCAAACATATGTAAGCACTTACTTAAGAGAGAGGGATAATTCTGAGCGATTTATGCATTGCTGGTCGAAACATGAGACAATGTTCTAGCTGTGCTTAGATGTGCACTCTGACTCCTGGTCTACTGCAACAGTTTATTCCCTGCATTGGAAGTGATAAAGGCAGTGATGTGCTGACAATGATTAAAACCAGCAATAAAATGACCAGGTCAATAACACCAAATTAAATTAACTTTTTGTGCTTCAATATCAAAGTTCATTGATACTGAAATAGTATAACAGAACCTTCAGATAGTCTAAAAATTGAGATGATGTGATTATGCGTACCTTTAGTCACACACCAAGCAAAATTCTACGTACTATACAAAACAAACAGATTATCCTTCACCTTAGACAGGAAAACATATACAGATAAGAACTGTATTTTATTCTCTTTGTACATGTTCAAAATATACATAAAGAATTATGACAACTATAGCAGTAATAATTGGCTGTACCTATTATTGTAGCATTTTAATTTATATAGAGGACTTTCTATCACAATGAGGAACTCCAGATAAGCAAATGTAGGAAATCACCTTGGAATTTCCCCGCTCCCTCTCTTTACACTCTGATTCTTGACTCTGCTTTCCCAAAGAATCACAACCTCAGTCAAATCTTCTGATAATGGTTACTGAAACTCAATATCTTATAGCACAATCTCTGGGAAAGTTATGACTTAGACTTGAAAATCAGGTGACCAAGGGACCTCTCAGAGCCTATAGCTGGACCCTGTATCTGGACCAGTGAATGTCAGACCTCACCTGTTTCCTGAGTAGAAGTGCAAACCCAGTCACCTCCTGTCTCACAGATACTCAGGGTTGCACAGGTGTAGTTTCTTTGTGAAAGAAGCCTGCCCTCAAGAGCTGGAAGTGACCATGATAAACTCTGACCAGTTTGGTGGCCCCAAGACATGCCATAGAGTATGTCTACAATGTCTGTCCTCTTAGTTGGCACATCAGCATAGGACAAAGAGGCAATTACTCCTATAGCTGTGACAGCTGTGTAATTGGTATCCTTTTATACATGCCTTTGCGCTGTAAGAGGGAGCTGGAAGCTCTCTGAATAGAGAAAGTCTACAACATTGTTTTATAGAGGCATATAGTGTATAATTAATCCCCTCTAGTAATATGAGTATTAGACAAATTTATTGAAGGAAGATTAGCAGTCTGTTGGCAGGACTTCTAATTAAATAATAATACTAAATAACTTGCAGTCATATTTTCTCCTGCATCTGTAGTGTCTATTTCTCTCTGGGTCAGAGACTGTCCTCTGTGCTTATAGAGTGCCTGCCCAATGAGATGCCGTTCCAGCGAGTTCTCTAGACATATATCTTCTATTTCTGCAACCAACTGTGTGAGCTCAAAGTTGATTTTTTATCCTCACAGACTCCTGAAAATAGATGAAGGAAAGTAATAATCAGTTAGATTGGAGCTGTCAATTAAAAGTTTCATGCTCCATACCATTACTCATTATTCCTCACTTTTCTCCATGGCAAAGTTATTGTAAAAATTTCAAATAAATATTTAAACCCAGGTTCTGTAAATAGAAACAAAATGCATGCATAAATTAATTTTTGTTAAATTAGGCCCTACTGGATCTGAGCCACAGCCAATATTGTGTCTGACAGTAGCTGGTAACAGGAGGATACAAGAAACCCTCTAGCAAACAGCTGTGGAATAATCGGCGCGCGTTAAATCAGTTCCTCATACCTAGCAGTCAGGAAGTGACTTAAACACAGTAGCATGACATGTAAAATCAATTTTGTTATTTGGGATATGATCACACATAATAAGATGTTTTAAGCCTAGTGTCAGTTGTTTTATGGTTTAATGACAGTTGTCAATTGCTTTAACTGTTTAATTTTCAACATTCCAATTTATTGAACTCGGTTTCAAGGTTGCTTGAGGACATGCTTTTTTATTGCATTGCTGACTGGCTCCTGCTAGGCCTTAAACCTGAGTCACAGTTCAGGAAAGGTAGAGAAATGCCTGCTTTCCTGTGAATATTTGCTAAGATGAACTTTGTGTGTCTTAAGCAGAGTCCCTGTTTCTTTCACCTCATCGTGTTCACCTTCATCATGAACATGAAGTGGTGGAATAAGCCACTGTCCCTTTTGGCATTGCTAGCACAGGTACAGGGAGATGGAATGTGTGGCTCGCTTGAGACTGATCTAGCAATCATGATGGTGTATCTTGCTGACTATACCCAAAGGAAGTAGTAAATAAAAACCCCAGAAATATTTGTTGTGACTTTTGCTAGCTTGTGTAAGTTATTCAAAAAAGTGAATGAAAATCTTTGGTATAAATCAATGCTGTTGTTAAATGTTGCCCTTTGTGGGGCTCATGTTGTAACATCAGGCTTGCTGAAATTAAATCTGTAAGCACAAAAGACCAGGATCAATATGGAGGTACTAGAAAAGTCTACAGTAAAATGAAAATCTGAAGGGAAGGTTAATCACAAGTTCATAAGACTCAGCACAGGTCAATGCTCTGAGGACCCATTTGAAGAGGTAAAGCTTTCTCCAGTACTATTCATGCACAAGGAGGCTGCTAGGAAAACAGGGATTTCAGTAGACTCCTTCAGACCAGCAAATGAGAACTGGAATGCCAAAGGCAAAAAGATGATACTTTGACACAATCAATCACATACGTAGGTAATATGAGAAGAAGATCCCAAATCAAGAGAGGTGATCTAAGAGTGAGTTAAATTTGGCTCAACATGTCACAGCAGCCAGAATTCACTAAAGGAGGCAGAGTTGAGAGGGGCACTAGAGGTAAGAGAGTCAAGAAATGAATGGTATAGTAGAAGACTCTGTGCCTGAAATTCAGAGATCTACCAATAACGTCTTCCACATTGACTTCCAAGAGTATGATTTACAATATGTATGGTTAGCAGGTGCACTCAGCCATATTTTGAGTTGGAAAAAATAATCCTGTGTGATATGAAGGCTGTATATCTTTGCAGCAGGTTTTATCAGCTCAGGTATGGTGTGATAAGTGCTGTGGTAATGCTGCTCTTTCTTTTGTTGTTCATCCACTTCTGACTGCAGCATGAAGTAGAAACACGCTTTGGAAGGTATTTGCGCTCATGTGTTTGTGAGCTACAGGTTGTTCTGAAGTGAGCAAAATGTTAGGAAGATGTCAGCAGTCTAACATCAAGGATCAAAGAGATTATATTCAATCAGTGTTTGTCAGAAGTCAGCATGAAGCAATGGCTCTTGGTGCCTTTCTGTTTATCTTGAGAGACTGATCCAGCTTAATGGCCAGGGGGAGAATATACAATAAGGAGATTTTGGGGAAAAAAATATAATAATTAAAAAAAAAAAAAAAAGTTGAAGTAATGGCCCTGATTTGCTTCACACATAAAACAAGGGCATGGAGGTCTGGGGAATATTTACAATTGAGTATTATTGTGGACAAAAGGATGAAAAAAGGAAAAAGGATGTGACTGCACAACTGAAGAACTGTTGAGATGTTAAAGGAGGTGGCAATAAATTGAGAAGTATGCATGGTTTTCTCTCAGAAGTTTCACTATATGGGACAAAGAAGTTGCAGCTGGTACAAATGGCCTAGAGCAAATTGAAGCTGCCATGAAGGACTAAGCAATCTCTCCAACACCAGGCTGCTCAAGTTGGACATGTCCTCACACTGCGTGGCAGAGGCATGAAGGCCAGCAACAAAAGTTAAATGCTAAATCACCAATCATAGAATCATAGAATCATTTAGGTTGGAAAAGACCCTTGGGATCATTGAGTCCAACCATCAATCCCACTCTACAAAGTTCTCCCCTACACCATATCCCCTAACACCACATCTAAAAGACTCCTAAACACATTCAGGGATGGTGACTCCACCACCTCCCTGGGCAGCCTATTCCAGTGTCTGACCACTCTTTCTGTGAAGAATTTTTTCCTAATGTCCAGCCTAAACCTACCCTGCTGCAGCTTGAAGCCATTCCCTCTTGTTCTATCACTAATTACCTGTGAGAAGAGACCAGCACCAACCTCTCTACAATGTCCTTTCAAGTAGTTGTAGAGAGGGATGAGGTCTCCCCTCAGCCTCCTCTTCCTCAGACTAAACAGTCCCAGCTCCTTCAACCGCTCCTCATAAGATTTATTCTCCAGGCCCTTCACCAGCTTCGTTGCCCTCCTCTGCACTCGCTCCAGCACCTCGATATCTCTCTCGTATTGAGGTGCCCAAAACTGGACACAGTGATAAGGAAGCTGTAGTTGCTTAGTTATCTACCTATGAAGTGATGTACTGCCAGGTTTGTAAGAATAATAGAGGACTGCAGATGTAGAGGGAGGGCATGATGAGGTGACATAATAGAATGGCACAACATTGATCTAATACGTTCTTATTTTGAATATAAGTATTAATGCTTCATCATTCCTTTCCTTTTCGTGCCTTGGGCTGAGCTGTCTTCTCAAAAGCATAGGTGTTTAAACGGGGAGGGAACACTGTGATCAACCACTCTGGTCTGTCTAGCGTAGGTTAGAGAATTTCTCTTTCCAGTGGAAGATGAGAACAAACAGCCTTTGGTTTTTGCATGAAACAATGTGCAAGCGTACTTCCTGTTTTATTGGGTGATATTAATGTAGGTGCTCATACCCTTTAAGCAAATTTCCTCACTAATGAAGCAGTTCTGTGTTTTAGCTGAGCCTCTCTGTGAACACAAAGCAAGATGTATAGAGCAAGAGTAGAGGTTTGGTGTAAGATTCACATTTTCTAATACCAAAGCAAAGAATTTAACAATAGCGTACATCAAAGAACTGGCAGTTCTCCCCAGTAAAAATGCTAAATATTCATCTGGGCTTATTTCTTTGGTTACAGACAGAGAATAAAGAGTAATCACTGAAGGTTAAAAGGCAAATAAGGAAGAAAGGAGATTATCTTGCCTTTGGAAGTTCCCAAATTTTCAAACTGTTTTAAAGTTACAGGATCTAATTAGTATCATTCATACTTCATATAATCCTTTGTAGCTTCTTCAAAAGATGCCTCACTTGTTGGATTTCCATGCCTTTGAGAAATGTCTGGCTGTTCTGTGAAAGAAAAAAAGCTCCTGTTTATATAAAAAGGGGAATATAAAAAGCAGGGAAGAGTATCATGAACCAGCTTGAAGTCTGATGATGATGATAAAATCAGAAATAAAGTTAAACTAATAAAGTGAAATAGGAAGGCAGTTGGAGAAGCAATCAGAAGCAAATGAATATTTGCTGTTTGTAGCTTTGTGTACAGCGAATCCCCCAAAATAAGAACTGTGATATTACCATTTACAAAATTCTACATTAGATCTGTTGTCTTCCTGACCTATCCCAAAAGATTTTTATTTCTTTTCCAAATGGTTTAAAGGCATTATTTTCAAACATAGGCAAATGTGCCAACATATACGCTTCTGGTGACTTATGAAATGAATGTCTGTCTTTTTTTTTTTTTCTTTTTACTGCAGTGCTGTTTCTGAAAGCCTACTACCCTGCCACTGTAAAATCATTTTACTTTATCTCATTAGACTGGAGAGTGGTCTGCTTTCATTTAGTTCAATGCCTGATGCTGATAGCATCACGTTTAAAAATATAGTGCTAAAGTCTTTATTATGTGTATCGTTATGCATAAAGGAGTACTTTTTAAGATAGCTCTGATTCTGGAAAGAAGCATCACTACAACAATAAGAATTCTACATACAGAATAAAATAGTTTATTATGTCCAAAAATTAAGTTTCCTAGAGCTTTTTAACTTAAGCATCTCCATGTTGAAAATGGCATCTTAAGAGAATTCAGAATTGTTCCAGGCTTCCCAGCCTGCATATGGAGATCCAGCTCTTCATAAAGAAATCTGTTAGATGATCTGCAGCATATTCAGCAGATAAACATAAAGTGTTTGCTCTCATCATTGATCTTCCTGACTGGCAGATGATGTGTAAACAGAATGATTCTAGTCTGATGGCTTATTATATATTTACACGAGGATGATCAAGAAGAAAACTCCCTTTAATTAGATGGCAGGACCCTGGGGGGGTCTCCTGCACACTTGATTTCCCCCAGAGCAAGTCATTTAAATCCTATGAATCCTTGAAGCTCAGTACGCCTGTTGGGCTTTGACAAGTGTCTCAGTGTCCCATGGAGGCTAAAGCAAATGCAGGTTGAATGTATTTTTCCCCCCAAATGTGAGTGCTGTGCATCTTTGTATCTACATTTCTAATTTCTTTTTCTAAATTTAAGGACCCAGAGGTAAGACATGCATAATGAATAGTTAAAGTGAGGTAAAATCAGTGAAAAACAGCGCTTTTGTAGCCGTTATAATAACTTCTTGACATGTTGTTTTAACATGCATTCAAATAGCTGCATACAAAGAAATTAAGCATTTAAGTTCTCTGGGCCACAATATTTTCTCATTTATATCATTGTAAACGGTGGTGTCAGTTCTACCATTGTAAACTTACAGGTGTTAGTCAGGACTTACAACAATATAACAACTGTCCCATTATTATTAACATTAAGGGATGAGTAATTTTTTGCCCCAACAGACAGAATATATTCAGTAAAATCAATAACTTGGCTCTGAGGAGCCAGTAATGGACAGACAGAAATAGTAAGACTTTCCAGTATACACAGTGCTACGTGGATATTCACTTTAGAAAGCATTTCAGAAGTTACTCAGCACAGGTGATAGAAAGGTGAACAGCAGGTTGTACAATCTCTACTGCTGGAGATCTCTAAGAACAGATCAGATAAATGTCCCTCAGGATCAACACAAGTGATGTTAGGACAGTGAAGCAGATTGTCTCTTGCTGTCTTTTCTAACCCTATTTTTCCATGCTATATGTAATTAAATATTACATCACTCATAGACCTTGATATGGAGGGGAGACAAAATCCATCAAGAACCACAGCTGAACACAGACAGAGTCCCAGACTGTCACATTTCAATCCCTATGCCTGGAACAGGGACTATTAGTGCCATTCATTTTAAGGACACATCACCACTCAAACATGGTCACAGTTTCCCTTAAATTACCACAGGACTGTCTACCCAAGAGCTTAGTTATTAGCCTATAGCTCCCTAAAATACCATCCCCTTAGAATTTCAAATAATGTCTTGATTTGGATATAATCCCAAACAGCATGAGAGATGGAAATGCCTGGAGGTGGTAAAGGTAGAGGGATAGAATGAAACAGGGAATTAAAAATCAGAGAGTCTAAATCTACTTCTGTGAAAAATATTGGAACAAATAGTCAAGGAACATTTCAGTAAGCAGAAATGTAAATGAAACCACACTTTTTATGGGTATGTTTCTCAAAGTTGATCTGTTATGCACATTCTCCAGTGTTAGTGCAATTGTACTGCAACCTTTCCATAAAAGGGAGCACTTCTAGCTCTTACATCTCTATTCATTTGTCTGTTTTCATTAAACTTGTAGGGATTTACTTATCATTCAGATATTTTGAATTTAGCTGAAATCTGTAGGATGTAACAGGCAGACACACACAGAGCCTGATCATGTGATTGCTCCCTAGTGAATTGGGCATGACAATACAGAACATAGTAGGAATTATAGACTGTATGGCTATATTATTAAATGAAATATGCCAGAGGCCATTTTCTGAGATGAACTGACACATAATGGCCCATGTCCATGCTAATAAACTATCCAAAAGAAGGTGCTCATAGGTAAGATATATCCACAAGTACCTGCAAATGTGTGATAATCCCCTAAACATGGCTGGGTGTTGTCTGGGAGACTGTAGGCCAAAACGATGTCAGGAACTATTTTAACAACTTGTCATAATTTCATTTTTTTTAGTGGGGATGTAGGCAGTGTTTTCCCAATACACAAGTCCAACCTTTTTCTAAGTCTAAGACAATAATTTATTCGAAAAATTTTACTTAATACAAAGCTCTCCTACTGTGTCATACAACTTATTTCACTGTAAAATTTGTAGGATGTATGTAAGTCCACAGTTCTTCATTCTGTCTCTTCAATTTTCTCAGCTTGCTGATGATGGGGCTAGTGATGCTGTGTGATTCCTGTGTGAAACTGAATAGTGAAATCCGTGATTGTCAGCATCTTCTCCAATTCACTTTGTTGATGATCTGCATTAGAAACATTTTCTTATATATATAAGCAAGCATTAGTTCAGCTGAAATTTGTCTCGTTCACTGGGATTGTGAGGAACTGGAATGTGTGTTTGATTGATGTTAAATTTTGGCCCTTGTATATTTATGTGTTGGCTTCTGTGATGTTTTGAATTTTGATTGAACCCAGCCTTTGGAGATCTGCTTATTTTATAAAATGATGGCACTTTTTTGTGTAGCAAAACTAACTACCATTGTGCTGGCTTTTGGTGTTTGGTTTTGTTATTCTTTAGGGTTGGTTTGTCAACAAGGTGATCTTGACACAACAAGGGTGTCAGCATTTAAAAAAAAAAAAAAAAAAAAAAGAGTATAAAATGAGTCTTTGAGAAAAGTTGGTGTGTAGGACTAAGAAAATAAAGGAAAACTGAACTCAAAGTTGCTTAAGCAAAAATGAGAGGGAATAAATAGTACAGCTTAATCAGCATTTGTACCAACTTATAGAAACCAAGAATATTTCCTTAAAAGACAGATTGGATAGAAAGGATTTTTATTTTTTTTAACATGAGCAAGCAATGATTGTCACATTGCTTTTTCCTTAGCTTTCTCTAAAAACATTTGTGAATGGTAGTAATCATCTGAAACCATTTCAGAAGCTCTTGATGGAAATATTTTGTCACTAGTTTAGATACAGAAAGTAATAACTTGAAACACAGTTAACCATTTTGCCAGCTGGTAGAAATTACCACTGCTCCAATGAATTCCACATGAGGTATTAGTCCAGTAGCACTAGGGTTCTCAAAAAATAGTTAAGATTCATTAATGTTGCTTTGGGATCAGTATGTATGAGTTTGATGCACTTATTTTCTTAATGATGGTGACATTCTATGTTTTATCTTTTCACTAATAGAAAAAGGAGGGGAAAATAACTTTAATTAAAAAGGAACTTAATCACATACTGTATACTCTCCTTGAAATGTAAAGTCACTTTTTGTTACTGAAAAATGTATTAGAGAATAATTTTTCTTCCTAATAACTAGACAGAAACTAAATTCAATGGGAATCTATGGGAGCTATTTCCCTGAGGCTGCCTAACACTGATGACTTCTTTTTAGCATTTTCTTTTTCCCAAAGGAAACAGGCTGGATGACATCTAGACAACTTATTTTATGCAATTGTGCATTTCATGGCCCAGTCTTAGGCTCTTCATTAAAACTCCGCAACTCTGCAGTTGCAGAGCCTACAACTCTGTAAAATGAGGGAAAGCCAGACTTGAGGACTGGTTAGTGGAACCTTTGAGAAGCAGTAAAGATGAACCACAGAGGTGTGGGCATGGCTCTGTAATTGGCTGATTCTCTGCACATGCATAGTTTCTGACATGCATAGGGCCCATAGGAACTGTGGCGTGTGACAGACTGTACTTTCAGCAAGTTTGCTTATGACACAAAGCTGGGAGGGGTGGCTGACACAGCAGAAGGCTGTGCTGCCATTCACTGAGACCTGAACAGGCTGGAGAGTTGGGCAGAGAGGAACCTAATGAAGTTCAACAAGGGCAAGTGTAGGGTGCTGCACCCAGGGAGGAATAATCCCATGCAGCAGTACAGGTTAGGGGTTGATCTGCTCCAAAGCAGCTCTGCAGAGAGGGACCTGGGAGTCCTGGTAGACAACAAGTTGACCATGAGGCAGCAATGTGCCCGTGTGGCCGAGAAGGCCAATGGCATCCTGGGCTGCATTAAAAAGAGTGTGACCAGCAGGTCAAGGGAGGTCATCCTCCCCCTCTACTCTGCCCTGGTGAGGCCGTATCTGGAGTACTGTGTCCAGTTCTGGGCTCCCAGGTTCAAAGAAAACAAGGAACTACTGGAGAGCGGCCAGCAGAGAGCTACAAAGATGATCAAGGGACTGGAGCATCTCTCATGAGGAAAGGCTGAGAGACCTGGGTCTGTTCAGCCTGGAGAAGAGAAGACTGAGGGGGGAATCTTATCAATGCTTATAAATATCTAAAGGGTGGGTGTCAGGAGGATGGGGCCAGGCTCTTTTCAGTGGTGCCCAGCAACAGGACAAGAGGTAACAGGCACAAACTGGAACACAGGAAATTCCACCTGAACATAAGGAAAACCTTCTTTACTTTGAGGTTGACAGAGCACCAGAACAGGCTGCCCAGAGAGGTGGTGGAGTCTCCTTCTCTGGAGACATTCAAAAGCTGCCTGGACATGTTCATGTCCAACCTGCTCTAGGTGACCCTGCTCTGGCAGGGGGGTTGGACTAGATGGTCCCCAGAGGTCCCTTCCAACCCCTACCATTCTGTGATTCTGTGTCTCATAGCAGGGTCCATACATTCTCTGAAACGTGCTGTTGTTATTCACTGCCTCGATGGAGAGCCTAGAGGGATCCAGGGCCACTGAAGGCAGATTTCACAAAACATTTGGGCACTGATTCCTCCCTGTTCCCTTCTGGTACTCTTTGTAAGTGGGACCTGTTTAAAAAACAAAAAAAAGTAGCAGAGGATATAACAGTGTAGTGATGACTTGCATGTGTTACTTTGAGGGCTGAAGAGCTTGTGTGGCTCTTGAATGCTTTGGGTGAAGCCTCAGCTTTTCTGGAGCCAGCAGAGTTTCCCTGCAGGTGTCAGTGGAGTCAGGGTTTCATTCTGTGATTAATGTGTCACCTATATTTTGCAGTGCTATTGCCTTAAATCTTTTCTGATATTTTATAGTATGACATGTGTGGATATACATGGATTGTCCAAAGTATCAAAACAAGACACTGATGACCTCTTTTGGTTTGGTATGAACTTATATAAATGGTTTTCGTTTCTTTTTTTGTATTATTATTTATTTTATTTTTTCTACTAAGGAATCTTCACATAATTAAATGAATTTTTTTAAATTTGTCTGCATTAGGTACTAGCTAAGCTACACAAGACTCCAGATTTTCTTTAGTCTTGGTAATGCAAATTATATATGAAATGCATTTGTCTTTGTACTGAAATATTCTAAAGCTTAATCAATGGTAGGCCTCTCCTTACAACAATGCTGTCCCTTGAGATAGGATACATAAGAAGCTTTGTAAATGATATTTCATCTGACTAGGACAGGACATTCATTCTCCTGAATTATATTCTGTTGGAAAGAAGATGATGAATTAAATGGAATATATGCATACTTGCTACCTCTGTTATTAATACATAGCTAGGATAGTCCATCATCGCCACTTTTTTACAGGAGATAAGAATGGGAGGAGACCTTCACAGCATAATTCTGATTTGCAAAGACAACTCAGTAAGATTTTCTGCCTTTTCTCCCTTCTGAACCTGTTACTGAGACAGGACTGTTCCTTCCATTAACATGCAATGCACAGGAGAAATATTGTCCAAAACATTCCAGCTGCTTATTGAATGAGATTAGCATATACATGCACAAGTGTGTTTCTATATCAAATTCAATATATTATGCTGGGTTTAGGTAAAGAGTATTTCCAGGTGATTTACAACTCCTACCCAGAGTGGCTGGAACTAGTTGTCTCAAAAGATAATAGCTTTGTTAAACACTGCTTGGAGAGCCAGGCAGCCTGGTAAGTTCTGTAAAACTATTATAGAATTATTAAGTGTCTGAGCCTGGATCAGGGCAAACCATCATTATAGTCATAGACCCTATAGTAATTTTTAAGTCTAAAAAGTGTGTTTATGTGATTTAAGGCTCATCCTGCCGCACACAGTGGCACAGTGACAAGTGGGAGATCCCCAATAATCCCATCAGAAACATGAGCCCTAGCTCCTGTCAGGGTTATCCCAGGAAAGCCTCAGCCTCAGTAGCAGGTGTCACACTTGGGAGGAATCATAGGCAGGAAAAGTCAAGGTGATTTGGGGAGGAACAAGTACGGAACAAAGGGATAAAGGGATAAAAGGGGCTGGGCAGTATCTTGCTCTGTGCATGCTCTATGCCTGATCAATGTAGTCAGTCCTGCTTTTTATTAAATGCCATTTCTAGCTGTTTTCCTGGGTGAGGGACTCTCTAGCTGTGTGCATGTGTGTATGAGTGCTGGCAATGAGCATGGGACCGGGCGTCAGAACCATTGTGTCCATGGTGCCAGTGGCTGGAGAGACTAGAGTGTGTGCATATTGTGTGGGTATGTGGGTATGATCATTAGCCAGCATCAAGCTGGGATACCCAGCAAGTAGGATAATTGGCTTGGGAGCCAGTTATTGGAGTGGCCATAAATCTAGGCTGAATAACTGGGAGACTGATGTAGTTTGAGAGTCAGCTGCTGGAGTAAACAACTTCTTGAGACGCTGAGTGCCTAGGGACAACTACTGTCCTTAGTAAGTAGGACATATATACATATATAATGTGGATACTCCGACATTATATATGTATGTGTTTCTCACTAACGGACCTTCATCCTGAATTGCCATAGAGGGCGACAAGATTAGTCCATTTTTGCCACCTGTGTTTGTATGAGTGTTTTTGTCTGTCTTAGTTTGTGTGGCCAGCTCTGTATATCTGTGTACATTGCCCACAGTGTGACTGTGCTTATTGGGATTCATGTTCAGTCTCACTACTGACTGGACCTGGGGACATGAAGCTGCAGCAGCCTCACCCATTTCTGCCTACTGGCTTCAGAAACTCCACAAAAAATTGCTTGATGTTAGCTGGATGTGTCATTTAAACATGTTTGACATCCATAATAAGTTGGATGAGCAATTGGCTGACAGGTCAGGCTCAAAGAGTTACAGTAAATGGGTTAACATCAGGCTGTCAGCCAGTCACCAGTGGGGTTCCCCAGGGCTCAGTTTTAGGGCCAGTGCTCTTTAAAGTTTTTATAAATGATCTGGACACAGGAATCAAATGTGTATTAAGTAAGTTTGCTGATGATACTAAATTAAGAGGAGCTGTGGACTCCTTCGAGGGTAGAGAGGTCTTACAGAGAGATCTGGATTGATTAGAGACCTGGGAAATCACCCCACCATGTGATATTTAACAAGAGCAAGTGTTGGATTCTCCACCTTGGATGGAGTAATCCTGGTCATATGTACAAATCAGGGGACGAGGCTGGAGAGCAGCCCCACGGAAAGAGATCTGTGAGTCTGGGTTGATGGCAAGTTGAATATGAGTCAACAGTATGTCCTGGCGGCCAAAAGGGCCAACTGTGTTCTGGGGTCCATCAAGCACAGCACAGCCAGCTGGTGGAGGGAGGTGATTGTCCCACTCTACAGTGCACTGGTGCGGCCCCACCTAAGTACTGTGTGTAGTTTTGGGTGTCTCAATATAAGAAGGACATCAAACTATCAGAGTGTGTCCAGAGGAGGGTCACCAAGATCAAGAAAGGTCTCAAGAGCAAGACTTGTGAAGAGAGGCTGAGGTCACTTGACTTGTCCAGCTTGGAGAAGAGATGGCTGAGGGGTGACCTCATTGCAGTCTGCAACTTCCTCAAGGGGTGCACTGGAGGGGGATGGGCTGTCCTGCTGCCTCAGGGGAAGTTCAGATTGGACATCAGGAAAAGATTCTTCACTGAGAGGGTGGAACAGGCTCCCCAGGGAAGTGACCATGGTATCAAGCCTGTCGGAGTTCAAGGAGCATCTGGAGAATGCTCTTAGACATATGGTTTAGTTTTAGGTAGCCCTGTGAGGAACAGGGGGTTGGATTCAATCATCCTTATGGGTCCCTTCCAACTTGAGATATTCAATGATTCTATGGTTCTAATAAACAAACATACAAAAGTTAAAGAATCATTTCAAACCTCACAGCTGATGCTTTTACTGAGCACTCAGTGCTTTTTCTCCCTTCATCTTCTGCACCCTCATCACATGTCTCCCACAAGATCTCCTAACAGTCCTAACAATCCACAACAGGGCATGAATAGGGTTCTATGAAGAAGACTAGAGAAGAGGAAGGAAAAGATGAAGTTCATAAAAAAATTTCAGCTACAGGGTGGACTGCGTGGCGTATCATAGACAAATGGGAGCTCAGTCTGCTAGCATTTATC
The DNA here is from genome assembly GCA_008658365.1 of Alca torda. Lineage (NCBI taxonomy): Eukaryota > Metazoa > Chordata > Aves > Charadriiformes > Alcidae > Alca > Alca torda. The sequence goes on along the minus strand of CM018077.1, from coordinate 78,349,040 downwards.
ACTGGACAAGAAGTATGTGGTTGCATAGCACAACCTGCCTTGCCTCTCAGAGAAGTGACAGATTTTATTTTTGTTTTCTATTAAAGAGAAATAACCTGATATCCTCACAGATCAAGGAATTAAGAACCACCTGAACACAAAAAGGGTGAAGGAGCCATTTCATTTCAACTTTTTTGCGTGTTAATAGATGAGGCAAAACAGCCTTGTGTCAGGATATTACAACAGGATTTAGGCAACCTTGGTTCAGTTCCATGTTCTTGCAGAAACTTCTCACAAGATCGGGGGTGTGCTCACCATGGAGTGTTTTTTATCTTTCTTCTGGCTCTTAGAAATTTAGGTTTCAAAGTTTTGGGGAAAGTCCATCTTTCTCAGTGGTCAAGATAATTTCTTTTTCTGCTTGAGCAAAAACATCATTTCATATTAGCAGCTGCCTAATGAATGGCAAAGTAATCTTGACATGGTGCTGATATTCATTACCATCTAAAGCAATGCCTACATTTGTGTTTGCAGATTACAGCTATTCTCTATTCCACCAACACTGTGCTTTGCACTGGTCTAAATAATCTTCTTCCTTACCTTCCTCAAGCATCTGTACCACCAGTCATGCTACAGTTTTGCCAGTGTACTCACTGTGTCTACACATGAGGAGCATCTGCTCACCCAGACATGTTGAACGGGGATCATATTTCTGCATACTCCTGATTGCTGAAACAAGGCTGGCAGGAGGCTGTAGACCTGGCCTGAATCTCTTCAGCCATCTGGTGCTTGCTGGCTTTGTAGTCCCAGATCATGCCAAGATTTATAACAAAAGCATTGGCTTTACAGATAAAAACAATTGACAATAGTGGCTTTTTCCACAGGAATGCAAAAATCAGAGAGCATAGTTTCTTTCTGCTGACAGCTTCCTCCAGTCCCATCTGGCATTCTGTGTGCTCTGATTGAACCCATATACCATTAGAGGCAGTGACACATGCTAACAGTTGCTGTAGCTTGTGATCCAAATACAACTAGCAAAATCTTTCCTGAATAGCAACTTTGTTCTGCTTGAATGTCTTATATTTATCTGCCTGAATCTGAAAGTTCTGTTTTAAATACTTTCCTTTTTTTCTTTCTTTTTTTAACAATTGCATGATGAGTTTAATTACAGCAGACAGTTAAGTAGGAGTTTCAGTAGGATTTCAATCTGTAGACTTTTTAAATGAGTTGCTTTGGACATTGTTTCATTATATTAGGGAATGTTCTGTTTCCAGGAGCTATGCAGCTAAGGTGATTGTCCTTTGAGGTGGAAAAAACTGTCACCTTCTGTTTTCTTTTTTTCATCTATTTAGATTACAGTTTTACAGATTTTTAACAAAATTTCTGATATCTTCATGTATACTTCTTCAGCTGGATAATCACTGAGTACATGACCTGAATAACAGATCAGTTTAATTTCTGCAATAATTATTCAATCTTAGGTAAAAAGCCAGATGTAATACAAATCCTTTGCAGGATAATCTATTATCCTGCAAACTCTTCCTGATATCAGTGAAAAAGGATTTTTATATTGCTACTTATATGCCACTTCCTGATGAGCCCCAAATACACTGAAGATCCTGATGTGTGACTCCTATTTAGGATTAGCCCATTTGTTTCATACATGAAAGGGCTGCAATTGCCTGACCTATTTTTATTAACTTTCTTTCTCACTTAACTGTAAGGAACTTTTCTCCTTTTTTTTTTCATTCCCCTTCTTATTCCTCCACATCCAGCTATCGATTTACAACCGCTGCAGGGCCACTGTTTCTCAGAATATGTAACAATGGGTGGTGTTTAATCAAAAAGCAAATAATGAAGGGAACAAAGGCTTCAAAATCAAGCTTTCATGATAAAAGCCAGGTGAAAAAATCTGTCATGGCACGCTATGAAATGTAGGTCTTCTACAGAGCGCGTGTTCAATCAACATTACACCGTCTCTCTTGCAGGGAGGACAGTTTCTCCTGCAGTGCTGCTGCTAACCCCAGGGCATGGCAGACCTGCACTCAAATATCTGTTTTGACCTCCCCTTTTGTGGCTGCTGGGAATTCATTTGTCCATTCTGTTCCCTTGCTCTCTGTGAATGTTTCTGAGGTTTTTGGGAGGGGTGGGGTTTTTTTCAGTTTGTTTGGTTTTTGCTGTTTTGTTTTTTTTTTTTTAACGGAGACAGAGTAAGTTTAAAAGTTGTGCCTTGGCCTCACAGTGACAGCTTCTGCTGTTACTCTGCACTGCACGGAACACAATCATGGCAGAGGGGTGTGGGGTGAATACTACTTTTCTCTAGCCTCTGACATTTAATTTCATCAACTATGATGGACTTGATACCTACAAACCCTGTGTTTTCCAAAAGCCTTTAAAGACAGATAATTACAGTAACTTAGAAAATTTAGTTAAATCAAAACAGTCTTTAGTCAGCTAAAGAAAGATATCACAAGGGAAAAAGGGTTAAAACAAGAAATGGGTCTCTCACACTGCAGTCTTTCCTGTCAGTCTTCTGTAAATGCACCTTTGCTCAATTATCTTTGTTTCTGGGTCGAAGAAGAGACTTTGCTTCATACAGTTGCTTTAACACAGCCTCTGTGTGTATCTCTCAGTGCTTCAGAAAAGGAAAGAGAAAATTTTGGAGTTTTGCAGTTGGCTCATTTGGGAAGAATTAATACAGTGAAGCAATTGTATTAATATTGGTTTGTAGAGGTTCTAAGGACACGTTCATTACCAATGCAAGAGAATCTTATTGGCCTTTATTTCTGGAAGTGAAATGCCAGGTGAATTTAATGACTTCAGTAGGGTTTTTTTTGTACAATAAAGAGCTACAAGACCAAGAAGCATCAGGATGACAAAGATAAGCCATGTTGACATGTTATAGGGTGTGTAATAGGACAGCACTTTATAAAGTCAGGCTTTATGTCTATGTATACTTCAATCTCTACATTTGTATTTGTATTTAATGCAATTATATATTGCTCAGGATCAATCACTCCTGATTTAAGGGTCTAACTGCCCAGAATATAAGGATGTTCAAGACAAATTGTTGGTATTTGTTGTCAAACTTGCAACAGTTTTGAATATAAGTTGTAAAAGTTCAAGTGCTAGAAGTGTTAGTGTGATGTTCACTACCAATGCTCCAGGATACACAGGATGAATCATCTTACTCTGAATAAAAGCACTACAGTGATAACATTATCCCTCAGTAAAGTAAGAATGCGTTTTAACTTATTGTCACTTGACTAAGCTGATATCATAGGCTTTCTCCTCTGCATTTGTTAGAGGAAAGGTATTTGATTTTTTGCCACAGATAACTTGTGTGGAGAAATGTATGTGCAGAGGAATAGCTCATAGTGTCCTTCAGACAAAATGTATAGTTTTGTTCAGCTCTCAAGGTACATGCAATTATGCTGCTTGTGAATGTGAAGCAATCAAAATGCATAATTTCACTGATTTCTATCTTTACCTTATGAAAAGGTGGCATCTGAAATCCATTGCCAATTTTTCTATACATGTATACATAAAATGTGTGTATTTGATGTATATTGCTACAATATACTAAAAGACATATGAAAGACATAGACAAATCTTTTCTTTGCATGTTATCCTTTCTGTTGGCTGCGTGATTAGTAACAAAGGTTACAATTTACTCCTTAGACATCCAGAAATGGATCCAGACTTGGAAAGTACATGCATACCTGAGTGCGCCCCAAGAAGAAAACTAGCCATTGAGGTTCATTAATTTAATATTTTCTACTATATATGGCAAATTGAGGAGTAGCGATATTTTTTTAAAATCTTTGACAACTTGCTACAGCCCTATCAGGTGTTAACAAACATTGGATCTTAAAATAAGCTCAAGTAAAACTAGTATTCTACTGTGCTTAAACAGAAGTGTTTCTATCAATTTTTACCAGATGGTGATTACCCCAAGGGGAAGAAATGAAAACATGGTATATGATCTTTTTTATCTACCACACTCTACAAAATCAAAAATGAGCAGTTGGTTGGCAGCAGCTGAAACACGAAAACCTGTTCTTTTCAATTCCTTTGCAGCATGTGTTATTTCAAAGGTGAAATACCATACCAAGTGTGAGAAACAAGTTACCTGGGTTAGGGAAAAGTGACCATAAAGGAATGTCCGTTGGTGGAAAAAACCATAAATTATGCTGCAGAAGATCTCAGATATTAAGAATGGTAGTTGAGAGAGGGCAGCTGAAGTGCAGGGTATGTATCATTTGATAGATAGCATTTCCAACAGTAGAGTTCATGTATGTGATCTTAAATTCTGATGATTTCCTCACGAAGCTTCATTTTGGGTTTTGCTTATCAATGCAGGAGTAGTAGCCAGCTGAATGAACAGCGCTGATAAAGTCAAATAAAACCAAATGGCACCTCAGAGTGCCACAGAGCCAGTGATCATGTCCACCTAGAAAACCCTATTGCACATTGAAAACTTATCTTTCCAAGCAATCCAACTTGAACCAAAATGCTCACACCATTTAAAATCCATGAGCCAAATCCTCTGCTTTGGCAAAGATGCACTCAAGCAGTCTTTAGCACAGATAGTGCAAAAGCTAGAAAATGCCACCTTTTAATTTGATCTTTGTAAAATACTTAACTGTTTCAGACAACTAACACAAGCGAAAGCATCACAAGGCACATTTGAACTTGGATTTTTTTCCTGAGAAAGCACCCACAGATGCTGAAAACTGGACAGCACTGAAGTACCTGAGGTACAGGTATATAATCCAATAATTTGCTAATAGAGGATTTCAGTAAATCCTCCAGGACCCAAGTTAGGCAGAATGGGAATGATGGCTTGAGGATATTTTCTTACTTTTTGGAGTTGATAAATCAGACATGTGAAGTGATTTGGATTAAAATAAAAACGGTGTCAATGTTTGTGCTTAATTACGCTTCATAACAGAATGGACTCGAATGTGATTTAGCAAAGTTATAAATAGTCTTACATGGGACACCTAAAGGTCTGTAAATACAGAAAAAATAAAATGAAAATTATTAGCGCTTATAACAAATATCTGTGCTAGGATAAAAAAATAACCACATAGCAATACTGTCACAGTCACAACAATATGTTATTTCAAAAACTGTCAAAGCAAATGCAAGTACAAAGCCTTCCAAAAAACCTTTGTGTTTTGGTAAAATTTTGAAATGGTGTATTTCTTATTATTTTGTGTGAGGCAATCTCATTGTTCCTTAGCCTATATTTTGTTGAAAACTTCAGGAAAAAAATATTCACACTGAAACAGAATTTCAACATCTAAGGGTTTTTCATTGTTTTGGGTTGTTTTTTTGTGAGTTGTGTTTTGGTTTTCCCCGCTTGGTACTTTAAATACTACATCTATGAGAGTCTGAACTTTAATTTAAAAAAAATATATGAATTCTCCAACTCTAATTTGTAAAAGGAAATTTTTGGAAAAATATAAGCAGGAGTCATTCTAGACTGATGGCAGTACAAATAGAGCAATACCTTTTTATTTTTATCTAGTCTTTTATATCATGTTTTCTGCCTTATGATTCAGAATACTGCAACATTAAAATTGAAAAGTTAATAATGTTTTGAATAAAGGAGAAAACAGAGGTGAATGCATCTCTAAAATATCTCCTATTTGATGTATCTTTACTTCCAGGAACATGCTTTGTGGTACAGTGGAAAGAGACAGGGAATGAGCTTATCGTTCCTAATTCGGAACCTGTACCTTTGTCACTGTCTTCAGTCGTAGTATCCTTGAAAAGTAAGTTTGATGCACACAGAGCACATTTCGGCTGCAGAATGAGCACACCCACACAGAAGCTAGCCAACTGTCTGCCTTTCACACTGTATGAAAGTTATATATGCTATAAGATATTATGTCATGTATATTTTACATGTATTCACCTAATTATCTGGTGATACCTAAGCATCTGGTACAACTGGGATTCATTCCAGGACAAAGAAATGAAGCAGAATGGCACTGCTGGGTGATCCATCCAGTGAGCAGAAAAAGGCAAACATCTGTTCTCCTTCCCTGATCCTCTTTATCTGTTTGATCTGAATGATTAGCAGATCCTACTACCTCCCTTTAAAGGAAAAGTATAGGAAAAATGGTTTTGATCCCCCCATAAAGGTCCCTTCTGTGTGCTGTAGCAGAATCTTGTATACCCTATTACTAGGCTCCTCACAAGGATCAACTATTGATATATTTTTAAAATTTACATGTAACATTCAGGAGACCTGGGGATGTGCCACGAAAGCCTGCCTGCCTACTGCAATGTGCAGCCACAGGATTTACTTCAAGGTTGACCCAGTGTTTTTGTGAGATTTGCTCATGAATAAAAGAAATCTGTGCAAGGTAAGACAGAAGGAGAGGACAGGGTTCTAAGAAGTGATGACCGCTCTGTAGTGTTTTTGGCATTGAAGTTATGGCCTTGCCTTTATTGCTACCAACACTACACATCTAGAGTTCAGGACAGTGAAAAACATTCCCTTGAGGCCAGAGGTCGTGATCGGTATGACCTCTTTTTATTCAAGGAGGTAGTAGCCATCTTATGAAGGAGATGGAACTTACCAATAGCCAAATTTTCCTAGAAGCTGAGGATTGTTAAGTAAAGTATCTTAGCACTATCTACTCAGATGAGAGGTATGGCTGTGGTTTTTTTTCTAATTTTACCCTTCTAGGTAAACAAATGGATAGCTACATATGACCTTGAAACAAAACACTGCATTAGAAACCCCCAAAAGCTCCAAATAAAAACCAACCAAACAAAAAACAGAAAACAAACAAACAAACAAGCAACCCAGAAATATTTACCAAGAAACTACTTCAGTAAAGAAAGCACACACCTTTCTTTGCCTGGGGAGATGATTCACACATGAAATTTGTCCCTTAGCGTATGCCTGCAAGAAACACAGTCACTGTGGATAGTAGGTAAAGACTGGTCAGAAAAGAATAAAATAGAGGGCTCAGAATTTGCCTTATATGTTTAAATGAAATATTTTTGATTTAGCTGTACTTCTTAAGAAGCAAGTTAGCTTTCAATAAGCATATAATTTAATTTAATAACATGCAGTCAGACAGGATTGTTATGACATTTCCAGCAAAAACCTGTTACATAAGAGGTTTTTAAGGCCAAAAGAGACCTTTAGCTAATCTAGTCTGACCTCCTCAGTATCACAGGCCATGAAAATTGTTATCATTTTGTGTTAGGGCAGAAGTATGGTCAGTTCAAAAGACAATAAAAAGTTCTGCATTAATGAACTATGAAGAAGGTCAGTCACTAAAACTGGAGAAGAATGGCTGTAGATATTAAAAATTAAAAAATTAATATCCTGTCTAAAAATAAGAACACTGAATATAGGCTAAGTCAGCTTCTATTCATAGTGACATATATCCTGATTTTAAACACCTTAAAGGACAACGAATTTCAATTATTTCACTTACTTCTTCAGCCTTTTTAGATACCCCATAAATTTATTCCATAAGACTCTGAAATCTGCAACTTTGTCTTACACTTTTTGTGCTTAGTGCTCAAGTTGTATGCAGCAACATTAATCTTACATGAACTGTAATGTTCAAACTAAGGAATCACAGTTTATGTCTGTAAAATAAAAAAAGTTTAATTTTTAGGTAGAATAATAGTTACATGTGTTACATACGGAATCTCTTTAACATGGCATGTATAAAGTCATTACATTAATAATGACTGACTTTCCCCTATTGAATGATGTTAGTATAACTGGTTTGCAGGGAAACATCAGTCTAACCGCATCAGTTTGTAACTTCCTCAGTGACTTATTAATGGGCAATGTTCCATCTGAACTGTTGAAGTGTCTAGAGAACATGAAAAAATATCTTTTAAATATATAATGGATTTGACATATGTTAAGGGAACTGTAGCATGTATATAGACATTCAGGTAGTCACCAGAATGCATGTGAATGAACTCACATTTTCTTATGGATAAATCATGGCAGATCTAATAGCTTAGAACACCCATATATGTTGTCTGTTGAGTGAGTAATATCAGCTCAATGTTCAAAGAAGCATAAACTAGTTCCTCCCCGTCCCTCTCAAAAAAAAAAAAAAAAAAAAAAAAAAATCACAGGCAAGTTATCAAAATCATGAAGCTTGAAATAATTCATGCTGGATTTTGTCTTTTGTTCAGAAGCTTTATATTCAGTAGTTGTTTCATTGCTAAACTGAGAATATTGTGAAAATTGCGGAAACACAACCAAAACCCTGTTATGAACAATTCCTCATAGTTATATTCACAGTATTTTTCCTGACCATTTGTTATGGAATAGCTTACCTTTCCTGCAACAGCTTATCTCCCTCTGATTCTCAGTTAGAAAATACATGGCCTCACAGGCCAGAGGGCTTTTATCATAGTTGATAAAATACAAATGAGCATGAACAAAGCCACTCTCAGTTTAATCACTATCAGTTTGTATTTTAGCTCCCAGGGAAAAAACTTATCCTGAGTACAAAGCACACAAACAGCCTCCCTAATATTCATGGCTCTTGGAGGTTCTCTGTGGTTGAAATGGTACGTGGATATAAAGCAATGAAGCACATCCTTTTGAATTCACCACAACGAGTTACGTCCCTTATTGGCCACTGCTGTCAGAGCTCTGTGGTAGATATGTTCAAAGTGCTGTGCCGCTGAGATAGTGATTAATGGCAGTTATCAACTCGGACTCTCAAAGTGACATAAAACTGATGATAATCAGAGTGTTTATCTAACCACTGATGTATGACACATAAAAAATGGGGAAAATGTTAATGCATGCTGAGCGTCATTAGTAGATTAAACTTTAAAAAGCATTTGTGGTATATTATATTTTGTGATGGGTTAATTATAGTGCTTTAAGCTCCTTTAGCAAGTCATTTGAATATTTTACCCCCATGTAAATGAGTGGCATTTCATAGCTTAACCTATCACGATGTCAGAGGTTGAAAGTGTCCAGAGTGAATGGCAAAAGGCCAGGGCTGCTGACCACGGCAAACACTGAGGACATTGTCACAGAACTTCTCTTTCTTCACCCCCACCTCTGTCATTTATGTCACTGCAGTTGCTAGCCTAGAAGCATGTAGTCCTGGTCCAATTTCACTTCTACTAAGGTGTCTGAGCTTGATTTCCCTCATGCTCGCAGGCAAATCTATCCGATTTCAATTTTAAACAAGGATAAGAAGGAATAATTAATAAAATAGATGGCTTAGCAAGCAAGGCAAAGGGATTTTTTTTTCCCCTATTCATTTGCAAGATTAATTAAGAGCTTTGTAAAATAAAATGGGACCCAACATAAATACAACAAAAATATCATCTGTAACTTTTTGAATAACTGATTGGAAGATGAATCCACAAAACCAGATAAATAATTCTCTGCAAAGTCTATCATCATTCAACTAAAATGATCAAAAACGCTAAATAGCAGATGTGCTCTTGCTTTCCTCTGTTGAAGTAACAAAATTTGCATTCATTTTGCTGGAAACAGAAATGCCACAAGCTGCACAGCCAAAAATGTGGTTATACTAGTCCAAAGGTCAGCAAAATAGTTAACTCCTAATTCAAGATAGAAATTGAATCACAACAAAAGCATCAGCTAGTACAATTGATAGCCCAGGAAGCAGGCCAAATGTCTCTGTCCTTGACTGCATACAAGAAGAAATCTATATACAATATATGTAAAGATAAAATTCCTGTATATTCAATTGCAGGATTCTGATCCAAGGCGATTTTGCCAGGAAACAATTTTCAGAATAAATGGAGATTTCCATTTCTGAGGGATCAGTCTTATTGCTGCCATGGAAACAAAAAGAATAAATCCCATGCAAGCTTTTAAAATGCATTTTGGTGACAGCAGGGATAAAGGAAAAGTTAAAACAAACCAAAGTATTAAGTACTTGAGTATTATATGCAAAATGTCATTGAGCCCCTGCTCTTCTCAGTTATTCCTCAATTTAGTAAGACTTAATTAGCAAATTATTAGAATATTTCTGAATTTAAAGATAACGAATACAGTGCCCCAGCTGTTTCATTGCATAGATTTGGTGTTTCACAAGACCACATACCAATGCTGAATAAGGGTTAGATTTTCAGAGTCATATGACATAACAAAAACAACGGTGGTAACAGCTAACACTAACACTTTTAGCACTGTTAGCTGTCAGGCAGCAAACTATACTATGTAGCCATGAAGTCCTGTCCCTAAGCAATCATGTTTCCTTTATTTTTCAGCAAAGCTGCCTCTGGAGCATGGTGGTCCCGTATTGCCAGTTGCAGCAGCTGGATCCAGGTTCAGGACCCCTTCACAGGTTTCCCCTCTAGCAGCAGTCTGTGTCTTCCCATTTAAGAGCAGTGGTTCTTTTTTCTGCACCAGCAAGCACCCTTTTTCAATGTCACTTGCTTTCCTTCTCCCTTCTTTAAGTGGCAGGCCAAAGGGAGGACCTGTTACCTATTGTAACTATTAGCAGCAGACCTTGACTGCTCAGAGTCCTTGATGGTCTGTCAGAATCTCAGTGGGTACCTTTTAGACATACACAGTCATATTGGCTGCCTTCAAGCATCGTCATTAGGTCAGAAAGGAGCAAAACCAAGGCATCCTCCCAGTGGAAAACTCATCACTTCTACAGCTGATGGAACCAACTCCCTGGGTCCTGCACAGGGATTATTTCAAAAGCAGGGTATGGGAGAGGGATGGGATACTGCAGTCTGAATGAGCAGGTCAGAAGTTGCTGGTGTACATTAGCACTTCAGTGATATGTTACCTCCCCCTGAGGTGAATATTAACTGGTCAACAGAACTGGGAAATGATTCATAGCTCCCTGATAGCTAATCAGTGCTCCTTGTGTCAAGCAGATCACAGGTGTAGGAGAGAAACTATTGCTTTTGTGCATTCCCAAGGCAACACATCATCAGAACAAACAGTAGAGGAAGTCGGGGCACTTCAAACACCTTAATGTTTTTGAAGTCACATTTTCTTCCCTGACTGCTCTCTTGTTCACTGATGCAAGGAAGCTGTGACTGCACATAGTGATAGCAAATTATATCTTCACCGGCAGCAAAATGAAGATTCAGCCACAGCAAACAAGTTGGTCCAGGGTAGGATGTAGAGATGTTAGAAAAGCTTCCAAAGAGCATTTCCATCTTGAAACCTGTTGTGGCAAACTGCAGAGGCCCATGTAACTCAATAACATTGAGCAGCATGATTTCCTTTGTGTGCAGGTATGATTTACATTAACCGGGACGAGACTTTGTCTCAATAGTCCATTATGTAATTCCATGATCTAAACATTAATTGGTTGCATATCTCCAAATTTCTATTATTTCTTGTTTGGCTTTTGATTCAGCTAAGCTATGTGGACTCTATACATGCAGCATGTGGACCCATAATAGTAATGCAATCATTTGGAAAATGACACTACATAATTTTGTTCAGTGGTATTTGTGGGCTTTTTTTACATATCTCTCATATCTGTTAGTATTTGCTGTACGTTAGAGTTAGTTTTATTCTATCTGGAACACCTGTCAATCCAAAAAAACCCACAAAAACATAAATCTGAGAACAGCTTCAATACTAACATTGTCCATCCCCTGTACCTGCTAAGACCAAATATATCTGTGTCATTTCAGAAATGTTCATCTAATGTAGTCATTAAATTTCGAGGAAATCCATACTGGTGTTTTACTGCTATGATTTTTTTTTTTTTTTTTATCTAACCAGAATGACCTTTGCTGCAGTTTAATCCTAAATCTTCTCATTCTATTCATCACAGACATAGAAACACACGTTTATAGAGGGCCATTCAGGAAGGTCACAGAGGACGCTCTTCTTTGCAGGAGCTTGTCATGTATCTGAAAAACGTTATGATGGCTTTTCCTCACCCTCTTCAGTCTACTCTTTTCTAGATCAAGTAGTTGTTGTAGGTTTTTTTACCTTTTTTTTTTTTTACTTTTCTACCTATGTCACACTTTCTCAGCATGTGTTCATTCTTATTCTTCTTCTCAGTACTCTCTTTAAGTCATCTACTTCTCTCCCAGCCTGGGATTCCCAAGGCTGAACATAGTACTTTCCACAGTGACCAATATATTTACAAACTTGTGTAGTAAACAGATGGATCATCTTCTGTTTTTCAGAAGCAATACCCCCTTGATATGACTTCAGCAAGGCTTTCAACACCATCTCCCACAACATCCTCATATGGAAGCTTAGGAAGTGTGAGTTAGATGAATGGACAGTGGGGTGGATTGAAAACTGGTTGAAAGACAGAGCTCAGAGGGTCGTGATTAGGGGCACAGAGTCTAGTTGGAGGTAACAAGCATCAGTAACAAGTGGTGTTCCCCAGGGGTCAGTACTGGGTCCAGTCCTCTTCAATATATACATCAGTGACCTGGATGAAGGGATGGAGCGCACCCTCAGCGACTTTGCTGATGACACAAAGCTGGGAGGGGTGGCTGACACACCGGAAGGCTGTGTCGCCATACAGAGAGACCTGGACAGGCTGGAGAGTTGGGCAGAGAGGAACCTTATGAAATTCAACAAGGGCAAGTGCAGGGTGCTGCACCTGGGGAGGAACAACCCCATGCACCAGTACAGGTTGGGGGTTGACCTGCTGGAGAGCAGCTCTGTGGAAAGAGACCTGGGAGTCCTGGTGGGCAACAGGATGACCATGAGCCAGCAATGTGCCCTTGTGGCCGAGAAAGCCAATGGCATCCCGGGGTGCATCCAGAAGAGTGTGGCAAGCAGGTCGAGGGAGGTCATCCTCCCCCTCTACTCTGCCCTGGTGAGGCTGTATCTGGAGTACTGTGTCCAGTTCTGGGCTCCCCGGTTCAAGAGGGACAGGGAACTGCTGGAAAGGGTGCAGCAGAGGGCTACAAAGATGATTAGGGGACTGGAACACCTCTCTTATGAGGAAAGGCTGAGGGATTTGGGTCTCTTCAGTCTGGAAAAAAGACGGCTGAGGGGGGATCTTATTAACACTTATAAATACTTACAGGGCAGGTGTCAGGAGGATGGGGCCAGGCTCTTTTCAGTGGTGCCCGGGGACAGGACAAGAGGTAATGGGCACAAACTTGAACATAGGAAGTTCCACCTCAACATGAGGAGGAACTTCTTTACCCTGAGGGTGGCAGAGCACTGGAACAGGCTGCCCAGAGAGGTGGTGGAGTCTCCGCCTCTGGAGACATTCAAAACCCACCTGGACATGTTCCTGTGCAACCTGCTCTAGGTGACCCTGCTCTGGCAGGGGGGTTGGATCTCCAGAGGTCCCTTCCAACCCCTATCATTCTGTGATTCTGTGATTCTGTGTATTTGAGTATGATTTCTGCCTTTTTCATTATAGCATCATCTTTTTCATTTGTGCTCAGCTTTGTGACACACTGTAACATCCCGTTCCTCTTCAACAGTATGACCCGTTGTCCCACATCCTGAATATTTGCAGATGATTATTTCTACCTGTGTTCTCTGGATGTTCCTTAAAGATATCTGCTTTTGGTTTACTGTTATACTTTAACTCCTGTCCATCTCATCCCTCATCTTCACCTTCTTAACTAGCTCCTGCCAACTGACTGTGACTACCACACCTAGATGGTTTCTCTGTTTTTTATATCAAAAAGTCATCACTGATAAGTAACAAGAACTTGCTAGATAGCATTTGTCCTTCTATATTGTGTTTTTTTTCAGCAAATGCCTCCATAGTTAAATCTCCTTTAACAAGAGGAGAATGCGTCAGGCAGTTTTAAGATTTTTGAACTATCTACCTGAGACTGCTTGTCATGGAAATATGAGTCGTATGCTTTAGTATGCAGGCTAGAAAAATCCCTATCTATTAAATTTGGTAAATAGAAGTCAGACATCTCAATACAGGAGTCTGCTGACCTGAAGGAAGCAATGCTTTAGTTGAATTACTTAATATTTTGAATATACGACATATTTATAAAGCCACAAGAAGCATAAAAAGTATCTTACTCCATATTCATGTAACACAAATGGTATGGTTCATATAACAGTATAGGGAGCAGAATAAATAATTTATTTATTTATCTTAAGGTTGGTTCTGTAGTTACAAATCCTGTGGATTCTGCTTCTTAATTAACACTGTTATCCTGTGCTGGAAATCACTGGTAAACCTTGTTCAGCTGATTCCAGTTTCAAGGTTTATAATAGATCCCCAGCATATTGCCAGCTGTGTTGGGGCTTTCTTTCCGGTATTAGCCAGACTTTCTTCACTTCTGACTTCCTCTGCATATTGGACTTCAGAGGGAACAGTCACATCCTTGATATACAAAGGAATAGGTTATCTTTTTTAACACTATCCTTCCCAAATAGCTCATACTATTTAATATGGTATCACTTTCATTTGAGTAATTTTTCTAAGTATCTGTTATGCTTGTTAAATCATACTCTTATTCCATATTAAAACTTTTGACACTTTCTTTTTATCCGACATATAAGGCACCAATATACATAGTAGGCAGATAGCCAGAGCTGTCACTAATCCCACTCTTCCTTTTTTTTCTTCCTATGATCTTATAGCACAGATTGTTTGCTTATTTTTCTATTTGTGTGACTGTTGTACTTGCTTCCCTAGGGTCTTTTGCCACCAGTCACCAGATGCAAAGCTAAGCTCCTCTTTACTAGAATACTGAGCCAATCTGCAGAGAAGGTGGTGAAGGGAAATGAGAGCTCTCCTTTTCCCTTCCTCTGCTGTTACTAGAAGAATAAAGATGGTGATAAATTGAGATGGTAATGTATCATATAACAGCCAACATAAAAAAAAAAAAAATAACAAACCAGAAACAAAGACAAAACAAGGGACACAGAATCCAAGACAGGAATTTAGGACTAATACATTCTCTGTTTGCCTCTATATCATTGTTTGCATAATTTACCAACTAAAAAAAACCACAACAACTCAAAACAAAACACACAAACAAAAAAATACACCCCACCCCCCTGACCCCTCCCCATCTGTTGATTCAGAACTTTGCTTCTAGTCTGATATTTTCATTATGAGAATTTTTGGGTGAAAGAAGTGGGCTTTTTTCCTTGAAAATTCTTATAATTGCCTTTCTATAGAGCAAGGGCAAGCATTAAAAAAAATATTGTTAGAAAAAGTAAAATTTAATGTAACAAATCAATTCATATTTTTCCATACAAAAAAAATTTAATAATTTCACAAATCAGTAGTATATATTATTCTGCAGTACCTCTGGACCTCACAAGATGAAGTACATTCAAACTTCCATTCAAACATTCAAAAACCTTAGCTTAATAAAACAAATTAAAATGAATTCTGTTACAAAATACTTTAGGGTAAAAAAAAGTTAATGGTCAAAGTGTGGCAAAAAAACCCAAATGAGCAGAATCAAATTGTTTTTTGAAAAATTAGGCTTGCTACATATAATGAAATAAAATTAAATGTAAGGGAAAGAAACCCAGAAGAGTAGTTGAAAGAGAATGACAGAATGTGACTGCAAGGGATTTTGTTTTGTTTTGTTTTCTTTCTGCCCTTTTATAAAGATTAGTGACTGAATCTTAAAACCCGTTCTTTAATTCTGGTATTGGATACAATCTTTCTTAAAAGATCAGGCTACTATTTAATAGGTAGTGCTCATATCAAAACAAAATCTTAAATCATGTGGATTTAATGTTCATTTTTGAGTAATGTCTGAAACTGGCATGTTTGCAAAAATCAATTTTCCATGCACATGTATGATTTAAACTATAATCTATTCTGAAACTTCATTTTTAGCAACCGGTTTCAAAGAAACAGCTAATTATGGATTGTAAACTTTCCAAATGAGTCTTAATGCTATTGAAGAGATTTATTTGATTAGCCTCTAAAGATATATTAGTGGGATGAAAATCCTTTCAGACTTACCTAAATGAAAGTGTATCAGTGTTAGCAAGAACAGAACTTGGTTCACTACATTTTCAAATATATTGAGTCTATCTGCTTATCATTCTGACTGAGAATTAATATCTCAACCTGTCCACATAAATTATTTTTAAAAATAATTTATAAATGTAATGGTCTTTAATCTAATATTTGTACACATACATAAATGTGTCCATATGAGTGCACAATCAAACATATACAATCTAATAACAGAGGTCCCACCTTGAATACTGTGTTCAGTTTTGGGCCTCTCACTACAAGAAAGACACAGAGAGTCTGGAGCAACTCTAGAGAAGGGCAGCAAGGGTGGTGAGAGGTCTGGAGAACAAGTCTTATGAGGAGCAGCTGAGGGAAATGGTGGTGTTTAGCCTGGAGAAAAGGAGGCTGAGGGGAGACCTTATCGCTCTCTACAACTACCTGAAAGGAGGTTGTAGCGAGGTGGGGCTTGGTCTCTTTTCCCAAGAAACAAGAAATAGGACAAGAGGAAACGGCCTCAACTTGTGCCAGGGGAGGTTTAGATTGAATATTAGGAAAAATTTCTTCACTGAAAGGGTTATCAAACATTGGAACAGGCTGCCCAAGGAAGTGGTGGAATCACCATCCCTGGAGGTATTTAAAAGACGTGTAGATGTGGCACTTAGGAACATGGTTTAATGGTGGTTTTGTCAGAGTTAGGTTGATGGTTGGACTAGATGATCTGAAAGGTCCCTCCAACCTAGACAATGCTATGATGCTATGATCTGTATATAGAAATTCATATTTCTTACCCTTGATATTTGTAGATTATATGTAAAAGTCAATCACATAAATAATAAGCATTGAAAGAATTGCTTCTTTTTTTTTTTTTTACTTACCATAATATATGTTTATTTTATTATCATGGTGCAGTTTCAATATCATATAGTTGCTGGGACTGAGAAAGCACTTTCCTTAAAGCTCATGTTTCCATGTGTGTTTCATAGTTTAATAAAATATCCTTTGCCATGAAGTATCTCATGCTTCTTGTTAATCCAGGAGTTTAAGTTGTTAGTGTTCCCATCTGGTTATCTTCAATTTTGAAAAAGATGTGCTGTACGCACAAGTGTGCTTGTCAACTGGAAAGCAGCGTTGCTGAAACAGAATCAAAAGGCTCCACATTTGATGTATCCTGGTGCTTCCAGAACAAATTCCACTTAACAAGCAAAAGGATGTTTTTGATCCCTCTGTTCTCTTCTTCTGCTCATCTCTCATTTCTTTTCTTGGTGCCACATTTACTTCCCTGTCCTGTCTTCTTGGGATATTTTGCTTTTTTAACTTTTGAGTTAAAATCATAAGATGTGAAACCTTAATAATTTTTAAATGCTGTTCAATGAATTTTGAGCCTGAAATGTAGGTCTTTCAAGTATGAATCTCTTTTGAGGTACATTTTTTGACTGCTAAGGCATATAGCTGGCTGGAGGCATATAATCTTTAGGCAGGTGTGTTTGTGTTCATGTATACCTTGAGGTATGTGTTAAGTCAGCATTATTCCAAAGAGGAAAGATAAAGCAACATGAATGTTGATAAAACCTCTATATTTTAATTGTTTTTTTTTTTTTATTTTCTTCTGTTGTATATTTCATCAGAACTGTATTAACAACTTTTTGAATCTTATGGCTATTCTTTATTTGTTCTACACCAAAACTGAACCTTGAATTGAAGTCTGCAGGATAAGAGGGACAGAAAAGTTATAAACAGCAAGCAGTGCAGGCCTCTAAATATTACCTAAGATTGCTTTCCAGTGTCATGATTTTATGATCCAATATCTTCAAGCGTGCCGGACCCAGAAAGGATTGCCATCTTTCATTGCAAGGGAAGACTCTCCTCTTTCTAATGTGATAAAGCGTCCATTCAAAGTCAGATGGCTCATGAAATATTGAAACTTAAACCTGTCACTAATCCAGGACTTAATATTGACTCTCCTGCTTATCCAGCCACTGTAGTTGTGTCTCTCTCACTCTTCACTTCTTGCTCTGAACCCCAGCTGTGTAGAAGGGGGAAAGAGAGGGACATGCATATTTGGAGAGAAAGGAATAACTACCTTATTTTGGGCTCCAAAATGTCTTTTTAAAAACCTTAAAAGTTCATTTTAAACAGTGTCTCACTATTCTTATTATCAGAGATGAATAGTATATACCCCTTTTGAAATGATCTTCAATACAATGCAGGAATTTTTGAGTCCTTTTTTCCCTACAAGATAGAGCTATAGTTAAAAAAAGGAGGGATAAAAGAAGAAACTTAAAAGTCAGGAGTTCAGCTGAGAGGCAGTTTGTGTATTTAACAGGTTTATGCAAATCTCAAGAGGATCAGTTAGAGGCTTAATTTTTTTTAATTGTTGCATTTAAATGATGAGTAAATTAAAATGTGCTGAAAGTAGCTCTGATAATTTATGCATTACAGGCTCTAAAAGCTTTTCTGTAAAAAGAAAAGAAAGTTTTTTATTCATGTCAGAAAAATAATTTAACTGTATTCTCCTACAGTGATATAGCTGATAGCAATCAAAAGGCTTAGTCTCTCCAGAGGGCTCTTTATGGACGTTCACAGAATGTTTTATGTCCATCCTGTTAACATTGGACTCATGTCCACACCATGAACTTAACCAAATAATCATTCTTTACCAGTAGTTGTAGCCATTCACTGGTAAACACACCAGGGATTAACAGAAGCCGAGTCTAAACTACACTTAAAGATGTGGCTAGACGTGACAAATTCAGGGTAAAACTGAATCACCTGGAGAAGCAGGACAAGGCAAGTGTTTGCTCTCCCACCTGCAGGGAAGAACAGTCTTTTCATTATGGTATTGGTGTAATTGTGCTTAAAAAGAACTGAGTACAGTAAAAGTGCAGGAGGCTGGTATTCAGATGTTCTTTGGCAAGTTTCTTCATGTCTCTATGCTTCAAATCTTTGTCTAAAAATTGGGCTAATGATATTTCTTTTCTAGGCCATATTTCAACAATTAGATTACCCAAGAAAGGACAACCTCAAGAATTTTGACAATTTGAGCACAGCAAGAGTTTTGTACTCAGTTCTAGTTTCAAGAAACTAATGTGATAAAGTTAGTAACAGCAGAAGTATATGGAATATAATCTCTGGTATTGTCATTATACATCAAAGTTTATCTCCTTCAATACACACTAAATCACACAAATATAAATAAAAAAGTACCTAAATTTTATGTATTCTAACTTTGTTAATATATTTCTTGGCCTCCAGTTATTAAATAACTATATATTCTTCTAAAGATGTGTAAGGAAATTAATAAAGATTAAGCACCTAACTGTCTAAACTTACATTTATCAAGTAGTCTTTTAATAATCTGTCATATTTAACAATATGTAGAAAGACATCCCTGACCTCACATTAGAGTATAAATCAGTTACATATCTATACGCTAGGTAGAGAGTGAAAAAAAGTAAATTTGCTGTGATGCCAGCCAAAAATGTGTGGTTTAAGGACATGGTCTCTGTTGGAAACATTAACTATTATGTGACTCTGTGAAATTTTGCTTTATTTAGCTATTACATAATGTTAGAAACATTACTCTTTCTAGAGAAGGAACTGGTTATTTACCCGTACTAAATAATTCCTAGATTGTGAGGAAAAAAAAGAAAAAAAGATAAAAGTGTGATTGAGCCTCATGCTAAAAGAAATTTTGCAGGTGCAAATTGTCTTTGCAAACTCTCTGCTTTCAAAGTATGTGCCTCTAAACTGCTCATGTCTAGACCTAAAGATACAGATTTGCTCACTTCAAACATAATTAACTGTTATCACAAGAGCAGGAAGACATTGAGGACATGGAGGAGAAGAGTTCATAGCTATACTGATGTGGGGGAAGGGCTGTTGGAAAGCCAAGCACAGAATATGTTTGGGAAGGGATGGCTTGGGGAGCATTTGGGGATGCAAGAAGTAGCTGAGGTGGAAGGGGGAATGGTAAAAGGTTGAACAGCACTGACAGCAGGAGCAGAGTGAACTTGAACCTCTTCTCTGCGACCCCCCAGCCTTGGTTTACTCAGCTCAGGTAGGAGGAGATTCCCCCAAAAACTGTGACTGCAATCCGATTCTTTGTTTTGCCCTTCCCCAGATTCTCTCAGCAGCTCCATAGATCCTCTCCCTTTCCTTCCACAGACAATTTTTTTTTCCACTGTCACTTCAGCTAAAGCAAAGAAAATTTTATGTCAGCCATACCTTTCACTTTTTCATCTCTTTAGCTTCATCTCACCTCAGGTATACCTAATGTTGCTAGTGAGGGAAATTTATGGAGGTATTTGGTTTGCAAATATTGTCTCTGATGATTTGCATTGTTGTACCTTAGGTAGGTTTAGCTTTGTTTGGGCTTTTTTGTTTGTTTGTTTGTTTTTCATGACATGGACATTTGAGCATATCAGCCAGGTGGATTTCTTAGCACATATATATATCTAGTTGATTAAATAAATGATGCATAGATGTTCCTCGGCCCATTAGGATTATGTTTTAGAAGAAATGCCTGTTGTGTGGCAAAGGCAAAATAAAGATTTAGCATGCAGCAAAAGTCTAGTTAAAAGAAGGCATGATTGGCATATTCTGCTCAAAGAAGCCATTGCTTAGGTTTTTTTGTTCACTGAAGCAGAAACAGAAAAAAACCAAAAAAATCTCTTCCAATACAAAAACAATCCTCAAAACCAAAACCAAACAATAGCCCTCTGCCTTATAGTATTTTTACTAAAGCACACAAGGAGAAACAGCTATTCTGTGAGGGTGGATGTGTGTGTGGGAATCCATAACTGCTAACACCTCACAGGTTTAGGAGAGCATGTACATACTAGACTGTGTTTGTACAAAACAGGGTGTTTATGTGTATAGAGGGACAACCTGCAGTCCCCTTAGCTGTTGCTTTAGCAAATCCGTATCTTTTTACTTCAATGTAGCCTTCCTCTGCTAGTTAAACCTCCAGGAAGCCATCTAGTAGGCACATAAAAGGAAATGTCCTTTCATCAGCTAATAATGTCTAGCAAGTCTAATGAACTGATACACTAATGTATTAATACACAGTAATTTACTTTTTTGCAGAACTAATTTCTTCTCCATATCCCAATATCTGTGTCCTGCTTCAGAAGTGTCAGGGAACTTCTGTACTTCATTCGCAGGCTCTCCAACCCTGTGACCGTGCACTCATATGGTTAACCATGCCATGTCTCACCTCTGACCTTCTGAAAAGATTACTTTCCTTTCTGTTTCCTTGTTTTTCAGCACACTTATTCCCCTTCTTTCCACTCATTTAACCTTTAACTAGCTCCAAGATACACTGCTTAATTATGATCATGGTAGCGGGTGACCTGAGGCTTTTCTCTGGTTAACAGGACTGACCTTTACTTGATTTGCCTCCACCTCACTGTTCTTGACTACCAGCGCTGCAGGGAAAGTGAAGCAACTTGTTTTGCTAAAGCAGGGAGGAAAGTAATAATAAAAGTAGTAATAGTGATAATAATGAAAAACATCATCCTGGTAAAATGGTTTCCTGCTGCTTTCACAGCCTTCATCAGTTGTACTCACCCTTAATTACTCACTGCAGGTTGACTGACTAAACAGCACTAGCGTGAGAAACAGCCCACAGCGTGGAGTGAGGTTGGTGTTTCATGTTTACCAACCATCAGACGTATTATGGCTAGGGAGGCCTTTCAGCTCTGACAAGGTGATGCTGCTTAGTAATATCCAATCTGCTCCAAGCCTGATGAGTACATTGACAAATGAGATTTACAAAGACTAAAGAAAGAGCTGTAAAAAAAAAAAAAAAAAATGGGAGGAAAAAAGAGTACAAGCATGGTTTTCCCAAGTCATTTCACTTTTGCACATCAACAAAGTGCTTGTTAAAAGGAAAGGAAAAAAAAAAAAAAAAAAGGAGCTCTGACAGATCAGAGTTGTGTATGAAGTTTCACTGTATCAGATTCCGCAGGCTGGATGTTGCAGTTGAGACAATGAAAAAGGAGAGAGGTTCCTGTCTGGTTCGCATTTGTTTTTCTGCACAGCAGTTCTGTCATAATGGCTTTTCAGTGTAACCAGGTTAATCTCTTAATTTAGACGTTTGTCAGTGTTTTTGCATGTTACATATAATTATTAATCCCTCATATCATGATCTGAATTTCTCTGATTCAGATCATGTTTCCTGAGTTTAAAATAACTTGCCTTCATTCATGACAGGAAACATTTGCATATATCTATGTAAAATGTTTAGCTGGCCTACATCACTAACTGAAACCAGAGGCTCTCTGAATAAAACAAAATCAAACAGGTGTCTTAAAAAGCCCCTGAAAACTCTAGGAATATATACTGTACTTTCTTTCTTAGTTTGTAAAAGTTTTATTGAAAGAGCAGTTGAATTAGCATGAAAGCATTTCACAAAACAGGAAAGAGGGAGATACTCGCAGACATAAAATTTCATGCAACTTCAGAAGGCATCCTTTGAAGCAGGTCTTTTTTAAATACTGAGAATGCTACCATGCCCTTTAGAAGGAAATGGAAAGGCTGAATACCAAGGGATAGTGCTTTATATTAAATGTTTTATACATCAGAACATATGGTACGAGGGAGATTTTAGTGTGGTAGAAAAGTAATTACATTAATGAAATCATGTCTCTGTGCTAATTGTACAAGGAGGTTTGGGTTAGAAGAATATCCTTCTATTTAATGTATTCATGATGTGTGTTGACACTTGAACGTGAAAAAGTAACCAGATAAGGGACAAAACATATGGTTCAAGGATTCCCCTGAGAAGCTGAAGGAGCATTTTTGTCTACTCTAGCCAATACCCCTAGAAATCCGAACCAGACTGAGGGACCTGTCAACAGAAGTGCCAAGACACTGGCACAAGATTGAATGATATCTAATCTTGGTTCATAAATGGTAACTGCAAGAGTTATCTTTTGTTGAAAGCTCTTCTTTACTCTTGCAGTAGTTCTGATCATATTTTTTTTTATTCATTTTTCTCTGTCTCCTACAAATGCTGCTTAACTTAAGAGAACAGAATTAGTACCATTAACATCAATCACAGGTGATCCAAAAGGGAAATCTAAAGTAATATTGTGAGTCTTGAAATGATTCAAAAGTCATGAGATTTTCTAAAATAGTTACTTCGGTACCTTTAATTTTCTATGGGTTTTTTTGTTTGTTTGTTTTGGTTTGTTCTAATTTTTACTGTTAAGGAAAACTTCTGGATTCAAACCTATACGAAATCTCTAAATGCTATCTTAGACACGCATGCAAAAAGATCCCAACAATTCTTCCTTTAGGAATTCCACTTGCAATGCTTACTTTCCTTCATGTTTTGGATATCATTCCTCCTCATCCTCTTACACACTCACCTGCAGCTTTAGCAGTGCTTCTTTCTAACTCTTAGAAAACTAGTATCTAGTGTGTATTCTCCTCTCCCTCCTGCCCCAGATCAAAAAGGAAGAGTCATTTCGCATGTGGTCATGAATGGTGTTAGCATAATTGAAAATAAAAGCAGGTAG
Organism: Alca torda; assembly: GCA_008658365.1. Lineage (NCBI taxonomy): Eukaryota > Metazoa > Chordata > Aves > Charadriiformes > Alcidae > Alca > Alca torda. The sequence continues at coordinate 78,325,633 of CM018077.1, read as the reverse complement.
TAGTGTTTTTTATTAATTAATGGGAGATGGTAGGTGTGCTGAGTAAAGTTTGACAGCTTTGTATTATCCTTTCATAAAAAGTGAAATACTCCTGAACACCTAGGTTTATGATAATGAGAATAATAACAATGGGCAGCACTGCAGAAGTGTAGTCTCAGATAAATAGGTAAAGCACTCTGCCAAGAATAAGGAAAAGGAAGGAACCATACAGTTCTACAATAGTTGGAAAAGCCTAAAATAAAATAAAATATAAAAAGCCAGGGGTCAGAAGAAAGGTCAGATGTTAGATTGCAGCAACCCCTTCCAACACTTCTGAGAGCATAACAAAGAAGTGAAAATCTTGGCTTCGCTGGAGTCCTTGAGAAAATCAAAGACTGTCCAAGTGCCCCAGGCAGAGTCAAGTTCTCCAGAATACTCTAAGTAGAGGGCAAATTGGGACCAGAGGGAACAAAGGAACAAGTTTTATTCATTTTTTAGCTATGCAGCTGTCAGGGCATGAATTAATATTACTTACATTTGGCTGTTATTTTAGCACATTTTTATTTGCAAATAATACATTTGTTTTGCTTAGTTGATGCTCTTAATGCTTGGAACAATTTGTGACAGTCCTTTAACACGTGACTGCTGGGAAAAGAGAAGCCTTTAAATAGTCCCTAAGCAATTTAATTTGACGGTATTGATCTACATTTTTTAATTGATTTGAACAGCATTACAGGAACAGCATTCTGTATTTTGCCATTTGAATTACTGTCTTGTTACTTCACTGGAGTCTAGACACTGTCTCAGTTTCCAAAGGGCACGGGTGTCTCTGATGATGTCTTCCCACAGGACAGTACCGATCGGTTCCGGGTAAGATATTTTTGCCTGTCCATTACTAGTTCTTTGATAACTTCATCTGCACAGTCACCAATTAAACTTTACCTGCATTTATAATGTCTCATATTTACTGTGATGTTTTCATGTTGCTGTATCCTTACAGATGGTTTAGACACGTGACAGAACCAGGCTGCCGGTAGAAGTGGCTCTTGCCTTATGGCTAGCCCAAATTCAGGGAAGCCTCTCCACACCATCAGTGGGGTGGGTGCCTACTCTGAGGACCCCCAGACCCATCTGTTTGTCCCAGAGTGTGTTACAACCCTGCGACCGGATTCAAAACCTGCCTCACCTGACTAGCCAGGAGGACTCATTTTGGCCTTCAGACCAGTCTTGTCCACAGCCAGCACCCAGGAGTGCCCATGAAGGGGGAAAAAAAAATAAAAAAAAAATAGCTACACAAGTGTTGTCTTTGCAGGGTTGTAGGCATTTTTTGGGTGTGCTGAATCATGCCAGGGCTGGCCTGGCACTGTGGTGTCACACCTGAAATCACACTTTGGGGCCAAAGCATAACAGACCTGCCCGGTTTTGGGCAATTCAATATTACCCTTAATTCCCTTTTCATAAAGTTTGGTGGTAGAAGCATTACCATTATCTCCTGCAACATTATTTTTTCCACAAGATATCACTATGGGATTCCTTCATATACAAATTTAAAAGTTACATAATTTGTCTTTTTAAAATCTAAAATAAGACTGTGAAACACAAAGATTCATAATACCTTTTTTTTTTCCTCTTTTTCTTTTGGAATCCAAACCATTGTACAGGATTCTAGAAATCAAAATGAACAAGAAAAGTATCAAAATATCCTAATTTGAACAAAACATGTTTTTCAAAATGTCTTCTCTGGAATAAGTAGTAAGGATTTTAATAAAAAAATCTTAAAGTTTTACTGTGCATATATTGCTTGCAACTTTTTTTTCTAATTCTTTTTCCTTCTTATAAAAAGTTTTATGGTTTTATGGTCAATATTTGTTAACATAATACTTATTTTTTCCAGACACTACATTTCTTTTAATTTTCTTTCTTTCTGGACATCATCCAAAGTTCCTTTAAGTAAATGGAAAAATTGCCCTTGTTTTCAATGAGCTTTGCAATTGATCCAGTAACTGAATCACTTATTATTGACCTCATTATCTTCCTACCATTCCTCATTGTCATTTTTATATCTTGTCTTTGTTTTTCCAAGTTCATGTCTTCCTCAGTTGTTTTGAGTAAAAAGTCTTGAGAACCATAACTATTACGGCTATTATGAAGGACATGTCTCAAACAAGAACCAAGGAGTTTCTATACTTAAACAAGCCATCAAAAATTCAAAATTGAATTGAACCACGTGTCTTATTATCATTAGGTTTTCCAGTGGTTCTAGGAAGAAAATATAGGAGTAGTATGTAATGGTCAAGGAGATTTTCAAATCTGCACATCCTCTGGTGTGTTAAAATGGTTATTTTATATTGATTTATTTTCATGAGAAAACACTGTTAGATGTATTTGCCAAAATGCAGTGGTTGTTATCTTTACAATGAGAACAGAGATTCCTTGGTTAAGGAATTAATTTTTCCTTGCCTTGAATCACCATCCTTCCTGTTCCCATTCCCTTACTGATGTGGTTTAGGCCGGATTGGCCAATGACAAGACAACAGATGCTCTTCCCCCACCTCTTGCTCCAGGGAGAGGAGTAGGAATAAAGAGATTTATGAGTTTAGAAGGAACTAAACTACTTTAATGAAATATTAATAATAAAATAAAATAGTGAAATAGATAAAATATATACAAAACCATATCAAGCTCCCAGGATGACGCACCGGGAGGCACTGGGGAAGTCCCAGACTGGACTCAGCAAGGGATGGGAACTGGATTCCAGAGCTGGAGTCAGGAACACACAGACTGGGATCAAAGGCAAACAGACACAGTCCTCCTTGGACACTGGCCATTGAAGAAAGAAGGCTGACCCTTTGAACCCTCAGCTTTTATACTGAGCATGAGGCAGATGGGATGGAATACCCTGTTGGTCAGTTTTGGGTCATCTGACCTGTCCGTTCCTCCCCTCTACGCTTTTCCATTTCCGACCCTTCAGCGGAGCAAATAATGAAATTAGCTGACCTTGGTTGTTATAGCAATGAGGATGAGCAAGAGCCTCTCTGCATACCATTTTTTGGCATTAACTATAAGCATAGGTCTTACCCCTCTGAGAATGAACAGTTTTCTGCACAATATGCTAATTTCAGAGACCTAGAAGAGGCCTAGCTAAGAAGTAAAATTACTGAACATAAAGTTGGTTCTGTTCTACCTCAAACCAAATTCCTTGGTTAAGGAATTCATTTCTGCTTACCTTGAATCATCATCCTTCCTGTTCCCATTCCATTACCCTTCCCTCTTCCTCTTTATCCCCTTTGTCTTCCTCCTTTTTCCCTTTTCTTTCCCTTTCCCTTACGTCTGCCTTACCCTATTTATGTATTTAACTCACAATTTTCTGATAAAACTTTTGAAAAAATATCTTTGTGAAGGCAAAGAAAGAGAAAAAAAAAACACAGCAAAACAAGAACTGAAGACAGCATGAGAAGGAATGGTAAGAGTAGCATCTGCCATAATACTACAAGCAGGAAGAGTTAGTACCTCATTTATTGTCAAAATGGAGCATATGGACAGCATGGTGTGTTGTCATCAGAACATGGTGTTAATTAAAGCAAACATAAAGCATAACATGTTTTTAGAATTGACAAATCTACAGAGTCTGGTAAACCTTTTTTTTTTTTTAAACATGTTGAGAATCAAAGATTTTTCAGTGACAAATTTAGGGCTCTCTGTGCAGTCTTTAGTTACGTAGGTTAATTAGCAGCTTCGCATTTTCCATGAATGAACATTTTGAGTTCTTTATATTCCATATCTAAGTGAAAAGCCTTTCATGCAGATTGGACCTTACCCTGTAAGCTGCTCATTACATGAATACTTAGTAAAAGAGTGAGTCTTAATAACATGAATAGCTCTGTGTATTTTAATAGGATTTTTTCTCACAGGTTGGAGTTCTTCAGGATCACACCCCAATGAAATAAATCAATAAGTGAAACATAAATAATATTTCTCAGAGGAACTTGCCAATATTAGTAAAAAAATAAAGTAGCACTACTTAACTATAACATTTATATACCCAGTATATGACTAATATATTCATATGAAGCTTACTGGTGGTAACAAAAGGCAATTCAAGACCCATTATTGTTCATTCCAAACACCACCAACATAACCCCCAGCAAACCCCCAGCCCCAATATCTTCTAAGGTTGTGTGTGAAATACTGAGGAAGAGAATTGAAGACATAAGCGCAGTAAGACTTTCATTAAATTCAATAGTAATACTAGAGGTTCATTTAAGATAATAAATTTGTACTGGAGAGAAATGGCAGAAGGACTTTATTATTACATTATAGTCTGTGTTTCACACATTTTGTAATGGAATATTGAAAGACAAACAGCTCCTGTGGGTCCTCACTATCCACAACCTTACTTTAAGAGATGCTGAGCTTAACATAAAACTGAGTGCAGCCATCAACTTTTTATCATTCTAAATTTTCAGGATTCCCTTCATTTTCCTCTCATAAAGGTTTTCTTTATAATTCGTTGTAGCACCTAGCTGTTTCAATATACCAACTATACTATCGCATTTAGCTTGACAAGCTCTTCTCATTGCCACCACATTCTGGAAATGTATTTCTGCAATGTGTGTAAAACATCCCATTGGTGTCATTTGTGGCTCTGACATTCAGTGGTATTAGGTTCTACAACCAGTTTTGCATTCAGCTGACACTATTGCTTAGGAAATGGATCACCTCCTTTTTCAATTCCAGAATAGCCATTTGCGTTTTTTATTTGCCTTTAAGAGGGAGAGCAAGGGATATTTGAGAAATAGATCACTGTGTATCTTTGCATAGGCCTTAAATCTGGCTTCCTGAGAACTTTGATATGTTCTGTAAAAGGTATATTATGTGCCCTATTTATGCTTGTAACTTTAACTCACACTGTATAAATTAGAGGACAGACTGTAAAAGACTGAGTGCAAACTGCAGAATGTTGTTTTTTTTCTCTTTCTTTCCAAAGCTGAGCTCTTCTTTAAAGTGTCTTTTTTCATCTTTATCTTGGGGCAATAGTGCTTATTAGAATATTAGGTCAATCTTCTTATAAACATGCCTCATCATTTAAACCTTTCTTCTTTCTTTTCCTTGTTGGAAATCGCACTGTTGTCATTCTCTGTTGAGTAATTATTATAGAAGCATTAGTAAAGACCAATCCTGAATTTTCCATTTAGTAAGATGCCTGGTCAAACACCAAAGGAATGATATTTGTGTTCTCCTTCCTTCTTCGCCCCCAAATACGGGAAATCATCCCATGTAAGTAGCATATGAAAGAATGATTAGAGATCAGTTTTTATAATTTGTCACATAAAATTAATTTAATAAACAATTTATAATTTCATTAAGGTGACAATCTTTTAGGTGATCATTTGGTTCTATGACAAGTCATTTCTTTTAGCAACCATCTCTCACTTTCTCCCGTCATCTACTTTTTCTTATACGCTCATTCTTTTTTAAATGTCATCTAGTCTATGACCATTTTCTAAGAACAATTACTCACTAAGCCTTCTGACATGGATCAGAGAAATACAGACCTTTGTTCTTGCCCCTACAGTCTCCCAGTGCCCTGTGTGGCTGAGATTTCATTCTCAGTGACGGGCAGGTCTTTGCTTCTCTTGGCTTTTTGAGTGATCTTTACTCTGAGATATGGAAACTCCTGATCTATGCTTTTAATCTGAAATGCCATCAAAAAGACATCTGAGAAAGAAGCAGCCATCTTCTTCACCCAATTGCACGATCTGTAAATAATCGTTCATATATCTTAAAAACAAGCCTCACCCCTGATTTTGTCATGTTTTCCTAAAAGATTCCTAAAACAAAGATGGTATGGAGTTGTTTTTCTCACAAAAACTCTATCTTCATCTAACAGTCTTATTTATACCTCCAGACTTGTATGGCATAAGGGAATATAATGACAGACAAATGATCTAAATAATTAATGTTAAACCTCCTACATTATATGACTCAACATCTGGTACATTTACAAGAAGAAAACATTAGAATTTTTATGAGAAGAGTCTCTGTTCATTCACTGTAACTAATGTTTAGGATCTAAACATACTGTCATGTTAAGTTTAGCTATTACCCAGTCTCCTTCAGGGCTACACTGCAAAGAAAACATGACCGCATGCCTTTATTTGTTGGATGTGCATGTTCTCATTGACATACACCATACAGAAATTTATGTATATTTTAGGGCCCAAAGGTGTTGAATCAGTCTCACTTTAAAATAAAATCAAATTCTCTATATTAAAGAACTGAATAAGAGATAATATACTGGGAGATGATCAGACAATACCTTCAACTTAATTCCGCACACGTTATGATTTTTTGAAAGTGCTGTGATAAACAGTGAAACAAAGTATTTAGAAACCCCATAAAATGAACAGATTTAAAATGCTTAATCAGGTGCTGATGGAAATATTTGTAATACTTTTCAACAAATATGAAAATCTGCCTGTGAAAGGAAAAGTAAAGCAGGGCCTAAAAATTAAAAAGAAGTCACTGGCATATCTTATTTTTTGTGAAGAACCATAAGTTCTTACATATTATTGTTCATTAGTGATTTTTTATAATCCATAAAATATATGGGTTATTATATAGCACTTTCTAACTGAATTTGCCTGTCTTGCTATTCTCTGACCAGTATTCTAAAGATAATCTTAAAATACATATAACACACACCTAACGATAACCCTAAATTAAAAAGAAAGAAATCACAGATTTATTAAAATCAGTGTTGTTTTTTTTCTTTAAAAATAAAAAACAAAAAGGGGCAAGCAGGTGAGCTATTACAGACATAAATGAAGCACCAAAGTAGGAATTAGAAGGGCAGGGCAGGGCTTATCACATGCTTGTCCACTGCTGATAAAACACTGATATTCACAGCAACTGATTTCCTTTTCCCTCTCTTGCTCACATACATCCTTCCAGATCCAATGTATGTTTTTGCTTTGATATGAGCTTAACGTGGGGGGAAACCCCTGCCAAAATGTATACATGCATTTACAAATTATAGAAAAGAATTCTCTTTTAGAGCATTCCTCCTTCACATTCCTCTGATGCTCACACTAGCAATCACATACCCTCCCTTAAGAAAATATCTCGTCGCCCATATCTAAACATATCAGAGACATTCAGAGCATTACTGAGCTGTTAAAGGCATCATCCACACATGTATTTGGTATAGAGAATCCAAGCCTGAATCATAAATCCTCCCCTGTGTATCTTAAAAAATGTAGGCAAGTTTGTATTGACACAATTACAGATTTAAGAAGATAATTTTACTTTTATATAGTTTTTTATATATTTAGTTTTTATAGATTATGCAGAATTTACATACAACACTTCCTGAAATTATCTAGACTTTTAGACAAGAAAGCATAATTTAATGATCTTAATGTGTTTCTCTGCTGGATTGTTAGTCCTGAGATATTGCAGGTCTAATAATTCTGTAATGATACATAAGCTTTTCTTCATCATTTAGTATTTACCCATGTCATTTTTCTTAATTCCACTAATCCGTTCACTGCTTTCACACTCAGTTATCAAAAGAGACTAAAATGCTAAAATGAATATGTTAATTTTTAAAAACTGTTGGGAAAGGAAAACTCAGTGTATATCACACATAAAAAGTATTTGCAGCATTTAGCACCTACCCGTTTTCTGGTAGATTTTTACCAATTTGCATTCTATTAAAGAAATGCCCCAAAAAAAAAATCCTGAATGTACTCATATTTTCCGCAGAATCTAGAAAAATCAAAGATGACTAATAGGAAAATCGGTGCAGCAAGTGCTCCAACTCCAATATATATAGGTGAAGTGTTGACCTGGATTGATAGAGAAGGAAAAAAATTATTTCTGCAATTTCTCTTTACTCAGCAATTACCTTATAGCCAAGTGAGCAGAAAAATGCACATTTTATATGGAAAATACAGTACTTCCTTTCCTTGTCTTCCTTCCCAATTGGCTGTTAAATGAGAATCTGTAATAAACCTGCTCAGCATTCTTAAACTGTGGCAAAGGAGTTGTAAGAAATTATACTACTGTACAATATTAACAGGAAACCTGAGGTTTTGTGGTTTCATAGTTTTTTCCCCTGACCTTGTAGACAGACCTGTGTTACAAACTTGTTATTTTGTTAAGGGTGGATATTTACAGTTCACCTACATTTCTACTTCACTTTGTCAATTTACAGTGGGTTGCTATTCTGACTGGAAGTAATCACAGAATTAGAGTTGTGTTTTTTATTTCCATGACCAACGATGGACCGCTAACTATCTACTTCCAGGTTGTACAAGCCATTTCATTTGCGTGATAATATATGAGAGCTATAAGCTTTCATTAAAAAGGAAATTACAGAGTACAGTCATTTTTTTTCTGTGAAAAAGTTATTCAAATAGTTTCAAATTTATAGACTAAAGTAATTTTTGTTTCTGAACTCCAAATACATCCAAATCCACCACAATAAGTAACTGAAAAAAAAAAACCCTAGAATATTAAATGAGGCTATGTTATTGCAGATGTAGAAACAGGTCAAGTTAAATGTGCACAGATCCAGTAGAATAAATAGGGATATGCTGATTTATATCATCTGACATTTCTAGCCATGAATCTTTCTTAGCTTTTGCAGAGTCCCTTTCTACATCAAAGAAATATATGCAGTGCTTCTGAAGGAGACTAAATAAGGGACAGGGACCAAAAGAAAATAATTGTCATGAATCATTTGAACTTGGAATTGCAGGAATAGTGAGAAAATAATGCATATCCAGGAAATGTTCCAGCAAGGATGCACAGGACATTAGTACTCGTGGCAAAGTATTTTTCAGATTGCCATTGTTTTAGAGAGCAGGTTTATCTGAAAAGGAATTATGAACAACAGCTTTCCCAAAGTAGTAAAGTATATGCTGACTACACAAAAAGAATTGCTTCAGAAACATACATGCTTTTACATGCCTTTTACCACAGGAAAACTGTTAAAGTTAGGAAAGGGTAAAGTGGATTACCATCCTGCTTGTGTATGAATACAATTATGAATACACTATTACTGGCACTTTAAGAAATAGAAATACTTAGAATATAAAAAAAAATCTCTTAATTCTTCTGTCATAAGTTTTCTCAACTTCAAAGAGGCTGAGCGTTAAGCCAAGTGTGGTTCTGTGTGCCCCTGGATCTTGTGGCATATGTAGGAATCCAAATCCATTTTGCAATGTGCATTCCTTTTGTTGCAGAACCCTTGTTCTGCAACCAACACTGACAGCTGGTGACTTCTCTTGCCACGGTCTTTGAAGAAAACTTGTTGTAGGTAGGTCCCTCAATAAGGATGGGGAAAACGCCCATGAGCACAGTATGTTTGGGCTAATTTTCTAATGGTTTCCCCAACCATTCTTTAAAAAAACAAAGGTTCCTCATGGCCCTAGGGGCCACTCAGGTGAGACAGAGGCCAAGGCTTTCACTTTTGAGATTACACGGGCCCGAATTCTGCCTTTAATTATACTTGTATATGTATATTTTGACCTCAAAGGAGTTTCTTATACAAGGATCAAGGATTTGATTTGACCATAGCAGAAACAGAATGAAGACTTAAGTCTTCATTAAGTCCTCCAGGCACTTAATGTGCCTGGCAAACTTTATCTATCAGTAACTCCAATTAAAAAAAAAATAAAATTAATCAAAGAATTAATTTCAGAAACACTGGTGCCTGCAATCACCTGGCCTACTCTGCTGGTTTTAAATGTAAAGTATAAAAATATTTTCATTTGTAACAAAAGCCCAGTTGATCGGAAGATCAACCACACATTGGAGAATCACAGACACAACCACACATTGGAGAATCACAGAGCACTGACATTTTTACAAAGCCACTCTTCAGAGGAGAACTTAAAACGTGAGATTATGCCATGATCTAGGGCCTTCACTCCAGTGAAAGTTCAGAAGTGCATGAATGTTAAAAAGAAAAAAGTGGCATATTGAGGAAAAATGGGAGAAATGTAGAGAAAAGAGAAGAAGCAATCAGAAGGGGGGAAAAGAGGCTGACAGATTTAAAAGTTGATTGGAGCAACCTGGTAAAAGAAGGATCAATATTAGCTGATGGAGAAAAAAAAAGGAGCACTGAATTATTCAGAATTACTGTTCTGAAGAGAAACAGGACTGGGAAATTGACTACTAAACCAAAAAAAGTTAGCACTGCGTCTTCATCCTAAGATATCAAACTGGCTGGGAGGCAACTCTTATATACATATTCCTTACACAGAACACTAAATGAAAAAGAAAAGTTTAAACACATACTGTACATTCAGTGGTTGCTGAAAGGGGTTGGACAGAAAACAAAGTGCTTTATTTCCTTCACAGAGTATGCCATTTATTATGAATTTCAGCAAGTCACATCTGCCTACCACAAGGTCTAAGCATATTATTCAAGAAAAGGTACTTTATTTCTTATTATTTTACAAGGTTATAACCTGGAAATGTTTTCCAACCTCTCCTCAAGGTTCATTTGCGCATTTTCAAGATACATTTTCCCAGTGAACTCTGATTACCGATGCCTATGGGGGATTAGCTTTATGCAGACAGTTCAAACTCCTGTCCCTGCTGCAACCTCATTTTCTTCTCATCCACTTGTTATGAGGAGATCAGTAGTTATAAACTTCCCATTACAGTGTGCTGGTCAGCAAGAAAGCCACATGGACATTAATGTTTATTAGCAAGCATTTTAGCAGAGTAATAGCTAAAGTGGTCTAAGCTTTAAAACTCTCCAGTGCCAGCTGGAGGATCAGAAAATGTGTATGAGGCTTTAATTAACTGTAAAATCTGAAGTGAACTGCATTGCACGATACCTGGGGATTTCAGTGAAGAACGTACATATGTTCTCTCTGCTAATTGAAGATGAGCTGCATTTTAAGGGATTACATCCCCTGAGGTTGCAGAGCCAGAGAGAGCGGAAGATAGGAGAAGAATTTTAAAGGCCTAAAGTAAACTTTCTGTTAATGGTCTGCCCTTTGCAAGAGAAGTGCATTAACAGTTTATCTTTAAGCTGATTTACTGCATGTTGGGTAAATTTTATATGGAAATGGGAATGTGGCACAAAAAGGAAGTTTATATTTTTTCTGCTTACCCATGAAATATAAAAATTGAAAGCCTTCTTACAGTTCTGTTACAAAGCTCAGACTTTGTTTTTTCTTTTTCATTAAGCACTGAGAACTTTTTTTTGCTTGCTTTTAAGAAGCTACAGAAGTAGAGTAAATGGAACAGAAACTAATCCTGGCTGTAAACTCATCTAAAATGTAGTGGACATTACAACACTCTAGTGGCAGGGTGGTACTGAATTGTCTCTTTCAAAGAGGCACAAACGCTAGCACACTGCATGGGCATTTCATCTTGCAGCAGGGACAAAATACAGTACATAGTCCCAAAGCGGGTCTTAAAGCCCTCAGTTTTTAGTAAGAGATTCCAGCCCTCTCCTCCTTTCTCCTGCTCTCTAACCCCCTGTGGTTAGCCATTGGCTTTCTGGCAATCGGTTGGAATATTTTCCCCTCCCAGCCTCTTTGCCACACATAGGGAGGTACCTATAAGAGCAAGCAAACCAAATCTTGTTCCCGGATTAAGTAAGGCTTCTTGGCTGCTCATTCTTCCACTCGTGCTGCCTCTCTAGGATGAGCAGGGGGAGTAAAGAAAAAGTGAGATCAGCAGCTGCCTCTGATCCTTCCCTCAGCGTAAAACAGACAGTGAAATCGCTGAGCAATCTGGCATCCTTCAGACCATACTATAAAGTGACATATTAAAAACAGAGGAGCAGCTGAAGCATTACGTAAGAATGCTTCATTTTATTCATTTTAGATTTGATGCAATATTATGCCACCTCTTGAAAAGCGTTGACAGGTTGAGAGGGGCAGATTAAAAGGACAACGGAAATTGCTTTTAGGTGTAACAGAGGAAGCAGAAGTTTTCAGAGTATCCATTATGGTTGAATTCCACTGAGGAGAAAAGTCAGTATTGTGGATAGGAAAGCAATAGTATATTAAATTTACAGGAAAAGAAAATGTATGAAGGGGCTAAGAAAATGTGGGGAAGTGGAGATTAACTTGAATTGAATCTGCTTTCTCAATTAACTCTATTGGGACAGGGATATGAGAGAGAAAGAATTAGATGAAACGGCCTAGAGAAATGTTTCTCCAGTGTCTCTCCAAGTGAGAGGGTGTTTTTTTGTTTGTTTGTTTTTTTTTTTTTTCTGTTTGACATTATCTATCATTTCTGCCCAAAACTGGTGTGTGACTGAGATGAGTAACCACTGAATTTGGGTGTGTATCTGGTTGATCCAAGTCTGTTATATGGAAATAGGCTGTGGATATGTAACATTTTGAAAGCTGTATGCAGTTCTAGTGCACTGTTTATCCAAGTTCAATGTGCATTTATTATAGTAGGTGCTGGGGTAAGCAGGGCATTGCTCAGTGTGCAGCATTTTTTTAAAAACCATAGTCGGATCCCCTGTGTATTTGGAACCCAACCTTCCCCTAGTCTCTCAATGGAAACTAAAAAGAATGCAGACTAATAAATGAGGAAAATAAATGAATGAATATCTTTACTCACAATTCACTGTGAAAATCAGGTGGCTAATAATTACCGTGGCTTCATTTATGTCAGCAAAGTCATTGCAATTTCTCTTACAGTTGAAACAGAGTTTTGTAAATTGCGTAGAAAATATTGCCAACACAATCTAAAATAATATGTGGTTGCTGGAAAAGCAATGAGCCTGTTAAGATACAGTCACTTCCCATATTACCTGGTATTTCATATGGTGCTATATTAAAGAAAAAAAGATTAAGGAAAGTGAAGATACAGATTCACTCTGTATGTTCAGCACATAAAATATTGAATACAATCTGAAGGAGAAACTGCTTACCTTTCCTTTGTATGAAGTGTGTAAGACATAGAAGATGAACACATGAAACAGCTCATATAATATTTAGCACAAGAACCTCTGAGGAGGTTAATGAGCTGCCTTCTATTAACTTCAGCAATGCTATACAAGCACAGGGTCTAGTACCTAACCTAAAGACTCATAACAATTATTTTGGGTCATATTTCTTGCATCCTTAATTGCAAGTGAGAAAGAGAGAAATCATATGTTATGGACACTTATAGTGCACTACATTATTAATGGTTTTATAAACACTGAAGAGTCACAACTATTTCAGTCCTCCTTTCTTCTAGACTTCATTATGGACATTGAACATTTGATGTCACTCCTGTTTGTTCAGACCCGTACTTTGCTGCTTGTTAGTGCTATTGCTATTTACCTTTTGCCTGTATAATGGTGGTTTGACAGGCAAATCCTGTGATAAGTAAACCTAACTGTTAGAACTATAATTTATTTATTTGAAATATAACTGACGCCTGCTGACTGGCTGGACGTGTAATTACCTCTTTCATTTAAGTATTACCTCTGGAATAGGCTCAGGATTGAGCCTATGTATGTAAGTTCAAGTGAGGTTTCCATGGCAGGGGTGCATAACATGACAGTACAGTGCAGCACATGGGCCCCTGCCTGATCCAAATCCCCAGTTACGTGAAGACACAAGGGGGCTTCTGAAGCTGAAATCAGAAGGTCGTTCAAGGATCAAAGTGTGCGTCCATCCTCCCTCCAATAACAGAGCAGTGAGATCTCCTGGGGAGATCTTCTCTACCTTTTGTTCTCTTCTACCTTTGAACCATTCTCAGGGATCTGTCTGCCCTTCTTAGTTACAGAAGAGATGTCTCGTGCTTTTCGGACACGTGGTGATTTTGGTATGCAGCTTGAAGGGCCAGGAAAGCTAGACACTGCTGTACTAGACGTGGAGTTTGGCAGTTGCTGAACTTGGGAGCATTTTTCATTCTTTGCTTCTCATTTGGGGAAGGCAGGCTATCCTTGAGTATCAATGACTGTCAGAAAGCAGGGGCATATTTACATATCATTTGCATACTGTAAACAGTTGTGTTCCTCTCATGAATCTTGCATAAAAACTGCATATCAACTGGCAGAATGTGCCAAACAGAAAAAAGTTTGCTTAAGTTTTATTGAAAAACAGAATTTGGATTAAGGGTTGACATGTTAAACATTGTTCTACAATCAAACATGTCTTTGTTTGCGTAAGTATTTAGATTATATTAATACTGCAATTATAATAAGCAGCTGAACTTTCCAGACACCGAGAAGGTACAATCCTTATTGACTTCAAAATCCTAAAACAAAGTTAAAAAAAAAAAAAAAAACTACAAAGATTTTTAAAGAAAAGAACACCCAGGAATATAAACTATAATTCATAAAATCCAGACAAACCTCTTTTTGACAAATAGCAATTTTTTTATTAAGAAGGAAAAATAAAAATAAACTTTCAGATACAAACTGAGGTTTTACTTTATGGTGGTCTTATATTCTTATACAAGAACCAGTTTACTGAATGGAAACAACTGCTAGTGGTAGTTTTCTTATTTGGTAAAGAATTTTTAAATTTGGCCTCTTTTTTAGAAATTCATTAATAAATTTTGCAAAAATATAACGGACTGTGATATGGGATGCTGCTTTGTTTGCATGCAAAACATCCTGGTATTTCAAAGTGACTGAAAAAAAGTTAAAACAAATTCACAAGTCCAATTTTCCCTATTGATATGGTGGAAATGGTTTAATAAAATCTCATGGGATTTTTTTTTTGAGAAAAAGCTTCTGGATATACATGCAGTGATAATAGATAAAGTAGCAATAGCTGAAATTGTCATGAACAGAAAGTACGTGGTTTTGTATTTGTGATGTATGGATGATGATATGCACGTGGCGGAAGAGCTGATCAGACTTCATAATGTAGCAGCCAGAATTTAAATATTTGATTATATAAATCAGAAAGTAAACGACACTAAAAATCATCTCTGTGATGAGGTAATTAAAATGAAATGTGCAGGTATTTGTAACAACTAAATCAAGCCCAGAGTAATCATATTTGCACTCTAGGAAGTTTCTCCTCCATTGTCCTTGAGGTTTGGCTACTGGCTACTCCCTCCCTTCTCCTTTTTCACAGGTCCTGTGTGAGGTGCAGACCTCTCGCTTCTTTCTCTGTCCCACATCTTCTGTTCTTGACATCCTACAGTCCCTACAAGCTCCTCCCCTTGAGTAGATCTGCTTGCCCCCCAGGAAAAGTGCAATTTCATCCAAAACAGAGGTGCTTCCATGACAGTCATATAGCCAGTGATGAGGTTGTCAGGGACTTATGGAGATTGTCTAATCCAGCAGGAAGATAAGGACTGGGTTCAGCTGGATTTTGAACGTCTCCATGGATGGAGACTTCACAGCCTCTCTGGGCAACCTGTGTTTGACCACTCTCCCACCAAAAAACGTTTTTTCATGTTTAAAGGAATTCCCTGTATTTCAGTTTGTGCCCATTGTCTCTTGTACTGTCACTGGATATCAGTGAGAAGAGTCTGGCCCCTCATTCTTTACTTCTGTCCATCAGGTATTTTTACACATTGATAAAATACCCGTGCCACAAAACCCATTCCTCTAAAAGGAGTATAACACCATTAGGAACAACTGAGAAACAAATATAGAGGCTGTCACAGACTGCTTTTATTTATTTTTTCCAAGTTGATTAAAATTCCCAGATGAAATGTCGTATCTGAAAATTTAAAATATGAAAAATTAATTTCCTCACTAGCAGCCGTGTGTCCATCCGCTCAGATGGAACCTTCCAATAAAACCTTTTACTTCTTGATAAACTGCTGTTACAAAGTACAGCTGGGATGTAACCTACAGTTACAATTTCTAGAAAGACTTCTTCATTTTCAAAGGACACATGCCTACTGCTTATTTACCAAGGGAGCTTATACATAAGACCCTGGTATCAAATGCCACAATACTAATTCCATACAAATAATGTAATATCAATAATATCAGTTAGCAGTTCCTTCAGTCATAATGTCCTTGGATAATCAAATATCAGAGAATTCCTTTTCTCGTAGGCTTCTTCTTTCTACACTTCAGACAAATACGAAGAACTTTGTTGGCGTGTATATCGTGTAGTGGACCATGTATGCTGATCTTCTTTAGCTATCTAATTGTGTATGTTGTTTGCTGCATCTCCTAAATATGTGAGTAGGCATAGGCTGCAGCAATCCAACCACTGAAATTGAGCAACAGTCTCACAAAATGAAAAGACTGTTATACCATTTGTTATTTGACATATCAACAAACTAAATCAGCTCACACTTCATTTCCCCATTTTACATGTGTGCAACTAACTCTTATGAAAAAATATGCAACGTGAGCATTTCATTGGCTAAGACATAAACATTTATGCCAATACGACCAAGATTTATATTTATGGAGGACATGGTGAAAGATAATACAAAAAAATCCCGAAAGCAAAAGACTGGGTTGGTGACCCAAGCCTATGGGACATTTTCTTGTTTGAATGTAGAGACATTAATCTCTGATGATAACTATCTTTATTTTACTTCAGTCTGATGAAACATTTTCTGGACAAAAACTCTGTGGATGTTAAAGGTAGTGTGAATGCTTCAATTTTCAGAACTAGAGAAGAGCCCCCCAAATATGCAGAGGTAAACTCAGCTATGCAAATTCAGTTGGAAGTAACTGATTTTGCAAAAGCTAATATTAACCAGAGACATGACGATATGATATCAGTTCCTGAGGCCTCCATAACTATTCAAACGTGATAGAAATGTGAGTTTAAGATGGTTCCAGGTGCATGGTTCTGTTTTCAGCCGTGATCAGCTGATTACTCATCATCATCTGTTGCAAGCCAGCTGTCAGCTCACAGGGAGAGCATTGAAGTCAGTTTGGCTGAGCAAACAGAGTTATTTCTGAACTGAATGTCAATTGGTTTCCAAAGCAGTGAAAGTAATAAAAGTGGTGATGTCAGTAGCAGCAATCAGGCTGCACAGAGAAGCATTATTTCACTGCCCTAAATCAGATTAAACCGTGGCTTTGATTAACAACGAGACAATTTCTGCTCCACAGGTTCAGGCTTCTACTTGCATTTTAGGACAAAACTTTTTTATTGATAGATCAGAAACAGAGAGGAACTGGTTTCAGGAAACAGAGTTTAATGACTTCATCTGTCTATTTTTATTGAAAAAAAGAAAAATTCATTGCTGTGCTAAATTCAATGGTTGTTTTTTTTTTTTGTTTTTTTTTTTTTTTTGTTTTCCAATGCTGTTTACAGTAGAGGCAGGGAGAGCACTAAAATATATCTTTTTGGGAATACCTCAGCAGATATAGGTGTACATGTACAGCGGTGCGTATGTTCTGTAAACTCTGATTCATCTGGACACACACACCTGTAGATCCTATTGATGAATGACAGCTCTAGTGCTTTGTTTATGAAACGCTGATTATAGTGCAAATGTAAAGAGCAACCATATGTTGCTTTTACGATAGATAGCTACATCCATGAGATTCATACCTGTCATTGCTAGAGAAGTTGCAGGTTGTCTGGCGTTGTTGTGCACTTCTCAGCTGTGTGTTTGGAAATGCCAGAGACAGGTAGAAAGGTCTCAAAATCTGCCTGGACAGAGGAATGCGTTCAGGAAACTTCAACAGCCCTTCCAGTTATGAGTAACCATGAACAGCACTGAAAGAAATATAAAAGCAGCAGGTCCAGGGCTGAGTTTGAATGAAAACGAAGCTGAAAACTTGTATCTATATGGGACTATTTAAGGATGAATTTCAGACTGAAAGACATAAGGAATTTATGTCTCCACAAAAAAGAAAACAACTTGACAAATATTGAAAACTATTGATAAGCTTCCTAATTTTGAGGTCAGCCTCACGAACCTGCAGACAGCCTGATTCATGTTTTTTTCAGCCTGTAGGACAGATAGCTCTACAAGTCTCATGTGAGTTATAAGCTTCTACGCCACTGAAAAAAGGAATGTTTATTACTCTCACATGAACTTTGCTCGTTAGCTTTCTAAAATAATGTATCAATATGCTCATTTTTCTTACGGTTGTTCTCTCCCACCACCACTTCAAAGTCAAAAGAGAAAAAAAAGAAAAAAATATTTAATATAAAATAGGAGTTACTGTAGAGAAATTAATAGCAACCCTCTCCTGGTGCACTGAAAATCCATCAGCACTGGATCTATCAGCCAGACTTTGAAATAACCTAATACACAAAAAGCATAAGTGTTACTAAACATGCTTTAAAAAGCTCCTCATATTATTCATTTAGATTAAACAACCATCTGGCTGTCTTCTTAATCACTTGACCTAATTGCAAGGTGGTCATTTAGCACATGTTTCAAAGTGATATTCAGGTAGATGAGGTTACAAAGAAAAACATCTGTTTCATATCACAAATAATAATTAAACAATTAAAGCGGTGATGTACCTCTGGGATTTGTAGGCAGTCCCTCGTTAAAATTCCACAAACTAAATCAAGGTATGATTATACTTAATTTTCATGCCTCTGATGAAGCTTATTTGCTTTCTGGCTACTGCTAAATCATTCCTGTAGGATCTCTACAGGCATCTTAGCCAAAGCAAATATCTTTCACTTGTCTATTACCATAGACACAAGAAGGAAAGGTTTTCTTTAGGGACTAGTAGGGGGAAAAAAATGCTGCATAGATACCTAAATGCCCTTATGGCAAAAAGTACTTGAGAAGTTCCTTGCATACCTCTAGTAGTATCATCTATAGTGTTTACCCTACTGTGTGATTGAGTAAGTGCAGTGAGAAACAGCAAATGTTTTTAGTATGTATTTGCTGCCTTGCCCTGTTATCTTCCTTCTCAATTAAGTTGTTGTAAGAAGGTATTCTTTTAGAAGAAGAAATGCACACCCCTCACTGTCCATCGTTCGTCCAGCCCTGTGGAGCATGGGGTTACGGGGCAATGTCATTCCTGGGCACAGAGCTGTCATAAAGCAACATATTAAATACCTGATATTAAATTTCTGATATTATCTGATACATCTGATACTATTTTTTAATTAATAAAATAAAATATATCTGATGTTAAATTATATATCTGATATTAAATTTTTACATATGATATTAAATATCAGTTCTGGCAATTTAAAAAGTATCTAAAGGGAGATCTTTAATTTTCATATCAAACAGTTGTAAACCTTCTTTAATAATAGCAAATTGAAATTAAAGGCTGAAAAAATAACATCAATTACTTTTTATTTTATTTTGATTCTTGTTTTGTTTAAATGCACAACAGAGCAAGATTTATCTATTTTTATGTGGCATCTGGATAGTGCACTTTTTAAAATAGAAATGAAGTTTAAATGGACATATTTTACCTAGATTTAATAATTAAGAAAATAAAAAGAAGACATAGTAGCAATTGCTATTTGGAGTGAGTGTTGCCTTTTATTGCTCTGTGCCCTTTTACAGCCAGCAGGACTTAATTCTGAGAAAGGCAGAAGAAAAATCACCATGGTCAGTTATAGCAGAACCTATGCTTATCCGGTTTCTTCTCTGAAAATCAGAAGGCAGGGCACATCTTGAATCACAGGAATTCAGGGAATTAATATTTTAGTCAGTATGATTTAACTATGGAAATTTTCATAAATCCATATCACATATCTCAGTGGTACACTGATAATGGCATACTACTAAATTTTGTTGGTCTAATGAAATTTTGTGGCATAAAGTTCCACAAAAAAACTATGTGCCCCAAACACACAGGTTTTTTTAAACCCGTTCTGAAGGATGGATATATCTACTTAAATGAAAGGGTTTATTTTACTATGCTAGGACAGCAGGATTCCATTTATATTATCAGAATTGTCTAATTTTTGCCTACACCTTCCCTGTCCTGTTTCTAGTCAAACTATTCACAGTTATCTTATTTGTTTTTTGTTTGACAGTTCTTGTCATGCCTCTGATGCAATCATGTTTATTTCTATTATTTTAATATGTATGTTTTAAGGTCCATAACAGACCACGGTATCCCAAGTGAAAATATGCTTTTCCATGAAAATATTGTTTTCCATAATCTCCCTTATGTAAACTATATTTGGGCTTATTTATTTATTCTTCGTTTTAGGTTTTCTCTCTTATTCATTAATTCTTCTGTGGTCCATTGCTACCACTACACAGTGAGAAGGTTTTGCTGAGCCGTCTAGAGAGGCACGCTGATCATTCTTTTGATGTATTTCAAATTCAATATGTGAATGTCAATTTTTTTTCTCACTATTGGACACTTTCTTGCATTCATGAACCTAAAAATTGACATGTCAGGATTTTGCACACTTCTCCAGCTTTACTGGATCCAGTAATACCTTCTGGTTTCTATTAAATGGGATGCATACCAGATAATTTTCATTAGAAAAACCAATTCATGATAATCTCCTGATGATGGCCCTGAATTATAGCATACATGTATTTTCGTATTATGTCTGCATTTATGTGGACTCTTTTGTATCAATGGAAGAATTCCACTCAGCTACATCATTATAGGAGTGTGAGTAAGCTCAAGGACTCAGTATCTTTTCTCTAGCTGATTGTTTTTTGTTCTGTATTTTACTAGGTGAATTTTAAACCAGAGTTTGTTCTTTTTATTATTTGCAGAAATAAACATGAGGCGGAGAACAATGAATGATTTTGGAATGGTAAAAAGGAATTCTTCCAGCTTATTATCTGTCTTGCTAAGTATAAAATGTCATGTTTGCTTTCAGCTTTCCCACTGAGCTTGGGAATGTTTAATAAACTAAGCACATAACTTTGGATACCATTGCCCAAGGAAGAAAACTTCAGGTGCCAACCATGTAATTGAAACCATTTTTTTTTTTTTTCTACTAGTTTTCTTTTTTTAAACATATTAAAATGGCCAGTGAGTCAGAGTGACTAATGTAAAAAGTAGATACTATTGAAATTGCTACTGGAGGCCAGAAAACTGTGTCACAAATTCAGAAATCAAGATGTTTCTAGAACTAAAGGCACATGACATAATTTGTATGCTTTCTAAAAGTTTGTGTGCTAAGAAAAACTTTTTATTGAGCACTGACTACTTTACAGCTTAGGTGGTAGGCATATCGCAAAACTAACTTATACTGAGAAGATAACATATTTCTTAAGAAGATTCATGGTTCCAGGCTACGCAGGATAAAAAGTGTATGTGCTGTCTTCAGTCTTGAAAATCTTTACATTGCCAGGAAATAAATAGAGCTTATCTATTGGGAATAAAGGGAAGACTCTATCTTATCTAGGTTTTCATTTCACCTGTCATACTTCAGACGTGTCACCTTTTTCTCAACAAAAGGTACTCATCAGTCCTATGTGAGTGGGAAAAAAAAGAAGGAGGTGAGTTGTCGGTGTTTGGAGAGTGTATCCCCCTGAGTGCAATGGTATGTGTCTTCTCATTCTATACTGCATGTGGGAGATACCAGACAATTGCTGCCATGGTTACGCTACTACTCACTGGCTCCATTTTCCTGAATATTGTCTGCCCGTGTTTTGTAGTGTAGTAGTAAAGTGGACTGTTATTGTTATGGTGCTTGTGCAAGATAGCAAATGGCACATAGTAATTATGCTGCTATGTAAAGAGTATTTCAAGTATGGCTGCTGCTTATAAGAAAACATCTTAGTCGTTTAATGCAGAGGGAGCTCTTTTTTTCCACCTAATTTTTTTCCATCCCACTAAATAAAGCATACATTTCCACTCACTGTCCAGAATAACTGCATAGAAAGCAGGTCTCCATGCATCTTCTACAGCAAAAATCAATACAGCACAGAATTTGGGTACATTGTGGTTTGAACATGAAAAGACATCCACTCTTTTGAGCTTGTGCAATTTTTATTGAAACTGATTGCATCTGGGTAGACATGGAGCAGGCTTGACCTAGACCCAACAAAATCAAACTGAAAACTCTTGTGGATATCTACAGACCCTGTAATGTCAAAGATCAGAAAAATCAGTACTTGCTTTTTCTAATTTGGATGGGTAGATGGAGTTTTCCAACAGCACATAGTCTTGCTAGTGCAGCTAACAGCTCAAGGAACCATGAGTGAAGCAGGCATGGACTCACTACGGTCTGACGTACCAATAGAAGCCCTGTATAATATTTCCTGGTATTAATTCTCAGACTATTGACACACATCAAAGGGTTTTGGTAGCCCCACATCTCAGAAACCACACAGTTAGCTTACTAAAGACTTATCACTTTAGAAAGCATAAAACTGAAGAACAGAATTTCTGTATCAATAACTCTGTTGAATACATATATATATATAAATCTATAATGGAATTGGGCAACTGAAAAGGTGTATTTGTTGTACAAGGTGTTGTACAAAAACACATTTTCTAATGTATATAGTTTAATCTAAATGTAATCCTCTTACTTAGTTCCCCCTGTGAATGCTTTCCTTCTATCCTTTTTGTTCTCATGTCTGGAACAAACTAAATTCTCATGTCTTTTCTTCTTTCCTTTGGACTGAGAAAAAGAATCACGTTTTTTCAGAGGCAGACTATTACATTTTAAAACATACATTTCCTTCACTGAGTGTTTTATGCAGAAAAGCTGAGCCTGCGGGATAAGAACCAGATGGAAAAAAAGTTTGGTAAGCTGTTCCTGCCTTAACATTCAGTAGATATTCAGGCAATTTTTGATGAATTTGCACAGCTATAGGGAACAACATATATTATGATGTAAATGCCATCAATATGACATATGCTTAAATTTCTGTGTATAAATAAATAAAACATATTGAAAAGCCTGCTGCTTACCCCAGCTGGTTATTTCTCACAGTGTATAAATGCCAGAGAAAAAAGCAAAAATACCCCTTGCTTTTGCAGTGTTTTCATATTGAGTTTGAGTCATAGAGTAATTAGTAATCTTAAATCAAGGTTCCTAGCTGCATTCAGGTCAAGTCCCAAAGTGAGTTTCTTCATTTGTGCTGAAAAAGATGAAGAACCTTTTACATCAAACTGACAGAAAATGACATCTTCTTTCAAGATTACATCCTGACTGAAAGAAGATATATTTTGCCATAACTCTTGATAATTCATGGGTGAATCGATATAAGTATTTGATACCTTATTGGGGACAGTGGAAAAAGCTTCAGGTGACATCCATGAGATCTCCACTGGTTCTCAAAGTGACTTTTCTTTGCAAGTGATTCAGTGACCAAAAAAAGGAGTAATTGAAATAGAAAGTAGGGAATTGCTATAATTTGCTATGAATACATAAAACCTGATGAAGCATACCCACTACAAGAGTCATATGCACTTGTTAAAAACTGGTACAGATGAGGACTAGCATCCCCAGAGTCTGTGGTGCAGCACCTGGAGACTGGTAGAGGCCATGGCCTGCCTTGCCATTCAGCTTGCATTACACTGCCAATGACCAGAGGGAAGGAAATAATGTGATCTGTGATCAATGGACTGTGGCCAGGCATTCAGTGTGTCGGTGTGTTTTCATAAGCGTAACTGCTTGCTTGAAGAGAAAGCTGCTAAAATCACAAAGCAGTGGAAAATCTATATATCTAGAAAAAAAATTTTCTGCTCTGCCACAGAATCCAAACTTGATACGTTGCATGTTATACAGTCCTGTTTAGTTCTAAAAAAAAACTTTATTGTTATAGCAATTCAAATAACCATATTTATTTTGGAAAACTGAGGGCTGAAGGCTTTATTCCCCAACCAAAATTCCCCTTGGACTAAATCAGGGACGTTCTAGATGGAAACATATGGGGCCTAGCTTTTGTGATTTTTGGTAATGCATCTAAATCACACAAATAACAAAAATGATGAATTAACAGCACTTTACAGGATTTGCCAAAATATTCAACATTTAATTTCCTCCATTCCAGTGCCAGAGATGACAGTATATGTCCTATTGATACAAATAGGAGCAAACCTAAATTAGCAATAGGATGTCTTTGAACATTAAAAAAAAAAAAAAAAAAACACCTTAATTCTCAATCTATGATTCTGTTTTACTTTTGGAATCACCAGGATAAGCAAATTTAGACCACAATTCTGTGAAAATTTGTCACTTAATGGTTTGGCTAGGTTTTGTAACTTTTGCATCTATGGAAACTCTTCATCATAACAAATGCCCTGGGAAAGTACCCCTAAAGTTAAACCAGGAAATCATAGAAAATGAATATGCCCAAAATGGTATGTTCTGCAGAGGCTGCTCCTAAAATTCCAGTGATGGAGTGATGGTCTTTATTGCCTTTCAGTAATATCTTCATCATTTGGATTAATGCAGCATAGTTGAAGAGTAAGTCATGGCTTATTTCTCCTTGGATACATATGCTTTCACCTAGAATTGGTAAGCACCACTGTTTAAATTTCCAAAAATTTTAATATTAAGTGAAGGTAATACTTTCATTATAACAAGTTTTCCTGAATGAGTTAATGTCCTTTTCCATATTCCACGTATTTCAAAAAACATTAAATGGAGCAGCTAAACCCCTTACTTTATAAATGTGCTCTAGTTTCCTTTGCTGATTTTAATATTAGAATTGTATTCTTGTGGGCTTGTGGGTTATTCGTATGCTTGCTATCATATGACCTCAAAAGAGAGTCATAACTCTGTCTATGTAATGCAAAGAAATAATTCATTTTCATTAAAAAAATTCATTTGCGTTTACATCTCTACCACATGCATTCATCCAGGCAATAGGCCAGTTAACACGTGGAAGGTACATTTGGTGCTTGTTTCATGAGACACAGGGTTGGGAGGGCTGATTTTGGTTTTTACTTTGTTATTAAAGTCAGAATTTGGACAGAATTGCAAATTGCTACTTGAAAAGAAGTGAGTCTTATCTTGTAAGTCTCCTATATTTAAAGGGTTTTATTTTCCCTATCAACTTCTTATCTTTCTGTCACTGCTTCCTTCCAGCAAACTGTGTATTTAATATTCAAGCAGTAGATGAAAAAATTCTAGTTCTTCTACTTTAAATGCAGTGCCTATAAACTATTACCACAACAAGATTAGGAAAAACCTTATTCTAGCTTCTTAATCTTTCAAGGAATTTGAGCTCCGTATAAATGTCCTGGAGACAATGGTGAGCTCTTTATACTGAAACTAAGGGTTGAACAAGTTTCTGTGAAGGTGAGAGAGCCTGCTGCCCAAAATTTGGGAGTTCATGCCTAAGTTCTTCGTGGCTGATTGTCTTCAGAAAAAGGTTTGCAGTGGCTGAACTTGTTTTTCCAGAAAAATATTACGTTTGCAGTTCTTATTCCAACTAGATACGTGTGCCTAGCACTACCTTGATCACTTTGCTTATTTTTTTACTTTCCTCTTTCTTCTTTGATCATCTTTACTTTTTCAGTGATATACTCATTAGTGCCATACTGCTGAGATGGTTAGGAGGTTGGAGCATGTGATAGATGAGGAGAGGAAAAGGGAAATGGATTTGTTTAGTGCAGAGGAGAGGTGACTAGGCAGGGGAGGATCGAACTGCCTAATGACTTGCTATAAAAAAGAAAGCAACAGACTTCAGACATTCGTCGCAAAAGGCAAATTCTAACTAGATAAGCAACAAAATAAACACCGTGAGAGTGGTTAAGGACTGGCACAGAAGCCAGAAAGGACATGAAATCTCAGTCCTTGAAGTTTTTTATAATTCAACAAGGCAAAGCCTTCAGTAACCCGAGCTAACTTTGAAGTTAGCCCTGCTTTGAACAGGGGATGGATTAAGTGATCCAGAGGTACATTCTAACCTATCTGATACTATGATTTCTTCTAATCACAGTCACACTTGCAGAGTTCATCATGAACTGGATTTCTGAGCATTGCCATCACACAAGTAAATAACAATACTGCCACTCCCCCACTCCCCTGTGGTATATATATATCTATATACATATAAATGTATATCTATTTAAGAAAAAAAAAGAAAAGAACCTTGAAAAGATCTCATTGTTTCTTCACAGAGAAAAATAAATTCTATTTATTTTGTATTAAGCTGGCAACAGAGATACTAATTTGGAGGATGGAGTTTCAATCTTTCTGCAAATAAAGGACAAAAGAGCAACACTGCTCAATTATGGTGACTGCTACAGGACTTTTTTATGTGGAGTCAAACACAAAATAGGGTTTTAGAGCCAGTTTGTCATTCATACTCAGGAACTGTTGCTCTGTAACAAGGGAGAAACCAAGTGCAAGAGGCAGAGATTGCCCTTTGGGCAGCAGTGCAAATTTATGCAAGAGTAAAGCGGCCAGTAGTCATGGCCTATTTTTAGGTTACTGGTGATATTTCATATTGGAGTCTCAGAGCAGCTTGTATTATTTTCTCTCAAATGATGACTGAAAAGAATGTATTTCTCACAAAACCCATCTATAAAAGGTTGTGCCAATTGCATTCAACTATCAAGAGGATAACTTCTCCTAGTTGAAGTTTCTACCGCTTGGGAGCACGTGAGGTATATCAAATGCAGGACCAAAGCTGGTATGGATTCATGTTAAGAGATTACAATTCCAACCCTTTCCTTCCTCCCTTCTTGATATTATAGGTACCGATTTATATTCCTCTCAGCCTAGAACTAAGCTCTTACAGCTCCAAAACCCATGGTGCAATCTGTCAGCATGTCTCCTGAAATGGTGAAAAGAAACTGAGTACTTTGATATCTCTGACAAGACATGTCAAGTTCTCCTAGCTACTTATAAACATTTGCATGTTTCTTGTATCTGTTTTACAAGCAGCTACCGTGTATTTTTTGTATAGAAAATGTCAATTGATGACAATGTTTTAATTCTTTTCTACAAAGTGAGAAATGTTTAGAGATACAGAAATCCCAAACTAGGTATTTCAAGATAGAATAATAAAATGCTAGCCTTATTTAGAGAAGAATCAGCAACACAGGATGTTTTCTTTTAGAAATCTTTGACAAATGCCTTGTAACCATAGAAATGATTTTGGAGACAGCAGGAGTAGCTAAAATAGATTAAATTAATGTGCCAGGCTCACTTTCTCACAGCATGTTTCACTGTAATTGATTACACTATAGCCAAACTTAAATTACTAATATCAGTGCAGATAGAAGAAAATGAATATTTAATACAATCCCTTTGTTCAGTTGTAATAAATTAACCTATTTGAGTAAACTATAATTTGTGATAAGCATTTAAAGAATTTTTTCTACCTGGAACACTTTGTTGTGGAACCCATAAGTATGAAAAGAATAAGACAAAATAATCTAACAATAGAGAAAAAAGTAATTAATTATGCAAACTTGTATTCATTATTTACTTATAAGGATTCAATAATATATTTGATTTGAAAAATAGATGTCACCTGACTAATACTTTAAGCTTAGTCTTGCAGCCACACAGATTCTTTAAATAGATTGGTTTTAGAAGAAACAAATCCCCAAACCAATATGCACTTGGTTTCAACTGTAAAATGGAGGAGAATTAGTCAATAAAAACCTGTAATTGTGATTAATGCCTATAGCTGAACAAAAATCTATGGTTCTAGGGAACAGAGAAGCTTTTGTTTGCAGGTAGTCTTAATAGAATAAATCCATGTGCCTATGCTATAATTAGAGTTAGAATAATCAATAAAATAAAGAATTTTGACAGGGTAGATCTAGTGTCTAATCATGAAAGGAAAATTGGAACACAATACACAAAAACCCGAGTAGCTAGTTGGCAAATGTAGAAAAGCATTCCAGCAATGGGGATATTACTAGGAACATGGCACAAACAGTAGAGGAAAGAAAGCAGATTCATACAAGCGAGAATTCAGGTTGGCTCTTTTACTTCTCAGAAGCCTACTTCTTATATTCTACTTTACTTCAAATATATACTTGAATTTTATATGATTTTCCTGTTCTTACTCTTTGAGGAAGACAATGGACTTATAAACTCCCACTTAGTTCAATGGAGCTGTGATTTGGCTTGGTGAATACTTTGTGCACTAGAGCCTCAGAAAAATCTGCTAGTTTTTATCTACACAATTTGTATACACAGGCTTTGCTTCAGCTTAATTTTTGGGTCTTTATTTCATTACATTCATCTAAGTAATGACTCATCAGCAATTTTATTTTTTTTTTTCAGTTTTTAAGAGATATTGTTCTCTGAATGATTTGTCAGTGCAATACCAAGTCAGTTGAAAATAAGAGAGTGGAGCAAGCAGATGATCAACACGTGCTTTACCAGGTTCCTTGAACTTCTCACATTTTTTGTTTGTGTAACATCCCTCTTCTCCTTCCTGCATGTCAGCATGGCAGTACACAAGTAGTTTAACTCTTCTGAAAGATATAAAAGGAATTTACTTACAACTTTGCTACTTACACACAATTAAGTATATGCAGTAAGGTTTATTAGTAAGAGCTGTTCCCTGCAAAATGTTGAAACAATATCCAGATGGTTAAGTAAACCACACCTAGAAAAGCTCCCAATATTTTACAAAATTAACTCTTTCGGTTAATCCAGTTTTAGCTGTTTCATCATTAATGACACTTCATCTTTCATCAACAAAGCAACTCTGGTGTATACCCCACATCATCTCATTTTTAACAATTAATTACTGACTTTTTTTTTGGCTAGAAATATCGTTTTAGCATAGCTCAAATTTTTGAGGTTTTTAAATTTTGCTGAAAAGATGGAGTTTATTTTTTGTTTTGTAAATTTTTGTTAGTGTACTCATTTGATTTGTTTTACTTATTTATGAATAGTAAGGAATGAATTATATCATGTACTATATATAGCCTGTAAAAAAGAAGTCATCTCCGTGATGGAGACATTTTACTGAATATAGAATTCTCCACCCAGACATGTGCTATTCTCTGT
Source organism: Alca torda (assembly GCA_008658365.1). Taxonomy (NCBI): domain Eukaryota; kingdom Metazoa; phylum Chordata; class Aves; order Charadriiformes; family Alcidae; genus Alca; species Alca torda. The sequence continues at coordinate 78,296,888 of CM018077.1, read as the reverse complement.
TATTTCAGTAAGGTTACGTAATCTCTAGATCAGGACATCAAGAATAGCTTTTCACTATCTAACCTGGGTTTGCACATTGGTTTGCTCAGTACTAAAACAGGGGCACTGTGTCCTAGGCAATGTGCAAAGCAGCCATACCTAAAGAGATTATATCTGAGAGTATATCAGTCAGTGCAGTCAATCAGAATAAAAACAACCATAAAGAGTGAAGAGACTGCGTCTTTATTACAAAGTGCTTGAAATATAGGGTTGAAGAATTTACTGCAGCGTGCACAAGAGCTATCTTTTAAATAATGCGTGCTTTAGGGGCACTAAAAAGTAATTATGATTCAGAAAATTTAGTAATTTTAATTGAAGATTTTCTAAGGAACTTCATTAAGATCTGTAATATACTCACATACTAGCTAAAAAAAAAAAAATATATATATATTCAACTAAATAAAGAAAATAACCCCTTCATGGAGGTGGAAAATATGCCAGATAAAGTTGAAGAAAATAGTAGCAATTTTGTGATGGGAAGAGGATGTGTTGTTGAAGTCACCACAGCCATAGAATTGCACAAGAAAAACATTAATTATTTCAGAAATTAGATGTATAAATCTTGTTCTGAGATGCTGAAGAAAAGTACTATTTAACCACAGAGACGCTGCTTTTGTTTGATTCAACAGATTACAAGTCAGGGAGGTTATTCATGTCCCTAACATTGCAATTTAAATATTTCATGACTTAAAGGCCTATGATGGCAACAAGAAGAAGGTCACCATCTCTTTGGATAGACAAATGAATTGTTAGCGGAAAATATTTTAATTCAGCTCGAGATTTTCTGTACTGGTAGGAGTACTAACAAAAAACTGCTCAATATCATAACCACTCAAAGTCACAGTATACAAAGAGGATATGAAATGTCAAAGAAAAGAAAAACTAGATTATCAAATGCAGCCATGAAATACACCAACCCTAACATTATGGGACTTTAAATGAAGGGAAAGAGTGGATTAAGATCCTGCTCAGGGTTGCTGGACATCAGTTGTTTTGAAAAAGGATATGTTCTACTTACAAAAATTAGCTATACAACTGGGGAAAGCAAAGCAGAGTTATGGATGTGTAGAGCATAAGAACATGGAATAGTCATATGGATGTTTTGCCTTAATGGTGCCAATGCAGCCCAGTATCCATTCAGACTCCAGAAAACATTATCAGCAAAAATCTCATTGAATACTTCTTACAGTACTTTTGAAAAAAATTCAGCTCAGACAAAGAGAAAGCAGCAGATAACAGTACATCCCAGAGACGCACCTGTAAGCAGCCACCATACTAAACTAAGCATATGACCTTCTCTGTCAAATCAAAAAGCATGGTAAATCAGAAAGTAGAACCCATCAAGATTTTAGTAACAGCAGCACATACGCCTAAATGTGTAGAGTATCTGTTACCTTCTATTTTTAAATGGCAAACACTGGACAAAGTATACAATCCAGCACAGTGAAAAATCATTAGATTCCCCTCTGTGTATTCCTTATGTAAGTTAAGAAATAATAGGGTTGAAAATTATGAAAAACAGTTCCTTTTTTCCCCCCTATTTTTATGTTTTAATAAATACAATGCCAGTAAAATTTAACGAGTTACTCATTGATCATCACAAAATTGGTTAAATACAAGCAATGGAGGAGATATAGGCAAAGGAAGATATTGTCATTATTACTCACATTCACTGTAACTCAGTACTATTTTATTTTTTTATAAGATGATATAGTTATAAAATCTGTTTGAATGTAGCGTTGTTGAAAAAAAAGTTCTTTCAACTTTATAACTTTATTATTTCAGAGAGGGACCACATTGTGCTTATGGTCTGTAAGAATGTTGATCACTTAGAACTTCAAAAGTTGCTTGAGGTCATAAAGAAAAATTGCAGGGTAAACCATGCAAGAGACCAGATTATCCCTTTTATGAAACAGAGGGTATGTATTAAACTGTTTTTCATAATGACTCTGCTCATTTCCATATATCCTCTTTCTAACAGTATGTTTATTTACTGGTACCATTTGTCCTTAATGCAAAAGCCCAGATTTGTATATGAGGTAAAAAAAAGTTTCAAGTGAAATCTGCTTTAAAGATTTGAAGTACTGACAAAAAAACCCCTGTAATTTAGAGTTGGGAAAGGGTTTATAATGTTTCCAGTGAGCTGAGTAGCAGTACTCTCTACTCCCTTTGATTTAGCTAGGTCTGTTGTATTTATTTAAAAGGTTGGGTTTTTAAAAGAAAGTAAATTAAAAATCCTATGGGAAATAGAGTTGCATGCAGAGAAGAACCCCTGTAGTACAAATTTAATTGACTCGCATTATCCAAATAAGCTGGATAATTTAGAAATTTGTATCTGCATGAAATTGCAAAGGAGGTTGATTATAAGGCAGAAACAGAGGAAAATAGAGATAATTTATTTATACTGAGAAAATCATATTATATTTTATTAAATAAAAACCAAAATAACAGGGGACAGTATTTTTTTGTCCTCTTTGAACAATGCTGTTCTACTAATTCATATCTATGTGTCCCTCAAAGGGAGATTTTTTTCTAGTTGCTTCTCAATGTTAAGCATGAAATATCCAAATAAGATATTAAAAAGAGGGGAGGAAACCCAGGAAGATTCTATGTAACAAAGTAAAGCCAGGGTCCTGACCAGGACAAGTGGAGATGACCGATTAAGTGAGAAGTATTTAAGCTATAAATAAACAGAGATTCACTAACTTCAGTCTCAAGGGACAGGCCAGCCCACTTCTTGAAGTAGAATCAACAATTTAGATCCAACTGCTTCAACTTTCACTTACATAAAAATGGTGGTTTTCATTTGCACCTTGCACATCTTTTTTTATGTTAACAGAAAGAATTGAAAAGCAGAAGCAGTGTAATAAAGGCTGGCTTAGCAACTTGAGCGGGAGGAAATTGCCACCCTTCCTGTAACAATTGGAACAGAGAAGAGTTGTATGATTTCTCATTTCACATTTATTTGCAGGGATGGTGACAATCTCTTTTTTTGTTTTTGGTTTGGTTTTTTTTCGTTTTGTTTTGTTGGGTTTTCTTTTTTGTGGTATTCCTGCCACTTAATAAGATTGCAAGTGTTAGAGTTTGTCATTATTAGTGACTGCAGTCAGGCTCTGGCAGTGCTTAGATGTGTATTGAGAAGGCATGGTTTGTAACCTTATTCTGTCAGTCATTGACCTGAAGTTTCAAGAAGTGTTAAGAAAACGCAGTGCTCTGTTATTAGGTGGTGAGCACATTATTGGTTTAGGCGACCTTTTGTAGCATCAAAGATGGGGAAAAAAGACTGCCACAGTTTCTGGTGTTAGTAGGTTTAGAATGTTAATACTTATGCATAGGTTGAAACTGAAAAGTTCATAATATTTCTCAAAGGAAAATCAAGAAAAACTGGGCAGAAATTTCAGTGTATTGAAACCAAGGGGGGTTTTTTGCCCTACTCAGACAGTATGTTGAGTTTCAGTGAAGAAGATTTATTTTAGATTAAGCAAAGCAAATCAAAACAACAGTGATAAGTTTTCCATAAATGAAAAGTGGGCATATTTTCACAAAGATTAGATCCAGTCCACTTAAAGGCCATAAATGTCAAGCTATCTGCTTCAGTTAACCAGGCTGATACATCATTGTTTACCAGAGAACAAACGTAAAAAATAAGCTTGCAGAATGCATTTCTCTGCAAAATGTTACTGAAAAGCTAACATAATGGACAAAATGCTTGAAGTCAATGCCAAAAAATGTTTCTATTTTCACCACCGGGGTCAGGATTTCACTCCTAAGTTTATGAGCTGAATGAGCTGAGTAACTCCAAGGACGAAGACTACATAACCTCTCTGTACAACCTGTTCCAGTGTTTGGTTATGCTCATAGCAAAAAAAAAAAAAAAATAATTTAGGTGTGGAATTTCATGTGCTTCAACTTCTGCCCGTTGCCTCTTCTCTGTTCACTGGGTACTACTGAAAAGAGTCTGGCTCCCTCCTCTTCACTCCCTTCCACCAGAAACGTATACACAATAATAAGATCCTCCTTAGCCCTCTGTTGTCCAGGCTGAACAATCCCAGCTCTTTCAGCCTCTCCTTTCACAAAAGATGCTCTAGTCCCTTGATTGCCCTTGTGGCCCTTTGCAGGTTAGTCTGAAAGACAGCATGTAACTGTAGGGACTCGGAGTCCCTGAGACCAGAGTTAAGTATGAGAGTATTAGAAATTTTCCAGTGATTTACTGATTCTTTCTGATAATTAAACCTGTATAACACTATTGTCCTGGTCACTAATTTACAATCAGAAGACCTCCCCTCAGAGAGTCACATAGTAGAAAATAAAGTACCACTGCTTATATTTAATTGTTTAAGTAAAGGTTGTGGCCAATCTGCAGTGCAACTTCCTGAAGAATTAGGGATTTTTATCGATTCATGAGAGTTCCAGTTTGTCATGACCTAAATTGTCTTTGAGACTGCTTTTGACCCACCATCTCTCCTTATCCTGAGCAAATACTTAAGGTCCACTAGGATATGTGGATTTCATAATGCCTTTAAATGCCTTCGGCGGATGAATATTTTTAAAGTCATCATGTGCCAATTAGCTCTGCATAAGCTTTTGATAATTTATAATCAACGGTATTTTCATCTGGGCAGAGTTAAGTAAAGTTACATGCTCTGGCTGTATCTAGTTGAAGAGTCAGGGAGGTGGAGAAAAGGAGGGAAGAAAGTACTGTGAGGTCTCAGCTTGTTACAGGACTGGAACATAGCTGGAATGTGCTGGAATTGGAGCTCTGAAGTATTCCTGTGTTTCTTGTTTTAATACTTAATATCCTGGCTTAATATCCTTTAAATATTTTGAGAGTACTTTTGAAACATTTGTGAGAAATAGTCTGACTGTCTTTACAGTTTTTACATATGTTCTCACGTATTCTGTAAATGATAAAGGAGCTCACTTTCTGTAAAACAGATAGAAAAAAAGTACAGGGCTTATAATGGAAAATTGCTTCCTCTTAAGCCATACAGTGAATATTTTTTTTTTATCAAGGACAGTTTCCATAATTTAAAAAAAAAAAAAAAAAAGAAGTAAAACTTAAATAGTTTGACACATCTGGGCGATGATCTGCAACTAAGTTTGAGTGGCAAATACCCTGTCACTAGAAAAAAGGAATTCAAGTCCGCACTTTGAAGAGTAGATCTGCATTCCTTTTGATGCAGGGGAAATGAATAAAAACAATGGTTACTTTTAAGGACGACAAGCAGAATTTTAATTTGAAAGGTATTTATTTAATGCTCAAAAAAAATTTTTAATACTGTGAGCAGTCTTTTCTTTTCAAAGAAATCCTTCTTACTCATCAGATGTAATCCTAGAAGTATGCAGGCTGGATTGATTTTGCTACCTGAAGCTTCGTACCATATGTAAATGAACATAGCTTCAAGTTCTTGCATTTCAGGATTTCCGCCTCCATACAATGTGACGTAAGAAAGGAATAAGATATAATTTCATATATATTTATTTGTTTACATTTAATCTTAGTTTAGCATGTGTACACAGGCTTTGTTTTACAGTAAATTACAACTCCAATTGAAAATATGGTCGCCACATTCCTTCTACTGAGTAGTAACTCTGAATATAAAAATCACAACGCCTGTGCAATATTTCAGTCTGCCCCAATTAACAGTTGTAAAGATGTAAACAGAATAAATCAACCCTTATCTTACAAAAATGTAGCTGTTTTAAAGTTCCGTGACATTAAAAATACATGTTTCTGTTAATTTTATTTTTTTAAAGAAAATAATGTTTTGGTTTTGTTTTCCTTCCTGGTATTCATAATCATTACACATTTTCTGACTTCTCAGTTGAAATAATAAATTATTCCGTAAATCCCAGGACTTTACTCTTTTGGCACAGATAATCAAAACCCCATCATACAGAGTAGAACTGACCTAAACAACAGAATTACCTTCCCAGGGAAAAACTGCCAACTGGAAGTTTAGTTCTACTCCAAATTGGAGCAGAAAGATGAAATTTTAAGCTGTCTTATGAAAAAGAAAACAAAAACATTAAAACAATTGCTTCACATATAAAATATAGATGCTCATAAAATATGAACACAATTTAATAAATTTATTATAATAAGAAGTGAATTTGATACCAGGAATGAAATTATACCACCTTATTAAACACATTAAAAGAGCAATGACATGATTTTTTAAAAAAACCTTCTTGAGTGGAATATATAATACAATTGAGTAATTAGTGAAAAACTGTCTCAACTTTCTCATGCAGTCTTATTTTCAATTGGGAAGCTGGTCCATCCCTGCTACAGGGGGGAAAAGAAAGAAAAGAAGTTTAAAGAAAATGAAGCCTTCTTTTCTGGGCACGTGTTTGGCTTCTGACAGCATTTCCTCAGAGTCCAGTCCAATGGGTGCCCTGGTCTTCCCCTTAAGCAAAAATTGACACCGCAGATTACCCCAGCAGGTTATAAAGAGCAACCTGTTCAGATCTGCTTTATTTCAGCAACCTACTGAAGACTTTTTCCACAAGTGAACAACAAAGACAGGAAGCATTTTTCCCTAGCGTGTTCCCTCTTGGAGCCTCCAAGGTCCAAACTAGGTGACTTGCCATCGCCCAAACATGACAGCAGTTTCTATCAGTTTCACCTCTCCTTTGTAGATATCCTCTTCAGAGAAAGAAGAAAAGAGAGCTTACCAGCATAAAAAAAACCCACAAAACAACAACAACAAAAAAGAAAACAACAAAAAAGAAAGCTGATGAACCCTGCTGTTATTTCTGAACCAAGGGGAATTATTTTTTTAGGAAAAGTGTAAATATGTCTCTCAGCAGAGTTTTCACAGAGCCCACCTAAGACAGTGCATCAGAATGAGAGGAGGGGCAAAATAAATCCTACTAGACTTTCTCTTTGTTGAAAGAAAGAAGAAACTTACACTTTTATCTACATTAGCGGTATGTTTTCAAAGGGATGTTCAGGGATTTAGTTGGAGAACTTCCATTAACATCACTGGGAGTTGAGAGTATTTTTCTTTGTGCTCTGCTTTGAAAAAAGACATCTTTGTGGTACAGGCACAGACACTGCTATATAAATAGTCTCTTTCTTTTTCTCATTCACTCTTTTTTATTATAATAATGGTTGCTAAACAAACAAGCTTTTGATTTTGATCAGTAAGGAAAATTTAGCTGGTCCCTTTATGCAGAGTAAAATAACATATGATGCTAATTAGGGCCAGAGTGCCCAGCTTTTATAAGAGTAACTATTAAAAAGGTGCTATAAAGGAGTATCTCTTGAATTTTATATACTGCAAAAATTCACTGCAAGAGAAAATATAGTAATTAAAAAATGGAACTGTGCAAATAGTAGAAATTAAAATATTTTAAGCATCCTTTCTACACAGATGAAAGCTCCTTTTATAGTGCAAATACCTCTTAATTAAAAAACAACATTTAATAATCATGTTATATGAAGGCTGTTCTTACTGTTATTAGCCTAAGGATAATTAACACTAGCTTAAAAATGAATTTTTTTTCCTCATCCCTGCTAGCAAAAACATAATGTACTCTCAAGCATGTAGACAGAATGTTAAACTTTTATTTGTCCTTGATGCGGTTTGGGCTGGGTTGGCCAATCACAAGACGACAGATGCTCTCCCCCACCTCTTGCTCCAAGGACAGGAAGAAGAGAGAGAAGGAGATCTATGAGTTTAGAAAAGCTAAACTACTTTAAAGAAATATTAACAATAAAATAAAAAGAAAATAATGAAATAGATACAATATATACAAAACCATATCAAGCTACCAGGGAGATGTCACCAGCAGGCACTGGGAAAGTTCCAGACTGGACTCTAGTGACAAATGGGAATTTGATTCTGGATCTTCATTCAGGAATCCACAGATTGGAATCAAAGACAGATGAACTGACAGGGTCCTCCTTGGGCATCAGTCATTGGAGAAAGAGAGACATTGAAGAAGAAGCCATTGGAGAACAACCAACCCTTTGGTCCCTCAGCTTTGCTGATCATGGCAGATGGGATGGAACACCCTATTGGTCTGTTTGGGGCACCTGACCTGTTCACTCCTCCCAACAGGTGCAACCCCTCCATGGGTTGCCACCAAGTCAGCTGACCCTGGTTGCCACAGCAACAAGTATAAGCAAGAGCCTCTCACTGAGCAGAAAGTTGGTTCTGCTCCACCCCAAACCAGGACAGTCCCTCAGATGGATGTACAACATACATTTCTTTGTTCTTGAAAATTATGCAGAAGGTCCACAGGAAGTAGATTTTAAAGGCAATAAAGACCTCACTGATGACAGTTCTTCAAAGTGATTCTAGTCTATTAGATCATCCTGACTTGACCAGCAGTAAAAAGCTGGGACACATCCACTTTCCTTGGAAGTGAAGGGTGAGCTGAAGAAAGACGCAAGGAATCAGCTCACCATTGGTGTCCGCCAGGTGGTGACATGGAGTCCCATAAGCAGCAAAAGCTTATGACAACACTTCGTGCAGCATATAGAATATCTGCCGTGCTAGAAATCCAGATGCCAGAATGTGCTGGGCTATTTGATTAACTGGCAAGGGCCTACAATACCAAGAAGACACAACAGTATAGTGAAGAGATTAAAATGCAGAATTCTCATACATAGGTATTCCTTTTATTATAGAGTGAGTTCTTACACAGTTTCTAAACACTGTTAATGGACACATTTGTCCCCCTCCCTGTCAAGAGAAGAAGTGTTAAGACAGCAGGGATAAAGCATGCAAAGAAGCAACTAGAACTCCCTCAGCTAAAACATCACCAGGCAAAATTACATCATGGCTGCTCAGGAAAAGCGTTTTAGAATTATCGCAATGACTTGCAATCATATGCTTTTATTTTCTGTTTCCTGCGTTATTGAGTACAGGTGGCACGTATAGGTCATAACATCAAAGTTTTCTCTGCAGTTAGGATAGCTAGGGGCTTTTGGTTTTGTTTGTTTGTTTGTTTTTAATGGACTAAGATGTTTTACCAAATTACCTACCTCCAGAACAGGTTTTAGAAGTTAGGCTGTATAAAAATGATCAAGAAAAAAAAAAAACTCAAAAAAATTGCAATGTACTGAGAGCAAGTACAACAACATAAATGGCTAACAAGAATGTAGAAAAAAAAAATGAGCTAAATGGGAAATTAGAATTGCAACTGTACTTTGGGCAAAAACATCTCAGAGCATTTCTGAGTTCCTTTCTTTAATGACTTGAGGGAAATCTTCAAAAATTTAGCCAATTTAGAATGTAAAAATAAAAGCAAAAATGTTTTAAAGGGCAATATTCATGCAAATATTCCTTCATACATCTCTCACTGAAAGACATCTACTGTGTAGTAAACCATGACACAGTGAGGTTTGTTGCATTTTCAAGCACATCCAACCTCTTTTTCTAAATTAACTGATTCTTCATGACAAAAATAGCCAAGTAAAAACATAATGAGCACTCAGGAGAATGAATACTTCAAAAGCTAGAAAAAAAGGAACTTAAATTATCCCATATAAATTCCATCATTGACATCAAACAGGTGTAAATCACCTTCTATCACCAACCAAGGGTTTCATTTCAAGATGTATTTATGTCCATCCAGAGATGAAATTGTAAAGCTGAAACATTTAGTCACATGCTTGAGCTGGGATATTTACTTAACAGAATGCAGTGACCAGTTTACATTAACATTCAGTACAGGCATTTCATCTTAATCCCACAAGGGTTTCAAAGCTCCTTGGAACAAACAAGAATATAAATACAAATGTTGAGTCTTAAGAATAAGATTTGTCAGCATTTTTCAAATTTAAAACTCTAATGAAAATTTTTCATTTGAAGTGTGTGTGGAGAATAGTTCATAACATTTTCTAATTAGAATATCAGAAAACTCTTGCTTACTCTTTTCCCCTCTTTCTAAGTAATAAATTCTCACCACTTCAGGCTTTAAGGTCTTCAGCTTCACTTCAAAGAAAAGACAGCAAATGTGCCCTTGAAAACCTTAAACCAAATTCAGTTGAAAGAGGAAGGCAGAAAGGCAAGTTCAAAAGAAGGGGAAATTCAGAAAATTTGGGAAATTTTCATGATACTCAAAGGAAGCACTAAGGTTTGCAATCAAACAAACCAAACAAATCCAGAGTAAACATGTTTTACATATTAGCTTTTCTTCCAGAAGGCTTAATAAATTTGATTCTGTTTAGCTCAAAGCCCTGTTCAAGCTTACAGCATTTTCATTCTGGATAGCAAAACCAGTCCCTAATGGAAGTCTTCCCTAAATTAGGCATTGAATTCTGAATGCAGCTAACTAATAAAAATCAAAGTTTTGAAAATATTAGCTTCTGCTTCTCTAGCTCTTCCCTCCTATTGTATACTTAAGGCTCAAAAGTCCTCTAGGTACTAGTTTCTGCCAGAAAAATCCTCCCTCAGTCCTCTGGTGTTTGGGAGAAGCAAGTCTGCTGTGACGTTTCCACAAATGTGAAGTATGCTGCATGTGACAACCAAAGGGTTTGCAGGGAGAAGTGGGTTGTGTTACAGGTATGGAAAGGCTTCCTACATCTTTCCTATTTCTTTCCTGTGACCACTGAGGAACTAAATTTTCTCTATGATTTGAGAATTGTCATGTATTTGGCAAGATTTTTGTGACATTTACATGTTTTGAAGACCTACATTCTGCTGCTAATTCTGACATCAGAGAATGCAAATTATTCTAATGAATCCTTACTACATTAGAAGTGCCAGTAGAAACACTGTAGTGGAGCAGAGTGGTGATTTTTAGTTCAATATCCTGGTTTTGATGGCAAAAGCCCCAGACATTGCAAAGAAAATTCTAGAAAACAGAAGTAGATAGCCACCTCACTCTAAATCAAAGGGTAGAGAAATTTTAATCTAGAAAGCTAAGCTTTAGAGTTCCTTATTGGCATTGACACAGAATGTATAGTTCTGCACATCAGAATAAAGGGAAAAAATAAATTGAGGTTCCACAGCTCTAACATTACCTATAACAAAAGGAAACAAAAATTTATGTGCTCTGGTACGTTCTGCGTACACTCATGTTTGATTTCACTGATTTAAGTGCAGCGTTTTTTCATTTCTTTACCAAAATCATCTGTGCTATAAAAAAAAGTTATATTTTTACAGGTCAGTGACATGCAGATGAGCATGCATGGGTGCAACATTTGCTGTTACATATGTAAAGTGAAATTTGGTTTTGAGGTATCATCTGCAGAAAGTATGAGTAAGTTTTTTAAATCCTCTGGTTCAAAACAGCCCTTGACCATGCTAGGAGCCCCACAGAGAGCTGGTTGCACAGATTCCCCTGCTTTCTCCAGGGCTGCATTCTTTGATGTATGTTTCTTCCCTTTTACAGTAACAAAGGTTGTTAATCACTAGCAAAAAACCACTAAATTCCCTACCTGCTTCTAAACTGAGTATTATCCCCTTATTCTAGCATGTGGGTCATTCCTGAACCACATGGAGAGTGAAGGTGTATTAGCTGCTGCTGCTAGGATAGTGCTAGGATGTAGTGGAACAGTATCTCTAGCACAATGTGCCTTTTTCACCTAAAGGTACATATATGCCGGAGACATCAACATGTCCCAGGGGAAGGAACAACCAGAATCAAATTACTGCAAACTCTTGAGGAAATTTAACTTATCCATGAAACAGAAGACCCAACAAGACCACAGGAGCAAAGACCTTAAGAACATATACTAGCCTGTCACAAAATTGTACTAAAGTTAGTGCAGAGACAAAACTGTCACAGACAGTTCTGAGTAATAGCTAATAATTACAAAGTGTAACGACCTGAAATGCCACTTCATACATCTCCAAGATGAGTCGTTTGAAGGAAAAAACATAAATATTCCAGTGTTTCTTGTCTTTCAGTCCATGTTCCCTTTGCAGAGTTGCCAGCTTGCACCCTAGTTAGAAAGAAAGACTTACAAATGAAAGTTTCTATTGCTTAGAAAGTGTTTTATCTTGATGGGAAAATTATTGATTAGGTTGGAGATATATGGAGGGGTATTTACATTATATTTAACAATACACGTGACAGGCAATTACAAAATATCAATGGTGTAAGTATCTGCATTTACACATGCAGATGTGTAAATGACCAAAGGTCAGCCTCTTCAGTTAGATTTTTCCCTAGGTAAAAAATTTTAAATGTCACGTTTACACTCTAATAAACTGTTTTAGGCAGTCAAGCAATTGTAAGGAGTGAATCCCCATTTGTTCCTTATTGGGTATTTTCACATCCCTTTCTCAAAAAGAAGGCAGCATTACTGAAATGTTTGACATAAAGGGAAAAAATGGTTAAAAAATGTGTCATTGGAACAAGAAAACACATCCAGGAAATACTCTGTTTCTGTTTGTGTTGCAGGTTTTTTGATTGGCTGGCTGTTGTTGAGGGTTCTTTTTTAGTGTATTAACATTAACACCAACTGAACTGTATCCTAAAAGAGGTAAGCACAGAATACCCGCCCCCCCCCCCCCCAAAAAAAAAAAAGGCACTGCAAGCACTGCAAACTGTTATTTCAAATCAACAGCTAGAGTATAAAAGTTTCATGTATAACTTTAAATTGCTTTCTCCTTCACTCTTTTGCAGCTGGTGTGTGTTAGTATTCTGCAGGTTGGTAACTTTAACATCACACAATACATCCAGCTAATGAGATTGCAAGAACATTGTGCTCCTCCATCATTTCCTTATCAGTGACAGTCAGTCCATTAAAAGCTGTAACCCTGAGAAGTGAACTCCAGTCTCAAACTTTTGCGTTCTGGAAATGGTCTTCCCTAGGCTGTTAATAGATAAGATGGATGCAACATTTTGTGACAGTTCAAGACACTCGGCCTCCTAGAACTGTTCTGAAACCAACAACAGACCTATTATCTCCTTTTAGAAAAGGTTTTTTTATCCAGGACAATTAAGTGCATTGTGTGCTGTTGCTGGGAGCTCTAGGCTCGCCTTACAGGGTTGCATCTACCCTCATGGATACAACGCCCTTGTCTTCTAAGATGTAATGAGTTTCTTCTAAGTGAATTCAAAGGTTATAAAAAAAATTTTTTTTTTAGTCATATAATAATTTACAAATAGCTGGAGCTGCTGAATGAGAAGGTCTTCATTCATAAACTCAGAAAAATAGAAAGGTCATATTTAATACCAAAGGTTGTTGTACTGTCTTCACTAGAAAAAACACCGTGTAATTGAAAGTATGGGTCAGATTCTGCTTTCCATGAGCTTACTGTGTGTGATGCTCTCGATTTACACCAGTGTACAGAAGCAGAACTTGGCATTACAACAAAGGAGTCTCAAGCAAAGATTTGCTATTGATAATAATTGAAACCTGTGAGTGTTTGCTGGATCTGAGAACATACCTACCCTGTAAAGAACTAGACAAAAAATTATTGTCTCATCTGGTCTGAAGGCTGTTCTGAGAGGAACGGCTGGTCATACTGAGGGGCAGGGCTGGCACTCTCACTGTTGAGACTGGGATTTGCCTTGAGTTCAGTGAATCCTTGCCTACCTAGGGAGCCCAGTCTTCTAACCTGGCAGGAGCTAAGTAAGATGCCTGAAGTAGCTATGATTAGATTCACTTACATCCCTGTTTCTGGTTGCATACGTATTATATCCCTGCTAAGCAAATTTGAAGCTGAAGCAATTCTGGATTGTTTGATCCTGCGGGTAAGTGATACTTGTCAGGTCCTGAAAAGGCATCATCCCCAGAGAAAGAGGAACTGGTCACTGGACAGTATCTGTCAGAGTGCCTTTTACACACTGAAGCATATAGAACAACCTGATTTTTGTAAACTGTTGCAATATGTGGTGAGTTTGCTAGTGCTTTTTTGGATAAATTGTTAATCAAGAGAAAAGCGGATCACAGATACAAATGGGTCTCTGTGTGTTTAATGTGAGAAAGACTGAAGAAGCATCAGAAATTCTTGGATTTCATTCAACATTATTATGTGTTTAAATAATAATAAGATTAATAATAGGTTCTTTACGACCACTGGGAAGGAAAATTAATTGAGAGCCTGGCTTGTATGTGGCATTATCAACAAGTAAAAATGTTGTCATTCCTCCAACTCAAATTATTCCTAAGACAAAGCAGAATTACTAGCCTGCAGGTAAACAAAGTTTCTGCTTCGATATTCTGAAGAACCAGGTCTCCTTGTGTACTACATCTATAGAAAAAGTATGTAAAGTACCTGTGCTTACAATTAGCTAGGTATGGTTTGCTCATTTAAAAGTGAGCATGTTAGTGATTACTACAATAAAAAATACCTTAATTATATATGCTGCATCATTTAAACATCAACCCATTAAAATTAAATCCAAAAGAACTACACAAGCTAACTTTCTCTTTGTCTGTCAGAGGGATCCCAGGTAAAATCTTAACAAAACAGTGGCAAGTAAACTTCAATGTAGATAATAAAAACTAATGCATCTAGGGAAAAGAATCTAAGCCATATCTAAGTAAAGCTGAAGTCAGAGCTGGCAATTGCAATTCAGGAAAGACATCTTGGAGCTGTCATTACCAATTCGCTGAAATCATTAGTTCAGTATGATGTGGCAGGGAAAAATTGTTGGATAAAATCAGAAAGGGTATTCAGAAAAAATGGAAAGTTTTGCAGTTTTTTTTGCTTCTGAAGAAAACCTTGTTTTGCCCATCTCTTGAGTAGTGTATACAGATACGGTCTAAGAAGGGTCTAGAGGAGTTTCAGGGAAGGAGAACAAAAATGATCAAGGAGATGAAGCAGCTGCTTTACAAAAAGAGATTAAAAGGCTAAGATGGTTTAGAAAAGAGACAGCCGAGAGAGATGGGATTAAGATTTACAAAATCATAAACATGGACAGAAGGCCCATGGATAGGTTGTAAAAGGACAAGGCAGATATTTATGCCTCCTCTGACATTTCTCGTCCAACAACTGAGGATAGTGTTAGATTTGATGGAAACAGGCTACACAGAGCCTCCAGGCTCTGGAGGCTTTTTTGCCACTGTTGGAGACTGGATATTGAGCTAAATGGACCTCTTTTACAACTCAGTGAGGTATCTTCTGGGAGTTCTTCTGGCATAACACAGTTGGGAGGGAATGGCTTCCTACACGGCATGCAAGTAAGTTACAGACCTTCCTTGGCAAGTAGATTGAAAAGTGAACGTTTAACTTGAAAGTGACCATTATTCTGCTGAACAGTTCTACTAATGACTCATTTTTTCCCCTCAATCTGCTAAAGATATTTTTGCATTTTCCACAATATCAGGAAGTTTAAAGAGGTTTAATCAGATAACACATGGTATGTATCTAAGCGCATCATATTGGAAACCATAAAAATATTGTTCAGTAACAGGCAGTCAAGCAAAACTCCTTGAACTTCAAAACTTTATCTAACAAGTCAAAGAACTTTCTTAAGAGCATTTTAGAAATGCTTCTAACTAAAATAAACATAACATGGAGTTGACATTCAAGTGATATGTGTTTGAGAAAGATCTTTGCTAGCTATAGTACATTTTTTCATCTTTGAGTCAATTTGCATCTGCTATACTGCTGATGAGTGAAACGGCAACTCCCATGGAAATGCCCATATGGGCAGGGTAATAGCTTTTCCACTTTTAAGATAGAGAAAAGAAGTTGGTAAATGGATTTTTGTAAACCATTTTTACCTTTCCAAAGCAATGCATTTTAAAACCACTTTCAAAGTCCAAAACAACACAATCATTGATTAAAGCGTTAGATACATGTAAATACATAGTCGGTGTAGTTTATAATGTAGGACTAAATTCATTTCCATTACTTTCTGGTTCTTAGATGTATTCACAAACAATTCTCAATGCTGTAAATGAATGAGATCCAACTGTGACACCTCACAAGAATATAAATGAGCTTTGCACAAACAAGTAGTCAAGATTCCCCATATTTTCACCTAAGTTATCTGAGAGAAAAGTCAGAGAACAGACTGCTTTCTGTGTTCCTGTGGTGTTTTGTTTCGTGGTGCCCTCAAATGAATGCAGTCATTAGCACAGAAGAGTATCTCTCAGCATGTCTTGAAGAACATAATGAAGGAAAATAACACTTGTTATTCAAATACTTTCCTTTAGCTGTCCACAAGAGTGGAACACAAACCCAAAAAAACCATTTCATTTAGAGCAAGTTTTGTCATGTGCTTGTGGAGGCAGTATATCAGGTCCTAGGATTACCAGGCAGTGGGAGCAAGTACCTGAGGAAAAAAGATAATAAAGGTGGACTTGCAGAGAAAAAGCTAGAAACAGAAAGTTCTGGGAAAGCTTAAGGTAGGATTTATGATTTTTTTTTCTTAAGATAAGCAAGAGCAGTTTAAATGCCATTGTAGCATCACTAATGTAGTGCATGTGTTCTGTATCGATGACGTGGGATCACCCACTTCAGGGGGTTCTGCTGAGACGCAGGTTGCTTCAGAGAAGAGCTATGAAATTGAGAAGTAAAGACTGAACATTTTTCTACTCTCTTGATCCTTTCACACTGTGGTGAGCACTTGTTTGTATGAGCAGTTCGAACACAGCTAGGAAACTGCTTGGACGGAGTAGAGAGTGAAGATTGCGTGGAACCACCAACTGGTGCCAGTACAAGCCTCACTTCGACACAGACTCCTTTTTGTGGGATTGCACCAAACAAACTGTTTTCCTGGACTCAGTTTAGATTATTAGGCCAGAAATCCAAATTCATCAGAGAGGTTCTCTACTATGTCTACAAGTTTAAAACTACAACCAAGTCTAATGCTCACATTGTGGAGGTAGACAGAGATGGAGGTAATTTTCAGGAGATGTTTATTAGTCAAAGAAAAGTGATGGTTTTAAGCTTTATTCCTGTCCTCTTTATTTTGCCAATCTTGTAGTGAAATAAAATCATTTTATATTTTAGAACTCAGACATTGAATATACATAAACACTTTTTCATTATTCACTGAGATGAGTTAACAAAGCTTGCTTTGCATAGCTACCGTAGAAAAATGTCAAGGTAATCGTTTTCCATCGCAATCAACAAGAGCTGACACTCTGCTGCCCAACCTTTGTAACTAAAACACCTACAAATTAAAAGTGTGCTGATAAGGATGTAAATAATATTAACTCGCCTTTAACCTGATTATAAGCAAACTGAAATAGTTTAACAAGGGTATTTTGTATCATGGCCTAGCCAGACACAATGTATAAGTATTTTACTAACTGTATGAGCAGTATGACCAGTAAAGGGGCAAGCAAAGAGGGGTGTGGTGACATGTAAAGGACAACCAATTAACACAAATGTGCAAGACAGAGAAAAAGGTAAGTACAAAGGAGTTCAAATAGGATGTGCTGGATACACTAAAGGATGACTGGCAAAACAAAGGAAAATACATAAGCAGGATTGGGACAGATTAGACTCCTCTTTTGGGGAAAGGAAAACGGCATAAAACCATCAGGCATAAGTGCAGAAGATCAGAGAAGAAAGAAGACAAAACCACTTTGGTTTTGGCCTCTCATCAAAGAACTCTTCAGCCTGGTCACTTGGATATCAGTGACTAAAAACACCAAGAAGCATCAGCTCTGTGTTGTTGTATAGTCACAGATGATTCAGAATATAGGTATAAAAGACTAACAGTTTTGCTTATGTTGTGGTCATGATTAATAATTTGTAAGTACAACCATAGCAGGAAGTGTGCCACTAATTCATCCACTAAAGTTTCAAAACTGTCCTGAGTCATCAGTCCTCTAAACAATCCCATCACAATAATGTCTGACTACCTAATTGATATCTATCCACCTAACCATGTATTCAATTACAATATACTGATTTTTTGAGCCATTTCCTCCTTGTCTTACAAATAAAATTATCATTTGGTACCTGCATTATTTTTGTATTTGGGAAAGGGAATATCAATATCCAGTTACACATATATCAGTATAAGGAGCATGTTGCCTTGCAATTTAGACTTTCTGTTGTTATCAAACAAATAGATTTGATATAGGGTGCAACTCTTACCTTGTTTTGCTCCCCAGAACTGTATGTTATTTCAGAAATACTTTAAATGCAATGAGGTTTGCCAGACTACTACTCAAAAAGAATGGTTGCAGTATTGCTTTCATTTTATTACCATTGGCAATGTTAGGGTAATTAGCTAATTAATATGGTAATAATATTAGCAAAAAAACATCAGATGGGGATTAATTAGTCATACTGAATGTCTCATATTTCATGAGTTATTTTAGCACCCAAGAGAAAAAGAAAATTAAATGAAGGCTTAAAAGCCTAGTTAGTAAGTAGTTCTGTTCCTTTCTTTTAAAGCAACACATTAAATGCTGTGTCCTATATGAAGAGTAGGAAAAAAAATGTAACAAATATACATTTGTTATTATTTAGGGATGCATATTAATGGAATAGAGTTATACATTTACGTGAACCTGTTCTGCAACTGAGTATCTAACTGTGCCTGGTTATCCATCTCTCCACAAAATGGAGTCAAAATAATTGACATTGAAGCTGATTATTTATCATTGAGAAAAACATTTTTAATGGAAAAAAAGATTATCATGTTCCTACTGATATTGAAAGGTATTTAAAGAGTATCAGCATCACTGGGTGAACATACATTACAGAGCTTTATGAAATGCCTCTGGAAATTAGAATAAAAATGGAACATCAGAGCTCTTTTATTTATCTCTGTGTGGTTAATGGTAATGAAATATTCAAGACTAAGCTCTGGATGCTGAAGGCTCTTATTCAGTGAATAGGGATAGCACAAGCAATGACAGTTTCCTCTGAGTACCTTACCTATAATAACTACTTGCATGAACTAGAGAGAAGGGATATGGTGCAAAGTGGATTATATGATTATCAAGAAAAACCTCAACATTTTATGTTTTATTTGATATAGTGATCTGACTCATTTTGAATGACAACATTTTACCCGTTTCTTGTAAGACTAGTGGAAATTTCCTGTGGTGCTTATTGTTTTGCAGGAGCTGAAATGCAAATCTTCCAGGGGCAAACTCAGCAAATCACTTCAACATTAAATAACAGTTAATAGGATATAAGCACATGAATCAGTTCTTTGGTGCATACGCAACACTGACCCTGATCTGTTTAGTTTTTACTTTGTGTCAATTCTCGATCCCTGACTTTTGCAATGATCCCTGTCATCATTGAGTTCGTTGCAAGATCATAGCCCAGAACTGCCAAAATTAAATCAGGGTATTTGGGCCATCAGCTTTGTTATGTATCATCAGAACAATAATATTCAAGGCTCCCGAAGACTTGAGAGCACAGTGAAATAGATTTCATAAAGAGTAACACAGGACTAAATGAAATGAATTGCTAGTTTTATTTTTAAATCAAAAAAAGTCATGGAAGTTTTTGTGGATTGGGGCAAGGGGGAATACCAGTTTCTGGAAGTAAAATTCCAGTCTCTCTACCAAGAGGCTTGAGGGAATCACTTGCAGAATTTAGATTAAGATTTTTATCAGTCTTAAATGTCATACTTCTAGATTTAAAATCTAACATATCAGTTCATTAAGACTAGAAGCATAAAGGACTATAGTGCAAGCCGTTAGACAATGCTGGGATCCAGGAGCAGTGATGACAAAGCCTAAAAGCAGGATTCCTGGATAATGCTCAGTGAGGCAGACATCTTACAGCTTTTTCTGTTGAGCTAAAAGTTGACAGGTCTGGAAGTAAGAAGTAAATAGAAAGATTTTGGAATGACTGGTGTATTAAAATAATGAATTAAAGAGACTAAGCATGCTGGCAGCAAGAGAGAATGTGTGGGATTGGCTCTATCTGCATTACAGCTCTTTGCTTCTGCCAAAATACATAAAAAACTTATTTTTAGATAAATTTTTCCATAAATGTCATCATGATGCAAAGTCAGTTTTTTTGTATTTTATATATAATGTGATATAGTTGTTACCTGTAATTATGCTTCCTAGCAGCCAGTGAGTTGTCAGAGATATTCTGATATAAAATTTCATAATAAATATTCATTTTCAATCCAAGGAAAGACATAGGGCGACTTCACACATTTAGCAACAACAATGGCAAATTCCTCTCTGTATCCATCAGCAATATCTTGCTGTCCATCTAAAGGGAAGCAAGAATGGGGAACAACTCTCTCTGCACTTTGCGCTGTTTAAGTCTTCTCCACTTGAAAGGCAAGTATCTTTCTTCATGGGGTGGAACAAGATGCCTTGTAGATGCCTACTGCTGTGCTTAGTTTTCTTACTAAGTGGAGCTGCCTACTATCCCCTGTTTTTAATAAAACCATAAGAAATTAAAGGATCTCTATACTTCTGAAGGAAAAAACCTGCAGTGCTAATCAAATTTTAAGTCACAAGCTAGCTGTCATTGGTATCTCTCAAGAAGTAAACCAAGAGTAGAATTATTCTTACTAGCCTAGAAATCTCTTCCCCACCTCAAAAAGTGTTTTAAGTAAAAAGTTTGTTTGGAAATATTGAAAGCAAATTAATTCCTCTAATAGAAGAGGGACTCCGGCAAGGCAAATGTTAACCTTTTTCACAGCACATATGTACACATTATATGATTCTTAAAATTCTCTTCAGATACCACCAGTATCTCTGGAGAGTTTATTACACTTGATTATTCCACTTAAGTATTCATAAATATTTATGCACCAATTGATGTTCTCGATGTAATCTTTCAGTGGCTGGTACAAATATGTCACTAAAAAGAACAGTGAGGGAATCTGCAATTAGCAATTAGTGATTCAAACATACCATGTGAAAAGTTGAAAATCTCATTTGTGTAAAATAAGCTTCTGCATTAAACATATGGATTAGTTTAGTTTCCAAATGCAAGTCACCACCAGAGAGCTAAGCCTGTTCTCTAAAGACTGTTATGAAGCTACCATAATATGTAAAGGTATAAACGTTTACCTGAATTAGTTTACAAAAGCTTTGTTTACCAATAATATGCAACTTTTCCATGATTGTTCCACTCCTTTTCATTTTTTTTTCATCCTTTCTTCAGATACATTTACACTTCTCTTGACCAGTATGACACTAACAGCCTTTTATAGTATCCTTACCAAACACTTCTGTGTTCTTAGAGTGTATTGCCTCATAGAAACACCTGCTGATACAGTCTGTTTGCTTGACTGAGAATTTTATATGAGCTTGTTAATTTTGTCATGGAGGTAGGTAGTAACCAGACATTATCATTCTGCTTTCTTTGAGAGGAACCTCACATGAACACGAAAGTAGGTACAAAGCATTAAAACATCATTTCCTTTTATGTGTCATTTATGATCAAATACAACAGTAATTTATGAAGCACTATTCAAGCAGGCCATATGTTATCACATTTGTCTGGAAGAAAAAGACTGTGTAATCATATTTTTTAATTGATTGCCTATTGACTGGAATATTTCCCCTCCCCCCCAAAAAAATCATAGTATCTAAGGTACCCTTCACTTCAATCAAAGCTTTGGGTTAATGTCAGATCTAAATACCAAAAATACCTCCTGAAGATCTCCATGTGAATTTCCTCCCTTATGCAGTTAGACTGGGCTTTTACCCCTCTTCCACATAACTGACCTATTGACTGTTCTTTGCTGTCACATCCTGAGATACGCAAAAATCCCACTTACTTAATGGCTGATCTCGTTACCCCTGACAGCTTCCCATGACTTCTTTTAATTCAGAAGCTCTGCCATGAGAAGGCTGCCAAGGAAAAGCTATCTCTGTGGCTTAGCTGAATGAAGTTAATCACCCTGCATATGACCTTGCTTTACATAGTTTATGTCCCAATTGTCTTGTGACTTGTCCCTGACTACATCTTAACCAAATGGACCTGTCTGGCTATTATACGCCACAAATGTACACATCCACTTCAGTTCCAGCTTCACACATAGGCAAAAGGAGAAGTAATTGATCAGACCTGGCTGCCAGACACTGCAGAAGAGCAGTTGCAAGAATGTTAATGCCAGGGCTCTGGGAGAAAAAAGGCGTGCTGCTACTGCTGTGGCTTTTGTTCTTCAGGGAACTCCTATGTGTCAGCTACTGTCCGCAGGGAGACCTGATGCCCCTGGCAGCTCTCACTGTGGGCTTACTTTTCTCACATACAGCAGCAAAAGCCTTAAGATTTTCCAGGGCTGTCACCAACAACACGTTGCTAACTCTGTGGCTTTCAGAGTCAAGAAATTCAAAGAAACAGACAGTAGGGCAAACATATTCTGACCATTATTTTTTGTATTTTTTTTTTTTTTTTGTCCCCAAGAAAACAGGTGTTGCAACTAAAAGTGGTTTCTAGAGGCTTTAGGAAAAGCCTGGCTTCATAATGGGCCAGCAGATGGTTGCAACAGGCCTAAGTCTTTTGTTTGGGGAATTACACTCTTAACAAACTTTGCATCTGGTAAGACTGCTTTTAGTGTTTGTTTTCCTTTGTACTATATAAACTTCTTCTCTTACCTCCTGTAATTTCTATTGCAAAGAAAAATGATGTCTTTGTAAAGTAATACATTTGGAAGGTGGAAATCAATCATTTAGGACGTGGAAAACATATATTTGTTGTGAAAGAGAAATGTTCTTCCAAGACAAAATATAATTGGAGCAAACATTAAAATACCTGTTACTTCCATGCTCAAAAACTATCTCTTCATTCTACAGGGGACAAGCAAAAGGGAAAAATACCTTACTTGAACTTGGGTTCTTTCCAGTGCATAATGACACCACACTTAAGTACTCAGATTCAGATAAGCAGTTTTTCCAGCTTTTTTATATTTCCTTAGACCATGAGGAACAAATTGAATTTGAGAATCTCATCCTAGGAATTGTTCAGAAGGAGGGTTATTACTTGTGTTAACATGTTTTTGGATTGGATATGTTAATATACTTTCATTATGGTCATACCATTTCCAGCTCTCTAACTCACTCAGAGCTACAGGCAACGAAGCAATTGTAACAACTGTCATTTAAGGTGGCAAACTCTGAGTCAGGGAGGATTATTTGTATGTCTTAAGAGAGTTTCTATTTTATGTGAACTAAAATTTGATGTCACTACACAAGAGTGGGCTTTTCATATATTGCTACTATCTGTCTCATTTGCATAATGTAAGTTATAATCAATGCAATATTTTATTGCAGGTTTGAAGCATAAGTGTCTCATCTGTGAAATGAGACAGTGAAGATAGATCCTATATACATCTTTCAAATGTGCGTGGAAGACATGAATAATAGACAAAAATTTAGAAGATTCATATGTCAATTGAACCTCACTTTGGGACATAAATTCATGGCATCCTCTTCTGAGATTCACAGTCATATTACAGTTGTGGCATTACTGGAAACTTCAGCAGGGGAGAAATAATGCAGATATGATAACATCAGAAACGGTAAGCATATTACCATTAACCAACTTTTGAATACTGTTCTGTCAAAAGTGGAAGTATAAAGTGACGCTGACTTGAGAAAGTCATTGAGGCTCCAAGTGATTTAACATAAGACAGAGATGTTTTGGCTAAGAAAAGCAAGTACCTAAATGAAAGGAAAAGGAATGAGAACTCAGTTAAAGAAAATATGTGCAGGTGGAGATGTGTAAATCTGTATCATGAAGAAAAGATGAGTTCCTCAACTTAGACAGTAAACAGATTGTTGGTGTAGAAGTTCTTTCTCATCAAAAGGTGCATTTGTGCACCAGCACTGAAGAAGTAAAAATAACAAAAGAGAAGAGGGTGACATAATCCAGATTCTGAACATTCTGAAAAACACTGTCTGTGAAGAAATGGTTTTGTTCATCAGAAATAATCTCTTTGCTAGTTTGAAAATATTAAGAATTACTGACCTTACAGAAGGATTAGCATCGTTTAGAAGACATATGAAAATCAGTGAATTAAAAAAATATCCAAGAATATATGCCATAAACTAGAAGGAAGGTTAGAGGTATGCTACACATTCTCTTGCTGAAAACAGGGGAATTTATTGCTTATCCAAGAAAGCTTTCTTAAAGTACTAAAGATGGAATTGAAATGATCCAAAACAAAAATAGCAGACATATAAGCAATTTAAGTAAAGCAAGTTTATAGTTGAAAGATGACATTTAAGTACGAAGTGTGAATGAGTCATGGCCTCCTTCCCTCTAAAAACTGAATAAAGATTCAATATAAGTGCTCCAGCTAAATGTTTTTTTTTAACACTGTCATAAGGACAGAGGAAGTGCCCAGTTTATCAGTCTAGGCAAAACAAATATTAATATTCTTCACCCAGGATTCTGTAACCACATGAGTAAAAACATCATAGAACAAAAAATATTTTGTTATGAACATGCGAAACGTGAACACTCAAGAACATCCTGAACACTCTGAACCTTCAAACATCTTGGAACATTGTTCATGTCATTGAATTATCACAGGGACAGGTACAACCCTTTCATTCCACAACAAATACTCAACATTTTCTATACAGAAACAACCCCAGCTTGGAATAAAATTGACAGATCTGAGGAAAGAATGCTGCCTCATGTAGAGGAAGTTGCTTTTCTGTCTTCTTTTACTAGATCAACATCCAGAAAGACATTAGCTAATAGTGCAAAAAGCAAGTACAGAATAATCAATGCAACCATATTGTTTCTGTCCTCTTAAAATGCTCAGAAAGGATTGAACCTTCTCCATTTCCAGTACAGGAAAAGAACACTGTCAGCATAATGCATGGAAAAAAGGAAAAAAAGATAGACATACTGATTTCCTACGTCTGTTTGCCTGCTTCCACAATCCCAGTCTTGGTTTATGAGATAAGCCCACTGCTGGTTTGTGGTGCTGTTTTAGTGAGATTTCATAAGAAATTGTTACACTATTCAAGCCCCTAAAATAAACCTGCCCTTTATCAGCTGTTATGAACCAGTCACGGGAGAACATGTAAGTGCTGAAGTTGTATAAAAACCACTTCTTAGATTAACATGGAGTGAATTTTCTCCTTGCCTACAAGATAATTACATTGCTGATGTTGCCCACTTGGAAGATGCACTTAAATGTATCAGCAGTGCTTGAGATAACATCTGCTAAGTGCTTTTTGATTAAGTCCTTTATAATTACTCATTTTCACAAAGCATGTATCTATTTGAAGGGCACCTCAATTATCAAAGAGAGGATGCTAATGGAAGCCTTTTGCTAGTTTGGATTTCTTACACTGATTTGACATTTTGCTTAGGTTTATGAGAAGTGAGAAAAGGGTGTGGATGCTCTGTCTGAACCGCACCCATGCCACGATTCTCTGAATTTTGATATATAATCCAAACTATGTCTCCTATGTGCTATGTGACTATGAGGAGATGATGGAGGTATTTGTTAGCTACTCATCTTGGAAGCTTGTTGGCTCAGACTGGAGAATTGCAATACATCAGGCAATAGAAGAGACAGCAAACAAAAACATTCAGACTACAGGCCTTAATCAAAATTTTTAAATAGGTACTGCTTAATTCCTAAGCAATGAAGCACTTTTATCAGACTGCTGAGAAATCTGATAAAGCTGAATAACACTTTAATAATTTCTGCAAATCTCTAGGAGTCTGGCATTTGAAAAGACCAAGGACACTTTCAAATCTTGCATTAAATATTTGAGAAAACTGGATAATCCAGTGAACATTTCCAGAAAGACCTTGCCAGTCTATCAACTGGTCAACTGATCCCACCAGATGTTGTTGATAACTTAATGAAGTCACTGGAGGGATAAACATACCATGATTTTAAGAAGAGTCATCTCAAATGTGAGATGATTCTCATCCTCTTTGCAGGAACTGTATAGCCAAATGTCCTTAAAATGTTTTCAGACACCTACTCAAAAAAGAAGTTGTGAATATCTTAGGAAAGAAAGTTATATGCAAAGCAGACAGGAATGTATTTAGAAACACAGTTGCTGTTGCTCAAAGCAGATGGTGTAACATTTGAGAAATACTGTAATACCTTTTCCTGTAGGCATCAGCAATATTAGGTTAAACACTGAAAAACAAGCTAGACATTTCTGGGTAAAGGGTTAGTACGGATTGTGAACCCTATAGAAACCATTCCCAGGTCCTTTGTTGTACCAGCAGCCTGAATGCTAACAAAACACTTGCACAACTTTCAGAACATGCCTGGTGACTAGCAGGACAAGAAGATGCTGTAGGTCAAATAATAAATATAGACCTCTGCGTGCACTGGGAGATACTAATAAAAGATGCTGCGATATGCAACAAAGAGCCAGCACAAGCAGTATTTTTGAGGAAAAAAAGCTGCAAGTCAAAAGGTCCAGCAACAGTGAAATCATTTGTGCATCTCCACCAACAAATCAGACTTCATCAAATTATTTGTTGATGGATACAAGAAAGGCCAAAAAACCAAACTTCTGAAATCTTCTTAGGTAGAGGAAAAGTCATAGAATCATAGAATCATAGAATTGTTAGGGTTGGAAGGGACTTTAAAGATCATCTAGTTCCAAGCCCCCTGCCATGGGCAGGGACATCTCCCACTAGATCAGGTTGCTCAGAGCCCCATCCAGCCTGGCCTTAAAGACTTCCAGGGATGGGGCTTCCACCACCTTTCTGGGCAACCTGTTCCAGTGTCTCACCACCCTCATGGTGAAGAACTTCTTCCTAACATCCAGCCTAAATCGACCCATCTCTAGTTTTGATCCATTCCCTGTAGTCCTACCATTACCTGACATCCTAAAAAGTCCCTCACCAGCCTTCTTGTAGGCCCCCTTAAGATACTGGTAGGCCACTATAAGGTCTCCTCGGAGCCTTCTTTTCTCCAGACTGAACAACCCCAACTCTCTCAGTCTGTCCTCATAGAAGAGGTGCTCCAGCCCTCTGATCATCCTCGTGGCCCTTCTCTGGACACGTTCCAGCACATCCATATCTTTCTTGTAGTAGGGGCTCCAGAGCTGGACACAGTACTCCAGGTGGGGTCTCACAGGAGTGGAGCAGAGGGGGAGAATCACCTCCCTCAACCTGCTGGCCACGCTTCTCCTGATGCAGCCCAGGATATGATTGGCTTTCTGGGCTGCTAGTGCACACTGATGGCTCATGTTGAGCCTCTCGTCCACCAGCACCCCCAAGTCCTTTTCTTCAGGTCTGCTCTCAAGCCAGTCACTGCCCAGCCTATACTGGTGCTTGGGATTGCCCCGACCCAGATGGAGGACCTTGCACTTGGTCTTGTTGAACTTCATGAAGCTGGCATGGGCCCACCTCTCCAGCCCGTCGAGGTCCCTCTGGATGGCATCCTTTCCCTCCAGCGTGTCAGCCACCCCACACAGCTTGGTGTCATCAGCAAACTTGCTGAGGGTGCACTCCATGCCACTGTCCATGTTGCTGACGAAGATGTTAAACAAGACTGGCCCCAGTACTGATCCTTGAGGGACTCCACTTGTCACTGGCCTCCACTTGGACATGGACCCATTGAGAGCCACTCTTTGGGTGTGGTTGTCAAGCCAGTTCTTTACCCACTGAATTGTCAGTCCATCAAAGCCATATTTTATCAGCTTGGAGACCAGGATGTCATGCGGGACAGTGTCAAAGGCTTTGCTGAGGTCCAGGTAAATGACGTCAGTTGCTCTCCCCTTGTCAATTGATGTTGTGACCTTCTCATAGAAGGCCACCAGGTTTGTCAGGCACGATTTGCCCTTGGTGAAGTCATGTTGATTGTACCCAGTCACCTCTTTGTTATTCTTCTGCCTCAGCAGTGCCTCCAGGAGGACCTGCTCCATGATCTTACCAGGCACGGAGGTGAGACTGACTGGCCTATAGTTCCCTGGTTCCTCCTTCTTTCCCTTTTTGAAAATGGGGATTATGTTTCCCCTTTTCCAGTCAATGGGGACTTCACCAGACTGCCATGACTTTTGGAATATAACAGAGAGCGGTTTAGCAACCTCATCCGCCAGTTCCTTCAGTACCCGTGGGTGTATCCCATCGGGTCCCATGGACTTGTTCACTTTCAGGTTCATCAGATGGTCACGAACCTGATCTTCACTTACGATGGGCAGTTCTTTCCAACCCCTGTCGTTATCTTCTATGACTCCAGAAGTGTGGCTGGAGCCCTTGCCAGTGAAGACTGAGGAAAAGAAGCCATTGAGAACCTCGGCCTTCTCCATATCACTTGTCACCAGCTCCCCCGTTTCCTTTCTGAGGGGGCCCACACCCTCCCTAGTCTTCTTACCATTAATGTACCTATAGAAATTCTTGCTGTTTCCCTTGATCTCCTTGGCTAGATTTAATTCTAACTGAGCTTTAGCTTTTCTCACCAGGTCTCTTGCTGTTTGGACACCTTCCTTATATGCCCCCCATTCTAGCTGTCCTTTCTTCCCCTCCTTATAAAGTTTCTTTTTGTGTGACAGTGTGTCCAGGAACTCCCTGTTCATCCAGGCAGGTCTCCTGGCATTCTTTCCTGCCTTCCTCTTTGTCAGTATAGTTTGCTCCTGGACATGGAGAAGGTGATCCCTGAATACTGACCAGCTGTCCTGGGCCCCCCTTCCCTCTAGAGCTTTGTCCCACCACACTTCGGCCAGCAGATCCCTGAAGCGATCAAAGTCTGCATGCCTAAAGTCCAGGGTCGTGTCCAAGGTCATGTTATTTTGCATATGTGTCATGACACAAATGCTAATAGCAAATCAATTATAATTACTGTTTTAAACTTTGAGTGTAGTAATGTTGTTGGAACGCAGACCCAAACAATAATTTTACATTAACGAGAGGATTTCCTTAGGATTTATGTGTGCAGAGCACTGATCGGATTGCATATTTTTCCAGTTTCACACTGTGAGTACTTCTGCAGGAAAAAGAAACTTGAGAATGCAGTTCAAAACAGACCTTTCCAGGCTTGGACAACTTTTTGGGGAAGAATTACTCATCTTTTTGTTCTTAGGAACTGTAGCAATGGATAAACTGATAGTGCCACTGCTAGATTTTCTGTGTCAAAACTGACACAACTGACTCCAGACAATTTCTGCCACGTAAAGAGAGTTCATTTCTGCACGTGGATTATCACGAAGAATCTTGGGGACAAGTGCCGAGTGAGTCCATCATACTGAGTACAAGAAGTCATGGCTGAAGCCAGAAGAAATGCAGATGTCCAATAAATAACTGCATCATCCACATCTAGTGTTACTCTGGCGCTTACATCTGTTTCCATTACTAATGAATAATTATGCATTAGTTAAGTGATAGACATATCAAGCTGGAAGTATGTGCCAGCCAAAACAAGAATAAATAAGAGGAGGTTGTAGGATACTGATTAAGTGAAGATTTGGAGAAGAAAGGGAAGGAACAGGCAAAGAATAATTATGTCTGAAGTATCCAGTCTTTACAAAATGCCTTTTAGAACAACAAGTATGTTTGCTTTCCTTGTTGATGGTACAGTTAAGCAAATAACATATATTTTTAATTTTAAGTGTTACTTTTGAGCAATAAATATGTAAAGTCTGTCATAATATAAAATATATCAAATAGGAGGGTAAGAAAATAACATCTGCTGCTAAGCAACAATTGAATCAAGGATAATATTTTAAGCAGAGTCTGTTAGCAGGTGTCTTTGTAGAACTTTACCAATTTACCATCTCAGAAGTGAAATTTCTGTTCTTGAGTTATAGATTTAGCTTTACAAAACACTATGCAATGCTATCACTACGTAGTCTAGGTGCTTATTGTAATACACCTTCCCTGGTCACTTTGCCTACAGGCGAATCTAGACAGGAAAATCTGGTAATGGAATTCATTAATATTGGTTGCAAGGCTTTTTAAGACATTAAGATAACTCATATTCTTATTAGGCTTCCCATTAGGAAAACAAACTCTCTTTTCACTAAGTCCTGACTTCTTATTTAAGTCTTTCTATAGAAAATTTTTCCTCAGTTGGCAATATGTGTACTGAAACAATCTGAAGACACTTGTGTGATGACCAATCTTAAACTGAAGAGCTAGCTTAGCATATTTTCATACAAACATTATTTCCCAGTCAGTGTTCCTTTCCATGCAATCCAATTCAATGGTATAAAAATTGTTATGCCCTGTTATCAAGAATACTCAAAGATAGATAATAAGCATGCATCCTGGGTATGTGCCATTTGTTGTTAATGAAGCCTTGATGAACAACATCAAACAAATTGCAGCTGCTTGCTGCAGCTGCCCTTTACTGTAAGATATTGAAAAGAATTTATCAGATGCTATCCATTAGGGATATGTGTACTTTAGATGATCTGATGACAAGCTGCTTGGAAATTTTTGGCTTCAGATTAGGAAAAGAGAGAGGAGGAAAGAATGAATCCCAAAGAAAGAAATCCTGTCTTGACTTATATGAACACAAATCTATTCTTTTGGCAAGCCTGCAGCTCAGTGTTGCTAATTATGATGACTGGTCCACTAGGATTTCCTGAATTATAATATACTATCTATTTTGAATGAGTGATTGGTTTAAGACAGAAAATGACCCATGCCATGAAGGTGTGTATATTAACTACCTGTCTGAATGGCTACGCTTGGTATTTCTTTAAAGATACTTCTTAAGAATCTACAGAGTACAGAAAGCTTCACTCAAAGAGGAACATTTAAAAGCAAGAATATCTCCTCATGAAGCTGTGAATGCAAATGACACTGCTTCTTTTTTGAAAAAAATTGCCTCCAGAGTTTTGATTTCCAAGTAAAATCCAGTCCTTTCTCGAAGATATGCCTTTGGAAAGTTTGAATATTTGGGGGGGGGGGGGGGATGAGAGGAGGGAATATCATCTGCTCCTGTACCCACAGAAAGAGCCACAGACTATGATTCATTGCTTGATATATAATGCTGACGCATGAAATACCTGGAACTCACTTGAGGCACGTGTTTTCATCTAGCACCTTTTTGGTCAGAGAGTCTGAGCTCCCTGCAGAGGTGTAGTGTTTCCACATGAAGATATCGTAGTGTCCAGCAGATTTCCACTTCAGTGTACAACTGTAGTCAGGCAGACTGTTTCCATTGCTAAATCTGCACGACTGGTTTGTGCCTCTGATCTTGCATGGTGCAATATACACATTCAGGGTAATGGTCTGAACGTGACAAAGGCCATGTATATCAGATCCTTCCTGTTATTCTTTCTTGAGTGCTGAAACAAGGTATCGTAATATTTTTAGTAAAGAATAGAGTACAAGAAGGCTGGATTAGACTGTTTACTAGGTATAAGTAGGTGCCTGACTACTTTGGTGAAAGCTGTTATTTATATAAAAATATTCCTGTTTTGAATTCTGTTACCATAATGGTACCATTTTATGAATAGTGACTGTAACTGTGGGAACTGGGAGTGCATCCTGGTTGCTGGGACCAGATGCAGCCTCTGCCCCCATCCTGATTTGGGGTGGGAGGAACTCTCCACCGCTATTAAGCATTGTCTGGCCAAGTACCTGACATGGCTAAGTAAGGGACCAGGAGGATCTGGAAGCACACTGCAGAGCAATCCCTGTCCTCAGAGTAGCCATATCCAATATGAATTAGAGAAAGAAAATCCAACAGCACACAGCCAGCCGCAGGCAGCCTATAATCACTTTGCTGGAACCCCAGTGCAACCTGTGTGACCCATCCATGCTGAATAATATCCCAGGTGGGAATCAGTGTTTTCAGGGATGCTTTAGCAGAGATGCAATTTCCAGTGTTTTACTGAAACAGTAATATCCCTAATATACATATATTAAGCAAATAGGCTATTACTTTCTGAACTAAAATAAAGGCAATCTCCTCTGGAATCCTGATGAAGTGTTTGATCTGTGTCAAACTGTAAGTGCTTAGGATGCAGGATAACAGACTGCAAAGTCCAGCATTAGCCTTTTAAAATTTAATTTCCGTATTAATATGAATCAGATCTTCAGAGATTTACAATTAAGATGTTTGTCAGCATTTCATTGCAAATGCTCCTTGTTGCTTTGAGCACAATAATTATTTGTCAATGGTGTGGTGATAGTAACAAATGATACTTAAAAATAACGGCCTTCTTGAATATTTACAGAAGAATGAAGACAGTTGATTGTAACTTTTATCTTATTGTTTACTTGGGTTTATTAAATGTTTATTAAATGCGTGGTAGTTTTATCTACTGTGAAGCATTTTTTAAACACATACATCAATGTTTTTTCCATGAAATTAAACTCCATATTACAGTGTTCCTTATGATAATGGTATTATACACTGTCATCAGTTTTTATGGTCTTCGGACTTAAAAGTCAAGTGCCCTAGATCCAGCCTAGGATGGGGAGTGCGTTAAAATGCTTTGTTGGATAGAAGTCAGAGTGTTTAGCAACTTGAGGTTGTATCTGGATTTACTTTTCAGTGCATGTCTGCCCCAAGGCTCAAGGAGTCTAGTCATTCAGACAGGCATCCTTTTAAACTGCATTACAGCTCCTGTATGGATTGAATGCACTACTTCCTTTGAGTGGAAATCTAGTTCTTGTAAAGTGGGAGTGAGCATAGGATGTGAACAAGGCTCAACAACACCTTCAAACCTAAGAGTAGGAAGCATACTTGAGTGCTTTTAAAAATCCCTGATTCCATGTTATGTTGGATTAACCATGACCGGCTGCCGGACACCCCCACAGGCGTGGGTGGTGCAGGGGGATGGGGAATGTGGGGCTGCGGTCAGTCCACGGCAGCTCCTCTCTGCTGCTCCTGCCTCCTCACACGTTTCCCTGCTCCAGGCCGGGCCCTTCCCAGGGGCTGCAGGGAAACCCCTGCCCCAGCGGGGTCTCTGCCGGGGCCGCAGGGGCGTCTCTGCGGGGGCGCCCGGAGCCCCTCCTCCCCTCCTCCCGCTCTCCCCTCGGGGCTCGCAGGGCTGTTTCTCACCCGGTTTCCCTCAGCCCTGGCTGCCGGGCAGCGTTTGGCTCTTTCTGACACGGGCTTTCCCCGCGGCGCCCGCCCGTGGCTGAGGGGCTCAGCTGTGCCCTGCGCTGGGGCCGTTGGAGCCGGCTGGAACCGGCTGTGTCCGGCACGGGGCAGCCCCGGCCCGGCGCCTCAGGGGCCGCCCGGCAGCGCCCACCGCCGGCACCGGGGCACCCACACCCGGTACGCATGGGTGTCTTTTCTACTGACCTCAACAGACTAAAATCTTCTTTAAAATTATTAAATATAGAGACAGACAGCAAAGTTGTGGCCAGCCCTTTTAAGTATGGGAATCTATGTTTTCGGTTTTCCTTTTCAATGACTTTGCTGGGTATTTGGGTGTTAAGGTGAAATAAGGTCTTAATTTCATAATTTTGCAGTTTCAGACAGGATTTTTCTGAGCAAATTTAAGTGTTATTTGTTATGCAAAGCACTCAAAGCACATTCTTCCTCTCTCTGATTTGTGGAAGTGGGAACAGTTGTACACTATATAACTTAGTGAGGATATCTGACTCCTGGGGCCCTGCCAACAGAATAGTTATGTGGTAAATTATCACCCAAAAGTGATAAAGAAGAAAAACACCATGGGAAATCTACATTTCTGAAACTGCAGCTAAAAAAATAATTAAATATATATCAAGTCTTGATCTCAAAATAATGACAGTAACATATGCAGGTTCCTCAGCAAATCTCTTTCCTTTCTTTTAGTTTTATTTTTTTCTTCCACTAAGACGTGTATGTATGACAGAAAGACTAAAAGAAAACATATTTTATTGCTAATTTTAAATATGTATTTCAGTAACAATATAATTTAATATTACCTGTAATAGCGATTCAAGCTTTGGTAGTCAGCTTAGATTTTGTTCTTGTTCTAGTTGACGGACCAAAGTTAAAAGTATTTTCCAGCAAAATTAACAACCATCCTTTTGCTGAGCAAATTGGGACAGACATTGTCCTCAGAAAGTCCTATAGAGGCTTACTGCAGTTAATGATTATACATGGAAGTAAATAAAAGAAGAATCTTGGCCTTTGCTTTGGCAAGAACGTGGCTGGTCCACAGCATGTTTACAGGCCACAGTTTCTGATGTGCTGTGCTCTACTATTCCTAAAATTCCATCAGCTTGACATCTGCCTCGCTTTCACCCACAAGTACCAGTGCAATTCTTCTGACACCCAGCACAGAGCAGAATCTGCTGCCAGAGACGGGCAGAGGTTCTCTCCTCTCTTCAACAGGTTCCATAAAAAATCTATCACCACAGTTTCAACTACAGTTTTCACTTTTATTTTGTTTCTACAACTAGGCACTATGACACCTACAAGCTGGACAAATAAATTGCACTTAGGTAAGGAACAGTAAATGGAGACATTTCTAAATTGAAATTTCTCTATGGAAATTCCTTGGAGGTTTCCATTTTTTTCTGATTGGAAGTGAGCAAGCAATTTGGTTTAGATTAATAAATTTGAATCTTTGAATTTTAAACCTTCCATCTCAAGCACAGTTTTCTTACAAGTTGTTCAATGTGTAGCTCTATGTATTAGCGATGCCATGGTGCTATGCATACATTGCTGTTTGGGTTTCCTATGGCCCCAGACTTTTCTGGACAAGTTATGGCATTAATAAATGTCTTGTCTGATAAAACGATGTCATACAGCACAAAAAAAGGAGGAAAGCATGAAGTATGGCCTTATACAGTGATGTGGGAACACAGGGATATCCAGCTGAACACCAAACTCAGTTCAAACAAGGAGGTCTGTCATTTCTAAATCATAAACTTTCTGAACTCTCAGAACAGTTTGTCCTATAAAAAAGTCCGAGTAGTTGATTTGGGCTGACACAAATGTCACAAACTCAGGACTTCCTAAGGGACTATGCTCTGATTTCCACCTGGTTGAACTATCACTGGAAGCTGTTGATATTTTTCTATCTATTCTTGACAATCAGGGGCAGAAAATGGAAGTTAACAGACCATTACTTACAGATAAAAAGACTTCACACTAGCTTCATTCTGGTTCTACTTTCAGTATAGAGACAATTAAAATTGAGTCCCTTAAACTGAATCCCTTTTAAAAATGTAAATACAGCCACTTTCCCTTTTTTCTTTCTTTCTTCTTTTTTTTTTTTTTTGTAATGAAGCAATCCCTTAATTCCATAGTTTATCACTGAGAATTTGTAATAGCATATGAACTTCAATGAAAAAAAAAAACAGATGCCTTGGGTTTGGATTATTTTATCTACCCCACACAGTTTATTCTTGCTATTTTAATGATAGAATAATTATACTTGCTGTTGTCTTTGATATGTCATGCAAATTTAGAATTTCAGCTACAATATCAAATACAATTTTTTTTTCATCTTATTAGCTAAAAGTTGAAGTAAAGAACCCTAAAATTTTTACAGGGTTTTTTTTTTAGTGTCTCATGATTTGTGAACAAGGTGATGATTTTTTTCTTTGGATAGTCAAGATTCCTGTTAGATGGAAGGGTAACATTACTTCCTATGGTATGGCACGTCCCTTTCTGAACTAGTAAATTCTATGACAAACAAGATATTCTCTGCCAGCATTGCACTGCATATTCCCTTGAGTATGTTCTTGTAAGTGGTTTCATCTTCATATCACAACTTTCTCAGTCTGCTCCATATAAATACATGTTTCTACAAAAAGATTTAATTCCAAGTGGATTATAATGTTAGATTAGTCCCAGGCAAGTGGCCGGGCAGAGCTTTCCTGCAGTCACTTCAATTGTAAAAAGCAGGCCTTACTTCTAGAAAAAGGAGCAAGATTTTTCAGCAAAATAACGTCAGTCAAGTGTTTCTGAAGACATTCTCTTGGCACTGTCAGATTTAGCAACAATTTCAAGGGTACATATTTCAAGGGCATACATTTGAATTTTAAAATATGCTTGAATATGCACAGATATGTAAAAAATACTGAACTAGACATTCATAGAAAGGTAGTAAATAGTTCTCTCACAAGCAGCATGCTTGTGAGAATTCTGTTTTTTACTTCTAAAACTCACAGAATAGCAACAACTTTTGTGGTTTACTGAAAGCTACAATTAAAAATGTTTTCAGGGGGTTTGTTTTTTTTTTTTTCATCAGATTGTATGTGATATGTGAAATAAGCATGAAGTTCACCACTGCAGAGATAAAGTCCGTGCCATTGCTGACATCCTGTCAAGCACAGGAAAAAGAAAAGTCTTTGTGCAATGCTTATATATGCAATTTATTCAGGATCCAAGTAAATCAGAGGAAAAAGACGGTTACAGAAACCTATATTGTATGTGATTTTTTCAACTGTGGTGTTTGCCATGAAGAGAGACTCCAGTGATGAAAACAGTTTGTAACAATTGCCATCTTAGAATCATAGAATCATATAGGTTGGAAGAGACCCTTGGGATCATCGAGTCCAACCATCAACTCCACTCTACAAAGTTCTCCCTTACACCATATCCCTTAACACCATATCTAAACGAGTCTTGAACACACTCAGGGATGGTGACTCCACCACCTCCCTGGGCAGCCTATTCCAGTGTCATCTTGGGGGATGGTGTACAGACACGTGCACACACTTGTCTGTAACACAGCAAACAGTGACCCGCAGCACCTGCTGCTCGTTCTGCCGCCCTGTCCCGCTGGTCGTGGCAGTATCCCCATGAGCTGTGCCCCAGCGAAGCCATCCGCCTCCCTCCGGGCACAGCGTGTTTGAAGGTCCCAGGGAAACAAAGCTGGTTCCCTGCATTGCTGAGCTCTGTCTCCTTGTTCTGGCAGCGACAAGAGCAAGAACATTGAGAAGACTGCTCCTGTGACATTCAGGAAAGGAAGGGAAAGTGAAGTGGGCTCCACTGCCCAGCTTTGCGGCAATTCAAAGCAGCGAGGCAGACCGTGGGCATTCCTGGACAACGGAGGAGATGCCCTGCCATTCACTGGAAGGTAGAGGTTGAAATACTGATCATTCCCCACACTTCCCAACGAAACAATTGCTACCACAACCTATTGAATATGCTCACATCAGTCATGCTTCATTTTGGCACTCTGGACAGGGGTGAAATTCACTTTTGTGAAGTTTGATTCAATGTGAGAGTCACGTTTTAAAACAGAAGTGAAATATCCGGTCACGTAACAATCAGCCTTTAATACATCAGGCATACTGCAGATATCATTCTTGAGTGTTTCTTTTTCTTAAGTACAAGACATACTCTTATATATGTCCTCAAATTTAAATTCAGGACACATTCCTTCTAAAATAACTTAGTGTTTCTACGAGATGATGAATGGATTGAAGTAACCCATCTCGACAGAGAAAGATATCATCTTAATAATCTGATATTTTATGTTCTTTGTTATAATTACTTTTGCCTCAGATTAATGAATTCCATTTACAGTAGCAAGCTAGCAAATGAAAACCATTCAGCAAACGTATGAAGTATAATGGAAAGATGAGACTATCTGGTATGTGAGGCATAAATTGAAGTATTGAAGAGTCATTATTTACAAAAAAAAAAAAAAAGATTTTTTTATGGTGTAAATTTTATTGAAAAGAAATCTCTTTCCCTCAGAAGAAATCAAATGCATTTACATTCTTGAAGACAATTACCAAAGCCACAGAACTGAAAAACTAAGCTTTCAATTTTCTTCTCAAATTACTCCCTTTGTTGCAACTTACTTTTCCGTATTGTGTGTTATGTCCTTCCTATCTCTCTGTTTGTTCCATCTGGAGTCCAATCATTAAAAAAAAAAAAAAAAAAATCCCAGTATTTTTAAAACAAACTTCTATTTCTATATAAATCCTTACTTGTTTAGAAATGCATGGCCTCATGCCCTGTGGAATGCACATCTCTCCCAAACAGGGTACCCTTGTAACAGCTGTTCTGCGGCCTAACGCGGATGAGTGCTGCTTAATAAAGCCATTACGCTAACAAGTGAAATGGAATGGATCCATAAGCTGGAAAGGAGCAGCACAAGGAGCTGGGACACAGGGCTGCAGTTCACAGTGCTGAGAGCAAAGGCATCAACACGAGAGTCAAATGACACAGGTAGAAGTGTCCAAGGAAGTCAGACATCTCCAGATTGAAAAGCAACTCCATAGCAACCGGAGTCTGAGACAGGCAGGTTTCCAGTGAAGGGGAACCAGACAGCACCCTGGTTGTGATTCAGCAGGCTCTGAAGTGCAGTAGCAAATGACACAGAGAATTAAGCCTACTGCTGGGAATATCAGAAGTCTGGTCATTTTAGTCTTTAGTTCTTCCAGAATGAAACCAGCAGTGGCCAGACTAGTGAAAATATGACCTATGGGTAAATGCAAGGTCCTGAAATATCCTTCCAGCCAGCAGCATCTGACTTGAAATTTAATGATATCTGGACCCCCAATTTCTATGTTACTGGAACAGCTACCTCCCCCCCCCCCCAAAAAAAAAAAAACAAACAACCAACCCAACAAACATCCCACCACACAACCCCCAAAGAATTAAAACCATTCCAGGGAAGGACTATAGAAATTAACTTTATAATATGAGGCAGAGTGGAAAAGACCAAAGGACAAAGTTTTATGTATGTAGCTGACAACACTCGATAGAAACCGAGACTTCGTGCTGTCATGGAATTTTACTTTGGCAACAGATGTAATACTACCTGTCAGGCTGTAAGGGGACCAAATCAGACAATATACATATAGCAAATAATGACAGAGAGCAGTGTAGAGTTTACCCTGCAGACTTTAAATTCTGTGTTTTCCCCTTAAAGTGTGCTCTCAGAACTACAGAAAACTCACATACTTTGGTCCAAATAGCTGAATATGTGGAAGACAGCACAATATTCCCTGTGGCCAGGTGAGAAAAGGAGCATATGACTCCATATCCCAGAGCCTAGCACACACAGGTGACAGAGTGGGAGTCTCCAGCACCGAGGACTGCTTTTGTGTTCAATCCACAACTGTTTAATGTGAAATACATATGGTCCTGGGAGCAGTAAACAGAAGAATAAGAAAGACTCTGTCTGTTTTCCTGATACTTGTGCTGCTGAAAGCAGTGATGTATAGGAGGTAAAACAGGGACGTGTACCGTTCATTTTCCCCTTTTCTTTAATGTGCCTCAGCTTGTCATCTGGGAGTATCTCCATTATTTCTGAGATGCTGCAAACACTGTTTTTGTCAGCTTCTCTTTTTGCTGTGAAGTACAGGTACAAAGAGGGGAAGATTTCATTTCAGCATGCTGATGCTCTCTCTCTCTCCCCGTGCAATTCGAACAGACCTTCCTATTTCATTCTCATACCTATTTTCTGAACTGTCGTAGCAGTGCATCCATGAAAAACCAAAAGGAAAAAAAGGGGGGAAAAAGGGAAACAAAAAATAAAAAGCCAGATTTTTATAACCAGATGCTTAACTCACTGTTGCCTTTGCTGCATGGACCTTTTATGACATTATATGCAATCTGACATCTGACACTTCCTTGCTTCTTTACAGCAGAAAATTATGCCAGATTTACGCAGTACAGTAAAGTGCTATTTCACTGGCATTTAAAGGAGAAGATATAGCATATGGAAACGTGTGAAAAGAGTAATTAACTGTGCATGATTCCAAACTCATAGCAGACCATGGGTGATTTGGGGTGGGGGATGGTGAGCTATGGTCATACTACGATAAAGTGGCCAAAGAGCAGACAATCAATTCCATTCTTTGAAGTCCTAATATGCAAATTTCATCAACAGTAATATAAGAAGTTTGACTACACAGAAGTCTCAGTTTCTTATAAGCTGTCCTTCAGGGCATATCTTTTCTCCCAGCTTGCTTGCAAAAAGGGGAGGAGGGAAGGAATCGAAGTCAAGAGACTATAGCTCTTCAGATTGCGAGTCTTGTTAGTTTCTTGTCATATTTGCTTTGGTAGGGCTGTCAGTGGTTAATCGATCGAGCCTGCTTAGGACTACTAAATGTATTTAACTTTGTCAAGGGCATTGTAGCTTAGGATGGGCTCCCTTTTATGTAGCTGTTATAAACCCACTGTTATCAACTTGCAGAATTTTGCAAGTCTTGCCCTGTTTCATTATTATCTGAAATCCTCGGCTCTCAGTTCCATGTGACTACATGAGAATCTCAGAATTCATTGTAAAAGTACCATGAGTTTTGGTTCTTGTAGGATATAGAGAAAAGCTCTTTCTCTCTATTTTGAAAAAGAACCCCCGCATTCCATTATTTTTAAGATCATGATTACTAAGGAAAACTCATCGTGCTGTGACTTTTAATTCACATTTGACTAAATTTTCAGGCTAAAAATGTGTTTAGACTACGTATCTATTCAAATACCAGCTAGTATATTTTCAATATGAACATATGTTTCTGCTGTTGAAATTCAGTTAACAAGACTGACCAAAAGGAAGAAAGTTTGCATAATATGTTTGTGAAAATCATTGCCACAGGAACTCATTGAGGCAAACACTATAGTTACCTTCTAAAGAGGAGTGGATAACTAATAGCATTGCTAAGAATCCATGCCTATGCAGGCTAAGACGATAATAAGGTAATCAGATTTCATGCTTGAGGGTGTTAGCTAATCGCCTGCAGAGTTTTGGCACTGCACAATTGGCTGAGTGCATCTTGTTTATTTTTATGCTTGCTCTGAGACATCAGTTATTCACTGCCACTGTCAACCGCTTACTGGACAAGATGAACTAAATGGTTTGTTCCAGCGTGATGAACTCTATGTCCTGTAATAAATGTTATCATAAATATAGCAAGCCATCCATTTTAAGACATCAATAAAATGTACATTATAGTGTAATAACTATTTAGTGCGCATGTGTACTGCTGCCCTCTACTGACTTACAACCATAGACAAGGAGTGAAGTTTTGTGTTTCTGACTCCATGGGGAAAAAAAAAAATAATCTTACCTTCACCATTGGTGCTACCTGTATGCTACTGAATGGGACGCTCTGCACTTTAGTAGGCATCAAGAGAAGAGCAGGAAAAGCTTTTCTTTTCCCCAGAAGAAAAGGTAAAGAAAAGCCACACAAGATGCTCCCATGTTTTAGGCATAAAGATGGAAAGACTCTTTTCTGACCACCTCATCACCTAGCCTCAAAAGCACATGGTGGAAAAACTTCTGCTTCCTTGTCAGCTACTTCCTTTACATGCCAGAGAAATGGGACCCCTGACCACACAGGGGGAAATAAGCTGTTCCCTGCTCTTTGAAGCAGTCATCTCTTCAAAGCTGAAAACAGCCCTGATCAAGATTAAGGTAAATGCGAAAACAGAAACGTGAAGGACTTGAGAATGAAAATTCTGAAATTAAATACCCAAAATCTCAAAAATGGAAAAGGCTTTGATTAAATAACCTTCTGTTAGAAATGGAAATAGAAGCTACAAATAAATCTATGTAAACGATGGGTGAAGAAAAAGGGAAAATAGCAGTGATGACTCAGTCCCCAGATTCTGGGGTATCCTGAAATACTGATGTTCTCATCATATCTAGGAGAGGATCTCCTGGAGCAACATATTTCCTTTCTTATTCATGCACTTGTTCTATTTCACATCTCTTTGAGAGAATCTGGACATACAAGTGAATTTCTCCTCCAAGCATGGAGCTGGGATGAAGTAGGGCAGTCTTAGAGCCCAGAATAGTAAAAAAATCCCACCATTGATTGTGCTTGTCCCATAGACAACACCCAGTAGCACGTAAAAAGCCTATAGACTCATATATTGTAAAGCCAAGAAAGACTGTTATGGTCCCCCTAAACTATGACACCTAACCCGTGTAATCTTTCAGCCTCATAGAAAAATTTGTACTTGACCAGTCATTGTGTGTGAAAACTGGGTTTGACTTAACCTCTTTAGACTATATATCGATGCAGTTTCTGATATTGTATTTTTATGATATAAATTAACATATGGTTTATCTTTCCCTTTGTCCTGCTGACAGATAGATCACACAGACTTCACACATTCTAAGACACATTTAGAAATGGCACAGAAAAAATAAATGGCAGTGTATTTTGTGTTTTGCACTTGACTTTTAACATGTCAGTTGTGTTTCAATAGGTGGAAGGTACTGCACTCTTTTAACAATGTCCATAAACATTTCATTGATTTAATTGTATTCGAAGTCATTAAACAAAATGGCTCACAATTATCATTAGATAATGAGCAAAACACTATGCAAACAGGAACCCAACTGGCTACAGAAACCGGAGTGTTTTCTTTAACCTACTATGTGTTATTCATTAGGTCTCACACAAAGAAAAATTATATTATTGATTTAATAACATGATTGATTTGAAAGCCAGGGGGACCAAACAAGCTTCTGGAGTGCTGTGTGTTCTCAACCTTTCTATTCTGTGAATAGTTGCAGAAAAGCTTCTTCACTTTGGGCTTCTCTCATCTGGCAAAACATTAATTTTGAATTCAATCTGTACCTAGTTCATTTTTTCAGCTACTACTTACAAAATATATATTACAAATTTTCCTGCAATTTAGGAAAATTTAGGTAAGTTACAAAGCCATAACTAAAGAAAATTTGAAGATTTTGCTCTCTTTTTCAATAGCCCTCCATTATGCTAGGCTGTCGGGTAAATTGTAGAAATTAATATCCCAGAAAAGCACATGGATCCCAATAAAAGAATTTTGGCTGGTATATACTGTTTTGTTGACCGTTTGATGACAAAACATAGCTGTCTTTAAAGAAGTTATATTTACAGTACCAACAGCCTAGTCACCCCTCAGAGTGGACCTGTGCTGTGCATAGAGTTGTAATGCAGGTGTAAGTTACCTGTTCTAAAATATATTTGAAGCAGTACTCAATAAACATATTTTTCTTTTCCACTGACATAGGATTGTACAGAAGTGTCATTAATAAATTATATTGCTTGAATTTACAATTTATTACAACTCAGTCTGTCAATGTTCACTTTACCATTTCATTGCCCTTCTTGTACCCTAAGAAGATCCATAAGCATCCAGATACTAACCTAGTTTTAACACTGGACTCTACATCAAACATCTAGGATATTATAAACACGACAAAGTATTCTCTGCTGGACATTAGAGTAAATCATGCCTTCAGTTGGAGTCAGAAAGCTTTCGGTGCTCCTTCAGCTCAGCCCTTCAGATACATCTCAGTAACACAGTGCATTCATTCTTGGACAGCTAGCCAAGGCTGAGGTCCACACTGCCATTGACACCTGAACTAAGTAGCTTTAAGCTAATTTGCATATATTTGCACACAGACTTTTTAATGCAGTGTAGATGCGCGCATACATACATATGCACAGTATTAGCAAGCAAAAAATTGTCATCTGCTTTGGTGAGCAGACACAGCCTGCTTCAGCTGTAACAGCCTACCTGTCACCAGCTGCTGCATGTAGAATGGTTATTTAACAACACAACACAAAACAGCTGCTTTTGACTGCTCTTTTGCTGCAGGTGCCATCTCTGATTGAAATTACTGGAAACTGAAAGTCCCTGTGTGGTCAGGTTCATCCCTTTGGAAATTCTATAGTGACCCAACTACAGCACTGCAGACAAATTCGTACCTTCCTGTGGGACAAAATGTTAGGTTCAATGCACGCAAATAGTCATACGCACCTGCAAAGTGCTTTAACTCCTGTATACTTGGCTAACAATTAAGAAAAAGAACAATCAATTAAGAAAAAGCAACATGAAGAGGTACAAGCCTACACAAGGCTTTCTGAAGGTTATGAGCTCCACCACAGAGACAGAAGAAACAGCTGATCCACCATTCATATTCAGCTGATTGCAGCTACGAGTAGTGTTGGAAACACAAGAGGACATGTGTCAACAGTGATAGCCATGAGCATCCCTACACAATTCTCGCTGTGACTGAATATAGCAACAGTGTTTTGTCATGCATTTGTTAAAACTGTCTTACGCTTTTGTCCTTCTGAGTGCAGTTAATAGTAATAGTGATCTATTAAGGCTCTGAATTCTCACAGTGTGGACTAACTGAGAAGCTTCAGTCAGGCTGCTTTTCTGTAAGCTACCCTTACTCTTTCCTCAGTTTCAGTTGCAGCCTACCCCATTGCAAAAAAAAGACACCTCTCAGCAGTGAATTTGTAGCTTTGAATTTTACTCCCTTTGGAGTCTGTTACAACCAAAATGGCATACAGTTCATGATATTTTTACAAAACTAGTGATAAATATAGTGTCCTAAAACATCCTCATTTCAATTCTTGCCAACCCATCCTTTAGACACAGAAATCCGCACCGTAACAGCCATTTTGATTATTTTTTTTTAATTCCCTAGAAACACTAAAAAGCCTCAGAACCCCATGTCTTCTACCTTAAAATATTCACTTTTTCAATCAAAGCCTGAAAGGATAATGATGGACTAGGGAGACAGAATTCACAAGATAAGGAGGCAGACCAATCAAGCTGGAATACAGGAGTTTGCATACTTTACTCCTCACACACTTCAAAAAACTTATCTATATCTGGATCCAAATTCTCCAGCTCAATCTCTTTTTTCTCTTTCTTGACTTCAAAAGCCTCTTTTTTAACTTAAAAAATTCTGCTGTGATAACAATGCTCCACCTAGTGGAAATAAAACTGTTTGAACTATTGT
This sequence comes from Alca torda, assembly GCA_008658365.1. Classification (NCBI taxonomy): domain Eukaryota; kingdom Metazoa; phylum Chordata; class Aves; order Charadriiformes; family Alcidae; genus Alca; species Alca torda. Next base: position 78,252,478 of record CM018077.1, on the reverse strand, counting down.
AAAGACTATCATATAAACTGGAGAACTTATCTCTCAGTGCCTAAGCAGTCAATTTTTCCAGTGATAAAAAAGAAGTGCTAGTGTGATTATTACAGTATAGTTCCAATTTAAGAACAAAAAATACTGTCATTTTAAAATATAATGGTAAACAAAAAAAGCACCTCTTGGGGATCTGACATACATAATTATGAATCTATCACTAATTTGCTTATGATGACTCCTTGATATAGATGTAGTTAAAATGGTTACCTTTACAAAAACATTTCTTATTCATTGATTTTTAAAGCATTAGTAGAGAATATCTGTCAGATCATGTTGTCTAAAACTAATATATTGCAGGTCAGTAAATTTCACCTTCTCGTCTCAGTAACTTTTGTTTTATTAAAGTATTTTTGGTTTTGTGGTAGTGCCTGGAGACTTCAGCAGGGGATTGACATCCCATTGTTCTTTATGTTGGGAATAAACTTAATGAAGAACTAATCTTCCCTTCACACGTTCATAATGTGGTGGGTTTTTTCTCATCACACAGTGCATTCACAACTCAAACAGCAAGGTGGGTGTTGTTCATTCCAGAGGGAATTTCAGATGAAGAGGTGTATGGAAGAGCCAGAAGCTTTTAGGAGCTTCTGAGGGTGAAGTGTGAGACAAGGTAGCAAAGAATCATTCATTGTACTGTCCATGGGAAAAAATCTGCAGTACATAGTGGCCCTGTACCCGTGAAAACTTGCACATACTCTAAATCAGCATCAGGCTTACATATCTTTTGATAAATTGAAAGGAAAAACCACAAAACCCCCACCTTTCTCATTGCATTGCTTCAGTGTCTTGGAATTATAATACTGCAAGTAGCCAATATGGGGAGCACACTGAATTGATGACACAGTTGTATACATTGCATAAAGATTTTTAGTCATTGAGAAGGGTCAGACAGAAAGCTCCCATTGAAAGGTAGTGAAAAATTGTTGTGCTTTTCTCCTCTGAAAATCTCTCTTCACATCATGTTGCTAAATTCTTACTGATATACAAGGAAAGATAAAACCAAACAAAAACAAAAGCCAAGCTAAGCATCTGTGGATCATTATATATATATGTATGTATGCACGTACACGATCCATAGCGCAAATCCAGGAAAGACTGGTGTCTAGGGTTTGTTCTCATGCAGTGGTTTGTTTCCAAACAATGCTTACACAACCAATAAATTACATGACTTCAGGACAAGTGAGATAAAGAAACAGAAGTCTGCAGGGATATTCAAAACCTCTCCAGAATAAAATGCTTATTTTTAATTTGTTCAGGATCTGTTTTCTCTTCTTTCCCTTTCATGCTCCAGTGTCCATCCTCTGTCACTCCCAATATCCTTTTCTTCAAGACCTTAAATCATCACAATTCACTGGTTGAGTGGAGGCAATATTTACAGAAAATATACATTACAAGTGGTTTTGAGGCAGCAATTCTATTCTCATTAATGATATTTCTAGCCGAGGTTCAGATTACATCTATCTCCTTCCATCAAGGTAACTGTCTTCAATATCAGTCATTTAACTTAACTTGAAGCTGACACAAGCCTGCTGTGGGACTACGTAGCAAAAAAAGATTTGACTCTGCATAAAGAAATATGCAGGGAAAATTACCATGAAAAAAAAAAAGGTAGGGTATGAATTTAAAGAGCACTACTTTCTCTGCACTAAGTCCTCATGCGTGTGTGTTTAATATGCAGGAGGGATGATGTAGCCTAGAGCTTTCTGAAATGTCCCCACTGAGAGACACCACTGTTGTTACACAGCGTGTCAACTATGTGGTTAATAGTTACGTTTGCTCTGAGTCCCCTGATGTGGATTTCTACTTGTTCCAAAGAGTAGTCTTGATAAAAACATCTACCCAGTGCCAATGCAAAGACAGACAATTTCTTTATATGAATGTGGTATTATTCCAGCCCACAAGGTAGAGAGTAAAGTTCAAGTAAAACTTACTAATTTAATTTGGGAGGATAAATACATTTCAGTAAGATTCAAAAATTAGGACAAAAATTGCACAATTTGTCCTGATAGAAATGTGGCAAATACAAGCTTGTTAATTTCCTTCATAGTTTAACCTATATTGTCCTCTCTCACAGAGTCTGAAGATTTAAGGGTCATATGCTTAACCTTGAGGAAAAGATGAACAGCAGCAATGAAAGCATATGATTTTGCCTTGTCAGAAACTCGGGGTAGATAAATACTGAAATACTGCCTATTTTCTCAGAGCTACTCTTTTCCTCTCTACTGACCACTCTGTATAATGAAACTTTTTAATCACCCTTTATCCTCTCAGAAAACATCTCTTTTTCACTGAGAAGCAAGGAAGCTAAGTTATTAATTAGGCTGACACAGCAACATTTCTTAGACTAAAACCATTGGTGTAAGATTTGTAATTTTCATCCATTCTCTCAGTAAATGAAAAGTAATTCCTGAGCTAATTCTTTAGTATCCTTAAGTATCTAAATTGACTCCTGCAAAACAGTAGTTATTCAGTCTCTTTATCAAAGACAGTTAAAAACTTGGTACTTCATTTTTTTAATATTAGCTTATTTTGGGGGTTTTAGTTGGCCTTTTTAAAATTCATTATTTGTATTCCATTCTTTGCCTGCAGCATAACTGAACAGTATTTTCAAAAGCATTTAGATGAGGATTGAGTAGAGAAAAATGAAGACAATGGAGCATATGTTCCTAAATCATATGGGTGCTTGTGAATGCCTTCCCCTATCATGATATCACAACAACCGATGAGAATAGTAAATACATCTATTGTAAGACCTCAGTATTACACATACATTTTGTTGTTTAACAGCTGTTTAAGTTAACATGTACTTACATTCAACCAATAAAGCGAGAACCTCAGCATGCAGACTGATACTATGACTGGTCTCCTTAAGTAAAGGTTTCACTAAAGGCAATGTTTCATTTTGCTTTACCCATCTCCTAAGCTCCCTGTGGCCAGGTAATGATTGAGAGCAAGTTAGCCAGCCACATTACAATTGCACAGAGAACCGGAGAAGAGGAAATGCATTGCTGCTGGGAACTTCGACACTCAGTGGGTCTTAACCCTAAACACAGTGGTCATCTCTTGTCTCATGGTAACTCCCAAGAACCAGAGGGACGTGCTGCTTTTGCTCTTTCCAGTAGCCCCTTTGCTGCAGCCCAATTGCATGGATTCCTTCTTAGTTACCACATCTCTAGTAATCTTGCAGGAAGTCCCCCTGCCACAGGTATCCCACTCTGCCCAAATTTCCTGTGAGATGATTTGTGTCTGCCCAGAAGAGATGTTTCCCACATACACACTCCAGATTTCAGTGTCTATAGAAAGAGACTGCATCAGCAAGGAGTAGAGAGCGGAGTGGGGCACAAGAGAAAAATGCAGATGCCCTTTATTGTAGGAAAACTGTGAACCTCACTTGTGCAAGTTTCTTTCTGGCTTGCCTCTGAACCAAGCTTCAGCAGGCAGGAGTAGCAGCAGTGGACCTCAGGTCCCCAGTTCACATGGCATTACTCCATGCATTACATGAATGTTACATGCATCAGATCTTCAGTCCCTGTCATACTGATTAAGATGCTGGCCATTGGAATTAGCACCTCTTCAGGCTTCCTGTTTCCACCAAAAAATAATGTTTTCATCCTGAACTCTATTTTATATCTACAGTTTCTAGCCAAAATGCAGTCCTCTAGAAAGGGAAAGTTGCAGGTGATTTTATATTGGTTTACTGGTTTTCCTCCTAATCTAACCCAGCATCCAGGGTGAATCAGAGGGAAACAAAAGATAATGACTTTTTTCCCTCTTAATTCCTCTGCATTCAGCAGTAGGGGCAGGTAATTATAGTACGAAACACTGAAAAGGCGGAACCAAAGACACCAGATGTCCCTTTCTTCCCTAGAGTTTTCTTTGCAGCAGACATTATTCCTGGTACATGTGAAAATACCTTTCCCTACAGTTTGGAGAGAAATAAAACCTCCATTTTGCTTGTATTGACTGGGAATGCGTATCTGGAAACACGAAGATGACAAAATCTTGCTTTCAAAATTGCTTGAAAGCTAATGTATGAAAGGCATTATTCCCATGACCTGCTTACAAAGCTAGAAAAATTGACACTGGTGGACTCGACTCACAAACAGAGCACAGCACAGATGAAGAAAGCTGAAGGAAACAGGCATGCCAAGTAATTTTATCTCCATGTCACACATGACAGTCTTGAAGAGTAATTGCTTGGACAGTCTGGCTCTTTCAAAATTACTTGCCCTGAACATTCATGACATCTCTTGGGTGAACTAAGTGCCATTTTGTCCTTGATTAATTTTATGGATTGAGAGGAACTAACTGATTATATAGGTACTATATTGATTTGTCTGCTGACACGGGTAATGATTTTAATTGTGCCTCTTTATGCTAACTACTTTTGACTAATTGGGCATCAATTCAGTGGGATCTGTGAAGTGCTTCATTTACTATTGTATTTCAACCAAATACTTTAGTTTCCCCTTTCTTTAAATTTGAGTGGATAAAAGTAAGATCTTTAGCAAATAGGACAGTTCTGAGGAACTGAGAACTGAGGAAAACAGAAGCAGTTTAAGAAGAGCAACTATCTGAAATAGATATGTACACATCACAATGATTTGCAAACCAAAGCAAAGATAAAACCATAGTTCTAATCAAAACAAGAAAAAAAGTGAAATAAACACACTAAAAGCAAGATGCATTTTGTGAAAAAACAAAATGGCAAGAAGAGATTGGAGATAGCAGCAGTGATGATCAGTTTTGCTTCCTGAACTTCCATCTTCCTGTATTTTCTTCTTCAGCCTCTTCTTCCCTCTGTGATATAAGAATGGAGAGACAGAGAAGGAATTGGTGATTGGAGCCAAGGAGTATGTCCTATCTTTCCTGCTCCTGCAGTTTACTGAGGGTTAGAAGATTGTTATTTGTGTCTGCACAGTGCTCTACGCAGGGCCGTGAGTGCTCTAAGACTAAGGCCCAACCCTATGTGCCCTTGCTTCAGTTCAGCCAAGTGCTGAAGAAATGCTGTACAGCTCAAACTTTTTCCAAGAATGCAGTCCCTTTCTCACAGCTCTTCCTGGTCGCATATTTCAGGTAGAAAACTCCTTAAACCTCAGAACTTATTCATCATAAAACAAGACACTAGGAATTCATTAGGCCACTTATGTAGTTCGATTTTCCTGTTGATATACCTGTGAAACTTGAGAGATACTTAATATTCATACAGTTTCCCTTGTACAGTTTATCTTCTTTCTATAAATACAGTATAGATATGCTTTATAATATTTAATACATGTGGTACGTATGCATTTAGACTGCTAAGCAGAATTTATGGCAAAACCTTTTAGCAAATACAGTAACATGATAAGAATTTTTATACTAGCAAAAGATGTCTTTACAACTATGGACATAGTTATTGTTACTAACTTTGTCTAGATGGCCTGAGATTGTAATTATTATCATACATTATTTTTTTTTCTTATGACTGTTATTAACTTTGAATAGATAACTTTAGCACTATTTACTCCATTTTATTAGGCCATTATATTTTTATTACTTTGCTACTCTTTATTGGTATTGCCATCATGCAAATAGCTTGCACTGCAAACGTCTTCATTATCGGTGAAAACTGCAAGCAGACAGAGCTCTTTGGTCACCATTTCTAAAAAAATCATAAACTTCACTTGCTAACTCAGAACACTCCATATACACTGAAACAAAAAATACACAAAGTAAACACCAAACTTTCACCAACCTTGCAAGAACAATCCAGCAACCTGTGGATACTCCACCTGCAATGTCAAAGAAAAAATTAATAGTAATCTGATTCCATCCCTTGAGACCATGGTCTAATAAGAGAAAATAGTCACCCATCAAACTTATGCATACATATCTTTATTATCCCCTTTCTGCTGTTCTCTGTATCATTATAGTACCTGTGTCCACTGAGAAAAAAAATTGAGCACTATATAAAAACTTCTATTTTTATCAATCATGCCTCAAGACTGATATTTTTTTATTCTGTCAAGCATGTATCTAATTTATTTTTTTCTTTCAAAACTAGAAATTAGTGTTGGACTGAGAATCTACCAGGTTGTAAATACGCAGAAACTTCTGAACAGCCAAAACTAAACACCTATGGTTTCATTAAGAGGATTAATATTCGTGTTATGTGGATGAGGCTAGTCAAAGTAGTTTTAACTGTCTTTATCTGGAAGGGCTTTCTAATCTTCTTTGAATGGATAACTGTTGATTCAGGGTTTTACCCCACATGGAGTAATTTTTGCATAAAGCTTACTGTTCTCTGCCTTGATACAGCTACTGGCTTGGTTCCTGTTTCCTGGCCATAGCCCCATAGAGGGACCTCCACAGGCTGGAGAAATGGGCTGACAGGAACATCATGAAATTCAACAAGGGGAAGTGCAAAGTCCTGCATCTGGGGAGAAATAAGCACAGGCATCATTTTACGCTGGGGGTCACCCAGCTGGAAATCACCTTTGCAGAAAAGAACCTGGGATCCTTCTGGACACCGAGTTGAACATGATGCAGCAATGTGCCCGTGCAGCAAAGAAGAACAACAGCATCAATAGCGTGATGGGCTGCATTAAGAAGAATGTTGCGAGCAGGTGGAAGGAAGTGATCCCTACCATCTGCTCAGCACTGCTGAAACACACTTGAAGCACCGCTTCCAGTTCTGGGCTCGCCGGTACAAGACAATTGGACATACTGGAGCAGGTTCAGCAAAAGGCTGCATAAATCATTAAGGGACTGGAGCACCTGACATATGAGGAGACAGTGAGAGAGCTGTTCAATCTGGAGAAGAGAAGGCTCAGGGGGATCTTACCAATGTGTACAAATGCCTGACAGGGAGAGTATAAAGGACAGTGCCACACTCTTCTCGGGGGTGCCCAGTGACAGGAGACAAGAAGGAATGGACACAAACTGAAGTACAAGAAATTCCATTTAAATATAAGAAGAAACTTTTTTAACTGTGAGGGTGGCAAACACTGGAACAAGATGTCTAAAAGTCTTGTGGAGTGTCTTGTTCTTGGAGATATTCAAAACCCAACTGGACAATGCTGGTCAACTCTCTGTAGCCGAATCTCTGTTGAGCCGGGATGACTGAACTAGATAATCTCCAGAACTCCTTTCTAACCTTATTCATTCTGTGATATTACAGAAAGTAAATTTAAATTCATAAGCAAGAGTATTTTCTTAACATTTATGGCCTCCAGTAGAGAACAGATTCAGTGTCCCATGTCCCAGTAGGTGTGTAAATTGTACCTGTAATTGTAAATACTGAAGTGATTAGGTGTTGGCCTCTGCCTTATGTTATAAATTAAATATTGTTATGATTCAGACCATTACATAAACTTAAAGGTTTCTAGGATCCATAAGTCTTTTAAGGTATCAAATAAACATATTCCATATTGAGCCCAGTAACTATGCTTCCTAATGTGTATCTGGCTAAAACAACTATATGAAAGGTATCCAGTTTAAATTTTAGCACATCCAGGTATCTGTCACTTGCTTTGTACTTTATTCTGGTGGCTAGAAATCCTCCTTATTGCTACTTATTTTAATATCTAAGTGAAGTCGTCAAGTTTTTGCTCTCCTGCTTTTGCAAGGAGAGCTCTCCTCTTCTTTTGCTCTCCTCTTCTTTTGCAAGTTTACAATAGACTTTCATGATCAAAACCACACATGACAAAAGGAGAAAATAAATATAATCCTACATAACTGGTCCATTGTTTCACACCAGCACTTAAGCACACACTGAATTAAGTCATGGACCTGTCTAATTTCAATAGATTTTTAGTACTTTAAGTCCCTAGCAGACTTTTCCCCCTTTATCAATTCCTTAAGTCGTAGATTGTTTGATGTCTACAAATGATCAGGGATTCAGAAGCAACACACACATCCTGATAACTCCTATGTACAACATCCATGCTTGAAATATACTTTAAAATGTTCTTTGTCATTTTGTTTTGACTTATACAACTCAAAAACAGCTGGGAAAACTATCTTCATATCTTCCATATTATTGCTTCTCTGGAACAGTCCAAATATTTAATGTCATATTTGAAATTATTTGAATACCAGAAGGAAAAAGAAGAGACTTCATAAGATATAAAGCAAATTTAAGCAAAGTAAGGGTGTTCCTTATATATCTTGTCTAGGTAAGAGTTAATGGGATCACACAATGAAGTAGGTTTATCTCTAGTGTTTGATCATCTGTTTTACATTCCACTAACTAAAAGCCTGCCTTCTTAAGCTACTTCAAACACCATTTCCAGTGTGCAAATTTCAGTGATGTTCCATATTTTTAAAGACAGAAGCCACAAAAATCTTCTCCATTTTTTAAAAATCCAAACCATTCTGCAGTGCAGCATAGTTAATGTTGAATATTGGACAGGCAAAAAGTAAGCATTTTATATATGGTCCTGTGTCTCAAAACTGAAGAAGAGGACAATCATACTGGTAAATGGAGAGCAGGAGAAGGGGGTGGGTGGAGAGAACATTCTAGTATGCATATATTATTGTTGCCAGAGGGGTTTTTTTGTTCTTTATGAGATTTTCATATTTAGTTATTTACTCTGTCTCCAAGGCCTGTCAATCTGGCCTCATAATACTTAAGCTATCTAATTGAAAGGCCATGTGTATAAGAGTCTAAACAAAAATGTTTGAAACAGTTTAAAAGAATTGTAGAAATATTTTTTGACCCCCCCCCAAAAAAAAATCCTGAGAGAATACATAGCATTTTTCTGTGGTAGAGTTTTTAGTTCACCCATTTTGAAAAAGATGGAACTCACTTGTGGCTTTTCAATTTACCAGGAATATAATTATCTCAAAATGAATGGTAATGAAATTTTTATACTCTAGTACCACCTCTGCATCCATCTATCCTGAATATATATTATTCACTTACTATGGATCTTTTTCAAAGATGTCCCACTAAATTAATTACCCTAGTACATCTTATATATAATACAGTACTTAGTATTGTAATGCCATTACCCAGAGAAAGAAAACATGTAACAGTAGCCTGTGTTATTTTCAGGCAGGTTATTTTATTTTGAGTATTTTCAAACCTAATAGTTCAGTAAAGATTATTTTTTAAGTTTTGACTGGGATTCACTTGTATATTTTTTTTAGATCTCGGAAGTACATTAAAGTACTTTTAAAATGTTAAAACTTATTCACTGTCTCATTACAGTTAAAATGTTTTTAATGGCCATACAGTTGTTTCTCAGAATTGGAATACAGGATTTAACTTTCACTTTTGCCATAGTCTTCATCAAGGCACATAATCACCCTGTGACACTCATGTAGGCACTTATATGCTTCTGTATAAAATATAGATATTTTATGTATATATGTATATAATAAAACGTGGGATTTTAAAGCTTTAATGAATGAACCTTTATAATATCACTGTAAGGCAGCAATTGGAATCACTCATTATGTATATTAGAATATAAAAAATGCAAAGAGCTGAAAGGAATTTTAGAAGGTTATGAAATACTATGTTGAAACAGACAGAGTTTAGACTTGAATTTCCTTTATCTTCATACAAAGGTGAAAGCACAGAACCATGATTTACTTATTTGTATTAATGCTGAGGGTTCCCAGCCATGGATGAAGACCCTACTGTGTTAGGTACCAGCCAGAGAGCTGGTCCTCAGCCCCAACATGCACTTTATTAATAGAAGAGGAGAGGAGAGGAGAGGAGAGGAGAGGAGAGGAGAGGAGAGGAGAGGAGAGGAGAGGAGAGGAGAGGAGAGGAGAGGAGAGGAGAGGAGAGGAGAGGAGAGGAGAGGAGAGGAGAGGAGAGAAAAGAGGAGAGAAGAGAGGAGAAGAGAGGAGAAGAGAGGAGAAGAGAAGAGAGGAGAGGAGAGGAGAGGAGAGGAGAGGAGAGGAGAGGAGAGGAGAGGAGAGGAGAGGAGAGGAGAGGAGAGGAGAGGAGAGAGAAGAGAGAAGAGAAATTTCAGTTGGAAGGGACCTAAAACAATCATCTAGTCTAACTGCCTGACCAATTCAGGGCTGACCAACATAAAGCATGTTAATAAGGGCGTTGTCTAAATGCCTCTTAAACACTGACAGTCTTGGGGCATTGACCACCTCTCTATGAAGCCTGTTCTGGTGTTTGACCACTCTGTCAGTAAAGAAATGCTTCCTAATGTCCAGTCTAAACGTCCCCTGGCACAGCTTTGAACCATTCCCACATGTTCTGTCACCAGGGAGAAGAGATCAGGACCTCCCTCTCTACTTCCTCTCCTTAGGAAACTGCAGAGAGCAATAAGGTTGTCCCTCAGCCTCCTTTTCTCCAAACTAGACAAGCCCAAAGTCCTTAGCTGCTCCTCAGAGGACATGCTTTACAGTCCTTTTACCAGCTTTGTTCCCCTCCTCTGGACGTGTTCAAGGACCTTCACACCCTTCTTCAATTGTGGGGCCCAGAACTGCACACAGTACTCAAGGGGAGGCCACACCAATGCTGAATACAGTGGGATAATCGCCTCTTTTGACCGGCTGGTTATACTGTGTTTGATGCACCCCAGAGCACGGTTGGCCCTCTTGGCTGCCAGGGCACTCTGCTGACTCGTACTGAGCCTGCTGTCAACCAGCACCCCCAGATCCCTTTCTACAGAGCTGCTTTCCAGCCATTCCTCTTTCAATTTATACTTGTGCCCACTCTGTCCTAGGCGCAGAATTTGGCATTTTAACTTGTTCTCCATAATTTTTCAAGGAACTGAGGTTAGACTAGCAGGTCTGTAGTTCCCTGGGTCTCCCCTCATGCCCTTTCTGTAGATTGGAATAACACTGGCTACCTTCCAGTCAGCAGGGACCTCCCCAGACTTCCAAGACCTTTGATAGATGATTGAGAGGGGTCCTGCCATAACATCTTCTAGCTCCTTCAGAACTCTGGAATGAATCCTACAAGGCCCCATGGAGTTGTGACCATTCAGCTGATACAGTTGGTCCCTTAAAAATTCAGTGTCCACAAATGGAAAGTCTTTTCTTTCTTTCTTTTTTTTTCCTTTTTCTTAAAACAGATATTTAGGCACTCATCTTACAAAAACAAGCAGCATTAAATAGCTTTCACAACTCTGTTTCAAGAGCTGAAAACACCAAGAGCACAGCTATTTTTTTTTCCCCTATCCTATACCTACTTGTCCCAAAATTGTAGTACCATGTATGTAAATAGAAAAAAAAGCCCTGCAACTTTTCTAAACATCAGTAGGACATACATATGCACAAATAGTCATAAATGGTTCAAGAAGTTCTATAGGTTTTCTGCATAATGAAGAAAATTGCTTCAGATCATTTCATTTATTAAGTATATTTGAGTTTAATTCACATAATAAGTTATGCAAGGAGTCCTTCAGCTCTAGTAAAAGAAAAATACAACATTATCTATATTATATTTGTTTAGCGCACTCAGGGTTTGATGCAGAACCTATTGAAGACAATTCAAAGACTCCAATTGCTGTCAGTTGGCTTTGGAACTAGTCTCTTAAGTATGTGCCTGCTATTTTCTGTGTTTTGTGGGTAGGGTAAATGATGTACCATTCTGCTCACTGCTTGCTCAAGCTAGAACGGATCTGGCATGCTTTCAAAATTCATCCCATAGCGAGTATCAGAGCAAACGGTCCTACTTGTGATTGAACTGCACTCAGTATATTAGTTTCACTAACTTAAAGTTTCAGACAGGAGATGTTGCAACTGGAAGGCTCAAAAGTCGTAAGTGTCATTTTCTATCTCATGCTCCATCTCAGCCATTTGTTTTTGCTGGCCATGAACTCATTAAGAATGAAATTACCAGAGAGGGAAAACAATCCTGATTGACTTCAATAGTGATGATACAGCAGCAGTCACCTGTAAAATTCTGAGACCTGCACATACTATTAAAATTTTAACCACTGAAGATTGTGTTTACTGAAGAGAAGCACATTAACATAACATCTGACATTCATGCCACAATGATGACAGTCAAAGAACACAGAAAGACAAACAGATTGTATTTCATATCTTTCTCCATATGTGGTCAAATTTAAAAATGTTAGCCATTTATTTTATCTCACAGAGGGAGTAATATTGCAATCATTCAAACCTTAATTTCTAATCTATTTTCTACATGGCTAGACAGAGCCAGAAAGATCAGAGAATAACTGGAGTAGCTTTGTTCCTAACAGGTGCCAAGGGTTATAACATGACATCTTTGAGAGGTGTCCTTAGATGTGCACTTTGCTAAGAGAAAAGAAGGAATTCCAAGAGGCATTCTCAATACTCCCCTTGGCTGTTACAGCTCAGCTTCCAGAGTGATACAAAGGAGTCAGCAACTTTCCATTCAAGGATCCTGTGATTTGTATAATCTGCTGAACACTTTATTCCCAAATTAAGGACAATGTGATCTACAGTATACTATGTGGTAAACATATTTTTTCTTCTTTTGGAGATATTTTTCTTCTTTTGGAGATATACAATATGGTAAGGGTACTCTGTTTAGCTTCAGTTTAAACTTGTTTTCTCTACATGAATCCATAAAGGTAAGGGATCATCTAGGTGAAAAGGATCTTTCTGTCTCTAACATTAGTAAATACAGTGAAATGTCAGATTCAGTGCTACTGAGTTGTTTAAAAGCAGCTAAGGCCCCGGATGTCAAATTTTGGTCACTGAAATTTAAATAAACCAGACTGGCCATGGGAATAAAGTTTTATTCTGGTTAGAAAACTGCAAGACTGAAAGTGCCTTTATAGCCTGTCAGGGCTTAGGAAGAAGTCATGTTTTTAAAGTACAATAGGTTTAATAGCATTTTTTTCATCTAAAAGCTTTTATTTGCATCTATTATTTATGGCTATTAAATGACTTATTAATATTGAAGACTAACGCAAACCACAGTATATAGTGCACTTTTTCCTCTAATCAAAGATTTAATTTTTTGAAAGGAAGAAAGAAACACTAATGCCAATTGTTGCGGTGCAACCTGCTTTGAGATGGAGATAGAATAAGTGAGTAGGAGTGCTTTGCTACCATAAAGAGAGTTGCCAACAGTTTGTTCAATTAATTGGCCACATAAGTTGAAATCAGATGGCTTCAATATTTACTGGCTACAGCTAGAGAAAACATGTCATCATTGAGTATGTCTGTACTTTCACCCCGAAAATGATCTCAAGGTTATATTTGTTATAATTCAGACATCAAGCCTAGAAGCACAGGCACATGAAGCATATAGTTTCCTCATGCCACAATATACATTTTAGGATATCATTATTAATGTGTTAAGTATCTTACAATGTTTCCAGTCATGCTTGACACAGATTATTTTCTGGTATGTGTCACAGCAGAAGTGATGCACTTCACTTTTGAGAGAAGCAGTGATATATTTATTGATATAAAACAGCAATTTAACAAAGTTTGATAGTAAATGCAACAGTGTTTAACAAGATTCAATGGTGAGGCACACTCGGTTATTTACTGCATAGGGGACAAGGTCAGACAAAACTGTCAGGGAGACCCTCCTGTTGAGTCATGAGGTCCACAAAGGACCCCCTTGCTTTCTAAATTCCTTCTTAGAGAGGAGTCTAGGTGCGGCTGGATCCAATCCTAGTCCCAGATTTGGTCAACAGTTGATGACTAAAGGATTATGTATGTGCAATCAATCCTTGATATCACTTAGCTGAGATTTTAAACTTTAGCATGCTATTAGTCACTTACAGAGAATCTGTTGCAGCGAGGAATCTCTCAACCTCGAGGAGTAACCTTGAGAGGCATCCCTACTCAAGGGGACATCCTGGCATGCAGCCCACTGCTGTGCAGGAGAGCTCAAAGGGCTCTTGGGCTACTCGCTATTTATGGAGTAAGATGATTGACTTATAATCATATTTCCATACCGACTGTAGATGTTAGTTTCTTCCAAATTTGGCTGGAGTTGGACATTAACCAGCACTGTGTTCAGGTGGGTGCATTGCCATAAATCAGCCCTTGGCTCTTGTGTTATCTGTCTGCCTTGTAACCACTTTGACCAGACACATCCATCAAGACTGCTGCTGGTGGTTATTGCCTGAGGGTTACAGGAGAAGGTCAGGTCGGGGCAGGGCAGAGGGGGAAGCACACCGTCACAGTGTGCTTGCAGAAACTGTCTCAATGAAGTCAGTAGGGTATAAGGCAGGTAAATGTGGGAAGATCCCATATTCCCATTGAACTGGTTTTGGCTGGGTTAATTTTCTTCATAGTAGCCGGTATGATTCTATGTTTTGGATTTGTGACAAAAACAGTGCTGATAACACGGGGATGTTTTAATAGTGTCAAGGCTTTTTTCTCACACACCCCCCCGCCAGCGAGTAGGCTGGGGGTGCACAAGAAGTTGGGAGGGGACACAGCCAGGACAGCTGACCCCAACTGACCAAAGGGACATTCCGTGCCATATGATGTTGTGCTCACCAATAAAAGCTGGGGCGAAGAAGAAGGAAGGGGAAGACGTTCAGATTTATGGTGTTTGTCTTCCCAAGCAACCATTATATTTGATAGAGCCCTGCTTGCCTGGAAATGGCTAAACTTCTGCCTGCCAATGGGAAGTAGTGAATGAATTCCTCATTTTGTTTTGCTTGCATGTGCAGCTTTTGCGTTACCTATTATACTGTCTTTATCTCAACCCATAAGTTTTCCCACTTTTACCCTTCTGATTCTCTCCCCCATCCCACTGCAGGACAGTGAGTGAGAGGCTGTGTTATGCTTAGCTGCCTACTAGGGCAAAACCACAACACCCAGGTACACTAATAACTGCTCTTTAACTGAACATTTTTCAAGTGTTTCTCGAGCTGGGTACACTAGATGTGCAGAATAGTTGCATCACAGTGAAAAGCGAACATTAGAAAATGAAAGGAGAAGGTGATGACCCAAGCAGAGATAATACAAAAAGAAAATGGAAAAGGGTAAACACATATATTAAAAAAAAAGGTAAAAATGAGGAAATACTTCCTGTGGGACAGAAGGTAAATGAGTAAATGAAAGTAAGGCATTGAACTGTTAAGCATCAAAATGGAATCAAAATGGAAGCGAGAACTTCAACTCAAGGGGAAGAAACTGTAGCTAAGGAAGATGAAGTAGGTCTGATAGCAAGTTGAGGATGGAGCTCTAAGAGATTTGCTAAAATTCTGGTTGATTTCCAAGAAAGGACTGAAAGCATAAAAATGCCTCAAGCTGTGGATCCAATTACCCTCTCGTTTTTAAGCCTCCTTACAAATTCACCATTTGAATTTTGGAAAGTAGGCATTTCTTCTTGAACTCCTTCTTTTTTTATCTAAAGAAGGAAACTGAAAAAATCTCTTCAGAAATATTTCTTAGAAAAGAATGCCAAATGGTTCAGCTATCTGTGGAAAATACTGTTGTTCTCTACAGCTACTCACTTTTGAGAGTTATATCTCCATATGTGCCATATATTTGGGGGAGGTTTCATGCAGAGCACTCCAGAAATATGGCCTATAGGAATACTGCACAGCTTGCAAATGTCTCAGGAGGAAAAATTCTGTCTCAGGAAGGTAAAAATCTTCTATATTATGTGTAAATTGCTTTAGTACCTATTCTTCATTTAGTTTAAACATCACAGAATAAAATGGTTTAAGTCGATTGCACTCACGTTTTTATGAACAGAATATGTTTGCTCTGTGCTCAAGTTTCCCTGCTCGGAGAGATTCAAATGAAAGGGCAAGTCACAGATGCGTGGAGGCAGGTATGGTAGACTTAGTCCAAGCTCAGGACTCAAGGCAATGTGCAAGTACAGTCTTTGCATTTTCAGGTACTTCATCCTTGCTGGAATATTTGGATTTGCATTCTTCTACAATGTGCAAAGGAGAGCCTCAGTAGCAAGTTTTGCTCACCTTTCTTTTTTCCTTCCTCATCTTCTGCAAACTATTATTTTGAAAGTAGAAGTTTTCTGTACATGAAATTATTCCTCTGCTTCTTGTTTAACTGTAATCACATTTTGTATGCTAAAAGTTGGTGGGTTTTTTTCCTAATCCTTTATTTTTCCCCATTATTTATTAAAGTGCTTCATGAGCTGACTTTTTTTTTTTGGGGGGGGGGGGGAATACTCAATTGTCATTTTGGGGAAATATTCATTGATAAGAAAATGTCTCATGGTCCCAAGCCTCTATTTCATGGTACAATGGAAAGATAATCAGTGTAGATTTGCTCTCAACTCAGGGACATGCACACCCTTTAGACAGAGTTTTTGTTGCATCTAACTTAAATATTTATTACAGGCAATTTTTATTATTTTTAAATATCTGGGTTAATAAATTACTAATATCTACAGCTTGCCATTTTCAGTCTTGATTCCTATGCACATTTTTCATAGATGTTATTCTTAATCATCAAAAAAAGCAGTCTTCACCTCCAAATCTATTCCTTCTTCATATTTGCAATATTTATGTTTAATACTGATACCTATTCCATACATTGGTCTGCTGTCCAATTTCATTCATTAACAGAAGTGAGAACCAGTGTGATCAGATTATCTGTATTAATCAAGAAGACTGGAAAAGGAAAACATCATTGCTTTTTATATAGCAAAAGAAAAGGAGAAGCCAAAGAAATATTAATTCCGAACTAACTCTGTTACAAGTGATTTAGACAGTTCAGTTTTAAAAACAAGAAAAATACTGGAGCACATATTCACACTATTTTAAGCATCTAAAATATAACTAGGAAACAAATAATTGTCCATAAAGATACTCCAGATCCAACTTATATCAAACCAACTTAGTTTTTCTCTGTGACAGGATTCCAGGTCTCATGGGTAAGGTTGCACATAATGCAATAACTTCCAGATGCAGATTGTATCTTTAGCTCTATGAAGAAGAGTCGTGACACAATGGTGATAAGTTTGTCACTTCATAAAGGTAATACTTTTGTGGACCACGCTCATTCTTACTCTTTTGTAAAGAATTAGTTAATCATTCTATTCATGAAGATACAAGGTAATGCTAATTTATGTTTTCCTTACCCAAGTCTAACATTTCTAATGTCAAAGCAACAACAGAATTGGCTTATGAAAAATTGCAGCTAGAATTGTTTAAAGAAAGTATGAGCAATAAAGTGTTCTTAATTTTCAATAGCTGATTTTCAGATACTTAGTCACTTACTTTCACATCCTGAAAATAAAACAAGTTCTATGGCTAACTTAAATCAGGTAGAGGAAAACACAGCAAATGATTACTTTCTTCTGAAAATTTCACTGATCTTTCATACCAATTTTTGGAAGTAAGACTTTTATTCAAGTGCACATACATCTATAAACTCAGTTCTTGACCTTGCTTACTTTTTGGTCTGCAGATTTTTACATGTGCAAGGAGGATGATAGCAATTTTATGTGTGAATGTCTATCATTAAAACACTCTTGTGTACAAGAGTGCATTAGTGCACAAGTGACTAGTCAAAAAACTATTTGCACAGTACTTGAAGCCTGAGTGAAGAAAGTTTCTGTTTCTGTTCACTTGAGTTATAAGCAATTGAAACCAGAAGTCTATAAAGGAAATGACAGCAAACCTGCATTTATTGCATTGGCATTACTAAAACACAGCAAAAGCTAGATGAAATAAAAATATACTGAATTATTCTTTGAAATGAGTGCAAATAGCATTATTTTAAACAACAAACCAAATAAATAAATAAATAAATAACAGAAACCTGACAGCTTACATTATGCTGTGAAATTCAGCATGCATATTCCACTAACATAATCATTTTTTCATTCAAAGTAATCCCACACTCTACAAAGCCTTTTTAATAATTACTGCTCTTTCTCGTCATAAATTCCCACAAGAGTTACAACTGTCGATTAAACTTAATATTCACAGTTCTGTGGATGTCATTCAACTACTCCTCCTCCTTTTCCCAGCTCTTTCAAACTGCGTATTGATTTACCATGATTGCTGCCTTGTAATGGTCGTATGTATGGACTCCCTCATGTAACACTTTTATACAAATGACATTTTCGCTGTTCTTTGTAAAAACTCCCTTCAATCAGTGCTAAGACTTTCAACTCAGTTCATGTCCTCTTTTCCCATGTAAAAAAAACCTAATTTTCTTTACAAAGTATGGAGCTTTATGGTCAGATCCCTGTGAAGATTTTGGTTTTCACGATCTCACCAGGACTCCTATGATATCTGCAGACAAAATTCTATAATATCTGCAGACAGGAATTTCAAAGGACCCTGTACAAGTTAGGTGTGAGCATCAAACCTCAATGAGTATTTATGTTTATTCATCACCTTTGAAAATTCCAGCTACAATTTAAGAAAAATGCTAAAATAAATTCCAGCAGTTGACAAGAAAATGTCAAATTTGAAGTCTTTTCCAAACACATAATTACAAGATCTACATACATAAAGCACAAAATCTACCTTTTGACAGGACTGGAATTTCAAACTTGATGTCTTTCACTTTACTTAGCTGGGCCACGCATGACCAGAATGTAATATTAGAATTAGAATTTGTGTAGGATTTTTTAATCTTTTTCTGCATTTCTTAAAAAAAAAAAAAAACAGATTGATTGTGTATGCTTTGTTTTAGAAACACTTAAAATGCTGGATTCAAAATGGTTTCCATTTTCCAAAAAAACATACTACAATAAATATTCAGAAAGCAATTTAAAGTATTTTCAGTAGAATAAAGATTTGGACAGTCTTTTTGCTTTTAAATACACACAATGTATTACAAGTTCTATAAGTAGTTTTTTCATACACTGTTTATACTTACTGTCCTCTCACCATTAATCCATCTTTAACTTGTATCACATTAATACTTTCCATGGTAATTATTAGTATACCTTTAGAATTAGAATATGAATTAGAATTCACTAGAAACAAGCCCTGCTTTTTTTTCTTTTCTGTGAACTTATCTCACTACTCTGTCATTTCTTCTGGAAACACAGCTGAAAGGAAGCTCATTAAAAGCAAAGTTCATTTTGAGGAGGACTTTAATGTTTTGTATTTTATGACTTTCTGGGATTAAAATTGATGCTAATTGATGAATTTATGGGTTTTCATATGAAAGAAATACCTATTTCCCAGAGAGCAACACTGCAGTTTCCAGAATACAAGATATCAGCTCAAATATTCATAATATCTTCCTCTATTAAAAAATGGAACCCATTTTAGACCATTTAAAAATATTCTTAACATCTTTCAAGACCCATAAAACTGAAGAGTGTGCCACGCAAACCCAATACAATCCCATAATTTACAGGTTCATTGTTTTTGTCTGAACATCTTTCTGAGATGATGTTATTGCTTTTGAGTCTCAAGCTTGAGCTCTGCTATGCTGTGCGGGTGTCCCAGCCTGGGTTTCTGCCAGCTCAGGAATTTCTTCACTGTGGGGCTCTACATGGTGCTGTGTCACCCGGAGTAATGAAGGCATTTGGCTCTGCTAGGCGTATGACATGAAGACTAGTAATAGGCTAGTATTTTACAAGCTTCCAAGGGATTTCTGAAATACTTTTAAACCTACAATATGCACGGCATGCATACTGTTACAAAACAAAGGTTTTTTTCGACAAAAAAAAAAAAAATGTTTGAAAATTATGTGCAAACCAGGATGTGGTATCAGAATCAGATCTTAATTCAAAAACTATTTAGACAAAGGCAACTGGTACAAGGACAATAACTACTTAACCCTACTTAGCTAACTTAAACTCCTTAACTAACGCTTGGTGTGTACCATTTTGGAGACTCATCCCCGGCTCCTCGGGGAAACACCAACCGAGATTCCCACATTGCATTGGCGACCTCACTCCAGGGGTTTGATACTTATCTGTCATTTCCCCACTGCTAACGGTGTCTTTGTGGAGTAGGTCGTTGGACAAGTTATGAACGCCGGTGTTTCAGCATCTTGAATGCTTGCAAAAATGAAATTTGCAATGTTTGAAAAACCCTGGAAATGGAGAACAGGCGCAGGCTCTGAGCTGGTGGCCTAGCTGCTTTCATCAAGTAATAAAAGGTTTCATTCTCTGCTTCGCTCTTCTTTCTCCTTCTACTTGGAGTACTTTTGAAAAGACTTTAAATTAAATTTTAAGCTGCTACGGTGATCTGCACACCATCCTTTTCTCTTATATATTTATTCCCTTTTCAGCACCCTCCTCAGACTATTGCTGTTTTTCTTGTATACCTTTTAATCTAACTGTCTATAAGCCTTTACAAAGCATTTATCACTGTCCTGGCTTTACACGCCAAGGTGCCGGCAGCAGCAGCGGCGGGCGCTGCCGGGCGGCCCCTGAGGCGCCGGGCCGGGGCTGCCCCGTGCCGGACACAGCCGGTTCCAGCCGGCTCCAACGGCCCCAGCGCAGGGCACAGCTGAGCCCCTCAGCCACGGGCGGGCGCCGCGGGGAAAGCCCGTGTCAGAAAGGGCCAAACGCTGCCCGGCAGCCAGGGCTGAGGGAAACCGGGTGAGAAACAGCCCTGCGAGCCCCGAGGGGAGAGCGGGAGGAGGGGAGGAGGGGCTCCGGGCGCCCCCGCAGAGACGCCCCTGCGGCCCCGGCAGAGACCCCGCTGGGGCAGGGGTTTCCCTGCAGCCCCTGGGAAGGGCCCGGCCTGGAGCAGGGAGAAGCGTGAGGAGGCAGGAGCGGCAGAGAGGAGCTGCCGTGGACTGACCGCAGCCGCGCATTCCCCATTCCGCTGCGCTGCTCCGAGGGCAGGAGGTGGAGGAGTCGGGGGTGGAGGAGTGAAGGTGAGCCTGGGAAAAACAGGGTCTGGGGGAAAATGTTTTTTTTGGTTTTTGTCTTTTTTTTATTGTCATCCTACTCTATTTTTTATTCACAAT
This sequence comes from Alca torda, assembly GCA_008658365.1. Classification (NCBI taxonomy): domain Eukaryota; kingdom Metazoa; phylum Chordata; class Aves; order Charadriiformes; family Alcidae; genus Alca; species Alca torda. Next base: position 78,231,643 of record CM018077.1, on the reverse strand, counting down.
AGATTAATTTTCCCCAAGTCAAATCTGGTTTGCCCATGACGGTAACTGGTAAGTGATCTCCCTGTCTTTATCTCTACCCATGAGCTTTTCCACCTTATTCTCTCCTTCTGTCCTAGGCAGAAGGACATAGTCACCCTACCAGCTGAAGAGGTGAGTTCAGTTGGTGGTCATCACTGTCTCAGAAGGAGCTTAGGTACGGTATCCACCCAGCAGAAAGCCGTGTCCTCTGCACTCACCAGATGTAGCAAATGTAGCATCACAGACAGAGATCCCACAAAAACAAGCAACCATCCAGGTCTTAGGCTGCAGAGCATGCCAGAGCCTTTCACTGGTAACAGATGGCAGTAGTGAAAACAGCTGTGAGGTGTGACCAGGTGGATGATCTGCTCAGCCTGGTGGCAGAGCTGAGAGAGGAAGTAGAAAGGTTAAGGAGCATCAGGGAGTTTGAGATAGAGTGGTGGAATTGTGTTCTGCCCTCCCTGAGACAGAAACAGGAATAGCCACCAGAAAAAAAAAAAACAGGATGGAGGGGATCCTGTATCCTCCCCCTGCCAGACTGGAGGCAGTAGCTTAAAGGAGAGGAGTGAGTGGAGGCAAGTCCGTGCTCGGGGCAGCAGGGGAACCGCCTCCTTTGCCACCTCTGAACAACAGGTATGAGGCTCTGGATGTGGAAGGCCCATCAATGGATGATGTGGATGACCGTCTGTCTACACTAGAGGTGTTGACAAGGTTGGAACGGCTCACCCCCTGTATCGTGTCAGCCTCCACAAGGAAGAAAAGATGGGATATAGTTGTAGGCAACTCCCTTCTGAGGGGAACAGAGGGTCCAATATGCTGGACAGACTCTTAGGGAAGTCTGCTGCCTCCCTGGGGCCCAGGTTAAGGACATCAGTAGGAAACTTCCTAGCCTGATATGGCCCTCAGACTACTACACATTACTGCTCTGCTATGAAGTTGGCGATGAAGCCACAACGCATAGGCTGAGTGTGATCAAAAGAGAATTCACGGCCTTGGGATGGTTGGTAAGGGGATCTGGAGCACAGGTGGTTTTTTCTTCTCTCCTTCCAATTGCATACAGCGACACTGGAAGAAACAGTCGAGCCCAGTCTATTAATACATGGCTCCGTGGCTGGTGTGGTGTCACTGACGCAATTTTGGGTTTTTCAATAATGGGATGGCCTACACAGCACCAGATCTTCTTCTGTCAGATGGGATTCACCTTCTCAAAGGGGGAAGAGTGTCTTTGATCTCCACTAGCTTGTGGGCATTGACAGAGCTTTAAACTAGGCTCAAAGCGGGAGGGGGATAATATCAGACTTGCCTGTGACAAGCTGTGGGATGACATGCCAAGGTTAGAGGGACAAGGTGCTAGTGGGAGCCCTCAGCAAGTTGCTCTGAGGCATACTGGCTACACTGCAGCCCACTTGAAGTCTTATGGAGATGAGCCTGGGGCTGCTGAGCTAATAGGAGCCAACAGGGAAACACCAGTGAAATACCTCAAAGGAATTAAGGGGCGTTCCTCTAAGAAGATGATGTGGTCAACAGCCCAGCTGAGGTGCCTCTACATCAATGCACGCAGCAAGGGCAACAAACAGGAGCAGCTGGAAGCCACGGTGCATCAGGAAAACTATGATACAGTTGCCATCATGGAAATATGGTAGAATGGCTCACGCAACTGGAGTGCTGCAATGGGTGGCTATAAACTCTTCAAAAGGGATAGGCAAGGAAGGACAGGCAGTGGAGTAGCCCTGTATGTTAGGGAGTGTTATGATTGTCTAGAGCTTAATGATGGTGACAATAAGGATGAGTGTTTATGGGTAAGAATCAGGGGGAAGGACAAGGCAGATACCATGGTAGGAATCTATTACAGACCACCCAGCCAGGATCAAGAGGCAGATCAAATATTCTATAAGAGGATAGGAAGAGGTTTCACAATTGCTAGCCCTTGTTTTTGTGGGGGACTTAGACTTCCCAGATGTCTGCTGGAAATACAATACAGTGGAGAGGAAACAGTCTAGGAGATTCCTGGAGTGTGTGAAAGATAACTTCCTGACACAGTTGGTGAGTGAGCCAACTAGGGAAGGTGCCTTGCTGGATCTGTTGTTTGCGAACAGAGAAGGACTTGTGGGTGATGCGATGGTTGGAGGCCATATTGGCCACAGTGATCATGAAATGACAGATTTTTTGATTCTCAGAGAAGTAAGGAGGGAGGTCAGCAGAACTGCTACCTCGGACTTCCAGAGGGCAGACTTTGGCCTGTTTAGAAGCCTGGTTGACAGAGTTCCTTGGGAGGCAGCCCTGAAGGGCAAAGGAGTCCAGGAAGGCTGGACATTTTTCACGGAGGAAATCTTAAAGGCGCAGGAGTAGGCAGTAGCACTAGCAATGTGCCAAAAGACGAGCTGGTGGAGGAGAACAGCCTGGCTGAACAGAGAGCTTTAGCTGGAACTCAGGAAAAAAAGAATTTATGACCTTTAGAAGAAGGGGCAGGCAACTCAGGAGGACTACAAGGATGTTCTGAGGTTATGCAAGGAGAAAATTTGATGGGCCAAAGATCAACTAGAACTTAATCTGGTTACTGCCATAAAAGACAATTAAAAAATGTTTTTATAAACACTTGGACAACAAAAGGAGGACTAAGGATCTCCATCCTTTATTGGATGCAGGGGGAAGCATAGTGACAAAGGATGAGGAAGAAGCTGAGGTACTTAATGCCTTCTTTGCCTCAGACTTTAATAGAAAGACCAGTTGTTCTCTGGGTACGCAGCCCCCTGAGCTGGAAGACAGGAATGGGGAGCAGAATGAAGCCCCCGTAGTCCAAGGAGAAATGGTTAGTGACCTGCTACACCACTTAGACACACACAAGTCTATGGGGCCGGACGAGATCCATCCAAGGGTACTGAGGGAGCTGATGGAAGTGCTCACGAAGCCACTTTCCATCATTTATCAGCAGTCCTGGCTAACTAGGGAGGTACAAGTTGACTGGAGGTTAGGAAATGTGATGCCCATCTACAAAACGGGCTGGAAAGAGGTTCTGGGAAACTACAGGCCTTTCAAGAGGGAACTACAAGAGGAAATGTTCTCAGGTTGCACCAGGGGATGTTTAGATTGGATATTTGGAAAAATTTCTTCTCTGAAATGTTTATCAAGCATTGGAACAGGCTACCCAGGGAAGTGGTTTAGTCATCATCCCTGGAGGTGTTTAAAAGACGTTTAGATGTGGTGCTTAGGGACATGGTTTAGTGGTGGTCCTGGCAGTGCTACGTTAATGGCTGGACTCAGTGGTCTTCAAGGTCTTTTACAACCTAAATGGTTCTATGATTCTATGATCTGTTTTGAACTAGACTTTAAAACAATACCCTAAATAAATTGTCAGCAAACAGCTAATATTTTGTTTGTTTTCACACAAACGTAACATACGACTGTAGAAAAAGAAGACATTCAAGCCATATACAAAAACTATTAATCTATACACACCACAAATGCAGTTTAAGTAAAATCTGATACCCAGAGCTAAACCAGACATTCTATTTTCAATTATTTTGATGTGTTGGGTTTTGATTCCTGATTTTTTGTGTGTGCGCAGACAAACTTATCCACTCATAAAAATAGCAATTTGCTGTGAAGTGATTTTTCCTTGCTGTATACAAACATGCATAAGTAGAAGTCTCCAAAAAATATGAACTGTTTTAAAGCTGGTATCTCACTTCCTTTTTTTTTTTTATTTAAAAAAATCCCACAAAACAAACAGCTATTTCAAGCTACTTAGATGAAAACTGATATTCTTTTAGCCTTCTCAAATGCACAGTCACAGAATAATAAGAAAGCAATTTGAAAATGTAAAATGTGGTACACCTTTGGTGCTTTTACATAATTAGGTAATGTTTTTTAGCTCAAAGTATTGTACGTTTTCCTAGTGGTGACACGCTAATTAAGATGAAATGATATAATTTGCTGATACTGATTAAATAAAGTAAATAATCAAATTGTTCTTGACAAAATATTGGTAGATATAATGAAGAAACACATTATATGATATTATTGGTACAATTTTTTATTTTACCTTTGTTGTTCTGATTGGTTTAACAGTGCATCAAGACAACTTCTTACTGACTTTAGGCACAAAAATCTATTTCAGGGCCAAAAATGTGTTTGTTATTTAAGATGCATTAATTTGCAAGTCAGAGAGACAAGAGCAGGTGTAAAACTGGAGCAAACTTTTCTATAAAACCAAAAACTCACATGTATCTTTGTTAAAGTCATTAGTGGCATAGGTAATTTAGTGTAAAAATAATTTTACACTATATATGTATTCATACATTGTACAGTAAAAGCAAAAAATTCAGGTCAAATGTATTATGTTTTAATAGATTCAGAATGCAGAAATATGAATCTCTTGGAAGTTATTGCAACATTCTCAGTGGTGTTTAGTCAGGAACAATATTTATTTTGGTCCTAAGGGGGGACAGTTTTATATCAAATAATGCTGCAAGACATTATTATTCTTACTAATGTAATTTGGAACATCTGATATAAATCATCTCAGTTTCCCTGGTGTATAAATGCAAAACACTTAATTCCTTTGAGTATTAAATGATAATACATGCCTCCTGTTCAGAGATGAGCAGTTCATCTTCAGGAAAAGAATGAAGATGAAACTTAGATTTTCCTGTTCCATACAGAAGAAAAAATCCAAAATTTTTTTTTTTTTTGGTAAATTTGTAAAAAGTTTTGTAAAACTCGTTTTATCTCCTGCATGTTAATAGCTGGAAGCATGTGTCAGAATTCAACATTTTTTGCTGATTTACTCAGAATTTGAGAGAAACACTGTTAAGAAACTGAATGCCATTGGAACGGTTCAAGATGTTTTTCCTGTTGTATCTTCTTTGTCCATAGATCTGCCAGCTCCCCTCCCCTATTTATTTTCACTATTGGGTTCATGCTCCTGATTTCTAACTAACTGTTATCTGACATCTTTTATGGTAGCTGCAACTGGATTTGTACACCTACAAGACAGACAGTGTTGGACAAAGACACCTCACCCACTTGATATACTGATGCAGTAAAGCAGAAAGGTGTCACCTGAACACAATCAGTGAAAAAAAAGAAGAGCAGAAATCTGGTCTGTCCCAGCTACATCAGCCATCCTGTAACTGATTGCCAAATCTGGTGTCTCTTGAGTAAATAGGAAATGTGAAAGAGAGGAAAATTTGGTACGTATCCTATGAAGATAAATCCCATATATTAGTTGTTGTTCTACTGTAACAACAATGGGATCAGTGAAATTTTGCTTCTAGTCAAAACATTTAAAAACACACTGTGTTTGCCTTTACATGATAGTAAAGTGCTTTTTCCAGCCTAAGCTGCCCTGGTACATTCAGTTAGAGAGTCATAAAATTATACGTAAGAATTAATTGATCTGAATATAAAATACTCTGCATTATAGCATCCAACATCACTGCAAAAACACAGCACTTATCTTTCTATAAAAATTATGGATTCTTTTTCTCTTCTCTTTATTTTTTCAGTCATCTGAACGTATCCAGGCTGTTTTTTTAAAGAAATAATTAACAGTTCAATGACCAAGCCAAGTGGGACTTTATACTAAAAATCTGAGTTTAATCTTAGGAGTTTAGTAGAAACAGTATCTTTACAGAAAATGCAAAACAGGCAGAGGACTGTCAACCCCAGGAGCCTTTTTTGAGCTTTAAGGTATTTAATAGCAATTCCTGTTTCCCTAGTGGGTACTGGGAGATCTGACTCTTTGCTTTTCTCATGGTCTAGTGCCAATTTAGGGAATACCTCTGGGTGAACTGCATTTCAGACTATAACAAAATGAAAATCCCTATTTAAGTGTTATTGTCTTTTTTTAAAACCTCATTCTCTCTTTCCCTTCAGAATTCATCACAGTGATGGTATTTTTACTTTTCTTGGCATTTGAACAGTTCCTAAATAATAGACGTCTGGATATGTATACCCTTTTCAATAATCTGTAAAATTCAAAGCAAAAATAAACTAATCATAGTCATTTATGTTCCACATTTCCTATGCATATTTGGGGTAGAACTCTTCGTTTAGGTCATGTTGATACTTGAACTATTTTTGCAGCTCAGCAAATCCAAGTCAAGTGCAACCCGCGTAACTTTTACTGATATGAAAAGGGACTCTGACATGGTGAGCTGACCTGGATTTTGAATTGATTGAAAAACCTATATTTTTCTGATGCAAAAATCAAGAAACATCCAGCTGTTCTGATGGCTTCATAAAAAACAAAAATATACTGTGCATGACAGGGTAGAGATTGTCAGAATCACTTCTGGTCTTTTCTCTCCAATACTGAAAAAGCTTATTCTAGCTTCCTGATTTACCTGAAGATCACGGATAAGAAGGTTTGCAATCTGAAAATGGGCTGTGAAGTCACCGTGGAACTGTGGGAGAGGTGTTTTGCTCCTCCAGGCTGTGTTGGTTTGACCCATTACAAAATGGGTCAGAGAGGAACTTCGGTTTGCAAATGAAAGCACACCAGAGCAAAACCTTCTGCTACTGAAAGATCAAACTACTGCCTCTGCAACCAGATTAGGAGTAATCACCAATTTAAATGTGGCAAATGGTCATGCTGACATTTGAGGAGAGGCTGTAGGAGTCTTCGTGATCTACAAACTGGAAAAAGAAAGTGGGATTTCTTGACAAGGTGTCTTAAAGGTGCCCAAAAGTAACGCTTGACTGAGTGCAACTTCCTGGCAAATTCATCTGTATTCTTCTGTATGCCTATTATGTATGACTCCTGCAGTCAGATTGGCCAAAGCAGTTAACATTGCTTTAAGCACTATGATAGTCCCTGAAAATTACAAAAAGTCTTTAGAGTAAGTATGTGTTTTAGAGTTATGGTAAATCAGAATTTAGGCTGGTGTTCCTTCAGCAGAAGTTCACTAATGTGAAATGACTACAGGGCACTGAGAAGGATTTAATGGTTCACATATCTGCCAGATGTTGGTCATGGGAAGCTACCGCATGGTGGAAAGTTCCCTCCTAGGAAGCGGACGTGTGTTCCTCCATCACTTCACCAGAATGGGAACGCTCTGCTCATGCCTGGGCCTGAGCTAAAGAGTAGTGTTTTCACTCTCAAAAACCCAGTAACGAGTGGTGTCACTCAAGGGTCCATACAGGGATCAGTACTATTTAATATCTTCATCGATGACATAGTGGGATTGGCCTGTAGTGACAGAACAAGGGACAATGGCTTTAAACTGAAAGAGGGTAGATTTAGATTAGATATAAGAAAGAAATATTTTATGATGAGGGTGGTGGGACACCGGAACAGGTTGTCCGGAGAAGTTGTGGATGCCCCATCATTGGAAGTGTCCAGCGTCAGGTTGGATGGGGCTTTGAGCAGTCTGATCTAGTGAAAGATGCCCCTGTCCATGTCAGGGGGGGTTGATTAGATGATCTTTAAAGGTCCCTTCCGACCCAAGCCATTCTATAATTGTACGATTCTATGAAAACACTACGTGCATTCAGCACCTGTACCCAGCCCAACCACAGTGAAAGTAATTGAAGCAACTATTTCATGGTTTTGTTCCTCCACACATCTGCATATACCTGTGCTAAACTCCAGTGCATTTCCTTGATGGCTTGCCATTCATCTCGTACTCCCTCCCATAGAGGATCTTATATCAGTAGCTGTAGGGTGGGTTGTTAAATTCAAGAACTGATTATGATACAATATTTTGCCTGTTGCGGGGGGTGGGGTAAGGGCAGAGGATAGGAATCAGCCTGGTGTCAGATGTTGTCTTCTAAGCTGAGTTAAAACCTGGTCATTAAAACCTCTCGAGTAAAATTATAACCCTTTACATTTTGGCTGGACCCTATTGAGAAAATTGTGCTTGACACCTATTTCTCAAGGGTTTTTTTAATTTATTTAGAAAAAAAATTAGTCTCTTGGAAAAAGGCAATGGAGCATTTCATGAATTTAAAAACAATCAAATGGGTTTGACCTCTTAATGAGTGGGTTTATTTCTTTTGCACCCCATGAAGCTCATTTAAATTTAGTGACAACTCTGAGAATACTATGAAATAATAAAGTAGATTTTGTAATGCAGCTTGTTTCTCCACTTCTAGATTATAAAGAAATGTATGCAATTATGCATAGAAGTACATGCTGAAGCAGACTGCCACTGACAGATAGTCTTAATATTAATGGATTTAAATATGACTAAAATTATCTTTCATAATATCGAAGTACAAGTTGTTCATTATGAGATGAAATTCTGTAATGCTCTGTTGGTCTCTTACAGCTATTTAATAAGCATAATTGAGAGCATTTGTCATGTTCATCTCTTTCTGCACATTCTTGACTTCCCTTCCTGCCATTTCTGACGCTTCTCAATGGTAAGTAAAGCAGTTTGTGATCTATATAAAATCTGGCTTTGTGGTAGCAGTTGAGATTTGCCATTTTTACACATCCTTGATTTTAGGTGATTCTTCGTGTTATTAACTGTAGTTGTGGGTTTCATGCTTAGATACAAAATGTTACTTTGTGGGTGGTTGTTCTTTGCTAGTTAGTCAGCCATGCATGTCTAGGCACTTGTAAAACATCCAGTGAATAAGAGATCTGTGCGTGCATAAGCATACTTGTGCTAGCCTTTCACCCTCTACACATTTATAGCAAATAACGAAGTAACTGCAACCATAATACGTAGCTGCCTTTAAAGACATGATTAACATTTTCTGTATAAATTATGTTAACTTTTTTTTTTTTTTCCATTTTATGGAAGAGCACCATAATGCAATTGATTATCCCCTTTACATTTCTTAAGAAAAAATGTCTAAAACTACGTTGTAAACTCAAAACACGAGCATTTTAAGTTAATAAAGAGCACACAATCAATTACTTTAACATTATTATCTTCAAATTACTTTGCTATATATACTTAACTATGATTTAATTACTGATTTCTCCCAGATTTTAGATTGCATTGTTTTTAAGTTCTATGCTTATAACGTACAACCTGTACACTAAAGTGGTTATGTTTTCTTTATGCTTTTGATAATTTTCTTACAATAATTTAATTATGTCTTATGATGAGACAATTTTTAAAGGACATTACAGTACTTTAAAGAATGGTATAATTCTGCTTTTATTTACACCTCCATGAAATTCAATGACGTTAGTAAAATTTATAACTATCTTGTAGAAAGAAAGCTAGAAAACCATGCTACTGAGCTGATACATTGCAAATGGAACAATTATCTTTAAGAAATTTAATCTATCATTGACCAGTTCAGATGAGGCTGCCTTTACTGATAAAATTGCAACTTGGGAATAAAATTCCAGGAGGTAGGCACCCATATCACATCGTATACTAAGAAGACATACTGTAACAGGCTATATTATACACTTAGACTACTTTGAATATTAAAACTAAAATAACTATTTCAGTCAAACATTTAAGAAAATAATTAGGAAAAAATATTCACTAACTTGAGAAAATCTCTATGAAATTATTCAAAATACCTTTTTATGTCTGTTATGAGTTATTGACAAATAATATCCATTATCTTGAGAGACATATGTTGTCATAATCCACAAAGTGAATATTAAGAAACTAAGCAAGAAAACTTGGTGAATTCAAGTACAAATATTGTTTGATACAGTTAGAAATTTTATAATGTCAGCTAGCATACTTTCTGCAACAAACTGAATATGTGTTTATATCTGATCTCTCCTACCTGTCGTTATTGCCTTGCTGTCACATTCAATACTGTCATTTAAAAAAACTAGGATAAGGGATGAATTGAGGGAATTTTTTTTCTCTAATGATGTACTCAAGATTATGTAGAAAGCAAACACAGAAAAAAAGACATTCTTCTATAACATTAACCTAAAACTATTAGCGTGTAACCTTTTGGGTCATATTTTGCAGCATTTATTTATGCCATTTATGCCAGGTTTATGGCAACAAAATAATTAGTATTTGAAACTGCTGAAGAAATAAGAAGAGGAAGTAGAGGGACTCCAGGAAAAAAAAGAAAGCAATAGTTGGCAGAATTAAAAAGAAAGAAAGAATGCGTTTGATCAGTTTAGGTCCATTTCTAGGTAGAAGTTAAAGATTTAATACAAATGCTGTAATAAAATACCTTTCTGGATATTTTTGTAGTGTTTTTGTTTAAGTCCACCTTTTGAAGGAAGCAGGGCAGGGAATAGACTCTGGATTTTTAAAATTTTGAGCAGTGTCAAAACAAGATTACTGATAGACAACTCTATTAAGGACCTAAAATTCTACATGAGATTGAAGGTGCTTTAAAAAAAATAATTGTTAAATAGTTAAATTATAATATACAGTTTCAGCTTTAGAAATTTTCTTTTCCCTGTAAAATACAGCTTTGGAATGCTTGATCAGTTCTCTGTCAGAGCAAGGAAACCTGGACGTACTTACAAAATTCTGTGAAAGACTTTGTATCCCTAAAAAACAAACATAAGAATAATGATGCCTCATCTATGGAACTTTTTTTTTTTTTTTGTTACAGCAAAAACAAATAGGAAAAGATGAAACATGGAGACAATGTGCTTTCTGCGTGTTTGGCAATGGTGTAATTGTTACAAGCCTGTGAACGTTCACAGATCAATTGGAATTTTGAAATACTGGAGATAGCTCAGAAGTCCACAAGAATAAAGTTTTGGGAAACTTGCCGGTAGCAAATACCTTGGGGAGCTCAATCTTCTTAATTTATCAAATAAAAAGTTGATCAGATAGTGAGTGATCTCTATAATAAAATGCTTCTCAAATCTAGTAGGTAGTGTCACTTAAGAAGATAATGGAAGCTAAAACTAGACCAAATCAGACTACCCATAAAGAAAAATTTTTAGGAGTGTGAATCATTGGAACATCTTGTCAAATTGTTGTTAGATCATTCATCAGTGACCATTCTAAAATCAAGATTATTTGAGTTTTATTTTGTCCTACAGACTGTTAACTGCAGTTTGGTTGCAGAACTTTTATGACACAAAGTATTATAAATCAGATTATAACAATGGACTTTATAATCTATGTATCTACTTGCATTTGCAAGACAGCAAGAAGTTAGCAGCAAGTATGGAGTAGACGTGCATCTATTTCAACAGCAAATGTTGGCAGATCATCGAAGTAGTTCACTGAGGATCAAAGAGTAAGTTAAAACAGCTGTACAGATTTTTTAATGCAAAGAATAAGATACAAACATCTGTAGAGATTTTTCTGGTGCTCTCCATTCCTGTATCTTGCACTGGCAGTGACAAAGTTATTTTTCAAATGTTGAGAAAAAGCAACTAGCAAACCTTTTAATAGTCATTGTTTGCATTTTTATCATGGCACCAATATAAAAGAAAAAGAGATAGCAAAAGGAACTGATGAAAAGTGTTTGTCTTAATTTACCAGCATCAAAAAACATCTTGTTGGCTTATGTTACGTATATTTTTGCCGATTTTTTTGTAACAATTGCATCATTGCAATTCATGGGAAAATTATAAAAATATTTGAATAAATAATAGTTTCCTGAGTAGTCCTTAAAGCTGTTCTGGTACAACTTAAACCATTTCCTTTGTCTTTTTCCCCCAGTTCCAAAATAGAAACGCAACAACTCATTCAGGTGAAACAATGATGTCGGTATTTCAAAGCATTTTCAATGCAAAGAATCAGAATGATTCTGGTAAAAAGCAAGATTTTGGAAAGACTGGCAAAAAAGGGAGTAAAAATGAACCCTCTACACAGGTTTTCATAACAAACATTTATAACAAATGGTTCAGCTTCAAGCCAAGCTCTGTTAATTGTTTTTCCTTGGTATCCTGAGATCACAGTTTTTAACTCTCTGAGATTTGGAGACCAAACATTTGTCAGCTGCCCAGTTTGCTGTGAAAATGTTAGCTCTCAAGTGAAATTTTCATGTTTTAAAATGTCTCTTTCATATTAGACTTGTTTTGCCAGCGTTATAAAATGTGTATTCCTGTGAGAAGACACAAAAGGATCTCAGTGCTTAGAGTCAAATATGTTTTGCAATGGAAGGAGAAAAGTATCCGAGAAGCAGATTTCTGCCTGAAAATGCAAAACAGCTGATCATTAGAGCGTTAGCTTTTTCTGTGGGAGGAAAAAAAAAAAAAAAGCCTCTCTTTTGGCTGATAATATTTTGCTTGACAATTAAGTTTGCCATGATAATTCTCAATGTTACATTACTGAGCAAGAAATGGTTAGCACTTCCTTTTACCACCATGCAGTATGTTCAGCCATAGAGAATTTAGAACAATATTGGGAATGACAGTGGCAATAGTTAATGCCTTCAAAAAAATTCATTTTTTGTGTTGATCATGGCAAGATGATTTATGTCTGGCTCAGTAGTGGCCAGAAAGCTTTTGTCAGAATTAAAGTTTTTGAATTCCTAATTCCTAGTGGATATATAACCACACAGAAACCTCTTCAGAGGGGCATCATTGTGGAATAAACACAGCACAAGCTACCACATAGAGTAAGAAAACAAAATTGTTTCTGTTATTTGAAGCTTTTATCTGTCACTTCTAGGAGTGCCAAAGCTGTACTTTGGCAAATTTCTCAATATGATTTTGGGCAAATTGCCTAGGTCTAGACTCAGGTTCTCAAAGAAGATCTTAGGCATAAATAAGTGCATAAATTCAAAACTATAACTGTAACTAACAAGTCTAAGCATTTCAGGCACTGATATCAATGTTGCCTTGGAACCCACTTCTGCTTTTGACTCTGCAGAAAAGTCCTTCAGTCTTGATAGCCCTGGCACATTGTCATGGCCAAAGAGATGTTCCTTTCCTGCAGGGCTCAGTCCACAGGCATTCTCACACCATCCCTTTGGCTGAGCAACAACACTGACCAAAAACATCTAAACCTAAGTATCCAACTCACTACTGCTGCCCTCCTACTTTCTTGCCCAACTTTTAGTTCTTTTCTGCAGAGCTGAACAGCTTTAATGGGAAGGAACTAACAGAGCCTTATTTCTTCCTTTATAATGGCTCATATTCTGGTAATTACAGTACTCCTTTGAGAGCAGGAAAAAGTACATCTGTAGTCCATCTGGCAGGATCCCTGATCCCCATTCTTCCACGTCTCCTGCCTACCTAACTATTAGGTGGATTTATTAGCGTGCGCTCTATCTCCTCTTTTAGGATTTCTTTCTCAACACTGTCTTTTGGCTAACCTTAAACTGCTGTTCTCTTACTAGGTATGATCTAAAATGATCAGGCAGTTATGTAACATGCAACTCTTCCCAACTATCTGATGGTGAATGTAGGTGCTAGACACAGCATTTTGGGCTCCATTCTTCATGCCTGGCTAATGCACCCAAGTAGGTGATGTAATTTTCAGTGAACCCTAATCTAAGTTCTTTTTATTAACCTGTCTGAGCCTTGCTTCTCTTTTTCCAAATCTGAGGAAGTAAGACAGCATGACTTTGTGACGATAAATATATTTAGGAGTTTTCAGTCTTCAAACCTCATGGGACTAGGTACAGAGGACAATATTGCCTGGGATGAGCAGAAAAAACTAGCAGGTATCATTATTCTTTTACCTCAAGTCATAGTCATAGTTGAGGTGTCAAACTGACCAATTATTTTTGCTAGGCTGAAGGATAATTTTTAGGTCTAATATTAAGTATTTTTCAAAAAATAGAAAAAAAAAAGTCTTACCAAGCAAATCTCTAATTAAAATACATATACAGGAAAAAAAATGGCTGAAGATTGTATTTACTGTTCATAGGCACAGCTTGCTAAAAGAAGCAGAAAAGGTTGTGTGGAGATTGCATTTATTTTTGATACGTGGAGCTCCTTAAAAGAAGCAAATAGTTATTATAAGATTAAGAAAAACATAAGACTCATTACTTGAAATGTTGAGTAAATAGTGCTCACCATCTGAATTAAGACAATTTACTAATTTCTGTCTTTTTATAACGAGAATAAGCTTTTTAAAATTTTTCTGCTTTATTCTACACTTAATTGTACCTGTTTATAGAAGGTTTTGGGACATTTACTTAAAAGCTATTCAAGTAAAACCATATTGATAGTTGTATTTACCCTGCATTAAACTATCTACTTGCATGCTGCTTAAATTACCTCCTCTTTTTTTGGTTTCTTTTTGCATTTTGACTTATGTTTTGAAAGTCCCATATAATTCAGTGAATCATTCTCCCTTTCCTTATCGTTGTTACACTGAAACAATTTATAGGCTGTGGTCATGAACCCTTGAGTCTTGTCATTTCATGTCTGTATTGTGAAAAATTTATCTTCCTTCAGTCATTTCTAGAAGCCTTGATTCATTTTGGTTGAGTGTTATTCTTACTCATTCAGTTTTTATATTTCCTACCTAAATGTACCATATGACTGTCTACCTGGCAATATTTATCTGACTGTAAATGACTAAAATTCATGTTCTTCCACAAATCTATTTTTTGGTTTGTCCATCCCTAAATTAAAGGTTTAAACAGCAAAGCATATAGTACATTTCTGAACCACTGCTTACAAAAAAGCAGATACAGGTGCTTGAAAAATGATAAAAAGTGGAGTGGCATTTCCTGCTTATAGTTTTTCTCCACAGTATCCCATTACTATCATGGTGTAGTGTGAAGGGGTTTTCTGACATGGCATTGTCAGTACTATAAAAAACAAAATTGCACAAGCAATTTTCTGTGACACAACTGTGTGCTATGTCTGTCTAAGGCAAGAAGGAGTTTTCTGCAGCAGTGTAGTATATTAGCAGAGACTAGTACAACAGAGCAATTCAGCACACAGGGTATCACTCTTTCCTGTCAAACCGAAGTTGTATCAGGGAGAAGGAAGAGGATCTGTGGAGGCGCCTAAAATAAAATGCTTAATTTTTTGCTGGTTTGGTTTCTTAAAATTAAATGCTTTGCTAACTTTTAAGGACTTTTGTACTCTTTTCATTTTTTGATACCTGAACACCCAATAGACGGCCCTAATTGCTATGCCTTAAACCAGAAAAAAACAAGTTCGAAATTATGGCAAGTTAGAAATTATGAGTAGGCTGGAAGAAGCGCATTGTTGGGGAAGATATATGACTAAAAGAAGTTTTCTAAAAAAAAATAATGAAGCAGCAAGAGGGAATTGAAAGAGAAAGTAAAGATCAAGAAAAGGAAAAGAAAAGGAAATTCTATGCTAGAATAAAAGCTACCTCACAGATGCATAGGCTGGAACTCTGTGCCTATTTACAGCCCTTCCCACCTCCTGCGATAGTGTCCAAGACCTGCCTGTGAGGGACTTGTGAGCAGGGGCTCCAGCTGGCCACGCTGCAAGTGGCTGCCTGGCACCCTGCACCAAATGCATCAGCAGCCGCTGGGCTCTCCTAAGAAAGATCGCCAGGTCACTCCTAGGAGAAAATGACTTGATATAGAGGTGAAGGATAGTTAGTAAAACCAGCCAGCTCAAACTCTAAAAGCAGAGCATAACATTCAGCACCACTCTCATTTGTTTACTTAGTTTATTCACTTACTGACATGTTTTGGCTGTTTCAGTTTACCTGGGAATGGCTTACAGCACAACTATCCACCCTCCCAGAGCCTGTGATACCAGCTAGATAGTTCATCCCCCAGGGAAAGCGCGCCATCATGGGAACAACCCGATGAGAAGGCTTGCAGGAGACCTCTGTCATATTGCCAGTGCAGGCTCTGTCCTGGGTTGTCTTGTACTCGCTGACCAGTATTTTAATAAATTATGCATTATAATGGAGAGGGATTTCCCATTTTGCACAATATTGCCACAGTTATGATCAAGGAAATATTATAACTTGGGTTATAATAAAAGGGTTCAAATTGTTACTGAGTTTGCTGGTGCGTTGCTTTCCCTTGACTCTGGAGCCCAGGCCAGCTTTAGGACACAGTGTAGATCTCATTATTTTCTGACCTTTCAGTGAAGAGGGACATGATGACATTTGTGCCCATGGGAAGACTGAGTGTTTTTTTCTGTCTGTCAGTTTTCTCCCTGGTTCATACTGGGTATGTGGAGTCATTGGGGTATTCTGTTTTTCTTTTTTTTTTTTGTTTTTCTTTTTGTAGTGAAAATCAAACAAAGCAATGGGTAGGTGTTATTTCCTTCTGTATGTAAATAAAAAAAATAATCACTTAATGGTGCTACTCACTGCATGCTTTGTAATAATAAGCACCATCTAATGCTTTATTTGATTCAAGGTGTGTTACATACTGGGAACAGCTATATAAGGTAATTGATCTTACAGAGTCACTTCACAAAAGAGATTTTTCTCAAAGTCTATAAACAACTGTACCACAATTTAAAAAGCATTTCTCCAATTTATTATGTTGAATTTTAACCTCAGATTACATCCAATATTAACCTTCTATTTTTTAAATTAATATATATTTAGTTTTAAAATTTAAAAAAAGCAGAAAAATGCATAATTATGGTGTATGAGAGAATTTCTTAGTCCTGTTCAGTATCTATGAGACTTAATTCCAAATCAGCCAAATGTAGTCTATTACTGAATAAAATGACTTGTGGTTAAACAACTTGTAAGATCCTTGCCTGAAATAAAGGGTTAGAAAAGGAGCTTCTTGGCTGACACTAATCCCAAATATTAAATGTTTTCTCAGATCAGTGGAGATTTCTTGAATACCATAAATTTGAAATACAAGAAATGTTAATTGAGATCATGAGGACTACATCTATGCTAACAACTAAGTTTTAGGAAAACGCATGATGCCTCTTTATATTTGGATAATTAATATTTCAGTGTATAATAGGACACTACAGCCACATTTTCATGTTTTTGTTTAAAACCAGGAGAAATAGAAGTACACTTTACTAAAAAAAAACCCACAATAAAATCAAAAGAAAACAGAAAAAACCCCAAACAAATAAAGTAAAAGTCATATGTAATCACTGCACTTTAAGAACTGGAGCTTGAAACTCCCTTAACTAAGTTATCATTTAGCTTGCTGTATAATTACAATAGGGGACATCTCTCTACGGAATCCTTAGCGCTGTATTTTTTTTTATTATACAGATATTTGTCTTCTATGATGCAAAATACATCTCTTTTTTATTATCCTCTCCATCTAATTGCTGTAAGATTAATGCAGTTGCCATACTGGGGATATTTTGTACCATCATGATGGATCCTGAAATAGAAACATTCTTTGAAGCTAATGCATTAGAACACAGATGCGCAAAAAAGACAAATATACATAAACAAGGTCTATAGAACTGTGTCCTAGTTCTGACAGTGTCAGTTTGTAATGGGTTAAGAACGTCCTACAAACACAAGGCAAGTACAAAGTGATACTTCCCCCGGTGTGTACACAGAAGTTCTGGTATTACTCTATATTTGCACTTACTATGAATAAGCTTACATAATTTTTGTGGTTATTCATAGTGTGTTCAATCAGTGCACAAGGATAGGCAGGAAGGTGTTTGATGATGTTTGCCTACATCTATACTTTTGTGAGGATTATAGTAATGTGCATATTCACGTGTAATTAATCTTAACTTATTGACATCCCTCCCCACGGGCCACGTCTATGAACTGCTGACATTAGCCAGTTGGTCTAGTGCTGAAAGCATTGCCACACTGAGTGCTTCTTCTGAAACGTAATCTGTGCTCTTCATTAATGTCATCCATTTTTGCACAGATGTGTATAAATGATGTGTTTTTACTTACAACACATCTGCCGTTTTGCTGGAGGTGCATCTGTTCTTCATATTTTCCCCTGGGTCATGCTTTGGATTTTGGTTTGCAGCTGACCAGCTTTTGTACCTCAGTGTTTTCTACATTTTAAGGTTGCCTGCTTCATACATTGCTTCCATAAAAATGCAGATACTAGCTTGGCTTATGCTATTTATGTATTCTTTTAATGCTCAGTGTCCAGATTTATGGAATTCTGGATTCACGGAATTCTGATGAACTGATCTTAAACAATACTTTGAATTATTTCATCTGTGAATAATTCAAGGGCTTTAACCATCATCCTAGTCCAATTGTGGACTCTATGCCAAAATCTGCAGGACCAAGAGATAAGTATTCTAAACTTATAGCTGGAGAATGACTTTGGTTCGTGTTGTGTGTCCCAAAGGACATTGACATTGTACTGAGTTTGGCTGGGATGGAGTTAATTTTCTTCATAGTAGCCCATATGGTTCTGCGTTTTAGGTTTGTGACCAAAACTGAGCAGTGCTTGCACAGCATCAAGGCCGCCTCTGTTTCCCACTCTGCCCCCCCAGCAAGTAGGCTGAGTGTGGACAAAAGGTTGGGAGGGGACACAGCCGTGACAGCTGACCCGGTTGACCAAAGAGATATTCCATACATCGTGCTCAGCAACAAACATGGGTGAGAGTTTCCAAGGAAGACATTGCTCAGAGACTGGCTGGGCATCAGTTTGCTGGTGATTGAGTGGTTGCTTTGGTGTCACTTGTTTGTTTTTTTCCATTTGTTTTTTTTTTTTTCCCCCTTCAATTATTAAACTGTTTATCATGACACATGAGTTTTCTCACTTTTGCCCTTTTGATTCTCTCTTCCACCCCACTGAAGGGGAGTGTGAGTGAGTTCCCTACCAGAGTTAACCTGTGAGGAGGTCCATGACCATCTGTATTTTTCCAGTGTTTTTCAACTCTGATCTCTTTTCAAGGACCTTGTTGAAAGTAAAAGAGCCATCAGACCTCTTCTATTCTTTAAATGCTTAAAACTTTAACGCCAGTAAAATACTGTCTAGAAAAGCAATGAGTGCAGAGACATGTTTATATGTCAGATACTTTTGTCCATCACACCTGCGAAAGCAATTAAGCAAACTTTTAATGAAGGCTAAACCCTTGGTCCTAGATCTTTCGTGATCTGTATTTTATCTGATATCTTTCTTGGATATAATATCTGTATGTTTACAGGTCTTTTCTCCCTAGAGAAGAGAAGGCTGGGGAAACCTCATCACAGTATTCCGGTACTTAAAAGGCAACTATAAAAAAGCCAGAGGCTCTGTCTTCACAAGGAGTCATATAGAGAAAACAAGGGGCAACAGGTACAAGTTTCACCGGGAGCTTTATGTTGACATAAGAAAGATTTTTTTTGCAGTAAGAGCAGTCATTCACTGGAACAACCTGCCCAGGGATGTGGTAGGGTCCCCATCACTGGAGGTTTTCAAGATGCGATTGGTCAGGGTGCTAGATAATCTCACCTAGGCTCCCTTTCCCATGAAAGGTTGAACTAGATGATCTTTCAAGGTCCTGGGCTGTTCTATGATTCTAAATATGCTCTCTGGATGAAACATATTCATTCTGTTATGCAGAAAAAAGACACTAAACTTGCAGTTAATTTTTTAGCTATTTAGAACTAATAAACCCAGACGTTTTTCATATATTGAAAATATTGTTTGAGAATAAGATCATAATTAAACAGTGTTTCAAAATGGCTTTTCTGAATTGCTCTTCTGAATAGTCGTGTCCTTAAATTCATTTCACTGTCAAGCAGAGGCATATTTCTGTTTCCCTTGTTGGGTAAAATTTTGCCAGGTGCTGAGTACCCTTAAATGGTGCCTAGAATTGCCAGTTCTTATCAAGGAGGTTGAAGGTGCTCTTCATTTCACAGAATTAGACATTATCTGAATTAGTAGTATTAGTTGTCACTCTCTCTTTCCTCAAAATACTTATTTTCTTTTATGGAATCAGATTAAGGCACAGCAGTCAATTGCACAAGCCATACAAACTGAAAATTATATTCAGTAGCAGAGTTAAAGATTTACAAGGGCATTGTTTTTTCTTACAACTGCCACGGGTCAGCATTTCACAACTGCATAATAAAATTTTACCTGGCAAACCTTACCTTGTTTGTTTTTTTTTTTTTATCATTACAAGTTCATGATGAATATAAATCATTTTAAAGTTATTCATAGAAAAATTCTCACAGTTGCTGTGTAACAGACATTTTCTTAATCTCAGCTCATTTAGACTGCTCATGGTTGACATAGAAATTTAACTGATATTATAGAAGTTTAGTACTTTGGAGATAGTACACAATAGTACTTTTCTACGCCAGGTGCATACAAATAATACATTCCTCCATTATTTTGGGGAAAATATGCTTTTTCTGAACAACAAGCAGAACTGGATAAAACAGGATTTGTTGTAGCTATGCTAAAACTCCCTTTACTAGAAACATTTGAATTCTAGTAAAACTGAAAGAACCAAGTTGCTACTCAATGAATAACATACTTTGTAACTTACAGATATTTGATCTTAAGAATTCAGGGAGTTTGTGGTTCAAAATCTGCAAACTTCTACTGATGCAAATCTTATTTCTAAAAAAAAAAAAAAGAAATAATATATTCATGCAGTTGATGGCCAGGCATGTGTTTGCCTGCTATTTGATAGCAAGGATCTGAATGATACCAATATAATTGATACTTAAATACATATTAGCTGATACTGAGCTCTATTTTTAAGGTGGAGGATAGAGGAGGAATTAGGTATGCCATTATGTAAATAACAGGCTTCTGTGAAAAGTGCTATGGGGTGTCAGGATTGCTATGAAAGTGTTTTATATAAGCATACAAGGCTGATCCTTTCAGCCTGATTTCAGCTTCATGTCTGTTTCTGTAGCTGTCTCTTTCACTGAGTGTTAATGCCAGGAAATAACGTACTGAAATTTACATTATCTACCTAATGTTACCTTTTTTTAAACCCTCTATTGCAATGAGAATATGTAACGTGCTAATTATTTTGCTTTTCTCTTTATTAATCAAATGCAAGAGAGTGGGTTCAACCTACATAGAAGCTCTTTACCCTCTGAGGTTCTGTGTACCCTTGCTGTAACTCAGCAGAGAACTTTTTTAGCACTGAAACTTCTCCATTGTGTTAAAAGCTAGGGAGAAGAATATGTTCTCCATTGGATGCAGCTTAGGGTGCATCTAGGACTTCAGAAGAGTGTGCCACAAGGACCAAATCATTTAACATTCAAAAAGCCCCTCTTCTGAAGAGGATAACCCAACGATCAACACCTTCACCCACCACCCTGACCTTGTGAATGCAGCAGAGTTGCAGGGCTGGAGGAGCGCACTCTTCTGGGTCTAAGGGACTATCCCAAGACATTATGAAGAAGCATGCACTTTGAAGCCACAAGAAAGTGAAAAATGGTAGGAATCTCTTAATCTTCTTCATAACAAGCCCTTCTTTTGAAAATCTGCCCCTCAAAATCTGGGCTGAAGTGATACAAATTTCAGAACTATTGAAGACAACTGCTGAGCTCATTGAGGTATGGAGCCTTCAGAGGCAGAAAAGGAGGGCGTTGAGAGGATTGAAGGAGAGAGAAGGGAAAACTGAGCAGAGCTTTAGCTTACTGGAGATTGCTGTTCTGTTTGCTGGTATGAATCTATTCTTCCCCTCCATTGAAACTATTTTCCTCTTTTCAGAGAACAAGTCATAGGAAAAATCAGCCAGCATATGAGCAGTTTGCTTGTTTAGAAAACAAAATTGCATATCTTTAGCGTGAGGGGACTGTGAAGTCTTTGTGGCCAATGGAACCTTTAAAGTTTGCTGGACTGAGATCAAGTTTGGTGGAAAAGATTCCCCTGCAAAGAGACAACTGTCAGTGGTAAGATTTGTTTTAACCTCTTTTATTCAATCCTGCTCACGTAGCTTATCTGAGGTTTCCTTATGTAAAGAGTTTCTCTGCTTTAATGCATTATTTTGTGTTCCAGTAAAACCTAACCTTAGAGATTAGATACTTTTGACTTAGTGTACTCCCTTAAAAAAAGAGGTGGGGCAGTTACAAAGCTCTGGCTATTACAGGTACATAATGAGGTAAAGCTTGAGCTACTGTAATCAAATTGTACTGACTGGAGAGAATAAACAAAAAAATATGCACACATTTAGAATGTGAAACGTAGTCCCTGATAAAAAATGTGTTTTCATGATCATAATACTTGTATTTCATCAAATGTCCTTGGAACCTGTGTATACTGTCAACAGCATGTGTCAGACTTTTTTCTTTGGCGTCTCTGAGGATTTGAAAGTGGAAATTAATTAAAGCTTACACAAAACATTTTCCCCTTGAGCAACTCAATATGCTTAAGTGGCATGATGGGGTACCATCCATTTTTCTAAAGCTGTTCATTAAATAACTCAATTTGGTTTAAACACACATCATATTTTTTTCATAACTAGCCATAATTTCTCTCCTTGACTGTGTAACCTTACCCCATTAAGAGACTCTGGCTTGTGTAATTAAATTATCTCTCTGCCTCCAGTAAGAGGACAACATGAAAACATCAATGTATGCTGATGTCAGGGTCCCTGAGCATAGAAAGTTACACTGTTTAGAGATTTATCTCTAGGAAAACTGCCAACTTTAAATATCTCAGGAATTTCCATACTATTATTACCTAAAGGAAAGCAAGCAGTTATTTTGAAAGTTAAAATTTTCTGAGTTGTGCATTTTGCAATTCGATTAACTTAGTGTCATAAAAAAGTGCAGATTAATCAATGGTTAAAATGTAATACATTTTCAAATCTGAAGCCTTGATTAGGCATTTTTATGCCTATTATCGTGAATAGGCCATTGTTCAGTAGGCCATTGTATAGTATTTCATTTGATTCATAGCATTATATAGAACGTTAATGTCATAATATATGCTGGGTTAAGACTCTGTGCATTTATTTGAATATACTCATCAGCATATTTATTAACATCAGGTCTGTTATTTCCCCCATTTTTGGCAATATGCAGGACCCTGGCTTTCCATTCTTGGGAATGAGCTGAACGGTCTATCCTGTTAGCTGTTTCTCTTCAACAGGATGGTCACGTCAGGGCAATTATGGCAGAAGTATCTGTCTGTCATTTTCTAGAGGGATGTCCTTGAATATGAGGTTTAATAATACTATAAGCAGTAGCTAGAAAGAAGGAGACTGCGAAAGGATAGATGTGCAAACACAATGGGGGTCTTCCATCTGGAAATATTTATTCCAGCTCTTCAGTGATAACAGTTAGAAGTTGTTTGCAGACTGGCTTCTGAAAATAACTATGTAATTTTGTTTATTTTAATGGGGCTATTGAAATCAGGTACTACTCAGAGTGAATCAGGACATAGTCTGGGCCTAGGCAGAGTGATATACATAAAAAGGTTGTAGAAAATACCATTTCTTACATAAGATTCCATCACATAACACAAAAAAAAAGCTGACATGGGGTAGATACCATGAGGCAGATTCTGACCATCTCAAGGATCCATATGTAAGCCTCACAATGCCTGAAAGGTAGGTACTTTGTTTCTAAACAGTGACTTAGAACATAAGATAGACCCATGGGCTTCCTAGGCTTGGTCAACAGAGAGGGAAGCACCTCTGAGGAGCAATTCAGAGGTCCTAACTGAAGCACCTATCTCTCATTGACTGTATGCCTCCATAGGGCTACTCATTATAGATTATTAGGAAATGTGTGCTCTCAGATATGCAGTGGTTGGGAAGCCAGCTCATGAGGGACCCTTGGCCTCATGCTGTCCTTTACCCTCTCATCGAGCTGGGATTCAGGACTCCCGAATCTCTTCTGAAGTGCAGCCTCTGCTAACTCATGAGATACAGTGCGTCAACCTTGGATATGGTTGCACAATGATTAGTGCATTTACTTGAGAATTAGAAATTCTTGAACTTCAGTTCAAGAAACTTTAGAACTTCAGAAGCTTTAGATTTTAATGAGAGGGAACTGGAATGGATGAGGTGGTGGGGAAGTGGAGGAATGGTTGTATCCAGACTTCAGTTTTCCAGTATACCACTCTCTACACCTTACAAGAATAGCCAGGGAAAAACCTGTTTTCCTGCTGAGGTTTGCTGTTCTGCACATAAGATGCACAGGTTATGTAGCTCAGGAGAGCAAGAAAGAAAAGATGTGATTCTGTAAACTACTGATTAGGAGGATCCCAGGCTCTTTTCTTCAGTCACATTTTATTAATTTTTTCTTAAACAGAATATGTTTAATCAATTCTCAGACTCCAGGATAAGCCCTCACGGGGGAGGTCCTTCCCTCACACATCTAGAATGAGGCCTTATTTTATATTTTATCTCTTTTTCCCTCTGTCTTTGGCCTACTAATTCTTGTGCACTTTGATTTTTTGTCATCCTATAGGAGCTTTTTGGATGGTTTGGGGGGGGCTTGGGACTTTTTTGCCTTTTTTTGATTGATTTTTTTTCTTTTTTCCCTTCATTTTGGGGAAAAAAATCTAGCTCTGTGCATCTTTAAGGAGAAATTGTTTCCTTTTTGATTTGGCAGTTAAATTTTTGTTGAGATAATGTCGACATCTATCTGGGGAAAAAAGAACAAACAGTTACATTTTTTGCTATGTTCTGTCTTCAAGGAGACTTGAATCTGTAACAACTTTAGAATATACAAAAGATCTATAAAAGCTGTAGAATACATAAATCAAACAAGGCATCTGGTGACCAGTTCACCGGAACAGGTATTTTTTCCTCTCTTAAGTTGTGTGGAATTTTTCTGACAATAAAGTCTTAACCATTCTGGAAAGAATGCTTAATACATACAACTGTGAAATGCAAATTCTATGCAGCTACCTCAGAGAAAGGCATGTCATTTCATAAATATTAAAAACTAAATGGCAGTACCCAATTAAAATTAAACTGAACATACACATAGGCGTATCATTGAAAGAGAGGTAAAAATGCAGTATTGCAAGAAAAATATGCTGTATTAATACATCTTCTCTTGTAATCTTGACTTTACTGCAATGTAGAGTTTGCCTGAAAATCAATCTGTTTGGCATTTTTATTACCATTGTGCAAATGGAAAGAGAGTAAATGAACCATTTTTTGCCTTTACTTTCTGTGTAGAGTAATGCTTCAGTTTTCCATTTGGCTGCAGTCTACTCTTTTTTTTTTTCCTTTTTTTTTTTTTTTTTAAGATCACACAAATGCTTACTCCTTGGTATCTTTGAGATTCTAATTATTAGTTACGGCAGGTTTCCATTTTATGTCCCTGTAAACCTTCCTACTGAGGCACAAAAACTACCAAGAGCTGGGCTGCTGTAAATAGAATTTGGTTTAAAAGGTTAGTAAACACACTGTAATGAAACACCCTATGGCAGTTAAGGAATGCTGATGTGGCATCAGCATGAAGGAAGGCAGAATGTGCCTACCTGGTAGAGGGCACAAACAATTGCTATATCGCACATCCTTTTCCTTACAATTATTTGGACTGAAGATTAAGACATCTGAAGGAAAAAAGGAAAGAACAAAATGCATATAATATGATTGATTGGGTTTTTTGTACATGTTCAAGTTTAGAGCAGCATCTATATTTAGCTATTTTGATCTAGTTTGGGAGGAATGATATTTAAACTTTTTTTTGTGAACATGAAATCATAATCCATCCCCTGTCCATGATGTCTGAAGCAGACAGAAAGCTTAACTGGGTGTGGCAAAATTGTTCCCAGTCCATCTGGACAAACCAAATGAATATTTTCCTTCCAGACATATTAAGGGAAATAAGCTAATAATATTCATCTTCTAATACAGATGAAAATTATAAGGTGATGGAGTTTTGTTCAGAGAATGTATGTTTGCATTAAAATATACATTTTCAAAAAATAATTCAAAGAACAGTAATCGTTCCTGAGTGTTAGTGTGTTCACTGGCTTCGAACTGCAAGATTCTCTCCTTCTTATGCTCCAAAAAGTGGTAAATTAGAAAGGAGTGAATGAGAGAGTCGTAGGAGGCATAAAAGCCTTAACAGAATCATTCTTGTATGCTTCAGTGCTGCATTTCAACTCAGCCATGCTTTCCTTGCATAATATAATAATATTATACTATACAATAAGAATAAAAAAAATAATAAAGATAATAATCTGAAATAAGCATAGCATCACAGAATAATTTGGTTTGGAAGGGGACCCTGCAGGTCATCTAGTCCAAATGCCCTGCTTGAAGCAAATCCAGTTAGGGCAGTTGCTCAGCACCATGTCCAGTTGGATTGCAGGTATCTCCAAGGATACAGACTCCACAGCCTCTATGCGCAGCCTGTTCCAGCGTCTGATGATCCTCTTAGTGGAATTTTTTTTCCTTATATCTAAACAGAATTTCTCATGTTCCACCTTGTATCCACTGCTTCTTGTCTTATCACTTTTCATCTTCAAGAAGAGTCTGGCTCCATCTTCTCTTTACTCTTCCATTAGAGGCTTTTTTTTTGTAGGCAGGAGTACGACCTGTCTTTAACCTTCTTTCAGCCTCTCCTCGCACAGAACCTTAGAATCCTAGAATGGTTTGGGTTGGAAGGGACCTTAAAGATCATCTAGTTCCAACCCCCCTGCCATGGGCATGCCTTGTGCTCCTTCCCTCAGCCACCTTCATGGCCCAGAGCTGCTCTAGTATTTCCACTTCTTACTGGGGAGCCCAGACTTGGACCTGTCACTCCAGTTGCGTCTCATCAGAGTTAAGCAGATGGGAAGGATCGTCTCTCTCTCGGCCTGTTGGCAACCCACAATGCTGTCGGCCTTCTCCAGTGCAAGGACACATTGCTGTCTAATGGTCAGCTTGGTGTCTGCATGGACCTCCAGCTCTTTCCAAGATGCTTTCCAGCTGGATTCCTCTCAGGTGCAGAACTTGGTACTTCCCTTTGCTGAATGTTATGAGATTCAAGTGTTCGTTTAAGAGTTTTGGTTTAGTATAGAATATAGAACTAGAATTATCCAACATGCTGATATTAGCATCTGCCATAATTTTTGTCAATGAGAACTACTTACAGACTTAACTGGGCATCTGGGATTTGAACGTCTAGTTCTCTTTCTTAGTCATTTGTATCCAACTCTTTTGAAAATATATGTGCTCTAAGTTTTGTGCTGCTTTTCCCTGTATGAAATGAAATCTCAGGAAATCGTAAAAAGATAAGGGGAATTTATAATATATGTGTAGAGAACTCATGATTTCTATAATTTCAAAACCAAAAAACCTTATTAAGGAGATCAGATTAATTAAAAAAGACCATAGAAAACATTTGGGCATCTTTGTTAGCCTTATACATATTGAAAAGCTTTTATTAGAGTTACGGTTTATTTCCATTTGTCTTTTTTTTTTTTTTTCTTTTTTATAATGAACCACAGCATGGTTGAGGTTGGAAGGGACCTCTGG
This sequence comes from Alca torda, assembly GCA_008658365.1. Lineage (NCBI taxonomy): Eukaryota > Metazoa > Chordata > Aves > Charadriiformes > Alcidae > Alca > Alca torda. Next base: position 78,204,516 of record CM018077.1, on the reverse strand, counting down.
AGGTCATCTTGTCCAACAGCCGTACTCGGGCAGGGCCACCTAGAGCCGGTTGCTCAGGACCATGTCCAGTCAGCTTTTCAGTATCTCCAAGGCAGGAGATTCCACAACCACCCCAGGCAACTTGTGGCAGTGCTCAGTCACTCCCACAGGGAAGAAGTGTTTCCTGTGGTGCAGATGGAACCTCCTGTGTTTCAGTTTGTGCCTATCGCCTCTTGTCCTGTCACTGGGAACCACTAAGAAGAACCTGGCTCTGTTCTCTTTGTACCCTCCCTTCAAGTATTTGTGCACATTGATGAGATGCCCATGAGCCTTCTCTTCTCCAGGATGGCCAGTCCCAGCTCTCCTCAGCCTTTCCTCATAGGAAAGATGTGCCAGTCCTTTCATCATCTTCGTGGCCTTTCACTGAACTCTCTCCAGGATCTTGAACTGGGGAGCCCAGACCTGGACACAGGAATCTAGATATGGCCTCACCAGTGCTGAGTAGATTGGAAGTATCACATCTCTCGACCTGCTGGCAACACTCCTCCTCATGCACACCAGGATACCACTGGTTGCCTTTGACACTGTGGTGTGCTGACCTTGGCTTGCCACCAGGTGCCCACCAAGCTGCTCTGTCACTCCCCCTCCATCAGCAGGACAGGGGGAGAAAAAATGATGAAAAGCTCACGGGTAAGATAAGGACAGAGAGACCACTCAGCAATTACCATCACAGGCAAAACAAACTCAGCTGAGGATATTAATTTAATTTATTGAAAAATAATTGTAACAGAATAGGATAGTGAGAATTGAAACAAAACTAAAACCACCTTCCTCCCACTCCTCCTTCCCAGACTTTACTGCACTCCTGACTCTTCTGCCTCCTCCTCTGAAGTGGCACAGGGGGATGGGGAATCAGGGTCAGTTCATAACACTGCATCTCTGCTGCTCCTTCTGTGTCATGCTCTTCCCATGCTCCAGCGTGGGGTCCCTCCCACGGGCTACAGTCCTTCACAAACTTCTCCAATATGGGTCCAAGAAGCTGCAGTTCTTCAAGCACTGCTCCAGCATGGGTCCTTTCCATGAGGTACAGTCCTTCAGGAACGGACTGCTCTGATGTGCATCCCCATCGGACCACAGGTCCTGCCAGAAAAGCTGCTCTTATGTGGGCTCCTCTCCAGGGCCACAGTTCCTGCCTGGAGCCTGCTCTGGCATGAGCTCTCCACGGGCTGCAGCTTCCTTCAGGTCATACCCACCTACTGTAGCATGGACTCCTCCACAGGCTGCAGTGTGGATATCTGCACCACCACAGTCCTCCATGGGCTGCAGGGGGACAACCTGTGTCACCATGGTCTTCACCACAGGCTGCAGGGGAATCTCTGCTCCAGCATCCTCCCCCTCCCCATCCTTCTTCACTGACACTGGTGTCTGTATAGTTGTTTCTCTCGCATTTGCTCACTCCTCTTTCACATCTGCTGCACAGCATCTTTTAACCTTTCTTAAATATGTTATCACAGAGGCCTCACCAGCATCACTGATTGACTCAGCTTTGGACAGCAGTGGGTCCATCTTGGAGCCAGCTGAAACTGGCTCTGTCCGACATGGCAGCAGCTTCTGGTGTCTTCACAGAAGCCACCCTTGCACCCTTCCCTAACCCCCTCTACCAAAAACCTTGCCACATAAACCCAATACAGCCACACGGGCACATTGCTGCCTCATGTTCACCCTTGTGTCCACCAGGACTCTTCAGGTCCTTTACTGCAAAGATGCTTTCCAGCTGGTTGGGCCCCAGCATATACTGGTGCACAGAGTTGTTCCTCCCCAGGTACAGGACTTTACACTACCCCTTGTTGAACCCCATGAAGTTAGTTAGCCTATTTCTCCAACCTTTTGAGGTCCTTCTGGATGGCAGCACCACCCTCTGGAGTATCAGTAACTCCTTCCAGTTTTGTAACACCAGCAAACTTGCTGAAGGTACGCTCTGCCCTGTCATCGAGATCATTAATGAAGAACTACCCTGCTAGTTACTGGAAATCCTATGGAGCAAAAAGAAAAAGTACTGAGAAGTTTCCAGAATGTTCTTCTCTGCCTTCCAGATGAGGACTGGTATACTTACTGTCATACAATCTTTATATTTAGACATAGCTGTGAAGTTTTGTTTTAAAATTATTTTAACTGAGACCACTGATTATAAAACACATATTTGAAATATGCATGTTGTCAAAGCTAGAAATTCTAAAGTGACTGTACCACAATAACTTTGGTATTTTCTTATTTTTTAATATTTTATTTCAGTCTATTGATTTCCTTCTTTTATCATAGGTTTTAGTTTATTAGGTAAGCACACACACACATAGAAGGGTACAAGCTTACTTCTTTCACTTGAGAGTTCTGAATTTCTGATATATTCATCTTTTGACGTTTTGCAGGGTATATATAAATGTCACAGCATGTTAAAATGTTATGCCTCCATAAGATACAACAGGAATTTATTTGAAACTACGTACATTTTTATAGTTAAACTCAACAATGATTATATAAATATGCTGTTGGTAGCTTTTGAATTCTAATTACATTGTTATTTTTACCACTGAAAGTCCTCAACATTGTCGCTGCTTTTTTTCATACAAAGCACTCTCAATTCCTGTATATGTCCTTGTCATATGAGGTTAAGTACATTAAAGGCAACAGTTGAAGATAGTGTTTATAATTATACGTCCTCATTTCTAACTTTAAAAAAAATCAGATCTAAAAGTTCTACTTGAATTCAGGAACTCAAGAGTGTTTCTCCAATGAATTAACCATTAAACAATTTAATTTCCAAACTAGCTATCTTCCTTGGAGCAAATTATTTCCATTCTATTCATTTACCTTAATTTATCTTGCTGATTGCACGCTCTTTACAACTGCTATCATAAGTTTCCGCAGTTTTCATTCCTGAGATGAGGTGGAGTCTTCTCGTATGTTTTCATTGTGAGCTGCAGCTGGCCTACGAAACGGGGGAAGAGAACGCCATAGCATCACAGAAGGTCACAAATGAACTCCAGGCAAATATTTACATATTTTCCTTAACTGGCATTCCGAGCTGACCACTTAAGTGACTTGAATAAAGTAATACGGCTTTGCACATAACTTTTTCCTTTATTGTTTGCAATACCTAATTGCTTCAGAAAAATGAAGGAACTAAAAGAGAGAAGATGATTAAAGATTTTTAAATTCTTTTGGGAAATGAAACTAGCAAGCAAAAAGGTCACACTTCAGGATCTTGTCTCCAACAGGCCATCAAACAAGGCTAAAATTTACTCTCTTCCCAGAAAACAAACCCAAAACAAACAACAACAACAAAAAAACACAAAAGAAAACAAACAAACAAAAAAAAAAAAAAAAACCAAGAAGAAAATTATGCTCAGGGTCAGAAGCTAAAAATGTCAGCACATACAAGGAGATAAATACAACTACTCTGAGGAGCACTCCCAAGGGGAGAGCTGGAGTTGGTGTCGTGGTGGGACCAGGAGAGATGTGAAAATAAGAAACTGAAGTTGCCTTCAGAGGTAGTCAGACAGCTCAAGGCCCAGACATCGTATGTTTGTCCGTACATAAGAGGCGTCCTGCACTTTACTGAGTTAATGGAGAGTCTCTGAAAGAGCTTATGGAGCTAATCAGACTTCTGCTTCATTATACATGCACAACCCAAATCTCTGACCAGTGATTCAATATAAACTTACATTTAAGTGGCTGTATTTTACCTGTCAGTGTGACAAGAACATGTTCACTTTTTTCCTGTTCTATTTGTCTTGCCTTTCATATCCCTTCTGAAGAAAAAGAACAGTAGCATAAACCTTCCTTTCACTTTCAGTATTTAATCTTTATGTTTAGACCATGCTTCTCCAAATATTCAATGTGATATATGTTTGTGTCTCAGAAACATTATATATAATTATATATATCATTATACTTGATATGATAAACCAGGTACTCTGAAAGTAATAGACCTTGGTAGCTTTTATTGACCTATGTCTTCATGATTTTAACTCTTGTATCCAGAATTATACAGTTTGAAAGGCATATTTTAAAGCTGAGATAGCAAATACACTTTCTGATCTCTCCTGCTCTCAAGAATGGCTTAGTCCTTCCATAAATGATAAAATTTAAATTACACAGAAATGCTGTGTATTATAAAGACATATCACGAGCCTCAGCCCATGTACTCGAGGAAGGAAGCCTGTTACCGCTCAGCCTGCTCCCTCCCCCGTCTGGGGGAGAAGATCTAAATTTCCTAGAAAGAAAAAGCTGCAGGTAGTCAAGTTAAACTACATGAAAGAGGGATCACTTGTTGTATATCCAATATACCAAAATTCCATGCCTAAATAAAGGCCTGGCTTAGTTCCACATGAGCTATGAAAATGCTTTAAAAATCTTTTCTTTTGTAACTGTTACTTATTTTCTATAAGATGTCTTCAATTTATTTATTAGAAGCTACACGTATACCTATTTGTGTAAGGAAAACCATTAATTTGTACTCAGAAAAAGGCAGATGGTCATTTTGCGATTGGCATTAACGCAGGGATTTAGACATGCAGTAGATGTACCAGGAATGGTACAAAATACCATTCAGCGTGTTTCTTCCTGTAGTTAAAAGGTAACTAGCGCAGCGCCTACTGCTAATCAGTGACACAGGGTTTGCTGAACTAAGTTCAGGTTCATGAACTGCTTCACGCACGCTGTGCAGCACTGTCACAAAACAGTGTAATGAATGGTGGCCAATGTCCTGAAAAATAAGAATGTATTTTTATTGAGTGGGATTATGCTTTCTTGCAGAAGACAAGGATTGTCCTGTTTTAGCTTTGTAATCCTCCTTCCCCCCTGCCCCCGCCCCAGGCTCACCGAGAAGTGTTTTTCAAACATGACAGGAACGGTACCTTTTCCTCTACAGATCTCACTGCTCTTAGCGTGAAAGTAATTTCTACTTTAAATGTAAATTCAGCTCCATGTCCGCCTGTTGTTGGAGAGAGATTCTGGGAACATTTACTTACGGTAACATCAATTACTTTTACTTGAATCAATTGAGTAATTTAGGGCCAGGCTGTACCTGAATGTAATATGTCTGGGAATTATAAGACCCTTCACTTTTCTCAAAATATCCTCTCCCAGCTTTTATTCTTTCCGTGCATTTAGGAGCTGAGTAGAGTATCAACAGAGACAAGGCCTAAGGGAAATACACCTGCATGGCTCATCTGATAGGTCTCTTGAGGAAACTGATAACTGTCAGTTGCCATCTGACAGAAGATGACAGACCTTTCATTTTTTGTTTTCCTCTGTGTATGTGCTTTTAGTTTTGTTTTGTTTGGGTTTTTTTTTTTTAATTTCAAATCTTGATGTAAAGATTTAACCTACAGAAATGAGCATGACAGGCTCACAGCTTTCCCCTTCTCTCGTTTGCTGTGCGGCATAGCAACACAATGTCCCTGGCCAGGGGGACTGTACAAAACGGTACGTGACTTAGATTTCAGTCTCGTAGCAGACAGACAAGCAGGATGAGCTGGCATTATTTTTACTTTTCTCATTTGTCTTGGGACATCTAGCCTGGCAACACGCAGGCTGTCATGTGCCCCGGGAGCAGCAGCAGTGGGATGACCCCTCTCGCAGCTCGTCGCAGAGGCAAGGCAGCTCTGCAGGAAGCAGAAGGAGACATTACATGGATACCACCAGGAATGAAACTTGCCAGCTCTTCCTGTACATGAGGGGAGTAAAATATCCGTCCGGTCTGACTGATTACAAACGGCAGCCCGGATGGGGTTCTGCCTTCTTTCTCCCCACTGATGACTATGCAAACTGGAGGAGGACTTGTCCCTGCACTCACTTTGGTTCGGGAACTGTCGGATGCCACTGCTGGATGCCTCCAGGGGCTTCTCTGAACTGCCGCCACCCTGTTTCCTACTGAGAAAGAGCCACCACGTCCTCCGCTCAGTTACCTGCCATGTCAGACATGTCTCTGCTCCTCTCGGGCTCTCTCTTCTTCCAACTGATGCTTCTTTGCTTTGTTTTTATCTTACATCAAGGTCCGATACGTATTGTTGTGATGCTAATCTTGCCTCGGTGGAGTTTAAACCTCCTAATTTTCTTTTATGAACAATAGACTGTATGTTCAGTTTTTGTCTGCAGTTAATATTGCACAGGATAAATGTCTGATAACGTTTCATATGGAAAATTATCTTATCTTTCCAGTCCTAAGCACTATAAAAGAATGTTTGCTTCCACATGATTTTTTTTTTTTTAAACTGAGTTTAATTTGTTAATGATTGAAAGATTATTCATCACTGGGAATAGCTTTTTGTGCTAATAAAATTATGGCAAAAACGTTTAGCAAAGTTGTTACCCATAATGCATCAGTTAAATTCAGACACTGAATGAAGGAGATTTCTCTTTGTCTCCATTGCTCTGAGCGGCCTTTGGAAAATACATAGCACCAGTATTAAAACTAAGGCAAAATCCAAGGCAGTGGGAATGGTGTGCTTACAACCCTTATCAAGGTTAAAGTTCCCCAGAGATATATAAAAAAATTGTATCATCTGCACTAAATAAATGCTGGCAAAGACTGACAGGTGGGAAGTACCTACTGCTAGTTCTGAGGCACTTCATGCTTCTAATAGTTTTCAGTTAATGTAAGCAGGAGAGGACAACTATGACACTAAAAAATAAAAAAGTGTGGCACTGCATACCATAAAAAAAGACAGAGGAGAGATGTTTTTAAACAAAACACAAAGGGAAAAAGTTTAAAAGAGGTTCTGACTGATACAAATCCACAACCAACCCAATTTTGCAAGTCTGCTGTGTGGAGTGTGGCTTGGTGAGGACGGGGAGAAATGAAAACCTGAAAAGAGGGATGTGACAGAGATGCAGACTGAGGACACATAGGTTGTATCACTTGCAAAACCTGCAAGTGTTTGCAGACATGCAGAGCATACAGAGAGAATGGAGGCTGTCCCTGTTTTTCCAGAGGGAGGACTGGACAAAGTTGCAGTAGAAGTGAATTGAAAAAAATTACCAAAATTAAATGGAACGTTAATTAAAAATTGAACATAAATTGGTGAGGTAAAATAATGATGTTGAAGGAAAAGCAGAAGACAATAGAAAGTAAATGAATGAAACCTTGGGCTTGCAAAGGTTATCTTCTTCCTGCTGAGCAAGGATAGGAATTAATTGAATGTCTAATATAAGAAGGCATTATTTATGATTTTGGTGAAATGGAATTTTATCGTGTAAAATTAAAGAATTCCAAACAAATTGTGCTCTCTAGAAAATCAGGAGCTGAAAGCAACTGAGGAAAAATTTTAATTCCCTTTCAATTTTTTAGGTCACCAGGAGTTAGGAGTATAACAAGCCCAAAAATCATATGCTTGTTAAACTTTTTAGGCAGATACTGAAGCGAAGCTGCTGGAGGACATTCTTCAGCAGTTACAGTTCAAACAGAAGAGCCAAGAGAGTGAATACACTCCCTAGATATTGTGGCTCTTATCCAACAATACTGTGGAAGATGTGGGAGGAAGCCAGGTTTCCTCAGTCAAATTCCAGAGCTGTATGTACCAAAATTCCCCCAGAGAACTCGTGTCTTGTATCTTAATATACTGAATCCCTGAAACTGCTTGAAGAGGAAGAACGTCCCTTCTGTCTTTCATAAATAGTATCTTTAATTTTATTGCACGTTTTGCTGTCAGTGTTGTACTTAATCTTGTCAAAGTCGTAGCATATATGTTTTTTGTATTTCTATGTCTAGACGTGCTACATTGAATTTCATTTTGTATTAATTGATTTACCATGACAAGACTCCTCATGAAACGATTAAGCACACTGCTGTTTATCATAAATATGAAGTGACAAGTCAGAAAAGTGGCACGTCACATCAATAGCATATACATACATTTGCCAAATAACCAGTCTGGCTGAGAGAAGATAGATCCTTTCAAATATTTTTGTATCCGTTGCTCCACAGGCACTGAAAATTACCTGTCAGAAATGACCTGTGATCTAGCTCAATCACCCGCGTTCCTGCCCATCAAAAAGAATGAGGATTATGATGAAGAGCTGTGAATAAGAAATTATAACTGGAAGTTATTCAGAATGGCCCCACTTAAACGTAACCTGATGTCTCAACACGTGTCTTGCCGTAGGCAGTGTTTAGAAGTTCAGGGGAAAAGCAGTAAGAGAGAAAAACTTTTGTTGTTGTTGTTGGTTTTGTTTTGGTTTTGTTTCTTTTTTAAATTGGAGAAAATGTAATAGGAAGCCAGCTGTGAGGCTACTTCAGATCTGTACGTATCCCCATGGGTACCCATCAACATGCAGACATGAGTGATTAGCTAGCTCTGTAAGGAGACTCTTCATGGAGACGAGCGCATTAATTCTGCACATGGCCGTAAAAGTAAATCCAGCACATAACTGCATTTACAGTTTAGAAAAAATACCTTCATGAATGAAAAATCAAAATAATTATACACTTGAGCTTGAGAAGAGTAAAATTATTAAATATATCCACTTTTGTTCTCATTTTATTGTGTTCTACATTATTTTGTTCACTTTGATCATTTTTATTAGTTTACTCACTATCCTTATGTTTAAACATATGGAAATAAACAGGTGTCTTACTGAAAAATAAATCTGTCAGAAACATAATTTACTTCTTTATATATGTTTATCCAGTTATTTAATGACTAAATGTTCTAACAAGAAAGGTACCACAATAGGCCTTAGTGTCTTCTTTTGACAGCTCAAAAGTGTCCTTTTGAGTTTACCAACTAACCAGAGAAGTCCAAATTCGTCATAGACGACTTGAAAAATAACCAAATTTTGCAGCAGAGGAGTGGAACAGAGAAAGATTTTGTTAGTAAGAGCATGATCATTGGTTAATGAGCACTTTCAATGTCTAGCAAATTACAGCAATCAAATCACCTTCACAACTATTTGCACACTCTGGTTTCTTCAAAATTTTATTTCAACATGGTGCATGGTCGGGATCAGGTTGAAAACTGGTAGTCTATTTAAAAAAAAAATGTGTGGAACCTGTGTATAATTCCTGGCTTTGTTGTGGACGCACGCGTGTGTTTGTTTATTTATTTAAATTTCTCTGGGGTTAGGGTTTTGTGCAGAAAGTAAGTTGTCCCTCCCTCCTGTCTGCCCTGAGATCTTTCTTTGCTCTGCACACTTTGAAGTCTGCGGGGCTGGATCTTCCAAGCTTCATTTAGTCATCAGCCCTGAAAGTTTACAGTGGCTATTGGTGCACTTCAGACGCAGAAGAAGATGATCGATTTTTTTTGCTCTTAAAAATAATATTATTCTCCGTAATAGCAAAATCTTTGGTAGAGGCCATTTGTATCTCCTTATGCCATCAGTAATAGTTTATAGCTATAATAATTTTGCTTTCACATAGTGCAAAGCCCTGCTGGGTGAATGGGATTTTGTAATGAAATAATGTCAATAAGCAAGAATTACACTTCAGGAGGGGGAAAAAAATACCACAAAAACCCCACAACAGCCCTCCGCCACTCCCCCAAAAAAGACCTCATCCCAAAACAACAACAACAAAAAACCAAACAACCAAAACCCTTGAACTAACTAGCTATATCATTATAGGCAGACCTTAGCTGCAGATGAAAAAGCTATTTCAGGGACACAGAAATTGGCAGTATGGACTCTAAAAACTTCAAATAAAATAACTGGTTTCTGAGAAGCCAAATATTTCTTACAAAGATTAATTCTGTCTGAAAAAAGCTTAGCTTCCTACCTTAGTAAGACTAGAAGACTTGGAAACACTGCAGACTTAAGCCTTGAAAAACCAAATGAAGATTTCTAAGCTATATTTTCTTACCCCTGATTGTAACCTCTGATCTGATTGCTTTGAACTGGCCAGGTAATATTATATAAAGAACAGACTTTATCAAACGTTTCAGGAACACAAGAAAACCTTCCCAAAGCACCAGACACCTATAACAGCAAGGGTTATTAACAAAGTAAAAAGACGTCTAATAAGAATGATAAAAATACATTCACTTCTATAAGCAGTAAGACGTGTACAAGGACTACACTGCCAATATGCTGCTGACTTCCAGCAGAGAATACAATACAAAGGGAAATGTAATATATCTAACTTATCTGGACTTCCAAAAAGTATCTTATATGATTCCTCGTAGGACATTATTAGCTAAATTAGGGGTTAGCAAAAGAATTCTAAAACACGGAATAAGCTAGGGAGAGTCAGGTTGCGGTGAAAGGATAACTGTCCGGCCAGCAAGCAGTGACCAGGACAATTCCTTAAGTTTTGGCCTTGAAACTTATCACTTTTAGTATTTGTATTAATGGCCATGGCACAGAAAAATAATCAGACTAATGAAATATGCTGACAACATATGGCTGGGATGCCCCCTCCAGTGGGAAAAGGGGATGAGAAAACCACATAGAAAGAACTAAATGACCTTGAAGACTGAAGCGATATAGACGGGATGGCATTCAACAGCGTAATGTGGAAGACTGCGCGCACATGGACAAAGAAGAAGCTCTGCTGTTAAAAGCTCAGAGCTCATCAATTACAAGGGGCAGAGAATGAAGAAAACCCATGGACAGTCCTTGGCAATAGTATAATTATAAATCTGAAACATGGTGCAATTTTAATTGTATAGAGATATATATACATATATGTGTGTATTTTACTTATATATAAAATATAAGTGTGTGTATATATATGTAAAACTATATACAGGAGTGAATCAGGTGTAATGTTTCAAGCATAACAGGAAAATATTGATGCCATTGTACAGGATACTGGTAAAAATCAGTATGAACTAGTGCATACTAGTTTTTCAAACTAGTTTTTCAAAACTAGATTTTCAAATCATTGTGGACTGACACACTCACTATCTCCAACCCGTAAAATATTTGCTGTACTGTCAGTATAACCACGTACACTGCTGAGTTCTTGTGTTTCTGTTCAAATTAGGACTGCAGACCTCAGAACACAGGCTGATGTAATTTTGGTATATAGTGATGATCATTTTTTAGGAAAAAAAATAATTCAGACTTGTAAGGATACAGAGAAAAGCTAGTAAGATCATCAGGGAATAAGGAAGCTATCGTATGAAAATTAGTAAGCAACACAGACTAAAGAGACTAAATCTAATAAATAGATTGGGGCAATAAAACTCCAGGGAGAGAGAACTATTTAAGCTAAAGAACAACACTGATACACATCAAATGGGAATAAATTGGCCATGAGGAATTTAGGCTGATAATTCGAACATGATTTCCAGCCACAAGAGGAATAAGTTCCTGTAAAAGTGTTCCATCAGGAGAAATGGAAGCAAAAAAAAAAACTCACGAAGCACTTTAAAGTTGTAGTTTCACCAATGTGTGGTGGAAACTGAGGGGGAAGCTTGGGGAGCAAGAGACTGAACCTCACCCAAGGCACTCTTCATTTTAGGTTATTTTGGAGTTCAGATCTCAAGGCTTAAGTGCTTGCCCGTCTTTGCCTGAAGTCTGAACACTAGGATCCAGGTCTCCTGACATTACGTTTCCAAAATTGCTGCTTAGCAGCACAAGACTTCAATGAGTCTTTTCGGATCCGGGCTGTAATCAATGAAAATAGGTTTTGCAAATGAGTCTGTCTAAGGTATTGTCGTTCTGGTGTTGTTCCGAGTTGATGCTGCTGGGAGTCAGCAGTTTCCCTCCCACCTTCTCGCACTTCTATACGACACCAAACTCAGTAACATCCTTTACTCACCTGACACTTCACCACTCATCAAATAATTGTTCAAGCAGGAGAAAAACAACCCTCATCTCTAAATTAACTATTAGCCAGCAATTAGCAAGATGATGCCTGCCCATGTTTATTTAAGGCCTATGACAATTAACACGTACTAATGGGTAAGAAAGGTTAGTTACCGCTGCAGAAGGAAGTGGTAGTTTCACTAAATGGAGCGTGGCTGGAAATACTGGCTAAAGGAGGTTTCGCCCTGGCTGGTCCTTCTTGCCCTCGCAACGCATCGTGTCTTCTACACAGGTGTGCCCATGTAGTGAAACTCGGCCTTCAGTCAGCTGTTTGCTAAGACAACAATGAGTTGCCAACCATTGATGAACATCTGGAAAACGCATCAGCTTTTAAGAGGGCTCTGATGGCATTTGTCACGTTTATCGGGTGCTGCAAATGAGTAGCAGCTCCTGGGGGCTTTGCCACGTGCCGTGTGTATTTCTTTGTACGCAGAGAACGTTATCAACGCAGCCTGGGGTGTCGGCCCAGGTCACGCATACAGTGCTCAGACATCTTGTCTCCTCAGTTACGTATTTCATAGTTAATGTTACAGTAAAAGCATGTTTAAAGTTGCAATGGCAAGTGTTTAAAAGCGTGAAAGCACAGATATGATTCGGGCTCGCTCTTGTGCAGTGTGACAGCGTATTTAACAATAGGTTCACATGCCTTTTCTGCTTCTTTGAGTTTCATTCAGGGCTCGGGACACTCTCTGCTCTGAAGATGAAATCAAGATATTTGCTCAGACCTTAAATATCCAGACTAACCCCGTCTCTCCTTTTGAAAAAAAAAAAAAAAATGCTTAGCTGTAGTAGAGACAGACGTGAAAACCTCTAGTTTTTTGCGTGTGTAATTCTCTCCAGTATAATTTAATAGTTGATCCTTAACGTAATTAAATGATGCAGGCACTCAAGTTCGGTACAATGAGGTGACAAAAGCTACGTGCGTGCTTAGAGACACATATGCTGGTATGATTTGCTGAGCTCAGGGTCTAAAGTAATTTATCTACTCTGTTCAGTGAGGCTGAAAGTCACGTATGAAATAAGGTTCGGGTTGTCTAACAAAAACAGATTTCAGGATCGTATTTTTCCTTTGTTTTTATTTTATTATATTTCAGCCCCTAATTGTATCTTTTATATCACTTACCTGGTGTTCAAATAGCAAACTGAATTACAGGTTTCTAAGTGATAAGATTTCTTAAAAGATTAAGTCACCAGCTGTATCAGTTGAACATGCATATCTAAAAAGAAATGTTTCTTGGTTTTTTTTAATAGAAAATTGGTATATAAATTAAGTTATACTATAGAATTAAGCCACACCATCATTTTCCTTATGCTTTTAATTTTAAACATTTCATAAAAAGAACACATTTACCATATGACCTAATTCATTTAGAAGCTATTTCTTGAAAAAAAATGTCTACCGCAGCAACAGATGGAAAGAAGAAAAAGAACAACAAAATCCCATTTTGAATATCATCCAATTTGACAAAGAACCAGCTGCTATAATAAGCTGTGTCAACATCCAAAATGTACTTTAAAATGAAACTCACTTATATCCGTTAAATGAGGAATGCTTTAAGCAAAATTCATTGCCAATAAAAGTTCACGGTATGTTCTCATTTATACCCATTCTACCTACAAATTTCTATATTATCTGATGATGGTCAACACTTGTCATGCTAGTAAGGACAGACAGATGGAAGAGTGACGATACCTGCTTTTCCAAACAAAAACAAGTTGTGTATACTGTATGTAATATAGTCAAACACAACCAAAACTATAACCAAATTTCATCTCATGACTCCCTCTCTCTATGAGTGAGTTGGAAAAAGTGCTTCAGCTGCTTTTAAAAAATGTTTGGGTTTTTTTTTATTCTATTTATTATCCTTTTTGTTCTTTTTATTAAAAAGAAATTGCTTTTCTTCCCACCAAAGGACACACCAAAGCTAATACACAATACATTGGTTTTTGGCTTTACACTGGAGCCTGCTTGTCTGAATAAAGCAGTTTGCTCTCTTTCTGTTAGCTTTCATTTTGACATTCTCGGGCTCTGTCAGGATATTGAGAAGTTTGGCTAGAGGGAAATCACACTCGTTTTAAAATCGAGAATTATGTTATGCCCTTTAAAGTACAGCCCTGTACTGGGAGTTCTGTCCCAGAGGAAGCTCAGGAAACATAAAGGGCCTCTAATCAAAAAGCAAAGAGGAAGAGCTCTGCCTAAGCCTGGGAGAAAGATGTCGTTGTTCTGTGTAGAAACCTGTCACCGGGCAGAAGCGGGGGTGGCTGACGCATACACAAAGGTGGTCGGACCGCAAACATGCCAGGGTGGTTGCCCTTTACAGAAAGGATCACAAATCCGCACAGCAGGTCAGTGACAGAGCTGGAAATGCAAGACAAAGTCGTTCGATTCTCAGCCTTAGGAGCTAAACAGCGTTGATTCTTTTATCCCTCCTTGCCTGTTTTGCAGAAAACAGTAGCACCAGGATTGCATAGGGAAAGAAGGATGCTCTGCTTCCCTCGCACACATACGGCTGAATGGGGTTTACCCTTAATTTTTTTACAAACTGACCACAGCAACCGTGCAAGGATAAGCCCGCTTTCCGATCTTATTAGCAGTCCCGTGAGTCAAATACAAAATCTAAAGGTTTCACACCAAAATGTGAAAAAAAAAAACCAACTACTTTGGACCTCCATCCAAAACAAACACAGAGAGAAACAAATCAGGCAGAACTGCTAAATTTTCAAGGATTATACTGAATATGAAGGGAAAGAAAACTAAAAAAAAAAAGAAATCCCCAAAACTTTTATGAAGTTGTGACATGAGAATCCAGCAGTAATTTCGGAAAATACAGCAAAATCGCATTGAGAGTATGCAAGGAGTAAATGATATCCTGAATGGTACCTTTGGTAGGCAGACAGAAATACTCTGTGACTGTCCAAGCCTCATTACTATGGAAAACGGTCAGTGGAATGTAAGCATTGGATATAAGGAGATGCCACCTTTTTTCCCCAGTCATAGAAAACGTCACCTGACAACCTCTCGATAGCAGCTCTTTGTAATTTCTTCTTTTTACATCAGCTACTGACTGACTGCAACGCTACCGTCTGGACACTGCGCTTCCGAAGGGATGCGCAGAGGCAAAACTAGCTGAAAACGTTCAGAGAAACAATCGCTATAAAAGATGTCACTTTATTAAAAGACAGAAATGTTGCATTTGAAACGCCTCCAATTTAACTTACTACTCACGGCAAACCAGGAATCAGGGCTCCTGCAGAATCTCTCTCCCAAACCTGCCGACCAAACTGCCCCTACCGCAATGCCTTTAGCACTCCCAGTGCCTGGGGGCCATCTCAGGCAGCCCTGCCGTGCTTTCTTTGGGTGGAGATAACTGTACTTTCACCTTAGAGCAACGCCCACACAATCTCAATGCCACGGGGGGAGGAGCACACATTTGCAACAGTCTTGTCTCTCAGCCTTGCCATGGGCTTAGAAGAACCGTGAGAGTCACCAAGAGCTAAAGGTATCGGGGTGTTCAGGCTCTTTGCTACAGAAACTGGGAGCTGGAGCCTGGGAGGCCTGGGATAGGCTTAAGGTCTGGGAATCTGTCTACATACCCTTCCAAACAGCATTTCCCTGCTGAGTTTCTATAGCTTAATTAGTCACTAGCCTCACATTGGTCAAGAAACCAAAAAAAAAAAAAACCCAATAGATTTGATCTACAGACTGGAGGCAGGTATTTTGTTGGCACTGTTTTCCAAAAATTCTGTTTAGCGAGAAGTTTTTTTTAAAGTTGTTTCCTGAACACTTATTTTCGCTTGCTGGAATAGTCATTCAAATTATGTGAAACTGAAGTATTTCACCAAATCCAGTATAGGTAACCAAGGTATTTGGTACATCAGATGAAGTTAAAGGAAAAGAAAGGGTTACTGCAGAACAGAAATAAGTGGTGAAAACTCAGCGCTAGAGGAAAAACATAAATGTCTCTCTGCTCCATCCTTTTTAGTTGCAAACACAGCATCACCCTCTAAGTCAACTCACAAACTCTCTTACTTAGAGAAGTTAGTGACTTTTCCTGACAAGCACAAGTGAGACAGTACCAGTGGGATTCTTTCAAAGACGTGAAATCTCCCTTTACCACGGGCACTTGGGGGATTCATTATCAACTTCATGCCTTTCCTCTAACAACGGTCTTCCTTCAGGGGAGGGAATCTTCAATATGCTGTTGGAACTCTGGCAGGTCCCTCAGTGACTGAGTCTGTGTAAGCGCCACGTACTCCCAGTCACTAATGGAAATATCGTTTTAACCAAGTCTACCAGAGACGTTTTGGTTCTCAAGTTGATACTTCAGTAATTTTCTCAGGCATAAAACTGGTTGCAGTATCTTAACTATTAACATCCTTATCTGTTTTACAAGAATACTTAAAAGCCCCCATCTCATTATTATTATTTTCTGAAAACAGAAGAAGAAAAAACCCTTACCCTAAACAATGCCTGATGGAAGGGTGGGGTAAAAACCTAGGCTGTTAAGCAACAGACTGGACAGCAAACAGTTAAAAGTAGGGTTATTGTGATTGCTCTGACACAGGCAGGCTCGTCATAGGAAATATTTTGAAAAGGCGAACAGAGCACTTGGGGTATATATAGTGCACGCTTTGCTTGAATCACGATAAAAAAGTTTTCTTCAGTGTACCCATCCAACCCCGTCAGGAGTTGCTGACTGTGTGACCTACAAAGGCCAAGAAAAAAAGCTCCTGAAGAAAACAAGAAAAAAAAAAAAAAGGTATTTCACTGGAGACCTTGAGGAACTCTGCACTGAAGATGGCAGTAGATCCAAATTCAATTAAATAACTCAACGCTTACAGTTAGGCGCAATAATCTCCAAACTTTGCACACTGGCCGCAGGGTAGACTACACGGTGCTGGTGCCAAACCTGTCTGCACAGCACACACAGCTCCTGCAGAGGGGTAAATGTCTGCGTGGGATCCAGAGGAGCCACCGTGTTGAGCAAAGCATCACCCAGGTGTTATCCACAAGGAAATGAAAAGTATGAGAACAAGTGTGAAATCCCACACTTGTGATCCATCCTCCAGATGCACAGGTCTGTGCATCTTCCTCCAGGGACACAAGTAGAGTTCAAACAGTTCTCTTGAAACCCACACACCTCTTGCCTCCTTTCACGCCTAACAGGCAAAACACCTATTGAGGAAATAAGAGACCTGGGTATAATTGCTTTAGTAGTCTGAAGGTACTTCAAATCCATATTTCCTAACCAGATATTGCCCTAACTTCCAGGATGTAGTCTATACTGGCTGGTTTATTTCTCTCCCTCCCTTGAAGGCTGTGCCGACATTTAAAAAACAAACAAACAAAAAAAACAAACCAAACAAAACAAAACAAAAACAAACTTTGCTGCTGATTAATAAGTTTCCTTCCAACTGAAATTAAGTCTTTGAGCACATAACCAGTCTTTTAAGCAAAAGGTAGACTAAGTCATAACCACAATTTTGGTGGCATAAAAATGTTGACCAAAAAAGCCTTCTGTGGCAGACTGTCTCCTACGTGGTTGTTGCAGGACACACTCGAGACTGGCACACTAGGATAAAGAAATGACAGCTTTTTCCATCAGGATGAACCTGGTATTAAGCCACGTAGCCTGGGACACTACAAGGGATAAGCAGAGATGCAACTCAAAGTGCTTGGAGAACCTGAAAGAAAAAAGAAATCAGCAGGTTTTGGGGCACTGACACCCTAAGGCTTGGACTTTAGTTGGGCAGGAGTTTTAAATGAACATTGAGGAGTGAACATCATAGCACCTGAACTCACTGAATCCCACTTTGGGCACTTAAGTCATTTATTTATACTTTTCTGTAGTACCTGAGTAGATCGTGATGCTATTTGTTCTTACCTTTCAGTCATTCAGGAGGTAAGCTTCACAGGTTGGAGTTTTGCCATGTTTGTCATGCCTTCCAAATGATTCTTTTTGTGCTTATCAAATGAAAAGGCATGTTGTGCTCTTCCATGATAAAAAAAGCTACTAATTTATTTTATAGTATGCCTGTTGCTTCAATTGGCTCATAAATCCTTTGTTTGAAGATGGCATTTCAGAATACATCTAAAAGCTGGTGTCCTCAGAAATGTGCAAGGAAATGCTTCATTCCAAGAATTGGTATGAAAAAAAGGAAAGACATCAGTTTTCATATTCTTAGTATTTTCTATAAATTATACTGAACAGCTATTGCCTGCTATTGCAACATACTTTGAATGAAACGCTTGTTTATATAGAAGCTAACCTTAAATAAATTCTAAAAAAATCAAATTATTCTAGTAAGTGTTGGCCAAATTTGGTCCAACTATTATACCTATATAAAATGATTCAGATGAAACATCCACCAAAACTTCCTGGACATAAGTATAAAAACCTGGCAGAATGTGTGTTAAAATGCTATCAAAAGAACAGTTCTATTTGGAATTGTATTTACAGAAACGTACATACATCACTTTCTTAATGCTTTTATGTCTTTCCGTTTGTTCCTTTTGTTTATCTTCTTCTTCTTTCATGTCTATATTTATATGGGTTTCTTTGATACAGAATTACATGATACATGCAAGACAGGTACATTATACATGTGAAGATCAAACATTATATGCCAAAGTTAACCTTGTTTCTTTATTAGATTAAAATGATAGCCAGAAACAGTTTTATTTTAGAAGCCTTTTAAATTTTAGCATACAAATTGGATCTTATGTGATCTGACGCAGACTGAAACATTGATGCAGAATTCCTCCAGTAGCTTGGCAAATAGGTGGTCGATATAATGCTGACACCCAGACAAGAGCGCACAAAGAGAGACTCAGTGTGTCCAAATTGTGGGAGCTGATGACTGCTTTCCGGTCCCTGATTTAGCATCAGAGCCCAGATTTGTTCTAGTGTACGCGCCCTTTAACTACGCTTTGCACTATTCTAGTCCTGGTCGCTCTTTGGTCCTATGCTCCCAACCACAGAAGTCTCAAAAATAAATAAAAAAAGGTAGAAAAATATAACAGAGATTAAATAGTTGCTCACCATTATATATTAGCTGGGGGTGGGGGGGGGGGGGGGGCGGGAAGAGCAGGGAGACAGGTGTAAAGGGTGTCCATATGAAAACATTTCAATAGATATGAATATTAAAATTCATTCTCTTATTTTCTGAACTGACATTTTACGAGCAGAATGTGAGCATCAGAGTCATTTTCAAAGACCCCGTGACAGCCTTACCCGTCTAAATTGTGGGAGGAAATCTGCAGGGTTGCATCTTTTTGCTTAGAAAAAGCCCTTGGCTTCAAGGTACTTGTGCGCGCACACACGGCTGCACGATGGGCAGGAACCCTTTGCAGAGTCTCTTCAACTTTGGACGCCAGCTAGTGCGGTGCTGAGAATTAATTACATCTATACAAAGAATCATCCATTTTGATTGCAACACTAAAAAAGGTAAGTACAACAACCTTTACCCAGCTGTTTTCACAAAAGTAAATGACTATTTATTATATTCTTTATAATTAATGAAGACCAAACTACTTACTATGATGAATGCCAATAAACACCCTCTAATACGCAAAAAGTTTTCCCACCATTTACATTGTAATGAGATTTGAAATGTTAATGAATGAAGGGAGTCTGCTAATTACCTCGGTGAGTGTCTCAAATAAAAGTGAACTTTGTTAGATGAATTGATATTAGTTCCTCATTAGGATGTTCTAATAGCTGAAAATTATTAATGTTTTATCTAATACGCTGAAAACAAATAAGCATTTGTTTCACAGTTTGACAAATATTTTTAATGACAAACAATGAGCTCATCGGTAATACATGTGACTTTTCAAATGTGTTCCACATGTAACACAAATAACAAAATTCCTAAATCACATCTTTTTAGTAAAATAGAGATTTTTAAGTTAGGGGAGTTTTTTGTTGTTGTTGTTGTTGTTTTTTTTTTTTTAATAAAACAAAACACCCCCACCATCACCTTTCTATTCATTTC
The DNA here is from genome assembly GCA_008658365.1 of Alca torda. Classification (NCBI taxonomy): domain Eukaryota; kingdom Metazoa; phylum Chordata; class Aves; order Charadriiformes; family Alcidae; genus Alca; species Alca torda. Next base: position 78,184,731 of record CM018077.1, on the reverse strand, counting down.
ATTCCCATTTGATCGTTTGACAGACCCTGAAATGAAGCTCCGTTTAAGTTCTATTATTTTTATTAATATGTTTAGTGTAAAAACAAAGATCACTAAAGATAAATGTTAGCCCAATTATCTTTCTGTGACCGATTTATGGCACCCAGTAAGGAAATTAGTGCCCAGTCCAGCTACCTGTTTTCATTAGTATATGTTCTGTGGAAAGCGCGCTTTCTGAAGCACAACAGTGCAGCTCGGTGTGGAGTCCTGGTGGGGCTGTGTGTAAGGCTGTGGATTTACTCCATCCATCCCAGCCAACAGAAGAGAAACAGAAGAGGACACAACCATTTGCACATCAAAACAGCTCACTGCCAAATCAACGTGGAAAAGGAAAAAAAAAAAACAGAAAAAAAAAAGAAAAAAAGATTTTTTTTGTTTGATTCACCCCTTACTCCCCTCCCAAGGGGAATTCTTTTTTTAAATAATCAAAAGCAGTTCCCCATTTGACAAGTGTGTTTAAAAAAAAGAAAAAAGTTTTGATGTTGAAAGGAGCGTTGACAGAAAATTTAAAAAGATGGTGGATTAGAATTTCTAAGACTGCACAAAATAGTGGATTAAATTGTAGGGAACAGATGCCACAGACCTCACAGATTCCAAGGGGACTATTTGCTAAAGAAAGTTTAAAACCTAAAGGTCACATTATGAATATATAAAAATGCTAATTCACACATACATTCAGGAAAGAATATACACAATTTACTGCAATGCCAAAATAAAATTTATAACCAGTGTTTTAACCATTTATCTTGGCGCAACAGTATATTTATAGTTGAGCTGTTTAAAATATAAATTGTCCTCCCTTCTCCCCCAGATGAATAAATAAATGAAACATTCAACCTTATATCGCAATGGTAGTTTGTTACAACATCCTGTGTACATACTTCCCATAACTTTTTACTTAACAAGGTTGCTGATCCTGAAAATACAGAAACACATGTAGCTCCGAGGAATACATTGATGGGCATATTTGTCATGTTCAGCCTCTGATCCAGGGAAGTGAATCCAGTGGGCTGGCAAGGCTTAACACGCTCGGGAGCACTCAATCCCAGTGGCGGTTAACAAATAGTTCCTTCTAAAACAGTTGTACGGAAAGGTCAACGTATACCTTTTTTCGCTTGTCACGCTAACCTCATAACTTAGTTTGCTTCCCTGGGTAAGGGAACAAGGAATATACATCATCGTACCTGGCTATTTTTCACACGTCAGCCTGATTAGATAGCTGCGTACAGCAGTGTGCGTCCCGCACCCAGTCTGATTATCATACCTCCGGAGTCATACGGGGTGCTTTCAAATTCTGCTCCTATGCCCCCAAAACAGGTACATAAATCACAAATCTGACATTAAAAGGTGCTTTCTCCAACGGGTAGTGTCTCCAGTTGAGTTCGTAATCATACTATGTTTGCTGGAATTAAGTTTCCGTTTAAATTTGGTAAGACAGCGCTGAAATTCTAGCAGCAGTTTCAGAAGGACGCACACAGGGTGTTTCTACTGATTGGAAAAGTATTTGAAGGTCACTTTGTTTCTGTTTAATCTCTCATTAATTTCTTCTGTTCCTGCTCTGTGGCTAAAAGCGAGTGTTCCCGAAATGCCACGTCTGCTCTCTTCTTTCCAGACAGCTGACACTACTCCAAACTGGCTGCAATAAAGGACACAGGCAGCAAAAGGACCGCCTACGTTTATGAGCATCAGAAATGTTCAACAAGTTGCTCGTGAAAGTGGGGCTTTTACCATCCTGAGGATATCAGGGAGTTGTGACACTGGACAAGCAGATGTGGTCACGTGCGGTTAATCGGGATTTCTGGGTAGATATCACACGGTGGACATTTTCCCTTCTACGTGGAGAGCTCTGGTTCATGGGCTACGTGGCGAGTATGGCAACGGGCCAAGTGCTGCCAATAATGCTCACCGGTCATGAGTGTCGTAAGAAGCGATGAGCAAATCAGCAAGGGCCCTCTGCAGTGAGAGAGTCTGCGTTTTAACTGCTTATACTGTTGAACTATCAGTACGGAACAGACAACTGGGACTGTGTATTTTGAGAATATCAGTAATGTTTAACATTTTCAAATCTTACCAAAACTACTGGGTAATTACATCCTATTACCGTACTGTGGTGCTAAACCCCGTGATTAACTTTTATATGGGATTCTTTGGAAAAGAATTAAAAAGATGTTAATGCTAATTAACCCCTGTCACTACCAAAGCTGTTTGGCCATGGGGGAAACCAACCTTAAAGGTGATAGCATCCTGAGAAACACGCCTTCCTATTCCAGCAACGAGACATAAGGAGACATAAGCAAACATTCCATGGGCAACATGTGCCAAAAAGTGCTTAAAGCATTTAAATTAAATCAAACATAGATGTAAGCTGACATTTACTGTAATGCGGGAGAAAAAAAAAAAACCATGAAAGATGACAAGAAGTGAAGATGCAGCAAATGTGACACCAGTGACCAGACTAAATGAAGAATTGTAACATCTATTGAAGAATAATAGCTCATGTTATTACATTGGGTGGAGGTACCTTGCTTTCTTGCTTGACTTTTAAGAAACATTAATGTGTTACTATTGATATGCAGAGGTGGGAATAGGGCCTAATGGGGCATTTCCATCTTCTTTTTCTCCATACCTGTAAAGGTAAAAATGCTTGGAAAACAATAAAATAAAATAAAAGTGACCTACACGTTACAGGACGAGTCTTGACAGATCCCCATGCTCAGCAGGCCTGTTTTGCTACAAATGCAAATGCATAATACCAAGCATCGAAGGCTTACTTACTGATCTGGCAATACAACAGGGATTTGGCTTTGGAAAAATCAATCCAATCAGCTAAAAGGGATCAGAAATTAGCGGTCTCTAACACACACTGTCACTCCTGTGGCAACATATACCACTTCCTGCATGACCAGAATAGAAGGACTCCCTTTTCTCTGTCTTTTTTTTTTTTTTTTTTTTTTCCTAGCAGCCCAATTCTCTGCCTTTCCAGAGTGATGAAAAACGCAAATCAAGCGAGGAAACCAACAGCAGGAAAAGCATGACTAGGAAATGCATTGTTCTCCATTTTTCTTCCCAGTCCTTGGGTTAACATTAGCCTCTGAATAGAATGAAAAATGTCCACAATATAATTCCACTATCTGGCTCTTTTTTTTTTAATTTTATTTTCTTTTGTCGTGGGAGAAGAGAAATGCAGGAGAGAAAAGAAGACAAGAGAACTCCCCTCTACCCTCTCAGAAAAGAAGAGGAACCATCAGTTGGACTGGCTCTTCTGTAGGAAAAGAGAGCTGCCTTCCTCCTCCTTTACCCAACCAGGAGGCAAAGGAGACCTTGCCACAGACTTTCACAGGTTTTACCCAGGACACAAGAGAAATATTAGCAATATTTTCTCCTATCCCAATACTCAGGCAATTAGATGTGGAAAGTCAGGTGGCACAGTCCAGAATTTCTGATGTGACTGCTGCCTAAAAACATTCTGAAAGAACCCATTGTTCCTTTTTCTTCTCCAGGAGCAATCATGTCCCATAACCATTTGATATTAAAATGTAATGACAACTGGTGAGCGCTCTTATATTTTTATTGACATGGTTAAGTAGTGAATACATCACCTCATCAAAACCTTGCTGGAGTGAGAAAGTAAGGTATTACACGAAACGTTGTTCACATGATTGACACTTTGCCTAGTAGTGATCTCTCTTCAAGTATAACCGAACTATGGAGAAACCAAGCTAAAGGAAATTTACACAAATTAAAACAAAAGTGCCATGTAACATCTTTGCTGAGGAAAAGCAATGTTTTTGAGGCTTGGAAATAATGCAGTATGTCTAAAGCCAGCTTTTGTATTCCTTAAATGAAAAGCAATTAGTCAAATTCTAAGAATGATGTGAAAAGATACTAAAGTTTTCATCTTTTGAGCCCTTTCAAATAAGTAAAATATTTTCTTTTAGACTTATCCTACAGATCACATTGCACATTAATAATTTATAGTCTCCTGTTCCAGAATGGTCTATGAAATACGCAAACACCATCTGATGTTTTCAGAAAAACTAGGGGAAAGTGCTCTTGGTTTCTGTTGCCAGTTCACCATTCTTGTTTACAGAACTCACTCAAACTTTGATTCATAGGACATCTTTCATGCCCTCCACTTCTACTACAGCAAAAAAAAAAAAAAGAGTAGAAGCAGAGGACATGTTGAGATTTACTGTGTTTACAAGAAACATTTTTTTCCCCACTGATTTGCAGTGACTGATGCCGGTGGGAGCACAGTTCCATTCCCGGTATTTATGTGGTTAGCATAGAAGTTTCTCTGTCAAACATACTTTACCAGAGTGAGTAGAAAGATTGGAAGAGACAATAAATTCTGTCTTGATCACTTTGGCTTTTGAGTTGTTTTCAAACCTAAAGCAGTTATTTCCTTTCAGCAAGAGCTGCTACTTTAGGAACCAGGAAATCTAATATTTCTTGTCTTACCTATTTGTAGGAAACCCTGGCATATCTTCTTTCTGTAATTCCTAATAAAATCTAGCATTTATTAAAGACAAAAAATGCATACACATGTGTTTCTGTGTGTAATATACACAGACATACACAAACCCCTGACCATGAGAATGTGGTGACGATAAAGTAATATTAATTTTTTTCACTTACGTTGCCCTTTTCATCTTTAAAACTTGCCAAATTTATCTGTCTGTGGTTTGTTGTGAGATCAGCCCAAGAAATGCTACTTTTGCCTGTATGAATAATTCCACTGAAGACAATAGGATTAGCCATGGTAGTAAGCAATGGCCTACTTGGTGTTTCTATAGTATATTTTACTCAAGTTTATGGGAAGTTTTAGAAGTGGGATGTGAATTACCAAGCCAAATAATTACCAAGGTGTGCTGCTCAGAGCTATGAGATACTGCATCCTACATATGCTAGATACAGAAAGAAGCTTAAAGTTATACATGTAAATAGTTCAGAATTAAATACTAAAAAAAATATGCCAAATCCAAAGAATTGCAAGCGCAGTAGCCTTTCATGTAAATGAGGAGCACTACAGAATATACATCAAACTCTAAATTAAATGTGGCTGTGCCCTGTGAAGTTCCTTCTCTAATACACTTGACGCTAATATACTATAAGCTACATATACTGGCCTCCAGTACACATATAGTGTATCTTTCAATCTCTGCTGTGCCTAAACCAAAGCAGTAAATTGTTCACATCTATGACAGTGAGCCTCTTTATTTCATTTAACAGCGAAAGTCTAAAGAGTCACTTGTGAAACAAAAAAATCTTCAAGAGCCTGTTGAGAACTAAAAAAATTCTTCTCACATAACGAACACAGTAGGAGAAGAAATGGCAAAGGTAAGAGTTAATTCCTGTGATAAATATGGTAAATCCACCAGTGCTTCATCTGGAACTGTGATTTCACATGTATCTAAAATTTTAGCAATGTATTTTCCACTATTTTACTTTCAAGTAGGGGTATGAATTCTGTAATGGGAAATACATATCCAAAATCACCTAATTTTATTTATTTTGCAAAATGGAAGAATTATTCTCCTACTTACCCACTTTTACCGTTCTTCAAATGACTGAGAATCCTTGCTGTCAGCCAGCCAGTACTCCGGAGGCTGCAGTATATTAGGATGTAGTCTTCTGTTTACTGGTCTTTTGGATGCTACTTTAGACACTTCCATTAATTACTGGAATTGTTTTTAGCTGGATGTAATCTGAATGCTTCGATAATATCTGTGATGCCTTCTCCAGATGCAACAGGTGATTAATTAGCTTTGTCATTTTGCTTCTGTGCGGTATGAGGGCTGCAGCTGTTCACGTGATGCCAGATAATCATTCATTTAAGATTTGTCTTGGAAAGTCCATACTTCCATAATTGTTGCAAAGCAATGCTATTTTTATTTAGAATATAATTAAAACCCCCCAAAAACTATTTTACCCTTCATTTGCACAGTGTATTTTCTGTAACACATTTCCAAAGTATGGCCTTCCTCAAATACAGCTTCCTCAATACAGCACAACAGTAACAATAACTTTAAAAGAATGTTTCAGTATAAACGTGTTCTATGTAATTAAAAATACTTTCTACATCTTCCTCAACAAATATCAGACAAGTTGGAATTACATTCATCTTCTTATACTTGAAAAAATCAGCAATGCCGTAATGGAGAGCTTCATTTCAAGCTGTTTTGCTTCCGGGCTACAACTGTGAAGACAATGACCTAATAACGAGGGGCATGGTGGTCACCTGGTGCTGCCAATAACATGTAACAAAATGTATTTAAAACTTCTTTCAGATGTGTCCTCATGTGCCCTGATGAAGCAAAAGGGAATTTCTGAGTGTGTGATACTGCTGCGTGCCCACAGAGGTTGCTTTAAAAAAAAAGTTTTATCTCTTGGGGCTGCATCATGATGAAGACGTAGTCACGCTAGATGACTCAACCTTGCCTCCTCTCTTCTGCATGATAAATGGGTAGGCTGAAGGATTACAGTTGAAAATTCAAAAGGTAAGAAAATTGCAGCTATGCTGGTTTTGGCTGGGATAGAGTTAATTTTCTTCATACATAATAGCTAGTATGGGGTTATGTTTTGGATTTGTGTTGAAAACAGCATTGAGAATGCAAAGTTTTAGTTATTGCTGAGCAGTGCTTACACAGAGTCGAGGCCTTCTCTGCTTCTCGCACCGCCCCACCAGCGAGCAGGCTGGGGGTGCACAAGAAGTCGGGAGGAGACACAGCCAGGACAGCTGACCCCAACTGACCAAAGGGCTATTCCATGCCATATGACATTATGCTCAGTATATAATGTTGGGGGAAGAAGAAGGAAGGTGGGGGATGTTCCGAGTGATGGTGTTTGTCTTCCCAAGTGAGCATTACATGTGATGGAGCCCTGCTTTCCTGGAGACAGATGAACACCTGCCTGCTGATGGGAAGTAGTGAATGAATTCCTTGTTTTGCTTTGCTTGTGCCCACAGCTTTTGCTTTACCTATTAAACCGTCTTTATCTCAACCCATGAGTTTTCACTCTTTCACGCTTCCAATTCTCTCCCCCATCCCACCAGACAATGGTGATCGAGTGGCTGTGTGGTGTTCGGTTGCCGGCTGGTATTAAACCACAACAGCACCTTTGGATAAAAATTCAGGACAAAGTAGACTCAAAGACTACTTTGGCATTTCAAGACCATTCCTTTCGGCTCATCCAAGAGGTCTGCTACCTTCAACATGCATGCAGGTAGCATAGGTCTGTGGCTTTGTCATAGTTAGTGAAGGGATTCACTCAGGACTTGGTCCAACCTGTCATAGCAACAGTACCTTTATTTTGCAAGCAAGAATACAGAAATATCCCTATGACAGACTTATTCCGCAGTAGGGCACACTAGCGGTATGTTCCCGTATCTCTTTTCAACACATGCAGTTACAAAATAATGATCCCACTGGACTTGTCTCCCAACAGCAGGACCTACAGGAAAAATGCCAGTCAAAAGCAAATTGCAAGATTAAGCTTTTTATGCGTAGCAGCATGTAACCCCGATTCTGGGTTCATTTATAATTCATACTTTCCAAAGGGCAAGGCAGCTATCCCATCTGAAAACTCATTTGCAACCACTCCTCTAGCCAAGCTCGTACTCATTTGTACAAGAACTTGAAGGAAGAGATTTTGAAACCAGGACAGTTTACAGAACAGTGTAATACTGATATTGGGCTTTTCAATACAGTATTGTCCCAACCCTCAGAAGCAGTGTGCTCCCACACACGCTGCTGAAGTCCACAGGAGCCAAGAGCACGCAGCATCTGGCCTCAAGCACCACAAAACAATGAGCTGATAATCACTTTCAGACCAGCAGCAGAAGTGGGTCTCACAACTTCTAACTGCCCTAACATTTCCATAATTATAGTTAGCTTCCAAGTGACAAGATGAAGAAGGATGGGGAAAAAAGCAGTACAATTAAGCAGTACCTTTAGGAGGTAAAGAAATTAATAGGTTTGTTTTTCTTAACCCAGTAACACTTGCATTCTGAACAGGAATGTTCTAGCTGATATAATCTGCTGATTATTTATTCACAGTTTTGCATCCAAAGACTGTTAAAGCTCTCCCGTCATCTGGTTACCTGTGGATTTGAGAACCAAGAAGCTAATGGATTCTAATACAAAGAGAATAATACTTTTTTATTCAAATGTCCTTCGAAAATTGTCAGCATACGCTTTTAAATTTCAATTAATTGTTCCTAAAGCACTGACAATCCCCAACATGCAGTCATGACTGCTAACTGTGAAAGAGGAGTTATTTTGTTTTATTTTGAAGAATTAGAAGGCTTTCAAGATTATTCTAGCTTTCCTGCTGAAACTTGCTTAAAATACAATGAACGCTGTTTTAAATTCTTCTGTATAAAAATAGGACACAAATGGTACTTGTTTGAAATTATTTATATGGGGTTGTTCAGCTTTAGAGAAAAAAAATAATTAATTTTGAGGGTTTCATTTATAATCAAAATTTAGATTGATATTGAAAATGAATATTAAAGGAAGCAAAAAAAAAACCCCAACAATAACCACTTGCAATATTCTAAATACCATATGCATTTCTAAATGTACCTAGTATTATAGATGCTCACAAAAAGTAGAATTTGTTTATACTTCTCACGATATACAAATGAGATGCTTAATGATCCATTTTGTTGAAATTCAGCAGTACTGCTGACACATCAACCATGGTGGTGTATATTCAGTTAAGTGCTCATGTCCTACACGTTATGGATCTTTGTGCATTCCTACTGTCAGCTTTACAACCAGGTTCACTGATCCACACTACTTGTGCATATTATAAAATGACACCTATAAATTTGCAGAGGTGGAACTGATAGTTCAAACTAGAGCCAAAAGATGTGAAGATTCCTACAACGAAGTGCTCCATAGTAAATTATAAATATTAGAGAAGAAATAATGTAGTTGGTTTGTCACAGGACTTCCCTTTAAAGAATCTTTTCCAGGACACTACAATTTGTTCATATGAAGGACGACTCCTTACATTAGGGAGATTATCATAATATGAGTTATTTTACTGTTAGTTATTATGAATCCTAGATTTGGTTTCACTTTCTTAGTCTTAGTTATAATCCAACTGGTGCCAATTTAAATAAACTCACCCCTCCTGTCATATAATTTAAACAGGTAAATACAGAAATAAAAAAAAAAATGCACTAAAAATAATTATACATGGTTGCGTATCTGTACTTCAGAAAACCCACACACCTTAAAATTTCTTAGACCGTCCATACTTTCAGAGAGTAAGTATAAATGTCAACAGGACACAGGAATAAGCAATAAGGAGCTTTTGGAGGTAGAACAATGAGGCTATAAAGGATTTATACCTCAGGACTAATGGGGAGAAAGAAGTTCCTGAAATTCATGTCTGTCTTTATTATCTGAAAATATGTACAGCATCCAAAACTGCTGAATTTCAAAAGGGTTGTTCAGTTTTTGAAACAGTCATCCATACATCTCACGTGAAAAAAAAAAAAAAAGTTACCTTGAATTTCAACAAGGAATTAAAAAAAAAAAAAAACAAACACATTTTTAGGACAGGCTTGAGTATTTTGCTCTGTTGTATAACATTTCTCAGGCAGGATGATATTTCAAGCTCCGCTACTTGGTCTGCAGCTTGCCAATCAACACCGAATAAAAATGAGCAGCAGTGCCAATAAATAGATTTACAGTTCCAGATCCAATGACAGGACCATCTCCTAGCCTTGTTTGTAACTTTACGGGTAGCCGTTTTGAAAGTTCATTTTCACTTTTTTTTTTTTTTCTTTTGAAACCGTGGAAGTCTTAATACTTGACATTATTTCCCGTACTCCACCAAAATGTGCAGACAAAATCCCCCCTAGCTGGCAGTGTATATTCTCAGACACTGACAACTCGGAGACACCAAAAAAATTGTATTAAATTATTAAGAATCTTGATATTATCTCCTCTAAATGTCACTGTGTGTCAGATAGAGTAGAAAAATTATATCCAATCATAAGAGTCTCAGTCAAGTAGAAAGATTCATATTTAAAAAGAAATGCCAAACAACATTTAGAAATAATTCAAGAAATAAAATAACTGTTTTCAATTTATAAGGTATATAAATGGGATATAATGTTAATTTATAAAGTTCAATCTGTACGCAGAACTCCATTTCATTCTCTGGTTTTGACATAAATCACTTTAAAATAGCCCCAACATTTAACGTTTCATCAAACCTTTACTGAAAGATCAGCTCAACTAAACAACCAATATTTGCTGTTGTTATCGAACCCCTGTAACTGTGAGCAACATTTAGCAAGTTTGCATAATCAATACCTCTCCTCTGAGCAGATAGACTCATAAAAGCTTTGCCCTGTACTAAAAGGTCTGAAACATTAAGATAAATCCCTGTGAAGGCGGACGCACAAGTGAAAATATTTACCACTCGATAAATTGTATCATACTGCTTTCTGTTGATGAAGCAGGTTACATGCCATACGTAGCCCAAGTGGAATTGCTCTCAGTTTTAAAATGTTTTTCAGTAATGTCAAGTGAAAAATCTATTCTATGCCTCTGCCAGTATTAACAGTCCAGCAAAATTACACATTTCACATAAAATAATACGGTTTCCAATTTCCCTTTCCTATCATCTATTCTTAAGTGCTATTCCAAAGGCATTAATTTACAGTTCTATAAAACAAAATGTTACATATTTTTTGAACTTTAAGATCTAGCTCACTTGGTTCGTACTGATGGTCAACCTTTTAAATATTTAATTATTACCACTTTATGACGTGAGGGTTTTTTTCAGCTTTCACGACTCCGAAATGATTTCCTTCTACCTGCTGTGGTTAGCATGAAACAGACAGTATGATTCAGAATTTTATTAAGTAGACCAAATCTTTCAAACTTTTATGAAACAGTTGCAGGATTTTGAATTATTGACACTGCCAGTAGTATAGGTGACTTTCTCTTTAAGGCAGAGTGGAGCAGAACCCTGATAATCTGGTCAGGCATGGCCAATGGGAGCTTGCATGTCCCTTGAAACTCTGGAGACTCCTCTGCCATGTAAGAATAACTGTAAACGTTAAAGCTCCACAAATACTGTCTGACTGGGAAAAGGGACCATAAAGTTTTCAAAAATGTAGCTCTTCCAGACCCCACTTGCTTGTCAACATTTCCAAGCATTTACACTAGGTTTGGGCAAAGGTTTTGTTTGTTGGATTGTTTTTTAGTGGAAGGGTTCTCAGTACTTCAAAACTGAACTACTTTGCAAGAACTTATTTCTCTTCCATTAAATTCTCATTTAGAAAGGTTTCTCCAAGCTAAAATAAAGTTTCAGGACAAAAACACAGAGACAATTCCTATAAAAACCAATGAAATAGCAGTTATCTGCAATATGAGTGGTACAGATTGAAATTCATTGAAAGGCAAAGTACTGACAGCCATCCACAACCATGACTAACTATAATATATCTGGCCTTTTAGAAGTCTTATTCTGAAATATAACATCCTTCAAAATGTTTTGATACATACTCCTTGCTTTTAGACAGTTAACAGTTTGAATGAATCAAGCACAAACCCTTTTATTTCCTAAGAAGCTGTTTCCTCCAGCATTCTATTGCGAGTCTTTTATACTGAAGACGTTATAGCTATAAGCTCAGACTCCTCATTAACAACCAAATTAAGAAATCAATAATTAGCCTATAAAATAAGTTTATTTATATGATTTCATTACAAAAATACTTTTTTCAGTGAGACAAAAGAAGTTCTTGTGTTTTGAGAGTCATGATGCAAACGCAGTTCTTTCTTTTTAAAAAACTGGACAGTTTTGTCTAATGTACAATTTCTCTCAGAGAAAGAGGTAAGGGAAGAAAAAGCAGAAGAGAATGGAAAACTTCCTATAAGGTTATACTTCATAGTGGAAGAGTTCATAAAATTGATATTTAACCTCTCCTAGAGGAGAGCTCAAGAAATTAATGAGGCAACAGTCTTTCCTAGGCAGTCACGCAGTCGACCCACTACTCCTGATCCAGCCCCTATCAGATTAACCTGCCCTGCTTGTTTCTAATTCCCTTTTTACAGATGAGGAAGAGAGACACCAGAAAAAATTAGGTTCCCGTGAAGAAAGGAACTAATGAACCTCAGCAGGTAGGCTTGTAACTCCTGTAAGTTATGTGCTCGCCTGCCATAGGTACCATCCATAAACCTAAATTTTTCTTCCATTCACAATATATGGTGACTACTTCAGATTACAGTTCAGCACAGCCAGTGGTATTGAGTGAAGTCCCATCTAAACTACACAGTAGCAGAACTAGGAGACAAGGTTATAATTTTGCATATTACTACTCTGCTGTTTGAATACCTTAGTCTGTGCAACTGTCCACATAGGACTTTGTGCTACGAACTTTTCTGTGAGGGGGTCATCTGAACCGTGTCTTAAAGAACATGGGAGGGGGGCATGCCTTCATCTCAAGATCCAAAGAATAGAATAGGATATTTTGGTTGGAAGGGACCTAAAACAACCATCTAGTCCAACTGCCTGACCAATTCAGAGCTGACCACGATAAAGCATGTTAATAAGGGCATTGTCCACATACTTCTTAAACACTGACAAGCTTGGGGCATCAAAAACTTCTCTAGGAAGCCTGTTCTGGTGTTTGACCACCTGCTCTGTAAAGAAATGCTTCCTGATGTCCAGTCTAAACCTGCCCTGGCACAGCTTTGAACCATTCCCATGTGTCCTATCACTGGGTACAGGGACAAGAGATCAGGACCTCCCCCTCCACTTCCCCTCCTCAGAAAGCCATAGAGAGCAATGAGGTTACCCCTTGGCCTCCTTTTCTCCAAAGAAGCTCAAAGTCCTTAGCCGCTCCTCAGAGGACATTCCTTCCAGCCCTTTCACTGGCTCTGTGGCCCTCCTCTGGACGCGTTCAAGGACCTTCACACCCTTCTTAAATTGTGGGGCCCAAAACTGCACACAATACTCAAGGTCAGGCCGCACCAATGCTGAATACAGCGGGATAATTGCCTCTTTTGACCAGCTGGTTATACTGTGTTTGATGCACCCCAGGATGTGGTGCCCTCTTGGCTGCCAGGGCACTCTGCTGACTCGTACTGAGCCTGCTGTCAACCAGCACCCCCAGATCCCTTTCTGCAGGGCTGCTCTCCAGCCACTCTTTTCTCAATTTATACTTGTGTCTGGCGTTAATCTGTCCCAGCTGCAGAATCCAGCACTTTGACTTGTTAAATTTCATCCCATTAAGGATAGCCCAATGCTCCAGTCTATCTAGATCCCTCTGCAGGGCATCTTGTCCCTCAGGAGAGCCAACAGCACCTCCCAGTTTGGTACCATCTTGCTGATGCTGCATTCAACTCCTGCATCCAGATCACTGATTAATATATAGAACAGAACTGACCCTAGAACTGAACCTGAGGAACACCACTGGTGACCAGTCACCAGACAGATGTAGCCCCATTCACTACAACTCTTTGAACCCTGCTGTTCAGTCAGTTTTTCACCCTGCGCACCCTGCTCATCCCACAGTTGGACAACGTGTCGGGAAGGATGCTGTGAGGGACACTAGCAAAAGCCTTCCTAAAATCCAGAAAAACTACATCTACCACCTTCCCTTCATCCATTAGGCAGATAACCTTATCATAGAAGGTTATCCAATTAGTTACACAGGAAACTTTGATTAGTGTCAAATTAGTTAGACAGAACCCTTTGTGAACCCTTAATCTTCTCCATAATTTTTCAAGGAACTGAGGTTAGACTAGCAGGTCTGTAGTTCCCTGGGTCTTCCCTCATGCCCTTTCTGTAGATTGGAATAACACTGGCTACCTTCCAGTCAGCAGGGACCTCCCCACACTCCCAAGACCTTTGGTAGATGATCGAGAGGTGTCCTGCCATAACATCCTCTAGCTCCTTCAGAATTCTGGGATGAATCCTACAAGGCCCCATGGACTTGTGACCATTCAGCTGATACAGCTGGTCTCTTACAAATTCAGTGTCCACAAATGGAAAGTCACTGTTCCCACACTTGTGGTCCTGAGGGGACTGGACAGCCCAACGTCTGTCAGTATTATTAAAGACTGAGGCAAAAAATGCATTGAATGCCTCTGCTTTTTCTTCATCCCGTCATGACCAATTCAACAAGTATTGGTCAAATATTTTCTTTAGACCTCCTATTGCTATTAACATACTTTAAAAAGCCTTTCTTATTTTCTGAAAGAACACTGGCCAGTTTCAACTCCAGTTGATCTTTGGTCTCTCGTTTATTCTCTCTGCATATATGAACCACAGCTCCAAAGGTTCCTTTGGCATGACAGGTTGATTGATAAAAACCCTGAGCACAAATTAGGGAAAATCAGAACAGAGCTGTTTGGAACAGAGTTATTTGGGAGAAAAATTAAACCCATGTCACTTATCTCCAGGAAGTATGCCTGATACTAAGCATAGCTATTCTTTTGTGGGGGATGGGGCGCTTGTCCTTCCCAGATGATTTTATTTGCTAATTTTTTTAGTTCTACAGAGCAGACCTCTCTCATGAGAGGGGGAAGCCATGAGTTCTCTTTAAACATATTCCAATCACTGTTCAAGTGTTCCTTTCGTTGACATGGTACCTCTTATAGTATAGTGCTTTCTATAGTTTACATGTAAACAGTTCTTCAGTATCATTCCTCCCAACAGGCAACTGCCTGATTGTTTAAGCACTTGTGCATAATGCTGTATTTGTATTGTAATACATAATATTGTATTTGTATTTTAAAATCAAATTAAATTATGGTTTGTTTTGATATTCACCAGTGCCTCAAATAGGCTAGAATGTTCTGTCAATAGAGTAGTATTAGCATTATGAGAAATTTATTTCTTGAATTCTTTGGAGAACAGGAAAATGCAAGATATAGGAAAAAATCTGATATTGAAAATTATTTACTGCTATACAGGAACCTCTTAGGATCAAACAGACTCAAATATACGCATTTAAAAAAGATATGGTTTATGTGCAGGAGTTACTTTCCTTTTTAATTTCATGTAATCTTTTTACATGAAAAGATATCATGCAAACAACATTTATCAATCTATGTTGCAAACAACGTATCATGCAAACTACAGGCCACGTGCTGAATTTCCAAATAAAAAATAATAAAATTAGGTTCCATTGCTCTTAAACGCGTAATTGGCAGTGCAGTAGTAAGAAGAAAGTGAAGTAGCTGAGGAAGATGAGGTAGGGTTTGCTTTTTTCTTTTCTTAAATCAATACCTTATAATTTCTTCATTAGCACATAGAAATATGATCCCTTTCCTATGACATAAAACCTGCAAAAGCAGTTTTTTTTCCATGATGTAATGAATCCGTTGTTGATATAAAATGATCAAAGGACTAAGATGAAAGCTTTAAACTCTATGATAAAACATTGATAATTGTACTGTAATATTCAATACTGTGACCCAAAAAAAGTAGTTATCGCATCTGAATTCAACCTTAAAGCTTTATAAAAGCTGTATACAATCTTTTGTAAGTCTTATTGTATCAACAGTTCTATAACTACCAGTTATCTACATAACATTTTGTATTATAACTGCCAATAAAACTTGTGATTCAGGCTGCAATGAAGTATTCCATTTAGATTAAGTAGCAAATATAATTAGTTAAATCAATGAGAATTGTTTTAAGCTATCCATAAGTGCTTAAGAAGCCTGAATTAGTGTTGTCCAGGGCTTTTTCCACATTTTTGGTCTGATTCTAATTTGTGTAATGTGTTGGTACAATTAGGAAATTCATTAAAATGTGTATAACATAAAATTACAGACAAACTTCAATAAATGTCTATTGTACAATTACTTGAAAATATTGCAACTTCTTAATTGTTTGCCTAATTAGCTGATTTAATTCATGTAAATACCACATTACTTAATTAAACACTTGCTATTAATTTCTATGGATTTATGCCATTCAGCAGTATATGGTGGATCAATTCAATCACAAGAACCATGACACCACAAGAGAAAAAGTGACATTTTTTTATAGTTCACTTTTTTCCTACAGTGCCCAAATTTATCTTATACTAAACAGAGCTAATCAATCATTTTAATTAACAACCAGAGGTGGGCTGAGGTCTCCCACTGAACTGAACAGTGACTGCTAAGTTTAGTGTCATCGGCTTCAGGGCAGATTCAGCTTATTGAGTTTGGTGTTGAGAAAGACCCTTGGATATGAAAATAGCTCCCCTTCTTTCTACACCTGAAGCAGGTCTTTATGAAACGTGGCATTTTGTTTTGTGAACGGTTATAAAACTGTTTAATGTTTGTTTTTAAACTCTGGTTTTGTCACTGTGGATACCTTTATGTTTTGACTGCAGGGTATTTTCAAAGCTGTGTGTAGGAGTTGAGAAATTATACATCTGAATCCCATTATTTTCTAAGAGGATTTGAATGCATATATTTGCCCTAAGATTTAATTATATTTCTTTGAAAATGTATATCAATTAGACAACTTAAAAACCTGCTCTTTGGGGAAATAACTGTCAGTTTCTCTTTTTCTTAGAGTGTCATAATCATACCAGAAAGTTTGGTCTGCCACTTTTTTCTTGCCTTTCATTTGCGTAGTAAAAAAATTAAATATGTATTTATATATACATTTATAAAAAATAAATATGTATTTATAAACTCTCAGTTTTGAAAATAATTAGTACAGAATTATAGAACTGAGCTGGCAGGGATCTCAGGAAGTCATTGGTCCATCTCTTTACTTCAATATGGAAAGAAGTATGATTATGTGCAAGATGCTTCTTGCCAGTTCTGAAAGATTTTCTACACCGGAGACTTTGCAGACTCTGAAACTGGCCTATTCCAATATATCATTATGCTTATTATTTCAACATAAATTAAACTGCTATTAAACCTACTTAATTACCTACTGTCCTAACATCACTACCATGGAGAATTGACAACTACTTTCCTCTTTCAAGTAGTGTTTTATACATTTGAACACTCTTAAACCTTCAGTTTTCTTTCTAAGAACCAATCCCAAATTGTAGAGTTTCCCTCCCCTAAAAAAATTATCCAGATCTCTGATAATACTAATTTTTCTCCTCTGAACTGTCTGCAGTATTGATGTATAGCTTTTCTGATGGGTCCAAATGCTCCCCAAAACTGGTTATTGTACTCCAGCTAAGGTTTCATATGTGACGAAGCAAGCAGAAGAATTACATGGCATTTCGTGTGAGCTGTACTTCATTTACATATCCCAGCATGATGTACAATGTTCTCCTTTACAGCAGCATGACGCCGCTGACTGTTGTGTGGCTTATGATCTGCTGAGGAGTATCCTCAGATCCTTTGATACTGAATTGCTATCTAATCAACTCGTGTAGAGTTGTATTCATGCACCTAATATTACAACCCAAAAGCAGAAGCCTGTAGTCATCTTTATTGAATTCAATCACACATTTAAAAATCTTTTTTTTTCACCTGTTGTTAACATTACTTTGAATTATAATACAGACTCCCAATATGCTTGCAGCTTATACTGGGACAGCATAATAAGCATACTTTCTATTCCATCACCCAGGATATTAATGAAATATAAAACAGAATTCAAGTAGGATCCACTGAAGAGGTTTACTCAAAAGTAAAGCTCCTTCCATTAATAATACCTTTCTCAATACCATCTTGTGATCAGTTTCACTGTAACCCTATGGTGGTCTCACCTACACCGTATCTGTGAAGCTTAATTACGAAAATACGTGAAGCTGTGTCAGAAGTCTTACTAAGGTCACAACAGATAGTACCTTTTGATTCTTTACTATAAATAAAATATTAAATCCACATTAGCTGTTACTTCATTATTTTTTAAGATCTTTCAAATCACTTAATTGTTTGTGACAATATTTTAGGGGAGAAGAGTGGAACAGAGCAGAAAACTGAAATAATTTAGGAATAATTTCCCAACTCTTATTCCCATTCCTCTATATTTTTAATTTTTCAGTCTTCTAACACCTCTTTCATTTTTCATGCACCCTCAAAAATAATGGTCAATAATTTTGACAATTGGTTCTTAAAGCAGTTTAAAGTGCCTATCATCAGGGCCAAAAGATTTGAGCAGACTCATCTTTTCCAAGTATGCTCCAGCTTATTCTTTCTCTGTTTGGCAGTAAGAATTTGTCATTGACATCAGCTGTGCCTGCGGTTGAGCATTTCAGGGAATGTTGATAGAAAGACAAGGCAACTTTCCCCTGTTGATAGACCATTGGCATCCCTGGCTTTCTTTTTTCCTTAAACGTACTTGTAGAATGATTTCTCAACACTCTTGCATGTCACTTCCTAATGCTATTTTCTTGAGCTATATCTGTTCTGGTGTTGTTCCTACCGATGTGAGTTACTTTTCTTGTCTTTCCAAATTACTATCTGACCTAGTTTCCATAGTCTCTATGATCCCTTTCATGGTTTAGGTTGATCTCTTAATATACTTCCTGCTCTTCCTCTGTAACTGGATAGTTTGCACTTATGCCCTTAATATTGTCTCTTTAAGAATCAGCTGACTCATTTTTTACTAAATTTGTTTCTAAGTGTCCTGAGTTTGTTAAAGTCTGCCTTTTTGAAATCTATTATTTTTATTCTGCTTTTCTTCTTCCTAAGGATTGTGAACTCTATCACTTCATTCCTACTAGCTAACATCATATCTAAAAGAGTTTCACCTTTGACTTTTTATTTTCCTTTTTCTGTGTAAAAAAATTGACATTCATACATTCCAGGAACTAATGACTGAAGAAAATGATTACTCAGACACAAACACAGGTTTTGTAAGAAACTGATAGGCTAAGCACAGTAATGTCTGAGGCTATTGCATGTTTTCTTGTCAGTAATTAAAAAAGCTACAGCTTGAAAAAAGAATTCCTACTTAATAATTTTGCTATGGATTGGACCTATTTTTTCTGAGTTTGAATTATCCAGGGCAAGCGTATATGCAGTTACTAAGACCTACATGTCATTCAGAATTGCTGAGAAATTACCAACCACTTCATAGTCTGTGTGTGGTCTGAAAGGAACTCTTTGCATATACTATGCAAGCCCACAGTCCTGGATGCCTACAAATACAGCTAGCAGCAAAGCTTTTTTTCATCATCATTCCTATGGGCATCGTGAAAGCATCAGAAACACATTTAAAGTAAGCACATAATGCTCTCAGATCAGAACAGTAACATTTTATTAACATGCTGCTCTGGTGTAAATTACTGCATATTTTGAAGAACAGTGGTGATTTAGGGCTCAAGTGTATAGTATTCTGAGGATCTCCTGAAACAACTTAGTCATAAACATACCGTCTATGTCAAATTGTAAATTTCATGAGCTGACTACAAGAACATTCCTGCAATAGTGCTCTACGTCATTGGTATCTAAATATGTCTACCTATGACATCAATGTTGCTTTCCATACTAGGATTTCTAAACATAAACAAAAGGCTCCTGACTCCACTCTTTCTCTGAAATCTCAAATGGTTATGGTTATGATCTCATTCCATTTAATGACCTTACACTAAGTCAGGCAGTAAAGAACATTAGACTTGTAAAAAACAGTCCAGCTGAAAATGAAAAAATCCATGATAAGTAAGTGGATTCTCTGAAATCAAATGCAAGTTTTATTTCAGTGATAAGCGCACACGCAAAAGAAAAATAATATACCAGCTGAAAACTTTTAGCTGGGGGAGGCGTGGCAGTCCAGTGACTTCCAGATGCCTCTACCAGCCTGAATTATTTTTTCATTGCTCTTGAGAAACAGACTCCGTGCAAGCAATTTCTTTTACATTCTTTGCATTAACCAATTAAGTTTGTAAAATTGAAAATAAATTATGCAGGTTTTATGAAATACAAATAAAATAATTTATTTCTCATCAAAATCCCCTCCAAGTATTCTAGGATGGCTTTGTTTCCTTTTATGACTGATATCTACTGCGTTTGTCAAGAGTGTGGGAGACTGGTTTCCATCTGAGGTTTGAACATACACATTCCCTCTAGGGAAGCCCCTCAACCATTAGACCATGGTGTACTTAAATATATGGGCTCGTGAAGATGGAGCAGATATCCTTTGGTTTTGCTTTCTTTTTCATAATCTCCTGTTAAATCCAGGCATCCTGCCTTTATGTGAATGCCATAGCCATCATCCCGGAGCCTCTTTAAATGTTTTAAACAAAAATATTTCCTGCCCTCAGGCAGGAAAGTTGAGAAGAACTCAAAGGCTCACTATGTGGTTCAATAGAAATGTGTGATGCAGTTGTTCAGGTACCTCTGGAAGAATGGAACCAAGATCTGCTAACTCTAAGGTAAGGGTGTTGAGCATGAAAGCAGCCCGAGCTTTGAACAAATCCTCACATCCTGCTATTAATTTTTGTCTATATGCATAAAGCACTCTTACTCAGTTCTCCATCTCTGAATTCCTTACACTTGGAGACCAGCACTGATATACTGATCCAATTAGGTAACCACATTAAATTTAGTGTCGTAAATAGGCTTAGCATGTTCCATTTGGAATTAAAGCACAGTTAATCTGTTAATTAATATTAATTATCGAAACACTCTTGAAGTTTAACAACTGCAGACAGATTTATTTTACACACTCCTTGGCTTTTAGCTGGATTGTGGTTTAGGTTTGTGTTTTATTTATTGTCTGACTTAGTTTTAGGTCAATAAGTTTGTTGGGATGCAGCTTGAACCATGCTGTGAGCTAGGAAATCCATTCATGTTCCTGATGCTGCCATGGGCTTTATATATAGCTTGTGACAAGTCACTGAACATCCACTTTTCTCTGAACCAAGTGGAAATAGGACTTTTTTATACTTCTGTTTCTTCTCCTGCAGCATATACATGAATATACTTTCCAACTCTGACAAAATAAATGAGTCTATATCTCATTTATTATTTCAGCTGAATATATACTGATGAGTTTTGAGCTGAGTAACGCCTATAGATCTTATTTCAACAGCTTTATTTTTCACATCAAATCCATCATTTACTAGATTTGAATATACCAGTGATGAAGAGTTGTTGTATGTCAGGTATAAGAGTCAAGAAATGTAGGCTTAATAATTAGTGCTTTATTTTCAACACAGAAATATTAAATTATTCAGTTATGGCTTTACCAGTGAACATACCATAACATGATGAAACACAGACACATTTTGTTACCTTTGATTTTGTGAACTTCTAGTACTTTAAGAACAGCAGTCTTGCCTAGTTGGAGCGACAGGTTGATACTGATTCATTCCCTACTGATATATTCTAATTAATTACTTCCTTTCAGCCTTTTTTTTTTGTGAAACGTATATGAACACATGATACAGGCGCCACATTTTGTTGCATTCTGTTGCATTTTTCACAAGTTTCTAAATTGTGTCTTGAGGTGGAACACTGACAATGTTTTATTAGTGATCCCTTTTATTTTGTCAATAATCACAGAATCATTACTCTTAAAAGCCAAGATCTGCTACTATTAACTGTAAAATCTGACAAACTGCACTACATACAATTTGAAAAGTGGAATAAAACTAGATGTATTAAATGTTTATGCTTCTGACCAGCTTTCTGATATATTTGGGCAAATGATGTCACCAGCATTTAGCCTATAAGTTATCTGGAAAGATGGCACAGGATATATTTGTTTATCATTCGAATGGGGGCTTCATTACCTTCAAATCAGGCTTCAAGACCACCTATTATTGCTATTGATCTTTAAACTCTACATACAGAAAACTGTGCGTTAACTACTGAAACGAAAATTCCAGAGTTTGAAAATACCATCTTTAAAGCATGCCATCAACGTACAAGCATCAAGAAAAGACCATTAAACACTACCAGCTAAAATTATCAGGGAAGATATTTTAAAGCAATCTTGGTAAACAAGATTGTTATATGTCAGTTGTAGCTAAGTATTTAAATTGTTTAGGTTCTTTTGAAAATTCTCCACCAGGAAAAGTTACAAAGGCATACTGAGGTGGAATTTCTAAACATTTCCTTGAACGTCTTTTATCCTACTATACCAACGTTATTTTTTTCTTATTTTTTTATGTCTTCTAGTGCCTGTGTGGTTCCAAACTCACTAACAGATTACATGCAAGCCCTGTGCATAAATGGTGAATAGATCATTCCACTCACTTCTCCCTTCTGTACTTTGAAGCTGTTTTCTAACCATTAGGAAAATTTCTTCTTTTCAGAAAACCTAGGAAAAAGAATACAGTAACCAGACATCCTCTTCAACAGGATAATAATAATAATAATAATAATAATAAAAAATCTTACTTTCAACCTCTTTTGATAAAAGATGTTTCATTTTAATTGCATGTTATAATCTTTTTTAAAGCTCTGTAAACTAAGACAGAGGTACATAGTGGGTCTGCCATAGAGACTGGTCCCCGAAGCCCCAGGATACATACTGTCGCCATGATTAAACTCTTTGACGTGTCTAATATACTCTACCATGGGTAAATAAGTTAACTAACCAGTAAGCAAAGACCAAATACTCACTCGGTTATACCAGAGAGAGTTTTACCGTAATTTATAGTGGGATAAGGACATCAGTCTAGATGAACATTAAAAGAGCCAATGTAAATTCAGTTGTATGGATCATTTTATCTACACATTTGACTGTCCTCTTATTCTAGGTTTTGTTCACAATGGCTAGTACAGTATAGCCCCAATCTACAACTGTGATTCCTTGGTGACACTACGTTGAAAATAGTTTGTAATAATAATCAATAACAATGATAATTTTTGTAAGAATTATCAACTCCTCTACCACAAATTATATTCAGTTTTGCAAAGACTGAAGATATTGGTATAAGCTGTGTGGGTAACTACTAATTTTAAAGAAGGTGAACTATGCAACTTTAGGGAAAAAAAAAAAAAGTCACGATGGATCCTTACCAGAGCACTCTGATACTAAAGTTTTGCTAAAGCATGAGGAAAGAGCAACATTTTTGTGTTATACCAAGTTTTAATGAGAATGAATTCCCAAAACATCTATCAGGAACTTCAGGGTTCTCTTAGCCCTCCATTCATCACACATGCTCTGGGAATATATAAACTATATTTTCCTGTTTGCATGACATCTACGTGCTCTGTCTAGCTGCATGAAAGTAAAATCACATTCTCCTGCAAGCTGGAGGAGTTGAAAGTGTTCAACAAAAGCAAAACAAGATAAGAATATGGCAAGATGAGAACTGAGTGGCCAAGCTGAATATGTATTACGATAAAGGTGAATTCCATATTCTCATCATTGTCAAAGCATATTTCTTGCATCTTGTCTCCAGAGAAATATGTGCCATTGGTGGAAAAACACTGCTTTCTATCTTCTGATTAATGTAATGTCATTCAGGAAGTACAGATACCACATTCATCTTCAAACAGAAGCACGGTTTATAATACTGAAGTAGAGGAGGCATGAGCAGGCTACACTTACACAAGGATGGGTAACAAAATTCTCACTTTTCAGGTTTTTTGTCTGCTTTTTTAAGATAGTGAAGTGATAATGAAAAGCTGTAAATAAATGTAAAGATTTAAACTTAATTATTTTTAAGATATTCAGACTTATTCAAAATGCTTCAGTCTCTTCAGGAAGCTTGAAACCTCTTGGGATGTCATCTTATGGCAGAATATGTAACATTTTTACAATTTTTTGTTTTGTTTTGTTTTTTTTTTTTTTCCCCAACTTAAAATACATAGAAATAACCCTTAGAATGTATACATTTCACTGGGTTTAGTTTTCTAAAAAGAAAAGGTCTGAGAATTTCTTACATAGTGTGTCCTACAGAAATATGTAAAATTATTCTGAAAACATTTACTTCATTTTTAAATTCTGTCATAAGTATTTTGTCAGTTATTCTACCTTCCCTCCTAGAATAATAAGAACACAATTCTGTTGTTCTGCTCTTTATGGATAAGAAAGGAGAAAGCACGGGTTGGTAAATTCCATTTCTTTCACTGTTTACCTCAGTCTCTGATACTGACTGTGCTTTATAGTGCGATGGGAAGATCACTCAAGTTAGTTGGCCCTTGCCATTAGCTTTCCTGCAAGTTGTATTTCTGAGTGACCCAAGCTTGTTCTAAGACACAGACTACTACAGAAATTATGAAATTTCATTTTCCTCACCTCTTTCAAGCACTCAGCAATCAATATGAAAGATGCTAAAGTCTCCACTATATGGCACTGAATTATGATATTGGCATGATTAAAAAACTGCTCAATTACCAGTTCTGATGAAAGGACAGAACCTCGACATTCACCTTCTCTCTGGCTCTCTATGCCTCCAACACCAAGATTCTCTCAATAATTCATTTTATATTCTTTTAGAGAATTAACATCCTCAAATACTTTCCTCATCTTCCCTTGCCAGTACTTGAAAAATGTTTAGCTTGTTGCTATGGAATATTGAAAAGAACAGAAATTAAAGCATTCCTGGGCCTGCAGCCATGCATGTTTGGGTGTTAGCATGCCTAGTTCAACCAGAAAAAAGTGATTCTACCACCACCTACCAGGCCTTTTGCAAGGCAAATGTGTAAAAGTAGACTGCATCATCATATTAACAGGAAAAAAAAAAAATAGTTGCCAATAAAAAAATTCAGGCATGGTTCTTGTAAAACCCAACAAATTCTGACTTTTTGAAATGTTTGGTTTTGGGCGAAAGCAGGACCACTCAGGACATGTTCTCTTAGAAACAGACAACAACATAGAAGAATCATATTTACTAGTGTAAAGCAAATACTGTTCAGTATTAAAACATTAGAGACACATGCCCACACACACAAAAATGTCATCATAAAGTTAGGATGGAAGGAACACAGTCCCCAAACCCAACAATAAAATTAGAACTTGAAATTTTGAGACATTGTGGTGCAAGACTCACAATAGCATTGACTGAAGCAGATGGAAAGTCTTCTATGACCTTAGTCTGTGCTGGGTGTTGGACAAAGACTGTCTTCTTTGAAGTATAACAGAAAAAGGGTTATATGCTTGAAAACACTTAAAGGGTATACACTGGACCAAAAAAAAAAAAAAAAAAAAATTGTACAGATCATAAGAAATACAGAGTAATGGGTGAAAAGAAGTCAAAAAAACCCCACATATATTTTCACTTGGAAAGCATTCAACAAAACATTCAGCTCAAACAGAGGTTATTTTAAAACACCTGTGGAAGTTTTGATCTTTAGGCTTGTTTTTCTTTTACATAGCTTTTCTGTCAATATGTAGGAACTAACTGAAAATTGAGTGAGACTAGTCTTTGACTCCAGTTAAGGTCAACTTTGGAAAAGTACCACAGGATAAAGCCCTGGAGGGAAGAGGGGCCCAAGAAAGATGGTTAATGTTCAAGGATCACCTCCTCCAAGCTCAGGAGCAATGCATGCTAGCTAAGAGGAAGTCAGGCAAAAACGCCAGGAGGCCTGCATGGATCAACAATATGCTTCTGGACAAACTCAAACACAAAAAGGAAGACTACAGAGGGTGGAAACAAGGACAGGTAGCCTGGGAGAAACACAGAGAAATTGTCCGAGCAGCCAAAGATCAAGTTAAGGAAGCTAAAGCCATGATACAGTTAAATCTGGCCAGGGACATCAAGGGTAAGAAGAATAGCTTCTACAGGTACGTCAGTGATAAAAAGAAGACTCGGGAAAATGTGGGCCCTCTCCAGAAGGAAATGGGAGACCTCGTTACTCAGGACATGGAGAAGGCTGAGGTAATCAACTTTTTAGCCTCAGTCTTCACCAGCAAGTGCTCTAGCCACATTATCCAAGTCACAGGAGGCAAAGGCAGGGAGGGAGAGAATGAGGAACCACCCACTCTAGGAGAAGGCCACATTCAAGACCATTTAAGGAACCTGAAGGTACACAAGTCCATGGAACCTGATAAGGCACATCCACAGCTCCTGAGGGAACTGGCAGATTAAGATGTTAACCCACTATCCATCATATTTGAGAAGTTGTGGCAGTCTGGTGAAGTTCCTGCTGACTGGAAAAGGGGAAACATTACCCCCATTTTCAAAAAGGGAAAAAATTAAGAGCCAGGAAACTACAGGCGAGTCAGTGTCACATCTGTGCCTGGCAAGATCATGGAGCAGATCCTTCTGGAAACTATAGTAAGGCACATTGAAAATAATGACATGATCGATGAGAGCCAACATGGCTTTACTAAGGGCAAATCATGTCTGACAAATCTGGTGGCCTTCTATGATGGCATTACAGCTTTGGTGGATAAGGAAAGAGCAACTGACATCATCTACCTGGACTTGTGCAAAGCATCTGACACTGTCCCACATGGCATCTTTGTCTCTGTATTGGAGAGGCATGGATTTGACAGATGGAGCATCTGGTGGATAAGGAATTGGCTGTATGGCCTCACTCAAAGACCTGCAGTCAATGGCTCGATGTTCAAGTGGATACCAGTGACGAGTGGCGTTCCTCAGGGATCAGTACTGGGACCAGTGCTGTTTAACATCTTTGTCAGTGACATGGACAGTGGGACTGAGTGCACTGTAGGCAAGTTTACCGACGACACCAAGCTGTGTTGTGTAGTCAACATGCTAGAGGGAAGGGATGCCATCCAGAGGGACCTGGAGAGGCTTGTGAAGTGGGCCCGTTCAAACCTCATGAAGTTCAACAAGGCCAAGTACAAGGTCCTGCACCTGGGTCAGGGCAATCCCAAGCACAAATACAGGTTGGGCTGAGAATGGATTGAGAGCAGCCGTGAGAAGGACTTGGGTGTGTTGGTGGATGAGAAGATCAACGTGACCCAGCAATGTGCACTTGCAGCCCAGGAAGCCAACCATATCCTGGGCTGTATCAACAGAAGCGTAGCCAGCAGGATGAGGGAGGTGATTCTGACAGGAAGACCTGGGTAGGCTGGAAGAGTGGGCTAACAAGAACCTTATGAAGTTCAAGAAAGACAAGGGTAAGGTCTTGCACCTATGCAAACATAATCCAGGAGTGCAGCACAGGCTGGGATCTACTCGGCTGGGAAGCTGCACTGTGGAAAGGGACCTGGGGATCCTGGAGGACAGCAAGCTCAATAGGAGTGAAGAGTGTGCTGCTGCGGCAAAGCAAGCCAACAGGATGCTGGGTTGCATCAACAAGGGCATCACCAGCAGATACAAAGAAGCCGTTATCCCACCCCACTCAGCGTTTGTCAGGCCACACCTGGAATATGGTGTTCAGTTTTGGTTCCCACTATACAAGAAAAGATGTGGACAGGCTGAGGAGGGTTCAGAGGAGGGACACAAAGATGATCCAAGGACTAGGAAGACTGGCACATGAGGAAAGGCTGAGAGAACTGGGTTTGTTCAGCCTTTGAGAAAAGAAGGCTTAAAGGAGACTATCACTGTGTTCCAGTGTTCAACGGGTGGCTACAAAGATGGAGACTCCCTTTTTGCAAGGGATCACATAGAAATGACGAGGGATAATGGGTAAAAGTTACTCCTGGGGAGATTCTGATTGGACACGAGGAAAATTTTTCACAATGAGGACAATCAGACATTGGAATAATCTCCCCAGGGAAGTGGTGGATTCCCCATCATTGGACACTTTTAAGACTCAGGAGGACAGAGTGCTGAACCATCTTTTCTATACCATGCTTTCGCCAAGAAAGGTTGGATCACATGATCCTTGAGGTTCCGTCCAACGTGGTATTCAATGACTCTATGATTCTAGTTTGTCAAGTCCAGATTCTCATAGACAGCTGTGTAACAGATTTAAAGTCCAGAAGGCTACATATTCAACAGGGTTAAAAATTCATCACTGGCTTCTACAACAGTAACGAATGCTTTGTGGTGACAAAGGTTTCATTACTATCCAGCTCTTGCTGGATACATGAGTTGCATCTAAAAACACACCTACACAGCAGCAAATTCTTACCTGTTTTGATCTTTGTGTCATTGCTTTAGAGTGAAAATGTCTCAGCATCCTTCTATAGTTAAGCCCAAACAATTCTAGTCCCACAGTTACATGTGTACAGCATCCACATGGTGGTGTGGCCTACCAGCACACCCCCTTCCTGGGGAAAAGTGTGGGTTCCCTGACTGCACACCCCTCCTGTGGGTGCTCCAGCTCTGTGCGTACTTCTGCTGCTTCCCACCACCTGCTAACGCACATGCTGGAGAGGGAGCACCCCCACAACTGCCCACACACACGCTGAGATGTGGGTCCTCGCTTGCTGCGCCCCACACTCACCGCCCTAGCTGGGTGCAGGGCGCTCCCGGCACCCCATGGGGAAGCTGCACCATCAGCCCCAAACAGAGATTGCGATGCCTGTGGGGTGGCTGCCAGCAGTGTCAAACCAGGGACTGACTTAATCTGTCACCCTCTTCGCTCTCCCCTCTCATTACAAATTATCCTGCTTCTTTTATACCGGTTTTCAAGCTGACTCCTTTTTTCCCAAAAGCTCTTTGGCAGTTCCCTGGATAGTGTTTTAGCTGGCTGACAACCCCTGAACCAGGGAAACCTCAGGGGAGCAGAGAGACCCACCGGGAGCTGGCAGCTCATGCGACAGCGGCTGACAAGACCTGGGCAGGGCCGGAAGCAATGGCAGCCAAGCTCCCCACCTCTGCCCCCCCGCCCCGTACAAAAAAAAACACAAACAGGGAGTGCTAGCGGCCGGGGCGGGCAAACAGGGCGCAGTATGGCAGTTTGCATGGTGGTTTGCGCAGCAAGGGTGCTGAAGCTCTGCTGGCTCGACCAGGGAACAACGGCATCCATCCGGCAGAAAGCCACGGTCTCTCTAAACTCTGCACCCGCTGCAAGTGATGCAGCTTTGGAGACAGAGCTCCGGTGGGAAGAGGCCGCCACCGAGGTGCCAGGCTGCAGGGTTGTGCCTTACCTGTGGGAGGTGTGCCCAGGTAGAGAAAGTCCTCCACTTAGTGACAGAGCTCTGGGAGGAGGTGAGTAGGTTGACGAATATCAGGGAGTCTGAGGCAGAGATTGACCACCGGAACTGTACCCAACCTTCCCCGGGACAGGCCCCACCAGCAGACAGGGTACATGGCACGGAGGATTCTCTATCCTGTTTAGTCTGCAGAAAAGGAGGCTGAGGAAACCTTATCGCTCTCTACAGCTACCTGAAAGGAGGTTGTAGAGAGGTGGGTATCTGTCTCTTTTCCCAAGTGGCAAGTGACAGGACAAGATGAAAAGGCCTCAAGTTGCACCTGGGGAGGCTTAGATTGGATGTTAGGAAAAATTTCTTCACTGAAAGGGCTATCGAGCATTGGAACAGGCTGCCCAGGGAAGTGGTTGAGGCACCATCCCTGGAGGTATTTAAAAGACGTGTAGCTTAGGGACATCCTTTAGCGGTGGTCTTGGCAGTGCGAGGTTAATGATTGGACTCAATGATCTCAAGGGTCTTTTCCAACCTAAATGATTCTGGTTGATTTATTTTTATCTTTTATCCAATGAGGAAAATTCAGCACAGATGGAACATATAAATGTATCTTAAAATATTGCCCTTTTCCACTGAATGCATTACCACAAAATTAAGATGGGTCTACTTTGCTTTCCCCATCTTAAAATACACACTTTATCAAGCTTAAAAATAAAACCTCTTTCACTTCACACTTAAACTGATTTGACTGAATATTCTTTTAATGGATAAGTGTAATTTCTCGACTGCATATTTTTACATGGATGGTGATTTCTCCCTTTTAAGAGGACAATGATATGTTGGAATATCTGCAGAATACTGAAAACTGGTGGCCTATAGCTAAGAAAAAAAAAAAAATTAAAAAAAAAAGAATTACACCACCACCTACTTTTTACCAAATTGAAATAGCAAGAACTCTGAAGAGCAAACAGAAGCATGATAGAGACAGCAATATCATAACCTTTCTTTAACTATTTATTCATGAAAGGCACTTCCCTGTCAAATTTATAATTCTGTGTTGATACTACTTTTGGAATTTGCATTAAATGACATTTTGATTATAGTATTCAAATGCATGTGCCCTTAAAACTTTGCCATTTATTTTGTATGCAAAAATCTTCCAGCTAAATGTCCCCATTTCCATTTTGCTCTGGATTCCACTGAGACTATACAGGAAAGAATAGCTAAGCTGCTCTTCACCCCAAAAAAATCTTGTCAGGTAAAAGAAAATCAAATTATCACTAGCATATTATGCACCAGCTGTTTGATTCTTAGCTCTGAATTACAGTGTTGAACAAATAAGCTGTTTTTCTTTTGATAAAATTAGATTTTTTTGGTTTTAAATCTATCTTTGTCCCTGATAATACAGGAAAACTCCTAGCTTGACATACTTAGACAAAGCAAGTGTGTGTGCTTATTAGGTAAATTCTCTGACCATGCCTTTGAGCCATAACCTTTTTGAAACCATTGGGAGTTTCGACCTAAACAATTAGACACATTCAGTGAGGGAAAGAAAATTATTAATGATATTAAAACAGCAACAGGGATATGACCTTAGGAAGTTCTTAAGTCAGAAAGTGCTTGCATCTGCACAACTGGGACCTGGGAAACTATTACTATGCAATTGCCCTGTCTCCTCTTTCCTTAGGCATCTACCACTGACCACTGCCAGTGACAAAAAAGTTAGAATGATCATCCATCTATCTGAGCAGAATGAAGTACGTGTTTATATTAAGCCTTTCTATATATTATTTTTTTCTTTAAGCCAGATGGAGCACAGTTTGCTTCCACTAAAATTGCTCCTTGCAACTAGAAAACAAGATCAGATCATAATATCTGAGTTTACATTTTGTAGAATGTTTTGCATCTGCAATAAACTGGCATCTACCAGTTTGCATTCTTCAGTCAGCCATGCATTTTCATAAAGTTCACTACAGCAAACAAAAGCAAAATGCAAAACAGAACAATGTTTGCCAAAGTCATGGTGAGCCCAAGGGGCACAGATGATGAAAATTAAGATTTAAAAGCATATCCAAGATGTCTATTAATTTTTAACGTATATTTTTCCCCACTTGAATATAAAAGCAGTGCTTCAAAAGCACACAGTGAATATTGTATTTAAAAATAAAAACAAATTGCTTGGCAATGAAGTGTTACCTTGAGCACAGAATATTAAAGGGTTAGCTACTGTAAAGTTTTGAGAGTTTTCCAGTTGCTGGAACCCAAAACATCACAGAATGTAAACATACATTAGAAAAATGAGCAAATCTATTATCTTAATTACCTGCCTAAACTCTTGGCTAGATGCAGGTTAGACTGTCCATTGTCTTTCAAAATGAAGTTCAACACATGGTTAGGACATGATCCTCTAACAAGCTGTGCCGAAGCACACCTCTGTGCCTTCTCATAGCTAAGAAAGGGAGACATGGGTTTACCTGGGGTGTACCACACAGTTAGTGGTACAAAATAGAGAAACAATCCTGAAAAAAAGGTACTACTACCATTACTACAGCAGTACGATTTTCTGCATTTTATCAGACTGTCTGATAAGACCAGTAATATTTGTGCACTTACTTTGACAGGATAATAATAAAAAAAAAAACCACAACTGGGGATGAGTGTTAACTCTAATGTCAATGAAGTAAAATTACCAGGTTTTTGTTTTGTTTTGTCTTTTAATTTTACAGGGAAGAAATAGTTGAACACTGTATTCCGTACAACCTCAGAAATGCTCAGATGAAGTAATTAAGTTTTTTTGAACAATAACTTTGGAAAACTTTAAGATAAGCCTTTTAGTATTAACTGCAGTTGTTCAAGGTTTTATCACACCTTTTATTGCCATTATGTTAAGTAGACCTAATTTGGAGTGTTTTATTTGCTTAAAAGAAAAGAAAACATGGAGAGTCCTGATTGACATGATAATAGGTTTGCTACTAAAATGTGCACTGTAAATCAACCAAATTACTTCAGAGCTGAATATTTCTGCAGGAAGATGAAAGCTAAGCACATTTAACTTAAAGATGTCATTTTTCAAAGCTCTAATTAAGGCTTAAAATATTTTTTTCAAGAATTCTACATTAATTTGCTAAAGAACTTCCTGTTATAAATTTGTTGCACTAGAAAGAAGCTGTAGAATTCAAAACAGAATTATTATGCAATTTTTGTATAGGCATCGACATTTATCGACATTGCCCTCTAAGAACATTAGCTCAGTTATGTCTGTTTACAAAGTCATAACCATCAAAAGCACTGAAGAAAACCAAGGTGGTTAAGTCATAAGCCGTTGGGTAGAAAGAGGCCATTGTGTGTCCTAAGGGATGTGGGCCAGTACATTTGATTTTCCACCACTAGTAAAAAGTTATGGGCTTTCTATTAACCTGGCAGTTCAGTGTCTCAGGACTTGTCAAGGCTGTGCCTTTCCACAGCACCCCATTCGGGCAGCCTCAGTAAGCACAGATGTCTTCCCCAAGCACCACTGGCTGCCTGATAAGATTTTTTAACACTCTCCCACACAACAACTTTCTCCTCCTTTACATTCGCACATAAAGTCCTTCTACAAAAAAACTATGCCACAAAAGGATATACCACCTCCTCCTTTGTAACACTTTCATTGCCAGTCAGGGACAGGCTCCAAATTACTTCCCCACCCTAGGACTAGACAACTTATAATGTATCTTGTCAAACACTTAAAAATTCATACCACCAGAAGGTTGTCAACACCTACTAAAATTAATACATGGGGAATAGTGCATAGAAAAACAGTGTTAGTCAGACCAGTCTTAGATTAAGGAACCATGGAATCACAGAATGGTCACAGTTGGAAGGGACCTTAAAGATCATCTAGTTCCAACCCCCCTGCCCTGGGCAGGGACTCCTCCCACTAGACCAGGTTGCTCAGAGCCCCATCCAGCCTGGCCTTGAACACTTCCAGGGATGGGGGCATCCACCACCTCTCTGGCCAACCTGTTCCACTGTCTCACCACCCTCATGGTGAAGAACTTCTTGAGGGAGGTCCTTCTTGAAGGACCTCAGCCCTGAAAATGGGCGAACATTAACTTATTGCCAAATAAAGTTCAGCTGGATAGCGAGAAAAAAAGGCAAGAGCTAAAACATCTCCCCACCCTCCTCTTCTTCCTGAGCTGAGCTTCACTCCTTCACCCCCGACTCCTCCACCTCCTGCCCTCTGAGCAGCGCAGGGGGATGGGGAATGTGGGTCTGCGGTCGGTCCACGGCAGCTCCTCTCTGCCGCTCTCCTGCCTCCTCACACGTTTCCCCGCTCCAGGCCGGGCCCTTCCCAGGGGCTGCAGGGAAACCCCTGCCCCAGCGGGGTCTCTGCCGGGGCCGCAGGGGCATCTCTGCGGGGGCGCCCGGAGCCCCTCCTCCCGCTCTCCCCTCGGGGCTCGCAGGGCTGTTTCTCACCCGGTTTCCCTCAGCCCTGGCTGCCGGGCAGCGTTTGGCCCTTTCTGACACGGGCTTTCCCCGCGGCGCCCGCCCGTGGCTGAGGGGCTCAGCTGTGCCCTGCGCTGGGGCCGTTGGAGCCGGCTGGAACCGGCTGTGTCCGGCACGGGGCAGCCCCGGCCCGGCGCCTCAGGGGCCGCCCGGCAGCGCCCACCGCCGGCACCGGGGCAGCCGGTGCAGTTGCAGTCCTTATGTACTGGGGTACAGTGGAGGCGAGTAGATCCTGGCGAAGGCAGTAATCAGCAGAAAGAGAGATAAGGCTGTATAATATTTTGTAGCCAGCAGTTTGCTACCTGTTAAGTCACTTCAGCGAGAGACATTTAGGTTAATAACTGTTGATGAATCCTCTGATTTCTTCTCAGGAAGTTCAGCACACCCAGTCTGTAGGACCGCGATAATCTGTGAGATCTAATGCAATTAACGTTGCACCTAGAGTAGAAGAAATATGTAGTAGTAACTGCCAGTAATAATATAACCACATTTATTAGTAAGCAATTGAAAATGAAAAGATTTAATTTAATCTTCTCACAGAATCATGACTAAACAAGTCTAATTCATCATGTATTACCAGAGAATACACCTATTAATAATAATTAAACTATATAATGGACTTGAAGCAGTATTTTAAATATGAGCATTCATACTTTGAGTGCTCGGATACGATAAGCTTAGTACAAATGAGTCCTATACATATAAAAATGTTATAAGAAGTGATGGTATTGAACTTTTTTTTTTTTTTTTCCAAATTTAAGAGCCAAAATAGAAAACCAGCTTTCCTCTTACATATATAATTAGAGTACCCAGTGTAGGCACACTGGAATTTATTCTGATGACTGACAACCATGAAATTTTAAGTGACACTCTGAGAACTCTGTCATTTATTTTCCTGCCGTCCAGCCGCATTTAACTAACTGTCCTTCAATTTCTTGATATGGATACATTCAGACATTAGCCAATGTATCATTCTTGACATCTATTCACCTTCAGCAGTGCATTAAAAAAAGACAATAAATTTAAAGCAAAGTCAAGGGGCAGTCTTATCTGATGCAAAATCAAATACTCTAGTGCCAACAGCGTGAAGTACATGTAAGGGTGAAAGTTACACAATGCTTCTAAGTATTTACTTCCTTAAGTTGTAATGTTAGGTTATACCAAGGTTTATCCTTATTTTAAGGACAGTGCTGCAGTAGAGTGAGTCCATACATCATTACACACTCCAAAGCTTCTGAAAGCATATCCAGTATTCCTTTGGAGTAGACTCTACTCTTAGTTCAGCCAGCAAAACTGTCTTTATTGTCACCACCCGCTTTAAATATGATTAGCTTCACAGTCTGGTACTAAGTGCTCAAATTTCCTCCTTTTTATAAGTTTTTATGCTTATCCTACTTTAAAATACTAAGCGCATTATACATTCTCAAAAGCTGAGGTGAGAATATTTGTTGAGAATATTAAGCATGCACGTACAAGGTTGATAAGTCATAGAAATAAAATCTTTGTATGGAAATGTTTGCTTTATGCAAGTATTATGCTTTATCAGATATATGCCATAAAATAGCACTTCAGAAAGCAAAAGTCAATTACAAACAAAAAGCAGATAAATTTAACAGAGACATCTGTAGCAAGGCTTGTATTATTCTTAAGAATTGTACAAAAATTAAACCTGAGCTGCTACTGGGGCCCTTTGAAACCATCCTGACCTCTATTCCCTTTGGTCTTCCAGTCCCAGGTGTTGTGTTTTCCTTTGTTTTGGCAAATCACTTCTCTTCCTTCCTATGTAATAAGTGACAGTCATGGATTCTCCTTTGGTTAATCTCTCTGTGCCATCAAGGTTCTTTTTCTCGTCTTTGGAGCCTGCTGACTGCCTCCCACACTGGGAGATAGCCAGGCTGTCTGTTTCTGTCAAAACCTGGAGGCAGAGTTTAGTACCTCAGATCATTAGTGAATCATGAAAATATGCCCTCATTTTCCATATTTTTTTTACACACAAATTAGCCGGATAAAATCACAGAGTCAATGATGATGTTGCTTTACTATGGTTTTGCGGAAAATTACAAACATTCTCAAAGCAATTGTCCCAAAAAGGATTCTTGCACAGAATGAGGGACAACAAAATATTCAGTAATATATCAGAGATTTTCCTGGTGTAAAATGGCAGACAGTGTTGCCTAAACCCCTAACTAATGTAGCCAAAGTTTCACACAACAGTATCCCCTATCACAAACTCATTTTGGTTCAGTTCCCATTCTCCCAATCTCTAGTCTGTTTTACCATTACAGACACTTGCAATCAGGCTCATTTGGGTAAAGAAGTTTGTTAGAATAATCAATGGGTAACATTTTTTTTTCCTATATTTCCATCCATAAGTATCATCTATGTTCAACACAGATAAGCATATTATCAGAAGATCCTCTTATTCCTAAAAGATTTTTTTAAGATGAAAATGTACAACCTTTAATGTATTATAATAATTTTACAACACACACAATCATTTTACCCACACACAGAAAAAAAAAAAATCAGGTCTAGTGTAAATGAAGCAGCCATATACCACTTCAATATATTGGCTTAGATGAGATTTGAAACTAATCTAAAATTGAATGATTTCCTCAGAAACATGTGAATATCTGCATGTTAAGCCCTAACACTGGCAAAAAATAAAACAAACCTTAAGACAGTATGAAAATCAATCTGAGATTACGGTAGGATTTTCTAAATATTTCTTTATCTCTGTTTTCATAAAATAATAATTTCCAAGAACCTATAAAATCAATACTTCAGTGTTTTCTGTTGAGTGCACACTTAAAGGAAAATGAATTGCTTAGCGAAGAATAATTTTATATTTCAAATGTATCACTAATAGTTGAGGCTATGTAGAAAAACATTCAAGTCATAAATCAAAGCACTGTCAAGGAAAAGGTAAGGGTAAAGAGTAGGACAGGCAGTTTATTAACCCTAAGATTCCCTTGCTTATAGGTTATTTCACACATGCTGGTTTGACTTTTCACCTGCCCTGAGCTTTTGTGCAAAGGGAGACATGGGTACTGTTAGAGAAAATTACAGTTCTGTATTCAATCATCTTTAAACTTAAGACTGGTATCTGGACAGATATTGAAAACTTTTTGTATCGTCTGCTGTACATAGCAAGCAGTGCAGCACCAAATGAACAACAGTTAGTATGTGCAAAGAGAAACAAGCCAGATTATTCATGGTACAGAAATTATGATAAGAATGTGTTTTGGAGAGATTATCTTGTATAATGAAGCCAATTTTCTCAGTTTTATACCTCCCAGTCTGACTCAGCTCTCAGTACAGGTGGCTCACTGATGACAAGTTGACAGACAGCTTCTCACAACAAAAAAAGAAGAAACAACATTCCTGACATAAAGTACACCCCTGGTGCACTTCATGGGTTTGTTTTGTATTTGAAAAAAGAACAGTCCTAGATGTGTGTGGGGGGGGAAAGTACATCTAAGATGGTTTTGCAATCCTAACGTTAGGGGTGAGGCTAATCAAAACTTAACAAGGTGGTGTGCCATGCCAAAACTGACAAGCCATTTACCATATTGTCTTACTAACTAGTACAAATTTTATCTAGTGGTAGTTCAGATTAAGTATTTAGCGTAACTGGTGGTATGGGGCACATTAATCAAATGAGAAGCAGTTAGATGTTCTTTGCTTTGTAAATTATAATAAATAAATGGCATTCCTACTTGTTATTTATCTACCTTCAAACTTTAATGAATATTTCTAGTGCTAATTGCTGATTTTCTATATTTAGAGGGAACAGGCACATATGGAGATAATAGCACAATGTGATATTTATGAGGTGCCAGTTCCCTTATAAATATAGAAATTGAGTAATTAGCACTAGAAATATTCATTGAAATTTCAATGCACACTTTGGGATTTGAAATTAAATTGAGCTAAAGTTGATGATCCTTGTCATAAATTAATATTTGGGGATTTGGAATTTAACTCGCTAGGGGTATGCCTTCAACTACTGAGTAATTTATGTAAAAGTAACATTGGACATAGCAAGCACATATGCATCAAAGGTCAATTACAGCTCTTTGACAGTGTAGGATTGTTGTTATCACAGTTTTTAACACATTTGTTATTTCCCATTATATCAGACTATTTCACTCTGTCTCCAGTAGATGATAGGTGATTTGAAACAGTGGTGGGATTTAGGTCAGGTCAGTACCTACAGAGGTACAAATCTATGATAACATAGTTATAAATTATACTATATAAAGTAAATGCTTCATTGACATAGACTGATTTTGAGCTATTCTTTAAAACCACTAATAATCTTTTAAATAATAATAATACCAAAATAAAGTTACTTAAGAAGATTTAAAGTTGGT
The DNA here is from genome assembly GCA_008658365.1 of Alca torda. Classification (NCBI taxonomy): domain Eukaryota; kingdom Metazoa; phylum Chordata; class Aves; order Charadriiformes; family Alcidae; genus Alca; species Alca torda. The sequence goes on along the minus strand of CM018077.1, from coordinate 78,146,974 downwards.
TTTGGTAACTTGTGCCTTCTGAAAGCATCACATCCAACAAAGCCTAAACTTTTAAAAATTCAATAATAAGAAGCTACTTCAGACTCAAATGGTTGAAAATGAGGAAACACAAAATGCCTGTACAATATTGATTGATTTTGGCACAAAACACAGACAATGGCAAGCCCTTTAGATGCTTCTTTTCCATGTTGACATACCAAAGCAGATCCAGTGAAGGACCATGAAGATGTTAAAAGGATCTGAGCACCTGATACATGAGGAAAGGCTAAGAGAGCTGGGACTGTTTAGCCTCAAGAAGAAAAGGTTTGAGGACATCTCATTAATGCATTTATATCAGCTGGGGGGGGGGGGGCGGGCAAAGAAAACAGAGACGGACTCTTCTCAGTGATGCCTAGTGAAAGACCAAGAGGCAATGGGCACAAACTGAAATACAGAAAATTCGCTCTGTAAAACAAGAAAACATTTTTACTATGAGAGTGGTCAAACACGGGAACAGGTTGTCCAGAGAGGTTTGGAGACTCCATCCTTGGAGATGCTAAAAACACGACAGAGCATGGTCCTGAGCAAAGTACTCCCTCGTTAGCCCTACGTTGAGCAGGTTGGTTGGACTGGATGATCTCCAGAGGTGTCTTCCAAACTCGGCAACCATTCTGTGACTCTGTGAAATCGCTAGGGAAGAATTTGTAGTAAGCTTTCCAGTTTACGTAAGATGCCTCTGTGAAATGTGAAGTTCCTGTAGGTAGGAGAATGCAAAGAAGAAACATTTTCAGCTACCACAAGCATGGCTTTCTATAGGAGGTGGATGTCTTTCAGATATTTTAAGATTAATGTATCACATACCCATGAGAGCAAATTACTTGGCCAGATTTCTTATTTTTGTGCTCCAGGTGCTAGCATAGCTTCTCTAAATGGCTATGACTGTTTCTATTTTTTTTTTTTTATAACATCCATTATTCCAATGCAGTTACCTGCTTTTATCTATTGAAGTCATTTATTTTAAAGGCCAAGATACAAGACTGGTTGGAGTGTGTGACTGTATTATGAAAAATAATTACAACAATCAATGTAAGAATATACTGATTTTTTTAAATGTGAAAATATTTACTTTGCAAAGAAATTAAGAACATAAATTAATCACTTCTTGAGTTGCTTCCTTAACTATGCAGAAGTGCAATAAATCATAATGTGATTATTTATGCTAAGTAGTTTGGTTTTTATAAGAAGCTCATTAAGTGACTCCTTATCTAAGTTAAATGTTTGGGAGCTTTACTTTCATTAAATGTTATCTACATTCACATGGACGAATTCATACATAAATTCCTATTAATCAGTTTAAAATAGATTTTAATAAAACACTAAACAATCTGAATGAGTAAATGCTTTTAATATATACAGTAGACTTTTAACTGATTAATATTGCTGTCCCTAAATGATAACGGATTAATAAGCTTTAAAACTAAATGCATCTGACTACTGAATAAGTAAAACGAAATGAATGGAAGCTTTGAAGGCTCCTTGTCATTAAAACTGGACCTGCACATTAAGGTGATTTTCTAATTAAAGTGAAATGAACAGACTAATTCAAGCGTGATACTTCAGGATCTAAGTAGTGGACTCAAATAATTATGTGATTCTGTAGGAGAATCATATCCTTCTAACATAATTTGGAAGACTTTGTCACCAGAAAAGCATGTCATACCTTAATTGCAGAGATTTTGACTGAAATGTAAAGCAGCAGCATATGTTCTCACAATGAAGATCTCAAAACCTGACACATTTATATGCCTTCCATTTCATGGTTAGCTTCCATGTTTACAACCCTTCCATATTAATTGAGCATGCGGCAACAGTATTCAAAAGCAGATGTGAAGTTCTCCAGTGAATTAATACTATGGTATTATGTGCTACTTCCTGATTTCACAGTTATGTGAAAAGAGCTCATCTGTATGTAATTCAAAGTGAACACAGGAATACATCACACCATTTAAAACTGCAATGAAATTCCTCATCTACAAACTCTGACGAAGGCTAATGCAATTAGAAGAGTTCACTTAATTCTATAACCACTTCTGCTGTAGTATGCTGTTAAACAGATAAATAGCTCCCACAGACACTTGCTAGGTTTCTAAAGAAGTAGAAAATTATTTTACATTTCTCCTATGCTTTTAGCAGACAATGATGGAAAAAAAAGCATAAAGAGCCCAAGGAGATCTTGTGCAAAATAGATACCTTTACAAAACATTGTTTTCCAAACAATGGAAAAAGTAGCAAGTGCCAGAACTATATTGTCACAGATAATCCTTTAATTCCTCATATTTGTGTATATGCAATAGAGACTCCCAGATCAGCTTCTGAATTCAATCTGGCTGTTGCTTCCCCTCTATAAAGTAAAAACAAATTAATCCATCCAAAGCATTTGAAATTCAACTATTAAAGACATCAGAAAACCGCAGGAGGAAATTAATACTTCATTACTGAGAACTGAGTTTGAACAATGTGGGCTAATGCAGGAGTAAAACCTAAGCAAGGAGAAAACAGAGTAGGTGCTGCTTCTAGGTATCCTGTCCATCCTGCAAAGTCAGTCAGGAGCAATATAAACTTAATTTGACGTTACGTTTGTGTTTCACGTGCAAGTTTTAATCAGATTATTAATATGGACAAAATACTTTCCAATTTAGATCCCTGACTTTTAAACAATATTATTTTAAGCAAAGGTCATCAGGGAGAAAGCCACGCTGCCTCTGCCCTAATTCCTGTAACAACACCTTGTCACCTTCACTTCTCTCATGCGATTAAGCAGCCATCACCGGCCACCAGCCTGTCTCCTATAAATCCTGCTCTCATGCAAGCGTCTGGCCAATGCAGATTGAAACCTCAAAATATTTGATTATCAGCTTTAACTGCTTGTGTGCAGCAGGTTTTCACAGGCTTACATATTAAATAAATTCTATTGTCTTTTCATTCAGAAAAGAAGGAAAAAAGAAAAAAGTCAAAGTTAATACCAAGACGATTACATTTTATGTCCTTCATTCTAGGTGTAAAAAAAATTTTTATAAGATATGTGCAAGATTATTTTCTGGGCAGAGCCTCTCCTATTCATTTTTCTCTTTATGAGAAATCAAAAGTCACCCTGGCGAGGCTACCTTATCAAAACAGCTCCATGCCAAACAGTTAAATATGGCAAACATAGACAAGAAAAATAAGATTCACAGTGCTATTTTGGGCAATTTTAGACATTATTGACAGCTATTCCTTAAAAAGCATATTTACATAATAAACACAGAACTGTGGCATATAATAATTTCTGTCAACACGCTGTACTTTTTTTAGATAAAAGTGCCAGTCTCAAAGTCCCTCGTAAAACCAAACTGAGTGTAAAGACAAAATGAACTCTAAGGATTTGTCGTGTCCCTGAGAGCACCACCAGCCCTGACTGTCTTTGTGCAGACCTCCAAGGCTCACCCCCGCTCACCCATGGCCCAGGACGCCATGTCAGCCCGCTGGGCTGCCAGTCCCTGCCCCGGCGATGCCACAGCAGGGCCCGTCTCCAGCTCCCCACAGCCCTGCCCTGTCCAGCCATGGGCCGCACACAGCCAGGCCCACCCACAGGTCCACATCCCAGTCTGGCCTCAGCCTATTCCCATTTCCAAGGAGGTGCCCGATGCCCAGGGCTGGGGCTGCCCCGGTGCTCCCAGCTGCCCTGCTCCTGGCCAGGGCTGTGGGATGGGCCATGACTGCCAGCCCCTGCCATCACCCACCTGGTGGAGCCCCTAACACTCACTGGCCCCCTGGTGCCCTGACAAGGTTTTAGTGCTGGCCACATGCAAATTCATTCACCATCATTTCCATGTCACTATTAATTAAACATACACAGTTTTCATTATATTATCAGCACTCCTGAAGCCACATCTGGAGTCCTGTGTCCAGGTCTGGGCTCCCCAGTTCTAGAGAGACATGGACATATTGGAGAGAATCTAGTGAAAAGCCACAAAAATTATGAAGGAACTGGCACCTCTCTCCTATGAGGAAAGGCTGAGAGAGCTGGGGCTGCTCAGCTTGAAGAAGAAAAGGCTCAGAGAGGATCTTCTCAATGCGTACAAATACCTGAAGGGAGATTGCAAAGGCAACAGAGCCAGGGTCTTCTTAGTGGTGCTCAGTGACAGGATCAGAGGCAGTGGGCACAAACTGAAACACGGCAAGTTCCTCTTGAACATCAGCAAATTATTTCCTACTGAGAGGGAGAGTGAGCACTAGCACAGGCTGCCTAGAGAGGCTGTGGAGTGTTCCTCCCTGTAGATATTCAAAAGTCGTCTGGACATGGTCCTGGGCAGCCAGCTTTAGGTGGCCCTGCTTGAGCAAGGGGGTTGGACAAGATGACCTCCAGAGGTCCTTTCCAACCTCTGCCATGCTGTGATTCTGTGACACAAAAGAATTATGCTACCAAAACTGATCTTAGTGTAATGCCCAAAATAGGACATATTTCTCCAGCAGGCTCTATGCTGGAGAAAGCTCAGAAAAAAAGGAAATTCTTCCATCCCCTCTGTTGACAAAGAAGAGTTAAAGCTCCTTGTATTGATTGTCAGGACCATATAACAAGTCCACATAGTCTTAAGTTTTGTCTGTCAAATAGTCAGACTTCCAGCATGCTCTATGACAAGCCTTATTCACTGAAAAAAGAAAAAAAAGGGACCATGATTCCAATCCATATACAGGCTGAGTCCATCAAGGAGTGCAGGAAATCTCTGCCACCATGCACATCTCCAGTTCTGGTCACTACCAAAAAGTATTTCAACATCTAATTAAATTGTTGTGTATATCTTTCCTGGTGAACGGAGAAACATATGAAAAAATAATTAGGTCATACTGCCTAGATGTACAAGGCAAGCTGAGAAATTTAACTAGTGAAAACTCTCTAATAGGTATCATGAGATACCTGCACAACGCTGGTCAGACCTTCCTGACGGCCTGGAGCAGCTGGAGCTCAGGAGAATTCCTCTCCTATTAAAAAAAATCCACATTGCTTCCACTTACCTGTTCTTGAAACAGAAGTTACCGAAAATGTAAAATATGCATCCAGCCATCAAACCTAATTCAAGGTCATAAAATCTATTCCACTCACCAGAAAACAAAGGGCAGCAGCTCCTGACATGTTTTGCACAAGGAGGCAGCTTTAATCTTCATGCTTAACAAATTAAAAGCAGTCAGTATATAGGAAGGCTTAATGTAACTCTCAATTTCTTGTTTGAGCTAAGAGAAAAACAAATCAGCGCTACACACAAGACTGCCTTTAGTAGAAATTGATTCTCACCTAAAGGACTAAGGCTTGCTAAGAGACTCTCAGAGGGATTCACCTAACCTCAATCAAGACAAAATTAATGAAGAAGTAGACATCTCCTGGCATATCTTGGCATATCACCTCAACAGGAATCGCTCTGTCTCAACATTTTCACTGAAATTAATTTAATTAACTCATCCATTAATAATGAATGATCTACAAGCTTGAAAATAACCATAGATAATTGGTTTTGACTAGAATTTTCCAGTAAGCTGCCACTGAAATGGATATTTTCACTCCAGGGCAGCTTTATGATATTAAAACAATATTAGCTGGGGCATACATAGTCTGCTTGAGTTCATAAACATCTTAGGTATTAAAAACAAAGTAGAAAAAATATCTGTTTGTTCTTCCAGGCATGAAAATAGGAGCTGATATTATAGTGCATCTATCGGGTCATTAAATCATAACTTTCAATTTACCTTGTCACAGGCTGTTCTTTCTTCTAGTCTGAGGGATTATGAAACTGTGTTAGATCTACAAATTATCAGAAACTAAGCAGCTCTCATGATAACCATATCAAAAACTCAAATCTCTTGCTTGACCTAAGCTTAATCCCAGTAGCCCTGAAAGATGTTAATGGAAATAAATATTTTAAAGATCGCTTATGAGTAAATCTGAAAGGAAGGCTAACAATCAAATTCATACCACTCTTGAACTGAAAGCTGTAATATTTATGACTGATTTTTCATAAGAGATATGTCAACAACCTCATTCTGCATCAAAACAACAATTTTAATAACACTTTAATTGTGAAAAGAAATATTTTAATTACTAATTTACTGCTAATTCATCTCCCTCTAAGCCTCACATTACTGGTGTCCAGACAATTTACTCTTCATTGTTAAGGCCTGTTCTGAGTATTGCCAGGCATTGATTTAATTTTTCCTCTTTCAGGAATTCTCTGGGAAATTGACTCAGTAATTAAGACTGTCTTTGCATCTGACTGCCATTAATTGTTGTGACTGATTGTGATCAGCCTGTATCACATTTGGGAACTTCATTTTGTTCTAAACCAGCCATTTTGAACGTCATGCTGAAAACATATTTAAATGTAAACAATACAGATTTATGTTGCATGCTTATTGTTGATAACCCCTTCTACAGCATTCACTGGCAAAATGCCTCAGCAGTTTTTCTTGATTACAAACCCAGTCACAGGTCATGGTGGACATTTTGCCTTCTTCAAAGCCCAAAAAAATAACAGGGAGAGACTCAAATCATCCAGGGTAGGGAGAAAATTAGGGCACAGCTCTTGAAAGGAAAGACAGTTGCCATCATATAGAAGCAGCACGTTGCTGTTTTATTCACACGAATTGCATATCAGGAATTTATCCAAAGAAGCCAAGTTCTCCAAAGAAATACTTTCAAAGGTTTCTGAAAATATTAATTATATAATACAGTAAATGACCACACAATATAAACACAAAATAAAATATAATATTACTGATTTAACAGAAAGAAAGGATTCTTAATGCCAAGTTCTGAAAACCACAAATTGATGATTTCTTTCTTAGCACGCAAGAACATTAAGGGTATCATCACTCTTTCGGGTGGAAACTTTGGAGTGAGTATGAGGAACATTATCTCAGTCATTCTTTTATTTCCATATCAGTAAAATAAGACTGCTTTAATATTAAATGGAAAATTCATAGCTCTAACTTGTTGCATGTCTTTGGGAAGATTAGATCCCATTTTTAGTTTAATTTTGCAACCAGGATGTTTTCTATAGTAGTCTTGATTTTTTGTCTGTGATTAGTTCAAGCTATTTCAGTCAAAAGGACACTCCTTTTACAGTTTCTTAGTTACAGCTTTCTTTCATACTTCTTTCCTGAATATCTTTTTGGGCCCCCTTTCAAGTAAAAGTTTTCATTCATCATCTCCAAAGCACAAAATATATGCTCCTACAAAGCATACAAAACCAAGTAAAAAGTCTACAACAGTCTTTTAGTTGTTTGTCTCCTTATCTGTTTTTTTTTGGATTAGAAATCATCTTTTAGGCCTGTGTTTTTACAGTGCCCTGTGCAATAGAGCTTTGGTTTACAGTTGGGGTTGGTGTGTGGTGCAGCAGAAGTCTGTCATACAGGGAAGTCAATATGAGACTTCTGTCTGAAATGAAGTGCTGAGAAGATTGAACAGGAAGGGCCAGACAGTTGTCTAACTCTCAATAGATTAAAGTGAAATGCGTAAGCGATGAAAAATTTATTTTGCTAAGTTTTTGTTCCTTGCTTTCTTGCCATGTTACCTCAGGATTAAAGGAGAAGTTTGGAGTACCCAAAAGTTGTTGGTGGGATGGTGGGGAAAGCGGTGATAAGTTAATTGAGAGAGAAGGCAAAGTCAGAGGCTTTTGTGTTCTGGGAGGTTAGAGTGATTGACGAGAGCCTCATCCCAAGAAAGGCATTGCTTTACACTGCATCTGACAGTATAACCTAAGTCCCAGAAAGAGACAGAATGATTAGTAGCCATTCTGAAGTAGCGAACTAAGAAACACTTGAAATTGCAATGCTTTTTTAAGGTGGAGGAAGATGAGGAATACTTGAACAAAATTGGTCAGACACACAGCTTAAGCTCAACTAGGTTTTCAGACAGAAATAAAAGGAACACAAATTTCTTTTAAAAATTAGTCAATATTGGCCTGAGATCTGATATAGATGTTCCCACTGTTCTTGAACCAAACAGAAAAATGCCAGCCTGTCCACTACTGCTCATTAGCATTCTCTGTGAGGCATAAAGCTCGTTCAATGCTTTGCATGTTAGTTCACTTTTTGGGAAAACTAGAAGAGTGCACGCAGAAATACACCAACATGAGCCCCTGTGCAGCCCAGAACAGGTCTAATGGAAATAAATATGTTAATACAGACAGCAGTAGGCATTAATACCATCACTGTCATGGCTCACTTGTTGTTTGGTAAACTAATTTGGTACAAAATTTAAAAAAAGGTAACAACAAAATCAGTATAAATCACATTTAGATCACCTGCTTTTTGATTCCTTTTTTTGCTTGTTTCTTGCAAACTATAGCAGTAGTAGAGTTGTCATTAATTAAAAATACCAACTTTTTAACTTTCGTCCTCTGTTTCTCTGTCAATTTATTTCTTCTCATTTACATCCAATGTATGACTCTGTGGGAGCTCAGAGTGGACTTGCCTTGATTTTATTAAAGCCAGTTTGACCAAGAAAGCTTCATTTTAAGAACTTGAAACTTTTGCTTATTGCGTGCATTAAAAACATCCTTCAAAAGGGGAATGAAAAGAGAACACGCTTTATTCATAATTCATAATGCTGTCAAGTAGGAGAATTATTAGTATCTTAAATTTTTATGACATTTGCAAAAGGACATTATAAAAATACTTAGAAAATCTGATTTTATTGCATTTCGCAAACTCAACTTACACTTGGACTTAAGTAATAATTAGCATTTTTACTGACATTGAGCTTCTGGAATTATATATCAGATAAAGTAATTTCAAAAGTTCAGCAGCAGTCAAAATTCTAATTTAAACTTCAGGAAAGTATTAAGGCTGGAATCATGTGCAAACCAGTGGAGCAGAATGCCTAAAGCATCCGCCCGTTAACTAAATTAAACCAGTTACCCATTGCATTGAAAAGACATAACGTGCAGGTGTAATTGCCCCAGATGAGTATTTGCATACTAGAGGGTCCAAACTTCTCCTGTTCTGAGTTTTTAATTCAGCAGTAATCCAGGCAAGACCGCAGGTAGACTCTCTCAATGAAAAATTACTAATTTTGCAATTAACATTTCCTCCCCTCCCCCCACTTTAGTTTTCCCTTCTTTATTACTTGTCATAATAATGGATACATTTTTATTTTCATCTTTTTAGCAGTATACAGATCATTTCAGTTGTTGGGGGGATTTCCTCAACTTACTTCAAAGACCTTTACTGGTTACTTATCAGGAGAAAACAACATCTTTGGAGTTTTTTGATTATTTTTTTAAGATTCTGTAAGACAAATTTTGCTAGTAACTCATATGCCTAAAGACACAAATAAACATCAGGGAGATTTTCAAACACTCTTATCTCCCATTCATTTTGGTAGAAGTTAGGTAACTAGGTCCTGTTTATAGGATTTCTCTGCAAGTCTCCCATTGTCCCAAAATCTCTAAATGGAGCAGGATTCGTCAGCAGTTTTGATAAGAACTAAAAAGCTCAGCAATTTGCAGAAGATCCAGATATATTACTCACCTCTCAGACCTGGACTGGCAGCCATATCTCAGAGCCGTATCTTTGTTTTTTTTAAAAGTCCATGAAAACAGGAGACGATTCAGCAAGATGTTTTGACTTAAATTAACTAGATTTTTTTTTCATTTAAAAATGCTTTTTGAGAAAATTCCAGCAGGTGATGTATAGAATAGTTTCTATATTTTCCTTATATATTGATAGTGTGCCCACCCTGCAAATTCTGTGTTTTTTAAGATGATGTTTGGTAAGTTTGTGAAAGAGAGTATATACCTTACCTCCTTTTAAGGAAGTCTCTTACCTCCTTTTAATGTCTTTTCATCAGAAGGTCAAAGCTATCCTGTTAAACTCTGGGCATTCACAAAGTCACTGTTGAGGTTGGAAAGCACCACTGAAGATCATCTAGTCCAACCTCCATGCTCAAAGCGAGGCCAACTAGAAAAGGTTGTTAAGGACCATGTCCAGTCAAATTTTGAACATCCCTGAGGAGAGAAACTCCGCAACCTCTCTGGTGGACCTGTTCCAATGCTTGAACACCCTCACATTAAAACAAAACCCAAAACCTCCTAAATCTGTCAATCTGAGGATGGTTTACCTAACAAGGTTAATCTACATAAAATTCATTTTCATTGGATTTGGTTTAATATGAATGGGTTACTTATTTCTATCTGTTTTCAGGTTCTGGTACACTTTGCCTTTGACATATGGATCCTGGAAGCAAGTTCAGAAGCTACAGCAAACTCAGATACAAATCAAAACAGCCTAAAGATAGGGCAGGGAGTGAGTAATCTGGACATCCACTATACAAGTCTAGCTATTGCAAGGATTATTTGAATATTTTCCCCCACTGATGGGAAATGGAACAGCTAACCAAGCAGGGTTACATTAGAAGTCAAGAAATGGCATTCTGTGGCATGTTTTATGACATTAATACAAATCCTAATGTTATGTATTGATTTCAAGACTTAACTAGAGTTATTTCTATCTTTAATTATTATCCTTTGATGTAAAACCATGGTGGAACATGTTTCTATAAAATGTAAGTTTTCAAACAACTTCTGCTATAAAGATATTATTTTTCAAGTTTTCAGTATTTTTTGAGTATTAATATATTTGAAGTTTGAGTACTAAGACTGAAATATTCAGTAAAATGAAGCACAACATCCCAAACTTGTACTAACCCAGAGTAATAAGCCCATTTTGCACAGGTCTGGAGCACAGACCTGAATTTATCTCCTGGGCTTCTAATTCAAGGATTAATCTGAGTGCAGTGATCTTAAGAGTCACAGGGGAATTTGCATCACTTGGTATTTATTTTGTATAGTTTGAAAACAACTGTCACAGAATCACAGAATGGTTCAGGTTGGAAGGGACCTTAAAGATCATCTAGTTCCAACCCCCCTGCCCTGGGCAGGGACTCCTCCCACTAGACCAGGTTGCTCAAAGCCTCATCCAGCCTGGCCTTGAACACCTCCAGGGATGGGGCATCCACAGCTTCCCTGGGCAACCTGTTCCAGTGTTTCACCACCCTCACAGTAAAGAATTTCTTCCTGATATCCAATCTAAATCTACCCTCTTTCAGTTTGAGGCCATTACCCCGTGTCCTATCATTACACTCCCTGATAAAGAGTCCCTCCCCATCCTTCCTGTAGGCCCCATCCTTCCTGTAGGTCCTTTGATCACTAGAGGAAAAATAGGTATTCTAAACAATCATTGAAGGAGAACTGGTCAAATACTTTATGGCCCTTCTGAATTTTCTGCTATTTTTCAGACTTTTTCAAGAACAGAAAAAAAATCAGATTTGAGAGACCAAAAAACTGTAGCATGTAGTTTAGCATCATAGCTAAACTACAGCCCTTGAAGCCTGACCACTAAACCAGGAGTATGTCTCCTTGAACCTGTAAATCTTGCTTCATCCAGTATCCTTATAAACATGTGCACTTCTCCAGATCGAGGATCCCAGAAGCCTTGCAAGGTACGCCTGTTCTGCAGCTGTGGAAACCTACCTTTTATGCAGCCTTTCAACTGAGCTATGAATAAACTCAGCAGCTGCACCACTCTGGATTCCTCAGGCTTCTTTGTTATTTTCTGGAAGTTCACAGAAGTTCATATTTTCATGATATGCTATGGTCAATGAAAGAGTTTTTTGGTGAATTGCATGTTAGAGAGAGAGTGCTTCATTTGAGTACTGTATCGCAAACACCTTTTAACTGCTTTTTACCTTAAGGATGAAAATTTTTAAATCCAAAACTAACTAACAATCTCTGCTTCTGGCATTAAAAGTCCTAAGGCAAAAGAAGGTTTTACAAGCATAAGAGATGCTGATAAGAGCTTGAAACTCCATTGTTGCCACCACTGGATATTTCATTCTAAATCTTTTTAATTTAGTGCATTTTTAAATCTCAGATTTTTGCAAATGTACAAAACTTTACTTAAAAATATCTGAAAATTACTCAGAAAAATCTGAAACTAGGAGGCCTAAAGCTCAAAAATAGTTTTAAAAATCCATTTAAAAATTATGGGGTTTGATCTAGAAATAATTTTTAATTCTTTAATCTTTTAACACCATCCATTCTTACCTCACAATACTGTAATATTAACACTCACGCTAATTAAAGGTGTTGCAATTTTTTTCACTTGAAAATACACATTCATTTAGTCCTCATAGTAGACTTCTTTTTAGTTCACTTCTAAAGTTAAAGTTATAGCTGACATATATTTGATTAATTTATTTTAAATATCTCTACAAAGTGGGTACCACAGGAGTATATTTAAAATATTAACTATTTAATAACTAAAGAGTTATTAAAAACTAAATAGTTATCAATAAATACTATTTAATAACTAAATGCATTTTTTTTAAAGAAAGCACCCTGAATAGCAAAGACAGAACATTCACCAGACTACATTTCATTCAATGGCACTTAAAGTTTTCCTTATCTTGTTTTCTATTTTTAACTACAAACTGAAGATGAGCAGCTCAAGTATTTCTAGGATGCTGCTGTCCCTGAAATCCTTACACCCCTGGCTTCACAGCAGTCCATGGAACAGGATTGCTTTGACCTGAAGTGATGTAGGAAACTATCTTCTCTTTTTTCCACCTCTTAAAAAAAAAAAAAAAATCCAGAAACTTTCCTGTTACAGGTCTAGAAAAAAAACCCCACCAGACCTTTTGAAGTTTATGAAGAACCAACAAGTAAGATATCACTGTCTGTGATTCGGAACATGGATCTGATCCCTCCAGATACATAGCAAGGCTCTCACCACCTGTGACAGTGCTATGATTAGGATCACTATAAGCAGCTTACACCTACATGGAAGCATCTGTTACAGATTGCTGTTAAAAGCATAGCACAAGAGCAGACCAGCCATTGGACTTAGCTGGATTTTTTAAGCTATGATTTTCAGCAAACTTTAACCTTCTTGATACTGTCAGCTGCCCAGTGAAAATTATTTCCTTTTAGATTTTCTGTGAACACCAAAAAAAAAAAAGGAAGCAGCTGAAAGCGAAGAGCTGGTCAGCCCTGGAGAAAAATACTAGGCACTGGAGTGCACGAGGCCAAGAATCTAAGTTAGATTCTTAGGAATGACCACCTGGATTTAGCAAAAGGTCATTGCACCAAAAATGTTTCTAAGTATTTCTGAGCTCACTGACACTGACTTTTTGCTGAAAAGATATTGTGCAGCAAATTTCACACGGAAGTTTAAAACCTAAAAAAACCTCAGAAATTTTAAAAAAAACAACATGGAGGGGTTATTTTCATATTCCTTCCTTTGCCTGCAGCAATGTAAAAGATTGATGAAATAGATTTCAGTTAAAAGAGGATCAAGTTCTAGTTATATATATCTAAGCAATGTATCAGAATCAGATAGTCATGATGTTTGTACCATACTATAGAACAAAAAGTGACACTGTTATAACAAAAAGAAGACTAAACCGTACTTCATAGGCAAGTGGTTTATGTACTACATCAATTTTCTGGTAAAGTTCTTTCTTTTCGGTAGACTAGATAATTTAAATGACCGACTGAATTTCTAATGCACTGAGGAAAAGCAGAACCTGTAGAGGATGCATATACTCCAAAGGAGCATTTAATAAATCCATTTAAGATTAACAATGAAAAATGTCTTACAAGCCAATAAAATTTAATCAAATATATACTTTAATTAAAGAATTAAAGCACTTGCACTGTCAAATTATAAAAGAAATTAGACACTGTAAAAGATGTAATTGAAGATCCCATATTTCTAATTTTGAAGAGCAGAAACTAAGCCAGTTAAAATTCAGCTGTACTACACAAAAACAAGTAACACCTACACATTACAACATTCCCAATTCCTGTCATATCTTTATTACCTCATCTCAATGCAGACACAGTGAAGGCAGGATGCAAGTGGATTGCATATACTGAGAAGCTCCCTTTGTTTTAAATAGGGAAGCATGAAAAATAGGTACCCTGAAAGGTCACCTACTCCATTTCCCTATCACATGGCAAAACACGTTATACATCTACCATGCACAAGAAGAAAAAGTGCCCATGGTACAATAACTCTAATAAAAATAAACAAGGAGTCACCATACCAAGAATTATAAGAAAAATCTAGTATTATCTCATAATATTCACTTATTTACAAAACTATGAGTGACAAATTGTTATTTTTCAAAATTAGTAGTCATGGTACACTAAAACTCTAAAAAAATAACTCCCCAAATAACTCATTGAGAACTGTGTATGTGAAGGGGATGTAGAAGAGGGGTGTGAATACCTCTGGGTACTGTATATGTTAGACAAGAACTGTGACCTGAGGTCATGATAAAATGACCGTATATCAGGCCAAAGAGAAAGAATAGTCATAGTTGTCATCACATGGACTGGCAGCGTTTCTGATTTTCAATAGTTTGGCTGCCTCTATCATACCCTGTCAGTATTGTTTAGGGTTGTTGGGTTGTGGTTGGCTTTTTTTTTTTTTTGATTCTCTACTTGCTTATTTTAAGGCAGTTGTCAGAAAGCAAAGCTAGCATGAGTGTGTTCTTATTCTCTCCTTAGACTATTATAACTCCGTTGAATTCAGAGAGGATTGTTCCCAATTTACACCAGAGAGCAAAAAATAAAGAACAAGCTAAAAAGAAACAGGCTTGATTGACTGCTATGAAAACTGTGAAACATTTAGGTTTGACATAGAATAAAATTACTGAAGCTCGGTCTCATGTCACTGAATCATCAGAAACATGCCACTGGTTTCACTGAAGCTTATTTGCTGATGTGCCACCAGGTATGTTTGATGCAGACATTAGTGAAAGAAAATCATCACTTATTATTTATTAATACGGTAACTGCAAATACAGGTAGATTTCAAGATATGTAAGTCCACAGAAAAAGGAACTACATGGATTTTTTTTTTTTTTTTTTTTTTTTTTTTTTTTTTTTTTTTTTTGGATAGTCCTGGCAAACAGACTTTTCATTAACACTGCAGTGGGAAGCCACATTTAAAGCACTGGGTCTGACATTCCTCAAGAGAATTATTTCTTTTAAACACTTAGGCAGCAGGAGTTTCCTTATCAGTGTCAAAGTGAGGGTAGCTACAGTTTAAAGTGACAGGTTTAATTGCTTCTAAACACAGCCTTAACTTCCTTGGCTAAATGTTCCTCTCAGAACTTAACAAAACATTTATGCACTTCTATGCCCAGGTTTTGTGACTGTCATTTTTTTCAAGTGGCCAAATCATCACAAATTTTCTGAAAAATTGGGAGCATGGGAGGGGATGGAGGAAAAAGTGGGAAAAAAAAATACACCACAGCTTTAAGTTATCTATAGTAATATCTGTACTCTCTCACTAACTTTCAAAAAATGTATGGTGGTGACGTTACTCCAGCGTTCTGAATGACATGCATTTTCAGAATGTAATAACGTATGTTTCAATTTACCAGGTTTGATTACTTGCAACTTACTGTAATGAGAGAGTGTGATCTGCAGCTGCTTCCCAGACCAAGAATCTCACTGAAGACAAAAAGCATCCTGTGAGAGAAGCTGCTAGTCTAAGAAAGGGTGAAGAGTCAGACCACGGTTGCTTGGGGCGGGAGGCAAATGAAGGTAAAATGGTGAATCAACCTGGACTCGTGGTGCAGGAGGAAAATATGGGATGCCTGCCCTAAAACTGCTGTATGAAACAACTCATATGTGACTTGTTAGAGGAGGAGAGGGTGGTCTAGGAAGCACTTATGAAGGTGGAGATCAGTTTGGAGAGTGCGGTGGTGACACTGGGCTTCTGGTTTTGCCTGTGGCCCATGTTGTTAGAGAAAGGACAGATTTACCTCAGGGGTAGCAGATGTTATTGGGACACAGGAGACTGTTCTGCAAAGCCCAAGATGTTCAACCCCTCCTCCTTCTTCCAAACAACTCTCAAACAACCTGAGCAAATGCAACTGCCCGTAAGCAACATAAAGTTTTAGAAGAACCCTGTGAAGCATCACAGACCATGGATCAAAGATGCCTGCTGTGAGAACTAGTGAAAAGCAGTCAAAGATGGATCTTCTTCAGGGCGCTTATAGATGAATGAAAACTAAAGATTAAATGCCTGTTCCTAAATGTAATTTCTTTAGCAAGGATTACTTGCTAGGCATGCAACTACTACTATTTTCCAAATCACACTTTTGACTGATGTGGCAGTGACATTTCCAAAAGCAGAGGGTCAATCATTTGATATCTATATATATATTTGCAATAGAAAATCCAAAAGTTATTACATTAAACATTGGAAAGCTTTTTTTATGCAATATTTTTGTGAAACAGTGAAAGAGGTTATTAGCCCAAGGTCTAATTTCTGGTAAAATGTTCTACAGCAGCAGAGACCTGATTTTATAGCATAGTACAGTATGTGAATAGTCAGTTGAGATGACAGCTGAAGGGTAAACACTTCTCGTTGAAAGCTTGTGAAATAAAATCTGACTTCTGTAAAAACTTTTTATTTTATTTTATTTTTTAATTGGAGCAATGTGATATTATTATACCTTATACCTGAAATAACAACCTTCCTTCCTGTATCTTTTTGCCCCATCAACATTTCATGTTATATCCTGGCTGAAAGTGCTTTTGACCTTACTAACTTCTACTTCTAAATTTCTGTCTCCCTTTGCTATATTTTCCCATTGAACTTGGTAACTGTATCATACGAGATAGGGTTTGTATGCAAAATTCTATATAGAACATTTTATTTAATCTATTCCTGGAATTATGAAAGAAGCCCCAAATTCGCTTTTAAAATAAAGTACAAGGAGGTAAACATTCTGGGTATGAAAATCCCCTAATTCAGGAAACTTCTGATAGCTTTCCACTATAGCTTGTTGATCAGCTGATAATAGCCTTTATCCTAGTGGTCTAAAACTGTCACAAATTTTATACCAGACTTGATGCGCATGAACAGCCAAAAAAAAATACTATGACTAAAAATATCCGCAAGTTTTAAGGAGCAGAAAAATCTAGATAGAAGTTGCCACTGGGGGACTTGTCTTTTAGTAAAGCTAACTGGTGAAGCACAGGAACTAAAATCCTCTTCAGTCTTTCTAACTACGTGAGAATCTGCTGCTGCTGCAAAATTCCTGGTCACTGAAGTCTCATTTGCCAATTATAAATGCCAATACTTTGTACCGTCTCTTGTTTTTCTTTGAATTCTCAGCTCAGCATTGTACAAACTTGATTCAAGCTGCTGTATAATCCTGTTATAAATTCATTGCCTTTTCATTTAAAGCCTTCAGTTTAATTCTTTCCTGGATGGATCTGTCAATTCATTCACACTGAGTAGCCACACAAGGGCTTTATTTCTGGCTTTTTAATGTGCCAGTCACGGATAGACATGAGATCCAACTGCAGTATCTCAAGTGAGCTTCTACAGTACAAATGTTCACACAACTGCAAGAGACAAACTTCATTTCATCTGGTGAGGCTTTAGTTGACACTAAGATTAAGAGCTTAACAAATGCAATGGTCTGCTCTGTTACCATTTGAGAGTTTCTTGCTTCACCGTGCTATGAAAGAGAAATGAAGGACTGTCTCACTGTGTAACATTTTCTCATCTGTTGAGTGGTGTATGTGATTAAAAGGCAGGTGGGGTGAGAAGATTTGGGATCAGTCATACAAAATATCCAAAACTGTACCCATAGGAACCTTGTCCTTTGGCCACCAAAGTGTCTTCCTTTCAGACTGCAGCTAAAAATCATCCATTTAATCTGACCCTGATAGAAAACAGACAAAATGCTAAGTAAATGTAGCAGTAAATGAGTGCATTTGAGTATGCTGGAAACTGTTCTGCTTCTTTGTCACAGTAAATCCTTGTGTTGTCATTTTTATTTTTTTTTTTTATTCTAGGATTTAACACCCTTATAGCTGATTTTATTTGTTTTTCACCTTTTGGGAGAACTTTCATTTTTGCATTTTACTACTGAATACCCCATTTCATTTGAAAAAAAAAAAAAAGTCTTTGCCATTTTTTTCTTCCTCTTTGGGGAAACAGACAAAGCAGTGTGTTTTTAAGTTGCTGATAAAGCTAAAAATATCCTATAATGCCTCCAGTGAAGTGCAATAATTTAAAGGACTGGATAGAATGCCTTTGGTAGAAGACGAAAACAGCATCTCTATAGGGTAAAAAAATATTTCTGGTCTTATGTATGCATGATTACGATGGTTATTATTAAGCTTTCACATCATATCAATGGGTAAACAAGTAGCTATGCCTAGATCATATTAACTATTGTGGCAGCTGTAAATACTGCAGTAATGACTCTCCTGCGGGCAACAGAACAGATAAGAAAATGATTGAAGCTCCATGGGTTTACTAATCATTTACAGGTTATTCTGCAACAAGTTAGACAAGCTCTTAAGTAGGAATAGTGTGCTTGCCTTAGAGGTAATGCAGTGCCTAAACAGCAGTCTGAGCTGTACGCTGTTGAGCTTTTGCCAGTAATATAATACTTGATTTTAATACTATTTTATAAAAAATTCAAATAAAGTAGTGAAAATGAAATTGTTTCTTCAAAGGTGATCTGTAAAGGGAGAAAAACATCTGTCTGTGTCTCTACTTTGTTTTTGATGCACTGTTTAAGGGGGTTTTTACACGTTGGGAGATGGTTGCTTTGTTTATGGTAAGGTTGCATGCCTCTAAAAATATCAGGAATACCAAATGCAGTTTTCCTCCCCTGCGTACATCAATAGAGAGAATAAGTACAAAGATGCGTCCCTATGCAATTAGTATTCATTCACAAGCCTTCCCAGTTCTGTGTCTTTCTGCTTGCTAGCTCAGAAAACGCCATGCAAGGAGGAAATAATGGTATGTGCCCTATATTCAAATTACTAGGGGTGATGGTTTTTGAGAATGCAATTAGAAGTCACGCCCTGGAGAGCCTCAAGTAGATGAGGAGAAGACAACATTTTTATGCTTGCTGACCAATACTACAAAAAAAGAAAAGGTCAATAATATTTGAGCCTTAGAATCTTAATTAGCTAATTACGGTTCTTACTTGCTTCAAGCAAAGATTCATAAAAAAGACAAAACACAAAAAATGAAATAAAATTATGTTGTGAAGCAGTGGAATAAATTCCACTTTTGAGGGGTATTCTTTTAGTTTTTTAACTGCACTTTTGATGTGTTTTGCAAATCTACTTCTGAACTCAATGGAATCAATTTAAATAATTTGGGAGTGTTGGTGGATGAGAAGCTCAACATGACCCAGCAATGTGCACTTGCAGTCCAGAAAGCCAACCGCATCCTGGGCTGCATCAAAAGAACCATGGCCAGCAGGTCGAGGGAGGTGATTCTGCCCCTCTACTCTGCTCTGGTGAGACCCCACCTGGAGTACTGTGTCCAGCTTCAGAATCCCCAACATAAGAAGGACATGGACCTGTTAGAGGCGAGTCCAGAGGAGGGCCATGAAGATGATCAGAGGGCTGGAGCACTTCTCCTATGAAGGCAGGCTGAGAGAGTTGGAGTTGTTCAGCCTGGAGAAGAGAAGGCTCAGGGAGACCTTATAGCAGCCTTCCAGTACTTAAGGGGGGACCTACAGGAAAGATGGGGAGGGACTCTTTATCAGGGCGTGTAGCAATAGGACAAGGGGTAATGGTTTTAAACTGAAAGAGAGCAGATTTAGATTAGATATTAGGAAGAAGTTCTTTACTGTGAGGGTGATGAGGCACTGGAACAGGTTGCCCAGAGAAGTTGTGGATGCCCCTTCCCTGGAAGTGTTCGAGGCCAGAACTGATGGGGCTTTGAGCAGCCTGGTCTAGTGGGAGGTGTCCCTGCCCAGGGCAGGGGGGGTTGAACTAGATGATATTTAAGATCCCTTCCAACCCAAACCATTCTATGATTTTATGAGTCTATGAATTTAACAGAAACTTTATGATAACAGTATCACTGTTTTTAAAGCTTTATAATAAACAAAATAAACACCTGAATGCACCCTTTTTTATTAAAAAAAACATCAGGAAGAGATTTCCTAAGTGCTATGATTTGACATGTGGCTGCTGTTTAAGTGCCCTTTACTATGTTCTGCAAATTACCTAGAGGCCTATGCTATGGATTTTATAGTCACAGTTACTTAAGGATGCATAGAAGGATGTTAATATCTACAGAAGTTCATAGAGGCATTTTGACTGATATAAAAAGAGAACATTTTGATTTTTCTGCATTGAATGTCAATATATGGTACATCATGAAGGAGTATTTATTAATGAATGCTGATTCTTGAGATCTTTCTTATAAGAAATTTAAGACTTTTGCACAATTTCATATAACGTATTCTGAAAAAGGATTGCAAGTAACTATTTATTCTCGAACAACAAAGGATCAGAAGTTGTAGCAGCAGACAAAGAAATGTCTGCAAAGTCCTATTTTGTGGAAATAATGTGATTTCCATAGTATTCAAAAGTTTTGTGTAAGAATGGGGCAAAAAGGAATTTTTCTAATTGAAAGTATCTGAATGTTGTATTCTGACTTATCTTCTATTAATTATAATATGTTCATTAATATAAAATATGCATTTATTAAAGTCCTGACTTGATATTTGAGCTACATAAACATGTTTTCAGCAGCATAGTACAAAACACAACCTGAAGCATTTAAACTGTCATGACCCAGAATATTTTGGAATTTAAATATAAAAAAATGATCAGTACAAAATTTAGAATTGCTGTTTAAGCATGAAAACACCACTTAAAATAATGAGAATATGTGTCTTACACTTTTTAGATTATTGGCTAAAGCACAGTTGCATGCAGCTACATATACTTTATCTCTCCATATACATACAGAGGAAGGTGTTTTACATTTTACATTAGTTTCACAATGTTACTTGACTTGGAGAACTACCGCTTCTGCAACAAAAGGCCTGTTTCCACATGCCTCGCAGATAGTAACATTAAGTACCTCCTCCGGTGTTAACTGAACACTTAACACTTGCTCTTCCATGCACAAATGAGTTTGTACCTGAATATGCAATTTATTCTCTAATTTAAATGCTATTCTTTCATTGAAATTCCTCAGATATTATTCTACCAGTTCATGAAGACTGTCAACCTTTGCTACATACAGACATCTCTCTCCCCTCCTGTTCTCAAACCCTGCCTACAATATGTACACCAAGCTTTCTTCTGCAGCACTCAACCCATCATGCTCATCCCCTTTCCTCTCACGCAGCAGCAGTTTCTGCTACTCAGTTCATTTGCCTCTGCTGCTACAGCTAGGCTTAACTGAATAACTGAACTTCATTATCTATGTAAATCTTTCTTCTTTTTTTCCCCCCCTTCAGTTAAGGAGTAAGTAATAGCATTAAATCACCTGTACTATATTCATCATTCTTATGGGAGTAATGATGTACAGGGAAGAGGAGTGAAATCACGGAGGCCATTGCAAACCTCTAACAACTGGCCGTAACCTATGTAAAAAACACAAACCAGCAGTACAATTTCTTGCCACTGCTGCCTATTAGTAATTACTCTCCACAGCTCTCATTTTATTATTTGATAGATTTGAACATACCAGCACAATGACATTTGGAAATTGAAAACTCCAGGTTAGCGTGTTTTACCCCTGCATCTTTTCTCCTCCATCATGATGCCCCAGCAGAATACACATAAATCAATACAGGAGTGACACTCTACTGCTCAAGGATATGAGCAATTGTGACACTCACTGCTAGGACTCCAAAGCCTCTGCAAGACCAACCACAGACTCTCAGCACTCAAGAGAATTTCAGTGCTACCACTGCTTAGAAATCCAGTGATGGGTAGGTCCATCAAGCAGTTGGATTTAGTTTAGAGAAGCTGATATAAATGAAACACTTGTCAGGTGCCTTTTCAAATGTAACCTATACTGGCCTCGTAAGGTTCCTTTCTAATATTTCCCCACAAGGTGAGATTTGTTTCCACCATACACAGTGATTTGAAGAGGATACAATCATCCATATTTGGCACAAGCCAGGATATCTCTTTCCATTGACCATGTAGGAGCTAGGCTAGATGACCTCAGCTGAGGATGTCTCTGTTTATGTAAAACCTTTTTGGCCAGTCTACCGTTCTTATTGATCATTTCTCTACCTGAAGCCACTCCAACCCTTCCTGAGCACTCCCATCCCTTTGGGCAGGTCTTAGTCACAGGGCAGAAGGACTTCTAGCATGGTGCTGGTGCTGTTGATGCTACACAGGGAGGAGAGACACCATCCCTCCCCCCCCCCGCCTCACCTCCAGCACCGAACCCCTACTAGGAAGTCACCTGGTCCTGTGCGCTGGGAATGGGGACCAAAAGTGGCACATGGGACTGGGGCATTTCTCTGCCACCACATGGAGAATGAGTAGAGAGTAGTTAATACAGGGGCAATGGGGAGCCAGTGGTGGTATCAGGGCTAGTGGCCAGGGTGAGGAGGGTGCCAGGGAGGCCAGGGGTCCATGCAGGGCTGGGTGCTCCCCAGACATTACTGCTGTGCTAGACCCATCCCTAGCCAGCAAACCCTCACACATGACGCCAGCCCGGGACCTGCCCTGACACCCCTCCTCTGAGCACCGCCGGCGAGTCCTGGCAGTCAAGAGGGTGGTCACTAGCCCTGAGGACCAGGGAACCTCTGCTGAGAGGGGCCTACAGGAGTGTAGGCCTTGGTGTGGGCACTGGCACCAGCACCCCAGAAGGGGAAGGGGGGTCCCATACTCTCCTGAGGCACATGTGTGACTGTTCCTTGACCAATTCCTCCTTCTCTCCCTGCTCCTGTGAGGATATTGCTTCACTCCTGCCTCCATGGGCTGCTGCTCTGTGCACACTGCAGCACCTCCGGGTGTGCTTATGTGCCTGTGGTGGGGGTGAGGGCTCAGCATTTCCTCTCCTGAAATCATCTCATCTGTCTCTCCTCCTGCCTCTGCTGTCTTCAGGCTTGTGAGACCTCCCATCTCGAGGACGAAAATGCACAAAAATGTTAATCTGGATCCTACCCAACTGTGTCAGACCGGCTGCAATCAGGATTTGTCCTTGACACATGGCTGTAAGAGGACATCTGTTGAAAATTTTACATGACCAGTAGAGAGACTTTACCCCAGCATGACTTAGGTCTCCAAGGTGCCTCTGTGAAGCAAATGGATTTCTGACTGGAAAGAGCATGACCAGGCCCAGGGCTGGTCATTTCTAACCTGTGCTTGGGATTGCTTTGTGCGGACAGATTACAGAGGAGAGAAGTGACTGGCAGCTGGATGGGACACAGTGCAGGGTGCTTAGAAAAGGAGCTGTCAGAGGTTGTGCAAGGTTGTGATCTGCAAGGAGTGCTGTGCCAAAAGCCAGCTGCCTCGCAAGGCGTTGAGCAAGAAAAGAAGAGCTCCAAAGCCCAGATTAGCCTGAAGTGGTGACCTTCATCAGAATATACAATAGAGGTCCTTCAGTGGTGCTTTTCCAGCATGTTTAAAACTGTCAGAAAGTTTATGGAAAAGCTGGACTGTATTTCTCGACTGTATCAGTCAAGTGAAGGAGTAAGGTGAAACAATCTTGCAACTGTGTAGATGACAGTGCTCTTATACAAAAGCAGTGATACACCATCTCCAAATTAAGAACGCACACTTGCATGAATGAGGATTTAGATGGAAAAGCAGCACTCTCTATATACACCTTTGCCTTTGAAGAGGTGAAAGGAAGCTCATGAAGCTGACACAACAGAGGTATGTTATTCATTGTTTTCTTTTCTAGGCCAGTGTTAAGAATGAAAGGCAACATTCATGCTATCAGAAAGATATAGAACAAAATAATTCTGTATCATTATGGTTGGGATACTCACCTATGTATAGATGGTAATTTTCTATTAAAGCATTACCAGGCTAAAGCAACAATAGTCCTATGAAACCAGGATTCATCTACTAGGTGTCCTAGTTACTGAACTGCAAGATAGACCATTCACCTCCTGAAACACATGATTTCTCCACTACAGAAGTTACGTACCATCTTCACTTGAAAAAACAAAGTCACTCTAAAGGCATTTTCAGGGAGCTGTATCTGAATCGTTTGTGCTAGGTATGCTTTGAATGCATTCCCTAGATGTTCTCAGGAGACTTAGAATTAATTCCACCTGGTTCCTGTATTTCAACATCAGAGAAGGCATCTCATTGCTCACATCAAGGCAGTTCAGGGCAAGAAAAGAAAATTGCTAACTTCCAGAGAATATACAAAAAGAGAAAATAAGATGCCTACAAATTTTGGATACTTGCAGGGGTATGGTAAGAGACTTTTTTTAGATGGCTTTTTGGATGTGTACATGCTTAAAGCCAACCTATGTTCTGTTTAAGACACCCACATCATTATTTTGACTGTGGCTTCTCCTTTCTGAAGCCATCTATAGTTCTGTACATTAAATGTCTTATTCACTGATTGTTCATTACATATACATGGAAAAGTACATTTAGGAAGTGTGACTTCTGAATCTTTTTTTCATACACCTAAGATATTATAAAGAAAACCTACAAATACAATAATGAGATGCGTGCTAGAAGTGGTTATAATACCATACAGGAAATAAGTGTAATTTACCAAGAGAATAAAATCAAGGATTTACTAAGAGTCACATTTTTAATAAATATGGAAATTAAAAGTCTAGATTATCCTTTTGGCTTTACTATGTGACTGACTGCACAGCTAGAGTAGAATAGCACCTTGCATAATGCAGAAAACATAAAACTACTAACCTTCCCATCAGTAAATGATTTTGATGTAATTTTGTATTACATAAATATTACAAGATTAGAATGTTAATAAATCAAAATCAACTGTTAACATACTTTATTGATAATAAATCAAGGCAATTAAGTATTTACTATTTTTATACTATATCATACCATGACTGAACATTGCATTTTAGTCCTGATCTACTTCTACTTTCTATGTGCAGCTCTTAACCAGAAGATACTAGTTGCTGGCACTGCCATCCAGCTACACTTCAATTCGATTACTTATGTCCAGCCCTGCTGCCCTGTTCAAGGGGATCGAGCCTCTGTATTATCTGAATACAGTTAGACGCTAATACATGTTCACCTTGCTAAGCTGACTCTACTCTTACTGCCTAGTAATGGGTTATTCTGACTTCTGATTGATCACGCTAAGGTTTCTGACTATGTTTTACAGGAAAGTAAACTTTAGGAAATGGTAGATCATCTTTACGTAGGCTTGATTTACACAGACTGTTATGTCATCCTGTATGCGCTCTTTCTGCTTTATTCACAGGTGGAATTAGTCCCCATTGCTCATGAAGATCCCATAAAACAACCATATGTGATCCTATGAAAATAAGGCCAAGACTAATTTGATTGGATCTTTTGTAATAATTAATAGCTTAGTGCTGAAACTATAACCTCAACTGAATTTTTAAGTTTGGTTTTATATGTTTTAAAATTTGCTTGTAAAAACTGTGATTGTTTCAGTTCTGCATCAGAAACTGCCATTGAAATACATGGCATACTTTCCAAGTCAGCTCGCTTGACTAACCTGTTCAGGTTTTCTGGACAACACTGTGTTGTTACACTTAAACTGTATAGCTGAGCTGGGAAAACCTAATCAATTTTTAAATGGCCAAAATAGAAAAATCAAATTATCAAAAAATTACTTTTAACCTTCTTTCAGAAATGCTACTGATACTGAATTAAAAGCTCTTTAGTTTTAATTTTGTTTTTCATCTTTCTTATTAGTTTCTGCCTTCGATAGTTCTTAGCATGAGTCAGAGTAAGAACAGTTGCTCATTAAGTTGTAATGTATTGCTGTCTTCACTCGCACACTACTACATCAGCTTTGAAGTATAGAATCAGACATCGAAATTCAAACTGCTTGTTAGTCATAACAAGTATAAACTATATCAAATCAAGACACTAGCATACAGAAGGTAAAAGAATCACATTACCACATTAACTTCAGCTTGGTACAGACTAAGATTATAAAATGAAACAGAAGTTTGCTCAAATATTCTTATTTATAGTTAGTTACTATTTATAACTATTCTAGATAAACATTTCTGCAATGTCCTGTTCATTCATGAGACATACTGAAGGCATAAGAACTCCTCATTTGTGTGAGGTGATCAGTAGCAGACTCTGAAAATGACTTTGTTATACACCTATATGACATTATATATTTTATTTGGCTAATATATAATACACATGCCTACTTTTTATTTAGCATTTTATGAAGGAGTTAGCATAAAATTCACATACAACAAGAAGTAGCTATCATTGTCTAGAATGACAACATACAGCAAGTAATTTGTACTACAATAGTCATTGGATGTGAAACATAATGAATCCTGAAGTTGTCAGAAGACTGTTTTTAAGGTGACATAACTAAGCGTGTGGTAAGTCAAAATGTAGCTCTGTAAAGCTACAAGTTCAGACAATTTTCTGAAATGCTGTCTCCAAACCCCTGTATCACCCCTATATTAGATTAGAGACCCTGGAATGTTCCTCTGATCTTGGAGTTATAACAAGTACATCATAGTACACTGGGTTATAGCAGGATGATAGATTGCTGCATTTATCCTGCATATTAAATTTGCTGATTATCTATGATCCAATATATTTCAGCTTCTGACCATCTGTTAGAAAAAGCTTGGAAGCTTCATTATTAGGTAATTGTTTCATAATTATTCTGAGAAGATGTCTAATGTAAATTTTCTAATTTAAATTATATTATAATTTATTGAAGAAGTTTTTAATCTACTTGCTTTTTGCCTAATTGTTTTCAGCCAACATCTGCCATGTACGAAAAAGCTAAAAAGTATATATAAAGCCTCATATGCATCAAGGTTCTTCCCAGTATTCAGTAAACACAGAAAATGTCCAGTAACAGTTGGTATACACGCAGAAAAAGGCACTAACCATATTGAATACCCTCTTCCAGCTGTTGATGCAGAGATTTAGCCCAGGGAGCTGTTTACAAATGTATTTGGCTATTTCACCATCTGGTATTTACTGACTTTGGGTGCAGTCTTGCTTGTAGTCATATGATTCTTCCAAATCAAGTCTATAGGAACTAATTCCAGAGGCATAGCTGGGATCAATTATGTTAGCCAAACGGTGAGAATTTGAGGCTTTTTAAAGAAACCTATAGATAAGAAACGCTCAAACTTAGCAGAAAGAGTGAAGTTCCTTTTCTGAAAGTAAACAATTTTTTTTCCTCACTGTGAGACATTCGGTGTTCTTGCTCCAAAGGAAAACTTCGTATTGCTTAAAGCTTTCAGTATTTGGCTAAACACTTGCTCTGTAAATGGAACCATTCACCATTTATTTAAAATGAGTTTTAAAATTTCTTCTAATAAAATCTTCCTATCAAAAGACTGAGAAGGTAGGAAGAAAACTACTGAAGAATGTGAAGAAAGGATGCATATTTAACCTAACTTGACTACATATATGATGTTTTAGAAACCACCTTCAGTATTCCTCTAAAACGGCCAGCGGCTTCAACTGATTAGAAAAAAAAGTAAAACATTAAAAAACTAAAATTAAAAGGATAAGAATTATGTAAGGGTATGTGAAAACCATTTTTTTACTAAGTATAATGGGTACCTGAGTACTTCAGCATTTTCATATGCTGGAGATTTCACTTTTAGTGTGTTATACAAGATGTAGCAAGAAGCACATGGAGGAAACAGATGAATACTGGGGTAAAATAAGAAAGGCTAATATATTCCTGTAAGCAATATGAAATCAATATAAGTAGTTGGCTTCGGAGTGCAAATGGTAGTTATAAATAAAATATGGTATGACGTGGAAGTTAAAAAAGAAGCAAATTCAAAGCAATACTTCTGGTTGTTTTTCTGAAACCATCCAAGATAGTGAACTGGCACGTCCATATGTGTCTTGGAAGTGTTGGACAGATAGTTCATTAGAAAGGTGATAGAAAGTCAATGAATACTGGAAGGGAGTAGTAATGAAAACGAAAAGTTTTATAATGAGGCAGACAGAAAAGGAATACCAGTTTTTGTTGTAGAATGAGGAAATAGGAATATTTGTAAGGAATTAATGACAGGATTGTTTCTAAACATCATTTGGCTAATGCTAATATTTTTGCTAATCTTACTGTTATGTTCAGTGACTCGTAAGAACAGAAGGAGTGACCTACTATACTTCTCTGATTTTCTGTGTAAAATAATTAGTCTCTACCAATCTATAACACCACTGTCAAAACGAAAAATGACTGGGAGAGAAATTCTGAGAAGTTCACAGGACACCTTGGAGCTGGGAACTGTGATAACTTGTGGGCTCATGCATAGTTTAAGATATTGTCACCCCTATTTTCACCCTGAATGTATCTTTGTATCTTTATCTTTAAGCTTTGTGTGGTAGGTTTAGTTCTTTTGTGCTACTATTCACTAAATTTCAAGAGACATAAGCTGTCAAAAATCTTTCCTCCATTAGCGGTGTTTATGGGCTGTAATCAAGACATATATCTTGCTCATTTCTCTGTATTAGACTAAAGAAGCTGCATCTCTTAAGTAGTTTGCATAAAGGTATTTTTCCCACAGCTACAGTTCCTCTAAAGTTGCCTTTAATTCTGAAGCCTGAACATTGAGTCCACCCCATAACTCAGTGTTCCAACAATGGTGTCTATCTTTTCTTGGGGAGAAATCCTTTCTGCCATCATGCATCTAATATTTACTGCTTCCAGCATTGCATTAGCTATTTGAATAAGAGCAAACAGCTTAGAAGATAACAGATGCAATAAATTGTGCTTAGTAGACTCTCTCAAGCTGTACCAGTTGAACGTTCACTCATTTGTTTTTCAGCCTTTTTGGTAAACCTTTCCGCAACAGACAAATTAAATATTAAGCTTTCTATAGCAGTACTTCTGGGTGTCTTGACTCCTCTGGAAACATAAAGATGCAGCCTTTTTTAGATTTCAAGTACATGTTGAATCGATTTCTAAAGTAAAGTTTAATCTCCTTGATGATAAAAGAGTAATACAAATCATCTTTGTTCTTATAAGAGCTTGTAACAACAATAATCGCATATGAGGTAGGAATTTCTCTTTATTACTCACAGGTTACCAACTGATTCTGTCACTTTAAGGGATAAATTGTGCCCATTCCTTCAGTTGCTACTAGCATAGAACTGAACTTATAAATATCTATGGACATGTGTCATGTATGGTCATGAGCAACATAACCTCTGAGTACACAGTGTTTTGATATTTGCTATACAAAGGCATTAGTTTGGACAGAATCATAAGTAAATCCGCACTATACATCTACAAGCACCTTCAAACCAAACTTCCATTTGGAGAACAAAAGCCATTTGTTTGAAACTAAAGACAGGAAAGGGTTGGTCCTAAACTAGTAAATTTCCAACAGATGAAATAATAAATTTCATTCAGCTGCTTAGCAAACTTGCAGGTCCCTACTGAGGGACATTTATGCCAGGAGAAAGGTTAGAATTAGAATTAAATTTGAATTAGGACTATATCATTAGTTAGGAAAAAAAAAAGAGTATTACATTTCACAAGAAAACTTTCTTCATGGGTCATTAATATAACCTCAAGGCACGGTTCATACTAGAACTGACAATGGCCTTCCTAATTGCATAGCTTCTATACATGCCCAATTAAAATCTCTTTTGTGCCACAGTATCTGACACATCTATTATTAATAAGGTAGGAAGGAAATATTGCCAGTTTACTAGTGTGATAACACCCATACAAATCCTGTTCTGGTAGAAACTGAGAGGAAAAGATGTGCTAATAGTTAAGGTATTGGTTTTAGGAACATACACACAGTTAGTTCAAATTCAGCTGACAAATTCGGCAAACATTTCTTAGTCTCCAGCTCTCTTTAATAATCAGTTTCATGTTATTTGTCCTTGCAACTTGGAAGTCTCGTGAGGTCCCAATAATGTTTTAAGGATAAAGTAAAATTATGTGCTAAAACTTCGTTTTTATTTCAGACCAGCTGGAGGACTATAGCTTTTTGGCCATCAAACAGACCTCTTTTTAATACAAGGAAAAAGTTGTGAAGGACAAAGTATTGTAATTTTTTTTAAAGAAAAAATCTGAACATCAGATGGATTACAAGCCAAATTCTGTGAAGACCATAAGCATATGCTTAAGAAAAATATTTTGAATGGATCCCAAATGACTTTCTGACACTTGTGACGAGCCTGTAAACAGAACCCAGGCTTGTTCCAGTCCAGTATCTTTTTTACAGAAACACTTTTCTTATGCACATGGAGCAATGACTACAGTCATCTAATAATTGCTTAAATCACTGAATCTATATTAAGCCAGCTTTTGAAGTCTCTTGCATTTAGCAGTCTAAGTAAATATATAGGACATACTAAATTTAGACACTAAGTAGCACCTGATTGTTCCATCACGCACCACTCATTCCCTGCTTTCTCACTTGTGAGTAGTTTAGTCATCCCAAGCGTAGTCTGACAAAAACTCCTTCATGCAAACATACATATTCTGTCTCTCATTTTAAGACAACTCCACCTTTTCACCCGTGGATTTAAAAATAACCAGCATTTATATTTGTGAGTCTCACTGAAAACCAATGCAGCAGCTTCCCCTGCTGGCTATTGAGGAGATTAACTAAGAAATATTCCTCGCTTTGCCAGGTATCAGCCCTGCTGTTGCTACACAAAGGCACAGAATTTAGTCAGAGCGCGCTACTTGAGGCTAGTCACACGTCAACATTTTTCACAGGGTAACAGTTCATGAGTGAATACTGAGATGCTTAGTATCTGTCAGAAGAAAAAGAAGTAAGTATGCCGGTTGAAATGCTGTTTAGAACTGCTCTGAGGAATTCTGTACAGCTGCAGCCATTTTAATATATTGGCTACACTCGCATGAGCATTTTAGTCTGCCAGCACATGCCAGTGTATTTCAGCTATGTGAGTAGTTATAACAGACCTGCTTTCTTCTTCTAGGGTCAAAGACATTGTGCTAAAGCAACTAAAAATGTCTGTATGCACTTTTATGCTTTGTTTCATCAAGAAAATTATTCTAACTCCTTTTCAGAGTAATTTGTGATATTAAATTATGTACTTCCTACCACAATTAATGGCAATCGTGCAGCACTCTCTACTGTATAACTTGGAAAGTATCATTGTACTCGTACATGGATAAGCTTTGACATTGCTGTCCACAGGACAATACCCTGTCAACTATTCTGTCTTCTGTAATAAGGCATATAGCAAATCACCTGTAGGGCAAAAGATAATGGACCCAATGGTGCAAACTGTGATGGTCAAGACTTTCTCATTTAGCTTAATGGAAAACCGCAGGACCTGAGCAGCCCACAGGAATGGCACTGCATAATATCTCACACAAGGTCAGGCCAAACATTTCAGATAGACTGGAGATTCAGCTGCTATGAAATTTTTGAAGCTTTCTGTAATCATATAATCAGCTGTTTATTCCTAGTCACTAGGTTAGTAATTGATCATGATTATTCTACAGGGTCATGCAGTGTCCACTTTAATCAGATGATTACCAGAAAGCTTTTACTATTAAATTTTATGTTTATTAGTATATCTTTATGACCCCATTCATTTAAAGCTGCAGAAGATGAGGAGGGAAATGACAGAGCCAGTTATCTGAGTTTCCTGCTGATAAAGTAAAAGTAAGGAGAAAATTGCATTTTTCTATTTTTTTAAAATATCATTTTTCCTTTACAGTGCTGAACTCCTCTGATGCCTTGTTGCTGGTAATACTATTTCAAAGCCACTTTGAAAGTAGGAAGGTCCTTGTATTCCCCTCCATCAGCCAAAAGCAATGAAGCATTACAATTCTCTGCCCATTCTATTAATAGACTTGCAACTGAAGCAGAAGAAATTCAAGGACTTTTCTTTCCTGACACATTTTACAATATCTCTAAGCAACACAGCACATAGCAAGATGCAAAGCTTACATGTCTTTTCTGATGAACTAAGGCATTTGTTTAAGGAGCTGAAAATTAATTACACATATTTCCTAATTCCTTTGGTAATGTCTAAGAGCAACACGGTCTCAAGCACTGCAGCACTTCCACAGTGCGCTAAGTATCCCATGCAGAATTTAGTCCCAGAAAAAAGTATCGGAACAGTCATTTTCCACAAAGCTAATGTGGTCATGTTCACATCCAAGTGAAGGGATTTTCTTCTTCAAGAACAAGTAGAGTCAAATGTTAAGTTGTGGATATAATTACAGATTATAGCCTGAAAAAAAAAAAACAGAAATAATGGTGGCTTGTCAACAAAAAACCTAGTGGAACAAATTTCCTGGTTTTGTTAGATACCTTTTCCAAGATATTCTAAGGTCTGTATTTCCTATCCATATATTAGATAGATTTATCCATACTTGTGACACTGATTATGACTTTTTATATTAAAATATTTCCTGTGCTATGCAGAAGCTCGATCCAGGACCTTACTGCAATCTTGTATACAACCGAAAATAGCCCTGACACATTCTGGTGTGTTTTGCTTTTTGCCACATCTATTCTTGCACAACTGAAGTCAGTACCTGCATTTGCTCACAGAAATTGAGCAAATAAGTATGCTTTATGTGGCAAAGAGATTTAGGATTTTTTACCATTTTTCTTTCTAGTTAGACATGCATTAGTTACAGATAGATTTTTGGGTAACACTTCAGATGATTCTAGAGATTCCTATCAGTTTCCAATATCCCAAAGGTTTCAAAACTTGTGTTGTTTTGTTGTTGATGCTATAGATGAAAGGCCAGAAGAACGTACAACTTTGAAACTGGAGTAAGTAAACAGATTTTTATTTATTTCTGTGAAGATGCTGATTTTAGCAATCTGAATGAAATTTATAGGAATGAATACAATTGCTGGAGGAAATAACATGAAGAAGGTACCAAGAGACCAGTTTATAAACATGCTTAAATCCCAGCTAATATTTCAATATCTCTGTAAATATTTCTTCTTAGCAATAAGCCATTTTAATTACACAACAAAGCAGTCCTCCCACGGTGCTACTTAATATATGACAAACTGACATTTAATTGAATTCAAATCAAGACTTTCTTTCTTGATGATATCCTTTTATACGTTAATTTGTTTTCCTTAAGCATCTAGGAAAAAGTAAACATTTAAGATAAATTAAGTTCTATGAGGTCTCTAGAACATGTCTGAATTAAATTCTAGTCACAGCAACATTATTACAGTGATGATATAAACAGGTTTGTTTTTTTTCACTTAGGAAAATGATCCCTCCACTTTCTATCAGAAAAGAAAGAACAAAGTATGCTAATATATATTTTCTTGTCTTAAACAGCAACTACACATAAATACTTGGACCTCTGTTTTCAGTTAACCAAATTTACCTCTGTCAGTAAATTAAAGATATTGCACAGTACACTACCAGTTCACTTACAGTTAAGGACCCTTGTCAGATAGAGTCTGTCTTTACACAAAAATCTGGCCTTGGATACACAATTCTCTCTTCTTGACAATACTTTAGGAACTTGAAAGTGACGCTGTATGGATGTAACTGAAGACAAAATTTAACCCCAAAGAGATAGGATGAGTTTATGTGAGTTAGCTCCTATTAAAATTAATGAATGTTGTGTGGCTAAATCCTCAGGTCAGGTTTGAAAAGTTCAATCAGTGATTGAACAAGTTTCAGAAGTTCAAAGTTTTCTTTTCACGAAAAGTTCAATCACAGTGCAAGTGCCTGATGGAAAAGTAACAATCTAACCCTCCATTAAATCAGAGACGAGTCATGGTCTATGTATGTTGTTAGTATGTGGACATATAGGCCTACTGAAACCTACCTCTTCACATACCAACCATTCCCTCTTTCAGGTCCACATTCCCATTGCAGCTTGCTTTCAGCAAGCACGGCTGCCAAGACTCCTGGTCCTGTCTCAATAGTTAAGAGATAAAATAGCGAGATAGTAGTGAATGTCGAATCTCTGGAATACTTGGGACAGAACAAATGAGATGTGCAAAGTAAGGCTGAGCAAGATTGTCAATATCTTCCAACATCTGAGTCACAGAAGAGAATATAAAATGAATACAGAAAGGAAATTAAAAAATTTAAAAAAAAAACAAAAACAGAACCAAGAAAAAAATACAGCTATGTAAGTAGGAAAGGGGGAAAAAAAAGCTAAAGACCAATTCCAGTGAACCGTAGTCAGACTGTCTGACTCTTTTTTTACTTATTACATGAGGCAACTGGTCTGATTTAGAAAGGAAAACAAATAATAAATAGAGGCAGAAAACTCCAGAACCCCACCCAGAGCAGAAAACAGCCACCCCTGGAAGAGGAAAATAAGACAGAAAATGTCTTTGAGTACCACAAGCTTGAACTAATCATCACCTGAACCTGGTGAATGTACGAGACTTCTGGTGACAAATGGGCAAATGTTATCAGACATCAGCTGAAATCACAGAATTACAAAACGGTTGAGGTTGTAAGGGACCTCTGGAGGTCATCTTGTCCAACACCCCTGTTCAAGCAGGGCCACCTACAGAGCTATGTTCAGACAGCAAATGACAGTAAATAACATAATAAAGAGCAAAGAGAAAGGAAAGTTGAAGTAAAAGTTGCGTTTCTTTAGGCGTGATTTTAAGCTGCAATCTCAATATATTAATTTACCAGACTAAATTTATTTCTTAGCAGGCTATTTGCTGAAGGTCCTCTTTTATTTTACTTATTTTGGACCCCATCAAATATAAGCAATTTTCTTTACAAGACTTTGAGTTGCACAGATATTTACAAGTCCACTGAATTTATGGGGCTCATGATTTAAAACTCTCCACCCCTTAGAACTAAGCCAAGTTATGCACCCCTCAAACAAGTTCTCTCTCCTGCCTCACCCAGCTCTCATCCCACTTTTCTCTTAGTAGCAATTCCATTATATCTCTATCCTGGAAAATTAGAAGTGACTATACAAAGACAAGTACTGTTAAATATCAGCTGCGGAGGGACAGACATTTTCCCCCTCATTATTTCATGCCTATAAAAGAGCTCAAAGAGCTCAAAGGCAGCAATTTCTTTTGGGGGTTGATTTTTTTTAAAAAAAGAATGTTTAATTCTCAGCCTAATGACTATCCCTAAGTGAAGAACTACTTTAAAAGTAGTCTATTTAACTTCAAAAGGTCAGTCTATTATCAGAGAAATACTTATTTGCTAATCCTGACACAGGAACAAACAATTCTTCCTTCTTTAAAAATTTTGTTTTTCCCACTTTTTTTCTCCATTAGGCATAAACAATTCTACTCAAAATTTTTTTTATACTTAGATGGCATGTCAGGTTCTGGATACAACAGTATCTCTGTCCTTCCATATCTCTATCTATCTCCTTTTTTTACCCCTGGAAAAGCTTACTCATATCACATGCATAGGCATTGTACTTTATGCACCGAAGTCAGACTACCTGGGCAGCACTATTTACTCTTGCACTTTTCATACGAAACAGCGGTATTTTCATGAAGGAGAACATGCCATAGAACATAGATCCTCGTTCTTGACTTTTATTTGATCTTCCATAAGTAAGTATAAGAAATAATTATTTTCCTCTTCACTAGGCCCTTCAGTAAGAATTTAGGACTCAAAGTACAAACCAAGCCAACCTGAGTCTGATTCAGTATTTGCACACTGAATTTTCAGAAAAAGGCAAACAGTATACTATATGAACAATAAAAATACTCTGACCATTTGAATTCTCCAGGTATTGTGCTTTTGTTAAGCGCGTTTTACTCTGAGCACTGAACATTTGGAAACAATTCTGCACCAACTTGTATCTTCCCGATGATATTGGCCAAAGTTACATCCCTACACTTTTCAGTGCTAATAAAACTAATGAAATGTACAAAGAATTTAGACTTAGTAATTTTTCAAATAAATAGTGGTGAGAAATTTAATGTGCCAGTAACATTTGGACTGGTTTTGCTTATCTAACCTATGAAAATATAATTTCACAAAAGCTAGAGCAGATATAGTTGTACAGCATGTCATGGGAAACAGTACGAAATGCTTTATTCATTAGACCCTATTAGAACCCATGCCTTATTAACACATTGATGTCTGAAAAGTGTTTACAGTAACTGTTACTGAAAAATAACCCTTCCCTCCCATGAAAAGCACTAAGAATTGAGAAATGTAAATAAAAGCTTAAGATCTCTCTGAGGGGAATATAATAGCATGTATTTAACCACCCCCGAAAGTTTCCTGAAATAGTGTAAAAAGACAAAGTACTCTGCACTAACACAGTAAACCACTTTAAAGAATTTAGTACTATTAGATATTTTTCAATTATATCAGCTATGGTAGTGAAAGCTGTATACCAAATTCAACAGAACTGTAGTTGTAAAAGAACCAAAGAGAAAGAGCTGAAGTAAGCATCTAAATGATTCTACGATTCTGTCTCTAACTCACACAGGTTTTCCTTGTCTGGTATTAGTGGGTCTGATGATCACATTTTTGGCAACTCCACTGAAGATCACTAGAATTTACACAGCCTGGGCATACCCACTGAATAGCAATGGGTAGCACAAAGCATAAAACTATCACTGTATTTCTTTTGCATCAACCAGAGAAGCCTGGAAGACCTATCACTCAGAATTGCATTTGGCACTCATCCTGTATGGGATTCCCGCTGATTTTTACAACCTGTCTCCAAGACCAGGCAAATCCAAAGGCATCTCATCAACAGAACTTGTTCTCTTACTTTCTCTCCTATTCAGCTTTTCCTGAAAGCCTTTCCCAACCATATTATTAAGGTGTCTTGTTCTTGTTGGTTTTTTTGTTTGTTTTTGGTTTTGTTTTTATTTTTGTTTTTAAAGTCTTCATAATTCTTCTTACATTGATGTTAAAAACCACTGGGTTATGGTTTGTTGGCCCTTATTCTCAGGGATCTGTATCATAAGGAGTCCTCTGCAAAGAGTTCTGTGTGCCTTGCACCATTTTATTGCCAGTCTTGAATGTGTATGTAAGTGCCACTATACACATCATTTCTATTGGTGGCACATTTTGTTTCTTCCCCCATTCTTCACATACTACAGTGAAATACCTCTCTTGAGTTCCGCATTTCTCCAACCTTTTCCTTTGCTTTTCTCCATATCCCAACTCTAGGCTGCAAGCAGTTCCTTATTTCTTACATTTACAGTGCTTGTTTTCCTCCTCACTGTATTCTTCTTTCTCATAGAGAGAGGGTACTTTAAGTGTCAACATGTTAACTCATACTGGCAGGAGGCAACTGTAAGAAATAGAGAAACAGATATTGTATTAATAGAGATCATTAATGGGCACCTTCAAACATTTATTTCATCTACAGACAAAATTCTCAAAACCATGCTTCTGCTACAGAGATGAGAGAGACTGCATTTTTTCCATTTTACTCCTTGCTGCTGTGATTTCTCTGACATGAGTACGTTGTTATCAAATAATACCATAAGGACTTTTACATTTGATTTTGTACTTTAATTTTGGTATTAATCCCACTCCTGATATAAGTTTCTACAGACAGAAAAACATACCACTTGAAAGTATACATGACTACACTGGAGACTACAAGATAGGTCTCTCAGCAGAGTTCCTGCTACTGGAGAGGAAGTATGTGTTTCCAGTTGTCCTACCATCTTAGCTATATCATTTTCCTGAAAGAGCACAAACAGTTAAACAGACAGAAGCACTCTGCATTCTGTAAAGCTGAACTGACATCAAGAGTTTTGAAGGCACAGTTGCATTCAGTAGAGCATATGCTTTCTTTCCCCACAGCTTTGCCATCTTGGTAGAATATAACAATAGAGATCAGTTCTACTGGCAGTGGTAGACAAGCAGCAACACTCCCTCTGCTGTAGCTATAGCTTGTCCACACTCTTCACTAGTAGCAGCTTTTCTAGCAAAAGCAGCAGCAGGACAATTGTGTTCTACCCACTGCTAAGCCTACTGTTTTAGTTCAAACTCACAATCATCTATGACTTAAGTTCAGACACTAAAAAGACAACTTGAAATGGCTCAGGCACAACCTTTTGCCCCTTCTGTGATGCAGGTAATAATTTTCAGAAGTGAGGCAAGCCAGACAATGGGGAACCATAACATCTCTAACTCTTGCAGCAAGATATACTGGAGCGTGTTCTATATTTCTGGCAGCCTCAGTCAGAACAATATATTTGGTAAACTCCAAATATTTGTACCATGATATTCTGAAACACCTAAACATGCAGGGCTGCCGAGTCATCGCTCTGTCTTTTTGCTGACTTCCCTAACAAGTATCAAAGGTTGTCTTCATTGTTTCACAAAGGCATCTTGAGAATTTTCAGTAATGAACTTAAAAAATACAATGCTTGTGAAAATACAATTTATGTATCAGTTAGAATAAACATTATTAATCACTGCTGTGACTCCTATATATTGCAAACCAATCATTATGTTTCGCCTCACATACAATATTAAAAGGTTGTTCTAGGCCTCCCTATCTCTATTTGGAATAAATTTGACAGTAAACATACGGAACACACATCCATGGAAATACGTAAGTATAAACAGAAATTTCAGTTCCATAAAGCTTATAGTAGAATAAAAAATTAAGATACCATAAAATAATGATTTATGACAAATTTAAAAAAAAAGTGCATAAACATATGCAATCATGAAAAATCTACCTCTTGGACTAGGCCAGGAACTAGTTTCCCAATTAAAGAACAGAATCATTCATTAAGAGAGGGAAGAAAAGCAATTGTTGACAGTCAACAGGGAAATCAAATTAGACCAACTCATTATTTAAATGTTTTGATTTAAAGGCAGAGCTGTTAATGAGCTACCAAGAGCTGTAATTATCTATGTGTCCAATTTCAGCAACAAAATGAAAATCCTGCAATAGATTAGAAAGAAAAGAAAAAAAGAAAACTAAAACATGCAAAAACTTTAAATATCAGAGTATTGGCATTTACTCAGCTGTTGGAGGGTTGGCTTTTTTGGTTAGAAGGATTGTTTTGTTGTTTTGCTATCGTTTATTTACCAGCTATATAACAAAAGAAAAGGATTTTCAAAAGTTAAGAGGCAGTTCCCCAGGAATAAGATACTAGGGTCAGGCCTGTCTAGGGTCAGCCCTGTCCAGACATATATGTCTAGGCATATAGGATGGTGAGGGCAATTTTGTTCAGCTTTTTAGGGAGCTAGTGGGAAAGTTCCTTGCATAGCTCACGTGTAAATTGAATGCAATGGCAGAGAGGACCAGGGACAAATTCAAGATCACAAGGGTGCACCGTGTTCCAAAATGGATATCTCATCACTAGCTCAAATGCCTTGCTGCGTGCAAGGATGAGGAGTAAAATGTCTCCCTGACAGAGATACAGTAGTGATATGCTCAAGCTCCCTGCACGTCTTGTAAATTCATTGTCCCTTATTGTAAGCAACCAAAATGGTACAATCTAATTGTCAGAAAGACAGAATTTTGTGAGCTAATTGCAAATAGTGTAGCTGGAGATCTAACTATTAAAAGAGTAAATAATTGAACTAGAGCAAATAAAACAGAAGCCCAAGAGATTAAATTAACAGTTTCAAAGGTATGTCTCATCATAGCATTGGTAATAGCTAATATGCCTATGTCTTTATAGCACTGTAAATTTAGATGCTTGTGACACCAGTTATTAGGTGCGAATATTACTACATTTCTTCATTCTCCGTAGCAATACTAGTGCTGTGCCTTGCTCTGTACAGCCCAGTGCATTTGAACTTATGTCTTTCTCATCTTCAGTTTACTTTGTCATGCTCTGGTACCCATAACCTGTGTCCAGAACGGCAGCAATAATACTGATACTTGCTTACTTGCTTTGCCTCTCTGCTGGGGAGGGGAAAAAGTTGGAAGTATTTTAGCCCCACACAGATTGTGGTGCTAAGGCATTTTCCTGTGAGGAAAATGCCAGGGCAGAGCTTCTGTGGATCTCAGAAGAGTAACAGACAAAAGAGAAGGCTGTCTGAACATAGCAGCACATGAATCACAATGAAGTTCAAGCACGCTCAGTGTTGGTTTTGCTATAACCTCCTCCAGGGAACAATGTTTGACCCAGGCAGAAGCTCTGCCCCCGTAACCACTGCAAGATGAGCACTGAGATGGGCAAAAAAAGAGACTCTTGCCTTCCACAGCAGTATTATGAAATCCCTCAAATGCCTTGTCAAAAAGGTTTAATAGCATTGCAGTACAGGTGATACTGTAATAATTTACTTTTTGTTAGCAGTAACTCAAAAGACTCAAAGGATCTGAACTCTCACCTGAGGGAACCATATCCCAAAGCTAACAGACTAATATACCATTAGATCTTTTGGCCTTTTCTCCAGTGAACCTTTTTCCTTAGGGATGAACTGTTTGATACAGCCGTTCAAAAGTATATTCTGTAAGATTAGGGAGGAAGAAAGAATTTCACACAAAAAGTTTGCTTAAAGTAACTAGACCTACATTGCCCATAAAGCAAATTAAGTTAGACAGAATGCTTGTAGATAATTTACAGAGCTGTAGTGACATTTTAGCAAAGATACAGACACAACTTCTTTTACTACTCTTTTGGAGCAAGAGGAAGACAGATGAAGGCAAAAGAACAGACTCAAACACTCTCCACAACTAGTCAGCCCGATTGTTAAATCTCAGCATATTAGGAAAGACTGTTGAACAGCTGAGTTGTTCTCAAGGAAAATAACTTATAAAACATTCTCTCATTATGAGCCTGTCCACTCATTGCTCTTGAAGTTAAATCATCTGGCTGGGATGATTTTTTTTTTTCCCCTGAAGTTGAAAGAAATTTCCCTTATGCACTTTGGTTATGAAATAGTCATTTATTACCAGGCCATTGTCTGTCTGTCACAATTATTATCAAATCCTCATCTGAGATGTATAATTGTATTGTGGTTTAGTGCAAGACCACAAGTTACCCATGCTGAAGCAAATGGCTTTCCTCTCCCTTAAGTTATTAGGCTTATGATAATAAAATTGTATAAACCACATTATTATGGTAGTGAAAATGTTGTTCCATCAAGGAATAAACATTGTGTTATATTTATGAAAATGAACATTTTCTCTCAGTTCTTTCTAATTGGGCAAGCAATTTTTCTTATGGCTTCTAATATAAAAAATGCAGAGTCTTTTATTGGATTCTATATTCAAGCAAAATTCATAGGAAAGTAACATACTCATATCTTTATCCTGCTGAAAAACTAGGAGGTCTGCTACTGAGTTTAATACTATCATCAGTCTAAAATACTTTAATACTATCATCAGTCATATAAAAAGCAAGTGTGGGATTCTTATGCTTGCTCTGAACTCTTTATGCCAGGTGAAAGGGTGATGTTTAGCAAAAGACCTAAAACACAGTAAAGTACATGCATTGCCAAAAAGAACCTCATAAGCATCCTCCTGCAAATTCTATACATATCCAAAAGACAGTTCCTAATATGGGATATTTCTTAGTCTTCCCTTATGGTGCAGTCCTGCTCCCTTGGAATTACTTCTGTTTCTTGCAAATTCTTTGCATGCTCTAGATCTTGCAGTGCTGTCGGGAATGTCTCGCTATAGACTCCCACTGGACATAGGAGTGGATAGTCCCACGAGTAGTACTGGAGCCTGCCCAGTCCCTGAAACAGATTTTGCTTGCTAATGGGAACGATTACAGAAAGCAAAGCTTTTCTTAAGTTAAAAATTCTGGACAGGTCTTTTCAGAAAACTTCACACTAGTTCACATTGGATTTTTCATCAGCAAATTTAACATTGACATGAACGTGATAAATAGAGCCAGTCAGACTGGAAAAAAATACTGTTTCACTGAAGCTGAAACATTCTGACACATCAGTTTTGATAAAGTTTTTGTCAGAAGGAAGCAGAAAAGAAAAGATTAATCACTGAATTCTTAAGCGCGGGTGCAATAACCTGGTTTGAGGAGTCCTATAGAAATCTAGCATTGTGTTCCCTTTATGACTGATTAACAGTCACTGAAATGAGAACGTCTACACAATAGGAAATGAACTACTGCATCAGAATCCTCTATACATTATTGTGAGTGGAAAACTATGCCCCAGGAAGTCTCCTTTGATACAGGCTTTCTTTATACTTCTTTTTTTTTAGCGTTATTGTTTTTTATCAACTTTGTATGAAACCTGACACATTGGCCCTCCATCCCATCTGAAGTCCCGAAACACTTATATGTGTGAACAGTTAATAATAGCACTTCACCCATAAGCTCACTTTAGTTCTCATTTATATGTGAAACTATGGTAAACATCTCTACTCTAGCACACCAGCTGAGCAACTGAACCACTGGCTGGCTTCATCCATTTTCCTCAAGGTTCAAAAGGGTGCAATTTCTTCTGAAAATCAGAAATTGCCAATGCTGTTTGCAAACCACAGCCTTCTTAAAAAAAATATTTATATATATGTGTGTGTGTGTGTGTATATATATATATATATCTTTCAGCATAAAATCACCAAAAAGAAGTGAGAACTTAAAGCTCATGCTGTTTCTTAAAAGATGTTACTAGAATTGTGACTCACACCATCTTCTTTGATCTGACTAAAAATCAGGCATCTTGTCATTGCTCTAGACTTCTCTAATGTCAATGAAAGAATTTTGTTACATCCAAAAAATAGTTGCACCCGTTCTAAGACAATGATGATACACGCAGCCTTTTTTATTCACCATACTTATCTCTGTTCCTGTTACCTGTATTGGAAACCTAAACAATTAAGGTAAACTAGATAATGAACTTTTATACACCTGAAAATCAGTAAGAGGAGCTCTATTGTCTCATTCAGATTGTATTGCCTAATTTTAAAGGAAATTTTCTTCATGGGATGTTAATCTAATT
Source organism: Alca torda (assembly GCA_008658365.1). Taxonomy (NCBI): domain Eukaryota; kingdom Metazoa; phylum Chordata; class Aves; order Charadriiformes; family Alcidae; genus Alca; species Alca torda. Next base: position 78,104,153 of record CM018077.1, on the reverse strand, counting down.
TCTAGTTGTGTATTACTAACTTGCTCACTGCAAATGTATCTACATGAACACAGCAGCTCAAATCATGACTACTTCTGAATCAAAGTTTCTGATAATTTCTATTTACTACACTTTGGTTCACTCTAGGGATACCTTTAAGCCAAAAAGTGTTTGAGGAGTGTTTTTAATGCCACTTAATGGAGCCAGTCTAGAACTCGTCTGAAACTTGAAAAAATAAAATCAAAGAAAGCATTTGAAATGTGTATAACATGCATGTCAGATTTTTCACTCTCTACTAGGCAGCTACGAAGTGGACATCAGTTTCTCAGCATCAGCATTTGTGCTACAAATCTACTTCTGCTTGTCCAAATTGTTTTGTACTGTAGCCATAATCAGAGACTTGCAGGACACAAAAGTTCCTCTCATTTCCAGATCATGTTTGTGCCCTGCTTCCTGGTACTTATACAGAAGAAATCTTGGCATATGTTAAAAGGATGTTATAATGTGGTCTGGGCTTGTCACAGAATATGTGAAGTTTCCCCTGATCAATGAAAAACTCAGCTGATGTTGTAGCACACATCTACTATTCAGTTTGGATACAAACATAGTCATTTGCGGGTTCACTTTTTCACACCATCACTTCTGCAAATGAGTGATACAAAACATACATTACAAAACAATGCGTTTGACTTAAAGAAGCAAAAATAGATGGATTCATATGAAGTACACAGCTGATATGAAAAGGGATTTCCATGGAGCTGTTTGCAGAAAACCAAATGCATGCAAATCGTGAACCTCACTTCAATGTATGGCCATGCCCATAGCATTTATTTCCCACTTGCCTCATTCTAGAACACAGTGCAGCATTTTCAGTTTCTGGTACACTTTGATGCTCTTGCTCACAGAGTATCTAATTCAGTGAGATGATGAGCACCACCTGACAGAGCAGTCACAGCGACTACTGATTCCTCTAAGAAGAGCTGTGGCTGAGCTACTTGGCAGAGAAAGCTCACACACTGTACACCCTGGGTGCACACTGCCAAGTTTTAACAGGAGTGGCAGAGACTTGCTGTGTCACTTTCTAATACCACTGCTTGCCTCACACTGAGAGGAAACTGCATGCAAAGTTAACTCAGGCTAAACACAAGTATTAGAAGTGATACTGCTAAATTACCTTCCAAAACTAGTTATGTCTAAGTCTAGTCTCAGGCCATGGCACCGAAAATCAGTATTTCTTGCATTATAGCTTCTAATCTATATACTTTTGCCAATAACCATTATTCCAATCATAATTAAGTTTCTCCCAGTTTTAAATTGGAGTGGGAAAACAAGGCAGCTTCTCTGCACTCTACTGAATACGCTGAGGAGAATTTGAACTTTTAAAATGTGAACAGTTAAAAAACTTTTTATGTTTAAAACATGTGCAAATTGCCCCTTTTCCCATCAATCAAACACAACACAGTAGACTTTGTGTGTGAATGATACAATGAAATTATTAAGCAGCTCTGAGTCACATTTTTAATCAAGGAAAAAAAATAAGTAAACCAGAACTGCTTTGAGGTATTCTACCTCATCTGTTATATTACAGGTTAAACGTTTATTACATTTACAAATGATTTACTGCAGAATTTTTCCCTAAGGTGTTTGCAAATTTGATGTCACTATGAAAGATTAATGTGTGTTTAAGCAAACTGGGGTAGCCTAATTTAATTACTTAGGACAATTCTTAAATAATGCTTTACTGACTGCTCAGCAATTAGATGCATTGCCTTAAGAAAGATAAACTAACATGTGGCTTTGTGGATCTCATTTGACAAGATGACATTTATTTTCATTCCCTCGTCATTTGCTTTTAAAAGCTTCAGGTGTACAGCATAGTTTGAGCAAGATTTGGGGGGGTGGGGAGTGAGGGGTGAAACACAGGTGTATATCTGACATGAGGAATTGCTGAAATGAGAGCACAGAATATTGAGACTCTGTGGGGGCTGGCAGAAATGGTAGTGAATTGATTTGCATGTGGCGAGACACTGAAATCCCACCAGGGCACTGGGACTGTAAGCATCAGGAGCTCCCTGGGTGGGTGATGGCAGGGCCCAGCAGCCAGGGCACATCCCACCATCCCAGCCAGGAGCAGCAGGCCAGGGGCATCAGCCCCCCAGCATCAGGCACCTCCCTGGAGACGGGGATGGGTCAAGTCCAGGCAGGTAGGACAGCCCAGCTTGGGGAGCCTGTGGCTGGGCAGAGCAGGGCTGTGGAGAGCTGGAGACCAGCCCTGCTGTGGCGTTGCTGGGTCAGAGGCTGATGGCCCCGGGAGGGTGACATGAGGTGCTGGGCCCTGGGCATGGTGGGAGGGAGCTGCGTGCACTTGGCAGGGACAGTCAGGGCTGGTGGTACCCTCAAGACCAAGACACAGAATTCAGAGACAAACTTTAATAATATGGTGAAAAGCCTACTGATCTTATTATGATGACAGCTAAAACTAGTCATCAATATCTTTCAACTTAGTTCTAATATGGAAGAAAATTGTAGCTGTGGCCATAAGCACTTTGTATGAACACCAAAACCACTGGTACTGTTTTGTTATTCTGCCAAACAAAGGCTCCTGTGGTACTCACTAGAAGACAAAACACAAACTCAGTTCCTGACGCTGACTATATTCCTTTTGAATTGTCCCTGCTATTGTGGCTTCAGGGACAGAGCTAAATATATTCCAGTAGTACTGTCTTGAGCAATCACCCTCTGCTTACTTGCCTGCTTATTAACCCATAGAAAAATCCTTGGGTACTGTGGCCAGTGTTTAGCCTATACATTGCGCCTGCCTCATTTGCTACACAACACCATCTTCATTACTCCTGTAAGCATTTCAGATGCAAAAAGTGAATTTTTTCTCATCTAACTTCCCACACATACAATGTAGATGTAAGTGGTCAGCCTAGCTGCCCCTTTATAGACAGTAGAAAGATGTGTTGAGAGGATTCATTAAACTATTCTGATCATTGAACAGTCTGTTTGGGGCAAAAATCTGCACCATAAAAAAGACTAAATAAGTATTTCATTAAAATAACATTTTTCCACTGCAAATGACATTTTGCTGCATTTTGCATAAGATGCTGAATTACTGCTTTACCGCCTACTCAAAAAAGCACAAATTGTTGGATATATTCATCCATCAATGACTGTACATTAATAAAATGCTGCTACTAGTTTTCTCTGTGTGCATAGTTTCAACATACTTTCCAATGAAAAACAAAATCAAGCTCAATTTAGTATTTCCACTAGATTTTGTTTGCCACATCCATTTTTTCAGATCTGGAAATTTTACTTCTTTTATGTTCAAAAATTTTTCAAGTGCTACGTAGAGAACCTATTCTATCTGAAGCCAATTGTGAATGTATTATTGATTTCAGTTGCACAAAACCTTGCCTATTGTTTATTCAGGAGGTACTTTTTTCTTCAACAAGACATTACATGCAATCCAGAGAAGGTGTAGCATTCTGTTTTGATTTAATGAAAAGTTGAGGAGTTTGTCAAATCCATATGGTGCAGACAACCTAAGGCCCTAACAAAATACAAAGAATACCAAAGTGACCACGAATGGAAACAATCATTTCCCAATATTTGTCAGGCAAAAAGAGGTTAAGAGGATCAGACGGTGATATTAGCCAATTACTACTATCTTCTGGGACACAAAAGCAACTGGAGAACAGTTACATTACAGTACTAACTGTTTTGATTTTTTTTTTAAAAAAGCATACAGTAAAATCATGTAATTCACGTGCACATGAAAATCTGATCTGTGCATTCAGATTTCTTTACTCGTTCCTTCTCCATTTCCACACCTAATTTATTGAATTCCTCTATTATGAAAATTTTAATATACTCAGTGTATCAAAGCTCAGTCTCATCAGCTACTCTTTCAAGTATTCAAAATCTAGAAAGATACAGCTGTACTCCACTGTCCGGACATATGCCAGAAAGTCCAGGTGAGCAAGAGAAGTAGTGATGAATTGCTAACAGAAGATATCAAGTGAAAAATGTGGGGAGGTCATTTAATTTGCAAGAACTCACGATATACTCAATTTTATCTATGTATTTTCAAGATACTCATCAGACCTCCCTTCTTTGGCAAACCCTTCTACTTCAGCCAAATTGTAGAGAGTGCTGTGAGAAGAAAAGAAGCACTATCAATACTTCTGCCAGATATATCTTCCCTCAGCTTTCAATCTACTAATTCAGGGGGAATATACCAATGTACTTCCAGAGCAGTACTGACTGCTGTAACTAAAGCAAAACTAATATTCTGTGTCACTTTGTAAAGGTAAGGAAGGAGGGATTACCATAACTACAGGAAAAATGCTCTGTGGTACGAATACACAAATGATGTTAACTTAGGGCTGGGCAATTTAAAAAATAAAATAAAATCTTGAGGATTTCCTTTGAAAATTTTATCCGAACTTTTTTGTTCTAGAAATACTGATGAAATAATAAAAGATCCAATACCTCCTGTAAGCTTCCCAATATATTTCTCTAAAAAATCCATCTTTTATTTCTGCCTTCTCCAGTAAAAAGAAATTTCTCTGTTTGATTTTCTTCCTCAACAGAAGTGTTGGGTTTGTAATAAAAGGGCAATGGATAATTCTCACTGTTTCACAAGCATTTACAGGAATATTAACACTGAAGATGCATGCTTACACCATGAATCAGCAATTTCTTTAAAAACACTGTGGAGCCGCTTTTCATTCAAACAGTAGATATTTTGGTGTATTAAGAGCTCCAGCCTGCGTCACTGTTTTATGCTGACAGTACTTGTTTTCAGTTAGGATCAGTGAGACAAGCTCAGTCCCAAAGAGCTAAGAGTCAGAACAGTCGTATCTAATAAAAATACAGGAACTGGGTATCTGGAGCAGCAGTGCACCCCTCATCAATGCTGCAAGACTCAGTTTAGAGGGCAACAGTGGTAAGCGCAGAGAAGAAACAGAAGATTGACTTGAGATTAACCAGCATTTTTTTGGCAAGAAACAGATGAGCGAGAAACACCTTGCCACTTTTGATGATTCAAAATTGTCAGAGTGATGAAACAGATGTCAGTCAGTCAGTCCTAAAAAATGTGGAAATTTTGTAGAGTATTTTAGCACACTATGGATGGTAGTTGCAGGGAACAAAAGGATATTCAAAGAGACTGAAGTTTTGTCAGAGGTGTACTTGCCATGTCGTTCTGAGTTGCTGGGTAGTTGGCACAAATTCTTAGGAAAATATATTGGAGATCTTGACTTTGGCAGAAAATCATATCTATTTGTTCTGCTTCAAGAGGCTAAGAAACAGATTATGAAATGGTTCAGAAACAGCCACTAATGGAGGTTGGAGTGATTTATCCAGAGATGTAGACTAGAACACAGAGTTTGTACCCATATGCTCCAGTACCCCAAGGGTGTATGAAAAACACTTCAAAAATTAACCGGTCTATACACTGTTATTTAAGGATGTGTATTTCTCTGCAGTCATCCTGTCCTAAAATAAATGCTATTTCGCATTAGTGTGCCGAGAATAAAAATGCAGGTACTGCACAGTACTCAACACTGTTAATATTAAACATAGTGGTTTGAAAGAAAACTGCAGACTTAAACCATGATTGTATGGAAGGGGAAGATGAGTTAGCTTGAGTTCCGAGCCGGTTATTTCCAAACCATGAAACACTTCTATCCTAAGAACAAAGAATAATACTTGCTCTCTATCACCACCAGTGGTCCACTTGCCCAGAAGTGTATTTTACCAGAGCAGTATTCTGTCAGTAGTATGAAATAATCTGTAAACTTGGCTCTGCTATTTAAATTTCTAATTAATAGTCAGGCTTGACTGTGGAAGTATGCACTTAATTGGAAAATCTGATTGGAGCTTGTGATACTTTATTCAGAAAAATGCTTTATTTAGAAAAAAATCCTGCCTCCACCTTGTGAGAGCTTTACTAAAGTAATTTTTGGTTACATAGTGCTTGAATGTCAGAAAGTCTAATATTGGTTTTTACTGTCTAATTTTTTTGTAGTATCTTCCTTCCACCTTTTTGTCTTTGTTCTTGTTGTTAACAAGGTTTAAGTTGGTTATATCTAGCAATACTATGAGCTAGGAGTAGGCCACATTCTTTATCAGGAAAGTAATAGAAGTAGTTTTCCAAGTATATGTTGTAAAAAGTACGAACAAAAATGGAAATATTATGACATTTTGGAGGAATATGTTCTTACTGAGCATTTTACGTGAAGATAAATACTTGTATCGTGATAACTATAACCATTACTGGCCCAGACAGAAACAGGTATGCACAAAGCTAACACTATTTACCGTCAGACTCCGCATCTTCAGCATAGGTTTTATTATGTAGTATCTTGATCTGGCTGATTTTCAAAATCACATGAGATTAAAAATTCCCTGCTTATATTTATATTCAGGAGGCTAAAGAGGGAACAGGCTCAAAAAGAAGACCTGTACCTGTCGTCATCCATTCCAGAGGCCTGCACACCTGCGGGGCTGAGCTGATCTGCAGGTCCCAGCTCGAAGAAAATGTCTGTCTTAAACAGCCAGTGGAAGTCGGTATCTAGTAAATGCCTCTGTGAAACCTTGTGGCTGAGATCTAATCCAATCTATGAATTCAATGGAGAACAGAAAATAGATTTGAAACTGCACCGGCTGCCCCGGTGCCGGCGGCGGGCGCTGCCGGGCGGCCCCTGAGGCGCCGGGCCGGGGCTGCCCCGTGCCGGACACAGCCGGTTCCAGCCGGCTCCAACGGCCCCAGCGCAGGGCACAGCTGAGCCCCTCAGCCACGGGCGGGCGCCGCGGGGAAAGCCCGTGTCGGAAAGGGCCAAACGCTGCCCGGCAGCCAGGGCTGAGGGAAACCGGGTGAGAAACAGCCCTGCGAGCCCCGAGGGGAGAGCGGGAGGAGGGGAGGAGGGGCTCCGGGCGCCCCCGCAGAGACGCCCCTGCGGCCCCGGCAGAGACCCCGCTGGGGCAGGGGTTTCCCTGCAGCCCCTGGGAAGGGCCCGGCCTGGAGCAGGGAAACGTGTGAGGAAGCAGGAGCGGCAGAGAGGAGCTGCCGTGGACTGAGCGCAGCCCCACATTCTACTGTGCTGCTGGGGGGAGAGGAGGTAGAGTCGTCAGGGATCAAGGAATGAAGTTGAACCGGGGACTCGGGGGAAGGTGTTTTAGTTTCTGTCTTTGTTTCTCACCGTCCAGCTCAATTGTAATTGGCAATAAATTGATGTTTCCCCAAGCCATGTTTGTCTTGTCGGTAATGGTAGCAGATAAGTGATCTCCCTGTCTCTATCTCAACCCATGACCTTTTCATCGTACTTTCTCCCTCTGTCCTTCGAGGAGGGGTAGTGAGAGTGGCTGGTTGGGTGTGTGACAGCCAGCCAAGGCCAACCTACGACAGAAACTAAATCAAAATAGCCAAATTGAAATCAAATGACAATATTTCCTTAAACTCTTTACTAGGTTCAAAATCTCATGTGTAAAATCTAGCCAATAGCGCGCTTTCTATTAAAAGAGGCTTTATCCTTTTGTTCTGTAAAACTCTGGACCATCTTCTCTCTAGCATTAAGCGCTTTTTCAGATTGGATTCACAAATGGTCAGCATCAGTTTTGCAGGTAGTGATAACTATAACCAAGTCATCCAGTATTGACTCATAAGCATCGGACTTGCCAACATTTGATAGCAATCTTCAAATTCTGCAGTAGTAATCACAATATGTCAGGTGCGAGAGAGGAAACAGCTGAAACCTTTCTTTCAAAAAGCGTAACAAAGCAGGAGCCTGACATGCTGTGCTGGAAGTACATTAAACCCTTTAGTGCACATTTAAAGAAGCTTTTTGAACAGAATTGTAGTTGCTTTTATCTATTGTACAAGCATTAACAATTGTATTTCTACTATGCATTGGGTGGCACTACCAGGAGCAGTGCAAAGTGGCTTTTATCTCAGTAGTTTCTTGAATTATCTCGTGTAATTTCTATGGTCTGGTTTGTTCTGCTGATTCAAAGCAGCATCAAGCACCCAGGTTTTACGTAGGCCCAACAGAAGGTTCTAAGAGAAGGCTCAGTATTGTTAGCAGCTGCAGTGAAGCCCACGCAGCAGTTCATTAATTTAAGTTGAGGTATAGCTTGGGGTTTCACAGGCATGCTTTGTTAGTTTAATGAACTGGGGTTAATATCTTAAATATCCTGGTGGGGCTTGATATTCTCTTATTTCAGGTTTGCACATATTTCTGAGGTACTCTGATAGACCGAAGCCAATGCAAATAGTCAGACTTCTAGGGACAAGCCCTTACTTTCAAAAAAATCCCTCTGATTAAGTCCAGTAAAAGCATCTCATTACAAATGGTGTACCTGGTGAAGATGGTCCTGGTGTGGTGTAATTCTGTTTTGCACATTAAAGTGCCATTTATGTGAGTACTTTCAAAAGATGATTGTTAGATCACTAATAGGTGGTGATTTCTCCTGGAGAGCTCTCAATTTGCTGTTAACGTTCTCTGAAGTGAATTTTTACATGTCTCTCATGTTATCTACCAGCAGTGACTTTGCATCCTGTTAGTTCTCCTGATATGCTTCTGACATGTTCCTTGTGCAGGTGATACACTGAGGAGCGGCCTTGCAAAATTCTAGTGAGGAGCAGTGTAGTGAAAGTATTTACCTGTGGTTACTTACTGCAGTCCGATTGGCAAGTATCTTGAGCAAGTGTCTAATAGTTTGCATGAATTTAGAGCTAAGACTGTCCTAGTAATGCAATCCTGGAGTATCGATGTTGTACTATTTCAAAATTACTGTTCTATTTTTTTTTCTTCTGGCCTAACATGCAGTTTGACTGATGTTTCTCTTTTCTACTCTGTTGAGGAAACTCTTTTCACTGGTCATCTTTATCAGTCAATTCACTAAACTGACTCATATTCCACATATCAAGCATCATAGTTAACAGCAGTGTTCATACTCCTGGCATGATTTTCTGCTGATAGCTTGCTTTTACAATGCGTTGACAGGTTTTCTATGTCTTCAGGAACATCTGGGTATCTCTTTTTTACCTTATGAGCTGTAAAATGTTCTTTTATGTCACCAGCTGAGATTAATTTATTATTTTTCCCCCAAAGTTTAAGCGGTCAAAGGATTTCAGACTCACTGTTAGTTTCAGGTAGAAATTTAGATTTGTCATTGTCCCTACACTTAACGTAGTGTTTCCTCTGTCTGTCAGAACAGGTGGCCCTCCTACTTTTCCCATCTCGCTCACTAAGGTAGCGTTGCTTCAGTGTCATGAGTAGGACTTGTTTATTCACACCAAAGCACCAATTTCTGTATGAAAGTTCTTCTGGGATCAAATCTGTTGGTTAGTGGTCTGTTTGTTACTAATGTAGCCAAAATGAAAGCTGTGTTGTTAAACTCACCCCTTAAAGCATTTTTGAGGTTCTGGCACTGTAAGTCTTTGAGGGCGGAGGGAAGAAGGTACAGCACATGTCTCTAGACTTGTAAATCATTGCTTTTAGTACACCTCTCTAACTGTTCTAAAATTTGGGAGCTAAATGGATGCTGTTGTTGTTTTACCCTATCATTAAATTGTTTTCTAATATTGCTTTTCTTTGGGTCCTTCAGATGTGATCTGTTTAAATTCCTGTCCTGTAAAAACAGTTTCTTAATATCAGCAGTAACTGATTACCCTTCATCATTTGCCTCAGCGCGTTTCAGATTTCTCTTTTTTTTTTCTTTTTTCATTTTGTGAACAGATTATTCCTCAGAAAAAAATATACCTCAAATGCCTTGAACAGCAAAACTATACTTTTCTCTTCTGCTTAAATAAGCTTGCCTCTTATATCCTAATCTTTTGTCACTGTGTATATTAGAAAATGAGTGGCTTTGTAGGCTGCAGGTCATTTATCTAGCTCAGGTCCTGCAAAGTTTCAGCCCCATTAGCTGCTTCTGCCTATTCAAGGTTTCTCAGATTTGCACATTGATTTCAAAGTGGATGAAGTCATCTTTCCTTTTTTAAATTCTGACCCCATAGTTTGAGTGCACTTAGGCTGCTAAAAGAACTGAATATCCTGTTATTAATGATTTTAAAACACATTCTCAGCAGCTGAACTGCAAGAGCAAGAAGAATTCTTAAGTCACTTTTTTTTATCTTGAAAAAGAAGGGGCCATAATAAAACAGTCAAAAAAGCTGAAGGCGGTGCTGTAGAGTTTTACAGACAAAACAGCATACCTATGTAAGACACACGATGTATTTAATATTTTGCTAATCAGCTTGGACCAACTCTTTAACTGATATTGGTCACCATTACACTGCTGAAGTCCATTTACAATGTCAACAAACATCAGCTGCAATTCTAGACCCCTTATAAGGTAATATAGTTTATTTTTATGGCTAAAAAAGACCTTTTTAAATACTATTTTTGACTATTTTAAAGACTATTTTTGATTTAAACAATTTTATATGGCCAAATCTTCTGAAACTGATGGCTCTAATTCAGTTATTACTTTCTTTGTTACCACGTATAAACACATTTGTATTTACAGTTTACATTAGTTTGGATTATAAGAACAAGAATAATAGAACATTCTCACAAAACATAGTATGGATTAAGTCTTTTGCTCAATCAGAAGAAATTCTGAAAACTAGCCACAATTCATTTTTTTTTCTACAGGATATATTAATTAGAATATTCACAATTTCTTAATCAGTCGGGTATTACTTTGTCTATTCCAGGGTAGTACAGAATTATTTTACATAGTTTTATTTATTATTTCCTTATTTCAATCAAATAATGAAACGCTAAAATGCACATAAGGAAATATCCAATATACACATTTTTTATGGTATTAAAAGCCCCACATATATCATCTGCTCTAAGAGTTTCAGTCATGTACAAAGGAAACCAAGTTAGAATTTTAGGGTTAGAATTTGTTTACAGTCAAATCCCTCTCATTCCATCTGTGTCCACAATGAAGGGATACTGATATCTTTTCCAGGAGGAGGCATTCCAGGGCAAATCCTCCCTGACGTCCTTTACTCTTATAGAGGGAAGACTCAGTCCTACTTTAAATACAATACATTCTGTGCAGTGTATTTACATGACTATGCATTCTAACTAGGTCCTGGGGAGATATTTGGTCCTTGAGGCATGTCAATAGAGCCTGTAGGCTAAAAGTGAACACAATTAAGTATTGTTATAATGGTGGTTTTTTTAATGAGGTCACCATTTCATGTCTTTTGTTATTTTATTTCAAATTTTGTATTTCTCTATTGAATTGTTCTGTAAATAAAACCATATATTATACAAAACCCTTTGAATTGCAGCTGGATTTGAATCTAACCACTAAATAGAAACCCAATTCTTTCTTCTTTTCTCTCAGTTCCTGTATTCCTCTGCTTCCTCGCATCAAAGGAGTGCCTCTAGTTTGGATGTGGCCAAAGTCTAATAAGAATCAGACACAGGAGAAATCGAGGATGGCAACCTACTATGTACTTAGTAGTGCCTGACTGCAAGTTGTATTTCTGGACATCTTTACTCTTTCCCCAAAACTACTAACATGAAAAGTTCTTCAGAGTGTTCAGTTTAGCTTTTGATTACTCAATGTATCAGATGTTCTTCCTCCCCAGAAACAGCCTGTTATCCCTTTCACTATATCTCACTTAGAGCACACTAAAAAACCCCTCAGGTAAAGCCTCAAACTAGTTTTCTGAACAGCACCGAGTTCTAATATAGCTCTTACCTGGCCAGCACTCTTTTTTTCAGCCAGTCGTCCTTTGACTGGCAAGCTCCTAAATTTCCTTTCTAAGCATCCAGGAATAGCTAACAGAGGGACTCCCCTCCTGGCTCCTTCCCTATTTGCGCCTAACTAAAGATCTGATTCTTCATGCTGAATAGTTCCTCATACTTTGCACTGTCCATTAATTATCTTTTGATTGACTCCCAGCTCTGCCAGCTACTCTCTCCATTCACTTTTTCAGAACTTAACTTCAGCTCATACCAAACTCTTCTTCATTAACGACTGTCATTGTCTCACTGCAGATAGCTTCTCAAAGCTCTTGACTTCTCAGACTAGATCACATGTACATGTCTCAGATGAATTTCATTCCCATTTGATATCTTGCCAAGAGGATACGGCACATTTCTGTGAGTTACTGTGGCCATGAGCCATTATTTCAAATGCAAACAGTCATTTGCTTTACTATAGCCTTTAATTAGTATGCAATTAACCTGGATCTGTCATCACTACATAGCTATTATTATTAATTATTCTATGCTAGCCAGGGCAGCTGGGGTTCTCTTATGTTTCCTCAAATAGCATTAACAGTATATTTCTGAGCACTTCAAAAAAGCCAGACTGTGCCCAGATTGTTAATGTTCTCTGACCTTTGGGGAAGCCTAATTAGAGTAGTTGGAGAATTTCAACTGGAAAGAAAGAGGGTAGCAATTTATAATTAAGCATAAACATTTGGGTCCTGAAAGAATTTAAAGGAAGTTACAGACTTCCTTGGCAGTTTACCATGCACTTAAAGAAAATGTTCCGTACGTTGAAGAGAAACCTGTTAGAAAATTAACATGTAATAAAGAAAATGGGAATCACAACCATGAAAAGGCGTCCTAACAGCAGCTTCTGTACTGTACCAATGATCACCCGTTCTTTGCCCCTTTTCACATTAAGTCCTTTGGTTTCAGAGCCAAAGTGTTCAGAAGCAAGAAGGAACCAAAAATGCTTTGGTTTCCTCTAGAATCCATATCTTGTCTGCAGGAAGGAGGAGTTAGGAAAGTTGTTGTCTGGCTCCTTATTTAAATGATCTCAGTAAGATCTAAGCAGGATATAATTACACAGAATACCAAATCTTTATCTAGCTCCAAATGTAGACCTTTGGTCTGAAGTTATCATTATGGAAAGTACAAACACTATCTCTACTTCCCTGGATATGTTTAATAGGAAATAATGACTCATTGCCTATTCAGAATAATTTCCTTACGCAGTATGTAATTACAAAACAGGAAAATAGCAGAAATATGGAACTGAGAGACAAGAGAGTCAGGGGGGCTGGGGGGGAGGTTCTAATGCTGTCCCTATCATTCTTATCCACAGGGAAGGATCTGTAGCTCAGACAGACCTTTGGCTTTGAGTTTAAGACCTTCTAGTCAGAAAAAGCAGGTTGAGACTGTGAGAATATGGCAACACTGTGAACGCAGCAGTGTGCAGTGATACCTTGACATAGCTTTATCTGTTAGCTCCTGAGCTGAAAGCATTACAGCCGTATTAGGCTCACGCTGTACTCACACTTGCTTTTCAGTCCTTCTCAGAGGCAGGTGCAATTAACCCAGCTTTAACCTCATTCCTTAGAGTCCTACCTCCGCACTGCACCACATTGTGGATTTGTGCCCACTCTCCAGTAGGCAGCTCATCTATCCCTGACACAGCATTGCCTGAGTGAGGAGACATGCTTAGCTGCCATTAGGTACCATTTCCTGCACACCATTCATTTTTTCGCTCATTGGCCATGTCAGTTAACAGTCTGCAGAGGTGCCTTCATTAGTATTGTTTCTTTTCTTTTGTGTAGTCTGCAGCATAGGGCTAAGAAAAATGAAAGAAGAAAATCAGTGCAAGTTCAGCAAGGTAACAGTGGCTCCCCTCCCCAGACTTCGAAGCACGTGTTCATCCAGGCTCTTTTCCTAGATTAAGAGAGTAGGTGAAAAAAGCAGGTTTTCCAAGTGAAATAGGACTGGACTGGTTTTAGACCAAACATCTCAGTGCGTCAATGTATAATGATACTCAAGTTTTAATGAAACAAAAACCATGAGAAGCAGTGACTAAGCTTCAAAACAGCTATTACCACCATAGCAGCATCGATGCTATGCAGATGGGATATGTATCTAACCTCTTAATTACACCTAGAAGAAATTGTTAAGACATTCATTTGTTTTATTAAAAAATTCCAGGGACTATATTAGCTTGTTGTATTATAATTTTTAGCTTGAAGATGTAGACTTCTTAGTTTTTAATAAATAGCAGGAAATGAAGCAAGAGTCAGACAATACACTAGGATAATGTTCTGTACTGAAGTTGGGTGTTCCTGGAAAGCCGTCTCAATTCATGCTACTCTGTTGGCTGAGGAGACGCGTAGCTTAAGATGAGCCTCTGTACTCCACACAGTGCTGTGAGCATGTGTTCCATTTTACCATTTTTATCAACATGAGGGCATAGGAAAGGGAGAGAAGTAATAACATACAGTTCATGCAGTGCCATCTTATACTATCAGAACTGCGTGCTAAGTAAATGCAAGTTAAAGCCCTAAGATATTTTCATTCGAAAGTTCAGAAAACCAGGTATTTCGCATGGAAGAAACGTGCAAAAGACCTGACACAACATGATAACCTGGATGTATCACGGTCTCTTCTTTGTTCACATTGTTATATTGGCCTATTTTCTAAGGAATTATTACCGTTTTTCAAATAAGTTAATGAGGTATGTTTGAAAAAAAAAAAAAAAAGCTGGCTGACATATTTTGTTTCTTTTTTTTCTGCATAACTATGCTATAAGAAACATTTTTAATTTTTTTTCCTGAGCCACTTCTTTTTAATTTGTCTTAATATTTAAATAAAGCTTTCATTCAAATCATGGAAAAAGAATGAGGAAGGCGTTCAAGAATGTGCTTTTAAAGAGTCAGTCTTTTAGTGTGAATCTGTGGTAAAAAAAATATTTAAAGGTTTCCACTAAAGTGTATTTTTTACTTCCAGAAATATCTTTCTCCCAGAATCTGTATAGCTTTTTCCAATTATATTCCAAGGTCAAGTTCAGCCTTCGAGATCTGATTTCACATTTTTATGGACATGTTTCTGATAGCAAATCCCTGAAGAAAAGCACTGGCATTGCATGTCAGTGTTGAAATTAGAGGATGGTGTCTTATTTTGCTCTTGTGGTTTCTGATAAACCTAGCAACAAAGCATTTATCTCCATCTAAATCCCTAGAGCGTTGTAGTCTCCTCAGAGACAGAATCATAGCACAGGAGATTCACTTTTTGCCGAAAAAGATAATAAATAACAAACAAAAACCCGTAATTCAGCTTTGGCTTTGTATGATCTTAGGAAGAAGCCTTTCAAATCTGTTTACCTGCTAAGTCACTGCTTTTGCTTCTCTGAAAGGGGATTTCCTTCCTGATTTTTCTGGTGACCTAATGTCCATTAATGACTCAATGGTCAGAAACCACAACATTGTCCTTTCATAAAACACACTGAAAAACGTGTGGGAGAGGAGACATCCAGAAAAAAACTCATAAAAGTTACAGAAAAAACGGGGGAAATGAAATTATATTTTCTAATTCTGGTTTAGGCTTTAATAAAGTAGTTTATATATCTCTATTTCCCTCACTGGCTATTATATTTCTAGTTCAACTCTTTATAATTTAGCTATGTGAGGATAATGCACTTTTCTTCATTCAAGCCACTATAATATTAGCAACACAGTTGGAAATACTCTTTCATATAGTCCCTTCCTTACATATGTTAGAATAACATCCACGAAAATTGTACCAAGATTCTGATGTTCTGGTAATTGGAGCCAGAAATACTATCAAAATTTATTTAAAGTATATTTGATTGACAAGTAATATGCTCTAAATGACTGCTGATATTTTTGACAGACACAGCTAATTACTACTAATTAGTTCAGAATTAATTATAAAATGACATGTTTATATTGATTAGTATGCATCAAAGTGTAAATGGTCATTCTGAGGGCTTAATTTATAGTTCCACAAAAAGGAAAACATGCAGGGAAACATACACAGGCAAATCTGGTCTTGAAAAAGAAAAATCCATGAACAGAAGTATTTCTGCATCTAATGATACATTCCACGTTGCTTGTTGAAATAAGGCAGTATTTGCAACATACTAGAAGTGAGTAAAACAGCAGTAGTTGCAGTTCTTTTGCTATAAGACTGAGCCGTTTTGTTGGCTCTACTTGAATAAGCCTTTATAATTAAGATTTCCATGTTTACTTTAAGAAATGAGTAACAAAATTCCTTAAGATTCTTTTGAAAAAAATCTCAGTTTATCGTGGTACATTTTTTTTCCTTATTTATTTTTTTTAAACCAATACAAAACTTTCCTTTAGGCTAGTGCAAAGCTTTCAGTGATGATAAAATAAATGAGCATCTGAGTGTATGTAGCTGCATATACTTAGATAAATTGAAAAGATATATGAGGCAGTGTATTCATCTATATTGGACAACTAGAATACATGAGAAAAAAAAATAAATCATCCCTTTACCCTTCTATGTTGTTTTGCTTCTGTTTGCACAAGAGGTCATGCCAAGGACTGAGCTAAAACCCAGCATGCTTCCTCTCCGTGACCTTCATGTCCCATTTCAAGGTACAGGACTGTGTGATGCACCCGCCATGCTGTAAAAATTGTTCAAGCTTCAGTTGCCTTTGAGTATTACTGGCCTTGCAGCAGACGGTTGAGGAAAAGCCTTGCAACCAGCGTATCTGCCCGTGGCCGTCTACAAAGAATGGAATAAATCTTCATCAATTACAAGTAACTGTGCATTTGATTTTGCATTTTTGCCCCTCGAAGCATGTTCTCGTGCTCATCTCAAGCCTCTAAATGAACATAGACTAGTATTCATGCAGCACGTTCTTGAACCCAGTTCAATCTACCCAGAAGGCTGGATTTGGCCTGCATTTAGAACATTAGAAATGCATCCTTTGACTTAGTGGCATATTATGAAACTGCAGCACAGAATGCCATTCGACACATCACAGTGACATGCAATTTCTTTCAAAAGGTAAGAAAGTCTGACTGAGAACCCTTTTGCTGACAGTTGGGAATTTGATCAATTTAAAACAAAATGGTATTTTTCCTATAGGCGTTGGGGTTTTTTGAGCTGCTTGCTAAAAATTAATTCCTCTCGCAGAATGAAATAGCTTAAAAGAAAAAAAAATACTAGAAAACAATCTATTCCCTGCAAGTTTCTTGGTTAAAGGCAAGGGTTCTTGGACTAAGTTCTCTACATTTGCTATTCAGAAGAGCAAATTCAATGATCTAACGTAGTCATGAGTTTGCACTGAGAGGAAGGTGCTGCTTATTAGCAAAAGCACATTGTACACATTGTATAGTGTGATCACACAGTGATGTGTGTCTTTACAGAGGCTTTGTTAAGCCTTCTTCTAATGAGTGTCTCTAGCCTTAAAATATACTCCTCTCTGGAGTGCTCTGTAGAGTCCTATCAGTTGCATTGCAGCTACAACATACAGCTGTATTTGATCTGGGTTTTCTTATAACCAGAAGAATTATAAAAGAGTACCATGCTGGCTCTCTTTTCAACTGGGCACATCTGGCTGTTATTAATTAAAGAAAAACATCTTTCTTTCTAAGCAGATAAGATACATTACGGAAAAAAAGTGAACCACCTCTTCTTATTCTTTTTTATGCTTTATGAGCATTTTTTTTTCTAGCTACAAGCAGTTTATGTGGTTGAATGAATAGTGCCTAATCATCACGGACATTTAACACCTTACTTTGGCATGAGTTAATGCCCAAGTTCATCACGTATGAAAACCATGCCAGTGACACAGCAAAGAGGTAGACAGTAGATCTTCACCTTACCTCCTTATGAGATGCACAGCATAAGCATGGCCTGGGATTTAGGTTTTTTTACTAGATTTAACTGCGTTTGAAAAAATTTGTACACAATGAGGCAAACTAGCCTTTGATAAAATGGATTAAAAGAAAAATAAGCTTTTACAGTATCTAAAAGGCCGTGTATGACGCGTCTTATTTTTTACACCAGTTTTGCTTTTGAGGTTTCATTTGAGATACAAGGCTGAGCCTGGAGCAAATAAGTATACATGTATGAAACTGTACCTTTAATTCAAGTAAAAATACGTTCTTTCTGCGTTTCAGCCACTGCAGTGCCAGCCAGAAAGTGAAAGTGATAGGTAAATTACTTCAAACAAAAATCAAGTTGACTGCTCTATTTCCATGGAACATGGCAACTTCTTACCTTTCTGCATTAGCCGTCAAAACCAATTTAATTTGGGAATCATTTTCTAAAATGTAAGGTCATATTACAGAACAGTTTATTCCGAGTGCATGTAGAGTTTTCATCATCTTCCAAAAAAAGGGAATAATCAAGCATGTAAGATTAACGTCTCCTCAGAGTACTTTTATTTCTCAAACTGTTTATTCCTATACATGCTTTTATTTTTTGTGCGTATATTTCTCTCTCCTGCTGTAAACATTGCCCCACAGTTGGATACACAAAATTAAATCATTTAATGGATTTGCGGTTCAGTTGACTGAGGTCCCTGGGTCTCTCTGCACTCCTGGCAGCCATCTTATTTGGTCTGTTACTGTCATTCACTGTCATTTCCACTTGGCTGGCGCCTGCGACAGGTCAGATTACTGGATGTGCTCAAAATATGATATGAAAGAGAGGACTGTGATTCCGATACTGATGGGTAGTGCTCTGCTTGCTAAAGCTATCTGAGGAGATCTTGGTAAACGCAGTTTCCTCAGGCTGTTTGGGGAATCAGTGGAAGATAAATAGAGGGGCCATCTGTCTACTTTTACTAATAAGGCTATGCTTTCTGAAACCTGTTTTCACTACATGGGTATTGTTAAAGCCAGGAGCTGGTTTACTGACACAGGATTATTTTAATATAATTAGCATTTTTAAACCTAGACTAAGTTGTGCACCTGTTCATCTATCTGTTATACATTCACTTTTCTTCTGTTCCGTTTATCTAAATGATTTCAGATTTTGGGGTGTTAGATTTAATTGTGCAGCCCCTCTCTAATTCCCCTCCCAGAACTGCCCCATTTTCTCACACAATGGCTACATTATGTAGAGAAGATGCCAAGCTATTTTTTTTCATAACAGCTTAAGGAAATAGCTCAAAATATTTAATATATGTGCTATTAAAGAACTTGACAGCTTGTAGAAGATGTTGGAACATTTCAGAGCTAGCAGCTCCCTGATTCAGAAACACATACCACAGCAACTTCAGCAACTGCAGTCTCTGCATTGCTGTGACTCTAAATGTATTTATAAAAACAAAATAAACAGATGTTGGTATGCTAATAATAACTAAAGAAACAATCTAGTTCTGGATGAAACTGGAATTGTAAAAAAAAAAATGATGACATCTCAAGGGATCGGTACTGATCTGCTTTTTTTCTTCAGTTAAACCTCAGGAGAAAAAAAAAGATAATAGAATATGTATTTCTGTAAAAAAGATCTCTGAGCCTCAGTGGGACTTTGTAGCTCATTTCATTCATAGTCTGCAGCCAAATTGATTGGCAATGCAGCATAAAATGTGAATTGGGATGAAGTTGGCCAAACTGCTTTTGCTGTCAGAGTTAAGATAATAAATATCCTAGCATGTTAATGTTGTAAGGGGACTAATGTAGATGACATAGAACAGACAATGGTGAAAATCATGACATATATTTCATAGGACGTCTTCCACAAGTGGGCAAACCTGACTTTTACAAGTTCTGTGTTCTCCAGTGCTAGCAATTTTTGTTGTAATCCGGAACAACTGCTTAGTATGTCATAAGAAAGAAAGCATTTCATTGTCATCAGTTTTGTAAGGATGGTCATGTCGGCATACCCCTTCCTTTTTTAAGAACTTAATTTTGATATTTCGCATCATAAAGCTTCCAACTCGTACTGGTTTCATGTCAAAAAGGAATGTGGTTAAAGATAAATTGGCTTTTCTTTTACATCCACATATGGTTATAGTGCTAATATGATTCTAAAACCATTTTTATGCTCTCCTTGCACAATTATAATGTATAAGATATCAAAATGTCATTCTGTCAAGCAGCTAAATTTCTCCTGCTAAAAGAATTATTAGGGAAAGCCTGAAATGCGCTGCAGAGGACATGCAGAGACTTATTTTCCATTATAAACAGCAAATTCTTTCTGAGAGATGTTTCAGGGAAACTTAGCTTATTTGATTTCAACACTTAAAGTGTTGCAGAAAAACGGGTAGCTTGTGGCACTGAAGCCTAACTGAAGTCTAGCAAAAAGCCTCGTCTTTGGTGCAGTTTTTTGCTATCTGATGGTTTGGGCTCAAAAAAATAATGAAAGAGCCATGAAACAAAATGAACTTGATGTGGCTGACAACTAATGAGAAAAAATGAGAATAATAGATGAATGCTAAAATAGTTGTGAAGAAAGCAATTGTGAAGGCATTTGAAAAGAACAATAATAAAATTGTTATTTTTCTTTACTTGTTATGACCCAATATGAAGGAACGTTTTTCTATTCAGAAAGTTTCTAAGTATTTCTCATGCGTGATGTTTCTCCTCTCGTGCCCATTACTCTACATGTCTTTTTCTTGTCACAGAAGCCAAGAGCTTGTCTTCTCCATTCAGATCATGTCTTTCCTAGCCTCACAGCCTCACCTTGGGCTCTGGAGAATATGAATGTCCTAGCTGATGCTTCTGCCTTAAAGAAGTGCCAATGAATATCTCTCTGACTCTATTAATATATACCTTCTCTCAGATGTGACCTGGGAGTGTGAAGAGAATTTAATGGAGCTGAGTTTTTTCCATTGGCATGCTTCTTCCACATTCCACTGACCTCCCCTCGTCCGTAGAGTCAAAATTCAGAACAGGCGACTGACAGACCCTAATGGAGAACCTATGGTATAGGAAATTCTCTCAGCTGTGTACTAGAGATCCTGAGCTGTCATATAATTTTACCTTAAAAGGCCCACCACAGCCTCTCTGCTCTCCTTAAAAATAGAGGGCTTAAGAAACGGAGTGTGGTATCTTTACGTGGCATCTTCACTCCTCACAGACCTTTCTACATCTAGCAGGAGAAGGACGATAGCATTTGGAAGGATTTTGGAGGAAGGAGGGGAAAGTATTCTTCACAGACCAAAACAGAGATCATTCTTTTAGGTATCAGGTTAATAAATTTTTCAAGGCAAATAGATTTGGGTAGATGCCGTTATGATTAGTGTCATGTCATCTGCCTACATGAAGCTTTTCACCTGCATTTCATGTAATATAACATGATGAGTTGCAGCAGAAATTCAAATGACAATCATATTTGCTCCCTTCTGGTAGGGTACATCACAGAAGTCTAAAACAATGTGTTAGCACATTACTGAGCAGCAAATTGATACTTGCAAGAAGACAGTTATTTCATTATTAGTAATCTCTTTGCTAAGGCAGAAAACTCACTTTTGAGTTCTCTACCTTGTATTAAAGATGAAACAGAATTGTATTTTTACAATTACTATACTGAGAGAAAATTAACGAGCCTTTTCTGCTGAAAAATTCAAGCCTTATGTTTTTTCACTTTCAAATCTTGCAATATTGTACCAATGACTTCAAAGGGGGTAAAAAAAGTTATTATAATTAGACAATTTATGCTACATGAATGCTCAGAACTTAAAAAAAAAAATAAAAAATATCTAAGTTATTTATTCAGTTCCTTTCTGTCTAACAGAAGCAAGCCTTTACTATACTGCATAATTTATAACCTAGCAGGAAAACACGTGTTATAGGCTTGCTAAAATTGTGATTTCCTCCTGCAAATGAAAGTTTAAATTAAGAATCCCACTGCAAGCCTCACTCTGACCTTCTATGTATATGCCTTCTAGGCCCTCATCCAAAAAGGCACCTGTTTAAGTTAAAACAAGAATACTCTTTTTTCTGGAGTTTATGTCGCTGCTCAAGTGCTTTGAAAGATCATGTCCTACAGAAGAGTTCAGTAATCTTAGGATTAGCACTGCAAGTTTTAGGAGGCTGTACAGTCATCCAGTTCACTTGACAGAAGCCTGACAGATTCTGCTGGTAATTTTACTTGGTGAGAGACAGATTTCCATTCAATGGAAACAGCAACACCCCTGTGCAAATCACTGCATAAGATACATAGCAAGAAAACGTTTTTACTCTGTCCCCCTTAGTGACAGTTGCAAGATGGAGTGCTGGTGGGGAGAGGAACTCTGCACCTGCCAGCATTAGGAAATAAAACAGATCCCAGAGCTGGAACTTGACTGTGTGCATTGGGAAGCTGTTACAACTGTGCCTGGGAATGCTGCAGTCTGACTAGCTAGCACTCCCCAAACTGGCATCACTTTGGAGTCAGCATGGCTGAGTGACTGTCCTTACCAGGCACTTTGCATCTAGCCATCTGTTTTCCATGCTGAGATAGCTAATGGCATGTGTGCATAGTGTTTTGTGCCAGTTGTCCTCGATGCTAAGGAATGGTCCCAGGCACATTTATTTTACTTGTGTGGATGTAGCTTCCGATTCTCATATATACCATGGCTGGATTTAGTTTAATGATAAAAAGCAGAACTTCTTTCCTTAAAGTTATTTCTTCATTTACAGAAAGCTGCTTGTAAGTTCCTAGGACTGAGCAAGTATTGTTACATATGCTAAATATATATGACACAGAAAAGGATAAACAGATCACAACAACAGTGCAGCTGCTAAACCAGCCACATTTCACATGTGGTGTTCTTTAGTTTTGTTTATGTATTTACTATTCTTTACCATTTCTTCTAAATTTTCTGCCAACTGTAAAAGTGTGCAAACTGTAGAATTTAAAACATTTTATATTTTTTCTTATTGACCCACAAATGCAATGCAAGAACACCACTGTGATAGACTATGCTACCTCGAGCCCTCGGTTAATTTGTATATTTGCTGGTGGGAGGTAAAGCTTTCTACTTTCTAATTATGCAGAGATCAGTACACGTGGACATAGTTTACATTCATTTGGAGCACCGTAAGTAGGCAGAGATGAGTTTAGCTTAAGTGAAAGTCATATTATGTGATTTTTTTTCCACAGCAGATTATGAAGAAATAGATGGAGGGGAAAAATTTGTCAACATCTCTACCCATCATCCTCCAAGTTCCCTTTAATTGTAAGTAGCTGTGGTGACAAGGCACAGGGTTTACACCGTGCTGTAGCAGCGATATCTCCAGCCTCTTTTTGGACAACACACCTAAATCTTTCTGAAAATCTTAAGCTTTTGTTTTCCCGCTCTTTCTCTGCCACAGTTTAGTATTCAGCTGCCTTCCCCATCTTCCAGGCTTATGTTTACTGCAGTCTTAGATTTTTTCTTTCCTTTTGCTTCAAAATAGCCATTATCTTCCCTTCCTTGTGCCTTTTCGTTTTGAAAACTTAAGTAAACATGTAATGCCCTTTAATTTCATCGAAAGCAAAGTATCAGATGAGAAAATAACCATTTTTTGCAATTATTCTACCCAGTTTTCCTTTCTTTGTATAAGTAGTACTTACGTTTCTTTGAGATTGTTAAACATGTCAGACATAATAACATTTGCTTGAGTTTTTAATACCCAATTAAATTTTATTTTCTGACAATTAATATTTCATAGAATCTGTAGTTCATTTCTCTTAATGTGGCAGCTGGCAGAACGTGGAACAAATCCCATAGTCTTTTGTTCTGTCACTCTAGCAAATTTTCTTTTTATATCTAGGAAAAAGAATTTCCTTCATTCTGCTTTTATATACTGGTCTTAGTAGACAGTATCTTGTATGAAAACAGCTGCAAAATTGTTCTTGGCCAGTGATACTTATGAATGCATGTTCATTACTTAGGAAAAGAAAATTAAAACTGTTTGGAGTACAATGGTCAGTACAAAAATGCAGTTGTGCCAGAAAGATGTTTCTGTTTTATTTCAAATGTGGAATATGTTTCCAAAATTATCATTTAGATGCATCATCAAATAGATGCTGCATCTATTAGATGCAGAATCTATAATAGATTCCTGATGCTGCACCTCAGAATTCCTTGAACTAGAAGAGGATCCGTTTGACAAGTCCGCTCATACACATGCCATGTCCGTTATCTTACCAAATGTCAGCAGAAACGTTTCATGGAAATGCTGGCAATGTGTCATTCATTCAACATATTCATACATCATACGAAAATGGAGTTAAAAAGATACCAACATTCTATTAGAATCTTATTATTGTTACTTTAAATCCTGGATCTACAAACAATTTATGCAAGTGAACATCTTTATATTTGCAAAAATACCTCCTGACTTCAATCAACCTAGTCATTTTTGAAGTGCTTAATATAAGGCTGGCATAGCAAATCACACAGTCCAGATTCTCAGCTGAAATGTAGTAGATGAAGCAGCTCACAATCTGTCCCACTTGCTGTCCCAAATTTTAAGCTTTGAAAAGTAGATTGGGCCATCAGAAATCCTTCCTTATTTCCTCATGCATCAGAGGCATAGTCGGTGGTGCTGGTAATGATTTGCAGTATCAGCTCCATCCTATGACTAATAGCATAGAAAATACAAGTTCGTCTGTCACCCCTTCATTGACCTATTTTCCCCTGTGAGCTGATGCTTAGTTTTATTCTAGTAAACCTGGAAATTGTGAACAAAGGCACCAAAGCATTGGACCCAATATAATTCTGTAAGAATATACCGAATTCATAGCCGTTCAAAACAGCGGTTCAAACAGCGTTTCACACCAGTGGTTCAAAACAGAGGACTGTCACCAGCCTAGGATTTTATTTTATTTTCTTAGGTTTACCAGGAGTAGGGTTTAAAAAAAAAAAATAAAAAAAAAAATTCTTTTTCCATGTATTTATTATGTCAGAATCTTTTTCAGTTTTTTTGTTTGTTTGTTGGTTGGTTTGGTTTGTTGTTGGTTTGTTTTGTTTTGTTTTTTTTTTTTTTTTTTAAAGAGCAAAGAAATAAAACAGAAACAGGAAAAAAAAAATCCTAAAGTTCCATGGGACAGTTGCATTGCACAACATGTCCAGCACTCAAGTATTTGCCCCAAGTAAGGGTATAAAATGGGTTGCCTTGTGCAAGTTTCTGATCCTTCCTGTAACAGTTCATTCCACTTGCAGCCATCAATACCTTCAATTGCTGCAATACTACATTTTGCAATAAGGCTGTTAATGAAAATATTAAATCAGCCTCTAGAATGATCCTTAAAGAATTTTACCAATAATGTTCTTCAGCTGGTATTTCTCTTTCTAGACATTGGTTTTGCCAAGTCATTAATTATAAATCTTGTATTAAACACCACCTTTTCCAGCATAAATAATTCACATATGGCACCATAACGGGTACTTTACTGAAATATATTAGACCTGATTTATTTTCCTTTGAAAACCTGCTCTTAGTGAAATCAGAGGGATCTAGAAGGTTTCAATTGTGGAATATCCATGCTGCATTTTATCGTATTTTATGTTTACTTTCTGATCTTTATTCATTCCATTAAAATGTATTCCACAATCTTGTGTAATGCTGTGATTATAAGCTTACACTCACCTATTTTTTTTCCTTCTTTTTAAGTATCTGTAAAGTATCCGTAGATAGTTTTGTTTATCGACATATGAAGTTATCAGTAATTTGCCACAACTAAACTGGGGAGCAAAGCAAGGCACCATAACCACAAACATCTTTCTTTTACTTTGGCACGTCAGAATTCAAATACATCCTCTATCAGTGAATACTTCACTTTCATCTAGGGATGTTTTCATACTCAAAAGTAAGGATGGGAGACAAATCCAACAAGTTCTAGTAAGTATATATAAGTCTGCCATCATAAAACTAATATTCAGAAAGCCACATAAACGCTTAAAAAAATAGCGTTGCCACATTTTCATATTCACAGAACAATGCATTTCATGCTGTCTTGAGCTCACTTTTTGGAATTTTCTAATTTGTTTTTCAAACTAGCCTGATTTTCCTTTCTTTCTCCACTACTCTTTTTTGAGCAGCTGAGGAGTATTTTAATTTTCACAGTAATTTCTGAAAGACAAAAATCCCAAAATTCACCTCTCATGTAGCTTAATTTGGAGCAAGGAATTGACCCACCTCACAATAATAAGGGTGACAGCGTGGTATCTTCTCTAAAGAGCCCAAGAAGTATCAGTTCTTAGCCCTCTCAGCTAACTAGTTTCAACTCTCAAGCAGATAAGCAAAGTTTTTTAAACATTACTATTACTATTATGCACCTGACAGGATAAATCAGAAGTCTTTGAATACTAAGTCCAGAGACACTAGTTTTATTCTAGTGATATTCAAATACACACTCCCTGAAATCTTTAATGAGTACTTCCACTCTGACAAAAACCTGAATTTATTCCTACAGATCAAAGATAATAGCTAGCAAGGACAGGGGAAAGAACTAATCTAAACTCATCTGAAAAACAGCAAGTAATATATTTGGAAACTTAAAGGAAATCTGGGAAAATGGGGATTGAGGTGGGAAACAACATATTCTAGAATATCTGGAGAAAATCATCAAAGCTGTCACTGTAACTTTGCAACTGAGTGTTTTTCAGACAGAATTTCATAATATGAACACCTCGCACTGAGTTTAATGTGTGCTGGAAAACTAATATGTCTCACAGATTCATAATATAATAAAGGGGTGGCCTATTGAATCATGTGTTATTTATTGTTCTCTGAACAAGGAGCAGGAATTTTTTGTATTACCTCCCTAATGTATTTTTCCAATAACTCTATAATGTCCTACAATGAGAATCTTTAACTTTGAAGTTACTCTAATTTTACATTTGTATCAAAACTTCAGCGGAAGCCTGCCTTGCTTCTAGAGCCTGCTGTAACGATAGGTGAAGGCAATGAAAGCACATACCAGCCACAACAGGAGTGCAGTCGCACGTAGGGCAAGCCCCGATCAAGTGTGGTCACTTGTGGATCAGAGTTCCTGTCCACTTCATCCCTCTTCTCCCCTACTTCTTCCATGATTTGAGGTACTAATGGCTTAGCCATTAGTAAAGAGTAAAGAGAAGTAAAAGGAATGGAAGCATTCGCTTATCTCATCCCCTGCTTCCCTTTCCTCCCTTGCCAAAATACCCATGGGCAGGGACAAGTGTGAGGGACTAGACCTCTCCTGCCCATTTTTGTGGCCACTGATGCTATAGTAGGAGCCCCTCACAAGGAAGTGAAGATATGACTTTGGACTTGTAAATTTCTTTGGTATATTTTCAAAATCTGTTGTTCATATTTCATACACTTGGTATATCACAGAAATGGAACCTATAAGGCACATTCTAGTCCTTCATCTATTTCCCGACTCAGAGACATTGTGTCTGCTCTTTCAAACTTCCAGTGAACAGAATTCTTGATTGCTCATTTGCCAGTGCTAATCCTAATATTGGAAGATATTTTTATGGTGTATATTCATCAATTTGATAACAGTCATTACAATACTTACATAAGTTTATGCTTGCATAAATACACACACAGGTCCACATATTCAGTGTGTAAGATCTTGTATGTAAAAACACGCATGCTTAAAAAATATCTGAGAGCATGAATTTTCTTCCATATTGTTTTTTCCAACCATTGCCACTGTAAAATACTTTCAGCACTTACATTCCACAGCTCAGATTTAGTACCAATGGCATTTAGCAAGACATATTAGGTTTGCTAGAAGTTTGCAGATCTATCAGCATGTCGTAACTTTATAATTCAAACCTAAATTCTCAAAAAAGAAAAACCAAAAAGCTTGCCTGTCAAATGTTTTCCTGATTTCTGTTCCTATTATTTTATTTCTGCTTCAGTATTACAACAGAAATATCGTAAGTTACACAAAACCCTAGCCTGAATCCTTTTAATTCCCTTGCCAAAATTGTGCTATATAATCAATTTATTTCCAGCATTTAAGTGACATCCTAAATCCTAATTCAAGCACAGCTGCCTTTTTGTACTGAAAAATACAGACTCAAATGTTCACAAAAGGACATAATTTATCTTAATGATGGCATACTTGATGCATTACTGTACAGCACGCAGGGGGCAGCAGTCCCACTGCTAGCTGATATATAACTTCAGAGTCACAGGGAATGCAGACCTTGAAAGCTAGAGAAAAACAGACATATAACAGGACAGGAAATATTTCACAGGTCAGTGTCAATAAACTGACACTGGCCTGTGGTCTGAATCGCGTATCTCCAGGTAGAATCATAATAAAGAGCACATAAGGCTTTCCTTTTTTCCTGAGCACACAAAAGGGGAAGCTAAAGAAACGTCAGCTAGATGGATCAAGTGAATAACTGTCTTTTAATTACATTTTTTACCAAAGGTAGAGATGCTATTTAGGAAAAAAATGTGAAAGTACAGCACATGGAAGGGGGAAGAGAAGAATAAGATACACCCAGCTGGCATAAATGAACATAAATGAAATTAAGTTGCCTGAACAGCAGGAAATACAATTTGTGCCAGAAACTGTCAGACTGATCTCATCCATCTCTCAAACAAGGCTATCAATCACTGTCTCATCCTTGTCTTCAGCATGGTTTTTCTTACCTCCAGCTGGCTGTACTTCAGCAGTGGAGTCATGTTAGCTGAAATTCATCACTGCTATTTGCTCGTCTTTTATTCTTCAAAATCTCAACTATTTCTGCCAACTCTGGAAAGGTATTACTCTGCCTACATAACGGAGCAATAAGCAGATCATGGGCAGTATTGGAGGCTGCGGTGCTTAGTGAACACAGCTGTGGGCTCACACTCATGAAATCTGGATTTTATTCCTACCTCTGTAGTGGACATTGAAAATCTTTCCTTCTGTGCTCAACTATCCTCCATCTGCAAGATCTCCACTTACATGCTGAAGCCTTCTTTATTATTTATGAAATTCTCTCTCATGATCTATATATTTGACATGTATTCATATATGTCAGACTTATAGTAGTCAAAGACTTAATCTTCCGTGCCACGTATTTTAGGTTTCTGTAATTTGGGAAGAGCCAAAGGATACTTCTTTAGAGAAAACACGAAGTGTTTCATTACTGTGTGTATGCATAAAATATGCAACTGTATGGCTGTCCTCTGTTCAGGATCTTAAATTATTAGAATGTAATACAGGAATTAGCATCAGGGAGCACCGACAGCTTTCTGCTCTGTAAGGGAAGGCAAACTGGGAGCCAAGGGTGACAGCGTGGCAGGCAGGGCAGTGGCCTCACTGACAAGGGCACAGCACCAAAGTACCCAGACAAGAGTGGAGCAGAGCAGTAGCCACGGTCAGCTAACTGGCCAGGGATTGCCACGCAGATTCACAGTCGTGACGCAGGTCTGAAGCCAGGCTGCAGGTCAGCATCCTGGTCCAGATCAGCAGGGTACGTGGTAAGCATAGGCATGGATGCCATGTAGCTCAGGCAGGAACCGAGGCTGAGCGGCTCAGGATGAACACAGCTCCTGAATGAGAGGGGGACAGCCACTGCCAGGGCTTCTCAAACAGCCCTGTATCAAAGAGCATCAAGGCCAAGCAGCTGCTCTGTCACAGCTGGCCTTCAGATCTCACTGCCGAGTCCCCAGGATGATGGCAGAATTCGCTCCAGTCTTGGACATTTAATGGGTAAGTAACGTAGTTATAGCCTACCTGAATTTATGTCTGCAGTATATTTCACTGCGTATGTATGTGATAAATTGTATTGAACAGTGTACACAGAAATAACTGGAACAACTTGCATAGTGAGTTTTAGATGAGTTACTCAAGTTCCTACTAAGCAATGGCAGACTCTGACTTCTCTTTTTCTGTTTCAAATACTCTTACAGCTGTTTAATTTTTATTAAGTTCTTTGTGACAAAATTGGCAAACACCAAGACCTTATAGATATTTCTTGTTCAGATTTGCTTTGGAGAAAAATATCTATTGATCCATAACTAATAATGACTCAACCCCAGAAGTCATTAGTAGATCAATTCAATAGTAATTCCATGCATGAATGGTCTAAATGATCAGTCTGACAAGATATCATGGTTGCTTACCGTTTAGAAATTCCTATATGACTAACAGCTATGAACTATCAAATAGCTCCAGAAGATTTCTGCCACTATGGTAATACTATATCTGCTCTGATTAGACCAAATGAATTTCTGGATTTTAAATTTCTATGAATTTTACTATGAATCAGACCTTTCAAAGCTAATGACCTTAAATTCAGAGCATGGATGGTATTGACATATCATTTTTCAAATTGGTGGATTTTCTTAAAACTGCACTTTATCAGACATCCAGAAGAGCAGGACACTGATAACAGCAATGCTGTAAAAAAGGCATATTGCTCACAGAAAGCACTTTCACTGTGCTTTGTTAGGTGAAAACGTTTGAGCTGAGGTAGGAATATTGTGAAATTATCTCTTTTGTATGCATAATAAGTACTTCCAAATACAATTTTATCGTCACTACACAATGTCAGTAACCCCTTTTGAAAAGTTGGAACTACCCAGTACAGCTTTCTTTCAGGTCTCAGATATCAAAATAATGACATCACAGAAATGTACATCAAGGAAAATAGTGTAACTGAGTGTATCTTGCAGACTGATGGTCAGAAATTAATGAATAAAGAAACATTCAATATTATTGATGGGACATCTCAAACCAAGAGCATGGAAGCTGTTCTCTGATGTCAGTAACTTATGATGACCATTGACCTACCTTTTTGATTTAAGGAAGACTACACCGTTAATGCATTTTTCAGAACCTTTTTAATATTTGATCAAGGACAAAGTAGATTATACATCATACTTACTTGGAACAGCGCAGTAAGACACAAATGCTGAACAGAAAGTTGGTGAAGAATTTGATTGCCGTTAAAACAAAAATTACACTTGTAATGATCCATCACATTTCCACTATGATTTGGGAAAAGCAGCCTACATGTCTATCTGTTTTATGGGACTCTAATTAAGATATCATCAATTATGAATAGACAGAAGATGTCAAAATTACACCCTATTGTCTCCTCACCTACTTTCTGCCCTGCCAGGGCTGCAAAGAAAGTGGACAGCCTCTAAGATAGAATTTAAGCTTATGGCAGGAACAAAAACATGACGAAAAACATGTTAAATGTGTGTTTAATGGCTGAGGGTGCATTGCAGGATCACATTAGTATTTGGTATGGCTTCTTGTGAGGGAAAAGAATAGCTTTCACCAGCTTGAACAAACGTGAAAAAATGTATCAGCAATAGTTTCACCCTTGTTCACTGGATAAAAGGTGTCACATAGATGTAAACAGGCATTGTTACAGTCATGTGAGATAGCAGAATTAGATTTATTCACAGTATATGTATTTCCTCATACCCAATAATTTCACAAATGCTGCCAGATAAGGTCTTAGTTTTACAGCCTTTGCCTATTAAATTTGCTTCCCTGCATACAGCGGACAAGCAAGAAACATTCATTCATGATTGCAAAGAAGCTTTAATTACTTTTATTCAAGAACAGTAGCCTAACTTAACCAATGCATGCATATTTGTTTAGATGCAAATTACTGTGGTTTCTAAATTGCAAGTAAACCACATGATTTTCAAAGGTATCAACCGATCTTGTTATACAACAAAGTATCTTGAAAGATGTTCAGGGCTCCTGCAAAATACAACTAGCCCGCATTTTTCTGTACTTTACCTTTTACCCAACGTAAATGGGTTAACTTGGTAAAATGGTGAAATATGAATGTTACTATTCCCCTTTTGATTTTTTCTCTCACCTAAGAATGAATAAAGTTTCTTGTTTCCCCCTTAAGCACGGCATTGTTTTCTGTTGTTATTGTTTGCGTGATAAACAAAGATGTAGGCCTACTACAGGATGGCATCAGGAATCTCACTGACAACTCAAGTGACATGTATCATACCAATGAAATACAAAGAATAAAAAAAAGAATGATAAAAGAAAGTTGAAAGAAGTCACCAATGGCGAAGGTCATCTTAACTCTTACGCAATGTAAAACCTCACTAAGACTAAGTTGCCCACATCACAACGATTTAAGTGACTGGATTGTTATATTTCTTAAGAGGAATGTAATGTTAGACTAAACACGTAAAAGAACACTCCCTGACAAAGCAGAGATATTCTAACTCACTCTAAAAGTAAAAGAAAAGAATATTTAAGTCTCTCAAATTTTTTCTATCATTAATATATGAGAATGTGTGGCTTGTATTTAAGCCAAGATAACAGATTGTTGGTCTGAACTTAGTCAAAAAAAAAAGCTTTAGAATGACACATTTTCACACTATGATCCCTCTTGTTCATAAAAGTGGATGCAACCTAATCCCCAAAATACCAGTCAGTGTGAGTCCTTCCACTGTATTATTCACAGATCATTCTCAGTTAAAAGTGCATTATTTGTCCTTTGTCCTTCTTACTTGTCCATGTACTTAGGTGTACATCTAAAGGTAAGCATGAGTGGTTTCACAGAACATACCTAAATATAAGCATGAACAGTCCCGCAAAACTCAATGGCACGTCCTTATTGAACTGGTCTGAGGGAATCCATGGGTCTCAATTCATAATCTCCTTTTTGGCAAAACAGTTCCATGAGATAGGTCCTATTCCTGCAAATACAATTTCCATGCAAAGTAGCATGAATATGTAAAATACGGTATCACTTCTGCATGGAAGTTCTGAAACAATGCACCTGTATACCATACATCTATTACTTTTACATTAATTTAAATTTGATCCACAACATCCAGTTCTTTTTCTAAGGATACAGCTTCAAAATCAACTTTCTAGAATATCATACATGTTAAACAAATGGGATCACCAGAACTTTACACAGAATTATGCCAAATGTCAACAGACATCCTTCAACTTTACAATTTACAAACTTCAAATTTACAGTGTAGAAAAAAATAAAGCTATTGAAGATGGTAAAAAGTAAATTAATATGGTACATCAATCTCTTTTTGTTTGGTTGCTCGATTGTTTTTTTTTTTTGGTTACGGCACTTACTAATAGTTTACCCATACTTGTATTTATTGTAGTTCATAAAATTTAACAGCATTGATAGGTAGAAGTATATCACGGGTATTTATTTATTGAGTAAAGTGAAATACAGCAAAGTTAATTAGAAAAAGCTCTGTACTTTGAAAATGTCACCCAATCTTAAGCCAGAGTTCTTACACTTGATTTTAATGAACCGGCTTTTCCTTCCATACATACATCTATCTAGTTTAATATTCAGCTGATTACCTTCTTCGGAACTTTAGTTTTGCAGGAAGACTCCAAGGTATGCTTTTAGAAACTGTTAGCATGGCTATTCTAATTCATTTTATAACAAATACAAAAGCAACAATTGGAGCATCAGTTTTAAGATCTTGGTTTTTGACCCTGGTGGAAAATTCCAGTGAAATCCAGCAAAAAGTTGTACTATATTTTTAAACTCTCCAATAATATGCAGCTCATCCTACCAATTCTGCCAATTAATTAAACAAGTAATTAAACAAGACTGAAGAATATAATAAAAATAAAAAAGTAGACATAACACATTTTCTAACATGCTAATGAGCCAAAAATTGTACACCATTCTAATCATTAAGCAACAAGGCAATAATTCTCAGCAAAGTCTTGCAGTTCTGGCCTAAATGCAGAACTCAGGGGAGTTCTCTCATACTCCTCAATGGGTGAGAACTTACTGATTTACTATAAAAAAGGTCAGCTGTTGTAAAGCTATTCTTAAAGTAACAGATATTAGTAATCTGTTCAGTTTGTTTCGGGAATTTTTTTAGTAACCTCTCTACTCATTCCTGGGCTTCTGTCCAGTTTTGCCCAGATCGACATGCTTTGCTTTTTAGAACCTGAACATGTGTCAAAATCAAGTGATGGCTTGGGATTTTTTCCTTGCACTTCTTTTTCCAGAAAAAAAAGAATGGAGAGAAAGGCTTGCTTCTGGTGAGATTTTTACAAGAATGTGTGTCTTGGACAAGGTAAGATGCTCAGCTTGCACTTGGAATAGGAGTCAAATTTGGTCACATTTTTCAAGATAGTTCCTCTTTGTTAGCTTAATTTACAAGAATGATGCAGCAATTATTTTCTTCTAAAGAAACGAGACTATGCATATTCTATGCCAATACAGAGTATTCGATGGCAACTCTATGGTACATCCCTCGAGACTTTATGACACTCAGGCTAATAATGAGGTATTTTTTAATATTTAGCCAAGGGAATTGAAAATTATCTTTATTTTATACAGGCTTGGGCTGTTCCTGGAGGTGTTGCCCTCCTTGTTTTAAAATTTTATCCAAAAAAATCATAATTCTTCCTTAAAACTGAAAGCTATCAAAAATCCTTGCATTTATTATTCATCTTTTCAAGTGGAATTCTAGCAGTTGTTCAGTCTTTGTAGGCTACGTTTACTCATACTTTACTTCACCTCAACAGCCTTTATTTATAACCTGAACTCTCACCTTTTAACAGAGGTTCTTTTTCTTATCTTTTATATTCCTTGAGACTTACAACCCTGCCCTAGATTAAAGAGAATAAAAAGAGAAGACTAGAAATGCCACAGTATATTTTTATGTTCTGTCCGTTCACATTTGCTTCTTCTTTTATGGCTTTATAATCTTCCCATCTATCTTTCAGATTTCCTTTCCCGAGTCTGAAAGATTTACCACATGATCTTGGAAGTCTTGTAGCACTTTACTCACCAGCGTTGCCTACCATGGTGCCTCTGGTCAGACAAATATGCATTCTCCAGATCTATTCCTTTAGAGACATGTGCCATTGATGCTCTCTCGTTGTTTTTCTACTCTTTCCGTGTACCACTGATTATCACACTGATTTTTTTTTTTTTTAACTCTCAACATATTAGGTGTCTAACCCACTATTTACTAAAATGCTGACACAGTTTGTCCTATTAGTCGGTAAAGAGATTATGAAAAACATTCATAATTGTCTCTAAAGATGACATGACTTACTATTAATGTCTTAACAGGAAAAATACAGTTGACAGCCCATATGCTTCTTTCTGCTTATAGACAAATCAGGTCTCTATGGTTTCATCTATGTACTCAGTGATGAAGTTACA
Organism: Alca torda; assembly: GCA_008658365.1. Taxonomy (NCBI): domain Eukaryota; kingdom Metazoa; phylum Chordata; class Aves; order Charadriiformes; family Alcidae; genus Alca; species Alca torda. The sequence continues at coordinate 78,069,362 of CM018077.1, read as the reverse complement.
ACAAGTTAGTCCTCGTACAGTGAGTGCTATTGAATAGCTCCCCGTAGATATGACATAGTCTTGTTATATACTCCACCATGTAATCAAAGCTGTGACATTTCTTGGAATTATGCTTCATGGTCACCATGTTACTAAAAATATTTACTTGTTACATTGGGGTGTCATGAGAACAACTTACGTAATGCAAAAACGCAGCTGATTGGTAGATCTTTGGTGTTCATGGACCCTTCAGTTTGGATGGGGTGTTTTTTAAGGGGGGTCAGATTTCTTAGGTTTAGAGGATTTTTGCTACCTGTAAATGTCAATAGTTCCTCCCTGCAGAAAGTTTAGTCAGAATAAAAGTAAAAATAAATAAAAAAATCCTCTTCATGAAGCTCATTAAACTTCAAGTTGAAAGCTCCCAAGCCAATAGCAAATGACTTTGAAGCCTCAGAAAGCACTTTTCCCCATTCTTCATTCACATCTGCGTATAACTGAAGTGCACACCTATGGTTCCCTTTTACTTATTTTAAAAGCTTACTTAGAACTTTTAGTTAGTCCCTACTAAGAATTTTTGTTACAGATGGAAAGGCTTGAAAGGATTAAAAGCAGATGCCCTTCTCCTCACCCCCACAAAGTGCAGGTGTAAGAGGTAAATACTCCCAAAGTCCAGGACACTGTGGCTACTAGCCTGGCTGTGGGGTTGTTTCCTAGCACTAATCTCTCTTGTTTTAAGCCGAAGCACTGATATAGCCTGTCAATGTATAATATAAAATAGGTAAGCAAAGTTAAAATTTTCTATATAGAGATGACAGCTTGTTTAGCTGAGTGGTGGTAAAGTTGTAACATTTTACTGAAGACTTTAGGGCTTTAATTACTCTTTTTCGAGCAACAATCTATAAAAAAAAAAAAAACATGATAGAAGAGAAAAACCATGTAATATCTATAACCCTGTGTCAGAGCTTTACAAAAGATTGACACCTTTGCATCTTTAGAAAACAGAGATGTTTCCCTCTGCCCAGGGATTCAGTAGCTACAGAAAAGTATAGTTAACTATGGCGTTTTTAACATAAATTAATTTTCTACAGTGCAGATATTAACTGGAGCTCTGTAAGTGAAAGTATTCACAGGCCTTTGAGAATAGGTAGGGGAATACTTTCATAAAACCATTCTCCATTTCATTAATGCCATCGTAAGTAATCAGTTAAGCCTGCGCTACACAATCACAGTAAACCTTTAAATCCTGGGAAGCTTGCCCACTTTTGAATACAAAACACAGCTTAATAAAGTCTTGCTTCGTGATAATTCCTAAAAGACAATATAAAATAAATAATTAAAAGATAATTCACTCCAATTAATTTTAAATAGTTCTCCCATCTGTAAACCAAACCCTTTTCCTCACCGTCATACTAATATTTTCTTTTGGGGATGTCCTGCTTTAAGGATTGAGCCACTGACATTTGGAAATATTTTCCCTGCTTCAATGTAATTTATTATTTTTTTTTTTGTTAATCCTATGTATTTGTTAAAGTAAATGGATTTTTTTTAGTATTTAGTTGAATTAGGAGTTCACAAAAATATTAGATGATCAACATTTGAATTTTCTGGTCAGTTGTGACTGCTACCCATGACAGATGTTATTGGTCCTTCTGTTTCATTCAAAATAAGGCTTGAAGAAACCTTTACAGTTTGAAAATACATGGAAGAAACAATACTCAATGAACTATGAGATCCCCAACAATCTGAATGTATGTTTTAGAAAAATCTAAACTCCTCCAATTTAATAAAGACACTGGTTTAACACCACGTGATACCAGTAAAACCTCAAACAATAATGGAAAGCCTGAAAAATCTCACTTTCTATAAATGATTAGTCATTAATAATAATAAAAAAATTATAAATTATAAAAGAATGTTTTCTTTCTCTTATTTTCAATATTAGCATATAATAACTTTTAATTGAAGCAATCTCTCATTGCTTCAAACATGAACAAGGAAAGCATTACCTTAATCAGGGCAATGTGTCAGATGAATGGGAATACAGCAAGATCATGTATATCTGAAAATTATGTTTCAAAAAATTCAGTTTGCAATTTTGATATCTTCTCTGTATTGTCTTGGTATGTGCAACATTTTAAGGAAAACAAGGGTGCATTAATTTTTGTGATTGAATAATTTAATTCTCTTTTATTGAAGACAAAATAGTTTCATGTTTTGGACAACATTAGTATTGTTATTTGTTCCCGTATTAAGGGTTCAGTGAGGTGTTTTCATTCCTCTGTTTCCTCCTTCTGGACAGGAATGATGACAGGATGACATCATCCTGTCATTGGATAAGGTAATACACAGGATTACCTCAATGTGTACTATTGTGCCCATGTTTAAATTTTCCTGCGCATGGAGTTTGTTGTGCACAGGTGTCATTGCATAGTTACATTCTCAAAAGAGATGAATGCCAATAGGACCAATTTTCTTTATTGCTCAAGATTTAACCACAAATGCAATGAGTCAAATTTTCTTTTCAAGTAGATATTGTGCAAATTTGTTGCTGTACTCTTTTGCGTCTAGTGAAAACATTTCTGAGCAAAGTCTGCTGGTATGTATAAATGTCCATATTGAAATTTAACTAGAAAACTTTGTCTAAACTTTTATTTTTTCATCCATTAAAATACAGCTGGGTACCCTATAGTGAAACACAAAAAGGAAGCCCAGTAAGGTTGCAAATGAAGCATGGAATTGTTTGACAGTGTCACAATTAATATTTTTCACCATTACTAACATGTACATCTTTGTCCTTCCTCCTTTTCTGAGTCACAGTTCAGCATCTTCTGTGAAGTACTTGTTTATGCAACATATCTAGATTTGACTCATGCCCACTAGCTTTATCAGCCTTCATCTGCTGCGTCCAGCCACCACAGACTGCCTGTGCACCTCCTTTTCTCTACCAATGTGAAATTGCACCTCTTCAGTCTCTTCATCGTTCATATTTAAGGTCCTCTTGTCTTAGTCAAGCACCACTGAAGAAAAGACTAAAACAAAGAAAATCCTCCTGTTTCCTACTTCAGCACCATTGTGGCCACTTGCGTATCCCATTCTGCTTTTACAGTTTCCTGAGGAGAGCAGCTGCTATGCCAATTTTGTTTTGTTCCCATTTTTAGGGATGGGTCATAATTGGGCTTATCTCTGTACAGGATATCTATAGGACCTGCACACAATACACAAGCCAATGCTGGGCACGTACAAACTGAAGTTTTCAGGGTAGCAACTTAAGCACAAGTTTTGTAGAACAGCAGAATTCACCCCTTACTCCTCAAGAAGACAGCTAGCTGATATTCCTGTCCGTGCCACAAAGTTGTATGCATTTCTTTAAAATGGAACGGAATATTCTTGGTCTTCTTTCAGATGAAAACCAATGTGATTTCCGTAAACTAATTAGAAGAAACCTTTTGATCATTTTGCTGAAACTTTCCAAAAAGCTAGCCTGAGGAAGAAAATCAGCCTTCAAATTCCTCCCAAGCAATTAAATTTTGGCAGACTTGTAAACAGTTTATAAACAACTGAAACACTTTTCTAATAAAGCAGCCTTATTTTGTCTTGCTTATAGGCAATCACTATGATTTTAATTAGATATATATGTGTATGATTTATATATCCTATATGCTGTATGTGTATGGTTTTTAAAACAAGACTAACTGATCTTGTAATATATAAAGCACACTGGAGTTCTTCTTTGATCTTTCTTTGCAGTTGATTTCCTTCAAACCCTGTATCATCAAAATAATTTTAGTCTTACCAATTACATAAGACTTTCAATCTTCAAAACAACATGAAGAAAACTGTAATGTTTTTTCTATATACTGAGAGCCAAGTCTGCAGTCATCTATTCTTTGATCAAGGACAATAGGGAGAAAAGTCTTATAAAAGTTACCTGCAATATCAGCACTTTTGCCAGATTTTGCCAAAACTTCTGGGTGTGTTAACCAGCTCTGAAAACAGAAGAGCTGTTCCTAGTTCCTTTAGAAGGATGGACTGCTTGGAGCTAACAATGTATATGTTATTAACTGTAGAGGGGGGAAAAAAAGAGGAACTTCTATGTGTATTAGTACTCATTCAGTTTCTATACGATATTTGAATGTGTGAAAATATCGGAACGAAATAATAATTATATCATCATAAAGAAGAGGAGGAGAGTCCTTGAGAAGTTAGAAATGCGAATATAATGGCATGGGAAGACCACAGATTAAAATGACACAGGCAAAAATATGAAATAGCTTTTTAAAATATAGTTGGTTTACTCTATATTCTTTACTATCTAAGCGAGAGAAAATAAAATCACACTTTACCAAAATATATCATATTTGTTTTATGCTGTGTATCTGCCATCATTTATCCATTTCACATTTTGGAAAGGGATCTAGGCTAATTGAACGGGAAAATGTTCCTGTTCTCTCACCAAAGCTTTTAGTGCCTTCAATAAATAGTCACTCTCTTGGAAATATATTGATCTGTGCTGTGAAGATCATTGTAGATCCTTTGCAAAAGTTCATGTCAAGTCATTTTCTATGTTTATTATTTACTCCTAATAATATTGACAAACCCATTAGGTGCTAACAGTTGTACAGTTTTTCAGATGAGAAATCTTGGCCCTTTCTCATCGTAGAAAAAGGTTACAAGACCTCTTTAATGAGATTAATTTGATTTCTAATTAGTAACAAATGCAAAACTCAAGTGCATTTGACAAAAAAGAAATAAAGTCGTTAACTCGGTCATCAGTATGTTAAAAAAAAGCTAGATGAAGACTTGAAAGATCAAACAACATGGAAAGAGAATGCAAGGTAGATTTAACATTTTTGGAAGAACTCCATTAAAAAGAAACAATTTTAATACAACATTAAGTAAGGAAGCAAGAAAAAAAAATACTTATTTTCAGTTATTTATCTTTAGGAATTTGTATTATATTCCTACAAAATGCAGGCTGATTTTGCAAGGCATCCCAAGGTATCCCATTTAAAATTTTAATGCTGTTTTTGGAAATAATTTGTGAATTAAAGTGCTGATTCCTAGGAGAAAGAAACAAAGAATGTGACCTCAGATAAAAAATATCGCTTACTGTCTCTTGTTTTTGCTAACTCAAAAACATTCATGCTTGAGGCTTACTTCTGAGGCTTTGATTCTCTCTCTTCTGTTTTGTTTTTTTTCTAAACAGCAAATATTTTTCGCTATGATGTCTGAGGGACTGAAGTAAAAAAGCACTTCTTTCCCAACTCATTTGGTTTAGAATGGAATTACAGAAAATATTTTGATACTTTTCATAAGGACAAGAGAGAATCCAACAAAAATGGCTGAGCAGTTTTATTTATGGGATTAGTCCCAGTGAAGGCAGCAGAAAAAATCACCTGAATATTGTGATGCAGTGCACAGATGCAGTCACACAATAAATAAGAACTAGAAACAAAGTTAAAAAAGATATTTAGATGTGTAATTACCCTTTGAAAATAAAGTTTGAAACAAATAAGGGGTAGAATTAGATTTAAAAGGCATGTTGATGCCCATGTTTCTTTTTGGGGAAGAGAGGAAAAATAAAAGAAAAAGGTCAAATATATGTTGGGTTTTGATTTAACGGTCCCTCTGGGTCCAGTCTTGCTCATTTTACCAGGAAGACAGATTTTCAAGGTTCTCTTTGGTATATCCCCACGTTGATACCTGGTAGGTATGATTTTAAGCCCTGGATCACAGACAGCACTAGTGTAAACAGCTTACTTCTAGAAAAGTAATTCTTCATCTACATATATATGTATGTAGTATAAGCAGTATAAATATATTGAAGATATGCAATATGGGTGCAATTTTCTTTTTTTTTTTTGTTTTGGTAGTGACAATAATAATAAGTAAAAACATGTTTTGCTCTATATTCTGTAAGTTTTAAATTAGATGCTTAAAACAGACCCTGCAAATACAGTTTTATATATAAAACCGCACTGAAAGGCATGTAATGTTGTCCTTCTACTTGCATAATTTACTGGTAGTTAACATACAGTAATTATTGGAGTTAATTTAAATTCTTATCTTAGTCACTTATTTTAAAATGTGAACGTAAAAGCTCTTTTACTTGTTGTACCATACTACAATTCTCTCATGAATATACAGAAAGTTATGGAATACAAAAACGGGTATCTTATTATCCTTACATATTCATACACTAAAGTGTATCAAAGCAATAATATAGCTCACTAAGGTCCATAGTGCATGCACATGACTTCATCAACCCTTAGTGAACCATAAAGGCCCAAGAATAACAATGCAGATCAGTCTTCCATGTACACAATGCACAGTGAGACAGTAATATTACAGGAATAGTTTTGTCTGCATACAGAAATAGTTTCAGATAATGAAAGTGTCACCATATGATATTGCAGGGGACTCCTCTACACGCTCCACCAGGTGGAATTCAGAAGAACTTAATGATCCATAGCTCCTCTCAGTAGATTTCAAAATGCAAATTGACTTATTATGTTTCTTTAAGGCAACCAGAAAAAAATATCATAATACATTTGCTGTCTCGTGAGATGCTTATTTTATACTCAACTGGAGGCAATGCACATAGTCATGCATATAAGCAAACATGTCTTAATTCTACACAAGCATAGCACCTTTATACGTTATGCTTCATAATTCTTATTTTATGATCATCTTGAGATTCACAAAAAATAGCAAGAATATTTCAAGAAAATTTCACTGAAGTCAGAGAATAAATTAGGTTGGTTAGCCATATCGGGAAAAATTTACCCCAGAAGAACTGTACGATGTTTTATTGCAGCCAATATAATGGGACTTAAGTGGTTCACATGGACTTGCCTTTTATTTTTAACCTGAAAGAAAAAGTTATGTTTAAGACACAGGATATATTTGTCCAGAAAGCTCCACAGGCCACTTAGAAAACCAGTGACATAGTAACTGCTTGGTGGGGAAAAAAAGTATGATCAAAGTTGCTCTCCTGAAGAACTGGGACAATTGTTTTTGGATTGGGGGAGGAGAAAAAGCAATGGATGCTGCAAACTGTAATGCAGCCACTGTCAGGTCTTTTCCTTCTTTCTCACTGATATCTAATCTTGTCTACTTCTGATTATTCTGGTTTCAAAACAAAGTACAATCAATTTCTGGCCTAAATTTCTTCCATAGGATACAGATGGGAAATCTCTATCCCATTATCATTTATCATGGGTTGTTGCTGTTCAGAAGGTATAGAGAAATACAGGAATGTGAAGCTGGAAGTTTTGGTTTGAAGAAATAGGTATTGGGTCTTTGGTCAGTTTTCACACTTGGGTCCTGCTCCAAAACTCCTTCATAGAATTTCTTTATAAGTCTCAAAATAAAAACCATCATTCTCAATTGGCCCTTCTGCTAACAGTGGCTTAAGTTCTCCCAAAAAAATCCTTAATTTTAATTATGAGAGATGTCCCGAATTAAATCTTATCTTTAAAGGATTATGCATATCCAGCAGAACTGTCATGTGCCTTGTCTGTAGAAAAAGTAGATCAGAGTTTGGATAAAAGTAGACTATTGTGCAAATGCCAAACATCACTACTTCCGTTTCTAGTACCACCCTAAACCAATCTTTGAGGTTGCAGCCCAGTTTCTGGATAACTACTGCTACTTGCATTCTTTCAGTTCTGTATAATTGTGCCATTTGGGCTGACAGAGTGCAAAAAAATTTTTTTGGCATAGATAGATATCAACATCCAGGGCAGATATAGGTCACAGCGCGTATTCTCTCTTTAACAGAAATGAAGTCACAGATGAGGAAGAAATTTTCTCTTCCCACTTCACTCAAGGTTTTTCTTTCAGTGACTTTAAATGTGGGCTTTTTTTCAAGATTTGGGGTGCTGAATCTGTTTGTAACCCATTTTTGTTCATAGGTTTCATTTTACACATAATTCACAGAGATAAGCAACTACGTAAAGGACTACCATTAGTAGGAATGCAATCAGCTGTCATATGAATATTGCTTTGAGAATTCAACAGCTAAATCTACATTTTGTTTAATTCAGCTCTTTAGAAGACTTGAAGAACAGGAACAATCACAATGGTGGAATCAGAAGAACAGGAACTGAAGCAACTTTCATCTTTTTGGCTCATTAAAACTGAAATGAGGAGATACCATAATTGGTCATAAAGGCACCTCAGAGAATGTAAAAGCTCTAAGGAAGCAACTGTAATAAGTTACCTTTTTGTTTCTTTCTTTTACTTTCTCTTTTGCTTCAGGGAAACATGCCAGGAAGTTTATATTCAAAACTGTAAATGCATCTAAACTACAAATACAGTTTAAGAATATCCTTAAGTTCTGACACTTTCCATTTTGAAAAAGTATCAAAATGTAAAAAACTTAAACATTAAACAAAACATGATTTTTAAAGTTGTTTCACAAAGTAGGTGGGGAAAATATTCACTCAAATGAACCACGCCTACCTCGTTAATTTTTTAAAAGCTGTTTTAACTCAAATACATTTGACAAGAACATTTCGACTACCCTTTATACTACTTCAGATATTAATCAAAACCCTACATTACAAACTGAAGTTATAAAAAGTGCACAGGAATCCTTAGAAACCTCAGTCATCTAGCTGATATGAATGCCTTGATCTTCTTCAGCCACTAATTAAGGTAATTAATGTCTAAGACAGGAGTGAGTTAAAGAACCAAATGGCATTGTCATAGCCAGGCTCCCAGCTTCGCAGTTAAATCTCTGACAGATTCATGTATGGATTCCAAAGGAGACCAAGAAAGAACTGTAAAAGTGAACAGAAAGAAATCACCGTAGGAGAAATACTATGGGAAAACTCAGAAAGAAAGCCTTCAGAGGCGATCTCTCTGGTTCAAGGGAAGTAAAAGAACATTGACTGGGGTCAGTGTCAAAAGTGAGACGCTCTCACTGCAACTGAGGCAGCTGGGGAAAAAAAACACCTACCATTTTAGGACTAGACAAGCTGTGATTATAAATTTTATTCTTGATTTTCAAAGAAAACTCTTAAAAGATTGATTTCATAGTTTTCTCTAAGATATTCAGTCTAACTGGACCTGGTAAAGCATTGTTTGACTCAATCTGGGAGATTTTCTTATGAGAGAGTAATAGACTGTTATGTTCATTCTTGTGATTTCACATGCTATCTTAGAATATTTATTATTCTTATGAAAGCTGCAGTACCTGGAATGAAAAGAATGTGTAAGATTTAATTTAAAAAGAGAACTAATGATTCAAGGTGTTCTGGATTTCTGGACCAAGAAGAAAGAAAATAGTTCATAAAATCTATTCAGGAGAGCTAACTTTGGCCTTTAAAAAACCTTGGAGGAATCAGAAGGGGTAAGTCAGAGGGTTAGGGCCCTAGAAGGTAGGGGGGTTGGTTAATATTCAAGCACCACTTCCTCCAAGCTCAAGATTGGTGCATCCCTGTGAGTAAGAAATCGAGCAAGGGAGCCAGGAGGCCTGCAGGGATGAGCAAAGAGCTTCTGGAAAAACTCAAATGGAAAAAGGAAGTTTACAGAATGTGGAAAAAGGGACTGGACAGTTGGGAGGAATATAGAAACATTGTCAGTGTATGCAGGGAGGCAATGAGGAAGGATTTAATTCCCACTTGGAATTAAATCTGGCAAGGGATGTCAAGGACAGCAAGAAGAACTTCTTCAAGTACATCAGTAGCGAAAGGAAGACTAGGGAAAATGTGGGCTTGTTGCTGAATGACGTAGGTGCCCTGGTGACAGAGGATGCAGAGAAGGTGGAGTTACTGAATGCCTTCTTTGTTTCAGTCTTTACTGCTAAGGCTGTCCCTCAGGAACCCCAGACCCTGGGGGTAAAAGAAAAAGTCTGGAAAAAGGAAGGTTTTCCCTTGGTTGAGAAGGATTGGGTTAGAGATCATTTAGGAAAACCTGACACCCACAAATCCATGGGCCCTGATGGGATGTACCCACAAGTGCTGAGGGAGCTGGCAGATGTTATTGCGAAGCCACTCTCTATCATCTTTGAAAGGTCATGGAGAACAGGAGAGTTGCCTGAGGACTGGAGGAAAGCCAGTGTCACTCCAGTCTTCAAAAAGGGCAAGAAGGAGGACCTGGGAAACTACAGGGCAGTCAGCCTCACCTCCATCCCTGGAAAGGTGATGGAACAGCTCATCCTGGATCTCATCTCTAAGCATGTGGAGGAAAAGGTCATTGGGAGTGGTCAACATGGATTCACCAAGGGTAAGTCATGCTTGACCAATCTAATATCCTTCTATGATGGCATGACTTGCTGGGTAGATGACGGGAGAGCAGTGGATGTTGTCTACCTTGACTTCAGCAAGGCTTTTAATGCTGTCTCCCATAACATCCTCATAGGTAAGCTTAGGGAGTGTGGGTTAGATGTGTGGACAGTGAGGTGGATTAAAAAATGGCTGAATGGCAGAGCTCAGAGGGTTGTGATCAGCAGCACAGAGTCTAGTTGGAGGCCTCTAAGTAGTGGTGTTCCCCACGGGTCAGTACTGGGCCCAGTCTTGTTCAACATATTCATCCATGACCTGGATGAGGGGACAGAGTGTACCCTCAGCAAGTTTGCTGATGGCATAAAATTGGTAGGAGTGGCTGACACACTGGAAGGCTGCTCTGCCATTCAGCTAGTCCTGGGCAGGCTGGAGAGTTGGGTTGAGAGGAAACTAATGAAGTTCACGAAGGGCAAATATAGTGTCCTGCACGTGGGGAGGAATAACCCCATGCACCAGTACAGGTTACCAGTTGACCTGCTGGAAAGCAGCTCTGCAGAGAGGGACCTGGGAGTCCTAGTGGACAACAAGTTGACCAGGAGGCAGCAGTGTGCCCTTGTGGCCAAGAAGGCCAATGGTTTCCCGGGGTGCATCAAAAAGAGTGTGGCCAGCAGGTCAAGGGAGGTCATCCTCCCCCTCTACTCTGCCCTGGTGAGGCCACGTCTGGAGTACTGTGTCCAGTTCTGGGCTCCCCAGTTCAAGAAAGACAAGGAACTACTGGGGAGAGTCCAGAAGAGGGCTATGAACATGATCAAGGGACTGGAGCATCTCTCTTATGAGGAAAGGCTGAGAGACCTGGGTGTGTTTAGCCTGGAGAAGAGAAGACTGAGAGGGGATCTCATCAATGTTTACAAATATCTAAAGGGTGGGTGGCAAGAGGATGGGGCCAGACTCTTTTCAGTGGTGCCCAGTGACAGGATAAGGGGCAATGGGCACAAACTGGGACACAGGAAATTCCATCTGAACGTAAGGAAAACCTCCTTTACTTTGAGGTTGACAGAGCACTGGAACAGGCTGCTCAGAGAGGTTGTGGAGTCTCCTTCTCTGGAGATATTAAAGACCCTCCTTGATGTGTTCCTGTGCAACCTGCTCTAGGTGAACCTGCTTTGGCAGGGGGGTTGGACCAGATGATCTCTGAAGGTCCCTTCCAAGCCCTACTATCCTGCGATCCTTTAATTCTATGATTCAGAAACAAACCTAACACGGTGTACATCAGGTCTAAATGACAGACACTTTCTTAGTAAAGTGATGGAGAATTTGTTGGGTTTTGTTTGGGTTTTTTCAGTGTTTGTTTAATTGGGCATCTCTAGAACCAATGCCGATGCAGAGAAATCTGAGGGTAAAGAAGCAGAAACCCCAGCATATACCTGCGTGCATCAGGAAAGTTGCTACTTAAGGCACAATCACAGCTGTCTTTAATTGATGCACTGAGTTTGTACATCATGATGACAATTCAGAGATATTTATATGAGATCTGGGACTGCATGAATGCTTCTGCATGCCCATCACTTGAAAAATCAAGCACTTAAACCCTGTACAATCTTTTTGAAATTCAGTAGAATATATATATCAATATATATAGAATATATGTCAAATTATTAAAAACATTAAATTTCATGCTGGGATAATAAACCTCAGAAGTAAGGAGTTTTCTCATTATTACTCACTTTCTGTGCAGATTACTCATCTTATTTTTGGGGAACCTAATCAGAATCACATACTCTTCCAAGGGAACCTTAATCTTTTGTCCAACATACCAGAGGTAAAAATCTTTTCTTCTTCCTAAGTGCTATGTACTTCTGTTTCCATCCTTAAAAATCAATTATTGCTGGCAGTGAGTAACTAAACCAACTAATGAGATGTTATTTTAAATTACCACCCTACTTTCTTTGAACTGCTTTTGCACTAAACCTTAACTACTATATCTGCATTATTCTGATCCCTTTATAGCTTCAGAAGCTTGTTGTTCTGTGAGTTTCTTTCAGTTAAATATCACCTGCAGTCATACTAAGAAATAATTAAGTATTTTTAATTGCAGGTTTCCAAAAATGAAACTGAAACAAAACAAATAAAATGTAGGTCCATTCCATAAAATGAAAGTTACCTAATGCTGCTGCATCACTAAAATACAGCTAGCTATAGTGTGCAGATTCCTGTCATGTAAGAAATGGCCCACTGCAGTTAACTTTAGCAGTCAGGTTAATTGCATTCCTTTCGTCTAAGTACACTGTTGAGTGTGCTGTAAAGTCATTTAAATGGATTGCTGACCCATTTCTGCTTTTTCCTTTTCAGATGTTGGTAATAAAATGATATTGTCTGAAGTACATGCACCATTGGGGTTAAATTTTCTGTTGTGTGGTTTGCTATATTGTTTTTAAAAATGTCTAGAACATTTTATGTATATAATGTTGAACAAAGTAACAGAGAAGATTTATGCAAAGCAAGAATGTGAACAATAAATATGTCACTGGCTTTCTAAGCAATTACATTTCTGAAGTTTTATGCGTTAATAATACGAATAAATGGTTCCTTTAACATCCAGCTCTCCTTCCTCTCTATCCCTTAAATCTTGCGATGCTTTTTGCAAACAGGTCATTTATTAACATCATCTGCTTTACATATCCTCTCTCCTTCAACAAACATTAAGAGAAATTGTTGAAAGCATCCTACCTCATGCAGTGATACAGCATGAATAGCCACTCTCCTGCCATCACCACCATTGAGAATCTAGTGTTGGAGAATCCCGAGCAAAGCCTTTACAGAGACACTTTTATGCCTATGGCTATGCAGTTTGCCCTCTGGTCTCACCTTAACCTCCGTCATGTCATGCTACAATCCCCTACTCTGAACTGGTAGGAGACAACTGAACTCCACAGCACACAAAATAGTGTTTCTGAGCGGTGTTCCTGCCTTTTCATTTTCCCTTTCATTCACCAGAGCCTTAGGAGCCCATTCTCCCACTCTGGACTACAGCTGGCCCCTATTCTTTCACGTAGAGCTGTTCTTTCTCTGATTTGAAAGCAGAGGCCTCAGGGACCCCTGAAGGCTTGTACAGTATTTCCAGTTCCAACTGACAAGTCCATCTCTCTTTTCTTTCTAGCCTGCATCTTTCTCTGCAAAGTTCAAAGCCACTTACTCTGTCAATTTCTGCCAACACTCTGATATAAAGGGCCATGAAGGAACAGGAATTAGAGAGGAGAGGGCTCATGTCTGCTTGGCGTGAACATCTGTAGCTCTATCGTTGACGTCAAGAGACTCTGAAAGAGAATGTTCCCTTCAGTCGCCCTGACTTTCTTTGCTGAACTTAATCCATATGCTGTCCAGTGTGTCCCATTAGTACCACGTCCCATAGCGCCAGAACAAGGAAAACTCTTGGCAGCATCTTCCCCTGGCCCCTGCTGGGAGGAGCTCAGCAAGCACAGCCTCCCTCTCTGTTTGCCTGGCCTCACGTGGAGAACAGAAACCCACAGGGGATTTCCTCAAGGTGCTAGTCTGCCCCACGGGAATCCACTGAAACACGGGCTTGCCATCAGTGTAGCAACAGTTGTCTGTGAAGAGAAAGTGAAGAATGGGAGAAGACAGAGAGAAGAGTGACAGCTTTCTCTAGAGAAAGGAAGGGAAGGAAGAGATGGCTTTGAGGGTCAGGAGCAACTCCTATTTCTTGAGGGGGCATTTAGATGTCCAAAAAAGGAACATTAAAGGCAGTAATGATTAGATATGAATTAATGCAAAGGGAAGCATGTTCATGAAATGGAGCCCTAAAGAAAGTCTGCATTTTTAATGCCTTTTTAAATCTGTACCAGTTTTGTGCTCCTGGGTGAAAACACACTGTGCTTGCAAGGGCATGACCATGCTCACAAGAAACCTGGGGGAGCGGGGCCAAAGTCAGACATCATTTATCATTATTTACTGAACTAATTCATAAATCATCCCACCGCCAAATGGGATGCCTCCCTCCTCCTCTGGGCTTCCAGTCTGTAAAATGGCTTAAAAGCCAGAAAAATGTTAGGACACATTTACACTGATAGGCACAGACAGTCCAAAAGTCATTTTGCTGATTTGAACTGGACTGAATCTGTCCTGTTTTACAAGATTCAAAGTCACGCTACATCCAAGGTAATACCCTCTGCCTCTCTCCGGTTTTCCAGTGCAAATCTGGGTTGTTAATAATGATCTCAAGGTCTGTTCTGTGACTTCTATCCTTCTGACTAAAACAGAATGAAATCTTGGCTGATATACAGAAATCCTAAGGTACTCAGGATTTAATGCAATTAGGCTTTTAATCATATATTCCAAAAGTACCAGATTTCATACATACTTGTGTAATATTAATGCAAAAACACAGCAACCACATAAAACATATTCTTTCACTGCCTTTTCTTTTTAAATCATTTACAATGCAACCACCACCAAAATCAAACCTAGCCTTTACTTTTCACAGATCCCAGCCACAGTCCACTGAGTTCTTGTCACTCCTAATGAAGTCCGTTATTGCTTAAGAAATGCTTAATACCTACCGATATCTAGGTCTGAATGACACAGACACTTGATACAAAGTCTTCAGCGTTATGCCTATCCCAAGTGGAATTCTGTTAACACAGGCTGAGGTTTAGGCATCTTTTCAAGCATAAGAAGATGAATCAAAAATATTGCAGAGGGAATGATTGAATACGCCCCTAGAATATAAATAAGAAGGTGCAGTAACTACCTTCCCTTGGTTTGCAAAGCCCATCTTTCCAAAAACCTATTTCTCCTCCAAGGAAGTTTTCTACCGTAACGTCACTGTTGAAGCTTTCTGGAAAGAAAGGCTATATATAACAAACAGGGTAAATGTCTTCATCAAAACTAAAGGCTAGTTCAAATACCATTCTACAGTAGAAATAAGGACATATTAACCTATTGTCAAGTTGTCTCAAGCTTTCCTCAAAAATATTAATTTCAAATTATAATCATATTGCATAAAAATTTCATTGACATAGCCTTTTTCTCTCCTCAATATCTCCTCACCAGAAATGAAGACTAATTAATTCCATGAATTCTATGAAAACATTAACTTATATTCAATATGGTATTCATTGTGTCTTTCTGAAATCTCCAAAATTATGACTTGGTGCTCTCTGGTACTAAAATATGCAGAAGAATTACTGCTTGGTCTTTGAATGTAAAAATCTAGATATAAAACAACCAAACAAACCCCCCTCCCCAAAAAAACCCCAAAAACACACACCACCACCAACAACAAAAAAAACAAACAGAGGGGAAGCTATACTAACATCGATTTGACTAGTATTTTCTAATCAAATACACTTATTTTGCATTATTAGCTGCCGTACTAAGGGATTAAGCACTTTTAAAAACAGCTTAAGCTTTTTAATCATGCCACTGTCTTAGCTGACTTTGATATTATCTTTGCTGTAATTTTTATGTTTAGTTTTAGACCACATCCTAACAGCCACCTTAAAGTTAAATTTACTCTGATAAAACGAAACATTGTAGAGGTATGAAGCTCCATCTACTGGATATTCAGTTGTATATTCTGACTTCTTCTGTGATTTTTAAAATCCTATTACTTACATCTTTATTAACTCTCTCCCTCTAATGGAAATCTCATTCTTTTACATTATTGAAAGTAAATAATTTGTCAATAATTTACCCAACAGAATACAGTAGAATATGTTAACAGTATTTACCGATAGAAAACTTAATATGGAACACCTGGGTTGCTGCCTTTAAGTAAGGCAGCACTTTACTTTCCACTTAACTTTTATTTCCAAGCAACTTTATTTCACAGAAATAATTCATTATAATGAAGTCCTGAAATTCTTTTGGACCACAAACTAAGTTAACACTTAAAAGTATGACTGCAAGTCCTGATATGCAAACCTAGCTTCTATATCAGCTACAACTGAAAAGAAACACATAAAGAACATTCATATAGGTTTTGCACCACACGGCCCATTTTTCAACATCATCAGCATGACACACGGTCTAGATGTTTCCCCTTTCGTGATTAAGTATGTTCCAACCATTTTTCAGAAAGAAATTTATTTGATTCAAATGAAGGTTGGTATCAATCTTTTCAGCTAGGGTTGTGTAATGAACAGCAGCTGCCAGAGGCCCACAATGGAAGAACGGTGCAACCACCAGTGCCAAATGATGACAGCTTTGACAGATAATATGGGTAATGTTACTCTGTGCTGTACCTCACTTTTTTTTGGGCTGTGCCACAATACCTCAAGTACAAATACTCAGATCATTGCAAAATGTATTTACAAATCATGCCCTACATCATCTGTCAAAGAGATGATCACCATTAGAAACACTTTTTAAATTAAAATTGAAGCTTAAAGGAAAGCAAAATTTTGCAGAGATTTACTTAAGTATAACAGATGTGATTTATATTTCTAAAAGTTTAACTCAGGTCCACTTAGCCTTTCAGGTAGTTAGCAAACATACTCTTTCTGCACCTCGTCTTCATTTGTAATATGTTTTTGTGTTTTGGGGCTTTTTTTTATTATGATAAGAAATGGAAATCATAGTCTTTGAAAATGCTAATGTGCTATTGAGTTGTACATTATTCTAATGTTGACTGCCAAGATCAAGCAGCAAGGCTGTCTTTCATCCTACACCTTGCACAGCTTTATATGCATGTTTGCAAAGAAACATTTACAGGGTGTTTTAGGAACAATTGGCATCTTTGATTCACTGAGTTTACACTACATTTTTTATGAAGTACAGATGTATGGTTTTCTGGACTTGCCAACACAGAAACCTTTAATTTTAAAATCAGTAAAATATTTCACACCAGATCCAGATAAAAAACTATCCCTCTTTTCTAGAGGGAATGTCTTGCAAGAAAAATGTCTTGCACTAAAAAACAAAAGAAGCTGGGGGAAGAGGGGATTTCTCTTTGCATTTTCCACAGTCCCATGGCAGGGGGTTTGCAAAACTTAAAGGGTGGAAGCACTTCACCCTTATCTTCACCGTTCTTTCTTGTTGAGTGCACTTCGTCAAACGCCCTGGATGAGCTTAGCAGAGAGAGATAAGGCACTGGCACACTTGGTTGGCTCTGTCTGCTTGCTGTGCTGTACGCACAATGGTCTTAAAGTCAAGAAAGTGTTATTGAGTGGAGGGATCGTGCAATTGTTGCTGTGCTCTCTACATGTATTTCCTTGTTGAAAAAGACAAAGTAAGCCACCACCCTTCACACACATCCACTATTAGACAGCACCAAAATCCTGCAAGATATGAGGTGATTTTCCAAAAACAATGCTTATTAAGTGACTGATACCATTTCTTGAGCTTTTGCTGGGAAGAAGACATGATTCCTATCCACTAACAGTTTTAATTAAGTCTTCTAAGAAAGATCTGGCATATGTTGATCAATTTTACTGTCCATGAATTGCCTCTTACTTTTCTAAATCTCTGTATTGATATGTAGCAGATGTTCTTGGAAACTGTCCTAAGGCATATGGAAAATAAGGAAGTTATTGGTGACATCCAACATGGCTTCACTAAGGGCAAATCATGCCTGACAAATTTGGTGGCCTTCTATGACAGGGTTACAGCATTGGTCTATAAGGGAAGAGCAACTGATGTCATCTACCTGGACTTGCGCAAAGCGTTCGACACTGTCCCGCATGACATCCTTGTCTCTAATTTTGAGAGACACAGATTTGATCGGTGGACCACTTGGTGAATAAGCAATTGGCCGGATGGTCACAGTCAAAGACCTGTGGTCAATGGCTCAATGTCCAAGTGGAGACCAGTGATGAGCGGTGTTCCTCAGGAGTCACTACTGGGACCCGTGCAGTTTGACATCTTTAACAATGACATGGACAGTGGGATTGAGTGCATCCTCAACAGGTTTGCTGACCACACCAAGCTGTGTACTCCAGTCAACGTGCTGGAGGGAAGGGATGCCATCCAGAGGGACTTGGACAGGCTTGAGAGGTGGGCCCATGAGAACATCATGAAGTTCAGCAAGGCCAAGCGCAAGGTCCTGCACCTGGGTCAGGGCAATCCCAAGCACAAATGCAGGTTGGGCGGAGAATGGCTTAAGACCAGCCCTGAGGAGAAAGACTTGGGAGTGTTGGTGGATGAGAAGATCAACGTGACCCAGCAATGTGCACTCACAGCCCAGAAAGCCAACCGTATCTTGGGCCGCATCAAAAGAAGGTGTGCCTGCCCATGGCAGTAGGGTTGGATCTAGGTGATCTTTAATGTCTCTTCCAACTCTAACCATTCCACGATTCTATGATTCTGTGAAAAGAAATACAACACTTGTCTGTATTCCAGTAAGTATTGTTATTAATATCATGGGTGTATATGCCCCAACCCAGACTCCTTTTCAGCTCTTATTAAACTATATGTGCATTTTGCTTGAACACACAATTGCACAGATCAGTTACTTGCACAACACGTGGTGATTTGCAACCAATATAAAATATCGGCCAAAGCACAATCTTCCTTTTTCAGAATTCTTTTTCTCAGTTCATCACAACACACCTATTCAAGCATTCAGATACAACCCTTAGGTACCTGTTGTTACTAGAATTCTTTCTGAAACAGATGTTAAAAGTTTTCCCTAAATAGTGGGGTAATTCATATCTATACATATACACCATGTAAGAGAAAAGTCATATAGGCTAGAATGTAAAGCATGGAAATATGAATGGGAAGACAAAGCAAGTACTGGGAAATGGGCAGATCAAGAGAGAAGAAAGGGTAACAAGGAGATAATCAGAATGCAACAAAAAGTTTGCAAGTAAAAAGAATATTGGTATTTGAATATACCTCATTTTTTGAAATCCCGAAAAAAAATCTTTTGAAGTAGCTAAATGTAGTTCGGGACAAATAATATTTTTTACACTTTCCTCTTCTTTTTAGCCAGTTGAAAATAAATACCCAGAAAAAAGAGGCCAGATAAGCCCAGAGTAGTGCAAATGGAGAGGAAATTGAAAAGACCAGGAAAGACATTTCGGTCAGAGCCACAGATGGCAACAGCTATCAGGAGAAGGACTGAAATTGTAACTGCATGTAATGGAACAACTTTGAACCATTCTGGGGTTAGTTAGACCCAAGTCTGAGCAACTTCTTTTTCGGTAATTTAGCAAAAATCTCTTGGGACTATACTACAACCCTTTCTCATATTCAATCTTCTGATGACAGTGGAAGTACCACATTTTTAAAGTATGGCAAGATCTACTACAATAAGAAACTGTCTTGCATTTTTGTCCAAATTATAACCTAAATTGTTTTTCTTATAAGAGTGTACTTTTAAAACTGCAAGTTTCATTTTTTGGATTGTACATATCAACCTAGATATTCAAAATATCCAGTGTTTGTCTAATGGAATATATCTTGAGAGTATCAGAGAGTATCCTAAAGAGAGAAACCCTGAAGAGAGGCCCCCCATTCTGTTTTGAGGTGTATAAAAGCAGTAGTCACTTACAAAATCTTGGCCATATATCACACAAACTAATCCTCAAATCAAATGTCACCTTTCTAATTAGTAGCTGATACAAGTTCAACATGTTATACTATTGCCAAGATGATTAATGTGCGTTCAGCAGGATTAGAACACTTCCCTTAATTTTTTTATTTGATAAAAAGCACAGATTATGAAAAATTAAAATCTTGTGATGCAGATCTTGCTTTTAATGATGTTTGTCAGCCTCCAGTTGAGAAAATTGGTCATTTTTGCCTTGGCTCAAATCCATTTTGCATTAATGCCATTTTAAAGGTAATGCCATTTTAAAGGCAATTCTTTTGTTGCCCACTGCCTCATTTGGACTGCAGTATCTGCAGACTTGCTCCAGTGCTTCTAGCAGTCTGAGGTCTCTCATGGGACTACTGGTCCCTTATTTAAAGAGAGACAACTACCATTGTACAAATTAATGTGTCATAAAATCAAACAAATGCACAAAATTTCTTGGATATTTCTAATCCCTCAGAAGCTTTTTGTTGGTACTGGCTTTTTTGTTTGTTTGGTTGGGTTTTGGGGGTTGTTTTTTCTGCCTTGATTGAAGAAAAAGCTTTACATTAAAATATTGACAATCCTCCCTAGAAAGAAACTGAAAGTTGTGCTCAATTCTAAGTTTTACACCAGACTTTGAATACATCTTTACTTACACTTAACAACAGGCCTTGCCAGGTCAAAGTCACAGTTGTGCTTTCAGATTATTTGTGAGACTACTTACAAGTTATTTAAGGCATGCATTCATGGGAATTGTATCATTAAGATGGATTTTAAGCGAATGCAAAAGATTGTGTGGACCTTATGCTTGAGGAATAAGAGTGGCTTATTTGGGTTTAGGTAAATCTCTTCCCAAATGATTTCCACTAAGCTGAAATAAGTGAGTTATTTTATTATGACTGTTCACAGAGATTTTATACTGGTTATTGTTTAAGCTATCTCAGTTAAAATTTATACCTTAAATCATAGCGGCGAAACTTTGTCAGAGAAAAAAAATAGCAAATCAAAACCCAGCAGACCTAAACCTCTCTGTGTTACAGTTTTCCATCTGTGAAATTTGGTGAATTAATTCTTGATTTTTTCTAGCCTTTGTCAGTCTTATGTATTCAGACGGCAGGCTCCTAAGGGGAAGAACCACCTTTTGTATGTTAGTACCGTGCTTAGCACAGTAAGGCACTAATTTCAGAAAGGGTCTCCAGGTGCTACTGTAATACAAATCAGTATTACTAATATGTAATTGTTGTAATATAACCATCCATATAAGCAGTGAAGTGCCTTAATTTTCTTACCTGCTTTCAACACGTCTCTGAAAGTGAAATGGAGTCATATAATTCTAAAGAACATGTTAATACTCATGATAAGCAAAGAAGAACATTCTAGGGGGATTAAATCTTCTTCCTTTTTACAGAATGAGCATGATGATAAAAGATGCTGTTTCTACAGGAACAGGGAGGTAGGCTAATGCTGAAAATCCTCAAATCCTTCTGAATCCTGAGTTAATTAAAATGCTTAATGAAACTTTCTTGATCCTGCTAGCAAAGATTTAGCTAAACTAATAAGAAAATGTATCAGTTACTCATAGTTACAGCACGTGCTTTTAGATTTCCACTGGAAAACATAATCCTAATGCTAAGGCTTACCTGCACCAAACCAGAGGAGCATTTTGCAGTTTTCTGTGTAAGCCATGTATTTTAAAACAGAAGTATCTCTCTCCTCAATACTAATGCAGCTGATCTTATTCCAGACAATTCCTTTTAGACTTTCATATTTTTATTATTTAATATTTTTATAACTATATTTAATTAAAGATAGAGAGAAAGAAATATCTTAGATAAATTTTTTAAAATTCTGCTTATTAGTCATATTCTAAGTATATTATTTAATAACTCTACTGTCTGAAATTATTCTACTCAGGACTGCTTCACTGATGTGATTAGCATTCAAAAATAAAGAAAAAAATGTCTTCGGGTTTTTGGTACTAAGGTTGTGATGCTGTTCTAAGATCTACCCACGGAAATACAATTATAGCTCCAGATGCAACTAGAAAATACCCTGGGCGTCCTTTTGTATAGATGTGTACAACACATCTTTTGTGTGACATGATGCTTGTAATATCCTTCAAATTACTTTGTAATGAACGTGACTTCTCAAAACTTGAAACTGATTTCTAGGGAAGTTATGTTTTATTTGATTGTTTTAATTCCAGTTGAGTTTTAAAATTTTCAGTAAAATTCAACTCAACTTTTGAAGTCTGCTTCAAAATGTTTACATTCCAAAATAATTTCCAGAATTTGTATTCAGATTTTTGTAAAATATTTCAACTTTTATAAATCTAATTACTGCTAAGTTTTTTTAGTATTTCAACATGAAGGCTGCTATAAGGTCTCCTTGGAGCCTTCTGTTCTTCAGGCCGAACAACCCCAACTCTCTCAGCCTGTCTTTGTAGGAGAGGTGCTCTGATCATCTTGTGGTCCTCTTCTGGACTCATTCCAAAAGGTCCAATCTTTCTTATGTTGGGGGTTCCAGAGCTGGATGCAGTACACCAGGTGGGATCTCACCAGAGCAGAATAGAGGGGCAGAATCACCTCCCCTGACCTTCTGGCCACGCTTCTTTTGATGCAGCCCAGGATGCGGTTGGCTTTCTGGGCTGTGAGTGCACATTGCCTGCTCCTGTTGAACTTCTCATCCACCAACACCCACCAGTTCTTCTCCTCAGGGCTGCTCTCAAGCCATTCTCCGCCCAACCTGCATTTGTGCTGGGGATTGCCCTGACCCAGGTGCGGGACGTTGCACTTGGCCTTGTTGAACTTCATGAGGTTCTCATGGGCCTACCTCTCAAGCCTGTCCAAGTCCCTCTGGATGGCATCCCTTCCCTCCAGCATGTTGACTGGCCCACGCAGCTTGGTGTGGTCAGCAAACTTGTTGAGGATGCACTCATTCCCACTGTCCATGTCATTGTCAAAGATGTCAAACTGCACCAGTCCCAGTAGTGACTCCCGAGGAACACCACTCATCACTGGTCTCCACTTGAACATTGAGCTCTTGACTGCAATTCTTTGAGTGCGGCCATCCAGCCAATTCCTTATCCACTGAGTGGTCCACCCATCAAATCCACATCCTTCTAATTTAGAGACAAGGATGTCATGCAGGACAGTGACAGGTGTTTTCCACAAGTCCAGGTAGATGATGTCAGTGGCTCTTCCCTTATCCACTGATGCTATAACCCTGTTGTAGAAGTCCACCAGATTTGCCAGGTACAATTTGCCTTTAGTGAAGCCATGTTGGCTGTCACCAATCACCTTCTTATTTCCCATGTGCCTTATCAGAGTTTCCAGAAGGATCTGCTCCATGATCTTGCCAGGCACAGATGTAACACTGACTCGCCTGTAGTTCCCCAGGTCTTCCTTTTTTCCCTTTTTAAAAATGGGGGTTATGTTTCCCCTTTTCCAGTCAGCAGGAACTTTACCAGACTGCCACGACTTCTCAAATATGATGGATAGTGGCTTAGCAACTTCATACTCCAGTTCCCTCAGGACCTGTGGATGCATCTCTTTACATCTCATGGATATGTGCGCTTTCAGGACCTCAGATGGTCTCGAACCTGACTTTTCCTACAGTGGGTGTTTCCTTATTCTCCCAGCCCCTGCCTTTTCCTTTTGCAATTTGGGCAGCATGGCTAGAGCACTTGCTGGTGAAGACTGAGGCAAAAAAATCGTTGAGTACCTCAGCCTTCTCCATATCCTGGGTAACCAGATCTCCCGTTTCCTTCTGGAGAGGGCCCACAGTTTCCCTAGTCTTCCTTTTATCTCTGACGTACCTGTAGAAACTTTTTTTGTTGCCCTTGGCATCCCCACCTAGATTTACCTTTATCTGGGCTTTAGCTTTCCTGACCTCATCCCTGGCTGCTTGGACAATTTCTCTGTATTTCTCCCAGGCTCCCCGTCCTTACATCCACCTGCTGTGTCTTCTTTTTTGTGTTTGAGTTTGTCCAGGAGCTCCTTGTTCATCCATGCAGGCCTCCTGGCGTTTTTGCCTGACTTCCTCTTTGTTGGGATGCATCTATTCTGAGCTTGGAGGAGGTGATCACTGAATATTAACCCGCTTTCTTGGGCCACTCTTCCCTCCAGGGCTTTACACCATGGTATTCTGCCAAGCAGATCCCTAAAGAGGCCAGAGTCTGCTCTCCTGAAGTCCAGGGTAGTGAGCTTGGTGTGCACCCTTCTTGCTGCCCGAAGGATTTTGAGCTCCATCATTTCATGGTCACTGCAGCCAAGGCTGCCTTTGGGCTTCACATTCCCCACCAGCCCCTCCATGTTGGTGAGAACAAGGTCCAGCATAGCACCTCTCCTCATTGGCTCCTCTATCACTTGAAGAAGAAAGTTATCATCAATGCTTTCCAGGAACCTTCTGGATTGCTTATGCCCTGCTGTGTTGTCTCTCCAACAGATACCACCCATGAAGACCAGGGCTTGTGAACGTGAGGCTGCTCCTCTCTGTCTATAGAGGGCCTCATCCACTTGGTCTTCCTGGTCAGGCGGCATGTAGCAGACTCCCACTGTAGTGTCACCTGCCCCTGCCCTCCCTTTGATCCTGACCCATAAGCTCTTGGTTGGCTCCTCATCCATCCCCAGGTGGAGCTCCATCCACTCCAGCTGCTCCTTGACATAGAGGGTGACACCCCCTCCTTATCTCCTCTGTCTGTCCTTCCTAAAGTGCCTGAATGCTTCCATTCCAACACTCTAGTTATAGGAGCCATCTCACCACGTCTCCATGGTACCAATAAGATGATAGTCCTTGCAGGCGTGCGCACGTGTCTAACTCCTCTTGTTTATTGCCCATGCTATGTGTGTTTGCATAGAGGCATTTAAGTTGGGCACACGATGAAGCTGATTTACAGGATGAAAATATGTTGATTTATGAATTGTTCTCAAGTATTGCCAGTCAAATAACAACATTTGTTAACTCTGGTATTAGAATCCAGGAAAATATATAAGCATTTAACATGTTTCCATGCAGTGATACTGTTTGGGCAGAAGGCTGCAGTAGAAGATCAGGTTGAAATGCCCCAGGAGACATGTAGTTTTTCTTTGTGGATTTTTTTTTTCTTACTTCATCTTTACCAGTTAGATTAACAACTACTCAAAAATATTTAGAAATTGCAACAAGCTTTGTTAGCACAGAAGCTGTTCTCAAAGACTCCCATCATTAATTGCAGCTAGGCTGATGATCTGCATCATAAAGAGTTTTTATCAAGGAGCAGTCTAAATAAAAACATAGCCATTCATTAGATATTCTGTCTGACTTGGTGCTTGGCAAAAATTAGTCATGCATACCGACTACATTAAACAATACTCATATGTGCAATATATGTAGAATAAAAGTATAGCATAACCTTGAAATGAAAACTCATCATGGTTAACTATTAGCATGCTATAAATTTAGTCCATAACAGGATTTACCAAGTTACGTGCATGTATAAACGAAGGAGAATCAAAATTGCATAGAATATTGGCATTTTTGTTTTAAGATCGATTAACCAGTTTCTTCATAGTTTGGTAACAGTTACCTCAGAGTAATGAGCTGCAGAATGTGGCTAA
Organism: Alca torda; assembly: GCA_008658365.1. Lineage (NCBI taxonomy): Eukaryota > Metazoa > Chordata > Aves > Charadriiformes > Alcidae > Alca > Alca torda. The sequence continues at coordinate 78,044,019 of CM018077.1, read as the reverse complement.
ATTTTACTAAAAGTCTTTGCAAGAAATTACTTAGAAAAAATAGTTATAGTAGGTGACATTTTGGTAATCATCTGGTGTTTGAGAAAGTGAGCATTTTACCGAAAAAGCATCCAGATCATGCTTATTGTGTTTCCTCTGTTCATTTGATCAAATGCACACAATTGCCAAAGACCAGAATAGCTGCACTTCATTTGTATTTGTATGGAAGTGCAACTCCTACTACAAGAACAATTTAAAGCTCTCTTTCACAGCAATGATACCAAACTAATTGCAACATTACTGCTAATAATACCAATCCTTTCTTCTTCAGTTTCACCTTTCATCAGATTATCTCAAACAGGTTCTAAACCACTAACTGTGGGGGGCAGTCATTTTTATGCACTTTATATGGGAAATGATGCAGATCAGGGGGGAAAACAAAGGCTTTAATGGGCATGCAGTGGGTAAGTAGCAAGAACAGTTGTACTAATTGCAATATGCTGCTCTGATCCCTGGAAACTTCCTCAGTGCCAGGTGCTATACAGACATAAAAGCATAATCTTTTTTTCATTACTTATGCTCATGACTAAAAAAGTAAATAAACAATATCAAAAAACCTTTGTTGAATACATAGCACACCGAAGAGCTGAATGCACAAGGGGAATAAAACCTAACCAAAGACAATCAGCTAAATGAACGTATTAGTACATGTTCATAGCTCTGTTTTTGGAAGTTCAGAGAGATACAATGCATCATGATGCAGCCTGGTGCAGAGATCCTCAGCTGGCCTTTAGCTCGCTGGTACATGTACTGATACTAGTTACCACCTCACAGTAGGTACACGTCAGAACAACATATAAGTAACATAACTGATTTGGTTCCTGAGCCAGCTCTTCTGGCATTAACTTAAGTATTTCCTGCACTGCAGCAGAGGGGCAAGGTCTTTGTTTTTTGGGGGTTTTATGTCCTACTCCTTAACTCAATGTTGACATGTTTTTACCTGTGATGTGTATTTAATGTTGATGCAGCCTCACTGTGAGTATTGTGTGCAGTTCTGGGCCCCACAATTTAAAAAGGATGTTGAAGTACTTGAACGTGTTCAGAGGAGGGCAACAAAGCTGGTGAAAGGGTTGGAGGGAATGTCCTGTGAGGAGTGGCTGAGGATTCTGTGTTTGTCTAGTTTGGAGAAAAGCAGGTGGAGGCATGACCTCATTGCGCGCTACAGTTTCCTGAGGAGGGAAAGTGTGGGAATGGTTCAAAGCTGGGACAGGGGAGGTTCAGACTTCAGGAAGCACTTCTTTAGAAAGAGGGTGGTCAAACACTGGAACAGGCTTCCTAGAGAGGTGGTAGATGCCCAATACCTGCCAGTGTTTAAGAGGCTTTTGGGCAATGCCTTTAACAACATGCTTTAACTTTTGCTCAGTCCTGAAGAGTTCAGGCAGTTTTACTAGATGATCATTGTAGATTCCTTCCAACTCAACTCCTTCTCTCCTCTCTCCTCTCCTCTCCTCTCCTCTCCTCTCCTCTCCTCTCCTCTCCTCTCCTCTCATGTCACACATTATTGGCAGGTTTCACTTAGCAAACAGAGCATTAGAAAATGTACTTAAATATTTTTACAGTGCTCAGTAAAAAAAAAAAAAAAAAAAAAAAAAAAAAAGATAGTGTAGTATTTTTCTTGTAAATATTTTGTTTTAGAAAATAAAGAATGTTAAAAGGGAAGTGTTTTACTGCAACAAGCCAATTTTAATGGAGGTTTCTAAAGCATGCTAATCTGACTTTCTATCCTTTTCATGCTCTGAAAATTTGCCTGGTCTAAGCTACAGGCTTGTGTCCAATTCACCTCAGTGACTATGCAGGAGGATGGATGAGAGATTCTAGAAAAAAATGGATGTTTTGAAGTTGCTTTTTCTTAGGAAATTACCTACATTCTTTGTTGTTTTAACTTAGAAAAAAAAACATTCATTTTTCTTGATGAGAAAATTCCACTTCATACATAGTTCTTCAAGATAAAAAAAAAAAAAAAGGTATCATGTGCTCAAAGTACCATGAATACTTTTTAATGACAAAAGAATCCAGAAACCTAGGGTGGCAGTTGCTTGGATGTTTGCTTGCTTGCTTGTATTGCCTGTACTTGCACTACTTGATAAAAAAAAAAGAAAAAAAAAACAATAAAAAAAAAACAACAACCCCCCAAGCAAACTAATAGGGATTATTAGGAAAGAAATGCAGCATAAACAAGCATAAACTAACAACTTAGACCTATAATGTGGCCACATCGTGCGTACTGAAAGCAGATCTGATCTCCCCGTCTATATAGTTGGACTGGAGCAGGAACAGAGAAGAGCAATAATAATGCCTTAAGGAGGATTACAAAGACAAGAACTCTAGCTGGAAAAGGGGTAACCAAGGAGGCATATTATTTTTATTAATAGATTTATAACTGACTTAGAAAAGTGAGTATGAAATTATTGTTCACAGTATTTTCCAGAGCAAGAAGTAGTGAGTATTAGATAAAACTAAAGGTACCTGGTCCAAAACAGCAGTGTACATTTAAATTTGTAATTATTCTCTACAGGGTGTTCCAAATGTTTGAAGGTTGATTAGACTACCTTCTGGAAGAAAACTCCACTGAGTAGTATCAAATACAAAGACCCCTTCTGTGGCTCAAAATCACAAATACTTTGAGCCACAAACTGAAAATATTCAGGACATTCAACTCTACATACTACTTACTGCTGCGTACTCTAAAGGCAACCAGTTAAGTTTTTTGGTTCAGTTCAGCCGTTTTTATGCTTGTATCAATCATATGCACAAGAAAAATACCAATGGACAAGTGGTTAGGGTAGCAGTTTGAAGAACCAGGGTCTCCTGAGTGTATTCCTTATTGCACATCCAGATTTTCTCTGAGACTGAGCAGCCCATTTGTCCGCTCTGTATATCTGCTCTTCATCCATAAAATGGAGAAATTTTCCATATCACAGGGCTTTAAAAACAAATACATTTATAGTCGTGAATTACTATCATGATACAGATTAGTACAGGTCTACGAATATCTCAGTTGACGAGGAAAAAAATACCTGTAAAATACTAAATTCTCCATATTCCTATAATATATATATACACTGGACAGAGAAAACATTCAACAAAACAATAGGACATGCTTTCATTGACCATCTAGGTTTAGATCCCATCTTTCTGTCACTGAAAGAAATGGCAAAACACTTTGTCACTATTTACTGCAGATTCTTCTTTAAAATGGACTACTGCTTCTACTGGTGTTTCCAATGCAATACTGTTAGCACTTGCATACATGGGAAGAAGTACAATTAGCAGGACAGCTGCTTACACTCACTGCAGCACATAAGCTGTCATTTATCTCAGAATTTAAATAAGTCTAGTGGTACAAAAAACATGCTCTTGCTGTGTTTTCTTTCATCCTTCCTTTCCTCCTGTTTGTGTTCATTACATCTATGATTCTGGCTTGTCTTTTCCTAATTAGGTTGTGAGTTCACTGAGAATTCTTTCTACAATACCCACCAAATGGTGGTCCAACACTGATCTGGCATAAGGTAAATATAAACGATTAATATTGTAAAGGCTGGCTATTATCATCAGTCAAAATACAACTGAAACATCTGTAAAACATGTCCTTTCCTAGAAATAGTCTCCCTCGATCCCACACTCACATTCTAGAAACAGAAAGCTTGTCAGACTGAAGTCTTGGTCTACTTTTCTATTTATTTATTAATTTTACTACCCGAGTATACCTCAGGATGCTTCAGGATGTGAAATCTAGACCACCTCAAGGGCACATTTTCTTCATAGAGTATTGCTTCCTATTTTCATGGCTTCTGTTCCTAATGGGTGGCAGAGTCAAATCTAAACCAGCAGCAGCTACTGAAGGCAGTTGGCCTCTAAATGTTTGTTTCTTGACAATGAAGTGTGATGCCTGCCCAGAAGAAAGAAGAGCGTGAGGAACTGTGTAGGCTTTGGTGGAACACTTGGGCCCAGGGCGTCATATAGAGATGCAAGGACAACCTTGTCATTGAAAAACACTGAACCGTTAAACAAGATTTGGGGTTTTGAATACAGGTCTCAGTTGGCTAGGTCCTCGTTAGAGGTACAGTGAAAGATGGAAAAAACAGTTAAGACTTGAAATACAAAGTATTTTGGTCTTTATTTTGACGATGTCTTTTGATTTCTTCCCTTCACTACTTCAGAGAAATTGCAGAGGGAAAAACAGTCTGGCAGCGCATTAGAGCTAAAGATGAAAACAACTGTCCTTTTTGAGGCGAAGTAGTAAGGTGAGATGAGCTGGTTTTGTGCTGAAAAATCATTCTGCTTCTTTGAAGACAGATGCACAGGAAAGGCCAGAAAACAAAATAAAGAGAGAAGTAAAATACCATTTGTGTCTGTGATGCTTACTGCTGTTTGCAACCTTGCTGCTTTTGAGAGGCAGCCACTAGACTCCTCTCACTTCAACAGCCATAAGCAAAGTCATATCTGTGCCAGGTTATTTATGACAGTGCACGTAGTTGTTTTTCTGGTCACAGAATATATCAAATCCTATTAAACAGAAAACAAAGAAACAGGAAAGAAGGGAAATATGGCAGGGTTGCGAAAAGGTGGCAAGGAGACAGGAGTTAGACAGGAGAGGATACATGTTTAGCACATGGCCTTAAGCTTTAGCTTGCAGCAGTTCAACATATCAGCCAAACCCTTCCTTGTGGGTTCTTTTTCTCATGATATCTTTCTGGGATGGTATAGAGAAGGTGACATTTCTCATGTGAGGTCCTCCAGAGTGGTGGATGTGATAGCTATCATTTGAAAGCTTATTTACTATTGTCCATAAGATCCTGGTTTTTACTGGGACCAGTTTCAAATTAGGGACACCCATATTGACAGATTTGTTTTTTTTGCTTTATTAGTTATATGTAATGTATTAGAAATCAAGTTGGACTTATGTAGCTTTGCAGAGCTAGTAAGACAGGCATATGCACAATACTGCAAGGAGTAAAAGGATGGAATAAAAAAAAGGAAGAAAGAAACACAAAGTTGATAGAAGAAGAGTAGAATGATAGGGACTGATAACTGCCTATTTATATATCCATTTGACACTTCTAGAAAAATCTGATCTTAAAACAATGAGCTATTTCTGTGGTGTAAAACCTTTCCCTTGATTCTTTTCAAGTACCAGAAGGTGGGAAGATGGCTAATGAGACACCAGTTTGTTATGCTCCTTTTTCCAAGGAGTTCTGTGGAACTGATGACCATTGACTGTAATGCCTGCACCAGGAAAATTGTTTGAAACCATAATATGGAGAAGAATTTGGTGGATAGATATGATACACTAAGAAAGAGTCAACATGTTTTTTTGTAAGACATATCAAAGACACCAAAGACCTGATGGATTTCCTTGAAAAAGTCAGTACATGAATAAAGGAAATCAACTTGTTACAGTCTACTTGGATTTCCAAGGAGTTTTCAACATGATTTTTCATCAATAATTCTTGAAGAAGCTAAATGTCCAAGGAATAACAAGCCTTCACAAAGATTAAACAGTGGTTGAAAGATAAAAGCCACAGAACGAATTATAATTTCCCACGACACAGGAAAGTCACCAGTGGAATCACCACAAGGTGTGCTCTGTATTATGTTCATAATTGATATGGAAATATCAGAGAGGTAGCAAAGGCTGTTAGCAATACAAATCAATCACAATAGAGAAGATAAAAGCTGATTGCAACGATCTGCAGGAATTACATTCATGATACTAAGTGGGCAAAAAAAGGAGGCTAAGATTCAGTGTAGATAAATATAAAGTGAGGCACACTGGCAAAAACAATTTCAGTTTTATCTGTGCAATGATGTGCTCAGAGCTTCTGAAATATCACAGAAGAGACAGTTCTTTGAGTTATAATATGCAGTCAAATGACAAGAAAACCTAAGTTCAGTAGAGGCAAAAATATAGAATGTTATAAGCTATTATAAAAATAATAGGAAAAAGAAGAGAAAATATCATTGTATCACAGTGTAGATCCATGGTACATCAAATCTTGAATATTATGTGTATTTCCAGTCCTTTTCTGTCAGAAGGTAAAGCTCAGCAATGATGAGAAAAGCTATGAATGGTTCATATACAGAAAAACTGAATAAATGAGGTTTCTTGAGCCTACAAGATACATGACTGAATGGCAAATGATAAAGTAGTGCAAAATTACGAGTGGCGAGGTTGAATATGAATGTGGTCTTCACTGTGTTTTCCAACTCAGGTATTAGGAGCCACCACACATAATAACAGGCACACAGTACAAAACAAAGGGAAGAAAATACCTAGTTAAGATGTGGAACTCCATGCCAGATCACGTAGTAAAAGCTGACCATTAGTATGGGTTCAAAACAGGACTAGACAAACTAACAGAGATAAAACTCATACAGGACTATTGAACACCGAGGTATGACATCTGGAAGCATCTGAGACACACATCACTACAACATGAAAGATTACTCAAAAGAAACACATTTGCCCCAGCTTAAATCCTTTGCTATGAACCTGCTAATGACCATTGTTGCAAGCAGGATACAGGAACAGATGGAGTTCTGCTCTGCCTCACCATGGCCTATCACTTTCTGAACCTTTGCCTGCACTATCAACTGAAGATGAATAAAAGTATTCAGCAAGACTCCGAGAATGGTATTACCCTCTAAACAAGATTGTTTCAGAGACTTACATTGTAGCTTGCCCTTGCTACTGTAACTTCATATAATTTGATAAGAGGGTGCCCTCTCTTATGTGTGTTGATAAAGGCAACACAATGATGAGAGAAAAGCAAACAGAAGAAGATAATAACAAGTCCTGTGAAGCAATTTCAAAAGTATTTATCCAGCACATCTAGTCATCAGTGATTTTGCAGTCATTCACTTTTTGCTGGCCATAATAGGATTGTAAATAGTAATATATAGGTGCTATTATTATTCCAAGCAGTTTACCTATAAAAAATATCCCAAAGAGTTCTCTCTGGATGCACTTACAATTTGTAGCAATTTGGTTCAGTTCTCATAATGTTCTGAATCTGTTCATGATGTCCAGCATCCCAGCTCCTTACACAGTTTTCCTTCCCTGTCAAGCCAAGACGTATAACTGAATCATTATTCTGAATTAATTGATTCACACTTTCCCCCCTTTAAACTGTGTCTTTGAATCCACTCAGAGCCCCACCTGAGATACATGAATATAACTTCCTTTCCGTGGTGACTCAACAAATAGAAAGGATTTTGAATCATGCAACCCAGACCATAGTATAGCTATATTTATAAACACTCATTCTAGAAAAAAATGTGCTACTGATTTTATAGTGTTCTGCTATTTGTATTTCTTGTTTGTTTTTAAAGCAAAATCATTTATCATAGATTGGGAGATTGAAAAAATAAATAATTTAGTATATAATTTTTCCTACCATCTATTCACTGTGCAGAGTTGTAAATGTTTTTTGTAAGTAATCACCAATACAGCAATTATTCAGGAGACAAATGGTCAAGATTTTTAAAATGAAGGGACACAGAGTTATTAAGGGAATTTATCCTTGCACTAAAATGTCCACAAAAAGATAACATGTTGAGAAATGTGTAAAGAAATTTGTAGAGTATATGCATAATATCTTCTAAAAATCTCTGAGACAATGGTTAACATATTGTTGGAAAGAAATGTGTGCTACTGTTAATATAAGTAATTCTGCCTTTTTATAGGTGTAATGCCATTAGAGTACAAATAAAATTTGTATAGAAAACATCAGGTACATAGTGCACTTTATCTGCAGAGAGCTGCAAATCATTTTAATCTTTTAAGTGTCAGAAAATCCCTGAACATTGTAAATAAGAACCTAAAATGCTTGTTTCTAGTGCATACATATTCATTTTTAACTCAGATACCCAGAAGCAATAAAACTAGACTAACTGACTTTCAGGAAGCTCCAGAACCATTTGTGCATAATTTTATTACTTTGAAAATACCACAAAACTCAAGAATGCCTTTGCCCGTATCTTAGGCTGTCAATGTCTAAGCGACTCCATAAAGTAAAGCTTCCCTGTGGGTAGACTTATATATAGCATTTAATTCTAGCAATTCCTTAGTCATTTTTATAGCAATTTACCCTTGGAGTATTAGGATGATTTTTTTTTAGTTAACTATGTACAACCAATAGGCAATACTGAACAACACTGGAATATTCATTGGAGAAGGTATGAGACTTTTGTTTTCAGCACTGTTTCACCACTGATTTCCCAAGTCAGGTTTTGAAACTACACTTGTGTTTTGCTGATACGGCATAAGAGCTGTGATAAACTACTGTTCAGAAATTCAAATGATCCAGTAAGACCTGTTAGCATAGAAACTCTTGCTTTGCAAAAGTTTGCAGAGTAAGGAAATCAATGAAAGGCACTCCCCACTCTGTTCCAAAACAGTAAGAAAACTGAGTATTCATTCTTCCATGTGGAATTGGAAAAAAACTCAAATGGTGCAGATTGAAATTCTCAAGTGTTAGCAACTCATTCTGAGAAAGAAAAGAGGTATTTAAAGAGCAGATGAAGCAACAATACTTGTAATTTTTATGAAGGAAACTGAACACCAATATCATGTCTGCATACCTTCCAGCTAAATTAAGGAAAGACCAAACTACTGCAATGTGCAAAACCAGGGTAGAGTGAGACAGTTTTATCTCTTGGACAGACAGACACACAAGCCACACAGGGAAGGCAACACCAAGTCTCAAAACTTTCACTTTTGCAGGAAAGAAAAAGGAAGATTTTACACCTTTCTTACTGATGGGAACACCGACCAAATTTGATATAGTAACAGTCCTGATAAAAGCTCCAAAAAAAGAAAAGCCCCCAAAACCCACTTATATTCATATTTGGGATCAGAAAAAGAAGGTTACTGCTTCTTGCTCTTGCTAACAAACAACCCATTGGACACTTGAAAGCATGCATTGCAAGGAAGAACTACTTGGTCCATCATCCAAATAATAATTTTCACCAGATTTTCCATGAAAAAAAATGAAAGAAAAATGAATACATTCTTCCTCTGATCACTGAGGAAATTACAGTAAATGCAAAATCATGTCAGATTAATAGTAATTTTACAGGATCAAAATATTGCTCCATATCTGCACTTTTTCTCCCTATTCAATATTCCTTTCCTCTGAGGAGGAAAAAAAAACAGACAGTAATATATGAGAGTTTAGCCATAATGAGTCCCACATTCTTATAAATTAAGTATTGCTCGGGAATGTAGAGGTTCAATTAGAACAAGGCATCCTGCTTTGCTGGAGGCTGTATATGTTCCCAATATAAATCTTTACACTTCACAAGGTGAATATAAAAGGTATTAGTCCCACAAGGCCTATGTTTGAGTAAAAATGTACTATCACTGGCTACTGGCCTCCAACTAGACTTAGTGCCACTAAGCAGCAGGTCACCAGCTCCTGGTCATTCAGACATTTTCCCACCCATCCCTCACTGTCTGCTTACCCAGCCTGTACATCGACAGCCTGTTTACAAAGATCTTACGGGAGACAATGCCAAATGCCTTACTAAAGTCTACACAGACAATTGTAGTCTAGGCAGCTCATTGGAACATAAAAGCCTGCGGGCAGCTGCCACTTGGTACTGGTGACTGACCACCTGCATGGCCTTGTGCAGCAAGAAAAAAATATGCCAACCTATTTTTTTCTTTGACAGTTGAAATGATGAATAGAGCTGTTTTCTTGTGAGAAAAATCCTATAGTAGCTCAAATGACTAAAACGGGGGCAACTTTTCTATGGAGAGGGTCTGCACAGCTTGCTACGCACTGATAGGAAGCCCATTAGATGCTGCACACCTCGGGGTCCCTGGCATGTGGAGGGACATAAAATTATCTATACTATTCTCTCTTACTTTACAGTATTAGCTCGAACAAACACCTTTCTAAAGGACACTTTAAAGAGTCTGAGTGCCTTTCATACTAGGATCGTAATGAACCAGCATCTCCTAGTGCAACAGAGCGATGAAAACTCCTGAATATGAGAGAATCCCCTTGTTTCAGAGGTAGTTTATTTTTCAGCACCGTGATGTTTGCAAATGAATAGTCTTTGACAACTCTATGGTCCTATTTCTGTCATTTTTAATCCTTAAGAAATCATCAGCACCATTTTTTCCAAAATAAATATATTAACAAAAAACCCTCAAGCTAACATTCTTTATCAATGATTAACTTATTTTTAACTTGTTCTTCAAAGGAAAAAAAAAACTAAAAGGCAAGTCAAAGAGACATTACATAATGAATGAGAATGGTCACTGGTATTTCTTAGATTTGATGATACATATTTAATTGCTCATTACACTTTTCTGCATACTGTCTGGGTGTTTCTTGTAAAATGGCAGTTGTGATTATATCCTGCTGCTGACAACTGTGATTGGTTTAGCATTACAGACTAACATACAGAATTTGAAAGAATCCTGGGGAGAAACAGCTGTCTTGGGAAGACTGTTGTCCACAGAGTCCTTGATTCTGCCTTCTCCGGGTGGCTGATTTCACTTACACTAACAAGAAAAACCCTTTTATTTACTTTCTGTGGGATAGAATTTCCAGCTCAAACACCGAGATGATTGCTAGCGTCTTGCTGGGTTTTCCTGAGGTGGAAAAACTAATCAACTGAAGATCCAGGCCCACATGAAAGTTACTTCATTAGCTGGAAGTCAGGAACTTTTACCAGGAGGAAAAGAAGGAAGGTGACTTTGTTTACCCTGAAGTTGAAGTGCTTTGCATTTGCAAGTAAAGGGTGTGGCCACGAATAAAGTACCATCTGTTAAGTACATTAAAATTTACTGTGTAGCCCAAACCAAGGCAGCACTGTGTGCATCTGTTGTTATGGACTCCTGCAAATGCAAACATACACAAAGTAATGGTCAGAAACTTCAGAAACTGTAAGTCTTTCCTACCAGTAATCTTAGGCAAAACCCAGGTGATTCAGTGGAGGCCATGTCTTCCTTCTGAGCACTCTCTTATGATTTTCTTGTTTCCAAGCTAAGTTTACCATCCATATCAAGCTATGGGCATAGGGAGAAAACCACACACACACAAAAAAAACCCTCAACACAAAACAAAACCAACCCCACAAAATTGAGTCTATCTGTCTCTATAAGAACCAGCAGGCTGTCTTGGAAAAGCAGGCATTTGACAACATAACAAATTTATCTCCAAGTCATTCACTGTGACATTTACTGTTATGAGGATGGGTTTGTAACACATTTAGGAGCTGTATAAAAACCAAGATAGCCTGAGAAGCCTTCAGCTAAAGCTAGTGACCTGCCTCAGTCCTAATTTTAAAAGGAAGCAAACCTTTCAGTAAGGAGAATTTCTCCGTCTCTGATGAAACCTGCAGTTTGGTTCTCCTGGCATTGCTGAGCAGATCTGAACACATTACTCTTACACAGACACATCCTCCTGTGTTTGAAAGGAGGGGACTTGGCAACACCTTTGTCCTACTTACTTTGTTCCGCTTCATTTGCTTTTCGATCCGAAATTCCTCTGACCGTGGCTATTAGTGCCAGTCAGTGTAACTGCAGTATTTCAAAGGAACTGCCAAATACTCTGCAAACAAAGCCTTTCCTAATACAGAAAGTTGCTTCTTCTGTTCAAGCTTGATTTTGTTTCATTAATGTGTTTGCTCATGTTCTGCCTGTGTATCTATCTGCAAACTTACCAGCAAGAGCTATTTTTATCCCTAAAATGCGTGTTCTCAAAGCATGTACTCACTCATCCTGACTTTGGCATCTCAATGGAGAATGCAGAGACATGAGCTCACATAACTTACTCTTTATTGAATTTGGTTGAAGAAATCTAGTAAGAATGACAGCTGCATAGGTTGCTGCCTTTATCATTATACATCTCTAGAAGGATTTTTTTAGTTTGTTTTTTTTTTTTTTTTATTCGTCACAGAAAAGAATGAAAAGGAACAATACTTCTGTCATAACATTTCAGAAGCTTGTTTTTCTGCAATCCACAACCAGTAGCTAGTAACTCTTCTGTTATAAATTAGAAGCCAGGACACTGAAGAGGGCACTAGAATGCTTAGCAGAAAGTAGGTTTAAATTTAATCTAAACCCAAATAAATGTATGATATTTTTGGTAAGTATTTAATCTAGATCTCTCTGTCCTTTGGCAGGGACAAAACAGCTAGAAGGTATCTTCTGCCCTTTAGGTACTTGACATTAAGATGCAGAGGAAATAAAAAATAAGGCACAAAAGTGATAGAGGGAATTTTTGGTTTGGAGACTGGTAAGATTTAAGTTTAATTCAAACCAAAATGTCAAGATGCCTTATTTCTTATCATGGTGAAAAAACTACGAGAAAAATACTTTGAGTCAAACAGCATTTTGTTTCTTTTTGACCTATTGAGGAAAAGAACGTAATGGTGTAACCCGAGAAGAAAGCTGCTTATGTCCCCCTCTGCCCAAATCCTTTGTCACTTGAAGTCACTGGTTAATGTCAGGATTGCTCTATGTCAGGAGCCAGTAAACAAGGTAATTAGCTTATAAGGGTTAATAAAGGCAAGAGACGTATTGACTCCAGGTTTGTGGAGAAGCAATTTTATACCCCACCATATCTTACTCCAACTTGTATTTTAAACCGATTGATTGGCGTGCTGATAAATACAGTTCCCGTCTTGACTGGAATGTGTGCAAGGAATAATAACATCCATGTAAAAAACCTGACATATAAACAATTCCAAATAACCACATCTCTCAGTGTAATACAAGTCACACTGGATCTTCCCTCCAAGCCTACTGGCAGCAGTACATTGTCATTTGTACATGTTTTTCAGACATGTTATTCTAATAGCGTTTACAAGTGGCTCTAGTTAGGAAACTACTTTACAGATAAGTAAAACTATTTCACAAAAGAATGAATCTCAGTAATGAAATACTATATTTATATAATCCATTTTTCATTTAAAGAAACTGAATGGATTTTGTAACAGTTAAAAGCTAGACAGATGCAGGGGAATAGATACTGTAATCACTCATTCATTTTGAATAAATATTTGAGTTACAATATTGAAAAATATATTGCATTTTGTCTGGTTGGCATTTTAATTGTAATTCATTGATTTTATTTCCTTAGATCACAAGCTCATTGTATTTACTTCTACAAAGTCCCACCTGGATGCGTCAGTATGCTTTTATTTGCATTTGCTTTATTGTTTCCTTCCCTCAAAACATGCAGATATGTAAGAGGAGGAGAATGGGCAGCAAGGAGAAAAGTGAAAAAGAAGAAAAAGGAGAAAAATGATAAAAGCCTGGCAGGTGACAAAATACACAGAGAACTAAGAATAGAGCAGGAATAGGGAAAAAGGGTAAGCGGAATGTGGAATAGAGAAACAATGTGGTATAATAATAATAATAACATGACCACCATCACCACATACTGAAGGAACACACAGAAACAAAGTTATTGGGAAAACAGATAGATAGGCCCAAGAAAAAACATTCCTATTTCATGACAGATTTCAAACATTCAAACAGTTGTCTTTGTTCTGTAGTGGTGTGAGTGTGCAAAAAAGATGTGGATTTTTTTTCTGTCCTGTCCACCCCCCGCCAACAGCACAAGACCAGTCTGAGTGAGAAAAGAGCAACTGACCTGCACATCATGGCACTTGCTTGGCAGAAAGATTTTGATGTTCAAGTCTTACCTCTCTCCAGTTAGAATGGGACAATCTATACAAATACTGTACTGTTATAGGACACACGTCTTTGGAAGTGCTTTCCCTTTTTCCACTTGGAGCAGTAATTATTAAATAGCTTTACATGAAGCTCAGACTCAAAAGAACGGGGAGTTTAATAAAACTCTCACAGAACTCCTGTGAGAGTTTTAGGTTTCATTATCCTGTGCTAGTTTTCCTTACTGCCCGCCTTCCCTTCTTTCTTCCTGCCTATCCCTTCCCTTCCCTTTCTCTCTGTGAGAAACATTCCCTAGTCATACTTCATTAAAACTGGCAAGTTGTTAATAGCAACGTGTTTTGATGAAGCTACAAATTCTCAATGGAAAAAAAAAGAATTGCTTGGAAACATTTTGACTAACTTCTTCCGAGGCTGTGATTTCTCAAGACAGAGTGAACCAAACTAACAGCCCACTGCTGCGGAAAAAAGGAAGATCCAGGGCCATCATGATAATTCTGGTATGCGAAGGCCCCCTGAGGGACCGCAGGTCCTGGAGTCCCAGCTGCTGCTTGGTGTCACTGGTCTTCTCGTGAGGTTCACAAATACGGTCAGCACTGACCAGGAATGTCAGTTGTGGTTACCTGATTGCAAGGAGTAATTGGAATTCTTTGCTGCGGAAGCAACATGTTTTCAAAAGGGAGCTTCTTTGTGTATTGTCAACTGGTATTGCTGGCTTGTGAAATCTGGAAGCTTTTGGTTGTGGTACTGATAGGATTCAAATGTTGGAAAAAAGGCTCAGCTCCCACTAACTGAAATGTCTGCCTTTTTCTTCCAGCTCTACCATTATTTTCAGAGCCTGTAACAACTCTTATGTAGAGAACAATCCCTTGAGATTGACTGGATCCTGAAAATGAGGTCTCTTATGAAATGTGAATGCTTTGTAATCCCCTGTTCGCAAGAAATAAGGAAAAAAGGGACTAACTATCCTTCTGTCTTTCAGAAGTGGTAGGATAAGAATATTTATACACACATAGTCTCTAAAAAATTCACCTGAATGCAACTGAAATATTAAGCATAACCAATTTTCCGCTTTCCTTATGTCTGGAACAAATTTGATTATTCCATGCATAATTCCAAACAGATCTTCACATCGTGATGCACTTTGCATATCATGTACCAACCTAATATTCTAGCCACCTTCATGGCACTCCTTACTGTACTGTGCCTAATGCTAGCAAATATTAGAAGTATGCAAATGAGTGCATAACTAATGCTGAACATGAAATGTAGTACCTTTCTGAAAGCATAATTCAAGTGTGTTGCTATCTCACTATGTTCCATCTTCACTGAAAGCTGACTGATTCTATTGAAAACCATCAGATGTCACTCAGACTGCCTTCAACCTGACATTTTCTTGACACTGAAAATTTGTAAGCCTTGGACCAGGAAAGGAAAGGACTGGGAGAAGAGCTAGCCAGCAGAAGTTCAGATGCTTTCCCTAATGACACCAGTTGAACGTTCCCTAAAAAAAAAAGAGACAGAGAGAGTAGGACAGGAAAATTTTTGATCCACCAGAACAATTGTTCTGTTTCAGAAAGTTATCATGGAATAATATGAAAGCAAACATCCATGTAGACTCTACATCCATGTAGAGTCACTAAGTTTTTTTGCCAGGGGTGGACTGAGGGAATCTTTCATCAGTGAGTTATATGGTGTGAATTTGGAATAATTCCAACGTAAATATAAAAAAGAAGCACTGTTTCACTTTGATTGTACAACCCAGTTTTTACAGCACTGTGGAAGAATTTCTTTTCACAATCAATGGAAAATACATTAATTTATATTATGTTTATAGATGTATTTTATCTTTATTATAAATATATGCATGTATACATACACAGATCTATTAAAAAACCTAGAATACACAAGCAAACCTTTAAGGAAGGGGAAGGAGGGGAGAAGGGAGGGAGACCTATAACATGGATGATTTGTTAATATCCCTTTTTTAATTCATTTTTGGTTTTGGGGGGTTTTTTGGTTGTTTGTTTTTTTTTTTTGTTTTTTTTTTTTGCGTAGAAATCATGCCCTGGTTTGGGCTATTCTACACATAAACTCTTCAGAGACAAAATGTCATATCTGAAGTTGAGTATTAATGCATGTTCTCATTTTATTTCCAATCCTAATTTCACTTGGTTTTAAAACTGTACTAAGTAAACCAAAATTAACAATTTCACAATAAACTGAATATAAAATAACATTATTAAGACTGTTTAGCATACTAATAAGACTATCAGTGTAATAAAATAAACATGAGACAGTTAAAGAGGATTATTTTCAGTTCAAAATGTTGCTAAATAGGCAAGGATTCATTCCTGGACACTTAATGATTTTCTTTTCCTCTATGGTCTATTAGTATTGCAAAATTTCTGAGACAGATGAAAAATTATGCATGTTAGTTCCACAGCATGTCTCGGAGGAACAGGTCTCATTATTTTACTGAAATGATTTCTTGCCTATCAGCCAATTCTTTGCTTATGTATCTAGTGTCCCACCATCTCACTTTACCTTTAATTGTACTCATGGGAGAACATTAGTGTCACCAAGTTTAATAAGGGACCTCTGATATCCTCTAGTTGCCTTTCCTTCTGCCAGTGCTTCCTCTGTTTTTCAGTCAGGCAGGATAAAATCAGTTTAATTGAGATTAGTATTTTAAACATATAGCAAAATCAAATTAGCCTAACAAAGAGGTGCAAGCATGCAGCTAAGTTGTTGTAGTGCATGGGTTAGACACAGTCTAAGTAGCAAGTGATAATGCTGTTTTCTGAACTATCCCTTTGCTATACAGAATTTTGTGGGGTCATCCCTGCATGGCTATTTTCAGTTTGGAGAAGAAATGAACATGGACTGAGGTATTATCTTATAGTAAACTATTTTCTTATAAATGCCAGTCCTGTTTATTGAAATAAATGAAGAGGAAATAGATGGATCAAAGACCATGAATCTTCCAACACTCAGAACTGCAGTAGCTAACTCTTACATGCCATTATAATGGTAGCAGAAAACCTGAATTTAATGCCATGACTTCCTTGACAGAAAAAAAAATTTAGAACAGTTACATATCAGGGAACTAGATTCACTAAAATATTTTTAGCTCACTGACAGCAGAAAGTAGGATAGAAAGAAGTGTGTTTTAAATCTTTTTCTCCCGGACCAGAAAAGAAACTTTTTTCTTAACTGCAAAGATGTATTTCTGCCTCTCCAAGATCACACCTCCAATCTTTCTCCTGAAGCTAGGAACACCTACAAAACAGTGTAATGATTGATTAAGCTTCTTTTCAAAACAGGAATTCCAATTTCAAACTCCTGGGAGACCTGGGGTCAAACTTTTTACTCTGGTTGAGGAGTAGAGACTGTCAGAGATCTGAGTTCATCTTCCCCATTCTTGGTGATTTGTCTCCCTCGATTAGGGCCTATTTAGAAAGAGCACAGGTAGTGACCATGAATAAAGCTGCTCTTAATAAATCTAGAAGACTCACTGAGAGCCATCCTGCCTTCTCTTGAAAGCTGCTTTTTAAGCTAAGGCTCTCACCCTTGCCTCATGCCTCCACCACATTTTCAGTTGCATCGCAGCCAGTCTTGTGCCTGACTGCGTACCTTGTCAATCCAGACCCTGACCTGTAGACTGAGGACCTTATCACTATGGACGTGCCAGCTGATCACTGGGCTGTGGTTGACTTCAGTTACTGTTCCAGACCTGATCCTGAGCTGCTGACTCAACTTTCTGGCTTGACCTTGGACCTACCTTATCACTGTGGACCTTTCTGGTGATCAGGATTCTCCTATGAGGCTAGTCCTGGCCTGCTTGCCTCGCTCGGATGCAGGATCCTTGGTGGTGAGACCTCTGCCTCTGATGATGATGTTACCATGCTTGGCTCCTGGCTCCCCTTTCCTTAAGGAACTACCTGCCCTTGGTGGCAACAAAGACTATGTTCTATTTGAGATTATGCACACTAAAACAAACAAACAGGTAAACAAACAAACACCCCACCTCTCCTCAAAACCCCTAAAAAGTAACTTATGCATCAAGCTATAAAACTCCTCTGGGACAAGTTTGTTTCAGTGTATTTTTCAAGAGGGCTGAAATTTATATACTCCTTTTTCAGGTGAAAACCCCAAGCCATAGAGACAATAGATTGATTTCTTTTATAGTTTTGCTTTAGCCCAGTACTGTGTTAGTATTTCCTTTAAAATAGTTTCTCTTTGATCCAAAGCTGATTAACAGTTTTAAGGTTCTAAGTGTTGCTCTTTAAAATCTACTGAGGCATTAGGTCTAATCTTACACACTGGGTGACTACTCTTCCAGGTGAAAGATATGGAAAACCATGCTAAAAGGAGAGAAAGCTTGAAATCTCTAAAGGAAACAGCATCTTTCTTTCATACAAATGTTTTCAGTGATGTGTGCGTTTGAACTGCCAATGCAATTCCATAAATTTAAGACTGACGGAATGAAATATCTTCTGAAATTGCTCTTTTAGATGGAAAAGGGATCAAGAACTCTTGTTAAACAATCTTATATAAAAAATGTGTCATGGTTTGGGCCATGTACCCTCTGTAGTGTACAGTTGGAAACTGGAATTTGGAAATTTGGAACTGGAAATTAAATTGAGAATAAAACTGGAATAAAATATTCTAGGTTTTGCTAATTTCTAGGTGGTATGGTATCTCTCGAGGTTGATATTAGTATTATCTATTGCAAGTAATGAACAATTATCTACATTCGAAACAGCAGTTTCACTGATGCCTT
Organism: Alca torda; assembly: GCA_008658365.1. NCBI lineage: Eukaryota > Metazoa > Chordata > Aves > Charadriiformes > Alcidae > Alca > Alca torda. Next base: position 78,025,540 of record CM018077.1, on the reverse strand, counting down.
GAATATAGTCAGCAAACAATATATTATTTCTTTTTCAGCTCTGTAATAATAAATCTCTCTTAGAAACATAGCAATTCTATGGTTCAAGACATCACTGACCTTTGAGATTAAAACTGGAAATTTCACCTAATTTTTAATTGCTTTCTCAACAAAACCCTACTAAATATTAAGATGTGGAGAGCTATGACTTAACCTTTAAGAAAGAAAACATCTACAGCCTTTCCTGAGACAATCAGATGATCCACATGAATTATTACAAGTAATAGTATGATGTACTTCTGAAAACTCTGCAGCAGTCACCTTACTGTTTCATGTAACTTCATAGTCTTTACTGACAAAAAAAATCTAAACTTTCTGCCTACATGTTATAATAGAATTGTTTTCTGATCTTTTCCAATTTCCATGCTTACTTACTTCAGACAGTGATGAAAAACTGAAAGCCTTTAAAAACTAGAATAAACTTAAGTGCTTACTGTTACCTTTACTAAGCCAATAAAAATTATTTTTCTACTCAAACAAATCAAAAGCCTTTTTAGACTGTGCACTCTGGCCTCATGACGGAATGTTTCAATTACAGACACTGTTACAGTCATGACTCGCCTTGAAGGTGTAACTTGACAAAACTAAAAATTGCACAGGCAATTCTTAGGTTCAGTATTAGACCATGACACGCTGTGAACTGTGAATTCTTGGCAAATTTGGACAACAGTTCCCAGACACTGGGTTATATTTAGCCATAAATCAGCCTCTTGTAAAATTTATTGATTACAGTGATCTTTAGAATTCAAAGGACAATTTATATATATATATATTATATATATATAAACACCTTCAGGTAGGTGAAATAGGAGAGATATTTTGCCTATATATATTAAAATAATTTTATAGTAGTCCAGTGACAATTGAAATCATTTCTGTATTAAGTCTAGAAGGAAATTTAGGGATTTTTTTAAAAAGGTGCTACATAAATATAAACTATATTTGTCTGGGCTGAAGTATGCAGGACTTGGTCTGAAAAAAAAAAAATTATGTCTGAGCTCTTTCCTGAAGGCAATTGTCTTTACCCATATAGTTCATTTTTCCTACCAAGGAGTCCTGGGGGGGAGTAGAGAGCTAAAGTACATCCAATTCCTTGTATTCCAAGCAAGTTCATAAATCAGAAGTACCGGTCTGGGAAGTGAGCAGTCATCACTTTTGACTTTTTTAAAAAGCTTTTCATTTGAGTCCTCTGTTGACAGTCTCACCTTATTTTTGTCCCTGACATACAAAAAACCCCTTTTATCTTTCCAAACCTATACTATGAGTTGTGGAACTCTTTCTATAATTTCCTCAACAACCTTGACATATACCAGCAGTACAAAAAGGCCTTATGAGAGCCTGGCTTTAAAACTTCGAAATCTATCTGGCAAGTATATCTGCAGACAATTTCAAGGCCTCTGAGAAAGAGCTGGCTTTGTACCAAGTCCCAAGGCATGTGCACAATGAGTGCACAATGAATTCTTCCAATAAACTTTACTAGTGTCCATGGATGACAAATATATACAATTTATACAATCATTATTAAGTATTTAAAAATAGTTTGATTCCTCACAGGACCCTTCCATAGCAGAATAACAAGTGCAAAAGCAGAGGACTGAGATAATGTCATGTTTTAACAGGCAAAATTGCAAGCAGTTACATGCCTGTTTTCAGTTCAGGTGTGCAATTCAGTATATTCTCTCAGCATCACTGAAAACAATTTTTCTTCCTTGTGTTTAATTTTTTTTATTAAAGAACAAGGTTTCTTTGGGTGAACTCTACACTCAAAGACTAATCAAATCTTACTTTAGTAAGGACTGCTCTGAAAAGACTTGATTCATTCGATGTCTTGCCTTTATTTGTGAAACACAAATTAAATAGGAAACACTGCGTTACACAAGGAGTCAGGAAATCACCTTAATGCTGAGCAATTCCAAGCATTACCAACTGTGTCAGCTCAGTAAAAATCAAAGTTACTTGGCTTTTTTAAAAGGGAGCAGTATTTTAAGAATGGTCTCTGTGCAGGTGTTACAGTTCAACAGAAGGACACCTACCACAATTCTTACGATTTTAAAGGGAAAAGAAAAGCCAGACCCGAAAAATCAAGTAGTAGTATTGTATTTGTTCAGGTTTTTTTCTTCCATGAAGTAAAATAATCAATATTTGTTAGTTAACCAAAATATGTTCTTTGCCTTGAAATGGAATATTTTGTTTGCTAACCTTAATAAGCCTTTTTTTTCATTTTACATAAGTTTTTTAAGTACTTTGCTTGAAGGATAATGACTCTAAACATCTGTACTACTTTGTTCTAAAGTAAAACTTACAAAAAGTCAAGAAGAAAAAAATTCAGCCTTTTTTCCTTTTTTCTGAGACTGCTGACTTTACATGAATATGTGTATTTTTGTAGTCCTCCATAACTTTCTTTTTCAGTGAACCTACTGTTTACTTGGGAAAAAATGTAATTCTACTTGTCATCAAAAAAAAAAAAAAAGGTTGTTTTCTCAGCTTGATCAGCTCCTTTCTTCTTTTTCTACAGCTATGCAAAATATGGTTTGTCAACACAGAGGACAGAACGGGGACAAGAACTTGTGGCTGAGGATCAGTGGGTTTACATAGTTTAAGATGTATTCTGGGAAACAGTTCTGTCTGATTCAGTCAAAATCCTCCTCCCTTATGTAAAAGTATTTAATATTCTTTCCATATACCAGAGCTGCATTTTGGGACTTTTCACCTGTTTTTTTCCATGGCACATCTCTGTTCCTCACTGGCTGCAGCTTCTGGTCTTCACCGTCCACCCACACGAACATTTTCTCATTCGTGGTATATTCAGGCACACAGTCTATTTGCTGAGCACACACACGGTGAAGGATTCAGTCATTCTGTCCATGCTCATTCTCATTCTCCATGTTCTTGCAGGAAAGGCAAGGGACCTGATGGTTTGGGTTCATCCTGCACCACACTGAATGGCTTATTGGTTAAGAACCTTATTACAGCTCCATCAATCACATTTAAAATTTTTCTGGTGCTATAATTCTTTTCCACAGGAAAATGATGACTATTTTCTAAGAAACTGTGAACCCATAGAATTATGTCCATTCTAGAAGTGGTTGCATCACATTAGTTGTATTAACAGCATCAAAAAATGCAATTTGTACAATTCTAGTGTAGTAATAAGGGCCTAAAGATCAAACTCAACATGCTTTATGATTACTTTTTAGAGTTTTAATCATGCAAGACTGTTTTCTTTCCCAGTAACTTCAAGATGAATAGTATTAAAACACTTTCTACAAATATCCCAAACAACACAGTAAAGACTTTGCCACTTTAATACTAAAGAAATGTATGCTCATTGACCTAATGAGGTTCTGAAAATGACTGTAGTATTTAAAAATCCCACAATGACAATTAAAATCAACCTCATCACTGAATTCTGGTGATCTGGATCTGACTGGCAGAAACTTGTGTTTTAAAACAAATTTTGATATTTTTTCCCCCAAGGTGCTGTGTGCTTTTCATTTAACAGCACTGCTTCATGCATCATAGTAATTCAAATTATAAGTGAAAAAAAAGGAAAAATGGCAGAGTCAGTTATGGTAACAGATGTAAATCATAAAAATCAGGAATTCAAGGGAAAATATTACATTCTGCAATTCTAATACACATTACTATTTTTTCCATGACACACTTCAGGGTGTTTTGGGGCACAGGAAGTCCACTACTTCTCTCAAGAATTTTTTTTTTCTGTGTGACTGCTTTCGGTCTCAGAAAAATGTGTCTATAATCCAGCCAGAGCTTTACTTTTTATAGCCATTTCTCTTAGTTATCACATTTCACGTAATCCTGTTCCGTTCTTCCCCCCCATCTATTATGCCTTTTCCTGCCCTCAGGCATTGCTTAACCAAGTAACACACTATAAGATTATGCCTCCAGCTCCCTTATTAAATAATCTGTTGCTATTCCATTTGGATTCTTATCTGTCAATTCCTCTGTTGCAAAGAAAAACAAACAAACAAACAGCATATTCTAGGTATGTTCATGTCAAAGTTACAAAAAGGGAATTACTACCATGTTTTCATGCACATGAAAGCAAAAAATAAAAACTTCAGATTTCGTTCCACGTATGCGAAACCTCCTTTAACAGAGTGACTACTGCTACCTTGAACTTCATTATAATTTCTAGAGCCATCCTCCTGAGCCACACGTGTGTGGACTATGTTTCATATTTACCATAAAACTACCAGTATTCATTTTTTTCCATTAATTTTCTCTCCATATACCAGAGCTGCATTTTGGGACTTTTGACCTGCTTGCTTATTGTTATTTTGTTGCTCATTCTCAACTTACCTTCAGGATATTCCTCTACTCTTATCAGCAGTCAGATCCGTTGACAAGGTAGTAGCCAAAAATGTTGTTTATCACCTCTTCCAGGTCATTAATGAAGATATCAAATAGGAAAAGATTCAACAGATGTCACTGTAGTATCCTCAGGAAGTCTGCATTTTGCTTGTTACGCTCTGTTTTGTAACAATTGTCACATTTCATGCATATTTCACTTCAATTTTCCTTCTATAATGTAGGTCAGGACCTGTTCCATTCGATACCTTGATTTACATCTGGGGCTTATTGCCTCAATACACTAAACACTGCTGATCACGCTAATTTCAAAAGTTAGTATTTCTCATGCTGGTATCTGAATGGCTAGTTTCAAGCTTGAGATCAAAACGTAAGACAGCATTGGTTGGTTTTCAACCTGCTATGTAGGTGCTCATATTCCCATTTCACATTAAATTAATTTCAAGATGACTACTTAGATGAAAACTGAACAGTTGAAGATGGACTTACAACTTACAAAGGAACTCTAGAGTAATAAGCAAGAAGATGAAAAGCAAATCTAAACTATATTGCATTGCCTGGCTGATATGGAAATGAAAAGTTAACACATTCTTTTTCTCCTGCTATCCTAAAAGCAATTCTAACTGGCTATTTCAGGTGTGGTTTTGCTTCAACTGCCACATAATGATCGTCAATGATTGCTGTAGGGTAAAGAATGATATTCAGAATGAGGTGTACAAAAAATACTCATTACTTATAAGCATAATGTTTCAACTAGAGATGTTGACAATCACAAAAAATCCATCGTGTGTAAATAGGATGGAGTCGCTATAGGCTGGTTTTATAGACTCTAAAATAGGCTGCCGTAGTGTAAATGCTTACTATGTGTAACCTCTGGGGTCCTCGCAGTAGGAACAGTAGCCAATTTTTGCTTCCCAGTCATGGCATTCATTACCCAGAAGTACTGTCAGGGAGCTATAGAAATAAAACCATTTAAAATTGCTTCTAGCATTATAAAGATGAGTTTTATAACAAAGCACTTTCAAAATTTATAAAGTATTCATTTTCTTGAAAAACTCGCATTTGTTTTATTTTTATTTCCTTGATGATATTTAGAACTAAAAGGTATGGTTTGCAAGTGACTGTCCCATAAGATTCATGTGTTCATTGTGCATGGATTGCAGCACACCAGAAAATATTGTTAGAGGAATTTTTTTCAATGATCTTTGTCAGCCCTGAGATAATCAAAACTGCTTGAAGTCACTCCCATAAAACAAAATGAAGCTGAGGTGTCTTTCATGAACAAATAATAGGTACGAAAAAACTTCAGGTATCTATGGGTAAAAGCAACAGATTTTTTTGTATAGAAATGCAAAGGGAGAAAAGTAGCTCTGTATTGTTACTCAGGTTTCCCCTTGTCATTGTGCAAGACAAAACAGCGCGTACTGTGATTCTTCAGTTACAGAGAAAAAGATTATAAAAAGCTGGGGAAGAACAAGGATGTAGGTCACAGCAAAATTTAGGTATTAATAACGTTCTTGTTCCATGAATGTCCTGAGCACACTGTTGTGATTGTTCAATACTTTGTGAAGCTGTAAGGAGTCTTCACAACATAGAAGTTCGTGTACTTTCAAATATCACATTCCTCTGCACTTCTATTTCTTCTGAAATGCTTGGACGTAGCTGGCTTTACCACTAAGGCAAGCTACATTGAGATTTTTTTGTGGTTTACTGATATGAAATCTCATGAAAAAAGAAAAAAAAAAAAAGTTTTATTTTCCTGTTGTTCTAACAGGAAACTGAAAATACTCCTAAACAACTATAATTTTCTGTGATGCCCACCAATGGCCCCATTGAAAAGGTTAGGTTAGGCTTAAAGAGATGAGAGGATTTCAGCACGAACAGGGACTGAGCATGATGTTAGGAATTACAGCTTGGGCTAAATTGATCTTTCACTCTACAAAGGTGGATGCACTGGTTTCATTGCCCTCGCTTCCTCCCTGACCACAGGTGCACGTTGCCCACCTGCTTCAGCTTCCTGAAATGACAGAAGGGCAACCTGACAACACAGACCCAGTTCTTCGCCAGATGAGTGAACTGAACAGTTCAATGAAGATTCTGGCAGACATTAGTCTGACAGGGGAAGGCAGATTCCTGTGGTTCCAAGCTAAGGCTGAAGGAGATGGCAGAAATGGCACTGTTGCCTTCTGCAGGGAGGAACTCTTGAACTGTCTGAGCCATAACCTGTAGATTTTAGCTATGGTACAGGATGAAGAGCAAGCAGGCTGCTTTTCCATAAACATCTTCAGCATCTTCAGCAGTTACATTTACAATGTGATGCTACCTCTGTACTTTTTCAAATCACATGGAAACTGACCAAAACCACTTTTTCCTTTTTTTTTTTGGATCATTTGTCATTCCTGTGTGATCTGTATCAGTCTGTACTTCAGTCACCTGTATTTAGATGGCAAAATGTCTGCACAAATTATCTTTGCTGATATAACACCTGAGATTCTTCAGCCTAGGTATACAGGTCCTCTATGTTCTGATAACAGAAATAAATTTTAAAATTAGAAACTGTCCTGGTGTGAGCGACACAGGACTAATTTCTCTTCTAATACTTGGGAAAGCTGCATTCTTAGAAGACTCTAGTGCCTGAATTCATGAAAATATTTACTTTATAGCCAGCTAGGTTATGTGGGATTCAAGGTCTCAGTGTTTTCAAGCTAGCCAGGTGCAGGGATGAGGAGGAGCAAGACTCAAGCTGGCCAACAGAATTATTTCATACCATGAACATAACATTCAATATAAATTAGAAATTTTGCTGTGAAGTTTTCTCTCTTCCTTGATGGCGACAGTCCAGAGAACCTCCTGCCCTGGTGACGGACCCCTGAGCCCTTCCCTTCCTCCTGAAGCCGCAGCACTCGCAGTGTCTGACACTTGCTGTCCACTGCTGGGAGTGCACAGCTTCCTGCTGATAGAATTGGGTGAGAATAATTCTTGTATATCTTATATTGGTATCAGGATCAATACTGGTTCTTTAGTATTATTAATGTTAATTATTTAGTCTTATTCTATTAAATCTGTTTATATTTCAACCCTCGTGTTTCCTTGTTTTTTCCCAATTCCCTTTCCCAGGTGGGGAGGGGTCACCAGGTGATAGAATAATCAATAATCAAAATCAATAATCTATTGCTTATTCCATTATTCTATAATATCTATTGATAGCGCTAGTTAGAAATTTGCCAATGGAACATTTACCCAAAATGTCGATTTGCCAAAGTCGGTACCATTCAAAGGAAAGTGTTAAATTCTGGTGATTTTTCCCACCTCAGAAAAGTACTATATAGCTCTGAATAAACAATTATTTTGTAATACATGCCTTAGTCATTGAGGCGAGCAGCTCCGGTGCTGGCACGACCCACAGCAGAGCACTCCAGCATGGTGCACAGGAGGGTTCCTGAACCAAGGAAACCCTCAGAGGAGCAGAGAGACCCGACGGGATCCCACAGCTTGTGTGACAGTGGCTGACGAGACCTGTATGGGGCCAGGAGCAATGGTGGCCAAGCCCCCACACCTGAAAAAGAAATCCCAGGGAGCGCTAGTGGCCAGGGTGTGGTGTGGCAGTTCACACAAAAGGGCACACAGGAAGGTCTCTGAAGCTTTGCCAGCTTGACCAGGGAGCAATGGTATCCACCTGGACGAAAGCCATGGCTTCTCTAAACTCTGCACCTGCCATGACTGATGCAGCTTCCCAGACAGAGCTCTGATGGGATCACGCTGCCACCTAGGTGCCAGGCTGCAGTTTGTGCCCTACTGTTAGGCCAGAACCGGACATCAGCAATGAGCACACCTGTGGGAGATGCGCCCAGGGAGAGGAACTCCTCAGCTTAGCGACAGAACTCCAGCAGGAGCTGAGTAGGTTGAGGAGTAACAGGGAGTCTGACAGAAAGAGAGATTACTGGAACTGCACCCTACCTTCTGTGGGACAGGCCCCACAGGCAGACAGGACACATGATATGGAGGATTCCCTATCCTGTCTCCACCCAGTAGAATGTGGTAACTTAAGGGATAGAAGGCAATGGCGACAAGTTCCTGCTCCATGCAGCAGGCACGTCTCCTCTGTGACTGTCCCACCTTCCCCAGTGCCCTTGCACAATTACGAAGCTCTGCAAGTGGAACCGAACAATGCCAAGGACAATGGTCCACGTAGGTTGGAAGTGTCACCAAGGTTAAGTCAGCCAATGCCCCACATCATCTTCTGTAAAGAAAAAAAGATGGGTCATTGTCATAGGAGGCTCTCTTCTGAGTGGAACAGAAGGCCCAAAGTGCTGATCTGACCTGCTTCTTAGGGAAGTCTGCTACCTCCCTGGGGCCCGGGTTAAAGATGTGACGAGAAAACTTCCTACCTTGGTATAGCCCTCAGATTATTATCCATTATTGCTTTTTCACGTAGGCAGTAATGAAGTTGTAACAAGAAGTCCAAGGGTGATCAAAAGACTTCAGGGCCTTGGGATGACTGGTTAAGGGATCAGGAGCACAAGTACTGTTCTCCTCTATCCTTCCAGTTGCAGGGAATGATGAGGGAAGGAACAGGAAGATCCAGCTGATAAATACCTGTCTCTGTGACTGGTGTCACCAGCCAGATTTTGGGTTTTTTGATCACAGGTTGGTCTACATGACATCAGGCCTGCTGGTGACAGACAGAATACTCCTGTCTCAAAGGGGAAAAACGATCTTCATGCAAGAGTTAGCAGAGCTCATTGAAAGAGCTTTAAACTAGATTTGAAGGGGGAAAGGGACAAAACAAGGCTTGCTAGAGATAAGCCTTGGGGCACCATGCCAATGTTTGAGGGACAGTGTGCTAGCGAGGTCCTTCAGTCTGTTCCATGATGTGCTGAGTACGCTGGAGCACATTTGAAATGTCTCTATACTAATGCACACAGCATGAGGAATAAACAAGAGGAGCTAGAAGCTTTGGGCCAGTCCTAGAGCTACGGCATCATGGGCACAAGTAAAAAAAACCTGGTGGGATAAATCCTTTGACTTGTGTGCCATGACGAACTCTTCAGGAGGGACAGGCAGGGCAGGTGAGGCAGGAGGGTGGCACTGTATGTAAGGGAGGGGTTGGATTGTATGACGCTTGGTGAGGACACAGCTGAAAGCCTTTGGGTAAGGATGAAGGGGAAAGCAAATAAAATAGATGTTATTGTGGGAGTCTACTACAGACAGGATGAAAACATCAATGAATTATTCCATAAGGAATTAAAGGTTAACTCTAAATCAGTTGCCCTTGTCCTTATGGAACTTATGTCCTTATTGGGGGAAAAAGAAAAAAAGTTTGATTTCAGGGATTAGCTGTCACTGAACTAAATATATTTTCAAAAGATCAGAGTCTAAAAATCTTTTCAATATGAACCTTGATTTTCTGAAGAAAAAAAACAAACATAAAAATTTACATCCTTTTGGGATTTTTCCTTCGAATTCCAGAAACAAATGCACTGCTGCAGTATAACTGAAAGATGTACTGGAAGCCAGTCCCAAACACAGTATGCAGCCAAATCAGTTAATATCCTTTCCGGTTCCAATCTATAGCTAGTAATGAGCTGCATATATTCATTCCATACACAGGTTTGTATAAATAATGAGTGATGATTTTCACAATTGAAAAAAGATCTATACGCATTGAACAGCTTCATCCTGGGACTTAAATGCCATTTTACTTGGGAGGGACAGCTGTTAACTTAGTTTTGTCAAAAACAGCAGAGCAGGAGAGAGCACCTGGCCTGACAGTAATACTAACATTTAAAGAGGAGAGGGTGGATCATAATGGGAGAACGAGAGCACTGGCACCATCTCAAGAGTCAATAATCTATGTAGAAAACTAGAATTGAACTGCATATAATCCAAGAAAAAGAGGAGATATAAAAGCTAAAATCCCTCTCTACTCCAGGATTCTCTCCTGCAGAGGCCGAGCACAGTACTGAGTCTCTGACAATGTTGGAAAATAAGCTTGCTATCTGGACAGAAAAGGAAAAGATGATTTGTATTTGGTTTTAGTGTAAGTAGATCAAGCATGACTTTCTTTCAGTTCCACTGCTTTCGTCTTTATAAACCCTTTGTGAATTTTTACTACTTTGGAGTGGGTAATTTTCTCCAAAACATCATAATGGTAAGTGGATGCCTTTCCACCCATCCAGAAAGGCAAATTTGAGAACTGATAATGCAGGGGTGGAAAAAAAACTTTCTTTTTTTTCTGGCCATCTTTAGCTACGAAAACTCTGTGCTTTATTGGAATATAGTTGGGAGCACATATGCACAGGAGAGTTTAGAATAGCACAGATGAAAGAGTTTGTTAAAAGGTAGGAAAAATGTTAGCATATATCTTCTTGTATAGCAACGAAGTTCTGTCACCGGCTCAAATGTTGATCAGTATGTCATTTCTGATTGTATATAGTATGCTTCACACAGTAGAAAGCTGCACGCAAGTCTTTCCTCACATTCATCCCACAGATTCGTTTCGCGTGCACAAATCAGCACTCCAGAGCACTGTGAACATTTTCCTCTCTCTCTGGCCTACTTAATTTTTCATTCTCTTCTGCCTAGTTACATAGCTTCAGCCGTGCTGAACAGTTTGTAAGGTAAGCGTCTTTCCTGGGAAATAACAGAATGTGTTTGAAGTTCCTTAGGCAGGCAGGAAATTATACTTGTATCTCCTACCATCTGGCCAAGTCTCTGACCAATACACTGTTAAAAAAAAGGGAGGGAAATCTGTCCTTGTCATATTTGAAGAAGTATGAGACCAGGTGTGTTCTTTGGAAGAAATTAAAATAGCAGATAACTCCTAGGCCATGCATCCCACATGACAGACAGATCACCACAGTATCTAGTGAGGCATGAGAGATGAAAAATTTAAGATGAATCCTGATAAGTCTTCAGAATGTCTGTATTAACTAACTACAGACAGCTGTACTTAAGGAACATTCAGAATGATTACTTAGGGAATGTTCATATACCAGCTGGTTCTTGCTTCTTGTGAAATCCATGTTGAGACATCCATCCCTGTGCTTCTGGTTTCCATCCTGGATGTTGGTACCTAAGACTTAGATGTTGCTGTAGCCCAAGTATCCTTCACTTCTACAAGCTTTCTTTCCTAATGAAAGAAAATAAAAATATGTCAGTACTTCCCCACTACACTGATGTGTTGTCATTTTAAATGCATCAAAAATTTTAGAGATGCTTGAATATGTAGGGGGAAGAGACACATAACTGCATATGAGAAATAGGTATTAATTATTTAGTGAAAGAAAAGAGCTTTTATCAAAGGACTTATTGATGTTGCAGATGAACAAATTTGCAGGTGAACTCCTACAAAAACATTTGTGTTTTCTTACTGCTTCTTTCAGAGGAACAGTCCTGTGCATGAACTTTGTAAGTGCTAAGCACATCATGCTAGAATATAAAACCAATTTCATGCCATACTTGAACTCAGATACACCCTGAATATGGAATTTATTCACGGTTAGTTTAATGAAACTGAATATAATTAGGATGCTTCTGTAACTAAGAGTTTGCTGTTATGAACACTGGCATTTTTCTATGTTTCTGTGAACAGCTTTCTATGAGAATTATTACTCTTAGTAGTAGAGATACATTATTAGTAAGATACGGAGTTATTGCACAATAAATCTGACAAAATGAGCTGTCAACACATAAGAAAAAGACGTCATTAGCCACAAACACAATATTTGATGAAAGACAGTGTAAGGATAAAAATATATTCAAATTTTGCATAATTAAGTAATATAATCACTACTTTTGGCAGATGGCTGCTTTAAATGGGAGACAAAGTATTTTGGGGAGAGGAAGAGAAACAGAGGAGAGAGAGAAGATCATTAGGTACAGAAATGAAGACAAGTTAGCTTTGAAATGTTTCGCATTACCATAGTTCTGAAGTTCCAGCCAAATGGTGTTCTATAACTGAATAAAAACCCTAAATTAAATGTTTGCTCTTGTTTCCATATTAGCACTTTTCATATGTATTAGTGTCTTCTAGATGAGAATCTTTGAATGCCATGGCAATGTCAATGAACTAATGTTTGGGAAAGTATCATTGCTATCTAACACCTAGAATAAGAATTATTCTGTTACATGCTAGTAACTGTACGTTGCTAAGTGGTAAATTTCCTTCAAATTAAGGTATATTGCCTTTTCTTCTCCTGTGGAATGATATAAATTCTCGTCATTCTTTAAATATTTTATTTGCTAAAGATACCACTGTATAATTAAATTTAAATACACGATATTTCTCCACAAATATTTTTGTCAATGATCACCTCCTCCTAATAGCCCTAATTCCCACTGGAGAGTTAGAGTCCCAGTTTCTCATTTGGGCTATTAAAAACCTGAATGCTTACATTGTATTTACAGGTTTATCATTTTACAGTGTCTTGCTTCCAATTTCAAACAGACAGCATCTGATAAATCTGTGGGTTTCTTGCAGCAAAGTCCATTCCAGCCTAAGCATGCTGTTAAAACTGAATAAAAAGAAATATGTTATAATTCTCTCCACAGATATTAACAGAAACTATCTTGCCATGAAGCCACCTGTTTGGGCTATTTCAAAACAGAAGAATTTGGAAGGGAGTTCTAAATTCTCAGACAGTATTATGGTAATCCCTCTTATACCAAAACCATCAATTTTGTGTCAGGAAAGAAGAAAAGAAACATTCCCTCTGGTAGCAAAATGAGAGTATAATTGTACTGTGGGTACATTTCATGCTTTCACAGTGAAAAAGCACCAGCACAGACTTCACCATGAGCTAGTTACCCAATATCCATGGTTTAAGGAAGACCAGTAAAGCACCAGTTAAAATACATTTTACCCAGTTTTAGTGTTGTTTTTTATATCAGCTTGTTGGATACACAGGCACTATGGAAGGATGCATACTACAGAGAATTTTTTTCCCTATGATTGATAAATAAGATTTAGGGGAATACAATTTTGATAGGATATTTGTTATTTCTCATAATAAACTTTGGCTCAGCAGAAGTTCCAAAAAAGGAGAGCATATTTTTTTGACAGTGTGTGTCAGACCATGCATGAAGACAAAATATATATGAGTTTACCAGAATTGCTCAAATTGCTTTCTTAAATATCTGAGGAATATCACAATTTATGTATCCTTGGGTACACAAACATTCTTGAAAGTTTTGAGTCTCTTTCACTGTGCCAAAGCCTGGCCTATCAGTGGAAGTCCACTAAAAGTATATTGGACTACATAGACTTGTGTTTACTTCAGCAATCTGTTTGATACACGGGACCTTCAGTCTCAGTAGATAGTGTCTCTATCTTAGGATAACATGACTTTGTGCATGTTTCCCCCCCCCCCCCCCCACCCCCCATTTACAATTCAGCAGTTTTGTTGTTTGTTTTTTTTAAAGCACCTCACTGATCTTAAAAACTTACATCAAATGATTTGAGGAGCTCTAAGACGCAAAAAAAAAAAAAAAAAAAAAAAAAAAAAAGAAAGCAAAGGAGCTGAAAAGAAGCACAGACTTACTAATAAGTAGCTAAAAATTCTTTAGAAGAAGTCCCCCCCAGACTTCTTTACCATTGTTCCTTGTCACGGCCACATGACAGCCACACACTTGTTACATCACTACTAGAACAAGACTTTTGAGATGAATTATTCATCTCAATTTATGATTTATCATCATTTATCATCATGAGTTATGATCATCAAAATTTATTAACAGCTCAATAGCCTCATTGGCCTCACATAGAAGATCAAGAAAAAAAAAAAAGAAAAGCAAACCTTGTCAATCAAAAAAATAAGAATGTTAATGAAAAGTGGATATGTATATGAATTTTTTTTAAACTAGTAAACAGGTGCCCTATACTTCTATGGTAAAAAAAATGAGTAGGAACAAATGATGCAGTTCCTGTAGAGAACACTACTATTGTCCAACCATACATTTATTAAAGTGACTCTTAGAACAAATTATTACATAGCATAGTTAAATTAGAAAATACATTTCAAAGTTTGCAACACAGGGGATTAAAATCTACCACGTCTCTTGGAGGATTGCATGACCAGCAGAAATGCTTGACAGATGTTGGGAAACCTCATTTGAAGCTGAGTAAAGTTAAGGGAAAGAATCCCATTGATCATAATGGTATTTGGATACGGCCCAGCAATTCTAGGAAGAAGGTTAAAAGACAGAGTTCTCACGAGCCCTCCACCTGCTCCAATACCATTGGAAAATACCTTTTTTTAATTATTAAATTGCATCTTAGCATCTGGCCTTTCCATCTTCACTAATATTGGCTTACATTTTTGAATAATTCACATTCATTACTCACGTCTGCTACATTGCATTGCTTCCACGTACATTTCCATTTGAACATCGAGAAGTGCTCTTATTGTGTCAGTGTCCAGTGAGTGTGAAGCACAACTGACAGACACATAGTAATTTTTAAAGCTCTTTCTTTCCACAGACATTATGGAAAGGTAATGTATAGTAATAGTTTACTTGTATTATAATGTTTTATCATCAATAATTCCCTCATTTCATCTGATTATCAAATACCAGCTCAGTGTAAAATTGTTGCCATTGTTAATCAAAGTATAAGGTAAGGTGTGCAGAATTTGGGCAGCTTCTCATGAAATACACAGAACTGTTCTTAACACTTCTCAGGAGAACCTTATACCTTATAGGATGCTGAAAGTGGGGGTGAGGGGAGGGGAAGACGACCCACACAAAACTAAGCATTCAAACTGTGAGGAGTTTTAATAGCAGACCTTATGCTCCCAACTTCAGGTTTTGGTGTGAAAGTTTAACAAAGCTGACAGTTCTGAAATTCCTTCCCAGTTCCCTAGTTAGTCTCACAGACATGACAACTCATGTCAACTCATTGTTCATGGGAATAATGTCTTTCCAGAAATTTACTCATGCTAATTTAAATCTGGGATCTGCTTCCAGTTCTCCAGCCATCCTTTCTTGACAAGTTCAAGCTTTTCATAGCACCTTTCTTAAGAGTCAGACATATAACAACATCCTCGCATTTGAAATCTTCTGTAATGCACAATAATCAGGATGAACTGTAATCAGGATCTATAGCCACTAACAGGAATGTAATAGTATCTAAAGCATGCAAAACATTTTGGAGTGACTATAGAAGCATTTTAGGGATGTCACAATGTAATGTCCTCAGCTGTTACCACTGAGTATCAGACTGTTGCCCAGACACGCTCACTTGCCTTCAGAAAAGCACTCCCTAAGCACCCGACATGGGCAAAACAGCCTACTGTCGGGGAAATTTTACTTCAGTGCTGACAGCCAAACTTCCCAGCACTGATTACAGCGGGAAGGAAAAAAAGAACACATATATAGAGAAAAACTTACCCTTTCCCCTCCGTAGTCTGAAGTTCCCTTATTTTCACGGCAGAGAACACTGTTAAAATTGCTCGTAGGAGGTGGCCAGCAGCGCAGGTGGGCAGGGTGCCCCGCGTAACCACTACTCCTCTCCCCAGCACTATTGCTCCAGCTGTTCCCCTTCTCCATCGGACCCTGCGCAGGCACGGCGTCAACTCCTGACAGCAATTCCCCAAGAAGCTCCGTCTCCTCCCTGGAAATGCATGCCCCATTCTCTGACAGGACAGAGTCCATGACACCTGGCAGGGTATCTCCAGCAGTGGTGCCGTCACCTCAGGGCTGTCTCGAAAAGATCTTCACGGCCACAGGGAAGTTCGCTGCGCACGTTTCCCCCCACCACTGGGCACACTTTTATTCCCTGCCTGCGACATCCATCCCTTACAAATTCAACCTCTCACTGCTGCAAAACACGTTTTTAAGGCTGCGGTGCTTAGAAGTCTCAACAAAGGCTGATTGCAGTGCCCTGCTACAACTCCTGACCAAAAAAACCCAAAAAAGTAAAGGCAGAAGATGACCTCCATTTATCTCCTTTTAGCGACATATAACAAATATAAAGAGGATTTTCTTTTCCCCCCAGGGAATATATATTTTATCTGTACTGTAAGTCGGATTTTCACATCCCTCACACCAATATTTTGAGCTAATGACTATAACGGCTGTGGTGAAATTTTATTATTTCTTAAGCAGGCCTTATCTTATAGTGGTTACACTTCAGGATTATATTAAAATTCCACATTGCAATTAAGCAATTGTAAACAAGCTCATTTCTTGGAAAGGCAGGCAACCAGGAGAGCGCAGGGCTCTGCCTCGGCATTGCAGGGTGGCTGTGTGGGATGCAGGAGGGCGGGAGGAGCTGAAGGGAAAGGAGGCCAACACAAAACTACAGCTTCCTTCAGGCAGGCCTGAAGCACAGAAATATAAATATGTATTCCAGCTTGGACATAACAGGTAAAAAAAAGGAATCTGTTAAAGACAAGAAAATGCAACTTCAATGAGGGGATGGGGTAAGACGAAGTGATCTTGTGTTTTCTGCCTACATTTGGCTGAAAGTAAAATGCTATTAGGCCTCTGTAGCTAAGATGCATGGGAAGTTTTACAAGATGAATGTGAAATATCTTTATGTATTTTAAAAATTAATATAAGAATTTCTGGCATGGGCATTAAAATAAACATAGGATAATGAGATAGCTATTCTGATGACAGAAGATGGACTATCCATAAAGTAAAAATTAGAGATGGCTAAGAAGAAAGCAATAATGACTTGTTACATTCACATAAATCTACCCATAGCTCTCATTTGGTGGTAAAAGCAGCTGAGTGAAACTGGAGATTAAAGTTATGTCAGACAGTTGAGGACAATCTGTGTGAGTTACTCAAGAGCAATCTGCTACAAGCAAAAGCTATGCTTACAAAAATGATGTTGAAACTAATTCTGCTTTTGTAAAAGAAATAATGGGGGGGGGGGGGGGGGGGGGGGGGGGATCGCATTTTCTTACTGTCCTAATCATTTGGGATAAGAAATATTGCCTGGCTCTTGCAGGTGAAGAAGTCCTTCAATGTTCTCTGCAGAGGACAAGAATAACCAATATATACCAAATTTTGCCAGTAAGGTGCTTCCGGCCGTAGTTGTATGAGAAGGTTTCTACTCTGAGACCTATAGCTTCGCTGTCGGGAGGAAATTCA
This sequence comes from Alca torda, assembly GCA_008658365.1. NCBI lineage: Eukaryota > Metazoa > Chordata > Aves > Charadriiformes > Alcidae > Alca > Alca torda. The sequence continues at coordinate 78,008,068 of CM018077.1, read as the reverse complement.
TGCCTCCTGTGGCAGCTGCTTGCCAAAAGGCATGTTTATAACTTCCCCTGATCGTACTGTAGCAATATTACGGGAAGGTAAAAGACCAAAGTGAAGACAAGTAGTAAACCTCTTCTCTGATTAGGTAAAACCAAGTTCTACCAAAATATCCCATGGCTACCATTTCAATATCAACCCCCAAACCTCACAGCATAATTTTTACAGGCTCATCCTGCCCCTCCATCTTTTTCAGATTTAAAAGAAATAGTAGCTGAGACCGAGAACTGGACAGAAAACATTTAGAAGTATCCAGCCAAATTAAGTTCAAGGAAAAATTAAACTAGCAAAGGCATGCATCAGAGATGAAAGCTGCACTGCATTGCTATATTCCAGGCAATGAGTTCACATTGCCTGAGTTCAAGATGAGGACATTCTGACCTCTTTGCTTATAAAATAAAATAAAATGCTTCTGAAACTAACTGTCTGTCTTCCCTGCCAAGGCCTGTAAGTATAATCACGGTGAATTTACCAAGGGAGAAAAAGAAGGTAATGCATCTTAGACTGACACTAAGTTCTCCAGGCTAAGAGAGAGGGATTATTTAAAAATAGACATTGAAAGGCGGCTGGCCTCACTGCTTCCTTTTGACTTCCAGAACGCACTGAACATTTTCCCAATGGTGGGCTTTCAATAAGCATGCTGAGTGGATTTTAACAGCAGGTAAATGAAGCAAATTAAATGAAATTTTAAGACATCAAGCTAATGAAACATTAAAAGGAGTCAATTTTTAGATGCCATGGCTTTCTCAAATTGTATCTTTTGATCTGCAGCAGGCAGATTTGTTTCACAAATAGATTCTGTACCGGGTGCGGGTGCCCCGGTGCCGGCGGCGGGCGCTGCCGGGCGGCCCCTGTGGGCCCTGAGCGGCCGGGGCTGCCCCGTGCCGGACACAGCCGGTTCCAGCCGGCTCCAACGGCCCCAGCGCAGGGCACAGCTGAGCCCCTCAGCCACGGGCGGGCGCCGCGGGGAAAGCCCCTCTCAGAAAGGGCAAAACAAGAAAAGGCAAATGTCGCCTAAGTTGTCATGATCGTTAACTCCTTAAATACACCGAGAAATACGTTTATTTCTTGAACTCTTGACTTCTGAACTCAGTTTTCCTGAAAAGTGGGTCTGCTTATTAAACGGATGGACCTAAGAAGAAAAGGAAGCACTGGATCTCCCTCACCTTCCAGCAGTGATTCCTTGCCTGCAGTTCTGCGGAACGGAAGATTTTAAGAGCAAGACTCCTTTGTCCAAATTAATCAGAAATGTATAGTATCCCAAAAAATGCTGATTTCTCTCCACAGACCATAAACAAAGACTGGAATAATATGCTAAGATGTATTGCCCTGTGCTGTTTCCATACATTTTTCCTTCTTTTGTTCTTGTTTACATTGTTTGCTTGGGCTTTTTTTTTCCTTTTTTTTTTCCTAAACCTGTTCCCTTCTTGAATCCCTTCCTCTGAGCCTTTTCTTTGCTGCTCCAGTCTGACATAAGCAAATTTATCCCACAGCTAACTCCTCTATTTTTTAGCCTGTAATACAGGGACTGAATGAATTCTAAAATGCTTGTCACGGGCATTCTCCTCACAATATTAGAAACAGGGTTTGATCTTTTAATCATGCCATATTTGCTTCACAGTAGCACCATAGGAAAGAGGAGGAAGGTATTTTAATTAGTGGAGACAAAGCATCAGACCTAATTCATTTAATTAATCTGTTTGGTTTGTTTCCATTATTGCAGCATAAACATTGTACACATGGAAGTCTTTCTTTACACAAAAATGAATTCCAGGCGCTATGCCACAGTAAGAATAATAAATGAAATTATCCAATGCACAACAAAGCTGGTATAACATCCTTGCTAATCTCTAAGGTTAAGAGGAGTTGTTTTTTCCCACATATATTGAAACATGAAATATGTGACCTTTAAAAGCAGTGACAGATGCTTTAGAAGGGGGAAAATAGTGTGTAAAGGGTTTTGCTGATAGAATTGCTTTTTATGTTGTGCAATCTGTCACAATCATGTTAAGATGGTTGAAAGAAATCAGTGCAACGTTTTTGCTGGAAAATACTGTTTTGTCAGTATTTGTCAGCATGTAAAACAAACGTTCTAACTGGCATGGGTATTTTTTTAATTCTTTTGTCATTCTAATAAAGCTATTACTTAGTTTTTAGCATTAAATACATCTGTGCAACAATATTTTGACATTGCTGAAATCAAGCACTTGTTGTTATTTCCCTGACAAATGACTTTCGAATTTTACATTGAATTTACATGAATTTAACCATGTTTTAGGTAATATTTTTATTTTTTTCATTTCACCAGTTAAACACAGGAAATATCCACCAAGGTGACTTCCTGATCTCTCTTTGTATTGGTCTGACTAAAGCAGTTTTCAAGAGTGCTAAATTTCATATCCTGGGCCTACAAGTTCACAACCTGAACAATGTCTTGCAGAAGCCAGGTAACTGAACAAGGGACAGAGATTTTTTAATCCCCACCAAGATTAAATACCTGGGCCTGTTTAGAACATAGGCAACTAAGGCGTAATGTGAGCCTTTCCATTGCGTGAAATGATTACAACGGACAATAGCAGGTTTCTCTTGTTTACCAGAAAATAAATCATAATCGGCTTAATTTGTAACAAAGGAGATTTAGTTTGTCTGTTAAGAAAACAACATTACAACACTGGCAAGCATAAGAAGGTGTCACTTACAAACAAGTCACCAGAGGTTTACAACCCAGTAAGTCAAAAATCCAGTTAAATATGCCTTACGCTGGTTCTGGGCTACTTCTAGTCTGACCCCACTACCACCATCCCTATTGTTTGATGGTGGCAGCGAGAGCAACAGAGGTTAGGCATATTTGCCTTTTAAAGTCAAAACCTGAATGGAACTCTGGGCAAGTACCCATCTTGATGAATCCTTTTGTTATTTCTTTTACAGGGAAAGAGCTATAATTTAGTTCCTAGGCTGTACTTTACAATGTGTCTTCCTGAGATGTTGAATTGTTATAATCTGAAGTAGAAGTTCTGCTCTCTGACTCTTCTCTATGAATTCTTCACTGTCTGTTTCAAGAAACAAGTCAAGGAGAGCTACAAGCCTGTGTAAGTGCTTCTGAAGTTCAGTTGAGCGTCGAGTGTGCTGCTACCTCAATTCACTGAATTTTTATGATCTCACTTTCACCTAATTTTATGAAAGGAGGAAAATGTACAGTTTTCTGTCTCAGCTGCATGCGAAACCAACTGTTATTCTTTCACTTGTTCAGGACCTCTGTCAGTCATCTCTGTAGGCAGTTTACAAATGTGTAATCTGCTGATAGATGCACATGGACTAGTACATACATTTTTTTCATCTATTGATAAATTTCACTGACTTTCACTGTAGCAGGAAGTTTTAATTCTTCTTTCTTATCAGTTTGCCTTTAGCTTCACTGGGGATCTACCTAGAGTTAAAAAGTCCATCTTCAACTAATATGAACTACTATATTAGTTTTCCAAAAAAGAGTCAATTTTCGCTTACAATATGACCTTAACATATTCTTAGAATTTTTCATGTCTATTTGAGAAAGCCTTGTCTCTTTCTTAATGGTTTCTGAGGAATTAATGCCTCTTTTCCTGAAGTTGTTTAATTGATTCAATAAATATTCATTTGATTCCAATAAAAGACAGAGGTATGAATCTGAAGAGGAGACAAGTGACTTGCAAGTTTAACATCTACAGTTATCTTTGATATAGTGAGAACTTTTAAAATAATTTTTAAAGGAAAGCTAGAGTGGTGTGTTAAAACACACTTTACAAAATCAAAAATTACCTTAAAATCACTTAAATTAATAAAAGGATCCACAGCTGTTGAAGGCGATTACATCAGCAGATCACATCACCATGACATGAAAACTGCATTTATTCAACATTTTTTTATATGTGTGGTGGGTTGATCTAATCTGGCAGGCAAGCCCTCACCCAATCACTTGCTCACACCCTCTCAGCAGGATTGGGGAGAGAATGGGAAAGGCAAAGGAAAAAAAAAATAATGGGTCAAGATAAAAAAAGTTTAATGATTGAAGGAAAAAGAAAAATAAACAAGTGGTGCTAGAGCAGTCACTCACCACCAGCAGGTCAGTGCCTATCCTGTCCCCAAGCAATGGCTCCTTTGGAAAAAATCCCACCTCGGTTTTGTTGCTGAGCATGATGTTGTATGGTATGGAGTATCTCTTTGCTTAGTCTGGGCCAGCTGTCCTGACTGTGTCCCATCTAAAATCTTGCCTTCCACCAGCCTACTAGAGTGGGAAATGGAGGCAACCTTGATGCCATGCAAGCACTGCTTAGCAATAGCTAAAACATTGCTGCGTTATCAACGCTGTTTTGGTCACCAGTCTAAAAACAGCACCATGTGTGCTGCCATGAAGAAAATTAACTCCATCCCAGCCAGAGCCAGTAGAGTATGACCAATCTTCATGAAATACTGACACTGAAAACTTATGCTAACAAATCTGTCTCCTCGCCCTGTAAAATATGGTGCAAGATTTTTAAAGTTGCCATTTAAGGAGATAACACAGTTAAATTGTGTCCCGCCCAAGCAGTCTACTTCACACTGCTCTTAGTTTTCTTTGTTGTTCTATGGACAACACCTTTATGCAAATAAATCTGTACCACCCAGGTTGACATAACGTGATTAAAAGTAATATTTGAATAAAATCTCAATAAAAAAATAAGTAGGCAAGTGTCCTGCTTGAAATGTAGCCAGAAAGATGTACCAAGTAAGTGAGAAATTTATGCATTTTGTACACAAATACAACAGAGTGGATAAGACAAAGCGGTAAGGGCTACAGGACAGGTCATTTTCCTATGCCTTCCTTTCCATTAAAAAGATATCCTTCTTTTTAAAAATAGGAAAAGGAATGCTCCAAAACATGAATTTTAGAAAAAAAGATGACTCTGTGAAAGTTTTGATGTCACTAGAATGCAAGTGCTTGTCAATCACCTAGCAATTTCTAATTCATGATTATAAATATACTTGCTATAATGATGTGTTATTATATTAGCACATTATGCAGCCCTCAGTCACTTTTATCTACCCTTGCTTGCTTATACTTTTATCCCTATTTTCAGTTTTCAGGATTTCTTGGATATCCTGGTCCCCTTTGCTAGTATAAAAATGGACAAACAAAAATTGTAGTGCTCCAAAGCATCTGTTATCTTTGTTTTTCTTTTAAAGAAGATAGATAATTGGAACCACTTCTAAAGAACCGAAGTTAGATGAATACAACAAACACCTTTAATAAAAGATTTTCCAAAAGTAAATTTATCTCTTACTTGAAAATGACTTAGAATACTTGTAGAAAGAATTTTAATAAAAACACTCATAGGGTGTTAATCTGAGGCAGACACCTATGAAGGCAAGTACAGAAGGCTTTGTGATACTGTTTTTGTCCTCTGATAAGTGGTCCTTAGTGTTGCTGATTTTTGATCATGAATTGAGTGAATTTTTTCAATCTGAAGCCTTATAAATTGGCTTGGGAGATATGACTGAACCTGTACCAAACTTCTGTTTTGTTCTTGAAAATGACAGCTGTATGGCTTTTCTATTTTTATATGAAAATAGTCTTTGAATTTATGACCTGCCACTTGCACTGTGTTTGTAACAAGCAACTAGAGAATTAAATGTGTTGTACAAAGCACAAATCACAATAGCCGGTGCTAATACTACATGTTTAAAAGCACAAAGTCTATAGGAAGTGGAAGCAAAAAAGGGACAATTATAAAAGCTGCATTATGAAGTGTGTGCACATCAGGGTAATAAAGATGGGTTTTCATTCAGAGAGGTTGTTTTTCCTGACAGACTGCTCCTCCCTTAAGAAAAAAAGAAGAAAAGTATTGGAAAATCTTTAGTAGGCTTGTTCATCTTGCTCACTGAAGGAAGAAATACAAAACACAGATACACATTCACATGCATGAAAACAGCTGTTTTAGTTCACTGAGGGCTCAGATAGAACAGTTCAAAAGCAATGTGCATTGATCAGTTCTGTCCCCTTCCAAGTCCATTCCACTGAGCTACATGATGTCAGGGAAGTGAATTATATTCTTGTATTTTATACATAGGGAGTTTTACGATGTCTTTTTTTTTTTTTTCCATGAATTAAAATGAAACCCAGAGTACGTCCTTGTTTTTCAGGAAGAAGTAGTCATAATAGCAGGAAGCAGTAGTAAAAGTAACTTTCTACATCACAGCTGTTTCATATAAGTTCTAACCAGCACTGTGTTTTTTTAGGTATGTTCGATGCGGAAGAAGTAGTCAAGGTTTGAGTGTGCCTGAGCTCTTAAGGCCAGACCTGCCAGTGTCACCTGGGGTCCTCCACTGATATACACCATGACCATTGTTCCAGAGGCTCTATTTAAGGTCAGTCCTGGACCTTCAGTCTCAGCTCAGCTTGAGCTGTGTTATATAACTGCTTCTGGTCCTGTACCCTAGAGGCAGCTCAGACCTATGTTATAGGTAGCCTGATCTCCAGCTTGTCTCCCAGATGGACCTTGGCCCTACACTGTGTGTCTGTCTCAGCCTTGTCATCTCCTTATGCTTATTTCCTCATTCATCTTTCTAGATTAACCTCACTCATCTTGCTGGATTAGAGGCATGTGTTTACCCTGTCTTATGATCACCTGATGGTTGATGGGTCCTATCACCAGCCTGGCCCTCCTTGGGTGCTGTAGGACTGTGCCTGGTTGGTGAAGGTACTGCCCTACCTGCACTGGGATCACCCTTGGCTTCTGAATTTTTCTCCCTTATGGAACGGCTCCTGCTGCTCCTAACAGTGAACTCTGGTAATGGCTTGGAGCCTAGGCATGAGCTGAAACAAAACTTCTGGAGCAACTGGCAGTTGTGACCAGCTCCCCTGCTCCTAGCCACTGGTGCACCATCTTGTGGGGTGGATGGCCATTGGCCACGGACACACTTATCCTTTAAACAGGATACAGGCACTCTAGCAACCAGTGACACGTTGCAGGACAGAGAAGTAAGTGTAAGACCACATGGTGCCCTGCCTATAAAACGTGCAGTAGCAAATCCTAGTCAGATGTGGGCTGGAGCCATGGAGTAGCAGGAACATGATCTCCTGGTGGTCAGGGATGCCCTTGTTGGCTGCTTCTTTTGAGGACTGAGTTTTGTATGTGTACTTTGGACTCAAGTTAGGGTTCCCATGTAAAAACAACATGATCTGAAGGGGGGGTTTGGATGTTAGTTAAAATTACCTGATCTGCAGAAGGTCTCTGGTGCTAGTTTTGTAAAAACCCACTTTGCAGAGGGCCTAGGTTAAAAGAAAGCTTTGATTACAATAACTGCTTTGTTTTGTTATTGTTCTACCCAGGATCCCAAAGCAATATGCCTGTCCCCAGAGCGCTGGGTGACAGCAATGTGTGTGTAGGTGAAGGTCCTGAAAGAGGCTGGTCATGGCAAATAAGGCCCAGTGGGTCATTCAGTGCCCTGACAAGGAGTCTGAGATCTTATTGTAGTACTGTAGAATTACAGTGCCTGTGAATGTGAAATGGTATGTATGAATGGACTATTTTATTCTCTGAAGTAATACATTTGCTGATTTGGACATGTACCTGAACATAAATGTTGGAACCGATAGCGTATAATAGAGGACTAATTTGAGTCCTCTAGTCTTTCAGGTAGTTAAACTAAACTTCAGAGCACAACTTCTTGGTTTCAGGGTGGCAGCATTGTAAAAACTACCGTTATTACTAGAAAAAATAATAAAACATGATGGTACACACTATCTTCAGCCTCTACCAAAGCATACTTTGAAGAGTTTGATTTAAAATGTCCTTCTACAACTCTTGGACACTAAAAAAAGGCAGGAATATTAGTTTTGTAATGAAGATTTCTCAAGAATTCGGGGCAGTTGTTTCCCCATAGAATCACAGTTCTGTCAATCAAGTGATAAGCTAAGTACTCTGTAAATCACTGAGCTGTCATTTTGTCTTGTTTTCAGTGGAACACTTTGAATGTTTCTATTGTGAAGAACTTTCCTTTCAAATTTAGAATAAGACAAAATGCTTTTCAGTGTAGGGTAATTGCTAAACTTGAAGTAAAAAACTAGGGCAATTTGTTATTTTTTCTGTTAAATAATTGTTATTAGCATTATGATATCTGTTTTGCAGAATTAGGAACTTATGCTGCTCAGAAGACAATTGCTGTTTTACATTTGGGAATGGGGAACACTCTTGCAAAGATGAAGGTATCTCAACACTGGCATGCTACTGAAAAGCAATAGTCAGTATTGGCTTAAAGGAAATAAATGAGTTAACAAAACTAAGATATTCGTAGAAAGTTCTGCCCATGTCTTTCAAATACAACTCTGGGTTTGCATTTAGGTTTTGGAATTGCCTGTCTTCAACTTTCTGATAGCACATAGGCACAATTCACTGTCAGGAGACCTTCCAATTAGCATTTGGCTTGAATTAACAATCCAATTTACATTTCCTGTGGATTTACATTCCACTGGGCTCCAGCCCAAATAAACATTTTCCAACATGTGTAAATTGTTGGATTTTGCTTCATTTTGTAGTGAGTCAGTGAGGTCTCCTCTGCAGTGACTCATTTTGTGCCAATTACAAGGCAGCTTGCTTAAGGCGTGACCTACTAAGTTAAATGAAGGCATGAAAAATGGCAAAAGTGCTGTAGGTGACTAGGGGAAGGTTAAGAAAGTGCACATCAGAACAGAGGTGTTTCGTAGGCTAGAGAAGTTTCTTGCAGATTTGTATTCATAGGTTTCATAGCTGTAGCTCCACATCTCAATTCTGCACAAGCCAGAGAGCTTTCTGAACCTGAGCTAGAAAAGAGTTCAACTCTCATAATGCTTTCAAGTCTGAATACTGTACACCTAAGTTTGAAGCTAGCCAAGATCAAACAAAAAGAATATGGAGAAGAGGATCTACCTTCCCATACTGAATGTTGAGTTTCTTAAAGTGGGTTTTAATCCTATTCAATTTGTGCTAGTATCTGCAGAATTTGATCCAGCCATCCCCTTAGGTTGCATGCTGACACCTTTCTTAAAGATACCACTCTTCCTTTACTATTAGACAGTGTCTTCCAAAGCCTATAGTACCTCAGCCTTCATAAGTGTCTCAGCTCACTGGCCTCTTTCTCTTCACTGCATGTTAGCTATCCTGCTGATTTGTTTCCCCTTCTGAAAGGTCTTGTTTTGTATTTCTGCCAGCAAGCTATAGTACTGGAATGACAAAGCTACTTTTGACATACTGACCTTTTTTGTCCCTAGTGTTCACTATGTCACTACTGTACTTCAAGCTGCATTTCCTGCTTGATTCAGAAATGTTTTTACTGCTCCATTTGATTCTATAAATATGCCAAATGCACAAACTGGTTGTGCTGTTGTCACTCATTTTTATAGAATTTCTCCTGTCTGCTTCTACCGTACTGAATGTTCCTGGTATCTCTCCCCATCTCTGAATTTCCTTTTTGTGTTTGTGTATTATCAAAAAATGAGTGCAGACTTGCTTCCCACCACACTATTGCTTTCTGACATATTACCTCAGTTGCCTCTCAGTCTTAGGAAAAAAAAAACTTTCTTCTTCAAGTGAGGTAACCTGCCTGTGTATTTGATGCAACTGTTCTTCATTACTTCTACTTCAGAGGCTGCTATAATGCTCTTTTTCCCAGAATCTCATTTTATCTCCCTTTCTTCCACTGTCCCTGAAGTTTCTTGTTCATCCATTTATGGCTGATTATGGTATGATGCACTGGGAATCCAGAGGAACAGGATATCATGTTGTAACTCTTTCAGCAATTTCCTTATGAAAACTCAAACTTCCCCATTTATTAATGTATTCCTTTACTTGACTTACATTGAGGCTGACGTGGTAGGTTTTCTACCACCATTTCTATCTCTTGCCATTTTTACAGAGTATTTCTGTCAGGTTTTTAAGAGCATTCATAATAAAACTCTACTGGAGCATCACTGAAACCCATCAATTATTGACACCTGTGTGAATTAACACCAGTAGTTACCACTAACCAGAAGGTGGTAAGAATTCTCAGCTGCCAACAATGAAAGCAGATACATCTCTGAAAAAGGCTTTTACCACAGTAACATGTCTGCCTTTTTGAAAATCCCTGCAGATTAAATAGATTTCAGGGCATGTTTGGGATGTCATAAAATGGGTGGTACTTAAAGTGAGCTGGGGAATGGCCCGACACCTACCTATTGAACTTTTTTGAAGACCTTTCTCTTATTAGGAAACTTTCTTTTCCCTAACCATGTCTGTGACAATTACTGAGAAGTAGCCGTCAGAAGTAATTGCATGGCTTCTGGCCTCACTAGGTGTGAGCAGCTTTTTCATGCCGTGACCTCACTGGTTGTCAGACTATCTTGTTGACAGCAGCAGATTCCTCATGCTAAAAGGCTACTCAATCCCTGAATGTTTTCTTCTTTGCCAGGCAGGCTGGCTTAGGCCTGGTCACTTTGAGCTTATGAGATATCAGCTTTCAATTGATCTTTAAAAGTGGTTTGCCTTGGCAAGGTTTTGATTAATAGCTAACTTGATTTTGCATCCTGAGGTGGACATTTCAGTGATGAGAGTTTTCAGAAAATCTTGTGAATGTTGAGTGTTATATAAGGTACTAAATAATCAGTTTATGATACATGTTGTCAACAATTTTTGCTTCCCTGTGTCTTTATATTTCTTTGAGCCACTGATGTTTTATCCTTATGGCCATGTCTAAACCTCATGCTTGCATGTCAGATTTCCTTCCGGTGGGAATATGGCTGCAGTTTAGGTATAGACAATGTTTTCTTTCTGTAAAGATGTGACCTTTTAAATGGCACTTCCACTGATCTAGATTGGAGGGAATTGCATTCTCATGTTAAAAGCTATATTTGTACAAGCTGAAAACTTTCACCGAGTTTTATTTGTTAGCTATTGATTTAATTCTTGCAAAACCTCACTAAAGTGATCACTTTTCATTTCTGGTTTCATTTTTGGTATAGCAAATTTAACACTCAAAGCATAAGGTTTTGTTCTAATCTATACGTCTCATAATTCAGTCAGGAAAATAAATATGAAAGTTTCAATTACACTGATATTAACTGTTAGACCGTGTGACCTACTGTATCCATCTAAAGGAATAGGACAAATGACACTTTTTTCTCTAATTATGCGGAAAAGTTTCAAGACTTTCAAGCCTGCATTATATTGGAGGATAGGACTGGAAATTCTGAAGAACCTTTCTTCTCCACTGCTACATCTACTGGAGTAGGGTACCTGTTTGCTGACCAAACTAATAACAAATGTTTGTTAACTACTCAGTTTTCTCAACTGAGAGAAGCCTCAGATGGATCGCCTGGGACACTTCCACCCAGGCCTACAAACAAGATCCCTCCTTCCTCAGAGGGATCCTATTGTGTTAGTATTTTATTAAAGAGAGAGAATGAGTGCTGAAATTGCTTTCTGCTGAAGTGTTCAATACAAATGGAATTAGCATCTAGATAGCAGTTGTGTCTTACTGTCGGTTTATCATGTGTGTCAGCTGCAGGGCCAAAATTGTTTTTAAAACCATCTGGATCACTGCTACTGCTCACATCCCTCATCTTGTTTTATAAATATGCTGAGACAAATTGGAACAGGACAGATGATAAAGTCAAAATTCCACAACAGAGATCATGTTACATTATGCAGTGAGGGTTTGAATATAGGAAACAGGCAAGGGGGGGCCCCAAAAATATGGTAAGGTATTTCTTCATCTTTTCTCAGTAACCAACCACCTTACATGTTTTCCTTCTTTTTCTTGGATGTCTGAATTTAGTTAGAGTTTGATGTAGGATTGCAGTAACTGGCTATGAGGAGAATTACTTAATCATAGCTGGTTGCCTTTTTTTTTTTCTTTCTCTCTTCCCAGATTCTATTTCCTTCCCTTGCTTACAGTGGTTTTTTACCTCTGCATTTGACTCCTTGGCACATCTTTTGGCTGTTTTTTAAGAAAACAGGGAGAAGTGGTGGATCATGGCTACTGACGTTGCTTATGACTGACAGCTACTTGGCTTCCTTGCATTGTGTTGTTTGAGACTTGTTCGTTCTGTCTGAATAATTATTTTAGCCCTTATAGTTGAATAAGGTGATTAAATTAAATTCTATTTTCTATTAAGTGGTACTGTGTCAATGGAGAGACTCAGAAAAAGGATAGCGATGACATTTTCCTTAGAAAAATAATACCTGTCTTCTGGTTTTTATATACATTGTATTTTGAATGCTTTTTCTTTGTGTCAATTTTTGGAAGAGATACAGAAGTAAGTCATTTCAGGCTACAAAAACAGAACCAGTAACAGTGACAGCAGTCATATACAGGTGTTTGTTGTTCCAGAGCTAAGCACTTCTGGGAGGAAAATGCTTAACGGGTTGGAAAGCACACATATAATACTGATATTATATTTATTAAAAACACTTGTGCTGAGTTGTTAGAGTCCAATACTCCCTGACCAAGTTCTTTTAGATGCTCCATGCATGGAGGGTGTAATGTTTAATATCAAATTTATTTATTTGAAGATATTTGATGTATGGGATTTCTGATTTGGCAGAGCAATACAAAATATATTGAAAACACAATATATAATGACAAATGTAAGTTATGCTTAGCAAAATACAGCAATTGTGATATACTGCTCAATCATAATGCCAGTGTGATTCCTGTTACTGTCCTCTATAATACGTTCACCATCATTATACTGGGGATCCACAATAGCTGGGAAAGGAATACATGTGTCGAAGCCAGCTCAAGCCCATTGTTCTCTTTGAAATACTTTTACTAGTTGTCTAGTTTTTATACTCTGTGTTGCACTGAATCGTGTATTCACTCCACCCCTCCATAGTAGTCTGGCTAACTCAGGGGCTTCATGCTTTTCTGATGAACTCAAGGAACCACCAGCTGATCCACTCAATTGCTGATAGGTGTTTATCTAAAACAAAGGTCAACCTCTGGTCGCTTTTGTGTTGAGGTAAAGTCAGCATATTTGTAAAAGCTGCGGTCAGTCTTGCCCTGAGTTACTCCCTGAGCTTCATGGGTATGTCACCCTTTCCCATCCCCTCTGACTCTTCTTCCATTTGTAGTGTTTTATTGGTCAGTCACAGGAGTTGAGGTACAAAACTGGAATAGTATGTACTTGTGAAGTGCAAGGCAACAAAATGCTTTGGGTCAGAAGAAATACTTAATTTTAAGAATTTTTGTAATTGTTCATTTTAATGCTGACTTTTTTTTGATTGTTTTTAATATAAACTCTGTGAAACAGGAAAATGTCACACAAATTATTTTATTTTATTTTATTTTATTTTATTTTATTTTTTACTTTAAGAAATGTCAAAACAAGTCACTTGGGTTATTTACAGATGTGTTCTTCTGATGCTATCTATTAAGCCAGAAGTGTAGTCTTTTCTAAAAAATTATTTTGCTTTTGTCCAATTTATTTTTAGTTGTCCTATCTCCCAGACAGCTGGAAAACTTCCTAGCCAGCTAAATTTGGAGTTAAAACAGTTAGAGAAAATGTGCTACTGGTGCACACAGGAAGAAGTAATCTTAAGCCAGTTACTTAATCAAAATTAATCAAATACTATGTTTTGCTGTTCAAGAAATTAATGGTAATGGTAATTCTTCTTTGAGATTATATTTAATGTATTATGTTACTAATATAAAGATAATATTTTTCATTTAAATTTGAAAAGTTCGATGCAATTGACTGGTCAATAACACAGTAGACTTTAATTGAAACTGGCTTTCTGGCGTCTGCCCTGATTCTAACAAAGTAATTAGGGTCTTAAATCTTGTGCTCTTACATGTGACTAAATCATATTTTCCACTGTTAAAGAATTTGCATGATAGGGAAAAATAGATCTTCATCTAACATGAAACATAGGCAGCTCTGGGTTGCTTCAATTTATAAAATAGTACACAAATAACATTAATGTTGTCACTGTGCCTGTCTCATTTCCTGGGAACCCTTCCATTGTATGTAGGTTTTCTTGTGAAACCTGGAAGATTTGTCAGGATTGAAAAGCAGCAGAGATCCTTGTGGTGAGAGCAGCTATAGACTGTAGAGAAAGTCATCAAATGCCCCAAACAAAACACAGATCTTGATGTAGATAGCACTAATCCAGAATACACCTACTCTCTGTTTGGTAAGAAAAAGGGAGTTGTAGAACATTTTGCAGACAAACAGTACTTTTCTGTGCTAGGAACTGACTTCATCAAAATCAAACTTCCGTCAACCTCATAAGCAATTACAGAAAATGTAACATTCCTGATAACACCAAGGGAGCTGGCTGCTGTTACAATGCATGATAAGTAGCATACATGATAGATGGCAGTTTAATTAATATACTGGAAATCTTTCCTTGATTAATCTGTAGTATATAAATCACATTAATCAAGAAGGAGTCTTTCTACTAAGTTTAATTTTATAGGTGTTATACTGTCAGAAGAGTTTATTAATGGATATGCGCATCCTTGATTATCACAAATGCTCTCAAGGCCAAATGAGAAAGGTAATAGATTCTTTCTCCTTCCTCTTAGTTTTCTTGACCTTCTGGCTGTACTGGGAGGAACATCAACTTTAACAAGACTTTGAGAGTAAAGGACAGGGTCTCACTGAAAGAAAGGGTTAAAATTTACTTGTGGTGTCAACTGGTTCTTAAGTAGCACTCTTTATTGCATTGAGCTGCTGTGTCATACATTAGCTGAGTAAATTTTATTGTGGGGATATGTAGAATTTTTCTATAAATGCTTTTACTCTAAAACAGTAGATAGATTTTTCTATAGTAATTTGTATCATGTATTATGACCAAGAATAATATTTTTCTTTCTTCGGAAATTACCATTTTCCTAGCTATTTAGTATACGTGTAAGTCAATATCACTGTTTCACACTAAAAGGGATATGTAGTCTTATGTATGCTCTGTTTGTGCAAATATTTCGCTAAGGATTATTTTCAATTCTAGTTTTCATTAGCGAACACAGTGTTAATTACAGTATTGCAGAAAAATCTGCATAAAATAGTTGTCTCTTTTTGCCTGTTCTACTTGTAAGAGTAACGGTTGAACATTTGCTGCTGTGTCTCTTAAAACATTGGTGTCAATTTAGTTGCTCAAACGCTAAATTAGTTTTAAATCTTTGCTGTCTCTCCTCGTTATAGTTTTCATTAGTATCTGAAACGATGTAATACAGACAGTTGGACCATTTTCCAAGGACTCCATTTGGCACAGCTGCCTTCTCCATAGTATAGGCACTGTGGGCCCTATTCAAGTGATCTAAATGCCACTGAGATGCCTGGGCCTCATGTGCCAGTCCCTACATTTGTTCATCTCTGTTGAGGGAACAGGAACTTAGCTGACACAGCGTGAGTGCATCAGCTTCATTCGTGACTTTTCTACCAGTACTCACAGAATGTTTTGTGTCAGGGTAAACTTATATTCACTACTTTACCATAGGAAAACTTTCTTAAGTGGAACATGGACGTTTCGTCATCCTTTATCCTAGATAAAGGAATCAGTAAGAGTTCAAAATCAAAGTTGAAGGTAGACGACCTTTTGACAGTTGAGTCTAACTTTCACAAATACATTATTTGTTGAACTTCACCAGGCTGAATATTTTTAAAATTGTAAAATTTAGTCTTGAATGTTGAACATGAATTTTGTGTTTCCCTCTTAAGTTTTACAGCTCTTTTGTGTTGGTTGGTTGGTCACTGCCATCCAGTTAAAGAAGCCGTATGTGACTTTCATAACTAACAAAAATCAGTCAGATAGCAACTAATCATAATGCTCACCAGAGATCTGCATACCAAAATCTATTTATTCAGATATGACGACTTGGCATAGTCAAAGAAGACAATCTGAAAAGCATGTGTTTTATTTTCCTGAAGGATTTTATTTTCAGTGCACTTGCCTCAAGACTAAGGCAGTTTGTGAGATTATGGTTTGAAGCCTTGGAAGTGGCTTCTAGTTTCTCAAAATCAGTCAGTAGGACTGGTTCATTAAAAAAACTCTAAAAGAGAATAAATTTCTGAAAAGTCATTTGTGTAAAAAAAAACCCCAAAAAACAAAAAAAAACCCCAAACAAACAAAAAACCCAACCAAAAACCAAAACCCAACAACCCTTAAAATAAACAAAACCCCACCCTGTAATCTCTGTTCTGCAGTGTTTCCGCAGTAGTGAAGAAACCAAAGACAGAGGCACAGTGCGGATGTTTTACCATGTTTTAGCATTTTGAAATATCTTTTATTCTGTCAGACCTTATTGTGGAAAAGAGAAAATTCTTAAAAAGTAAAGGCTGGATCCCAGTGCACACAAGATAGTATTTAAGCCTCCTTATCCTTTGCCCCCTTACTGGTGGTTCTTTAGAAGCAAGTTTGGTATGGGTAAAAACACTGCAGCTTTTCAGGTGAATACTAGAGCAGCTCAAAGCAAAAGAGCCTTGAGCACGCCTGCGGGGAGATTCATTTTAGCACAGAGAATGAGAACCTTCCACAGTGATATATTACAGCTCACAGTGCTGTTATATCATAGGGGACCAAATCAAGAGTGGTTTCATTGAAGTCAGCAGCAAAATTATAACTGACATTTGAAGAGGGTCCTTAATTTGGTCCCAGGATTTGGTTTGATGAATGTATGTACATGTTTATTTTTAAACTAGCATCTTGTTTCTTCTCTGGAGCTTACCAGGTAAACAGGTTTTTTGCTGACCTTAGAAAGTTTACAGCCAGGCAGTATAACCTCTCAAATGTAATGGACATTTCAGGTGAATACAAGCAACAACTCCTGCGTGCCCTCACAATGCAATGGTGATCTCTCAAAACAGGACACAGAAATAAGTTATTGACATATGCTGCTGCCCAGAGGCAAGCAGGAAGAATGAAAGCAGGGTATCAGCTCTTCAAAGGTTACTTCAATTGATCATCAGTTTTGTCCGTTTCATACCTTCTTTCTGAGTACCACTTCAAAACAAGGCAGGTGAATATCACACTCTCTCCCAATGTAAAAAATATTGAGAGGCCACAGAAGCTTGTTTCAAGTGGAGCTGAAGGTATAATTGTTGTAATACAATAAACTGAAGTTTTATCCATTTAGGCATAATGTCTTTCAAAAGGAACGTAACAAATGCATGGCTTCGATCCCCTCCCTTCCTCTCTCTCAGTAAATACTTCCACATAACATTGAAATGCTCTTACTTTGATCCCTTGCCTCAAGAATGAAAGGAGCCTCAACCTCATATCATACAGGACATAGTTCCAGGATTTGAATATATACATAAACGTTCATTAGGGCCTGCACTTAAAGAAAAATGTTTTCTGTTTTTCTGTTTATATTTATACTGACTTGATAGACAATATTAAGGCATTCAAGACAGTCTTATAAGAACAAATTTATCAAAAGTGAAATGGCATTTACACAAGTGATAGAGGTATCTCACATTTCAGCCACTGACTGCATCTTTCAACCTTTTGATTGGTTCATTTGAAAATCACAACTCTTGATCTTGGATGGTAATAAAAAAGTAACCCTCAAAACAAACCCTCCCTCCATCTGGCTGACATCAGTTATTTCAAGCTGTTATTACAGTCCATTTCCTTTGCATTTTTATATATATGTGATAGAATCATCTTAGGGATACCCTTTAGGGAAGTGTTTTAGTAAGAACTAATTAATTTTTTTTCACCATAAAAGTGAAACAGAAAGTTCGTATCATGATATTTTACTCTTGAACCTGCTTATGACAGTAATTCCTTGCTCAATGTCACTGTTCAGCTAGTTGCTATGTCCCCATGGCCACTATGAGGATAGGTGGTAGGTATGTACTTGAATCAATACTGTCATTGTACAGTACAGTGGCTTATTCTCTTAGTCCGCTTCTAGCTGCTCCAGTCTTTCTCACAGAGCATGGTCTTCCTCAGCCATGATAACAGTGAATTCACTATGTGGACTGTAAGAAAGGCAGGTATTGCTTTTGCAGAGGAGAAAAGCCGTTTCCATCAGAGATGACATGATAAGGGAATGACTAAAACAAAGAGGCTCCAGCAAAGGCTTGTAGAACATCTCTTATCATACAGACAAAAGGACAAACTGATTCATACTGGATTAGTGTCTAGAAGGGTAGTCAAACATTTAACTAGGGCTAATGACACTGAGCAATTTTTTACCAAAAAGGACAGAAATAAACTAGTGAGATAATCCCTTTAGGTGTACCATAAGAAGAAGTAAAGAGGCAGGACATCCGGGAAGAATTTTAGGCACCTTGGACAGACTGTGAACCCTGGAGTACCTAACCAATGGGAAACAGGGGAGGGAAAAATTTGGCCGGGATTAGGAAATAAAAAGGTGTGTTTCAAGAACTGAAAGTGTGCCTACTTGCTGGGTCACCTGCTCTTGCAAGAACGTGAATAAAAATGTGCTTCACAGAGAATTCTGCCTGAGCCTATTTCATTCGGCCCAGAACTTATTTCTCACAGGACTGCTTACTTAGGACAGTGTTAAATTACCATGTGGAGGAGATCGGGACAGTGGACTTATGGTCCAGCAGATTCATTCTAAATAAAGCCATCATTCTCCTTTCCAAGAGTTTAATAAGTTCTTATACATTATTTTTCATGTTCCCTTACTGGTTCTCATCCTCTTTAATACACATAACCATTAAAAAAGAGTGTAACAACTATTATCATCAATTCACCAAGTTCCCACACTCCAGTCCTTAAGAAAACCTCATGTTCAGTTCCTGCTTTATTTATCTTTAAAGACACTTTAAGTATTTTGCAGTCTGTTCAAAGGTATTTCATATGAATTTTCATCAGTGCTTTGATGGACGACATATATTTCTCCTCACTAGCCTTCTTATTTTACAGTCAATGTATCTTGGTACAGTCACATTCCAGAACTTTACTTTTGTTGTACAGCTACAATAGTTTACATGTCATACACTGGACTTCAGTACCTCTTCCTTATAGCAGTTTCTGTCTTCACACCAGCTGTAGTGCAAAGCATAGAAATTTGGGAGAATTCTCTGTCATAATAATGTTCATAATATTTTATATTAATAATGATTTTTAAACTGCAACATGGATATGGCTTATACTCAGGTATTATATGCTACTCATTGGAATGTTAACACAGTATATTTTTTTTTTGTTTTGTTAATATATGCCTTGAGAAAATAACATTATGGATTAATGTAACTGATGAATAGCTTGCATGTGTTTATAGGAGGGGTATTACTTGACTAGTATTGAGTTATGCCTGGTGTGAAGATACACCCCACATAAGCCACAAGCATCCTTTCCAATGCAGACATTCATAGTTATCTCAGAGAAGGGTGATATTTGTTCCAGAATGCCTGAAATTCATTGTTACAGCCTGCCTATTGAAAATCTCTAAATCGCAGCAATGCTGTCTTTTTCAGGCACATTTCCTAAGACTCAAACTGTTCTTTGTTCAAATTATTATCACTTAACAGTGAATAATAAGGTGTCTGTAAGCAGATAAACTGGTTGGTTACATTTCCATGTCAGTGGGAGGGATCTAAACCTACTGTGTTTACGCATCTCAGCTGAAGCTGATATCTTTGTTTGGTGTCCATTAAAATAATTCATAGTAAAGAAAATCAGACCAAAAAAGTATTTCATTCAAAAAGTGCTAGTATTTTTGCTATTATCAACACACTGTAGGAAGGGGTATCAGTATCTGAGAAAATGCCTGGACCTCATAGAATGCCCCTAGCTACAACAAATAGCCTACTGCTTATCAGAAGAATGTTGTTTTTCTAAGTGTTTAAATACATATTACTTGAAAGAGCAAAACCCCCATTAATTTACAGTAATCTGAGAAAAAGTTTCTAGCTTGTATTTAAACAACTATATTTCGTACCTAACGTGATACTTCCACTTTCATTGTTCTTACTGGTATTCAACATGCTTGCCAAACCTAAGATAGGGAACAAACATTTTCCTGAAGAGCATATTCTTAATAATTACATTTTCCGTCTCCTTTCATCCTTTCAATAAACATGCCTCCTGGTAGGAATAGTTTTTCCTATCATCACTTTATGTATCTGATTCTGTAAAAAAAGCTGGGCTTTTACTTTTTCTTTTTTTTTAGTAGTAGATACATTTTTCTCCCTGCTGTTTTCTCAAATTCTAGTATCGGACGCATCTCTCCCTTAAATAGAAGATCTAACATAAGTGGAAAGATATGAAGTAGATATGTAAACAAAACAGAATTTGTCATTTGTAATTGAATACACCTATTTTCTAGGCTGCTGGTGCAATAATATACCTTAGACAGATTTTCTGCTTTGTCTCTCCTGAAACACACCATGGCTTATTCTGTTGGTGATTGAAAATTATATAAACACCTTCTTTCATTCCCATCCTTCTTCCCTCTCCAGTGAACACATTCAAGTAATTAATTATCTAAAAGTTACTGTGCTCATTTACAGAACAGAAGAGATGTTCTGAAAAGCTATCACAGAAATTAAAAGGATTGTTTTAACTATCATGTACAAATTTACAAAATGCTTATTCTACTAACAGTAAATAGCTATAGGAAGGAGACAAGTTTAAATACATGTAAGAACTTTTTTATGGGAGAAACGATTAATAACATTTAATGAATTAAAAGTTGAACTAATAAAATGAATCCTTAAAAAAAAAATTATTGACACCTTATATACAGAAGAGGCTTAAATGTAACAATGTGTTTACAGTGAATATTAATTTTTTAAAATTTTGTGTACAATTCTCAGCTGCTTCTTCTGCAACATGTCCCTGGTACATATCAAACCCTGATAGCTATTGAAGTAGGCTATGCATAGTTGAAATATACCCTTCTGCTCAAGAAGTTGAATTGACCCAAAACAGGAAAGTGAGAAGCAGTGTATGAGTCTGAGAGTCATTATTATGGCAGTGGTTTTCATTAAGAAAGCCTAGATTAAGTTTTCTGAGTTTTGCTGCCCCACATTGGGATTACAAGAAACTACTTCATAAAACCTAACTGGAAGGCAAAAAGTAGTGAAAAATGCAATGTGAAGGTATATGAAAGCCATGCATTTTTTAACAGTTTCATGTAGTCTCTATAACTCTACTGTATTTCCTCTATCCTTACTTGTAGCACAGCCATGCTAACAGTTTTTGTGCTTGTGAATTTGTGCTTTTAACTGTTTACCAGAGTTTGTTTAGTTCCTAGCTTCCTTCTTTGCCATTCCCATTTTCTCTTATACAATGAACACTCAGTTGTATTTTTTCGATTAGTTTTAAACTTTTATAATTTTTAATTTGTTTAATTTATTTTAGTCCTAATTTGCATAGGCTTGGAATCAGTCCTGTAGTTCTGTATTCATTCTAAACTGTATGTGTAAGTAGTTTAAATAGGTCCAGCACCATTAGTTGCTTTTTCTATTTCGTTATACTCTGTGATTATCCAAGAATTTTTATATAGGACTCATGGCTTGAAGAACACTGGGCTCTTCTGACAAATAGGGAAGGAAAGGATTGAAATAAACTAATTCCACTTTCTCTACAACACAACTCGTTCCTTCTCTGTCAAATCATGCTTGCTTCCTATTTTGAACTTTCCTGCCTTTCTTGTGCCCACACTCTGGCATATTGTATAAATACTGAAAAGATCACTTTTGTTAATGAGTAGGTTTATAAATTACCTATTATAAAACTAACTATACTCCTGAAAGTATAGATTTTGAATTTATCGAAGTATTGACAGTGTTTTCTGAGTGAAGTACTACTAGCTAGGCTTTCCTCAAGACATATGAGCTTAGGTGCCTAACAGATGTATCAGGTTGTTCTTTTTATGGGCTCACTTTAGACATTATGCTGTCGACAGAATTATCCAAACTTCAAGAAATTTTCTGCAGGACTCTATCCCAAAAACAGTGCTTGGCCCACTGATAAAATTACAACTTAGTCTCTGTTCTACTTGTGATCATGGTAAGTCTCTGTTCTAGGCCTACTTCTGATGTGACCTGAATTGTAGCTCAGTCCTTGAATTATTATGTTGATGGCCAAATCTCTTGACTGGATGAAAGGACAAAATTGGGAGCTGGAGTTCCAGAAGACTTTTCTCTTTGGTCAAAATGAGATAGCAGAGGCAATAATAGCACAGTGCTGAGCCGCAGGGCTGGATGTTTTCCTGAACAGCTCTCACAGGCTCTATTCATTGTCATTTTTCAGAATTCACAGTTACAGCCCAAAACACCCTGCTCAAGTGTTCAATCTGAACAGTTGGTTTCATCTGATTAAATCACAGGTTGGGCTAATGATGAAGGCTAATTGACTGAAGCAAAATCCAGACAGGACTGATGGACTAGTGCTAATGGAACAAAGAAATTAAATACTTGAAATTTAGGGGAGGGATTGCATCTTTTCCTGTAAGGGAGGTCTTGGGATCATTACTTTCTGTCAAGTTTGGATTTATCTAATGGGATTCCTCCTCAGTTCTCAGTGGTTGTTACCAGGAGAGACAGAGACTACGATACACACCTGTGCTTAACTAGAAGGCTGTAAAATCCTTTCCACTTAGAACTTGGTAATGTTGTTGATATATTTATCTTTGGGATTAGAACATCAATGACCTTTATATGGAGTTTAAATTTAAATCAATGTGCAGATGAAAAGTAGTGTAGATGTGGTAGTTCCCTTATTATACAAATGTCTCACCCTGAATACCTCTCAGTCCTCTGTGATCCTTCTATCAAATGGTGAAATAGGATGGGTAAAGACCTGTTTATTTGTTAGACTGTCTTTTAGGGTATCCTAATTTTATTTTTAAACTGTTGGTTGAAACTAGAGGAAGAATTTATCTGTTTGTCCATACATTTTTAGGTAAGCTTTCTCTTCTCCATCTTCGGTTTAGAAGTTGTCTGAAGGTATGTCTTTTATGGATGGAATGCATGGACATACCAAAGAGAGATTTTTTCTTTTCACCCACTGATATTGTAGAGATAGCAGTGCTTTCAATTGTTAACTTAAGTCCCTGCAGCAAGACACCTTGATAATCAAGCTTCTAATGTCTAGATCAATGAAATAAAATATAAGCTTCTCTTGCATTACTTCAGTAATGTATTCAGTTTTATCTGAGTAAAAAACCTTTTTCCTTGTCTTGTTCATCTCATTGGTTGACATGATTCTAATGACAAGTAATGAAAAGACCTATTTATACCAAGCTGCAGCCTTATTGGCGTCTTACAGCTACCACTCTTCGTAAGAGCGCACCCAGAAGTAAGAGTGAAGGCAACCCTAAAATACAGACCTTTCACCAATTTTGATGACTTTACATGGGATGAAACAGTAAGATTTGCTTGCTGTTAGCACAGCATAAAACATTTAAACAAAGCACTGTTCTCTTAAATTCAGTTGATATCTCACACCACAAAAAAATTTACATGAATAGGAAAAAAAGAGAGAAAAAAATTATCAAAAGAAACTTCTTATTCTTTAGTGCAGGAGTTAATACCTGCACTAAAAGACTGTTCCAGTCAAGATCTCAGTCTGGTCTCTGGAGAGGTACGTGTTTAATTCCAGGTACCTATTGCATTGACTGTAGTAGTCGACATTTCCTGGTTTGATATTCTCAAGAATATAAGATCAGAGATTAACAGTGAAATGGAAATTATTTTTTAAATATAGACTTTAACTGTCTTCAAAATTGGGTTAGGATAGGCTTTGAGATTTAATGGTGGTTCTATACTGTATGAAACCTTAGTATTAAAATAATGCAAAATTAGAAATATCTCAAATTCACTGTTTATAGTGGTTTATCAGTTCTTTGTCAGTAGTTATGATTGAAATAATAGATCTTAATTTATTTTTATTTTATTTTATTTTGGGATGTTACTATTAAACTAAGAGTTCAATAATTAATTTTTAAATGAGGGAAGATCTTGATAAGTGTAAGTATTACAAAATTCCAGTAAGGGAAAGAGCTTAGGTAGAACTTCATCAAAACTTTCATTGCTTATGAAATCCTACTTAACATCTTCGGATTTGCTCTGCCATCACTTCCATTGGTGTTCTCCAGTACATCAGGAAAACCTTTTCTTGCCACGTGCAGGTGTCTAACCATTGTTACTGAGCATTTTAAACTTTCCAATCCATAGGTGGGGCTTGATTTCCATCCATAGACTTGCTGGTCAGTTTTTCAGTTGCTTGGGTCGTGAAATGACAGGTCCTTGGATGAAAAGGTGCTTATCCTCCCTGTGCATTCACGGAGACAGTTGCCTCTGCAGTACATCCTCCATGCAATCTCCCTGAAATCTAATGACTTGGCTGCCAAGAAGCCCTTTCAGATTTTGCTGCTTCTCTTGCTTTCTTTCATCCCACTCCTGTTTCAGACATATCAGAATGAGTGTGTCTCCACTCTCTGATTTCACTAGTTTCTGTGACAAATGTGAGACTTCACTTTCTTAGATGGTTTTCTTCTAGAGATATGTTATACAGTAAAACTTTTAAAAGAGAAGTCTTTATTACAAGGGACATAGCTTTATTGAGTGAACTTGCATAGCAAGTGTGCAAGTTAAGGAAGTTTTTTAGCTTTTAACAAATTTCCTCGGCTTTTAATTTGGTCTGTTTTGTGCTCTGGAGAAATGAAAATGATTGTTTAGATGCAGCACAAATAGTCAGACATGTTGGCTCCTCACTCTGAAAAATAATGTGATTTTTTTTTTCAACTAACATTGCATTTAATAAGCCTGCATATTAATTTTTCATACATTTGTTAAGAACTTAATTTCTCTCTACTAACTGAACAGGGGAGGGAGCAAAAATACTGTTCTGGTTTTCTTCATCACTAATTCACAATGACCTAATACATGGGGAAACTCAACTCAGGATTACTATTTAGACCCACTTTGAAAAGAAATCAAGTTGTTCTTCTTCCCTTTTTACAACCCCACTTCTCACCCCAACATCTATTTCTGCTTAGAACTTATGCATCATCTATCCCAGCACGTTAAGATAGCTTCAATTTAAAGAAGTTACAACTTACTTGGATTTATACCACATTTTTTGTCACAGGAATGAGCTTGCTAATTTGACTATCTCATACCAGTGGTCCAAATCTTTGTCCTCATGACACACAGTGAAATTTTGAATGCTCAGCTGTTCCAGTGAAACTCAAACCTATACAGACTGATAAACATCTATGCTTGCCAGTCACTTGCACAAAATGTTATATTTGGTATTTGGAGCATAACAGTCTAGCCAGAGAAGAGTTATTCCTTGATTGCTGCTCAGAAAACAACTGTTTAGCTAATGATGAACTTGACCAGGCTATAAGAAAGAAAAAGACAGGTTAATTGTTCCTGCCCTGTACTGTACATGTCAGGGAGGATAGTTTCATAGGAATTTTTGCTTCCTCACAAATTAGAATCCCAATTAGAATTAGTGTAAGACATCCCATAAATAATCTGGGTAACAAATCCAAGGGACTGTAATGTCTGGCACAATGACAAAACCATGCTAATGTATGAGCATATTCCATAAATATAAGCAACATGACCTTGAAAAGGTCTTGAAAATCTTACGTGGTTGCACTTGAATGCAAGCAAAATGCAGCAAACAAGTGAATATTTAGAAGATAAGGAGCAAGATAAACAAAGTGAAATTGGAAAAATATTTTTCTGAATACAGTAGAAGACTGGTTAGCAAAAGAATAAAAAATATAAGCAGCATCGGAAGCAGGCTTGGGAGATGGGTAGGTAAGTAACATAAAAAATATTGTGCATGAGAACAGAGAAGAAAGAAGACAAGCCTGCTTCAGTTCAGACTTTTGCTCAACAGCCCTCAAGTTCGATCACGTCAAACTCTGCAGCTAAGGCTACCAAAGACAGTATCTGTCATTGCTAACTATATAGCATCAGCTCTTTGTATCTTTGGTATCTGTGGTCTTTGTATCTTTACAGCTAATTTATATTCTAGGTGTTAAAGACAAAGAGTTTTGTACAGAGAGTGAGAATGTGTTCATAATGTATAAGAAATAAACATTAGCATGAAGTATGTTGATAACCATAGCATAGTTCGGGTTGGAAGGGACCTTAAAAGGTCATCTAGTCCAACACCCCTGCAATGAGAAGGAACATCTTCAACCAGATCAGGTGGCTTAGAGCCCTGTCCAACCTGACCTTGAATGTTTCCAGGGATGGGGCATCTACCACCTCTCTGGGCAACCTGTTCCAGTGTTTCCCCACCCTCATTGTCTTCCTTTTATCTAATCTAAATCTACCCTCTTTCAGTTTAAAACCGTTACTCCTCATACTATTACTACAACCCCAAATAAAGAGCACCTCTCCATCTTTCCTGTAGGCCCCCTTTAGGTACTGGAAGGCCACAGTAAGGTCTTCCTGGAGCCTTCTCTTCTCCAGGCTGAAAAACCACAACTCTCTCAGCCTGTCTTCATAGGAGGGCTGTTCCATCGATCTGATCGTTTTTGTGGCCCTCCTCTGGACCCACTCCAAAAGGTCCATGTCCTTCTTATGTTGGGGGCCCCAGAACTGGATGCGGTACTCCAGGTGGGGTCTCACCAGAGTGGAGTAGAGGGGCAGAATCACCTCCCTTGATGTGCTGGCCACACTTCTTTTGATGCAACCCAGGATATGTTTGGCCTTCGTGGCTGCAAGCATACATTGTTGGTTCATGTCCAGCTTTTCATCCAGCAGCACCTTCAAGTCCTTCTCCACAGGGATCCTCTCAATCCCTTCATCCACCAGCCTATATTGATACCGGGGATTGCACTGACCCAGGTACAGGACCCTTTAATTGACCTTGTTGAACCTCATGAAGTTCATGTGGGCCCACTTCCTGAGCCTCTCCAGGTCCCTCTGGATGGCATACCACCCCTCAGGCATGTCAAACTGCACCACTCAGCTTTGTGTCATCTGCAAACTTGCTGAGGATACACTCAA
Organism: Alca torda; assembly: GCA_008658365.1. Taxonomy (NCBI): domain Eukaryota; kingdom Metazoa; phylum Chordata; class Aves; order Charadriiformes; family Alcidae; genus Alca; species Alca torda. Next base: position 77,981,091 of record CM018077.1, on the reverse strand, counting down.
TCCCACTGTCCATGTCATTGATGAAGATATTGAACAGCACTTCTCCCAGTGTGGACCCCTAAGGGACACCACTTGTCACTGATCTCCATCTGGATATTGAGCTGTTGACCACTACCCTCTGGATGTGACCATCCAACTGATTCCTCATCCACCAAACAGTCCACCCATCAAATCTGTATCTCTCGAGTTAAGAGAGAAGGATATTGTGGGAGACCATGTCAGAGGCCCTACAGAATTCGAGACAGACAACACCTGTAGCTCTTTCCTTGTCCACGGATGTAGTCACTCCCTTATATAAGGTCACTGGGTTGGTTATGCAAGACTTGCCCCTGGTGAAGCCATGCTGGGTGTCTCGAGTCACCTCCTTGTCCTCCATGTGCCTTAGCATAGCTTCTAGGAGGATCTGTTCCATGATCTTCCCAGGCACAGAGGTGGGGCTGACAGGTTGGTAGTTCTCAGGGTTTTCCTTTCTACCTTTTTTAAAAATGGGTACAATGTTTTCCTTTTTCCAGTCACCAAGGACTTCACCTGACTGCAATGACTTTAGCTCTCATGGATAGTGGCTTAGCAACTACATCAACCAGTTCCCTCAGGACCCTGGGATGCATCTTGTTAGGTCCCATAGGCTTATGTATGTCCAGGTTCCTTAGGTGGTCTTGAACCTGATCATGTCTTACAGTGGGAGGGACTTTGCTCCCCCAGTCCCTGTCTTGCTGTCCCATCCACTTGAGAGGTGCAAGAAGAGAGACTGCCGGTGTTGACTGAGGCAAAAGAGTTGTTGAGCACCTCAGCCTTCTCCTTGTTCATTGTTACCATTATGCCAGTCTTGCTCATCAGGTGCAATATGCTTTTTTTGACCTTTGTCTGGCTGACATACCTGTAGAAGCCTTTCTTATTATTCTTTGCGTCCCTTGCAAGGTCAGCTCCAGCTGTGCTTTGTCCTTCCTGACCACATCCCTACACAATTGGGCAGTGTCCCTATACTTTCCCCAGGATACCTGTCCCTGTTTCCCCTGCATGTGCATTTTCTTTTTGCCATTTAGTTTGATGAGCAGGTCTCAACTCATCCATGCCAGTCTCTTGCCTTCCCAGGCAGTTTCCCAGGGGGTCCTGTTGACTAACTCCTTGAACAGCTGGAATTTTGTTTTCCTAAAATTCAGGGTCCTGACTTTAGTCCAACTGTGCGTCCAATATCCCTCAGGACTGCAAACTCCACCAGTGTATTATCACTGCAGCCCAGGCCGCCTCCAGTCTTGACATCCCCAGTGAGCTCCCTTGTGTTAGTGCCCAACAGGTGCAATATCGCACTGTGTTTGGTAGGGCTGTCCATTACCTCACTTAAGAAGTTTTATCCTCAAAACATTCCATGAGTCTCCTAGGTTGCTTACAGCTCGCCTTGCTACTTTTCCAGCAGATGTCGGGGTGGTCCAGCAGGACAAGGGCCTGTGAGCACGATGATTCCTGAAGATGGAGTAAGAAGGCTTTGTCAATAGTCTGCCCTTGATGGGACGGTCTCTAGGAGACATCAACCACAATGTTCCCTTTGTTGCCCTACAGTCTCTTCTTACCCATAAGCTTTCAACCTCCTCGTGGCTATTCTTCAGAGACAAGTCTTCACCCTCTATCCATTTCTCGATGTGGAGGGCAACGCCTCTGCCCCTCCTCTCTCTCCTGTCCCTTCTAAACAAATTGTAGCCATTGACAGCCTCACTCCAGTCATGGGATTCGTGCCACAAAGTTTCAGTAATAGCAACTAGGTTGTAGCTTTCTAGCAGCATGGTGGCTTCCAGCACCTCCTGTTTGTTGCCCACGCTGCATGCATTGGTGAGGAGGCACCTCAGCTGGGCTGTTGGCCATGTCACCTTCTTAGAGAAACACCCCTTAATTCCTTTGAGGTATTTCACTGGTGTTTCCCTGTTGGCTCCTATTAGCTCAGCAGCCCCTGGCTCATCACCATAAGACTTCAAGTGGGCTGCAGTGTACCCAGCATGCCTCAGAGCAACAGGCTGAGGACCCTCGCTAGCACCCTGTCCCTCTAACCTTGGCACATCATCCAGAGCTTATCATAGGCAAGTCTGATATTAACTCCCTGCCCCTTTGAGCCTTCTTTAAAGTTCTGTCTATGAACCCTGTTAGCTTGTGAGCAAAGACCCTCTTCCCCTTTTGAGAGAGGTGAATCCCATCTGATGGCAGCAAGCTATTATCGAAAAAACAAAAATTGTGTTGGTGACACCAGCCATGGAGCCATGTATTAATAGGCTGGGCCCGTCTGTTTCTTCCAATGTCGCTGCCCGCAACTGGAAGGAAAGAAGAAAAAGCAACCTGTGCTCCAGCTTGCCTTACCACCTGTCCCATGGGCCTGACGTCTCTTTTGATCAACCTTGGACTATGCATTGCGACTTCATCGCCATCCACATGGAGGAACAGTAATGGGTAACAGTCCAAAGGCTGTTCCAGGCTAGGAAGTTTCCTAGTGATGTCCTTAACCCAGGTCCCAGGGAGACAAGAGACTTCCCTAAGAGGAGGGTCTCTCCAGTATATTGGACCCTCTGTTCCCTTCAGAAGGGACTCAGCTGCAACTATATCCCATCTTTTCTTCCTCTTGGAGATGGTTGTAATATGGTGTGTAGTCCTTTCTGACCTTGCCAACACCTCTAGTGTAGATGGACATCATCGATCTTATCTATTGACTGGCCTGCCACATCCAGAGCCTCATACCTGTTGTACAGAGGCACCTGGGAAGGTGAGGTGGGCAAGGAGGGGGTTTGCCTGATGCCCCGAGCATGGACTTGCCTCCATTCACTCTTTTCCTTTAAGCTACTGCCTTCAGCCTGGTACGGGGAGCATACAGGATCCCCTCCATCCTGGGTTTTTTCTGGTGGCTGTTCCTGTTTCTGTCTCAGGGAGGGTAGAGCATGGTTCCACCACTCTATCTCTTTCTCAGACTTCTTAACCTTTTTACTTCCTCTCATAGCTCTGCCACCAGGCTGAGCAGATCATCCACCTGGTCACACCTCACACAGCTGTTCTTACTCCTGCCATCCATTACCAGTGAAAGGCTCTGGCACACCCTGCAGCCTGAGACCTGGATGGTTGCCTGTTTTTGTGGGATCTCTGTCTGGATTGCCACATCCTTTCCGTTGAATGCAGAGGACATGGCTGTCTGCTGGGTGGATACCATAGTTAAGCTCCTTCTGAGAGGGTGATGGCCACTAACTGAACTCACCTCTCAAGCTGGTAGGGTGACTACGCCCTTCCTGCACATTCTTCTGCGTGAACTGGAGCAGAAGCTGCCATGTCACGCACTGGCTGATGCACCACGTCCTGATTGCCCGCTCTGTTGTCAGCGGTCCTGGTCAGTGGCGCTCTCTCCAGGCTGTTTTTCACAGGTGTGGGGGTGGTCGCAGTTGCTCTGCAATGCACAGGCCTCATCAGCACCTCCCGCTAGAGATGACATCTCCTGGTTGTTCTCTCCGCTGCCCTGGCATTTCCCTGCCTCAGGAAATACCCCTGTGCACCCAGATCTGTTGCTCCACTGTGGATCAGGCTGACTTCAGAGCAGCTCCCATCGGTGACTGACATAATGAATTAATATAGTAAGTTTTGGTTTTAAAATTTAAAATTGCTGTGATCTATCTATCTTCTAGTAGCTCCCATCACATGGATCTTCAATTCCCTTCCTGATAAACACATACTTACAGAAAAATACATTGTTGCAGAAGATCTGCAAACAAGCATGAGGTGTCACTGAGATAAGCCTTTTAAATCTTGTGGATTTTTAGTGCATTTTTTCTTAAAGGCTTCTAACAAGTGATCTGGAGGATAGATGACTCTGGTCACTAGATGAAAGCTAATTTACAAAGTTTATAAACTTGGAAAATGCTCACATCTTTTGCTTCTGGGAATTATGCTGGACATTTAAGTATCTTTTCTGACCTGACAAAATACTGAGGTTCATAATTTTTCAGTGTGTTCGTACTGTCTCAAAAATCATGCTGAAATGTTCCATAGCAAGGCAATTCTCAGATATCAAGCTGTCACTATCATAGCAGTTTTGGACTATATATAGTTGCCTATTACTAACAAGTAGAGACGATGCAGAGTTTACAGTCTACAGTGTTTTTGCAAACTTTCTTGGAAGACAGGGATAAAAATTCAGCTATAAGTTTCTCAGTAGTTTTTTTTTGGTTTTGTTTTTTTCTTTTTTTCTCCTCTTTATAACAGGCATTTTCTGGTAGAAGCCACCTGCATTCTCTCTTTTGTATAAAATAGAAGTCTGCCTCCCTCACTTGAGTGTATCACTTTGAAACTGCTTCTGAAATCATTTAGGTCTACTGGTTTGAAACCAGTAGAAGAAGAAACACTAGATAAGTGTCTGTTTTGCCCTGCAGCAGGTGATGGTGGCTGTGGTGGTGATGAGAGGGAGTGAGCAAGAGAGCTAGTGCAGGGCTCTTTCCGGATATCAATAAGAAAAACCCAGCAACAAATAGTTTAATAAGATAACTGCTTTAATAAGACAGAATGAGAAGAGAAATATAGACAGCAAGGAAGTCTAGCATCTCTTCAGATGCTGGGCACCCCACATTCATGCAGCATCAGTTGGAGTCTAGATGGATTTTTTCCCATGGTGCTGTGGAGAGTAGATGCTGTCCCTGGAGAGAGGCTCTTCAGTTTGGTCGTTTGAGCTATCGTGTAATGTCTTCACAAAAAAACAGCTCTGTTTCTAAAGGATGCTCTCATGAAAACTTCCTGTTGCACAGTTAGATAAAGGCCAGGCCAAGGAGGTGCTGTAATCACAGGTACCAAGTGATAGCTGCCTGCACGCTCCTTGATTAAAATAGGTTGGCTAAGTTTGCCCTGCAGACAAGGGATTTTGCAACACATCCCAGCCTGAAGCCACGCTGGACAGGCATCACAGCACAGGCCTGTGCCTGCTCGAGTTAACTGTTTGTTACGTGGATCACTGACTCCTACAAGAGCAACTGCTTCTCAGTCAGGATCAATACGCTGCTAGAGTGGAATAATACAAAGGACTGTTTTTGATTAATACACATTGAAATTTGTTAAAGGGCCAAATTAAGAAGAAAGGATGTGTATCTTAAGCAGAAAATACAAATATACTTCACTGCCTGTGTTTTCTCTATAAATCTGAAATCTCTTTGGACAGAAAACAGGTACGAAAATATCTTGGCTTTGGTGGGGACAGGTTTGGGCATGATCAGTAGAAGGACTTAAGGTACTTCAGTTTTTACTATTTTGTAATAGGAGGTGTCAAGCTGCCTAAAGGGCCCAGTCCCGTAAGTGTACTAGCAACATTCATAGCACTACTCCAGCACAAAGCACAAAAGATTTACAAATTCAGAAACAAGGATAGGAGGAAATTAATTCAAGAATACCAGAATTTTTGTTTTTCCTTTTTATTATTTTTTGTCATCCCTCTCTAACAAAAAAACTATGAATTAACTGGTTTCAGGGTGTATGTCTAAGGCAGGCATCTAAGTCTGATGGAGAGATTTTTCAGTCTATATTTTCTTCAACTTTATCCATTGGGTGGCGCAGGCATCCTCCCAGTTTATCATTCTGTGAATGTTATAAATCCTAGTCGGAGGTATCCAAAGGTGTACGTGGCATTGTGTTTCTCAGACAAGTAAGAACTTTCTGCCTATATTTCAAGCTAAATGATGCAAGCCAGCTCTTAAAGGAAAACTGTATAACTGTGTCAGTTGTAGCTATGCTGTGCTGGAGCTGAAAATCCCTGGTGGGAGGATAAAATGATAATACAGCTTTTGGAGTGAAGCTGATTTGTGTCTGGCTAGTGTGGAGGTGGACAGAACGGTCTTGGGTTTGTTTGTGAATCATTCTGTGATTTTGCAGTTACTGAAGTATGCTGGCCTTACTAACAGCTTGTTTCCATGGTCTTTCCCTATCTCTTCTTTGCTCTTTCTTCCCTGCTCCTGAGCGTACAGTCATAACCCTTCACTGTGCTACTCTGGAGCTTGCTGGATCCTTCAGCTGGCTGTCCACTTTGTGCTAAATTAGTCATTGAGCACACTAGTTTGTTGAAGCATCTCACAGGACATCCGCAACAAGGTAAAAGAAAACAAGGTAGGAGATGAATGGAGAAAGAGGAAAGGTGCATGACCTCCTCCTCTCAGCGTGTCTGTGAGTTAGTCATCAAACTCATATTTAATATTGTCGATCCTAGAGCCACTTACCTCAATCTAACATGGCTGCCATTAATATCTTGTCTAAAATATTTACTGTAAATACAAAAAGCTTATGCTTTACCAAAAAAAAAAAAAAAAAAAAAAAAAAAGAGAGTGAGAAAAAAAAGATAAAAATAAAATAAAATAAAATCAAGGATTAAGGAAAATCTTGGGTTTTGAGGATGGCTTCCCTAAGAGTTGGAAGACATCTACTGCCCTTGGTGAGTGGAATGGACAGAGACACTGATTCTTTTAAAGTCAGTGCATTTAAAAAGAATCACAGAATGGTTCAGGTTGGAAAGGATCTTAAATATCATCTAGTTCCAACCCCCCTGCCCTGGGCAGGGGCACCTCCCACTAGACCAGGCTGCTCATCCAGTCTGGCCTTGAACACTTCCAGGGATGGGGCATTGACAAGTTCTCTGGGCAACATATTCCAGTGCCTCACCACCCTCACAGTAAAGAATTTCTTTCTGATATCTAATCTAAATCTACCCTCTTTCAGTTTGAAGCCATTACCCCGTCTCCTATCATTACACTCCCTGAAGAAGAGTTCCTTCTCATCTTTCCTGTAGGCCCCCTTCAGGTACTGGAAGGCTGCTATAAGGTCTCCTCAGAGCCTCCTCTTCTCCAGGCTGAACAACCCCAACTCTCTCAGCCTGTCCTCATAGCATAGGTGCTCCAGCCCTCTGATCATCTTTGTGGCCCTCCACTGGATCTGTTCCAACAGGTCCATGTCCTTGTGCTAAGGACTCCAGAGCTGGATGCAGTACTCCAGGTGGGGTCTCACCAGAGCAGAGCAGAGGGGTAGAATCACCTCCCTCGACCTGCTGGCCATACTTCTTTTGATGCAGCCCAGGATGTGGTTGGCTTTCTGGTCTGTAAGTGTGCATTGCCTGCTCATGTTGAGCTTCTCATCCACCAGCACCCCTAAGTCTTTCTCCTCAGGGCTGCTTTTAAGTCATTCTCTGCCCAACCTGCATTTGTGCCTGGGATTGCCATGACCCAGGTGCAGGACTTTGCACTTGGCCTTGTTGAACTTCATGATGTTTGCATAGGCCCACCTCTCAAGCCTGTCCGTGTCTCTCTGGATGGCATCCCTTCCCTCCAGTGGGTCAACCGTGCCGCACAGCTTGGTGCCATCATCAAACTTTCTGAGGGTGCACTCAATTCTACTGTTCATGTCATCGACAAAGATGTTAAACAGCACTGGTCCCAGTACTGACCCCTGAGGAATGCCACTCGTCACTGGTTTCCATGTGGACATTGAGCCATTGACTGCAACCCTTTGAGTGCAGCCATCTAGCCAGTTCCTTATCCACCAAGTGGTCCATCCATCAAATCCATGCTTTTCCAATTTAGAGACCAAGATGTCGTCCGGGACAGTGTGAAACACTTTGCATAAGTCCAGGTCGATGATGTCGGTTGCTCCCCTTATCTACCAATGCTGTGGCAACATCATAGAAGGTCACCAAATTTGTCAGGCACGATTTGCCTTTGGTGAAGCCATGTTGGCTGTCACCAATCACCTCCTCATTTTCCACATGCCTTAGCAGAGATTCCAGGAGGATCTGCTCTGTGATCTTGCCAGGCACAGAGGTGAGACTGACCGGTCTGTAGTTCTCTGGGTCATCCTTTTTTCCCTTTTTGAAAATGGGGGTGATGTCTCCCCTTTTCCAATCAGCAGCAACTTCACCAGACTGCCACGACTTTTCAAATATAATGGAAAGCGGCTTGGCAACTTCATCTGCCAGCTCCCTCAGGACCCATGGATGGATTTCATCCAGTCTCATGGACTTATGCACCTTCAGGTTCCACAGATGGTCCTGAACCTGATTTTCTCCTACAGTGGTCAGTTCTTCATTCTCATAGACCCTGCCTTTTTATTCTGCAACTTGGGTGGTGTTGTTGGAGCCCTTGCTGGTGAAGACTGACACGAAAAAGTCATTCAGCACCTCAGCCTTCTCCATATCCTGGGTGACCAGGTCTCCTGTCTCCTTCCTGAGAGGACCCACATCTTCCCTAGTCTTCCCTTTACCCCTGCCGTACTTATAGAAGTTTTTGTTTTTATCCTTGATGACCCTAGTCAGATTTAATTCTATCTGGGCTTTAGTTTGCCTAATATGGTTCCTGGTCACTCGGACAGTTTCTCTGTATTTCACCCAGTCAACCTGTCCTTGCTTCCACCCTCTATAGGCCTCCTTTTTGCTTTTGGGCTTGTCCAGGAGCTCTTTGTTAATCCATGCAGGCCTCCTGGCATTTTTGCCTGACTTGTTTATTCTTGGGATGCACCATTCCTGAGCTTGCAGGAGGTGATCCTTGAATACTAACCAGCTCTCCTGGGCCCCTCTTCCCTCCAGTACTTTTTCCCATGTTACCCTGCCAAGCAGGTCCCTCAAGAGGCCAAAGTCTACTCTCTTGAAGTCCAGGGTAGTGAGCTTGCTGCGTGCTCTCCTTGCTGCCCAAAGGATTTTGAATTCTACCATTTCATGATCACTGCAGCTGAGGCTACCCTTGAGCTTGACACTTGCCACTGGCCCCTCCTTGTTGGTAAGGACAAGGTCCAGCATAGTTCCTCTCTTTGTTGACTCCTCTACCGTTTGAAGAAGAAAGTTGTCATCGACACATTCCAAGAACTTCCTGGATTTCTTGTGCCCCACTGTGTTGTCCATCCAACAGATATCGGGGTGGTTGAAGTGCCCCATCATGACCAGGGTCTGTGAACGCGATGCTGCTCCTATCTGTCTATGGAGGGTCTCATCCGCTCTGTTGTCCTGGTCAGGTGGCCAATAGCAGACCCCTACCGTAATGTCCCCTGCCCCTGCGTTCCCTTTAATCTTGACCCATAAGCTCTCTGTTGGGTCTTCATCCATCCCCAGGTGGAGCTCCATGGACTCCAGCTGTTCATTGACATAGAGGGCAACACCTCCTCCTCATCTTCCCAGCCTGTCCTTCCTGAAGAGTTGGTATCCATCCATTCCAATGTTCCAATCATAAGAGCCATCCCACCATGTCTCTGTGATGCCAATAAGATCATAGCCCTGGAGGAGTGCACACATCTCCAACTCTTCTTGTTTATTTCCCATGCTGTGTGCATTTGTGTAACGGCATTTCAGCTGGGCGCCCAATGAAGCTGTCTCACTGGCTGGAGCATTTGGTGTTCCTTCATGCCACTCTTCAGGTGGTCTTCCTCTGGGGTGTTTTATCTGTGACTCCCTGGTTCTTATCTCCTCAGGAGTCCCTGGCTTGTCCCAATAAGACTTCGAGTGTGCTGCAGCATAGCCAGCACATCTTGGAGCAACAGGTTGAGGGCCTTCACTAGTGAACCACTCCTCAGACCTTGGAGCATCGTCCCTTGGCTTGTCACGAGCAAGATGGGTACTGCACCCCTCCCCCAACAAACCTAGTTTAAAGACCGGTCAATGAGCCCCCGCTAGCTCATGAGCAAACACCCTCTTCCCCCTTTCAGAAAGATGAGCCCCATCCGATGCCAACAAGCTTGGTGCCGTGTAGGCCATTCCATTGTCGAAAAAAACAAGACTGTGGCGGTGACACCAGCCATGGAGCCACGTGTTGATAGATTGCACACGTCTGTTTCTTACAGTGTCCCTGCCTGTAACGGGGAGAACAGAAGAAAAGATAACCTGTGCCCCATTTATTTACACTATGTACAAGATGTATTAAACTATCCATGCCAGGTGTATATAGTACCCACGCATTTTCCCTCCTTTTCTAAGGTGGAATATATCTATAGATGAATAAAATCAGTCCTATTAATATAGGATTATCTCAAGCCCTTTATCAAGCCATAGCAGCCAAGTTGATGTAAAAATATATTGCAGCTGAATGAGGTTTTTCTTACGTATTATTTTCTGTCTTCCCTTCTGCATCCTATGTTGATGGCCTTTCCTTTTCGTTAGATTGAGAACTTACCAAACACTTTGAGTATTTAGAATATTTAACTCACTTAATTGGCAGTAGCCCCTTTCTTTTCTCTTTTGCGGCTCACTTAGCTTTCTGTCATCTTAATGAATTAAATTTCCTTAAAGGGGCTTTGATAAAGGCACAAGAATAAGTACAAAGTAAGTGATGGAAGCATACCATGAAATATCAGGAGTGGAGATGGAGCAGAAGGGTAGCTTACCACTGCCAGGAGGGACAGATCTTCCTGTGTTGGTTCACTGGATTTGGTGGAACTATATTCGTCAAAGAGATGAGAGTAACTTGTGCTGATGAATGTCTTGAAAATTATTATTCAGCAGACAGAGGTGGACAGTGCACAATAAGATTCACCGTTTAAGTACATTTTGAATGTTAGAAATGCTCAAGTTGAGGGCAGCTCCTACACTGTTCTGGAAATATAATCCTGGAGGGAATTTCAAGTTATCTGCAGGTCTTATCTTCGCTACTGAAACAAGCTTAAATATAACTGCAGTAACTGTCATGCACCTTTTTCTTTAAGTCACATGAACATATTTATGAGTGGCCTGCACAGAGAGACATTTCTTGTAAGTGATAATGCTTTTGAGTTAATACCAAGATTTTCAGTGTAAATGCTGGTAGTTAGGGATTTAAACCAGGGTCCTGGTTTAGAAAGTTTTGAATGCTTATTATATCCCAGTTTCTATTAAAAATGCTTCCCTTCCCTCAAACGACACTACAGAAAATAATTTTTCACCCTCTCTCTGAATTTTACTTCCTTACTGGCTCTAGAACTTCTAAACCTGGCAATGCTAGACTTGGGCATGGAAGGTATCATTTACTCTCTCTTCTATAAAACCAGCAATGACTGAAGCTTTCTCCTTGTCTCCAGACCCTGACAGATTGATCCATTTAAATTGACAAGTTTTTCACCTTTACTCTATTAATCTATGCTTCACTTGTCTCAACGTCTTGAAAGCTATACTGAGTTCTCAGAACATCTCAATCAGGCACTGCTGAAATTGTGAACAGCCACCACCATTGATCTTAGGAATTCATATAGTGTGTTTTATTATCAGACCTTGAAAATAAAATTCTTTTGCAGATGCTAAAGGTCGCATAGCATTTAATGGGACCACTCACTGAGTTGTGCCACAGTCCTTTGCCATAACTCTCTCGTGTCTCTAACTGTGTATACTTTTCAATGCATCAACTAATGCCCAGCCTGTTTAGAGGTGGCTGAATGTCACTGATGATGTATTGGTTTATGCATAGCTAGCAAGGACTTACAGCCCCTTTTAGTAGTAAGGTGTTTTGTAAATATGAAATGTTACTAGTGCCTGTTGCTTTCAGTTTGCATACAGATAAGCCTAACTGTTTTCAATGGATCTGTAAATGTAGCCATTTGATTACACATCTTTTAATTAAAAGCAAAGGAGAGGCGGGGAAATCTTGGTAAACTAGTTTACAGAATACAGAAATAAGCAATTATTTTGTAATTACATGGTACTTGGTAGATGCAAGAAGGTCCTTTTTATGATTTCTCCAATTCAATTTTCATGTAATTTTCAGAAAGTAAATAACCATGTCCTTAAAATAATTACATTGTTATTGTCAAAATGAACATTAAAACATTTTTGGTTTTTCCTGATTTCTCTAAGACCTCTTCTTAAAGGACTAATGCAAAAGAAATAATAATAATATAAAAGACTTATCAAAACCGTAAGTAAATTACATGGGAAAAATGGGCAACTTAGGTGACAAAAATGAATTGGTTCATGTCTATGTACTCCTGTACCATAGAGTCAGAATATATTTGTGAAGTGCATTATAATCTGAAAATATTTTTCCTCTCTGGTGTGTGTTGAATCAAAGTCATTCATCTTCACAGGAAGATTCTTATTTGCATTCACTGAGTAGTTATATTTTCATTGTTTGGTTGTTGTGGAGTTTTCTACTTCTCGTCTGTGTAGAACTTCTCGGAGGTCTGCAAAAATGACAAGGATGCTTAGCAGGCTTAAATAGTGTAGATGTGGATCTGCTATAATTACAGAAAAAGTCTAAGAACCTATATTGAAATGCAGTATTTAAAGAAGCATGGATCTGACCATTTACATTTAGTGGAGCTTGGTGAATAATATACATATGATTTCATTACATCTGGCTATCAAATCAGATATCCTTTTTGTTTTGTGAATACCCATCCTGCTATATAACAGGTGTAAAATAGATGCGTATATTCTGGGTGGATTGTATTATGAAAGGTTTCTAAAGGGTTTGACTTTTTGTTACTATTATTAACAAAGAAAAATTATTTGGCATCTTTCACTGTTAGGTTACTGGATAGGATTGGAGCTCTCCCAACTTAACAGACACCATAACTCAAAATGGTGACAACAAAGCATTGGCTAACAGAAGAAACAGCTGCCCTTCTGTGACTGTTGCATTTGAGCAGTTAGCTTTTTGAATACTGTTTAAAGGCTCACTGAGTTACAAAGACTGTTTCTGACCATCCAAACACCAGGAAAGAGTAATGCTATGACCTATGCTATAGGAAACAGGTGGATGGATTCTTCTGCTCAACTGTTTTTAAAACAAATCAGAAAAATAATTTCTTCTGTGGGTTTCTTCCACACACACACAAAATATATTTTAAGAAAATTGCATAGATATTGTGCTGCGTAACTACCTTGCCATTCCCGTTGCTGTACATGCATTATGTCTCTTGCTCCACACTAGCTCATTCTCAAACCCATATTTTATTAGCGTTGCAGTGTTCCCGTTGCTACTTTGCTACTCTGGTTCCCTTGTGACTCTTAGGACAAATTTCTTCCTTCCTCTTCTGACAGGAGGCTGCCCTGTTTCACTTTCTGCCAGTGGAAGCATCTCATGCTGTCACAGCCTAACTACGGAGCTTTCTGCTGCACGACATTCTCAAGGTTTGAATCTGTCACTTGAGTCTCAGTAGAGCATGTTTCTAATTTTAAAACTTGCTGCTTTCTCTTTAGGCAAAGAAATGCTCAAGTAGCTCTTTTAAAGGTAGGTTGTCACCGCACACAGTGGTAGAGGTAATATTAGTAATTATCCTTTAGGAATTAGTCCAGTAAAACAGGGAAAATCTATACTCTGGTTTGCCCTCACTGGAGGCTTTAAATATGCAGAAGACCATCTTCCTTTTTCTGAAGATTTAGTGACTAGGTTTAATTAATCTTTGAATATGAAACTAAAATGAACTCTAAGCCCTCTGAATTCAAACTTCTGTGCCTGGTTTTATGAGGGATAGTGGAATACTAACAGGAAAGCTGAGACACTATACTGTTTAGGCAATTGCGGAGCATGCAAGCTCATCCGTGGAAGAAAATACTCTTTAGACTCTTTCTTAAGAAAGCGAGGCTTAGAAAAATCATATAACCATATAATTCCTCCCTATAAATTTTAAATCTCTTGGGCTAATTTCAAAGGAATTTGATGGAAGAATAGCAGTCCCAATTAACTGAGTTCCTGCAGGCTGTCTAAAAATAGCATATGTAAGGAAAAGGAAAGAAATCAGTACCACCAGTGCAAGTTTAACAGATAACTGGACACAGAGCTGGCTAAAACCCATCATCATAGAAATATTTGTCTGATACTGGTATGGAATGCAGCCCCAGAATTGGCTGCTGCTTGCCCAGCCAGTAGAAGGGCATTTTGAGTGACAGAGAAGTCCATCAGGGCTGGAAGTCACAGGATGACTGAAGGAAGAACCTGGAATATTACATGTATATGAATATGAATCCAAATCTCCCCAGGCTTTATTTAGTTTTGCACTCCATGTAGTGGCAATATGTGGAAAAATTTGCAGGGAATTTACTGGATTTCAAAAATAATTACCATGTTTTTGTATTTTGTTGTTGGGTTGGTATTTGTTTGTTTGGTTGTTGTTTTTTGTTTTGTTTTGTTTTGTTTTCCAGTAAAAGAATGAGCTATTCTGATGTTATGATCTTTCATTTACTCTAAAGTGAACTGGATTTTTGCTCTCTCTTATGCTTTGCACAGACACTTCAGAGCCATTTCAGCTGAAAGGCAGGCTCCTCTTTTGATATTAAAAAAAAAAAAATAAAATCCAAAGTGTCTTACTGCTGCTGGATGACAAATCTAAAGACACACTCATTACTCAGTTAATTATTTTATTTTTTTTTTTGACAGAGATGAATTTTGGCCATATTTATCAAAAAGAGAGACAAGGTAGTAATTCATTTATGAACTAACACCTAAAATAACTGGTTGGAAATGAGTCTGTTCTGTATACTTTCTTTCCCTAAACAAATTTTTCAAACACTGTTAAGTTAGAGGAAGAACTATTCTTTGACAGTGGAGTAAAGGATGAAACTACAAATTTCTCTCACCAAGAGAGGTAATATTTATTATCTTCCTGCTGAATATAATAATATTGACAATTTTTTTCTTTGTTTTCATTTTCTGTTGTTCAGAAAATGAGGAAGAAATAACATTGTGCGACCAGATAGAAGATAGGATATTTAAATTATTTTCCTTATTCTCTCTAGATTTGCTATATATTTTTAGCCAATTTCCTTAATCAGTCTGGAAAGCAACTAAGTATGAATTTGTCCACACTGCATGCTTGATTGTCAGTCTCATGTAACTACAGTATGAATTGGAATCTTGTTTACTAAATCATGACTCTGCCACATTTACTTACATTTTCTGTGTAAGTAGTCAGCCTGAAATTAAGTATGACTTCCCTTAATCAGAAAGGATTCAGGATCTAAAGAATTTACTATCATGTGTAAGTACAAATAACATTAAGACCTTTCCCTGAATGTGCTTTCAAAGTGTATTTTTGAGTGAAGAAGAGAAATGTTTCTGCTATTATACAAATCAGTCTGTTAGCCAGTTAGATTTCTCTATGGACACTTATGCTGATATTTTCCTATGGAAACTGATAAACACCAATAAGGGGTTAATTTCCTTTAGATAGGGGAGGAAGAAAACAAATGTATTGCTCATTACTGACAGTAAGCTCTAAGTTACTACAATATGCCTAGAGCCAATATTAGCTTTTGATTAGTTTTTTATTTAATATATAAGAATATACCATATAACAGAGAGTTGTACAACATAGGTTGCATTTAAAATATTTTTAAAAGATTCTATTCTCTACTTGCTGCATATAATTATTTTGTGGTGATTCACTGTAAATGAATTAAAATGCTTGGGTGCCTGATACATTGTTGAATAGCTAACTTACCATGATCTTATAAAAAAAGTCATTAACATTGCAGTGAATTACGTCTGAGTAACCTGGCAAGTCCTAAATTATTGATGCTTTCTATCAGGGACTGAAAAATACTGGTACTGCTGTCTGCATGAACAGAAACCAGGATCAGATGAGTAGGAGGGCTGGGCAGAAGCGTAGCTAGAGATGCTGGTTTCTTCCATTCAGTGGAAGGGGCAAGACAGGGAGCCAGAAGGCTTGGCGTGTATCTCCTGAAAAGCCGTAGAAGGTGATACTCTTTAACAGCTGTTTTCAGGGTAATAAGAAAATGGCCCAGGCAATATAGTAGTTTATTTAGGTGAAGTAATATGGATCAATAATAAAAAAAAAAAAGCACATAGTGCTAACACAAGCAAGCTCTTTGCCACAGCAGAAGCATAGATTTATCTGTTCACATTAATAAACAGCTACCATAAAACAACGTCTTAAATCATGTACCGCCATATCCAACATAACCACCAACTCTACATCTCATTGATTTTGGGTGAACAGAGGCCAAATACTTACTATCCAGTTGTTCAGTGGCTTACAGAAACATGTAGTCCAAAATGACTACTCAGAAGGCTGGAAGTTTCTCCTACAGAAATGAGTTAACAGTAGTATTAATGTTGTTTAAAAAATTAGCACTGGTAGCTCTGTAATGAATAAAATGTAATTTCACCTTTTAAAATAAGGTTAAAAAACCAAAGTACAATAGATAAGTAATGAGAATTTGTAAGTGGGAACTAATCTTCCCAAAGTAATTCTGAGAAATAAATTGTATTAAATACTTGGAGTTAATTTCTTGTACTCTGCCTGTAATCACAGGAACATGATAATATTTCATGTTTTACCTAAGACTGTTATAATTTGTGATTTTCTGGACAAAACCGTCCCAATTTAGAGAAGTCCTTAAGTAAGTTCCTAAGCTTCTGCTACTTAATATAAAACTGGGAATTTATACTTTTGAGCCATCAAGCATGCCATGTAATAATGAGACTACATGCCTCAGAAGTGTCACTTTGTAGATGCCTGTAAGTATTTCTTTTAAATAAGAATGGAATAAGAGCTTGGCATTAAAATCTTTAAACAAGGCAAGCTTTCTGGAAAGACGTGACACACCAAAGATTCAATAAAATATCTGTTGCTACATCTCTACTTACACTCATAAGTAGTCTTGCTCATAAGGCTTTTTTGTTTGACAAACTTTCCCAATTTGCAGCAATGTCTCCCATATTTACAGTGGTAGGAAAGGAATTCCTCTTGTTATTTGTTTTCCATTATCCTTGGAATATTCCAAGGACACTTAATTTCTCCTTTCTGTTATAATTTGTACTTTCGTCTGTATCATATGCAGTATACATCTAACTTGCATTTGTTTCTGATGATATCAAGATGACTGCCATTAGTATAAGAGGCTTCATCTCCTCCTTTTCCGTATGGAGTTGAAATAACAAACAGTGCAGACCAGCAGTAACTGGGTGGGAATATGCAAGGAACTTGGGGAGGAAGACCACTGACGGAAAGATGAGGGAATGAAAAACATTATGTATGGTTGATAGGAGAATGGAGCATGAAGCAATTTAGTACTATGTAGGGAATGGTTCAGAGATAATTGGAAGACTAAAAAGCAAAAGAATGTGTGGAAAAAAACCACTTCATTTACTTACAAGAAAGAATGTCAAAGTGCAAAAGATGGTGGTGGTAGACAAGCAAGAAAGAGGAAAGCCTCTTCTGCTTGTGTGTTGTATTCATTGAAAGTGACATTTTAAAACATAAACTGATGAACTGCAAATTGAAGATGAATGTTGCATGAATTGGGAAAAAACATAATCCGTTTTGAAACCCATTGCACACTATTGAATTAGTCACAATAAAGGTGGCATAGTGGTGGTTAGCAGAGAGTCATTTATTTAAAAAAAAAAAAAAAAAAAAAAAAGATCAGAGATCAGTGGATCCCCAGAGTGTGTGTTTCACTTCTCAAGCTAACCATGTGGAAAATCTCACCTACCTATAAAGACTGTTTAAATTAGTTTTTAATGTGTATACAACAAATTACATGCTCTTAGGGTCCAGGGACTTTGATTTAAATGATAGATGTAAAAATCTGTTGCTCAGCTACCACTTTTAGACAAAATGAACCTGTAATTCTAGGCACCATTACCATCTTTTGTCTGAGAGGCATATAACAAGCAGTGAAATGAAGACTTTTAAAAACTCATTTAAAGTTTATAGTTACCTAAAAATATGTAAAGTATTGTTTAATCTGCTTTAATCTGTTCCTAAGATTGTTAATATTTCTGTGAAAAAAACAGGAATTTTAGGAGGATTTAGTTCCCTGAAATTAATTTTATTCCTATTTCCATTAAAAAAAAAAAAAATGAAGATCTGTATGAGAAATTAATTGTTTAAAAACAATGTCATTTGTGTGGGTAGTCTAAAAATATTCATGAAATACTGAATATATTTTAGATTTTCCTCCTTCAGTAATTTAAAATTTTATGGTTTGGAGGGACTTTCACTGTTCCTTCCTTCCTTCATTCATTCATTTCTCTTTCCTTCCTTCCCTCCTTTCCTTCTTTCCAATTTTTGAACTTCAAGAATTTCTTGGATCACACAGTTTCTTTTCCTCCATACCTTTGCTCCAGGATGTGACGCTTATGGAAACACACCAGTTACCATGAAACACTTGACGGAGTCACTAGAATTGACAGCACTGATGCTAGGTAGCATATTGGAAATGACAGTCATTGACGTAGTACTGGAGTGTTTCTGTACATTACAATAAAATGTTATTTTGGGAGATATTGTCAAGTGCTTCCACCACAACATTTGCGCTTTTTCATTTTTATTGTGTTTGAATAGCCTCTCCAGTGCCTGTGAGTACTGCATTAGGGCATTCTGTTAGAAAATAAGTGTAGTGACTGGAATTGGAAAGGAAACTATCAATAGAGCAGTGCAGTTACTTTAACCACAGGGAGTGACATAAAAAAGGCTGAATACAAAACTCGATAATTTTTTATATTCTGTCTTTTCTAGGAGGAGAAGGATCAAAGCCATCATAATGCTTAGAATAATTAACTTAAATAAGATGTGACCATTTAAATAAAAGAATATATGCATTGTTACTGAACATTAATGTTAATATGGCTAACTGGTCAAGAAATGAATAATTGAACAAAATAAAGAATTTAAAGTGTTTATCAACAACACTGTTACTGAAAAATGAATTCTGTAGTATTCATATTGGTTTTCTTCTGCTCTGACTCTGACTGTAGTGATCTGGTGCAGCTCCATGCTGTCAATGGTACATCAGAGCAACACTACACAGTTTTTTCAATAACTTTTGATGCAGTGTGATTGACAAAAAATGTTCAGGATTGAGAATGTTCCTTTAGGGCAAAAGGCTTGGAATCATTGACATTGAATGCATATAACCTGCAAAAGACTGACTGCATCATTAGCACCCAGTTGTGTTATTGATTTCAAATAGACCACGCTTGCTTTTCTACCACATGCCTTAGCAGTGCTTGACTGACCTTGCTCAAACATGCTGGTGGTGTGAGGATTTTATAGTTCTATGGGTTCTACCTAAACAGGGCTTTAAAATGAAGGGTGAGCTATGTGCTATCTCTTTCCAGCTAGTTGTATTAATGTTTGCCAGTGTAGTAATGAGGGTAATGTAATAGATTTCTCCTCATCTTAAAATCAAGGATCATAGCAAAGTTTGGGTTGGAAGGGACCTTTAAAGGTCATCTAGTCCAACACCCCCTGCAATGAGCAGGGACATCTTCCACTAGATGAGGTTCCTCAGAGCCCCGTCCAACCTGACCATGAATGTTTCCAGGGATGGGGCATCTACCACCTCTCTGGGCAACCTGTTCCAGTGTTTCACCACCTTCATTGTAAAAAAAAGTCTTTCCTTTATGTAGTCTAAATCTACCCTCTTTTAGTTTAAAACCATTATTCCTTGTACTATTGCAACAGGTCCTGCTAAAAGGCCCTGTTTGACAGATGTTTGAGATAGAACGAAACCAATTTTCTTTTTAGTAGTTTTACTTTTCAGTTAAGTCTCTTCTAACTGACTGCACTCTCTGAAATTAACAGTATGCTTTGCAGACAGTGACTTCTTCTACCAGTGATAATGTCTGATGTTTACAGTTAATACTAAGGAATGGTATGCAGAGAGGCTCTTGCTTATACTTATTGCTATAACAACCAAGGTCAGCCAACTTTGTTAAGTACCAAGCTGGAGGGTCAGAAAGCAGAAAAGTGTAGAGGGGTCACACCTGCAGGGAGGAGTGGACAGGACAGGTGACCCAAAACTTACCAGTGGGGTATTCCATCCCATCTGCATCATGCTCAGTATAAAAGCTGAGGGATCAAGGGGTAAAATTTCTTCTTCTTCAGTGGCCGGTGTCTGAGGAGGACTCTGTCCACTGTTCTGCCTTTGAACCCAACCTGTCTGTTCCTGAATCCAGTTCTTGAATCCAGTTCCCTTCTGCCACTAAGTCTGGTCCCAATGCTTGCCAGTGATGTAATTGTCATCCTGGGAGCTCAATATTGGTTTTGGTTTTGTTTTTTTTAATATCTATTTGTATATATTTAATTCTTTTTCTTATTAATGTTATTATATTTTCTTTTTATTGATAACATTTCATCATAGATGTTTCAGGGTTTTTTTCCAACCCATAACTCTTTCTCCCTTTCCCTTCTGTGAAGGGAGAGGGGTTAATAGAGAGCATCTGTCATTTGTTTAGTTGCTAGCCCAGCCTTGAGAGCAGAATAATAGCCTAGCATAGTGAGAGCTTTGCTTTCTGTAACATTTACTTGTGGGTTGTTTTTAAACAGGGGATGTTGTCATGGACAATGGAGCAGAAGATTGGACTGCTTCTCTTTATTTTTTTCCTTCCTGCTCACTTTTAATTAGAAACTGGGGGAAAAAAAAAAAAAGTAGATTGTATAGCAGTTGTGTTTAACTCCCACTTACCTCTGTTGAGTTAAGAAGGGTGCTTTGGTGCCCCTAGTGGTCACGACAATTTTGTGGAGTCAATAATTTCTGAAATACAGAGTCACTTGAGTTAACATTTATAAATGTAGATGTGATGATTTAACAACAGTGCATAAAGCACTGATAGATCACACCGTATCAAGTGGTGCAGTGCCTCTTCAATCCATTGCCACAAAGACAAGTTAATGCTGCAGGAGCACAGAAGCACTTAATTGTTTCATGTGGCATTGTATTTCTGACATGTCAAAACAACAGTGGTAGAGTATCAGATTTAGGGAAGAATGTCAAGAGAAAGCTGAGATTTGGAAAGGGAGGAGAAAATACTATTTTTGAAACTTAACAATGGCAGAAAATACAATGCAGAGTTAAAATGAGAAGAAAAGCAAGGCTGTGAAGCTGCAATTTGGAAAGAAATCTGAACTATATGAGACTATGGAGTTAAATTTGTATAAAGAACTTCATTATAGTTTAGCATGTTTAATTGATCACAACATGAAAAATGTGCATGTGTGTATGCTGAAACTTTTTATGCTTTGTCTCTGCTCATGTAAGATTCTTAGAAGTCTGAGGAAAACAGGTTGAGGTTTTTTGTTTGTAAGAAGGTATTTTCTCAACAGAATAATACAAGTATATTTGCTAGCACATTCACGCGCTCTCATTTAGATGTAGAGTAGTTGCAGAGGGTTTTTTTAATTATTTTTTTTTCTTTAAATATAGCCTGTAAATAAACTTGACTAAATTAAGGTCTCTCTTTTTAAACAATTTTAAAAAATCAGGTCCTTGACATACAGTGTGCTTGGAAGGCATGCTGCACAGTACATGCATGTGCATTGTGAGTGTACAAAATAATTTGTTTGGGCTTATTTAGCAAAAGTCTGCAGTCCGCAGGATTTGTGAAGTAGTTCTTCCACACTGCTAAACAAGGTTAAAGCCTCAGATGGAATACTCTGTTGGTTTTTAGACATTGAACTTTGAAGAAGATATGGATCAACTGTAAAGAGTCCCAGGGAGATCAAAGAGAATAATCAGAGGTCTAGAGAATATGGCATCATTACAAAATGTGAAATAACTGGGGATAGATAGAGAAGCCCAGGCATCAGGATGGAAGAGAGAGCAGGGTTACAAATGGGGAGCTGAATTTAGTGACTGTTTTGGATGCATTTAAATCTGCTGCCAGCAGGCAGAAAAAGGAAATAAACCAGGTTATCTATACCCATGTACAAGGACTAGTGAAATTAACACCATCAAGAAAGATTCACGTTAGACATAAACAGAATTTTCTAATGGCAACGACATAGACACACTGACACTAACTACTATGGGAGGTTTTAGAATATCCATTGCTGTAAGCTGTTTTCTTTGAGACAGCCCAATATTGGTTGGAAATAATGTTTGACTAGTATGTGGTCCTTTGGCAAGGGGAAGGAAGGATAAAATAGACTATATGAGCTTATGGGTGACCTCACAGTTAGAATCTGACAGTTGTTAATGTAAGAGTAATGCTGTAGGCAGAAAAAAATGCTTTGTGACAGCTTGAAGTGTGTATTTTGTAGATTGCTGATGTTTGAGAAGAAAACAATAAAAACCCTCTTGTGTTTGTGACTATTTTTCAAGATATTTTTTGAAAATTAATTATCAAAACATCGAGAATCATGGTTTGTAAAAGAAATGCCTATTGTCTATACCTGTGTTCCCCAGGCTTCCTTGCTAGAACAGGTTATGGCTGGATGATTTCTCATAAAAGGTGAGTCATGTAACTGTGTTCATATAGTGGGTGGAAAAAAGTATATCCATTCCTTTCAACATGTTTTTAATTGAATTGCAGCACATAGACTTGGGATTATGATCCATTAATATCTAGTTATTTTGGTGTTGGGTTTTGATTTGTTGGTTTGGTTTTTGTTGGTTTTTGTTTTTTTTTTTTTTTATTTTTAGAGGAAGCTAATGGATAACAAGTGCATAGGAAAGGTTACTAAAGCTAATGTAGTTTTTGGTACCTGAATTTGTGCTGAAAACCAATTCATGTATCAACTTGCCCACAAAGGCTCTGCAGATTTAGAACCTCAGTTTTTATATAATACTATTATATGTAAAATATAGATTAAAATTATATTGATTAAAACAACATAGTATCTTGAAGAATACTAATGTGGCTTTTGTTTCTATTTTTCATTGAAGAAAAAATACAAGGATGAGGGAAAGGATGGGTTTGGGGCATACTAATATGCTTTTGACTCTTGATTCCGAGTTGTTTGGAGATGATCTCCTTGATCAACAGGCACCAGAACTTGGGCCCTGGCATCAGTGATCACCACCTGTGGAGTATCTCCTTACTGTCCTGTAAACACACTGCAGCTGCCCAAGCAACTCCAGCCTGTTACTTCCTTTTTTCCCTGTTCCTTCCATGAGTGTATTTCATCCTTGCAGAATTGCATGTCCTGTTGGCCTGTTCCTCCAGCCTGTCTCAATCCCTCTGCATGATATTCCTTCATTTAAGCATGTACTTCTTCCTCCCAATGCATATCACCCACAAATGTGACAACAGTTCAATCCATTGCCTCCTCCCAGGACATACCTCTGTAGTACTCCACTTCTTGCTGATCTCCAGGTAGAGTATAAGTCATTAACCACTATCCTCTGAGCCTGATTGTCCAGCCACATTTTTACTGATCAGGTTGTCCACCTATCCAGATCATAATGCCCCAACTTGTGGCTACTATCCCTAAATCACCCACTGCATTTAGCAACAGGCTCACATTTTCCGTGTTCAGCCTTTGATCACTGATGTAGTGGTAGAAGCTCGTCTTGTTGACCCTGATGTCCTCAATTTCTTCTTTGTTAGTGAAGAATAAAATTCTGCTTGGAAATTTGATTCAATGAGTGGCACATGATCCTAGACATGGATACACACAGGATGAAAGAATATGTTATAGTTGGAGTCATTGAGAAAAGCTATTCAACAATAACAATACAACTGTTCCTAAAACTGCATTCATGATGAGAAATACATCTGTTGTCATCATTTAAATGCTCCAAGCAATATATTTTCCTCTCTTAAAACTTTATGGGAGTAATTACAGTTTTTTCATGAACCCGTTAGCATTACATGGGTGAGAAAAAGCAGGTTTTGTGCTATATTTCACATTGCCAGAAAGCTGTTGAGTATATGCCTTTTTATAAAAATCTTTTATAGAGAACAAAGTGACTGAGAAAAGTTTTTTTCTGTAGACTTATTTTTTGATATCAGCTTCTAAAGCTGAGTGAAAACTTACCAGCAATGCATGAATAGATAGAAAATTCAAGTTATGACAAATAAGACTTCTTGCCATATTTTGACATTTCAACTGAGTTTTCAGTCATGTTTTTGTTCTTCAACATTACTGGTTTGATATTACCTCCTCCCCATTCTTTCTTCTCCTAATGCCCCCTTCCTCAACCCCATCCCGCAAGTTAGTATTTTGTTTGAATTTTCAGTGTAAAGCTTCAGGCTGTTATTTCTTGACAAGTTTCGAGGCAAGAAAAACCCAATAGTTTTTATTCCTCCTCCCCCTCCTTCACTTTTCTACCTTTTTCAACTGTTGCTGTCCAATCTGTTGCTATTTTACTTTTTTTTTCATTCGTATACTAACTGGTAACATTCTACCCATCCTAAAAATTGCTATATTCATAAGTATTTGAAGCATTCACGTGTTGTGCAATTATAAAAAAATGCTTAATGAGTGAAGACTTTGTATTCTATCCTTAAGACACATTCTTAAAACTTCATGAATAGTATTTTTTAAAGAGCAGTATACTTGTATATTGGATATGCTGTGGGAAATTACCTTTTTTCTTTTTAAATGGGTACTGCTTTGTCTTTGGAAACAGTAGGGAAAACTTCAGTTCCTACTGAAAATGCCCCAGAATTTTAAGCACTAATCTCTCAGTTTATAAAGCATCCTGCAAAGTAATATGTGTATCTGTTTATCTGATGAAGTGACTAAAATACTTTAGCTATTCATGGCTGTATCAATAAAAATTGTCTGTACATCTTCTGATAAGTCTTTTGATGGTAATAGTCTTTTTCTTTGGCATTCATTTATGTTTATTTGCTTTAAGACTTTGAGAATATTATGAAAAATTAAGGGAAATATCTCTTTACAATATATTTTTTTTTAATAGGAAGTAGTCTATTACATTTAGAAATGAGTTGGAACAATTGCAAAATCAGATGCTTCCCCTCCATTCTAGATGTTGGCAAATAAAAGACACTTTATTGCTTCTACATATAAATTAATCTAGATGTGCAGTAAATTAATCTTCATGCAGTCCAAACTTATTGATGCAAATAACAAAAGAAAACAAATCTAAAAGGCAGAGTAATAGTTTTCATCCATTTTTTTCCTGCTGCCTCCATTGTGTTCAGTTGACAATGAACTGTTATGTTTATCACTGCCTTTTTCTGGTCTTGCTTGTCTTTTAGTGTAGTTACTTTTTTGCCTTTAGATGCTTGCTTTTCTGAAAAAAAAAAATAATCAATATTTAATCAAAAATATAAAATGATGGCACCTTTTGGAAATAACGAGAAAAAGTAATTCTGTCTCTGAAACCCCAGCGGTTACCAGGTTTCCTTCCCTATCAATAGGAGTGAACTTTGAGGATCTTTCTATAGGGATAGGTTTTGCGGGGGGAAGGAGGTGGGTGGAGCGCAGAAATTTCACTTTTAACCCTCCCGTGCCCTGGGCTAGTGAATAGAAGTCTGTCCTAATTCAACAATAGTGTGTTATGCTACTGTGTCATTGTGCTTGAGCTTTAACATTAGATTATGAAACCAGAACTGGCATATATCAGGGCAAAAAAGGAATTTAGGCTGTGTAACTGCTCATTTGGTGTGCCTCTCCCAGTAACCATCTTGTGTCACCATCAATCAGTGTCCCATCAGTGCTGTTATTCTAGGGACCCCAAACCTCCCATTCTCAACCATTAGCTGCAAAGAGTTGCACAAGAGCCTAGTTCAGATTCCATTCTTCCAGGAGCCATATAATGTAACCCCAAAATATTGCTCAATTCAGAAGAGGTTTGATCAGTCGCGTTCCTACATTCAGCTGTTACATCAGGTAACAATCAGCCCATGCCAATATTTTGCTTAATCAGCTTACAGTGTGGATACTGTGTTGTGATTCTCTTTCTGTACAATCGTTCTCTGCACATTGACTTGCACTGTAGTTGATGGCCAATAAGAAAACTACCATATAAGATTTTTAATATTTCATCATGCTCAGCCTGTACATGTTACTGATGATTGCTTATAAATTCAGGTCCTGCTTAGTGCTGTATTTCTATGTTTTCTGCTGCCTATATTTATTTCTCTGTAATTTTTACACAGCTGCTAAAAGCTGGATGCTTTAGGCTGTCTTGTTTGTGCAGATTGAATGATCCAGATGCAACAGAAGGTTACTTTTTTGCACAACTTGAAAGATCCAGAACGTAGTTCCAGTAAGATATTCAGGTAGTCAGCAAGTGTCAGGCCCAAAAGATCAAGGAGAAACAGCGAATCATGTCCAGTTCAAGCTGGCACCTGAATGCCGCAGAATCTGTATGTGATTTTTGGTTAAGTCACATCCTTTTGAATGTTCCTAAAGTATTGAGACCACTATGATTTTGTGTAAAATCTCTTAGCACTGCAAGGTCTAATTTGAAGCCTGCCCAGAATTGCTTCTATGCCAGAACAGATGATCAGCCCAGGGAAGTTTACAAACTGGCTGTTACTCCACAGAATTTTTTCTGTGCACAAAATGTTTTCAAAAGACTAATCTTGAGATGTAGGATCTCAGAGGTCCAAACAGTAGCCCAGCTGAAGTGAATTTACATCAGGTACTTATTAAATCAGCAACTAGAACTCCTTGTCTCTCTATTCTCACTTTTTACGTAACTGTTGAAGCTACTGGCTAACATTCTCAGACTCTGACTTAATATATATTTAACGTTGCGGGGGGGGGAATCATCAGTGGGAATAGGAGAAACTGCATTGATTCACATAATCATAAAGCAGTGGTTGAGCATACTTCTCTGGAAGATGAGGTAGGGTTTCAAATTCTCACCAATTAAAGAAACAGAATCCCAACCTTCCATACTCCGTGCCCAGTACATTGCAAGGCTTGAGCATGGCAGGGAGCTCACAATGTTTCCTGGAGATACAGCTAGGAGGTTGAATGAGGAAAATTCTTACTGATTTTAAAGAATATTGTTTAGTTATAAATAATGTGCCTGGAGTCTAAATGTTGAATTTGAGGGGCTGTAGTTCTAGCAGCTAAGTATTATTTAAGAACAGTAATAGGTGAACATGTGTGTCTTTTTTTTTGTAAGACAGCTTCTAAAACTTATTTCCTATAATACTATCCTATAAATTATATCCTATATGATCCTATTTAAAAAAAAAAAAAAGTTAAGGAAACTTTTCAAAATCAGTTGTTTTCTCTGACTCACAAACTTACATTCTTCTTCAAGTTGCCACTTTAGCTGCCTTCATCTGCCATCTTGTGGTATGTTGGCTTAATCTCAAGTGTATAGAAA
Source organism: Alca torda (assembly GCA_008658365.1). Classification (NCBI taxonomy): domain Eukaryota; kingdom Metazoa; phylum Chordata; class Aves; order Charadriiformes; family Alcidae; genus Alca; species Alca torda. The sequence goes on along the minus strand of CM018077.1, from coordinate 77,954,147 downwards.
TGCATATGCATTACTTATTCTATTTTATAAAATTTTCCTGCCTCGCATTAGTAATTACCAGAGTCATACAAACTGATTTTAATTCTGTGAGCTAATGCATTCAGTAAATGAATTTTCATGCACTATTTTCTTTTAATATTGGAAAAGTAAAGAAAGACTGAAAAATCTGCCAATTGCAAAGTAGTTCTTCTTGAACATATTTCTGCTTTACTAGAAATCATATATATTAAAAAGACTTTTGAACTTTACTTTATGTTCATGTGCCTCAATAAATTAACACTTTTCAATTCAATAAAATAAACAAGGATCATTTTTGTTGAAGTTTTCAAAAACAGTTACTCGTAAACACAGTAGAAAGGCATTGTGAACACATTTGATTATATAAGTAGATCCTTCTGTCTCCCTGAATGTTTTATAAGATCCAGGTACATTTATAGAAGAGAATTTAGTTAATAACGTCATCGTAGTGACTCTGAGATACTGATGTATTTGCTAATATCTGTCAAACCTATTATCTTTCTTAGTAACAAAATCTTCACAGGAAAGGACAGGGAAACTTCTACTGGAAAATCAGTACGGAATAAGCTGTCACATGGAATGAGGAATTGTTTTTCTAAGTTCCATTAGTATTTAGCTTCTGATAAATTTAGAGATATGTTTATGTAAAATACATATTAAATATGCAGATATATTCAAGAATTTGAGGTTTTAAAAAAAATTGCTAAAGAATAATATAAGAAAGTTTAAAATAGAAAGATGAAAGGAAAGAAGTAAAAGCCCTTTTAAAACTTATCTAATTGAGAGAGCCTTGATGCCGCAGTTGGTTTCAGGCTGAATTCTGTTAACTTAATTAAAATGATATGCTGTTTATATTTTTTGCTTATTTGGATTTATCGAAACTAAACCTAGCTGATAACTTTAGATAAGTTATCAGAGGTAACTTTACAGTTAAGAGCTACAACTTTCCTTTCCTGGATCTGCCATGTGTATTGGTATATAGAACACACAAACCACATTGAAAAAATACTTGTGAAAATATGTAATCATTACAAGTTTTTTATTCAGTTTCTTAGGCTAGCCTTGAAAATACTACTTAAAAGCATATCATCGAGAAACTGAACCACTAGCACACAGTGGATACCGTAAAAACAAATGACAAGTGCTCATAGTGGGTGACCTCTCTGTTAGGGGGCACTGATGCGCCCATCTGCTGGCCTGACAGGGAGTCACGAGAGGCGTGCTGCCTTCTGGGAGCTAAGGTCCGAGATGTGGCCGAGAGGGTGCCACAACTTGTCAAAAGCACAGACTACCATCCATTGCTACGCTTTCACATGGGCATGAATGACACCTAGAGAAGTATTTTGAAGCCAGGAGAATTCATGAGAAGTTGTGAAACTTACAAGTTAGAAAAGAATGTGTTTACTTGCTATAATCCTGAAACAAAAAGTGTACCTAAAATCAAGAATTGATTTCATGTTGTAGTTTTCAAAGGAAGCTGTGGATCCCTGTAATGGCTGTTTTTCTTTCCCTATGAAAATACTGTCAAATTTCACTTTTTTTTTATTATTATTTATTTAAGGAAACTGCAACAAAAATGTTTATGTATTGTGACAGTATATTTCTGCATCAGCTGTACAGTATCACTGTATGATGACTTAATTAGATGAATCAAAACAGTGTTATTGAGGTTCTGAAAGATCATGTGGAGTGATTTCTAACTCCCTATTTGCTCTCCAAACTTGTGGATAGATTTGAGCTTCGTTATGGATCTCTTGAAAATAAGTAACAAACATGACACTGGAAGCTTTCTAAGGCAACATGGAGAACTTATGGACTTGTCACACTTCGAGGGTGCTGGAAAGTGCCAGCTCAGCTGTGGTTCACTGCTGATTGCTTTTGCTATCACAGAATCCTTTAAGGTTTCAAGCCTTTGGGGAAATCTCACAGATTATGCTTGGCAAGATATAAAGTGTCAACTAATGCATCATGTAACAGGGTAGATAATTTTGTAAAAGCCAAGCTGTTTGGGTTTTTTAATGCTTTGTTCTTAACCATTGTTGTTCAACTTTTTTTTTTTTTTTAATTAATTAAGGGGGTGGTTGTAATGAAACACCTTTAACAGTTTGTTTTCTGATTAAGAAACAATCTGAGACTTCTCAATACTGATTATTTTTCCCCCCTTTCCCTCTAAGAAATTTCTAATAGTTCATATGCTTTGAGTTTAGCTATCTGAAAAACCAGGAATCTACTGAGATCAACAGAATTTAAGAAAAATCTTTGGGTAAAACAGCAGGATGCTGAGGGGGTTTTATGGGTTGCTAAAAGTTTTGGTTTTAGAAGAAAAGGTTTCTTACCTCTTGTATCTGTTTATTGGATCATATTTGTACATACTGACAAAGGTTTTGGTCCATAGTGTAGTGGTATAAACCAGAAGCCGTGAGGTTTCCTAAATGACTTTGGACTGCATAGCTGAGAACATAATTTACTGCTGTATGAATACTCCAGGAGTTAAAAAAAAAAAAAGAAAAAAAAAATAATGCATAGTTATAACAATAAATTCCAGTGAACTATTGGACTAAGTCTGACTACAAAAGCTGATAGTAAGTTCCTAAACATTTTTAACCTATGCCTTAATAAGAAACATGCCTTCATTTAAAGCCATCAAGTTCCTTAACATGTGCGAAAGGTTTACGATTATTAAAATGATAATTTTTATTCCGTGCTAGTCACTGTAGAATACTTCTCCATGTACAAGGATGTAACAAAGCAAACTGTAAATTGTTGATTCCAAATATTTTGGTTAATAATTGGTTATTCAGAAGAGAGCTGGAGTAGTTAGTAATTTTTAAACCTGTTTAACATTTTAGAAAGATAAATAATTTTGTGTTGTTCTGTTGCCCAGTACTGACTGCTCAGCTGCTGACAGTAAGCAGTTATTAGACACTGAACAAGCTTTGAGAGACAAACCTTGCAGAAGATCTGATATTGTTTCAATCTGTCTTCCTAAATGTCACATGCTCTTATTTAAAAACCCCAAATCTGTTGTCTTGGCACAAGACACAGGCGATTTAGCATCACCAACAGCAGTAATATTTTAAATATTTTAAATAAATATCTAAAGGGAGACATGAATGTGTCTGGGTATGACTGGGTCACCCCTGTTTTGTAGTTTCTAATAAAAAAAAAAAATATATAGATAGATAGATAGATGCTGTATATCTTTTCTGGCATTAAGGCTTTCTTCCATACTCTGTTATTTCCCCACAGTAAAAATTCTTACATAGGCATTGATGTGATAATCATAATCATGACAAAGTAACTGGGCTACTGTTGGAAGACCTCCTGCACTTTAAGGCATATGACCACAGCTGATAAAACTTTAGGCTTGGCCTGAAAAAAATCTGACAATATTTGCTACACAAAATAACCCTAGGAAGATCAGATATAAAGCAAGAAAGGAAGTAACCTAAGGAAATAGGTTAGTTGTCTGGATGACTGATTATTAGCTCTGCCTTAAGGGACAAGACTAATACCCTGAACAGAAACCTGTTTAGCTGGGAAAGTCAAATAACTATTCTCTGAATTTGGGGTTCTAATTCCTCTTAGAAGAAATAAGTAATTCTGTATTCCTCAAGTCAAATGTGGACTTGTTTTTAAACCATCACCTGCGGAAATAGAAAACATTTAGAAATACCACGTGTCTGTCAGTAGAGGAAGACTGTGAACTAGACAGAAGAAAATTCAGCTTAGTTACAGCCTTGATAAATGTAAGAATGAACATGCTATCTATGAAAGTGAACAAGAGAATATTACGCATTGTTTGTTTGTTAGTATGATTTTTTCATTATGAATTGATACAGATAATCAGAAGAAATTGAAGAAAATGTCAATAATCTTGAGTTATAAAACACCTGTTGCTTTTCACCAAGGTGTAAAATGTACAGCAGTGTAAGTGGACCTTTCATCTGTTTCTTCGGTGCTGTATGTGGGCTAAAAGTTCTTCCCCTAAAAGTCCTCTTCTTTTGTCTTACAAATGTAATGTTGTGTTGAAAGTAATACTATTTTTTTTTCACACTAAGGAGAAAATGGTCACGACTGAGGGAACTGATGGATTGATATGTCATGTTTCCACGTTTTACTACAATTCTGAACCTGATCAGCAATTTCATGCTTTCATTTAAATTGTGAAAGAATCATATAAATATGTATTTAGAATCTGCTTTTGCAACAAAGTTGGTGTTAATAGGAACATCTAATGAGATGAAAATAAACTAATATTGTTAAACTGGTAACAGCCCTAAACTGTGAAGTAGATACTTGGCTCATTACCAGCAGACAAAAGTTTACCTGAATCATGCTATCAAACTTTGACCTTAATATTTACACTACTGTGCTGCTTTTGGCTGGGATAGAGTTGATTTTCTTCATAGTAACAAGTATGGGGCTATGTTTTGGATTTATGATGAAAACAGTGTTAATAATATAGGGATGTTTTAGTTACTGCTGAGCAGTGCTTACACAGTGTCAAGGCCATTTCTGCTCCTCCCACCGCCCCACCAGTGAGTAGGCTGGGGGTGCATGAGAAATTGGGAGGGGACATAGCTGGAACAGCTGACCCCAACTGACCAAAGGGATATTCCATAACATATGGTGTCACGCTCAGTAATACAAAAGCTGGGGGAAGAAGGAAGAGGGAGAAGTTTGCAGTTACGGCTTTTAACTTCCCAAGTAACCATTACACATGATGGAGCCCTGATTTCCTGGAGATGGCTGACAAGCCACCTGTTGATGGGAAGTGGTGAATGAATTCCTTGTTTTGCTTTGCTTATGTGCATGGCTTTTGCTTTACTGGTTAATCTGTCTTTATCTCAACTCATGAGTTTTCTCACATTTGCTCTTCCAGTTCTCTTCTCCATCCCATCATGGGGAGAATAAGCAAACAGCTGAGTGGTGCTTAGTTGACAGCTGGGGTTAAACCATGATGATTACTTTTATTGTCATCCTAAACTTGTGTTTGTTCTAACCAACGGGCTCTTAGCATGAGGACACTTAAACAGAGCCAAGAAAGCTGTTAACGCACCGATCCTTAACTTCAGAAATCTGTTTTAAGCCTCCTTACATTAGCCCATCTGTTTTTCCCAGCCATAAACTTAGTATTGGCACAGGCATCTTGTCTGCTTTGAATATCTAAGAGTTGAGCCAGGAGTTAGGCTTATAGGACTTCAAAAGAGAACAGAAGAGTTTACTTCACTACATACTGTAGTCCTCTATTCTGCAGCAAGGATAAGGCTACAAATTCAAGTTAGACATGTGGTTCAACTAGAGAATATTGTTGTTGAGACATAGATGGACTCTAAATCAGGTAGATGATTAAAAAAAAAAAAAAGTTGTTGAAGATTTTCACCAGCAGGACTCATTTGTTTATATTACCAGATGATAGTGGTAGGCATAATAATTTTGTGTAATAAGAGTCTTTATACAGAAGATGAAGATATACTATAAAGATATACACTGGATTGAGGGGGTCATTTGGACTAGCTTTTTGGTTGGTGTTGAAACCCTCCTCCAGGATATGCTCACTTTTACACTTTGTGGACATGACTGGACTAAAACTAAGCCTGTAATTAGTTTAAGACCTAGTTTTTGTAGAGACTGGTTAAAAAGTCTGAGATGTCTGTTATGTGAGGCAGTCTGTCATGATTGCATCGTGATAGGTTTGCCCCACAGCTGTCTTCAGCCTTAGGCTGCTGTAGATGTCTTTGCTAAGACATAAGTCTAGGGTACGTCTGAGGTTGTGGCTGAAGTCAATAGGAAGGAAGAAGGACAAGGGAGTTAACAGAAATTGCCAGTGTGTAGTGTTGACTAATATTCTGAACATTTGGATATACAATACAAAAAAGTAACATTCAGTAACCTAAGGAGAAGAGCTTTAACTTTGTTGCTTAAATCAAGGTAATGTTTTTTACTATTACACTGTTCATTTCATTTAAAGAATAAGATGGAATACGACAGCAGGTCTTTCAAGTAGAGATTAGGAAATTTTAGCGAAATATTTTAGGGAATGTTTTAGGATAAGCATTCTGTGATTTAGCAACAGAAGAGACATTGCACTAGACCTAACTTTTTCCCTTCTCAAGTAATACTGTATTTAACTTTTGCTTAGGTGAAATCCAGTGATGATCTCATTGCTTTTCAATTATAAAGAATATTTAAATATTTAATTTGAAGGAATGATTAATAATCTCCACGAGTTGGAAAGATGACTTGCAACTCAGGTAGTTTAAGCCATACAATCAAGTTTTATTTGCCTATTTGCATATCCTTGTAGTGGATACTATGGATATTTTGACATGTGGCAATACTGTATCATCGTATTTAATGTCTATGATTTTTTCCTTTTATGTTTTCTGCTGTAGTATAAGAAACTGGCAGGAATCAGAAGCATTGCAAAACTCTCTCTCTGCATAATGTGCACTTTTTTGAAGAAGAAATAAATCCTAGTCATCTTGACAATGACTATGGTAACACATAACACAGTAGTGTGTCAGTACTGGCTAAAAGCATCAACAGATTAATAAGGTGTTAGCCACTCTTCCTCAGACCTTTGAATTATAAACTTATGCCTTCATTCTTTATTCCTTTCGCTTCTCAGACTATTTCTAGAAAGGGAGAGGTTCATGTTTAATGACGATTCTTAGAATATATTATGAATGCTGGGTATTTCACATCTATAGTTTATTATGGGATACCAGTGATCTTTGCCAATACGTCACACAAACATACATGTGTACATATGTGTTCAGAATCGTACCTAAAAATACTAGCGGAAGCTAGGAAGTAAACTGAAACCTAAGGAATCCAGCTCATATATTAACCTTACCCATAGTGACCCATAACCACAGATATCAGGAGTGTTGCTTAATACTATCATGACAGCTAATGCAAGCGTAAGTCCTTATTTCTGTGCCCACATGAATTTTGAAGGTGGCTACTGACTCGTCCCTCATCAACTTTAGCTGTTTCTTCAGTGCTAATTGCTCAAGAGATCTCAAATGTGTAAGGTATCACTTACTTCTTTCCATATCAAACATGATGTCATATCAAATATGATGTTATAGCAAATATAGGCAACCTGTGTATGAATTAACATTTGCATTTATTAGAGGCAAGAATCTTGCAGATTCCTACTGTAGACATAGTTTAAACCCAGGATAATTAAATGTTGGTTTTGTACATGTTAAAAGCATATTTGCTTTAAGTAGCAGCAATGGCTGTTCCGGATGCACAACAAAATTTCCAGCAATGTATGTGCTCTGAGTTTTTATGGAGAGTTACAAATAAAACTGTATACGATATATTTTCTGAAAGCTATTCAAGCTTATTCTATTGCCAAAGATAGTCATTTAGTCAATACATTGTGTAAAACATTTTTTTGGGGGGAGGAGGTTGCATGATTTTCAAATGTGCACATGATAAACACTTAAATGAACTAGAATACTCAGCATAAGATGAAATGTTTATTTGGGCTTTGGTAGCTCTCACATGATTAGATTTTAATATTTTCAGATTTGTCGATGTATATTATAGTTTTATTTTTAATGCTTCCATTTCATAAACAGATGTACACTGTATATAATCATTTGCCAATAAAAACTTCTGCAAACTGTTTCTAATACTGAAGACTGCAGGAGATTTGTCCTTTCTCCTGCCTCCATAAATAGCTAACATTTTTTCCAAACGCATCTATAGATTTCCTCCACACTGCAATGACTTTGGAGCAGGTTGCTAATATATGTATGATGAAAGTTGAAACATCTTCTTCCTCTTTATGGTCTTGGTATCATAAATTGCTACTTAATTACAGAATAAAAAGCACTATACCTTTAGAAACCATTGAAGGTTTTTTGTTGGTGGTTGGTTTTTTTTGAGTTCTTCCAGAAGAGATAAGTTATACACAGCCTTCTAGCCAGTGATTGTGAATGAAGAAACATAGTCTGTGAGGGAGACTAGCTATAGAGTGTGAAGGACATAGTGACCTCAGTACCAAATGCCCTTGTGAAATCTGCTTTGAACTGTGCATACCAGATTGATTGCTCATTTCAAGAAGGATGCCCATATGGCAGAAGAATGAGGTAGCTATTGCTGTACTATGGAAAAGCATTGAGAACCAAACATGTGCCTTGACTGCTTTTTGCCCTATTGACAATTAATTGTAGCTTCTTCTTATTACAGTAGCTCTCATGCAATACTGACACAGTTTTGTGGCCCTTATTGTTATGAATGAAATTAAACTTAGTGTGACTGACTGCATCTATAAGGTTTTGAAGGCTTGCCCTGGTAAATGTTTCGTTCTTAGAATTCAACAACAACAACAAAAAACAAACAACCAAACAAACAAAACAAAAACAAACCAAAACAAACAAAAATCCCACCCAAATTATTAAAAACTTAAGGGACTTTTTCCTCAGAGTCCATAACTGAAAATGTGATGTCATACTTGGCCAACAGCAGCAAAACATGCAAGTCTAGGAGGGATTTTAGAACATATTTAACCAGCAATCAGTGTCACAATATAATTTGCTTCGATCACATTTATGGATCAAGATGTGAACTTCTCTGAATTCATGAAACAGAGCAGATAGACCTAAGCTGTTTTCATTTACATGTTAGTTTCTCTAGTTTAGGCAGAACTCTGCAAATGCCTGTGGTCTGTTGTTTAAGCAGCTGTGCTATCCCACTATTGCAGAGAGGCCACACATTGGGACCGTGCCACTTAGAAGGCCCAGTGATAATTACCAGCCTCAGTGTAGTGGTTCCTTGGACATTTCCTGGGTTTCCAGAAAGAAGTGTCATAAAAAAGCTAATATAATGAAAGGCGGAGAAGAGATACATGTAGCAATTTTTTCATGTATATGCATTAGCAAACTTAATACTCTAGTGAAATATATAATGTTCTGAAAAATTACCATCATTCTTAAGCAAAATTTTACAGTAGTAGGCTTCCCTGTGAATTCTTTTTTGTCTTATCACCAAGGGTTTTTTTTAAACTATGACTACTTCTGTTCTGCATTGTGCTGGTTTTGGTTGGGTTATAGTTAATTTTCTTCATAGTAGCTGGTATGGGGCTATGTTTTGGATTTGTGCTGAATACAGTGTTGATAATACAGGGATGTTTTAGTTATGGCTGAGCAATGCTTACACAGAGTCAAGGTCTCTTCTCCTCACACACCATCCCATCAGTGAGTAGGCTGAGGGTGCACAAGAAGTTGGAAGGGGACAGAGCTGGGACAGTTGACCCCAAGTCACCAACTCATTCCATACCATGTGGCGTCACGCTCAGCAATAAAAGCTGGGGGGAAAAGGAAGGTGGAGCCATTTGAAGTGATGGTGTTTGTCTTCCCAAGTAACCGTTATACATGATGGAGCCCTGCTCTCCTGGAGATGGCTGAACACCTGCCTGCCGATGGGAAGCAGTGAATGAATTCCTTATTTTGCTTTGCCCATGTGTGTGGCTTTTGCTTTACCAGTTAATCTGTCTTTATCTCGACTCATGAGTTTTCTCACTTTTACCCTTCTGATTCTCTCCCCCATCCCACCGGAGGGGGTGAGCTAGTGGCTGCATGGTGCTTAGTTGCTGGCTGGGGTCAAAACATGACACACGTTCCCAGACTTTCTTCAAAAGTATTAATGTTTCTATTGAACACTTCCTGTATGACTGAGCTGTTACTGCCACTTTTGCAGTTCAAAACCGCTTCAGGTGTGGTTAATGGTGTACTTGTTTTGTATTTACTATAGAGTAATTAGTATTCAAGTCCATCCTATTCAATTAAAAAACTACTGTGAATATTCTCATGCAATTTTTCTAAATGCTTGTGTGTTACTATTTTTATTCAAAATTTATTATTGAAAGCAAAATAGGTGAAGAAAATGGAAACAGTGAAATAAACAGAAAGAATTAAGTTAGCTATTTTAGGAATGAGGTGCTAGGATTTTTAACACTTTTCTGTAGTTTCCAAAAGACTTAACATGCTGCAACATTGATACTACTTAGCAATTTAATTGTCTTCATTGGACCATACGGGTAATTTGTAACTAGGTGTGACCATTAAGCACTCAGCGTGAATTAAGGAGACAGTATTTGGAATGAGGATGACGTTTTAGTCTAATAGGTTTAGTTCTGATAGACTGCTTGGCTTTCTGCACATATAATTGGCTGTGTACTGCCTGTCAAAGTGACAGGGCTAATGTCATTAGTTTCTTCATCTTAGGCATGTCAGGCAGAAAGGCAATTTTAGTTGTGAGAAGAAATAGCCAAGTATAGTTGCGTTTTTTTCCCCCCCTGCCCTTGACTTTTGAGATCACCTTGGACTCTTTAACAGTATTAAGTGCCAAGTGGGAGGGCAGAGGCTGGACAAAGCACATGGATGGGTTTCTGCAGTGTGCGGGCCGTGACCCTGTCTAATGATGTGAGGAAGTTGTTTATGCAGTTATGTAATGCTAGATTGGCTGCTTGAGATAGCAAGCAATGCATAAAGCTGAGACTATACTACACACCCAAACAGTACTCTTTGCTAGTCATGTAAACGCTAAGTAGGAACTAGGGAGACTTGATTTACCATCCTAACTCTGTAAACTACATTAGGAAACCTAGGCAGAGATTTTATCTTTACTTTTAAATATATATCAGCTGCGAGGGGACATACATGTGATTCAGACACAGATCCATCTTGCTGAACTAAGGCATTCAAGACAGGAGATTAGTCACCCTAGGTCTTCACCTGGTCTGTGAAAAGATCTGGGTACTACCAGACTAAGAACTATGGTAAGTGAATTGTTTTCTGCAGGTATTCTCTTGACTGATTCTAAAGTCTTCAGCAGGTTGAATAGATGGTTTGGTTTGGAAGGGACCTTAAAGATCACCTTGTTCCAACCTCCCTGCCATGGGCAGGGACACCTCCCACTAGACCATATTAATCAAAGCCTCATCCAGCCTGGTCTTGAACACCTCCAGGGATGGAGCATCCACAATTTCTCTGTGCAACCTGTTCCAGTGTCTCACCACCCCCACAGTAAAGAATTTCTTCCTAATATCCAATCTAAATCTACCCTATTTTAGTTTAAGGCCATTACCCCTCATCCTATTGCTACACTCCCTGGTGAAGAGTCCCTCTTCATCTCTCCTATAGGCCCGCCTTAGGTACTGGAAGGCTGCTATGAGGTCTCCCCAGAGCTTTCTCTTCTCCAGGCTGAACAGCCCCAGCTCTCTCAGCCTGTCTTCATAGGAGAGGTGCTCCAGCCCTTTGATCATCTTCGTGGCCCTCCACTGGACTCGCCTCTAACAGGTCCATGTCCTTCTTATGTTGGGGACTCCAAAGACACAGTACTCCATGTGGGGTCTCATGAGTGCGGAGTAGAGGGGCAGAATCAACTCCCTCGACCTGCTGGCCATACTTCTTTTGATGCAGCCCAGGATGTGGTTGGCTTTCTGGTCTGCAAGCACATTGCCAACTCATGTTGAGCTTCTCATCCACAAACATCCCCAACTACCACCCCACCGCCTTAAACTAATTGTGGAATTTGGATAATGAGGTGAAGTCTCTGTGCTCAAAGAGCAATTAAGACTGGCTTTGCTATCTCTTGTGCTACGCAGGGGAGTGAAGACTTGTCTGGCTATCATAGGATACATAAATAACGGGGTAGTCTTGTAGAACCAGGACAGCCCTGCTTTTCATCAGCAAAGACAGTAAAATCAAGATAACAGAGACTTTGTGTAGTTCTTTGTTTCTTTGAGAGGCTACCATGCCTGAGAGGCCTGAGAGGCCTACCTTTGCCTCATTACCTGTGAAATGCATATTAAAGTTGACACCTCTGTATATGCTAATGAAGATTTTAGATATCATGCTAAACGTATATGACTATAGCATTCATCTCCCACCCAAATCATAGTACACGTCACCTAGGGGAGGGAAACCTTGTAATTTTGGGGATAAAAGGATGGAGAAAATGACTGTTAAATTGGGAGAGAAGAAACTTGATACCTGACAGACCAGTCGATGGGCTGCACTCTCTTCCTCCACCCCAGGCAGGGACACCTTTCTGGGTAAGCGCTGTGCTTTTCACCCTCTGGTGAACGTTACCCCAGGTTGTTGTACTATCATTATTTTTTCTAGCAATATTAACCTTAATTAATTAGCACTATTGTAGTTAGTCAATTTATCAACGGCAATCTCGAATCTGCTTCTGTCGCTCTCAATAAAATAACTAATTTTGATTATTTGTGAATCTGATTCAGTGGAAGTCCTTTGGTGAGACTCTGACAGACAAATATCAGAACTGTTATTATTTTTGGACTTGCTAGGAAGCTGTGTTGAAAGTTACACGAGTTAGAACAAGTGAGGACATCCTGTTTTCTGCTTACCTTCAAGGGGATCCATAAAGAAACATATATATGTAGTAAAAAATATTTCTATAAAGTTTTATTTTTTATAAACTGAAACTAAAAAATGACAATAAATCTATCAATGGCTTTGAGGGACAAGACAGCCAAATTACCAGTTGTTTTAAATATTCTAAAATGGACTATGATAAAGGGTTCAATTCTGACCAATCAGTCTTGTGTAGTCTAGCAAGCAAAAACCACGGACTTTCCTCAGAACTTCTAGGAGGAAGTGAGGTTCCACTGGAACAGCACAGGTAGACGTGAACACCAAAGAAGAGTCCACCACCAGGTTGTTCTGAGGCAAGGCTAAATGGAGTGGAGAGAGACATAAACTCTGCTAGCCTGGCGGGTCAAGGATGTCAAAGCTTGAGGCACGAGCAAAGGACAGCATGGGTTTACTGTCAGAATTGCAGTTCCAATTTAAGACTAAAAAAGCATATATACTGATAACTTTAAAAGAGATAAAAGCAGACATTTGCCTGATATTTCTTTTTGTGTAGCGTTTTTTAATAGGTTATAACAAGTGTTATGTGTCTATAGGCAATTTAGCATAGCCAGATTTAGGTAACTTTGTGTGTTGCCTCTATAGATGCTCTGAAGCATTTTTGTTGGCGTGGGAGCTATTTGGACGCATAAATACATGCATGTCCCTCTAACAAAAGTTATTAGTAAAAAAAAAAGAAGAATTATTTTGTATTTTTTATTGCAGATTTTATAGGAATAAATTAATCATCATGGTTCATGTCTGACAAATGTATTTCATTGATATGAATCAACACTAGTGATAAAGTATTATTAGATTTGTAACATCAATTTTATTACATCATTCAATAATACTTATTTAACTGGTGCTTTTGTTTATAATGTACATTTAATTTAGCTTCAAAAGAAGAGTATTTTATTGTGAAAGTCCTCAAAATATCCATAAATCCTTTCAGAACTCTTTCTTCCTATCACCACACTCATTTTTGAAGGTCAAAGATACTTTCAACAGTTTTACAGGCCAGATGGTAATGCTTTCGCATTTGTACCTCAGACTTTCATGCTGTGCCTCATTCCCATTGAAATTAGAAGGAACTGGGCATCTTGGCATGAATTCATAGTGTGTTAGTAAGGCACATATTAGAGAACAGAGATTGTTCTCTCTTCACGTTAGTAATATCATTCCTATTTGTTTTGGTGCCTGTGCCAAAATACTGTGTTTCCCTTACAAAGAGTAGATTCCAAGCAGCTGTCTTTTGCCTTTTCAAATAGAGGAACAGGAGGAGCATGGAGAGAGAGTTTGGTATGACTCTTTAGTTTTATGTCACACTCAAAATTTAGTTTCAAAGATATTGAACATATTACTCAAATGTTTAGGCTCATACATCTTTGGACTAAGTCCAAATAACTAAATTATGTCCTAACTTTTGGCATTTTTGGGACTTTTTCATATTCTTATGATAGGGTTTATATTTCCAAGTTGTATTAGAATGAAAAAAATAACAGCATTTGAGTGGATTTTATTTATTTACTTATTTATTTTGCAACTTTTTAGCTCCATTTGCTATGAGGCATAGCTGTAATACCAATGGTAATTTTAATTTTTTCCAGCTTTCAGTCCTTGAAGGACAACAAAGCCAGGAGCACAAAATTTACTAAGGTGAAAGCATCTCAGAAGTACACAGATTAAATACTTTATAATTAACAGCTGCTGAAATGCAGTTCATAATTAATCACTAACATTTCCAGTCTCCTTTGACTGCATTTTGGTATATATTTTCAGACAATCAATTTTGTTTTTTAATATAGATGAGAATTCCATGAAGCTACAAGACTTTGAAACATTGTGTTTTAATAAGTCATATTTTACCATTAGCATTGGTATTTCTTGGAAATCATCACGATTCCAGGTGTGATTCAGACCCAGCACTGATTTTTATTGGTGCCTTCCCCTGGCTGCAGGTTCCAGGTGCCCTCTCCCCTAGCTGAGACCACCCTGCAATTCCATGTGATTCCCACCATGCTCAGTGACTCAGGGAAGGAGATCTTGTTCAGCTGACAAAAGTCAAACTAGGCAGCATCCCTCTTTGCCTACCACCCTCACTGTTCTTGCCAAAATACACATTAACTGAACAAACAAAACACAGTAAGTTCTGCCCATCCTGCAGGAACTTCTTAGAAATTGCTAACTTTGGCTGTGTTGCCTCAAAGCAACAGCAGAGTATGAATAGGAGTGCAGATCCCATACTTTCATGGATAGGAAATCAAGGCTGAACTTGTTATGTTTTAAGAAAAACCTTGAAAGAGATCAAGGTCAACCACTACGTGGTTTCCCATTACACACTGAAAGACACCTTTAAAAGCTCTGAATTGTACTTTACCTGGGACTTTACTTATTTACTTATTGATTGCAGTACTTTTTTGCTCATTTGTACAGACATTTCCTTGTGGTTTGTTCTTTGTCTTGTTTTGTTTAGTGTATCTTTAGAAAGTACTCATGGAATCATGGAATGATTTGGGTCAGAAGGGACCTTTAAAGATCATCTGGTCCAACTGCCTGTCATGGGCAGGGACATCTTTCACTACATCAGGATGCTCAAAGCCCCATCTGACCTGACATAATGATAGGGTACCTTTTAATAAATATAGTTCCTATCAGCATCTTGTAGAAGTTCTACCTGAAAATTTATAAGCTGTGATACAGAATTGTTAATGTTAGGAGAGGTCTACCTTATGCTGGTATTTGGTATTATCTATGTTAGAATGGACTTATAGGACTTGTGCAAGCTAAATAAAGTTCCTGGAGCCTGCAAATACTGGACAAGTTAAGGAAAACATTTTCAGATATGCTTGCCATATTTTAACATTTTTAAAAATATTTATGGTTTGAAAACCTGTGTGGCCACTTGTTCAAGCCATATTTTAATTGACTCTTGAGTTTCCAGTAAGATTTAGGAACATAGTGGATTAATAGATGTGTTTTACTATTAATGGATATCCAACAATTCAACAGTCCCAACACAGTTAACTGGTAGGGCCATGAATCCTGTGAAAAGCATGTGCCTTTCTGTGCCTAAATCCGAAATTGATATCTGACACTGATAAAGATTTGATTTAAAATTCCTTACTGAAGAGATTTGAAAGTAAGCTAAGTTGGATCCATCTGTAACCATACCTATTTTTATTCTAATTGTCCTCAAAGGTTGGGTTTTTTTTTTTACATCCAGATAAAATGTAGCTGTAACTGGTTGCATATTCAGAGACTGAGGAGCTGTTTTTAATACTTTGATGCCAATGTAATAACAGACAGCATTCTAATGGCTCACTACTACGATTATCTGTCTATCTAGGGCAACAAATTGCATATAAAACTTATGAATTTACTGATGCTTTAAATGTAATGTGCTTAAAAATATATCAAAGTATATTAGCTTTTCTTTAATGCTTCATTCTGTGGGCAAATGAAATTACATTTCAAAATTATAAAATACTGCACCAAACAGAATTTTTACTTTCCCAGTGAGCCCACAGTTAAAGGTCAAAATTGATTGATACATATGAAGGCGTAGTTTTTATGTCAATCTTTTCTGTAATAGAAATGCTCATTATGATGGTAGTGATGGTTTATGTACAAGCTTGTATGTTCCTACATGTGCAAATACACTCATCGCAAACTTTTCTATTTTATTTTTGTTCCGCCACAGCTGTTACTACATAAATTTCTGCTATGGTAATGAAAGAGAAGTCACTGCCAAGCCATCCTGGATCTGAAACTGTAAATTAGGCCCCTAAGGAATCAGAGAATCACCACTTTAATTTTCAGACTTTCTATGGAAAGATACATAACAGCATTCCTAGATCGTATCCCAATGCTTTATAACACCACAGTGATCAACTTGAGATAGCCATCCCATGAAATACAAAATCACTTCATCTTGTTTGACTTCCAAATTATTTAAAATTACAATTGAGACAGAAATTACAAAAAGAAATGTTTGTGGTTATGTTTGGGATCATGCTGGTTAGCCACCTGCTAACCAATCTATGCCTCTTTAGTTGAAATATTTTCTTCTCCAGTAAAGTATGCGTTAAGCCTGAGGGCCTATCCGTATTTACCTTTGTTGGGTTATAACTTTTCTATATGCTGCACTCAGCTGTGGGAAAGAGAAACTGTGCTGCAGTGTATTCCATCTGCCCTTGTGGTAACCTACTGACTGTCTAAGAGCCATCTAGGGAGTAGCAACTACTCATATTTATTTTATAATAATATTTTATTGACACTCTTCTCTTTGTTAAATGTGAACATTTAAAAAATGTTAACAAAGGTTTTTCTCTTTTTCATGTCAAACATTTTATGTTCTTTTTATAGAATTTGAGGTTAACATAACCAGACTTAGACATTTCATACTTTTATAAGGCCAAGTGGTTTAGCATATCCTTTTTGTATACCCTTCAAATTAAAAATATAGCATCAATCCTGTCAATATAAAAAACTTAACGTCTGCCTATGAGATACACAATTATCTAGTCACAAATATCTTGTGCAAAGAATAGATGCAAAAAAAAAAGCTTGTAAGCCATTGTAATGTTATGTTACTACTATTTTTTTTTGTAGCGTCACATAAAATTAGCTCTTTAATGCTTCAATTAATAACTTTCTGTTTCTAAGATATTTTTACATTTTTACTCCCCAATATTAGGTGAGTAGCTCATTCATAGTGAAATGCTTAAGATTTCTTTCATCACAGCAAGGGTATAGTGAGTGTTTAATAAATATTTAAAAGCTCCATCTGCCAAAGTAAACTAGTAAAGGCAAAGGTTCCATGTCCTCTGGAGCTATTTAGCCCAACATATTCCACAGTAAGTCAGTGTTCTAGGAAGGCATATCCTGGCTCTATGTGGGAATAAGCTGAGTTTTGTAAGGCAATCAGTTATGAATTACATACTTCAATGGCAATAAGGTCTTCATAGAGAGCGCTTTTTCTTGGAAGTATGAATAAAGTAGTGAATAGTATCACCTGGCCAAACCAGTTTCGGAGCACAAAAGGTGAAATTCGGGGAGCTGTCATTCGACTCAGCTTCATCTGGCCTTGACAGATGCTTATCGATCCTTGTCTATCCAGAGATACCTTGGGAGGAGGGGTGGAAATGGCTCAGCCCGGGGTTGGGGTTGCCTCAACACTGCATGCTTTAAGATCATGATTAGTACACTTTTTTAAGGTATTAATATCTAGAGTGCTTGTGGTTTGTGTTGGTACTTTTTGGGATCACTTGTAAGTTGAAATAGTGTATTCTGTGAATTGTTTGTTGTTTGGTTTTTTTTGGTTTTTTGTTTTGTTTTGTTTTTTTTTTTAAATTGAAATATTGCATTCTCCATTGTATCCATAGAAGTGGCGTAACGAACTTGTGAGTGAAGTCCAAATAAATTGTTAATTTGAACCTCTCAGTGAAGTCTTTTCCACTCTGCCACAAGTAGCAAAAATAAAACAAAAGAATTTTTTTTCTCTGATTCTGTTGGTGTAAAAAAATATTGCCTGTGTCGTTAGCAGAGTAGATTATGGTGATGGGGTTAATTCCATCCAGGAAAGAAATCTAAGGTTTCTAGAGAATATTAAGAATGTGAGGCTAATAATGCGGCACAACAGCTTCTTGAGAAATCTTTTATTGTGATATAGCTAGCTCTGACAAATGATGGTTATATTTGTCACTTTGCATTCTTGTTCAAGCAGTATCTTTTATTCTTCAGTTTGTTCCTTGGGGGATCGCTGAGGTATGTGAAACCTTGAGTGTATTTGGAAGGATTAGACTATCAAAGGGTAAAGTTATCTTTCATATGAATGTCATTCTTCATAGGATATATAAAATGTGAAATATCTCAGGTGGCCCAGAGTGGAAAGAATCCAGAGAGATGCTTTTTCCATCAGCAGAGGATGGCTGTTTTGCTTTCCAGAATGCCAATGAGTTCATCAGCAGTTGCTGCTCTAGCAGGTGTTTTTCAAAGCACTTTTGAAAACAGGGAGCTGATGGGAGGAGCTTCTTTTGTGTGTGTGGACTTTTAAATGCCATAATAAAACGTGTTTGTCCAATTTCACATTATTCCATTTCACATTTGAATTGAATGTAGAAATAGTTAAGCTAAACTACCAATATTCTTACATTAAAATCAGTTCTGTAATCGGCTGAACTAAATCTGAAGACCAGACTGACGTAGAGATTACCTCTAAATTGTAAAACCTTAGTTTAAGATTTGATAGTATGGAGATTTTTTTTACTTGCATTTACTGCACTCTTTGAGATGGCCTGGAGTTGGGTGAAAAACTTACTGATTGCATGATTCTCCATCTTTTAAAATACTACATTTGATCAGGATTTTTTGCCTATCCTATCAATTTAAGCAGAATTGATAAATGGGATAAATGGTGCACCACTTCATCTTGTTAATGATCGAGGAAATAAATATGTGAATAATTTTGAAATGTGTTGGAAACACTAGTTTCTCTGGGGTTTGTTGACCGAAAACCTGGAGTGAAATCTGACCAAAAACCACAATAGATTGTGCAAAATCATTTCTCATTAAACATGGGCATCGGATGCTTGATTTTTGTGTAGGAATAAGGAGTGGTTTATGAGACATATTCAACAGGGTGTAGTGCGTCAGCCAGGGAATGGTGCAGCAGTTCGCGCGGAAGGACATAGTCACCCTACCAGCTTGAGAGGTGAGTTCAGTTAGTGGCCATCACCCTCTCAGAAGGAGCTTAACTATGGTATCCACCCAGCAGACAGCCATGTCCTCTGCACTCAAGGAAGGGATGTGGCAACCCAGACAGAGATCCCACAAAAACAGGCAACCATCCAGGTCTCAAGCTGCAGGGTGTGCCAGAGCCTTTCGCTGGTAATGGATGGCAGGAGTAAGAACAGCTGTGTGAGGTGTGACCAGGTGGATGATCTGCTCAGCCTGGTGGCAGAGCTATGAGAGGAAGTAAAAAGGTTAAGAAGTCTGAGAAAGAGATAGAGTGGTGGAACCATGCTCTACCCTCCCTGAGACAGAAACAGGAACAGCCACCAGAAAAAACCCAGGATGGAGGGGATCCTATATCCTCCCCGTACCAGGCTGAAGGCAGTAGCTTAAAGGAAAAGAGTGAATGGAGGCAAGTCCACGCTCGGGGCATCAGGCAAACCCCCTCCTTGCCCACCTCACCTTCCCAGGTGCCTCTGTACAACAGGTATGAGGCTCTGGATGTGGAAGGCCAGTCAATAGATAAGATCGATGATGTCCATCTACACTAGAGGTGTTGGCAAGGTCAGAAAGGACTACACACCGTATTACAACCATCTCCAAGAGGAAGAAAAGATGGGATATAGTTGCAGGTGAGTCGCTTCTGAGGGGAACAGAGGGTCCAATATGCTGAACAGACCCTCCTCTTAGGGAAGTCTGCTGTCTCGCTGGGGCCCAGGTTAAGGACATCACTAGGAAACTTCCTAGCCTGGTACAGCCTTTGGATTGTTACCCATTACTGTTCCTCCATGTGGATGGCGATGAAGTCGCAATGCATAGTCCAAGGTTGATCAAAAGAGACGTCGGGCCCATGGGACAGGTGGTAAGGCAAGCTGGAGCACAGGTTGCTTTTTCTTCTCTCCTTCCAGTTGCGGGCAGCGACATTGGAAAAAACAGACGGGCCCAGCCTACTAATACAT
Source organism: Alca torda (assembly GCA_008658365.1). NCBI lineage: Eukaryota > Metazoa > Chordata > Aves > Charadriiformes > Alcidae > Alca > Alca torda. The sequence continues at coordinate 77,934,031 of CM018077.1, read as the reverse complement.
GGCTCCATGGCTGGTGTCACCAACACAATTTTTGTTTTTTCGATAATGGGATGGCCTACACAGCACCAGGCTTGCTGCCATCAGATGGGATTCACCTCTCTCAAAAGGGGAAGAGGGTCTTTGCTCACAAGCTAACAGGGTTCATAGACAGAACTTTAAAGAAGGCTCAAAGGGGCAGGGAGTTAATATCAGACTTGCCTATGATAAGCTCTGGATGATGTGCCAAGGTTAGAAGGACAGGGTGCTAGCGAGGGTCCTCAGCCTGTTGCTCTGAGGCATGCTGGGTACACTGCAGCCCACTTGAAGTCTTATGGTGATGAGCCAGGGGCTGCTGAGCTAATAGGAGCCAACAGGGAAACACCAGTGAAATACCTCAAAAGAATTAAGGGGTGTTTCTCTAAGAAGGTGACATGGCCAACAGTCCAGCTGAGGTGCCTCCTCACCAATGCATGCAGCGTGGGCAATAAACAGGAGATGCTGAAGCCACCATGCTGCTAGAAAGCTACAACCTAGTTGCTATTACTGAAACTTGGTGGCACAAATCCCATGACTAGAGTCTGGAAAAGTAGCAAGGCATTCTGTAGGCAATCCAGGAGACTCCTGAAATGCTTTGAGGTTAACTTCTTCAGACAGGTTATAGACAGCCTCACCAGACAGGACGTAGTATTGGACCTGCTAGTCCCCAACGCAAGTGAGCTAATCAGTGACATCAAGAGTGAAGGCAGCCTGGGTTGCAGTGATCATGCACTGGTGGAGTTCACAATCCTGAGGGATATGGGACATGAGAAGAGTAAGGTCAGGAACCTGAAGTTAGGAAAGCAAAATTACAGACCTTCAAGGAACTAGTCAATATGACCCCCTGTAAAACTGCCCTCAGGGGCAAGGGAGCAGAACAGACATGGCAGATCTTTAAGGACGCTATTCATAGAGCTCTTGATCCCCAGATGCAGGAAATCAGGAAAGGAAGGCAAGAGACTGGCATGAATGAGTTAAGACTTTCTGGTCAAAATAAAGGCCAAGAAGGAAAGGCACAGGCAGTGGAAGTAGGGACAGGTATCCTGGTAAGAGTACAGGGACGCTGCCCGGTTGCATAGGGATGGGGTCAGAAAGGCCAAGGAGTGGCTAGAGCTTAACTTGGCAAGGGACACAATGAATAATAAGAAAGGCTTCTACAGGTATGTCAGCCAGACAAAGAAGGTCAAAGAAAGCATATTGCACCTGATGAGGAAGACTGGCATAATGGTAACAATGAACAAGGAGAAGGCTGAGGTGCTCAACAACTCTTTTGCCTCAGTCAACACCAGCAGTCTCTCTTCTTGCACCTCTCAAGTGGATGGGACAGCAAGACAGGGACTGGGGGAGCAAAGTCCCTCCCACTATAAGAAAAGGTCAGGTTTGTGACCACCTGAGCAACCTGAACATATATAAGCCTATGGGACCTGACGAAATGCATCCCAGAGTCCTGAGGGAACTGGCTGATGTAGTTGCCAAGCCACTCTCCATGGGATATGAAATGTCATGGCAGTCAGGTGAAGTCCTCAGTGATTGGAAAAAGGGAAACATTGCACCATATCCTGGGTTGCATCAAAAGAAGAATGACCAGAAGTTGAGGGAGGTGATTCTACCTCACTACTCCTCTCTGGTGAGACCCCACCTGGAGTACTGCACCCAGTTCTGGAGCCCCCAGCACAGAAAAGACACAGACCTGTGAACAGGTCCAGAGGAGGGCCACAAAAATCATCAGAGGGATGGAACATCTCTCCTATGAAGAGAGGCGGAGAGTTGGGGTTATTCAGCCTGCAGAAGAGAAGGCTCCAGGTAGACCTTATTGTGACCTTTCAATACTTAAAGGGGGCCTACAGGAAAGATGGAGAAAATGTTTTTAGCAAGGCCAGTTGTGATAGGACAAGGGGTGATGGTTTTAAACTAAACCAGGGTAGATTTAGACTAGATAAAAGAAAGACATTTTTTACAATGAGAGTGGTGAAACACTGGAGCAGGTTGCCCAGAGAGGTGGTAGATGCCCCATCCCTGGAAACATTCAAGGTCAGGTTGGACAGGGCTCTGAGGAACCTGATCTAGTTGAAGACATCCCTGCTCATTGTAGGGGGGTTTGGACTAGGTGACCTTTAAAGGTCCCTTCCAACCCAAACCATTCTATGAATCTTACATGTTACATGAGAAATCTTTTAAAGTAAACTCCGGAGCTTATTTTGGAACCTTATTGTCATTAATGAAAGTATTTTGGTAATCCTCTGAAAACTGCACAAGAATCACTAAAAAATTAGCTGTCAAAATATCTTATATTCTCCATATTTTTAAAAAAATATTATAGCTAACTCCTCTTCAAGTCATTCTGACAGACAGACCGAGAAACAGAAACTTAATTCTTACTCTTTCTGCGCTAATTCTTTGTGAAAGGTTTTCAAGTATCTAAAAACTCTTGAGTCAGAAACTCTTGAATTGCATTTAAAAATCAGGCTTAGAGGAAATCTTAACACCTTAGTGGGATTTTTCCCTCATCCCACAGTTCTTCCGTCTCCCACATTGAGCAGTAGAATAAAGGTATTTTAATGTCACTGTCAGATTTGCCTCCTCAAGAGCTCTCTGCATGGTCAGCAGCCTCAAGGGACCTGTTAGGCACTGTTCAGAATATTTTTTTAATGACTGAAGTTTCGTTATAGCACTTTAACAAGTATGCAACTTAGGTTATGCTAAATTATTTATTGTCTCTTCAAGGTTTGGGGTTTTTTTAGCTTGATGTCCTGTAATTATTCAATTTATCTGAAAGAAATAAGGAAATCATGTCCTTTATGAAAATATTAATTGAAAGCTATTATTTTAATTTCAAAGTTGTTTTTATTTCCTCCAGTTTACATGCAACAATTTTTATACTGCTGAGGTTTTTTTCAGTTTTGGACCCTTGCACGTGTTTTCTGCTTTGGAATTAAGGCCTGGCAGAGTGAAAGTTGCTCAAGAAATCAATATGTTAGCAAAAGCTGCCATTTAAAGATAGTAGGGGACAGTGAATGTTTTGTGGTTTTTTTTGTATATTACCAATACTCATAGTTCATCCTTGTGATTGATTTGGCTCCTTTGCCACATACTGAGAAAGATTAAATACTTTGCACCTCCTAAACAAATAAAAAGGTTCAGAGATTCAATATTTTCCCTAACATTTGGTCATTTAAGACATCTATGGAACAGGTGGTAGAAAAATCTATATCTGTCTTAACCTAGAGGGAAAAATCAAATTAAACTGAATTTAAAAGGTATATCAAATAAGCTAGTGGAGAATGATGTCATAAACTGGAGGCATTGGGGAATCAGTTCTGGGCCCACAACTGCTAAAAGCCTCAATGATAAAGAATTAGGGTATTTATTTCATAGACAGAGTGTATGAAGACCAGAGTGAGCAATTCAATCTTAGTATGTGTATTCAGAAGGCATTTGGAGAGTCTCCCACTTTTGCCAGGTGGATTCAAGAGCTTATTGAAAGAAAAGCACAGACATTTACTTTATATACCACAAAGAATTTTTTAAAATCACATGAACGCTTCTCAATGGGCCCGGAACTAGCTAAAGAATCTCTTGCTGTTGATTTTGGTTTTGTTGAAGTTATTGAAATATTTTATATTTATTAAAGTTAATGAACAGATACAGTCATAGTATAATTAATTTATATCTATATAAATCTACTTACCCTAGGAAATTTATTTCCTTTCTGGTGTCAACAGCAGGATACGTCTATGCTAGTGATTTCAGTTGAGTCAGGGTGTCAAAAGGCATGATTTGTGTTCTGCTGAAAGATGTACGAGTAAAGTTGCACTGGGCAACCTTACTGTTTTTTCACTATGGGTATTGATTTGGTTCAGAAGCTGAAGCACAAGTAGTATTTTTCCACTTTCCTGGAAGAAAATTTAGTGTACAGAATATATTTGGATCAGCAACATGGATGTTTCTGATGCAACATACCAGTAAAATGCTGTTCGTGTGTAGGAACTTATTAGGACTGTTAGACAGATATGGCCGCATTTGCATTACAGTGATCATGTCTCACTACTAGTGTATGATGGCCAGCTGAGGTGCTTCCTATGTAATACTAATAACTTTATAGTGGTGGCTATAAACTCACAAGCTGATTATAACATGTTCTCCACTGCCATCTCTATTCAGCAAATACCTAGCTGTTCAAATCTGAGCACAGAAGTCATCTCTAGAAATGTTTTTGTTTTGATGAGGTGTTTTAAATTTTTCCTTATAGATCAAAGGACATGGATTTGTGACTTGATATAACATTTTAAAATTGTTAAGATCAGATTGATTTTAAAATTAATTGTAATTATTCTTTGTTTAGGATGTAAAATTCTTTGCACTTCTGTAGGTTTCAGATGCAAAAAATTCAGTGTGTGTTATATGATACTGTCTGTTAACAGTGTTATTTCACAATATACATGAATTAAGAAGTCCTTTTTAGCAGCTGGAAGAGACACCTAACTTAGTTCTTTTAACATACTTTCTGAAGCTCACATCAAGGGATCGTACATCTGAGGAATTTATTAATGCTACATGCAGGAGTGAAAGCTCTTCTCATTCTTTAATCAAGTATGAATATAAAGTTTTAGATATTAGATTTGTGGTGTTCTTGTTTTCCATACCCAGATTATAAAATATGACTGCAACTCTGCTCCAGGCCAAAGTCCGTCTCAGTAGCTTATGAATGGCAACTGGAAATGCCAAGGAGAACCACAGAAGAAACAGTTAATGCAAGGACTAAGTTTGTCTGGCAATCAGTAGTTTATCAAAGGATTTCTGAGCTACCCATTTAATGTGAGCTATTATTCTCAATATTAATTTTTGATCTGTTTTGTGTCTTTACCTAATCCTTTTCTGATATTCTTTATCTGGGTAGGTTTCACAAGAAATACCTGGAAGGATATCAATACTGTGAAGAATCTCTTTTCACTGTGAAAATTGTCCATTTATTCCAGTCCTTTGCTTTTTATCTTTTAAATCAGTATTCATTTAGAAGCTGACTTTCTTTTATATCTTACAACACTTTAATTGCTTTATTTGTCTTGGTGAGGTACCTCATCAAAATCCTCCAGAAGACCGTGTGTTATATCAGCTCCGTAACCCAGACAAAACTGCTGGTTGGAACACTGGAAGAAATACACTGTGAAGTGTCATATCCCTACATTACTTCCCCCTAGTATGATAGAACTCTGTTGGTTACCCAGGATGTCTGTACTAACAGCTATAACTCCTATCAGGTAGGTTGGTGTAGAAATTCAGTTTTCATACCTGCACTTACCAGGTTCAACTCAGAAACTATGCTTAAATATCAATGTGGTATTTGCCGTCTTTCATTCCTCTGACACCAAGTTTGTTTTGCATATAGGAATTGATATTTAACCAGGTGTTATGACTGAACACAGACATCAAATTACTGCAGAACTGTCTGATCCTATTGATTGACGGTTGTTCAATTTATTGAGTTTTGGTTTGTGTTTTGTATGGTTTTTAGTTGTTTTAAAATCTCAGAGCCTTTTCTCTGACAGTTGATCCTGATCCAGGTTTGGTGTGAGAATTTCTTATCAATACCAGTATAAATAATTAGTTTAGCCTTTCTGCAATAGCCTTAGTCTGACTGATTGGTCATTTTACCTCTTAATTATTTATCAGCTCTTCTGGTTTTCTCTTGTATAGGTTCCAATATGGCAGACTTTTATTATTAAAAGTATAAAAGCCGGTAAGCTGCTCCTTAGCCCTTTAGCCTATCCTGTTGTGATATTATATGTAAATTGTTAGAGATTAAGTTGTTAACTATTATTCCTTACTATATCAGGCTGGATGAGGCTTTGAGCAGCCTGGTCTAGTGGGAGGTGTCCCTGCCCATGGCAGGGGGGTTGGAAATAGATGATCTTTCAGGTCCCTTCCAGCCTGAACCATTCTATGATTGTATGATTCCATGACGTCTTTCTGATATCTAGTAGTATCGTCTTCAACTTCCCCCCTCTACCGCCCTGGGGAATAGAAAAAGGGGAAAAATTAAAAGGAAGTGGTAAAGGGGAAACACAAGTCAATATCTGAGTCTAAGTATTATGTCTTTAAATGATCTCCGTGTCATCTGCAGGCATTTTACATATTTAGCTGCTCATTTTTTATTGATTTCTGAGTTACTTTTTTGTGTAGTTTTGCTTTTTAAGTGCTAAGGACTGGGTGACTGAGAACTTTGTGAACTTTGTCATTTCACATAGCAAGCAAGCAAGTCTCCATGTTGTTCCTGATGACACCTTTCATGTCTGTGTTCTTAATAACTAGATTCCCAGTAGTGTCTGTGTCTCATCTTATTGGCTGGTATCCTTGTCTTCAGAGGAGTATGCCTGGAGCAAGAGGCTGCAGGATATATCCATATTCTGATATCAAAACCTGTTTTACCTTTTTAGATCTCATGTTAACTTCAGTCAGACTGGATTTAAGCTTAGTGTCAATGTCAAACATTTCAAAATTCATATCCACGATATTAAATATATCTAGGACATATTGTACCATTTTAGCTTCAAAGGTCATGAAGTTAACTCTGGTGTCTCTTTCAGAGAAAGGTGAATGAACTTTGTAGAAAGGACAGAGGGATACTTTACTGACAATGTTTGAATATAACTTTATTTCTAAAGGTATACATATACCTTTAGATTAAATGTTCTCAGGCAAATAAATAAATGACTAGCTGCTAGATATGACAATGTTTGAGCTGTTAACCTGTGATAAACTCAAAATAAAGGGGGTTTATTGAACCAATATCAGTTGGTCACAGCTGGTCTTTGCTAGAGCGTTCATAAATTGAAATAATGTTTTTCAAGGGATAGACAGGGTCAAAACTACAGTGTTTGCAGTGTTTGGTCATACACTCATAGCTGCATAGCTAAAGATTTTATAAAGCCCCAAAGCAACATATTTACAACTGTTATGTTTGTGGTTGTTTTTTTTTAACAACTTTCATTGACGATGGGTTCCACAATTTAATCACAAGATGAAAAACATATACTTTTATTGGTGGACCATTTGTCATCTTTTCATATCGTTGAATATTTCTTTGTCTTAGGCAGAGGGAACACAAACTCTTGCTATAAATTCTTTTACCATTTTTTTTCCCATCTACGTTTACTAAGTCACCTCCTTCATCCTCTTCTTTAGCATAAACCAATCATTGTATTTTTTCTATCTCTTTTTTTTTTTCTCAGATCCTTAACCATTTCTATCACTTTTCACTGAATGTCATATTAAGTTTTGCTTCCTTTTAAAGAGCTGTATAAACACAGTATGATTAAATCTCAGGAAACTACTGCAAGTTAAATAAGGGAAAGACATCCTCATGTGATGAGGAAGCCACAAAATAAAAAGAGGAAACACACAGATGAGTAGAGAAGGGTTCAGATACAAAAATATCTAACCCTGTGTGATATCTCCAGATATCCCTTGCTTTTGTGGGATTTAGTCCAGATGCCTTGCTTAGTCAAAAATTCCTCTGTTGGGAGCCTGCCTCTTTTCAGTGACAACATATGACAACAAGTCATAGATTTAGGAACCTCACATGCTTAAATTAAAGGCCTAAAATCAGATGAGCTGAATCTTTCTTTCCAGAGAGACTAGTAAAAGTTTTTTAAGATACTCAAATCAGTAGCTGAATACCTTTAAGATTCTAGCTTTGATTTGCTTATGATTAAATAGGACACCTGAAGGCAATTAGGAAATCGAATCCAGGTTGTTTTTGTTAAAGCTAGCATTGCAATAACTATCCCGTTTCTCCATTACATAAGATATGTAAATTTGAGGATTCCTATTCTGGCTTTCGTTTTTGCTGTATTATTTAATTATGTAGAAGGGAATGTAAACAACAGTGGCTTTTCAGAAATTGTCCTTTTATTCACAAAATTACAGATAGATAATGCTCATAGTTTCTTTGTATTAATGCCCTATTCATTGAAAAGTTTTAAAAATCTGTTTAAATAATGATTGTTATGGATTTTTTTTTCCTTTTCTTTCCTTGTGCATACAACTTCTCTTCCTCTAATGTAATGTTTTTCATTTTGGAACCCCCACTTCTGTGAAATCCATGTAAATAACATTTTTTTTTTTTTTTTAAGAATGGTTTCCACAAAGGAAGGAAAATAAACCAAAAACATTTGTATTTATCTTAATATTCATAAAAGCTTAGTTTGCTTTTCTCCCCAGATCTATTTTTGGGCCTAATTAAAATGGTAATGTCCCCCCCTAAGCTATTAAATTCTTTACAGTCTCTTTTTAGTCCTGATGTGCCATTTCATTGACATTTTGGAATTAGTTCAGAGATCACAAATGCCAAAGCCCTTTGATCACACAGAGCTGGCCCTCCCGCTACTGTTGCTGTTCAGAGCATTCATAGCTACAGCTGCTCAAAATGAGATCCGCCAGCTTACTCCCTGGGCTCTCCGCAGCTTGCTGCTGTAGCTGCTGTGCATCCACCTGCTCTACCCAGAGTGAAGCATTTGTACTGCATGAATACACAAGGACCAAAAGAGGTGCCGTAGCTCTCGCCTTCAGCCCCATGCAGCTCCAGCGGCCAATTCAGCACCCAGTCAGCAGCATCATATAACTGTCAATGTCTGAGTTTCCTTTCCATCTGGGAACTGGACACAGGGGAACTCTGTTCCATTACTGATTTACTGTTATATATCTAGTAAAAAGTTACTGCTTTGTGTCCTTTCTGCTGCTCCTTTTTTCTCGTCTAACATAGTAAGATCTTTTTTCATTGACTATAACTTATTAATATCTTACATATGATAAATAAATTATTAATTGATGCTCTAAGTCTGTTTTGCACTTGAGTTGCATTTATTTATGCAGTGGTACTTGTTACTGATGGTAATACATGAATTAGTAGATGCTTGTTCAATGTGTTCGTGCATAAGTATATGAAACCTACTATCTCCTGAATTTAACATAACAGTTATTGAACAATCTAAAAACCATATGTAAATTATCTAAAACCATACCCTTAATATAAAACCAAACATTACAAATTATGAAAGTTTTATAGTACATTTCTGTAATTGGATTTTTATGGTGTGATTTAGATTTCATACGCTCCTGACACTGTCTTTATTATTATTTTTCCAAATGAATCCTCCTAAATTTCAACCTCTATAAAAGTTTAAAAAGAAACAAACAGCAGAGCAGTTTGGAGTAAAATTGTACCAAATATACTGCATCATGTAGGTATATTTGAAACATCTGTAGTACTAATGGTTCAGCTGCTTGACAAGCAGTTACTCTCATCCCCGGATGTAGCCTATTATCATCCAGCACCGATACTTAGCCCACAACAGTTGTTCATCTATTTTATGCTTGTGCTGCTTTGTTTGTTTGTTTTGATATGATTTTAATGCTATGGGCTATGAGCAATAGCAGGGGCCCAGCAGTGTTAGTGTGCAATTTATGAAAGGCTCTCTAACCACTGTCTCAGGAACTTCAAATTCCTATATGTGTTATTTTTCTCTCTTCTCTCTTTCAAATATTTACGTTAGTGGATCATCTAATCATTTAAACTCACATTGCAGTAACAAGTTGTTTCTCGTTTAGGTATTTTAACTCATTCTCTACAGTTTAATTTCTCAAAAAAGTTTAAGAATGCATCAGGTATAGACCCTGCAATTGTTTCCAGCATGCAGTAATAGAACATGTCCATCCATGAGATATATTTCATATGCCTGATGATTCCATATGTCCTTCTGATTTTTTGTCACATCTGTTTTCCTGTTTAGCTTTGCTCTCCTAACCGCCTTCTTTTTTTGTTCTACTGGCTCCTTTTACACTCTTGAAATATGCTCCAAAGCTAAAAGTAGTCCATGTTTAACTCATTTGTGAGGACATAAGCAATGATGATTACTTTTTTAGCCTTATCTTTATTTCTCTGTACATGCTTTACTTCAGAGCAACACCAAACCAACTGGCAGGGCTCAGTGTTGGTCAGTGAGAAGCTTGTTTGGCAGAATTTATTTCAAAGAGTAAAGAAACTTCCAAAATTTATTATTAGGATCAAGTTTTCGGAGTGAGGCTATCATCTAAGGTATGGCCCCTTAGTTCTCTTAAGTCTGCATTAAAGAGCCATTATTTTAAGAAGTTCCTCTAAAGGAATAAAATAGGCAATAAAGAAATCAGAGTTCTTAGGAATAACTTGGACAACTAATACAAATATGTTTGATAGATATATATGACACAAGTGACTGGAATTTCTCATCGATGTTTAATAAATCACCTTCTTTTTACCAAGTCTTTGTATCTCACCTTTTGATATGCCCTTCAAAAGTAACGCATAGGTACTTAGCACTGATGTAGGTAAGGACTTCAAGGTTGCATTTTAATTTGCATGATGCTATATTCACTTTATATTTCCGTTAGTAGGATTTTGAGGTGCTTTGTTTGCTACGCTACATATCTAAATAACATCACAATTTGATTAGAAAACATCACTGCACTGCTTTGGTGCAACACATGCAAGGAAACCAAGGCATCTTAAGCAAGTAACCAAAAGAAGCAAACTTTAGTAACCAACCAAAATCACAGAAGATGGAGTATATATCAGAAAATATTTCTGTGTGTGGAACTCTTCTGCTGGTTTTGTTGCTATTTGACTGGTTGGGTAGGTTTTGGTGTTCTGTTTTGTTTTGGGACCAGTGACAAAGTATGAGAAGAAAAATTTGTAAAATCATGCAGAGGTTTCCTTCACAAAACTACATCTTTGCTTTATGAAATGGAGGGATGGCTTTTAAACCACCACCTGTGAGGGAAGTAGCACCTCCATTTCTTGCAACAAAAATTAGAAGAAATTGAATGGGAGGAAAGGACTATGCTGGGAAATAGTTTATTATTAATGGGGAAGAGAAGGGAAGAGAAAGGAAGAGAAAAAAAATACTGAAGAGACTGAATGAAAGAAACTTTTTAGCAGTGAAATAGGGACACCTTAGCTTTGACTCAAAAGGGCGTCCATAAGAACATAATTATGTAAATGTCAAGAAGGCTAGAAGTGGTTTTAATGTTGTACATTAAGATATATATTAATAATATGATGGAATTACGAACAGAAAAGCCTGTACTAAATATCATGAAAAAAGTTCTGACAGGAAGACACATTAGGCTGTGAATAGTTTTCCATAGGGAAGTCATCACTTAAGGGCTTTTTCTTCCATCAGTAAGTTCCCCAATTCTGTGAAGATTCATATTCAGCTCCTCATGTCCAAATGGCAAATTAAACAAGAGAGATAATTTAGGCAGGTCCCTAAGTCCCTCAGTAATTTTAAGGAAATTCAGTTACATCCTCTTATCAAAATATCCCTTGCTGGGGTTAATAATAGACCCCTCTATATATATTTTATCAAGTTATGTTTAAAAAATAATTTTATTTAATTAAAAAGTACAGATCTTTCTCCAAGTTTTGATCTCAGGTTTTTTTTTTTTTGTGATTTTTCTGTCACTTTGTCCTTATGCAAAATTCTGGGGCTTTTGGCTGTATCTGGGTTGCATCAAATGTTTTAAGTTTTAAATAATGTGTAAAGTGTATGCTGCATGGACCTTCAGAGTTTGGGGTTCAAAAGAAAAGCTACTTATTTCGTTGCAGATGCACAGCTGCATTTCCAACTCGACAGTACAAAATCTGTGTGAGGCAGAAAGCAAACTGAGCCCCAAGTCTGATACCATATCTGAGCTCTAGTCTTGGTTTTGTTGTTATGATTTGTGTCTTTTTTGTCTGGTTTTGTTGTTACGATTAAAATGTTGGCCTATGAAGTAACGGGGCATATCCAGAGGTATGGAAATCTCAGGGTAAAAAGTAGGCCTTTGCCAGAAATTCAAGTGTTTTGAATGTCAACTCACCCTAAAGTTCTGAAGTTTTTGTTCTTTTTGTGAGATTTTCCTTTTTTTGGTGGTTTTTTTTTTTTTCTGGACTGTCCTTTTTGATGGATGATTTTTACTCATTGTTTCAGTTTTCAAATAAAGCATGAGAAATATTTTCTTATTTTTTATTTTTTGATGTTACTTTCATTAGCATTGTGGTTTGGGTTTGCGGCAAGACAATTTTTAAGATCTATTATTCTTTTCACTGCAACTATTAAAGAAAGGGGGTTCCAGTGCACTGGCCTTAGTCTGGAAGATGAGGATTTAACTTACTCCTCTGTCATAAATTATCTCTATGGGATTAGGCAGCTTGAGATACAAAGATTTTTCAGTAATATGCACAAGGACTGAAAGGTGGAAGGCAGCACTTTGACACAGACCTTCTCAAGCACGAAGAGTAATATAACACGATATACCTTTTTGGATGTTCATCCCACGTTCTATGAAATCTTGAGTAACTTACTCAAATCCCAATTTATTTATATAATAAGGATATTTAATAACCATTTGCATCCACCTCACTGGTACTGTAGAACAATGCAACACGCCCCTGTAGCAACTAAAACATAGAAAAAAAAATATTTACTTATGTTTTCTATTTAATTAGACAATTGCAAAATTGCACGTTTTGCTGAAGACAAATGTTGTTTTCATACCGTTGATGAATTTTGTGGTTTTGTAACAATATTTTGTTACCCCAACAGACAGATGTTTTGTTTTCATATTGATGTTCTGCATTTTAATTACTATTTGTTCAGTTTATTATAAAAAATACAGGTCTCATTGTTTAGATTGTTTTGAGTGCACTAGGTTTTCTGCTAAAAAGATGTTTCCTATAGCAATGATTGTGGATATTAGTTTCTAAACTATAGATTAAACAGCACAACAAATTCTCACATTAAAGTATTTATATTTATTTATATATATACACATGTCTCCCTTGATTGCCTCATTTATCTTATTTTAATTTTGGCAATCCAGAAGCTACTTTATACATTCTTGTGTGTCCATATACAGTTTTCACTGCATAGCATGTACTACCACTTAAATGAATTGATAAATATTAAGTCAAATGAACAAGTTTAACTTCTCCAAGTAACTGAATTGCATTGAACTGCAGGCGTTGTGAGAGTTTTAGCTGAACTTTTTCTCATCAGTAAGTCTGCAATCCTTTGCTAAGAAGCTTTGCCTCTGAAACCCTCTTGGGGTTTACTAAATGAATTTAAAGCAATACAGATACCTTCCAAATCCCATAGCAGAACTCACAAGTAAGCCAAATAAGCTGGAAAAAAAAAAATCTGTAAGTAGGGAAAGGCAATTCTTGTTGAATTAATGAAAACTGAAAAAACCTGAACTCTCTGGTTGCTTTTAGCCTAACACAATAACAGACTCTGAACAAGTAACTTAGAAAAGACAATAGAAAGTGGTTTGGCCAACTGTAAAATGCTGGCCACTACAATAAATTAAGCAATACAATTACTTTTAACAAATGTTAAGGTAGCAAACTGTGAAATGAGGTGTTTCAACCTGGAAGCAAACCATAAGGTCCAACAAAACCCAAATATTAAAAAATATATAGTTTTTTAAGATGTATAAATGCTTGTCATTCTTTTACGGAAAATTAGATCACCACTTTCCTTACTATACTGCATATAACCTATAAAGGAAAGATGTGAACTAAACTCCAAAAATTAGTGCTATTAAATATAGAGGTGGGACACAGAATTTAAAGCCATATTTGAATCAGGGATGTTCAATTGGGCTTTTTTTATTTAGTAGTACATAAAAGTGTGTTGAAAAAGTTTCATTTTTGATCTCTGGATGCAAAAGACCCTCAAAAACCTTGAGAATTTCAGTCTATTCATTCTGCATCTGGGAAATAAGTATTTTTTAAAAATAAACAGTATCTTAAAATCTGTGGTGAAAAATATAAAGAAATGGACTGATACTGATATAATCTGATAACTTATACTGAATTCTCTGTCCATCTATTGACTGCCTCTAACTGTCCACCTGGATGGACCCTGACCAGACGGTCAGGGGGAAAGGGAATCCAGAGTTTAAAGTACCAAAGTCATTAGAAGTACAAATGAACAGGTACAAGAGGAATGGAGAGCATACATTGTGTTTGATGAGCTATCCCGTCAGTATCAGAAACTTTAGTTATGTGTATTCCAGGAAAGTAATGCCACAGTACACAAATAAGATATATTCTCCCACATGTTTTTCATTCGTCATACATGACCGAGTAGGAAGAATAGCTTTGATTAATGAAGTTGTATTTGAAAGGATGGGTTCATTTAAATCTAAACGTTGTAAGCTTTAACGTTGCTTCTAGGAATGTTGCTGAGAATTTTTCACCTGCCCCTCTTCTTGTTTGGGTCTGGCTCTTTGTGATGTTTTTGCAGTGCTTAACAGAATTGGTAAGTTTTTGCTGAGAACACAGCAAAAAAAAATACAATGATCATGTTGGCTAGATATATAGTGGATCTAATTTCTGCAAAGTAGAAGTTCCTCTCTTAAATTTTGATTTTAAACCTAAGTTATTGATCCTGAATTCTAATCAAAGATGAACTTATGAAAGACCAAGTAGCATTCAGACAGGTTACCAAATATACCTCTCATTCCTGTAATTTTCAAATGTTCTACTTTTATACCTCCTTTGCCTTGATGATATTTCCCAACAATGCAAGTTTTTACAGAAAGATCAGCATTTTTCTGGATACATTTAGTACTAATTGGATAAAATCAACTATCTTCCCAAAGCCAATGTTTAAGTTTTAGCCACTTAAACAGAAGCATTCTGGCAGAGTAAAGTTTCCTGTTCTTTTAAGACAGATAACAAGTGGGCTAACAAGAACCTTATGAAGTTCAAGAAGGACAAGGGTAAGGTCTTGCACCTGGGAAAACATAATCCAGGAGAGCAGCACAGGCTCGGATCTACCCAGCTGGGGAGCTGCTCTGTGGAAAGGGACCTGCAGGTTCCGGTGGACAGCAAGCTCAATATGAGTGAACAGTGTGCTGCTGCAGCAAAGAAAGCCAATAGGATGCTGGGTTGCATCAAGGAGGACATCATCAACAGAGACAAAGAAGTCATTATGCCATTCTACTTGGTGCTTGTCATGCCATACCTGGAATAATCTGTTCGGTTTTGGTCCCCACCATGCAAACAAGATGTGGACAGGCTGGAGAGCATCCAGAGAAGGGCCACAAAGATGATCCAAGGACTGAGAAGTCTGCCATAATGAGGAAAAGAGACAACTGGGTTTGTTCAGCCTTGAGAAAAGAAGGCTTAGGTGTGACCTTATCACCACTTTCCAGTATTTAAAGGGTGGCTACAGAGAAGATGGAGACTCCCTTTTTGCAATGGGTCACATGGAAAAGACAAGGGGTAATGGGTACAAGTTACTCCTGGGGAGATTCTGACTGGACACAAGAGGAAAATTTTTCACAATGAGAACAATTGTCCATTGGAATAATCTGTCCAGGGAAGTGGTGGATTCCCCATCATTGGACACTTTTAAGATTCAGGTGGAGAGGGTGCTGGGCCATCTTGCCTATACCGTGCTTTTGCCAAGAAAGGTGGGACCAGATGATCCTTGAGGTCCCTTTGAACCTGGTATTCCATGATTCTGTGATTCAATTCTAAACTAAGTTTTTATGTTTATGTGGTTATTTAAACAGTTTTGGCCTTCACAAATTGGATTATGTGTAATTTCTTGTTTTAGTTTTCTTGCAAATGAAAATGTATTACTGTTTAATTTCGAAAGTGTCCAAAATAATTATTCTCGGATTTATTCCTCTATTAATATGAGTCACATACTTTTTCCCTTTTAGAGCATCCCTGATAAATGCTTTGTTTTCTATGGTGAAAGAATTATTTAAAATCCCTTGAAAAACTTGTATTTTTGATGTTGATCCCAACCAGAATTTTTCAGTAGATCTACTATTAAACCATGAAATTGACTACAAAGTTTTTGTTGTTTTTTTTTTTTGTTGTTGTTGTGTTTTTTTGGGTGAGTGGGTGGGAGGTTCCACACAACCAAGTTCTTATAGTACTTTTTTTTCTTTGTTCACTCTCTAAAATTAGTTCAGAAAAAGATTGTAGTTTTCTTGGTTTGCTGATGCAGATACATTTGTTCTGTCCTCTGTGACGCTGAAGATCCTTAAGGTAAGATTCACAGTCTTCCTTTGTTTGTTTTTGGATATCAGATGACATTATCATTAGTAGTATTTCAGTATAATTTCAAACTATATAAAAATAATGGAATTGAGCTTTAGAGGTCTTAATTACAGGAACCTTATAAACTTGAAATTTTACTTAACATATTAATTACTGTTCTCCTGTCCTGTGATTAGTTGGTTAACAAGCATAGAGCAATGTAAAAATAACTTGTTCCGTAAATTATTTGTCAGTTACATTTTAACTTATTAGAAGATTAAAATATTTTTCATTGTAAGCATTTTAACAGCAATTTTTGCAGATAACATGATATGTCTCCTTCAATTAGACAGTAAAGAACAAGCAAAATCCTAGATGGAGAATTTATTTATATATATTTCCTCTAATTGTGGCAAACAAAAGCCTTGTGTAACATAAACACAGGCTTGACTTTAATATGAATTAGCGTTGCTCTGAAAGGTGGAAGGAGGCTGATAGAAAGAGCTGACAAGTATGAAAGTAAGATGGAAGGGCTGGAGAGATTTAATTTCCTAGCAAATAATTACCCCCAAGCTGTGTAAACTTGCTTAAACAAATACTTTAAAAAATCAAACCAGCAAACAAAAAAAACAGATTTGTCATTTCAGCATAAGTGACAGTAACTGAAGTTCTTATGTTTATGCAGGCCAGCAGCCTTCACAGGAGGACATCTCTGACTGGCCTTGCTCTCATCAGCACCAACAGCAGTTAACGTCTTATTTCTACCAACTTACATCCTTTATGAACCCAAATACATTAAAGGAATATATAGAATATATATAGAATATATAGAATAAAATTTTAGACTTGCTTTTGCTTTTGACCCCATTGTATAGTAGTATCTCCTTTTTTGGAGACTCTAATTCTGCATTTATGATTCTGAACAGGAAAAAGATTCACTCCGGTACATTGCATACAATATTGGTGGTACAGCAATATATACAGAAGACACCTGTGTTTTAATTCTTCCTAACAGAAGTTTGCTTCTATCGTAGATCTAATGTAAAGCAGTTAGACAACTAGTAACACACATGCTTTGCACTTACTTTGAGATGTTTCCCTGGTGTCTTCAGGCCTTGTCAAATAGATTTCCTCTTTTTTTTTTTTTTTTTGTAATTTAGTTGTTTACTTATGCATTTTTTTATAAAGAAAAAGAAATATTATGTATAAACAAATGCATAAATGGATGAATATATATTTCCATACATACGTTATAAACTGATTGCTGCTTGACAGACAACACAAAAGATATACTAAGAGATGGTTTGCAAATTTTGACTCCCAGCACTGAATGGTGAATAGGTATTGCCAAGAGTTTAAGAATGTCATAAATTTTTCCAGAACAGACAATTAAATTAAAATTGGCCAGTTCCAGGATCAGTTATGGAAATTCAGACTTGAATTATATTTGACTACAGGATATAAACATATTGTTTAATCATTATATTTGAGGTTTTCCAACAGATAATAAATCTTAGTGTTGGGAGGAAGTTCCTAACATCTCTGACTGTACAGATCACCAATTCCCGCCAACTGGAGAAACGTCTCACTACACAAGATATCTCACAAGAAGTGTCTCACCACTGCAAATTTCTTCCTGAAACACTGAACTCTGAGCCATAGCCAAACAGGACAACAGATTCTGGAATTCTTTCTATTGTGCAATTTAGAAACGGAAAACAGGATATTGAAGCAGCTCCTACTTAATATGGAATATGAAAGATTCTGATGAAATGCAGGATTTTTATTTGAAGACATTAAATACAAAGAACTTGCAGTCCAATACAACAGTCATCAAAAGAAGGAAGGCAGGAAATTATGGAATCTGAAGGCAACAGCACTTCTTCCAAAAGCTTCCATCAAGATGGATATTGAAATGCAGTGGGGGATTCCTCTCTGATTTAATGTCAGAAGAGCTTGTCTTGTGATATACATTTGCAACTGTTGACAAATGCAACAGACTAAATTATCTCTGTTTTATTAAGATTCCAGAATGAAGAAAGAACAATTTTTTATTAATTAGTCTTCATTTTTTTTATCATATCCATGCAAAAACTATGCAATATAAGACTTAAGTCTTTTTTTGTTTTGCCTGCAAAACAAAAGCAATTGTTTTGTAGACAAAGCCTTGGAGGTAAGCTCGTTAGGTGGAAAACATAGTACATGTAGAAAGACTTCACAACTGATATTTAAAATCGGTAGATTTATTCTGTTAGATGTCTAGAATAACGAGAAGGTAAGTTAGACCATTGCTTGCAAAGTTTGTTGTACCTCAAAAAAGTTTTATAAAACATCTACAGTCTTCTGTTGTGTGAGAAGAGATTTTTGATTTAGTATCTTAAGTTATAAATGTTAATTTTTTTTCCTTTTTAAATATGAGTCACCTTGTTAGAACAGTAGTGAATCACATTTGTTTATTTTCAGTTGCTCTGTTAGTTGCCTTCCTCTTTCACATTTCCTGGCTTTAACCTTAAATGATATTTTTTGTCTAGCATAAACTGATTTCTGCTAAAAGAAAAAGAAAAGAAAATATAGGAACTGTAGAAATTTTGAGTTTCAACTCTGTGCATGCTTGGCAGATACTAGAGACATAACGGGGCCACAAATCATCAAACTGTGTTCTGCTGCTTAGCACTGCAGCTGCTTTCTTATTTCTATCTCTTCATGAGATATTGACTCTTGTCACAATATTGACTCAGCTCCTAAATGCTTACTTTGGCAACACTCATATTGGAGAACTTTGTGGAAGACTGTCTCTCATTGGAGGGACCACACACTGGAGCAGGGGAAGAGTGTGAGGAGTCCTCCCCCTGAGGAGGAAGGAGCAGCAGAGACAACGACTGATGAACTGACCCCATCCCCATTCCCCATCCCCCTGTGCCACTGCTGGGGGAGGAGGTAGAGAATATCTGGAGTAAAGTTGATCCTGGGAAGAAAGGAGGGGTGGGGAAGGTGTTTTTAAGATTTGCTTTCAGTTTTCATTATCCTACTGTGATTTGATTGGTAATAAATTAAACTGTTATTTCCCCCTGTTGAGTCTGTTTTGCCTGTGACAGTAACTGGTCCGTGATCTCCCTGTTCTTATCTTGACCCGTGAGCCTCTCGTTATATTTTCTCTCCCCTGTGCAATTGAGCAGGGGGAATGACAGAGTGGCTTTGGTGGGCAGATGGCATCCAGCCAGGGTCTATCCACCAAATGTTTATATCGTGTTGAGTTGTATACAGGCATGTTATTAATGTGAATTTTATTAACCCTAAATAATTTTATTCTGTTCTCTCAAAGACATCCACAAGAGTAACATAACAACTGGAAGTTGTAATAAAAATATTACAAAAATAAAAAATTACCTTGGGCTGTGGCTCTAAAATCCTGTGTTATGATTTATGGACATTCTTCCTGCCACATCAGTCCAGTCAGATCTAGTCAGTGGCATATAAAGAATTGGTTTTAGCTGATATATGTTTTGCTAACTAGGTAGAGGAGTTACCTGATCACACATGAGACTAAAGAGAAATTCCTTCTATGACTGTAATTTTTGGCAGATAGGTTAGAAAAATGTGGCTAGAACAACTTGCTGGTTCATGCTTTTGTGGGTACATGGGTACAGCCCTGAGGAAAAGGACTTGGGGGTGCTGGTGGATGAGAAGCTCAACATGAGCAGGCAATGCACACTTGCAGCCCAGAAGGCCAACTACATCCTGGGCTGCATCAAAAGAAGCGTGGCCAGCAGGTCGAGGGAGGTGATTCTGCTCCTCTACTCTGCCCTGGTGAGACCCCACCTGGAGTACTGTGTACAGCTCTGGAGCCCTCAGTGCACGGAGGACATGGACCTATTGGAACAGATCCAGTGGAGAGCCACGAAAATGATCATAGGGCTGGAGCACCTTTGCTATAAGGACAGGCTGAGAGAGTTGGGGTTGTTGAGCTTGGAGAAGAGGAGGCTCTGGGGAGACCTTATAGCAGCCTTATAGTACCTAAAGGGGGCCTATAGGAGAGATGGGGAGGAACATTTTATCAGGGAGCATAATGATAGGACACAGGGTAACGGCTTTAAACTGAAAGAGGGTAGATTTAGATTGGATATCAGGAAGAAATTCTTTACTGTGAGGGTGGTGAGGCACTGGAACAGGTTGCCCAGAGAAGTTGTGGATGCTCCATCCCTGGAAGTGTTCAAGGCCAGGCTGGATGGGGCTTTGAGCAGCCTGGTCTAGAGGGAGGTGTCCCTGCCCATGGCAGGGGGGTTGGAACTAGATGATCTTTAAGGTCCCTTCCAACCTGAACCGTTCTATGATTCTATGATCTTCTATAAGTACTCAGTTTTAGTAAATATGGATATAGATTTTGATGTGATCTAGTAGTAAATTACAAAGTTTTGTCTTTCCTCAATGTGTATTACAGTAGTAAAAAAACCCCAATAGATATGTAATTGTTTGTTATAGGGAAGTATATTTTTGAAAGATATATGAAACACCTGAAATGTAACTCATTGTTACTTCCAACATATATTATTTTTCTAGCATACAATTAAGATTGTACCATATACTTTCAAGGGCAACTGGGCAAAAAAAGAATTTTTATTGCTCAAGTAAAGAATACTTTCCAATCCCTTCATTTTGACAGGCAAGGTATTCTAGAATAAATTGATAAAGTACTTGAATCATTCAGATCATTCTCAACTAAATTGAAAGTTCAAGTGATTAATCAATAATGTAGTAATAGAATTTTAGATGTAAGCTGGACCGATATGGATTTTGCAGCATTAATGTCATTATGCGTAAGAGTGAACATTCACCTTAGCCTATGTATTAGTGCATTTTTCTTTTTAATGCATGTATATCCCAGTAAGTCTTGTTACTTATGGAATCCTATCCATAGGAAGACAAATGCTCTAAAGCAGTGAATGATTGGTGAGGGTTAGTTAATCTCTACAGCATGATTTATAATCCCATCTTGAATAGTCAGATACAGTATCTGTAGGTCCTGAGGAAGGAAGAAATGCAGTGATATTTCACTTTCAACTCTTCATTTCTTGAGTTGGTACAGAGTTTTCTTACAGGCTCATTTAAATTTTCTTTTTTATGACTTGAAGTACAAAGCAGTGGAACTCTGCTACAGTGGAACAGGTGTCCAGCAGCAACAACAAAGTCACTTGACAAAGTCACTTCCACCAACAGTTGAGAAGAATAGTCTGTGCTTTACCTGTTTGCTGAATGTTTTACATTCTCATCTCACAACTAGTTTTCAAGTCAGATCGTTTTCTTTGTAGCTAGAAAACAGCATCATTTTTCTTAAATTGAAATAATCAAGACTAAACCGTTTAGCTTGTGGGGTTACTTGTCCCCTTCCGGTGGGAATCCAAGCTCCCAAGGTTGACCTTGGCTGACCAGATTCCCACTCAGGTGTTCTCTCTCTCCTCCTCCTCTTCAACAGGATAGGGGGAGGAAATAAAATGGAAAAACTCATGGGTTGAGATAAAGACAGGGAGATCCCTTACCACTTACTATCACAGGAAAACACACACAAACCCACAAAAAAAAAATTTAATTTATTACCAATTAAAATAGAGTAGAATGGTGAGACTGTCAGAGTCAAATACTCTGACCACGTTCTTTTTGATATTCAATTTGTGGAGGGTACAATGTTTAATATCAAATATACTTGTTTGAAGATATTTGATGTTACACAGGATTTCTGATTTAGAAGAGCGATACAAAATATACTGAAAACACAATACATGTGTAAATTAGACTTAGCAAAATATAGCAATTACAATATACAGTTCAAACACAATACCAATGTATTTCCCATTACCGGTCTCTATGATACACTCACTGCCGTGACTCTGGGCGTCTCCACGCTCCAGGAGGGAATACGTGGGTTGAAACAAGCTCAAGCCCATTGCTCTTTTCAAAGTTCTTTTGCTGGTTCTCTGATGTTTGTAGTCTCTATCAGGCTGAAGCAGCATTCATCCCCCCCATACTGGTCCTGCTAACTCAGGGAGGCACCTCCAGTTAATCCACTCAACTGTTGACAGCTGTTCATCTAAAACAAAGGCCGCCCCCTGTTCCCCTTTGTGTTGAGATAGAAGTCAGCTCCTCTGCATCGTTCTCTGGGCTTCATGGGCCCATTTTCCTTGCCCTTTCTGACACGGGCTTTCCCCGCGGCTGAGGGGCTCAGCTGTGCCCTGCGCTGGGGCCGTTGGAGCCGGCTGGAACCGGCTGTGTCCGGCACGGTGCAGCCCCGGCCGCTCAGGGCCCACAGGGGCCGCCTGGCAGCGCCCGCCGCTGCTGCTGATGGCATCAGGGCACCCGCACCCGGTACAATCCCAAACAAATAAAAACTTCCTATTCAACAGAATCCCTGTTTCTAAGGTTTACCTAAGCATACACTTATGTCTCATTTGTTTTAATAGAATTTGCACTTCTGGTTGAACTAATTTGCCAAATTGCAACTGGAAAACTGCAATTGGATGTGAAGGTGGAGCTTTTCCCCTTCATTTTTTAGGGAATACAGCCCAATACTCTTAAGAGTTAAAATACTTAAAACTATAGAAATATATTATATGTTTATATGTATTCATATAAAAATACATAAACTACTTTGTGTGACTGTAAAATGTCCACTGTGCTCAGTTATATCATGCACCAAGAAATAGTGTAAGTAGGTAATGACTTCATTTACTTTAGTTTTACTATTAGGAATTATTTGCAATTACAGAGCCAGTGAATTTTATTCCATTTTACTCAAAAAACTGTGCATTTAAATGTATCATTCACTGTATTGGAATTTACTCTGCATTTTCACATCACCCACCTGTGCAAGGTACCTGGCATTTTTAAATCACACCTGTGCAGGTGCAGGCATCTGTGAGAAAGATACTGAAACAATGTTTTATTTAAAGAATCATAAAATCATAGAACGGTTTGGGTTGGAAGGGACGTTTAAAGGTCATCTAGTCCAACACCCCTTGCAATGAGCAGGGACATCTTCAACTAGATCAGGTTGCTCAGAGCCCCATCCAACCTGACCTTGAATGTTTCCAGGGATGGGGCATCTACCACCTCTCTGGGCAACCTGTTCCAGTGTTTCACCACCCTCATTGTAAAAAATGTCTTCGTTTTATGTATTCTATATCTACTCTCTTTCAGTTTAAAACCATCACCCCTTGTCCTATCAGTATAAGCCCTGCTAAAAAATCTGTCCTCATCGTTCTTATAAGCCCCCTTTAAGTACTGAAATGCTGCTATAAGATCTCCCTGGAGCGTTCTCTTCTGCAGGCTGAACAACCACAACTCTCTCAGCCTCAGTAGGAGAGGTGTTCCATCGATCTGATTGTTTTTGTGGCCCTCCTCTGGACCCACTCCAAAAGGTCCATGTCTTTCCTGTGCTGAGGACTCCAGAACTGAACAGTGTACTCCAGGTGGGGTCTCAACAGAGTGGAGTAGAGGGGTAGAATCACCTCCCCAGACCTGCTGGCCATACTTCTTTTCATGTAGCCCAGGATGCGGTTAGCCTTCTGGGCTGCAAGTCCATACTGTCGGCTCATGTCCAGCTTTTCATCTAGCAGTACTCCCATGTCCTTCTCCACAGGGATCCTCTCAATCCCTTCATCCCCCAGCCTGTATTGGTATGGGGAGTTTCCCCTATCCAGGTGCAGGACTTTGCACTTTACCTTGTACCTCATGAAGTTTGTGGGCCCACTTTTTGAGCTTCTCCAGGACCCTCTGTATGGCATCCCATCCCTCAGGCAAATCAACCACACCACTCAGTTCGGTGTCATCTGCAAACTTGCTGAGGATGCACTCAATCCCACTGTCTATGTCATTGAAGATATTGAACAGCACTTCTCCCAGTATGGACCCCTAAGGGACACCACTTGTCATTGATCTCCATCTGGACATTGAGCTGTTGACCACTACCCTCTGCATGTGACCATGTCACAGGCCCTACAGAATTCGAGACAGACAACACCTGTAGCTCTTTCCTTGTCCACTGATGTAGTCACTCCATCATAGAAAGTTACTAGGTTGGTCATGCAAGACTTGCCCCTGGTGAAGCTGTGATGGCTGTCTCAAATCACCTCCCTGTCCTCCATGTGCCTTAGCATAGCTTCTAGGAGGATCTGTTCTATGATCTTCCCAGGCACAGAAGTGGGGCTGACAGGTCAGTATCCTAGGGTCCTGCTTTCTACCCTTTTTGAAAATAAGAGCAATATTTCCCTTTTTCCAGTCACCAAGGACTTCACCCAACTGCCATGACTTTTCATATCCCATGGAGAGTGGCTTGGCAACTACAACAGCCAGTTCCTTCAGGACTCTGGCATACATTTCATCAGGTCCCATATACTTCTGTATGTCCACGTTCCTCAGGTGGTCTTGAGCCTGATCTTCTCTTACAGTGGGAGGGACTTTGCTCCCCCAGTCCCTGTCTTGCTGTCCCATCCACTCGAGAGCCAGTGATGACTGAGGCAAAAAATTTGTTGAGTACCTCAGCCTTCTCCTCGTCCATTGTTACCATTATGGCAGTCTTGCTCATCAGGTGCAATATGCTTTCTTTGACCTTCTTTGTCTGGCTGACATACCTGTAGAAGCCTTTCTTATTATTCTTTGCATCCCTTGCAAGGTCAGCTACAGCTGTGCCTTGTCGTTCCTGACTACATCCCTACACAACTGGGCAGCGTCCCTTTACTCTTAGCAGGATACCTGTCCCTGCTTCCACTGCCTGTGCCTTTCCTTCTTGCCCTTTATTTTGACCAGCAGGTCTCAACTCATCCATGCCAGTCTCTTGCCTTCCTTTCCTGATTTTCTGCACCTGGGGATCAAGAGCACTTGCGCTCTATGGAGAGCGTCCTTAAAGATCTGCCATGTCTGTTCTGCTCCCTTGGTCCTGAGGGCAGTTTTGCAGGGGGTCATATTGGCTAACTCCTTGAAGGTCTGGAATTTTGCTTTCCTAAAATTCAGGTTCCTGACTTTACTCTTCTCGTGTTCCATATCCCTCAGGACTGTGAACTCCACCAGTGCATGATCACTGAAACTCAGGGTGTCTCCTATTACTTAAAGAACTGCTCAACTGTTTGGTAGAAGCTGTGTGATTTGAAGTTATGTAAATACGATTTGTTGATATGTGTTTTACTTGTGCCTGATTTACATATTCATTTATTTTCCTCTCAAGCAGTCAGTCTGTCTATACTAGATGTTCCCAAATGGAGAACATTGCTCATCTGATGTTGTAACTTTACACTAAAACAGAAATGTATTGAGTACAAACTGTACTCACAGTTATTATTAACATCAACAATATTTAAAAGCCTTAAGAGAGAATAACTCCTTTCCAGTGTGCTCAACATCTTTCCTAACAAGGTGACAGGTGGGCTCACTACTTTTGAGCACATTATCAGCAACCTGTGACTCTTGCTTGGTCTTAAATAGCTGCATCACTTCAGAAGGTTGAAATAACTTTCAGCTGTCTCTAATACAGCTATGTGTGGCTGTCCTGGTTTTGTACAGAATAGAGCTAATTTTCTTCCTAGTAGCTGGTGTAGTGCTGTGTTCTGGATTTAGGATGAGAATAATGTTGAGTAGACATCGACGCATATGCAAGTTGTTGCATAGCAGTGTTTACGCTAAGTCAAGGACTTTTCAGTTTCTCATACAGCCCTGCCAGTGAGGAGGCTGGAGGTGCATGAAAGGCAGGGAGGACAGGACAAGCCGGGACAGCTGACCCAAACTGGCCAAAGGGGTATTCTGTAACATATGATGTCATGTTCAGCATATAAACTAAGGGGAAAGCTGGCTGGGAGTGGGCTGACTCTTGGGAAAAGGTGGAATGTTGGTCGGTTGGTCGTGAGCAATTGTTTTTTCATTTGCATCACTTGTCTTTTCTTGGGTTTTATTTCTCTTTTATTTTTATATATTTATTTTTTATTACAAATTATTATTATAATTTTTATCATTATTATCATTATTTTATTTAAATTATTAAACTGTTCTTATCTCAACCCATGAATTTTCTCACTTTTACTTGCCCAGTT
The DNA here is from genome assembly GCA_008658365.1 of Alca torda. NCBI lineage: Eukaryota > Metazoa > Chordata > Aves > Charadriiformes > Alcidae > Alca > Alca torda. The sequence continues at coordinate 77,907,868 of CM018077.1, read as the reverse complement.
CTCTCCCCCATCCCACCAGGTGGGGGTGGGGAGTGGGTGAGTGAGTGTCTGTGTGGCACTTAGCTGCCAGCTGGGGTTAAACCCTGACAATGGCAGCTGTGCTCAGGCAGGGAGGCCTGGGCTGCTCTTGTTCAAACCCGCTCAGCAACTGGAAAAACAGGGTCATTTGGACTTGGCTCTGTCACTGTACTAGCCATGCTTAAAGCCACCACAGTCGCGGTGTGAAAGGTATGTACTGCAACTGTACAATCTCTAATGCTTTGACTCAAAGAACGCTCTTTGGACCAGCTACAGTCTTCTCATTAAATACACATATATATGCTAACGCAGACGCAACGTATTCTGCCTCCAAACACTGCTGTGCTTTAAAGGATGAGTGTTTAATTCAGGTTGGAATTAGTTCAAGCACCATTTTCCATTGCTTGTCAAGTACAAGTTTGTTGTGAGTTGTTTGTCAGTAGGTAACATATGTAAGATAATGCAGTGCCTGTTTATGGTCTCAGTTGATTCTGGGTCCCTAAAAAGTTGGAGTGGGAGTGGTATCAGACGTGTGGCAGTGTATTTGTGTTTCCACTTGAGATAGAGACAAAAATCTGGGAAGTTTCTGTACCAAGTGCTTATATGTAATTGCTTGTCTTCCGTAACCATAATTTTCTCCAGGCATCTATGGATATTAAATGTAAAAATAGATATTTGGTCAAAGGTAAGTAAAATGAGACTCATATTATTTCATTTTTTCTATCTCTCACATTTATATAGTTGTATGAATTTTATGTTCAACTCTATTATTGAATGTTCACAGGGTAACGAGGTAATGCATGTGGGTGAAAAGCTTGACTAGGTAGCTTTCTGTACACCATTAGTTTACAAATATCAATTTATGTCTTCATACGGATGATTTATATTACAGTTATGGACAACAGGTTCTTTTACATAACCCACTAAAACTGGATAAAATTAGACATCAAAGTATATGTTTTGTTATTAATGTTTTCTTTATTTTTGTTCTTGTTCTTTTTCTTGAGGTTAATATTTTCCAGTTGGATGGGTCAGATTAAGGTTGTCAAGGTTTAGGCTGGGCAGGCCACTAAATGAATGACAGATATTTGTTTTAACCCCTCTCCCTTCCCAGAAGGGGAGGGAGAAGTGAGAGAGAATAAGGGAGAGAGACTTACGGATTGGGAAAAAAACCTAAAACAGATTTAATGAAATATTAACAATAAAAAGAAAAGATAATAATATTAATAAGAAAATAATGTAATATATACAAAACCAACAGTGAGCTCCCAGGATGACGATGGCTTCTCCGGCAGGCTCTGGGAACATCTCATACTAGACTCAGCATCAGACCAGGATCCAGACCAGACCAGACACACAGACCAGGATCAAAGGCAGGCGAACAGACAGAGTCCTCCCCAGACACTGGCCATTGAAGGAAGACGCTGACCTCTTTGATCCCTCAGCTTTCATACTGAGCACGGGGCAGATGGGATGGAATACCCTGTTGGTCAGTTTTGGGTCACCTGTCCTGTCCGCTCCTCCCCACAGGTGTGACCCCTCTACACTCTTCCGCTTCCGACCCTGCAACTTGGTACATAACCAATGTTGTGGATACTTTTAATGGATAAAAATAAAGAAAAATAAAACAGTAAACCCCTCTCAGACTTACATAATTGTGATGTCGCATATGAGTGAAGGGTATGCTGTTGACGTCTACAAGATAATGATAAGGTAGGGACATTCAAAGCATTTTAAAAAGTTTTTTAAAGAAGTTAACTGCAAAAATAAGACTGTTTACAGAAATAGTATGCTAGCCCTATAAGTTAAGAAGTCATAGGGTGTGGTTTACTTTGAAGATTATTTTATATTAATGTAAAACAAAGATGATATGTAGATTGTTTTGGCAGCTTATTTATAATAGTTGGCTCTGTTTTGTGGAAATGAAGTTACCTTTGCCTAGTATTAATAAATAGCTAAAATTTAGATGATATGCAATTTTCAAATCTATGAAAGCAGAAAATATTTAAGTTTTCAACAGTGCATAATTCCCACCATTTCCACTGGAAGTAGAATTATTACAACGTACATCAAGGTTCAAGCTTACAGTGATATATAGTCTAAAAATTATAGAGAATGAGAGATGTTAATGATATAAAAACCTTTTATAATTTTAATGTTTGACTTGTGATAAACTTTTCATAGGCTCTCTATATAACATACACAGACAACAAAAGTGATCTGAAGGTAGGGCTGCTGAAACTATGAAACTACACCTCGTACTTCCTTAAATTTTCAGTAACCCTGTCCTCAAAAGAGTATTTCTTTAGGAAGTATTATAAGAGTAAGCTGATACTTCATCTCACAACTAAAACATTATGTGGTATTCGACTTCTGATCTGACCATAGTAAATTACCTCAGTAAAAAGAACCGCTTTTAGTCTCTGCCTCACAGAAGCAAAATTAATTCCCTCAGCCTATGCCTGATCCTTGTCATGAGCAGTATAATCAGAATGATTTTGATAGCTAGCGTTTACACTATGAATCATTGCCTAAGTGAAATTCTAGTCACTAATCACTGAACCATTCACTGTGCAGGTTGCATATGGCTTTGTTAGCAATTACATTTATTTTAAATTGAGAAAATTACTTGGAAACCCGGTTCACTGAAGATTCAAACAGACCAGAGCAATTAAGCATTAGTTGCCAAAGGCCTTCAGTTAAAATTATCAGATGGTACTTTCACTATAAATGTTCATCTACCTGCTCTCTGGAGATTCCTGAGTGATTTCTAATAAACATTCACATTTGCTCACTAATACCAGTACGAACATTTAATAGCTAAAAAATAAAATTAAAAAAAAAAAAAGCAAAAAGAAGGAAAGGGGCTAAGTTCTACCCAGCTTTACTCTGATGGCAAAAGATAGAGGCTGTTCAGGAGTTGTTTCTTCCAGGCACTCTAGCAGTACAGACCCCATGTGATCTTACAATATTTCCATCTGATGGGGGTCCCTAAGCAAGGTCAAGTAGCTGTAATGTCTGCCATTGTTAATTGTGACTCCCTCAATGTAAGTAAAAGACAACTTTAATTACTTTTAATTATTTAAAAGTTACTCCTCCTCCAAATTTACTGAATCAGTCCTAATATATTTATAAACAGGCATAATGGACTCGGAAATCTCTTGATTAGGTGTCCTTTGGTGGCTCCCCATAAAACAACTATTTTTAGAAACCATGAGAAAAAAAAATAAAAGCAGGCAGAACTTACTGGTGTGAGGAGGCGGCAATGGAAGAATATTTAAGCAATTATTATTTTTATCAATAACTCCCAATACAGCATCCAGTGTAACCCTTGTTAACTCCCAATTAAAGTATTTTGGTCCAAAAAATATTGATTCTCCACCTTTGTATGTCAAAAGGGACATTGCACTCTTGCTCTATCATTGCACAAGTTTTTCTGGTTTTACTTCCAGTAATTCTGTAAGTGGTTTAGATATACAGACTAAAGATGGGAGGTGTCATCTTTGGCTAGAAAGTATGAGGAACTAACACTATCATGTTTGTAGAATTCAGCAGATTCATTGTAACAAAATTAAATTTTCTTTCTAATTTCCATTCTGGTTGGTGGTTTCAGTGTAATTCTAACAAATGTAAGTGAAAGAAGTTTAATTTGTCTTATATTTAACAATTGCTCTAGAATGATGAAGGGGAAAGTATGACTATAATTGCATTTTAAAAATTTAGATTAGCAATAAATCCTGAAATATAAATATATGTGGTCAGTACATTGAAGAATTTGTTTTTATTTGCACCTATAGGATGAAGAAAAACTTGAGATATGTACTTCCTGGGGAAAAAAGTATAAATTAAAAAGCCATCTATTTAGAAATTACTGGCCAGAAATACATTAGCAATGCATTAAACAGCATTCAGAGAGATTATAAATTCAGTAATTGAAACACAAATTATGCATGCTTATTATTTATGAAATTTTAAGTATTGCTTTTCATCACAAAATGTAAATGGTATTTAAAACAATTAATTATTCAGACTGGTGAAAATGGAAAAGCTGGCAAAGCACTTTACCATCCCTGAAGTGAAATTAAATGAATTTAGAAGACTCTAATTTCTTATGCTGTTTAGACTTAATGTAGCAGCTTAAGTTATTGGGTTGAAAAAATAGATGTAATTCTGAAGTGTGAAAAGTACACTACTAATGTGTGTTCTTGTTTATGATAAAGAGTTCCTAAAAAGAATTCTTAAAACATATTTGTATTGGATCACCAAGATGTTTTACCCCTTTGTCTTCTCTTAGAACAAGGGTCTTTGTTTTAACAAATAGTTTTATATAATAAGAGGGGGGAGGAATATCTTTGGCTTTGAAGCAAAATTATCTATATCTCTTTTCCTCCTCCCCTTCTTCCACTCCTGAAAGACAGATACTAGAGAGGATGTGAAATTAGAAGAAAAAATAGCATTTGACACCTTCTGGTTACACGTGCCTTTAAGATGTTAATACCAACATAGTGGGGAGCTTTAGGAGGTTTAGGCCCAGTGTATGAAAAACTACAGGAGTATATCATGATTGTTGTTATTTAAAATGAATTTCTGAAGATTTTAGGATTGCTTTCTCATTAGTGTCAGAGAGTTGTAGAGTTCTTTTACCTTGAATCTATACTATTGTATTCTCTTTTTTTCTTTTTTCTTTTTCTTTTTTTTTTTTTCCTCAGGGCACGTAAAATATCTGTAGAGTTCAGGAAAGTCAGGGAAATGATCTTAGTAAGTCATCAGAGGATTTAATGTAATATCGCGTAGACAGTGACATGAGGATAGTCCAAGAGTTAATCAGATTTTCCAGATTTATAAATGGGGAAATTAGGAGGATAATGAACTGATAAATCAGTAATAAACCTATTCTAAAGAGTAAGACATTTTTGGCTCTCTTCATTAAGATTTGTATCTCCTAAAGGAAAAGTGATTTCTTAATGCTAAGCCTTCTAGAAGTCACTGTGACCTATTTCTGAGAATAAAATTAAAAAGATAAACTTTCCTTTGAAATTCATAGGTAGGACAGAGAAGTCACAAAGGGAATGTAAACTTATTTTCTGTAGATAGCTCTCATGCTAACTGTTTCACAAAAGGTAGCTGGACTAGCGCTGCCATTGATTCAAATATCAGAAATCCCACTGTAACTAGTGTTCTTGCACTTCCTGTGATTCAATAAAGATTAATTCTAAAGAAAAAAATTAATTCTGCAGTTTGGAATAAGGAGCTCAGCAACACGCATGCTAATACAAGCTCATTGCCTAATTCTTCTGGGATCAAAACATATATTCATATTTGCACCCTGTTACTTTCCTCATAGAAAGTGTTAAAGGTGTGTGGAAACTTTAAAAAAGCGTAACCAAAGTTTATCATTTTTTTTCTGTACAGGGAGAGTGTGTTTTGCCGTCGTCAAATTTGGGATACAATCTGGATCACTATGCAGTAAGTGAAAAAATCCTAGGGACTTCAGTGGGCAGAATATATTTGAAAATATTAGTCTTCATATTTGGAAGTCTAACTTAAGGACTTTTCTTTTTTTTTTCCTTTTAGAAGTTTAATGGTTGAGCACTCATAACTATGTGTAATATATGTGTGATAATCAGTTTTATTTGTTGAGCAGCTCTGCCAATAATAACGGAACTGTGAAAGTAATGATCCAGGAAATCACCTGCAGTGCTGTCTTCCTTATCTTCCTGTAATCACCTACTGATCTAAGTACTCACGGTACTGGTAATTTAAAACTGACTGGAAAAAAAAATAAGTCTAGAAATTTATACAACTATTTCAGACAACTTTTGTCAAAAAAGAGGAAAAAAGCTAGATGTCAGATTTCCCTTGAGTTTACAAAAAGGTCAGTTGTCTGTATTCAAAACAAAAAATAAAATTTTAATCATCGAATCATGGAATAATTTGGGTTGGAAGGGACCTTTAAAGGTCGTCTAGTCCAACACTCCTGCAGTAGGCAGGGACATCTTCCACTAGACCAGGTTGCTCAAGAGCCGCATCCAACCTGACCTTGAATGTTTCCAGGGATGGGGCACCTACCACCTCTCTGGGCAACTCGTTCCAGTGTTTCACCACCCTTGTAAAAAATGTCTTCCGGTTATGTATTCTAAATCTACTCTCTTTCAGTTTAAAACCCTTACCCCTTGTCTTATCACAATAGGCCCTGCTAAAGAGTTTGTCTCCATCTTTCTCATAAGCCTCCTTTAAGTACTGAAAGGCCACAATAAGGTCTCCCTGGAGCCTTCTCTTCTGCAGGCTGAACAACCCTAACTCTCTCAGCCTGTCCTCATAGGAGAAGTGTTCCATCAATCTGATGTTTTTTGTGGCCCTCCTGCTCCAACAGGTCCATGTCTTTCCTGTGCTGAGGACTCCAGAGCTGGATGCAGTACTCCAGGTGGGGCCTCACTAAAACAGAGGGACAGAATCACCTCCCTATGTATATCATATAATAGAGTGTAGAATGAATTTAAATAAATTATGGAATGATGATAATCTTATTAACTAGTTTTCTTGGTTGATAGGGGCCTGGTTGATAGTTAGGCCTCTAGCTTGCTAACGTAAGTCAATATTAACAGCGTGTTACTAGGTTGTATTCAATGTCAAAATATAAACAGAAAATCTACTGGAATACAAAGATGTGTGCCGTTTTATAACATAATAGTATATATGTTAAGTACATTTTTTCAGTGGAATAAAAAAATAAAAGGTAAGACTTCTTAAAATGTCCAAGGCAGATTTTGCAGCTAAAGAAAAGACTTCCAAAACAGCCTTTATTGTGACACAGTGTTAATGTCTGTGATTCACATCTGAAATAAAAAAGCAAGATACTTTCCATGTGATTATAGAATTATATTATTCATATTTTAATGCAAAAGAAATTTCCTCTGTTTTCCTGATTTTTAAGAAGAGTTAATTTTAAAAAATAAAAAGGACAAGATGAGATAAAATGTGATCATTCATCACTTCTTGATTTTTTTCTTTGTTTTTTTCCCTATCAGTATTGTGTTTTCTAGTTTAATTTTTCCTAACAGCAAATATAAATGTTCTACTTATTTCTGAAACTTTTATTGCTATAGTTTTCTCCATGTTGTTCAATAAGACAGTTATTTTATCCATCAAAACAACATTTGTATATTCTTTTTTTAGTAATACTGTCCTTTGTCCCCCTCATCTGTAAGTTTCTTTTCCATACCCCATAATTCCCCAAGTGAAGAAATTCTGTAACCGTACTTTACTGTAAAAGCGTCTCAGCCTTGGAAAAAAATTGCTTATCCCTTATCAAACTCTTAGTAGAGATTTATGAGATACGTGACTAAATGAGGTAGCCAAAATTACAAATAGACTTGGAAAACACAGTTACATCTATCGGGGATATGTTTGAATGTTGATGACGTTTCTTAATAAACTTGTCTGGAATTATTTCAGAGATTCTTATATTCTGCTCACCCACCCACCCCTCACTGGTCTTTAACCCTTGAGTACTTGAATCCAAGTGGTCCCACAGGCAACTTGCAAGAAAATAGAAGCAAAGAACAGTGAGAGGCATGTGGGAGACATGCAGTAGTGTTGCTGTGGGTGCACACGCAACCTCATATAATGCTAAAGGCAGGGGTGGGGGGAGTGATTTGGTGTCTACTTTCCTTTCAGTTCTGCCCCTCCTTTTATCTATAAAACCTGACCCTATTTAATAGGCAGGTTTACAGCAAGTCGGTTAAAATAGCAAAGCGTGAAGCAGTGCAACACAGAGGAAAAGGAGCTGTTTAACAGTCTTTTCCTGTCATATGCTTAGCTCCACTCCCCAAACTGTATATGTACCATGCAGAATTGATGACTTGCATGATAGAAATAGGGCTCCTCTGACGAGTCAGGTTACAGCTTTTCCAGACTGTATATTTACCTGAGAAAATGATATAAATTACGTATGACTTTATATGAAGGAAGTCAGTGTCATTGCTGTTAGAAGAGTAGCTTTCCTCCTGGAGAGCAGAAGGATTAACCCACAGTGTCCATACAGAAAGATGAGAGGCACCTGGTAAATATCTTGAGATATCAGACTATACGTCATTATCTCCATGTGAGTAGATTATAATAGTCCACATCTGGCTATTAACTGATCTCCCTTTTATACTGTCTTAAATATGAGCATGTATTTTGTCATTCTTATTCCATGTGATATCTGAGGCAAATTCATAATTGTTTGGATTTTTCCTCATTAAGAAGTTAAAAAAAACCCCACCCCATCTAATTTTTGGGGGGATTTGGGTGCAGACCTGTTGGAAAGGCCTAAGCCTGCCAACAGAGTGCTGTGCAACAGTTAAGGCGAGTTTCTGGAAGCTGGGGGAAATATTCACCATATTCCTCTCTTGACAGGTACAGATGTATGTAGCGGTGTATTCTCAGCCACTCTCAACCTACTCTATTTCTATATATTATTTCTTTAATTTTCTAATGCAACTTCAAGGACAGGAACTAGCAGAAGGAGACCCTACAGTTTGTGCATGGATGCCTGTCAGAACAAGATAGGACAGTGTAACCAATATAAGAGGCATGTGTTTATCAATCTTTCTGGGTGGGAGAACATGAGCTGTGTGTGAAAGTGTTCAGACATAGTGGAAAAAGAGAACTGAGGTGGTTTGGTTTGGTAAAAGAGGTGGAAGAACAGCAGTAGTGAAAGCAGCTGGGATCCTGTTACTGAGATTTTATTATGCAATATGATTGTACTGACCACCTAAAAATTATAATTCCACAATGGTTGTCTACATAGAATTCTCTCACATTTTTCTAGGAGTGAATGATTTGGTTCCTTAAGGAGGAAAAGATGTGGTAATGACCTGTCCTCAGCTGCAGGTGACATAGTGAATGTCAAATGACTTAAAATGCTGTAGGTCTCATTTCCTCATCTAACCAAGGGATAACGTTCATCTTCTTAATGCTGTTGATATTTACTTTGTTGATTGCATAAAGCTTTTACATATTCTCTAACAGAAACTCTTCCTGAAATGAGTACAGCTAGAGTTATGGATGCAGGGGAAGCATAGGGGTTTGGGAACTCAAATTACTTCTGAATAGTATTGGACCTTAGTTTTGGTATGGCTCGAATTTTCTGTGTTGTTCTACCTGTGCTTCAGTGAAGGCTAAGATAGATTTCCTGATGCAATAGAGGTCATTCACTGCTGAGCTGTGTAAACGTCGTGTCTCTCGTTATCTGGAGTTTGAGCTGAATCAAAAGATTTAAAAAGGCACTTTTCTTTTTGGGGTTCTTTTCAAATTTAAAACCACAGGGTGGATTATTAAATCTCTTTGTTTCTTTCAAATTAGAGGGTCTGTCAAGGAGGTTGCAGTGCCAGCTTACATTTTTGTTTTGTCTTGCAAAATATGAATTAGAATTTATCAAAGTTTTCCCACTATCTGAACAGACAGGGTCACCTGATCTGCAAATAATCAAAGAGCATGTGTTGCTTTTTCCACAGTTCACTTAAGAGCATAAAATGGTTGTACTGCAGGAAAGATGTTCATCTTCTACTATGTATTGAACAAATTAAGGTTTTTAAACCTAAAGCACTTCGTTGCTTATCCCAAAAAGAACTCCCTTCTCCTCACAGACCTTAGTAAGAATCTCATGGTATTGTTTTTAATTGAATAAATCCGTAAGGGTTCTAGTAGATATCTCATCATCTGCCAGTTACCTCACTTTTTCAGCCAGGGAATTCACAGGGGTTCTGCATTCCTAATGTTACTACACCTGGGGCTGGAAGGCTGTTGGGAATGCAAAAGAGCTCAGCTAATAAAAATCGTGCCAACCTTATGGATAGTGTTTGCTAGGCCGAGGTTCATCAAGATCTCTACAGTGCAAAAGTTCAGTACTCTACAAGCAACAGACAGATTTGAATCAGAGAGAGAGAGAAATGCTAAATGCTTATACTTCTCCAGGGTGGCAACTGCCGCTGAAAATGCCTGCTTGCCTCCAAAGGTTAGGCTGAAGTCAGCTAGCTTAAGTTCTTATCCAGGACATGATTAATCAAAATTGAATTACTCCTGGCTGCAACACTGTTCTGCAACATATTGGCAATGCAGTCATATTTATTAAAAAGAGAATTGTGCCCCTAGGTTTTTACGTTTCCATTTCATAAAGTTAATGCACTTCCTTAAGAAACATTTTATTGTGATGACAAACTGAAAATAACTGAAAGGATAAAATAACTGAAAGAAAAACTTGAAAATATAATGAAAAGGATCCTGACTCAGAGGAATTCTAAAATACATGTACTGTATAATCTCATTGTATTTGTTTCAAATTATGTAAATTATGTATTGTCTGACTTCAGATATATTCACATGCTTAACTTACTCATTTTTCACTGTTCAACTTAGGGGAATTAGAAGTTGCAATTGAGGGAGCAGGAAAAAAAATACACACCCCCATCCCCTCAAAAAAAAAAAAAAAAAAATCCAAGCTCACATCTAAAGTAAAGGGTCTGGAAATATAAGCATCTCAGGCATATAAACTACTGCATCTGGAGCTGATTGTTCTTATAATAGTTCTTCAAAAAGTGTACTGTTCAACAATATAAACCTATTTTTTTAAATAATAATAATTTTTACCAGTCTATTTGATGTTTAGCAAAGAAACTAATTTGAGGTTTCTTATGAAATGCTCTGAAACAAGATCAAAATTAATTTCTTTCATTATGTTATTATTAAAAATTATATTTTAATGCCAATTATGTTATCCACTCAGATATAATAATTTGCATATTGGAGGAATACATATTTTTTTTACTACACACCTAAGTATGTACATTAACCAAAAATTGAAACAAAACCACAACCTTCTCAAATACCTGTTAATAAAATATCGAGGTTAAGAACAATAATCGGAAGCCAATAATCGGAAGAAAATATTAGTTTACCTTAAATACCAGAACCTGTACTTCATGGTTGGGGGAACGCTCCTGGTGTGTTTACGTACTTTCAGACAGCAGAGAACATTCTTCTGGAATTCACAACTTAAACCTTACCAATAAATGTAATTCACTGAATAGGAGCATGAACAGTATTGCATTTCCAGCCCCTGACAGAGCTTAGTTGCTAAAAAGGTTGTGTAAGTCTTCCACAGCAAAGCTGATGAGTTATTGCAAACCAAATTCCTCTTCTCTTTAAGGCAATGCACATAACTTGCCCCAAAGTATAATCAAAAGAGTTTGTGCCATTCTTTTTGTGTGCCAGATTGTGGTGGTGCAAGTAGCTGAACTAAGGAGTGGAGAAAGGGCATCAGTAGATTCTTGACAGAATCTCTTAAAAGGTGGGAGCTCAGCACCAGTACAGAGCACTCTGAAGAGAAAATTCACCTCAGGATCCTGTCAGACCAAGCAAGTTTAAGCTGAACTGTGTAATGCTGTTTTCAGCAAAGAACTGATAGGAAAAATCTTCTTGAGCGTGGCCTCTTAACTTACCGTGAATGTATTTCTAGTACTCCAGTATTAACTACTACTTTTTTTTTTTGAGAGTATGACACCAACAGTTTCAGTATTCTACATCTGTATTTTTCAAGCTTCAGAACACGTTGAACTTAAAAATGCCTTTTTTTTTGTTCTTTTTTCTTTTTCTTTCTTTTCTCTTTTCTCTTTTTTCTTTTTTCTTTTTTTCTTTTTCTTTTTTTTTAAAGCAAATGAACTTAAGACCAAAATGTTCACGTGTTAGAAGTGGGTTAGAAAGCGCTACTAGAAATAAAGTTAACATTTGAAATTATGTTTAGAAAAGAGATTTTGCAAATATGAAGCCGGCATTTATCACTAGTTATTGGAGTAGCTGACTGTAGATGAAACTACATAATGCGGTTTGCCTCTGACTGCAGAGGGCTGGACTTAATGTAGGAAATTACATGGTTCCTAACTGGAAGACAGAGATTTTCCTATCTAATATTACTAAGATTGCTTTCTATAGAGTACCTGAAAATTAAGAAAACAGTAGGAACAGAACATAAAGAGAAATATGCCTGAACGAGTGAACAGGTTGGGTATGTGAAGGATAGTGTGTAGTTTAATGAAAACAAACCTTGCAATTAATCTTACTGATTTGTCTTCACTTTATTCCCCAGTTATTATTGGCAAGCATTAAAATAATGCTCTAAATCATCACATATTTAGGTTATTTTTAGTATCCGTCTTTGTTATCTAGAAATCTTTCATTAAAAAATAACATTTTTTCCAAGGACGATGCTAGTGAGCTGCCTTGCAATTCAAAAATTTTTTAAGAGATTTATTAAAACTTGACTACGTAATAAAGCACATCCCAGGGAAGATGAGCTGCTTAATTCAATAAACTCTTCCACAGTACCCACATTAAGTTGTGTAAGAAAATTATTCAAGTAACTTCATCCTCTCACATGTAGTGTAACGGTAATAAAATAAACAAGTTCTCTACAAAGGGTGTAAAGTTTCTGCAGGATAAAATATAAAAATTGAAACCTACTGCTTCACTGTAGAAACTGAGTTCTCTGTACTCCAGTGCAACAAACATAATAAAGGTAATAGTTTAAAATCAGCTAAAGTGATAATATCAACACAGTGGTTCCTGGAAGTACTGCTTTCCTTCTTGATCCTTTTGTGTTATGTTAAACATCACAAAAACATAGAGTTTTATTTCCCTAGTAATTTATTTGGCAACTTTCTAGTTAGCTATAAGTACATAAATATTTATATTTATTTATAAGCCCATCTTTCACATGCAGCTATTAATATTTTATTGATATGCCATTTGCTTTTATTACTTTATTAAAAATTATGCAACTTCAACGTACTGTTTGTGCAAAAGGATTCCAGTTCATAGTTAGAATGCAGCAAAACTTCAGAGGGTTTTTTTCTTGTGATTTTGTTAGGTCAGAATGTAATTTTACATGTACTTTCTGCATGGGATTTACAGAAAAGCACTGCGTTCCCCTGGAGGTGCTTAAGAACATAACAAGGTTTTGCTAACCTTTTGATACATACATCCATATGCTTGGGAAGGGTAAAACAGTCTTTGCATTATTCAAAGCATATGGAATTATTTGTAATATGTTTTCATATCATGGGAAGAGGACAAAAATTAGAGCATGGAGGGAAATTAGGTGATTCTTGGGGAAATGTGTTGGTGCAGGATTTTATTCTGCTGAACCCACATGATTTTACTTGCAAAGTGGAAGAGTCAGTAGTCTGTACATCTAAATTCTGCTTAAACTCATGATATTATTCTGATTAAACCGAGGCTGCGTGAAGACCAATAAAGCAGAATTTTTCACAGACTTTTTCTGCAAATTACATTGTGATCAAGTACATGTTACCTGAGAAGAAAGCAGAGATTTAGTGCAAGGAGAAATAATTGTTAAAATGAAAAAGCATACACTTAAGTTCCACTCAAACTTTACTTGGAAGCAAAATAGTTGCTGCCTGCACTGATAGGACATTCCAGCATAGCTTCCCTGAGCAACTCTTTTCAGAAGTACATCTATGAGATGCCTTTTGTGATGCACTCAATTTAAATTTATGGTCAGATTTGATACAGAAACTTACTTACGTTCCGCAACTTCTCCATAATGCTGGTAGCAAGGGTACTTACCAGGTGACTAGCTGTCATGGGTTGCCCTTGGCTGTATGCCAGGTGCCCACCTAGCTTCTCTATCCCTCCCCTCCTCACCAGGACAGCAGGGAGAGAAAATAAGATGGAAAAAAAACCCTAATGGGTAAAGATAAAGGCACTTTAATAAAGCAAAAGCAAAGGCCACATGCGGAACATAATTTCATTAGAGAAATGAAATTATTCTCTAATTCCCATCAACAGGTGGTGCCCAGCCACTTCCCGGGAAGTAGGGCTTCAGTATGTACCAGTTGCTCCGGAAGACAAACACCATCATAATGAAGCCGCTCTGCTCCTCTCAGAGATTATATGGTATGGAATATCTCTTCAGTCAGTTGGGGTCAGCTGTCCTGGCTATATTCCCTCCAAAGATCTTGTCTACCTCCAGACTTCTGGTGAAGTGGGGGAAATTGGAGAGACAGCCTTGGCAGTTTTCGAGCGCTGCTCAGCAGTAGCCAAAACACTGATGTGTCACCTTTCTAGCTACCAATACAAAGCACTACACTATGGAGGCTGTTATGGGGAAAATAACAGCCAAAAAAAATAATAAATCTCAGCCAGACCCAATGTGCCAGCAAACCTTAGAACCTCTGTCAGCCAGGTCTCTATGCAAGCCTTAGCATGGTGAGGCCAGTTGTCTTTCTTTGTCTGGAAAATGTGCAACATTACTCCTCAGGGTAGTTTACATGGGTCTCAGTCTCAGATAAAGGAAGGAATGCAGCAGTGGAGGCACATAGGCAGTGTTCAGTATAAGGCTTTGACAATATTTGGGAGTCTAAAGCAACTTTTTCCTGTGCATGTCTACAGTACTGTATAAATTTTACATAGCTTCAAAGTAATGCCTCAGGCAGGCCTAGAAATCAAATTTAAAAAAAGGCGGGATTTCAGCATCAGATTTTTACATCTGAAAGGTTAAACTGATGCCAAAACATCCAATTCTTCTGCCATCTGGTAGACTTTACCTCATTCACATATATACTAAACTGTTTTTTTAATTAAGCCCTTCCTTTATCCCACAGGCTATTTTCAGAGGTAATATGGTGCAGTTTCATGATATACTCTTACAGAAAGCTGTTTAACGTTAGTTTAGCCTCCAACGAACCTACATTTTTCAGCTTGCAGTGTCCATTCATGGAGTATATTTCCTATTACTATTTGTCCATGGACACAAGGTAATAGAGGAAATCAGAAGAGAGGAAATCTTAGCAACATTGAAACTGATGCCGCTTGCACTGACTCATCATATTTGACAGTAATGGGTATTCCTGTACAAGTGTATTCTCCAATTCATGCCACTAGAGATGTTATCTCAAACTATCTCAGTTGCTGATGTCTCAAAGACTTTGCAGATATCTGATGAGAATTTTTTATTTTTTTTTTTAATTTAAGGGGACAAGATAGAGAGGAATTCTCATACGTAGGTGTAGAGAACCTAAGCACCATTCTAACAGGCAAACTCAAACACAACTCTAATGCACAAACCCAAGAGGTCATCTACATTCAAGGATGTTATAGGGAAACTGCAGAGTTTTGAGGTGGGTCATGGGCACCTCATTTATTGCTGGATTTTCAGCCGTAGAGCACAAAGCTCTTACAGGCTAAAAAAGATTTTATATTTCCACTTCCCAGTGAAAAAGTGTCGTATCAGACATGTCAAAATCAGAGTAAGTGACAGTCATGGTGATTTAGAAGATTTTTAGTCAGTTAATATAATTGCAGCTTTATAGTAATTCCCCAGATGTTAACCAGGACACACGAATAAATTCCTCCATTTAGCATCCAAATAAGACTCAGAAAAGAAGAAAAAAGAGGCCTGAATAATTAATTATGCATGCAAAGTTAGTTTCAGCAAAAGTAGCTTGTCAGGTAGTGCTAATGCAAGTGATGCTTGACCTAGAGATGTTCTAATCTATTTCAGTAAAACTGAAACCAGTATTCATGCACCTTTTTCCCTTTATCTTTCTTTTTCAACTCATCAGATCTTTCCCTGAAACAATTGGGAAAAAAAAAAAAAAGAAAAAAGAAAAAGAACACAATTCTGTACATGAAACAGAACTGTGAACTGTATTTTCAGTCTTACTGTTCCGCAAGTCAGAGGTTAGTTTTTCAGCCAACTGAAACATTGATTTTCATTTAAATCTTAATCTCGGCAGTGTTTTGCTATGTCATTGGCATTTGTGTTCTACATCAAGCGATTAATGGCCACAGAATAAAAAAGGGAGTTAAGATATATTTTGTGTCAGAAAATGTTAAATAATGCAAAGCATCAGATTAGAATACAGATATTTTTGATAACTGATATATTGCCCTCGCCATCTTGCTAAGTGATAATTCTTTTGATGAAGTATTCATCAGCACGCAGAACTGTAGTCTACACACAGTACTGACTTCTCTTACTAGTTAAACACAATAAATTGTGCCTAGCCTTCTTATCCCTGTTATTTAAATGTTCTGGATGTGAAAAAAAACAGTATTCTTTTTTAGCTTAAATTTCATGAAAGCTTTATCTGCGTAGTTAGATTTTTTGTGAGTTTGAGGAGAAAGAATTATTCAAATATTTTTTCAACTACTGTATAGGAAACAATGCATAGTAATGAGTACTGTTTTACTGAAAACTATGAAGAGTCTGATTTGAATGTGTTTTCTGTATAACTATATTAATATGTGCCATTCCTCAAACTGTCTTCCTTTCTAAAAGAACTATTTAGGGAGGGGTAGACTAAAGGGGTCTAGAAAAGTGGAGAATTAAATTCTAAGGGGGCAAAAAACCATTATACTTTTTTTTTGTTTTTGTTTTTTTTTTTTTTTTTTTTTTAAATAAAAAAAGTTTCCCAGACAACAGCAACCAGAGGGACACGGAGCATTTGCATTGCTCATTTTTTGTACAAAGGTTACTTTTTATGGCATAGCATATATCTGTGAATGTCATTATTTGAAATATTAAAGAAATATTGTGCATAGTCCTAAGGCAACAAAAGCATGCATTGATTTTCCCAAGGGTAATATCTCTCTGGTTGAGACCATCCCATGTATGGACTTGGCAACGTGCTTTTAAAACCTGTTTACAAACAAAAAAAAATCATTCTTTAGATTGATGCATAGTGAGGATATGCTTTTCTAGCTGGGTTCATGCCTAGCTAGCTAGCACATGTAGAAGTGCAGCCTTTATTAAAAATTTACCGTATGTAAAAGTCCAATAGTAAAACAGATGAAATGCATATTTTAAGGAATCTGTGAAGTGAGATATTTTTCTGTCCTTCTCCAACCAGTAATTCCTTCAAAATGTATACAACTTTTTCATTTCTACCTTTGCACTCTTCCTCTTACAAACCAAGCCAAGAATGTACGATACGTACAATTTTCTTGTATATATATAGTTAATCTCTACTTGAACAGAGTTTTGCACCTCCACAGAAACTTACTTATTTTGTTGTAGTTCCATGAAGATACAGTTTCAGAATCTTCCAGAATATGTAGTAAAGATTCCTGAAGAAATAGCGCTAGGATACAAAAAAAGAAAATAAATGACTCCCCGACTCCCCCCCCCCTCCAAAAAAAAACCAAAAAACCTCCCCAAAACCATTCAAAACAATGTACTGAGAACATTGACTAAATAAAATGTTAAGATAGATGGACATACGTAGTTTGCTGGTGCATGAAATAACATTGCACCACTGGTTTGTATAAAGAATACATACCTATTTAAGAGTATAGTATTAAAAATAAGTAGGATGATGAATGGGTATGTTTGTAATATATGTTAACATTTTTAGCATATTGAAATAGAAAATTTAATATGAAATCAAATGTTGGAATAGCACTTTGATTTTTTGAGTAGAATTTTTCATAGTTTAGAGGACAAAGTTAGGTTTCCACAAACTGTACAAGTATAAGCTGCAAATTCCTGATGGTAGTAATAAAAAGAAACTTGACCACATGGGGAGAATTCTTTGTGTGTTGCTTGCAAATTAATTTCATGTCACATTTAGATATTTTGACATTTATATGTTCATGAATATTACTCTCTATGCTGAGAGATATAGTTGTATATGCCTGTGTCTGAAGTATCACTGTAGGTATCTGCAAGGGCTCATAACAGTTGGATAAGGTGTAAAAATTGAGTAGAGAATAAAAGCTGCATTTTCAGAAACAGATCTATGTGCAGCATATTTCTCTGCTCTAGCTGAACATATGGGAGCTTATGAGTGAGATTTTTATCCACTTGCTATTAAAAGAACAAACAAACAAACAGAACAGACTGTAAAAGATAATAGCCTGTGCCCTGTAGCTGCTGCATCTCTTTTGATCAATGTACTGACAGCAAGCTTCCTACATCCAACTTGTGCCACTTCCACAGTTGCCTGCTTTTTTACTGTCTTAGTCTAAGAAGTCTTGACTTATCTTTCACCCTGGCTGGCTTGGGATGAAGTGTTTATTTTAAAGATTGTTTTTATCTCTTCCTGGTAAAGCCAGTGAAAGAATCGTGGTGTTTACAAAACTGAAGTGCTGGCAACACAGTGCGCCATGAAGAGCGCAGAAATGACTGAAACAAGGGTTGTAGTATCATTCTTTCGCTTCTGTTGCTGTTATCAGTGTTTTGTTTTGCTTTGGTTTAATTAAAAAATTCTTCCTGTGATAAAAAATGTGGTGAACCCCTTCTTGTGGAATCTGGAAGCAAGGCAAGGTCATAAATCGGGTTCACCTCTTCAAACATAGATACTCTTCCATGATTGATAGGTTACTGATGCAGAAAATTGGTCAGTTATTTCTCCTGCGCCCTTTTTTATACTTGAAGCAGTGTCCACCTGTGTTTTATTCTTTTCTCAGAGTTTTTAAACATTGTGGCCTTGATCTTTTTCATCTTTAATAAGACTTCAAATCTAGTGGGTATTTGGTTTAATTGAACCATTGTAGCAGAGCTGTATGTTGATATTATAGTTACTATGAGTTGAAGACTAATTACTTTAACTTAATACCTAAAGATCTAATGATGTGATATTGCTTTCATTTGCATTCCTTTTGATAATCTTTGTTGCTTGGGATTCCTGTGTCCCCAAATTCACTACCGAGTTTAAAAGGGTAACAGTCAATTTCACTTTTCTGTTTAAGTTAAACTAAGAAACCCCCACTTACATCAGCAGGGCTTAATACTGAGGCTGTTTGGTTTTAACCTTCCTCACCATGTTATTCATCTGTTGACACTGTGGAAGAAAAACAAAATAAAACAACAGGAGCCAGATCCCCAGCTGACAATAAACTCTTCAAACAGTACTAACTGAAAGTCTGTTGCAAAGGTAATAAAAGTCATCAGATTGGTAAATTGATACTTCCAGCTAACTGTTTGAGGCTTAGTACTTTCAGTAAGGTAAGTCTTACTAGAAATGGTAGTTTCTAATCACATCCAATCCTAAGTAGGAAAAAAAAATCTTATGAGATGTGTTTGTTGAATATGTAATTGGAGAAGGAGCACAGTCAGATGGCTGGGATGGAGGAGGAACGCTCCTTTCTTTTAATTATAGTATGCCAGCTACCAGACAGTTAAGGACTAGTAATACTGTACAAACCAAAAAAGCATTAAGATTATTAGTTTCAAAGAAAAAAGAAACAAATCACTATGTGTTTCTGTAGAGGTTTAACAATTACCTCTAGCAGTGTTTAGAGAGGGTAAGATGATAATGTGTGATGGTTGACATCCAGCTGATTTCATTCAGCAGCCTAAGTAGCTGTAACTGCGGCCAAAGAGGCTTGACTTACCAGTACTTGGTACTGTGATAGTGGGTACTGTTTGCATTGCAAAGTTGCCTAGCTTTTCTAGCCTGGAGATTACAGTCCCGCTGCGCTAAACAGTGTGCGAACTCTGAAAGATAATCCTTGCCAAGAGAACCTATGGCCTTTGAAAGTCAGACACAGACAAACATAAGGAAATAAAAAGAGAATATTTGTCCATACGATCATCTGGAGTCACAGCTACCACCTCTTTAGCCATTGCTAAGGTTCTTATAAGTTTAACATCAAGAAAAGATTTCATGGAGAGGTTTGAAGGCGGACTGAGAAGTGGTTTTATGGAAAGGTCTTTCGAGAGTGAGAGCACAGGTAAAGATAGAAAATCACATATTAAAAAATATAATGAATGCATAATGAGGGCTGAAATCACTGGCTGATTAGAAATGGAAATCATTGTTATGAGGCAATATCTAAGCACTTAGTTCTCAGAGGGAGCAGCATTTTTTAGTACAATGCTGTTATTCATCTGTCCTATACTGTTACAGTCATCACCAGCCTCTGGGGATAAGGTAGGGTGTTAGATTATTCCTTCTCCTCCTCTTTCTTTTTGACACTTATTACTTCTTTCCTCTTCTCTCTTTTGATAATTTGTCACTAAAGTTTCTTGGGCAATATTCCTTTGGGGCCCTGAAGTTGATTATTCTCTTATATGAATAAAATCTGCAATATTTCATATATATGGGAGTGTTGGCTGTTATCTGTCTATTTGTTCCCAGTTAGAGAAATTATTTTCTTTTAAAAAAAGAGTGTCTGAGTCAGGTGAAACACTGGTGGGAGGGAGAGACTGCTTTGGGAACAGCTGAGGCTCTCTGGGCAGAGACTGGGTTTCAGCTTGAGGAGGTGCTGGTAAGAGGTGGGAAGAGTCACAGTGATGAACTCTAATCCTGCAACTTGATTAGAGTCATAGAGTCACAGAATCGTTTGGGTTGGAAAGGACCTTTAAAGGTCACCTAGTCCAACACCCCTTGCAATGAGCAGAGACATCTTCAACTAGATCAGATTGCTCAGAGCCCCGTCCAACCTGACCTTGAATGTTTCCAGGGATGGGGCATCTACCACCTCTCTGGGCAACCTGTTCCAGTGTTTCACTACTCTCATTGCAGAAAATGTCTTCCAGTTATGTATTCTAAATCTACTCTCTTTTAGTTTAAAACCATTACCCCTTGTCTTATCACAACAGACCCTGCTAAAGAGTTTGTTGTCATCTTTGTCATAAGCCCGCTTTAAGTATTGAAAGATCACAAGAAAGTGTCCCCAGAGCCTTCTCTTCTGCAGGCTGAACAACCCCAACTCTCTTAGCCTTTCCTGATAGGGTAGGTGTGTCCATCAATCTGATGATTTTTGTGGCCCTCCTCTGGACCTGCTCCAACAGGTCCATGTCTTTCCTGTGTTGAAGGCTCTAGAGCTGGACTCAATACTCCAGATGGGGTCTCCCCAGAGTGGAGTAGAGGAGCAGAACCACCTCCCTATACCTGCTGGCCACACTTCTTTTGATGCAACCCAGGATACGGTTGTCTACCTGGGCTGCAAGCACACATTACCATCTCACATCCAACTTTTCATCCAGTAGTACCCCCAAGTCCTTCTCCACAGATTGAAGAACATTTTTAATATGTAATTAGAAGATGGGTAGAGATCTTCAGGTAGCAGAGATCGGAGGTGGCACATCCACAAGGGGCAATAAACTTAGTAGTTTTGATCAAAAGAAATGTTAATGTGGGCACAGTGCCATGTGTTGCACCCAGGCTGGATAGGCTTTAGCTGGCTGGCTGGTAAGCAGCTAGCTCTGGCGTCTCTGCATGTATTCTTCACTGTTTCTTCTTCAACAGCATGGCTGGATGCAAGCAAGCCAAGCTTCTTTATGTGTTTTCCTTTCTGGTCTTGTAACCCTAGATTTTCTAAATATTTGGACTGCATCCTGCTGCTTCCTCTACATCCTTTTTATCCAAGTTCTCTTTCCTAGTCCTCTGTTTTTAAAAGCTGGAAGGATTGCATGATTCTGTGCCAAGAGCTAACACAGTACTTGTTAATGAGGCAGAACACAGTATTATATAGGAATGCAATAGAATACAGGAATTATTTTTCTTTAAATTCATTCAAGCGAGAATGTAATTAGAGGGTCGTAAGAATCCCATGAAGAGGAATACTCTAATATAACCTTAACTGTTCCTAATTATGTGCTACATTATTAAGCCTGACCTACTAAGCCTGCCTCCTGAATACAGCACACTTCCTCAATGCTTGTTAAAATTGTCTAAGCATCGCTAGAGACTGCTGGGGACACTATGTAGCAGAATGCCTTCCTGCGTATGTATGCTCCATTTCCCAGCAGCCAAGCCCCTTTCTAGCCCCAGTCCTTACCGGTAGGAGGAGAAGCTGGTTCTCTTGAGTACAAAGGAGAGTATGTCATAGTGTCTTTCTAGAACTGTCAGGAAAGTTTTTAAGGAAGTTCTTAGAAAGCAGACTTTGCCTGGGATTGACTGTGTTCTTGAGTAAATTTTGTGTTATTAACCACTTTAACTTTGGACTTTGCACCATCTGCCACAATTCATGGGGTGATCAGATCTGGCAGGAGCAATGCCATCTCTCTTTAAAAGACGCTAAGACATCATCTCTTCCCTGTTCAAGATAGGCTCAACCTGACATCATACCACTTGTTTCTCAGTGATGCATTTGTAAGTTCATTGGGATAAATGGAGTCAGAGCGGTTTTGAGAATCTGAGCAAGCAGAAAGGGGTGGGAGGGAGAGCAATATACCTAAGTGGCGACAGCTTTTTCAAATACGTGATTGTAAGGGGGGAGAAAAGGCAGAGCTTTTATGTCTGAAATGTGAAGTCTGTTGGAGTGACATACTTTGAAAAGACTTTAAAATGAGCCCCAGGTAAATTTTGTTGCAAATGAGTAACATTTTTACATGAGTAACATCAGTTAAGATTTTTCCTCTTGATGCTGGTGTGAAAGGCTCATGCCTGTAGATATGTCAGGAGGCTCTGAATGTTCCCCATCTACAAAGCAAAAGATTCAAACATCCTCCCACTTTCTATCCTCTCCGTTCAAATCCCGCGTTTTCCTTCTAGGGATCTTTATGTGCTGTGAGGTAGTGATCCTCCCCAGGAAATGTCCTAATGCTCTGGTCTTGGAAGTTCTGTACAGAGTGTTTCACAGACCTGGGACAGGTTCTCAGGTGCTCGTAACAGAGCTATAGACCTTAACCGTAAGTAGAGCTAGGTTTTATACTTTTTTTTGGTTGTTTTTTTCCCCCCTTCATGATCATATTCTGTTGGATCATTTTTTTCTACTATCTTGGACTTTTAAAACCCATGACTTTCTTCTATGATCTCTCCCCCCTTTTTTCCCCTTTCTGTTTTTACAATAACAAAATAAAAGAGGATGCAGTTGGCTTTTCAGACATAATGTTACTCATTATGAATGGGAAAAGGCATGAGTAAGGAACTTTAAGTGAAGTCTCATACAGTTCTGGGGGCCTAATGCTTTTCTCATTCCTCCAGTGTTTGAAGGTATTCTGTAAGTGACAAGCAATTATCAAATGACATTTTTCTGTTTCCTCTTGACTCTGCATGCTTTTCTCTCAGTCTTAGAGTCTGAAACTGCTGTGTGCAGGGTCTTTAAGAGTATGTATGTACTTTTTAGGGAGATGTTGATATTACTGGGTGGGGGTGAGGAACAGAGCTCTGATGATCTCTCCCATGTCCCACTTCCCTTGCATTCAGATAACACCATCCATGACAGAAATCATTGTTTTTTTCCATAAAAGTTTTAATGCTTAATGTTTGTGGCTGAATACTGAATATTTTGAAGTTACTTTTTTTTTTTTCTTTCTTGTCCTTTTTTGAAAAGGATGAATATCCCTTTGCTGAGAGAATACCTTTTAATTGTGTTGCAGATTAGGAACTAAAATCATTAATTCCTTAGGACTCTTATACATTTGTAGTGCATATCTGGTGATCTTTAAATAGAGCAGCTTTCTCATTACTACTACTGACAGTGGTGTTAGCATGATAATATAATTGCTGTGGCTTCTGGAATCATGAATAAAGGTAAGGGTCGGGGTTGGGGGTTTTTTTTGTTTTTTTTTAACCTTCTATGTTTTGTTGTCACCTATTTCCATTTTGCTCAGTATTCAGTGGGATATTTTTATCGGTGAAATGTAGTGTAATTTTGCAAGTAAGCAGTTAAGGCAGAAGAAAGAAACAGTTAAGGAGAAAAAAAAGAAGTTTTAAAAAAAAAATCTTTCTACCCTTTAGCTTTCCCTCTTGTCCAATATGTTCTGTTATTTTGTTTTGACTAGATTTTGATACAGCTAAGAATGCCATGGGGTAAATTGTGAGGAAACATATGCAGAATGAATGTGCACTGCTTGCTCTGTAACAATTGCAAGAGTTGGTATTAGTGGGTTAGCACTTATTAGGAAACGTGAATAAGCAGCATTGGACCCTGAGGGTATGACTACACTGTGCAGCAGAGCACAGCACAAACAGTCCCCAGCTAGCTCCAAGTAGGCTGAAGCATCAGCCTGGCACAGTGCAGCGGCATATGAACGCCGACAGCAAAATTGCTGTGCTGGCATGGCGGTTCTCAGCAGCACTAATGAGCACCAGTGACACAGTTAGACTACTTCTCTTAAAACTTTGTTTTACCATCTTTCCCCCTTTTTTTTTCTTTTTTTTTTTTTTTTTTTTTATAGTAGGCACAACATTTGCGCATGCCTCACACCAGCAAGTTTATTTTGCGTTGCAGGGTGACAGATCAACACTTGCATGTATATATTTAATGCATACGTATGTTTAATGCATGCATATATGCAGAATGGTAAACATCAAGTGATGCAGACTCTATTCACATCAAAAGCTCTTCTTGAAAGCAATGTAATATATTAAAGAAAGGAAAAAAATACCAAAAAACTTTGTTAATGCAGGGCATGTACAGCCTCAATTTTGGTTACACACAGTTGTTTCTATTGCAACATACAACTTCTCTGTGATTTGCTTTTTCATGCAAGATTTCAGTAGCCACTGGTGATACATAAGCAGTTGTTCATTGTTGTTGTGCATTGATTTATATTTTGGTGGTTTGGACCCTTTGCAATATCCATGAGTGATGACTTTTAGCTGGTGCACATACATCAAGGTCTCTGGCGCTCATGCAAACTGTTCACCAGTTGTGGCTCCAGCTGCGTGCTGTGCACGTTACATCAGCCTGCTGAGCTGAGCAGAGGCAATCACCCTCCCCTGTTCCTTAGCACTCTCACATAACGGGTGGGGACAGAACTTAAGGATGTCTTGGGAGAAGCAAGAGTTACCTGCATCATGCTGATCCCAGTGAAAAATGAAGGGAAAGAAACATCCAAGAAGGATGTTTGTATTAATACAGTGTGCACCAAATAAATGTTCCACAAAGGAGAAAATGCAGTAATCAAGTACACAAGCTAAAAAAAGTGAGCGAAATATTTAAAAATATGGATGTTTAAACATGTACTCATAGACATTTAGGGACATTTTTCATGTGGTTTTTAGTGGTGGGTTTACCTTAGCTGGTGCCAGATGTCCACCCAGCTGCTCTCTCACCCCTTCTCCTCAACAACACTGGAGGGGAAATAAGATGGAAAAGCTTGAGATAAAGAGATAAAGACAGGGAGATCCCTTGCCAATTATCATCCAAGGAAAACAGACTTGACCTGGGGAAAATTAATTTAATTTATTGCCATGTAAAATGAAGTTGGATAGTGAGAAACGGCTTTGTTTCACAGGTCCTTTTCCAGCCACAAACTGACATTCCCATTTGTTTTCAAAGGACATACCTTCATGGCACAACTGCTGGTTGTCTTGGTTTGAGATAAAACAGAACCAACTTTCTGTTCAGTAATTTTATTTCTTAGCTAGGCCTCTTCTAACTCTCTGAAATTAACAGCACGTTGTGTCTAAAACGGTTCGTTCAGAGTGATAAGACAGTTTGTGCCAAGGAACGGTATGCAGAGAGGCTCTTGATTGTACTTATTTCTGTAACAAGCAAGGTCAGCTAATTTCGTTATTTGCCCTGTTGGAGGGTTGGAAATGGAACGGCGTAGAGGGGTCCCACCTGCAGGGAGGAACGGACAGGACAGGTGACCCAAAATTGACCAACAGGGGTATTCCATCCCATCTGCCCCATGCTCACTATAAAAGCTGAGGGATCAAAGGGTCAACTCTCTTTCTTCAATGGCTGACGTCCAAGGAGGACCCTGTCTGCTCATCTGCCTTTGATCCCGATCGGTGTGTTCCTGACTCCATCTGTGGAATTCAGTTCCCACCCATCGCTGAGTCCAGCCTGGGACTTCCCCAGTGCCTGCCCGTGATATCATCCTGGGAGCTTAATACAGTTTTGTATATACTGTATCTATTTCGTTATTTTCCTTTTTATTTTTATTATTAATATTTCATTAAAGTAGTTTATTTTCTTCTAAACGCGTAAATCTCTTTATCTCTCCTCCTCCTCTCTGTGTAGGAGAGGCTGGGGGGGGGAGCATCTGTCGCTGACCATTGGCCAATTTGGCCAAACCCACGACACTGGTATGACACATTTGCCGCTGTACTTGACATTTTAGCATTTACTAGTCCCGTCTCTGGTGTTGCAGTTTGAAGGAGCACTCCAGCATTCAATGCTGACTAGCAGTTAAAAGGAACAGCGATGTGCAGTGATACACGATCATTTCTGTGTTCTGGTCAAAGTGGAAAAGGTTACTTGGAAGCACTGATGTTAATTGCCTATTTTCATGCAACTAGAGAGTTTTGTTATGCTCCCTTGTATCTGCCTGGTGTGGGAGCATAGATTCAGTCATGTCTAGGATTTTGCACAAAAGTGGATGATCACATCGCTGATATATTTCTTGTCAGTCGTCCTCGAGCTATTGCACGTTATTACATTTCTTTAACTTAGTATTCTGGGTGCAATGCTGACTCCTCCATAATCAATTGCTAAATACCTTACCTGTTCCAGAGGGCTGGAATTGTAGCAACCAGTTTCTGTTAATATTGATGGCTGCAGCCTCACTATCTCTAAATAAGAGATCAAGAAAAGAGATTGGATGGGGGAAGAGAGGTGATGAGGGGGGCTGGCAACAAGATTATTAAAATTTCATGTTAGAAGAACGTGAAGGGCTCAGTTTGAGATCTTCAGAAATCAATAATGGCACAATGGTTATGTCTCTCCATTTTTCCATTCATCATCTCTGTCCTTCTTATTTCCTTCATGACTGTCATGTTGTTAAAATGTATTTAGGTAAAACAAAGTGTTAAAATATGTGTATATGTGTGTGTAAGTAGGCACAAACAAATGTGCGAGGTCTAAAACACCTAGCTAAAATACTGAAGAGTAAAATGATACCTTACAGAGAAATACTAGTGGTTTTTTGTACAGCTACTTTTAAATTATGGGAATGACTTCAATTTTAATTTTCTAAAATGACAGAAATACAGTGCAGTCTGCCAAATCGTTACAAAATGAAAGTATTACTCAGAGATTCTGAGGTGACATAGATTATTATTGTTCTAAATTATTTGAGAAATTCAGAGTTCCAAAAGGGTATTCATTCATCAGCAGCACCCTGTCTTCAGAGGTACTGAAATTATCACGTAATTTCTTCTGTCTAGTGACATAAATTTATATTACCTGCCACCACGTTTCCCACACTGCATCCTGCTTTGGCTAAGTTTTACATGCAACGCCATAAAGACACTCTGCCCAAAAAAGTCTTTCCCCAGATAAATTTCTGGTGTACAATCTACTGCCACTTGCTACTGGCTACACACAATTGCTGTCAAAGTTAGAGTTGGAGAAATGCTGAAAAATTCTGCTGTTCCTTCAGTCCACGAAATTTTATGATGATGTGTTAAACTAAAAAGACAGGCTTTGTCAAATTATTTGCTTTGGGATCTAGGCTGTAACTTGTAAATGAGAAAGAATAAGTACGCAGGCAGTCTGAGTATTCAAAAATCCATACCTAGTGGAGGGTGGAGAGGTTTTTGTTCTCTTTTTAGATGATCAAAATTCTCCTGGCTATAGTCATAGCATACTGTTTCATTTTGAACCGGAAGCAGCCTCCTCACATTTGTCCCCATTTATTTGCATTTCTCTTATGCTCCTACAGGGTTTTCTGCCATTTTATTTTCTGCACAGCTGCTATCTGTATCTGTAATGAGATAATTCACATTCTAGACGTATATATTTCTGATAACTGTAAACATTTTTTTTAATATGTATAAGTGCATACATTGAATATTCAGGCTTCTAATCCTTTTGAATACAAAGTCACAGATTTTCATGCAGTTTTTGTTTACTGATAGGTCACCTTAATCTTACCTTGTGTTTCAAAAATGATCGTAACATAAATACTTGTTGTCATGAATGGGTTACTGGGTCTTGATGATGAAATAATAGGTTAGTTACTTCGCTATAGAACTAATCTTCAAATAACATTAGTAGATCTTTGTCATCTTGGTACTAGGTTATATCACTGTGTGCAGAACCAGATGGGAAGGGAAATAAGAAAACTCCCTTGGTACAAATACCATCTGACAAGAAGAAATAAAACCACCTGTTGTGCTGTGTAAAGGGTGTAAAGGCAGAGTTGTCTTCTTAAGATATTTTCTTTCTTTTTTTTTTTTTTTTCTTTATTCTGGCCCGTGTAGACATATGATTTCTTTCTTACATTTATTGAAATTATTAATTGTATTCCTGAGGCCACAGTCCAAAATACAGAGTTTATCCAGTGGCAAAATCTTGCCTCTTTTTGAGTAATTAACAGTTTTTGCACCTCTTTTATGCTCTCCTTCCCTCCCTATACATGCTCATTATCGTGGTTTGTCAATTATCTTCCAAACTGTATTAAAAAAAGGTAACTCTCTAACATTAGCAATTGCTCAGAATTTGCTAATAGCTCTCATGAGAGCACTTGTCTCACCCCATATCTCCCACCTTATCAAAAGGTCACATTAATTACAGGACCCTTGCTGGGAATAAATCAATGTGTCAATCAGAGACCCACAATTGTGCTGCAGTTGGAAAGTAAAAAAATCCAGAACAAGGTTATATTTAGGGCCTAATTTATTGATTTTTTTTAGTACTGTATTTGTGAGTTAACCTAATAACAAAGAATAATGGCAGCATAGTGAAGATCAAGGTGTACATATATTTTTAAATGAACATTTTTATTTGTACTTTTATTATCAATTATTCATCTACTTCTTAGAATTATAATACAATATTCTTACTTGTAAGATCTCCAAAACAATTGCATTCAGTTTAAAAGAAAACTTAAAAAAGAAGTAAACATATTGAATTCAAGAGATGTTCAGTTCCTCTGACAAATGTTTCTGTATTTCTGTCTTTAGTGTTATCTAAATATTTTAATGCCAGATCATAAAACAATCACAGATGTAATAACAAAGTTTTCTGTATTTAATCTCTTTGTGTCTAGGTATGTTTACAGACTACAAGACCATTTAGGGTATTCTTAACTTTTGCAGGGCTGTTTGTTTTGTTGCTGTTGTTTTGTTTTGTGTAACAGAACAGATAGATAGTTTCCAACTGAAACAGCAGTAGATGAGAAGCTACATGAACAAATAAGAAAGGAAAAATATTTAGTTTATCCAGTGCTTCATTCATTTTCCCTCCCGGTCTGGTTTTATTATATTAAGCTGGTTTCCAGTGGTGATAGACTGCGTACAAACTCATTCACAGACTGCTGTTAAATCCCAAGATTTAGATCAAATTCTTACGTATTGTTATTACCACTAACCTAATTCTTCAAGATCTTAATTGTGTGCTAACTACTCAAGCAGGTTAACATAAAATTTAATTTGTGCTCCTCAGCTTGAGGCTACAGAAGTGTGTAATAAACTTGATTTATAAACTTCTAATTTTGCTGGCCATTAAATAAAAAATAATCTGTTTGTGCCTATGTTAATATTGCAGAGGAAGCAGTCTAATAACTTTCAAAATACAATTGGATTGGTTATGTCACCTCCATTTAACCTGGTGTCTGAATCATTGTTTTAGATCCAGACAACTTCAAGTCTGATTCTGGTAGTGTTGAGACGCAAAAGTGGAAAGCTTCCAACTTTAAATTATCCAGATGGAGAACTCGGGTAACAGGAAAAATGAACAAAAGTTATAGGACAAGATCTTTAGGATACCAAGTCAAATGGAGAAAATAGCAGATTTTTTTTTTCCCTTTTTTGAGATTTTTTTTAAAACAAAACCAGAATATTAGTTCCAGTGCAAGTCAGTTATAGCCATCTCCCTCTTATTGCTCAAACAGAAGAAAAAGCAATGCTTGTGAAGAAAACTGGAGTATGTGAAATATTCTCAGTAGTATGGTACATTTCTAATTTAGGCTTATAAAAATACGTGCTGTTGATATTAGGTAACTCTTAAAAGAATTTGAGAGTAGATTTAAAAAAAAGAATTTTTTTCTGCCTACCATAGCACCCTGATGCAGAAATCAGAATGACATGAAGAGACTGAAGAAATGTAAAACAGGCTGTATTTTGTAATCTATTATGACAAGAGATCCTGAATGGAAATCGAAGACTAAGTTGTAAGTACAGGGTGTTTTTAGTCTTGACTCCAAACCCTGTGGAGATTGCCCTTCTGGTCAGTTTGCTGCTCCGGTGTGTGAAGAATACTGCATCACACCACTGGCCCCTTGAATCTAAGATCACCCAATGTTGTTTTACTTATCTAGTGCTTTATGTGCATTGAAACTGGTGTGGGATGGGAAAAAAAAAAAACAAAAAAATCTTCCCTGTTACTTTTGTTTCATGTAGAAAAATTGGTGTCAATGGAACAGCGTAAGTAGTGTAGCTGGCCATTACAGCATGAAACATCCTTGCTCATGTTTCTGATGTTGACTGGTTTAAGAGCTGAAGTGAGATTGTATATGTGTTTTCAAAAGTGTTTAGAGTAAACAAAAATCCCAAATTCCTCCATGCTATACTATGTATATATAAAGAATGTCTCCTTTTATCAGCCAAAGATAAATTAAGTTTCAGTATCTATGGAAAAAAAAACATTGTAGGCATCTCTGAATCTCGTACCAACCTCTGAATCACCTAATTTTCTTTTATTGTTTGTAAACTGGAGTGCTCAAGTACACTTATTAACTGTATATTTTTATGTAAAACCAAATGAGCTTGAGAGTGCTCAGCTGCTTCAGACTGTCTTGTTGCAATTTTGTCTGTGCTTAGAAGGCTTTGGACTTTTTTTACAATTTTCATTCGAAAGTAGGCAAAATACAGCAACGAAATATATATATGCCAAAATGACTTATCACATAGAAAAAAAGTTAGGTGTTAAGAATGAACTTAAGTTTTGGATAAAACCAAACAAGTTTTGATCAAAACCTAACTGGTCCAGTTATGTGATGCTATTTCTGAAACTTTTTGCTCTGAAGGAAGTTTCAAATTTTCCCTTATAGTGCTGAACATGGCAGGAATTATTAGTTTAATTTTGGAATTTGTGTGATGTTCTGTTCTAATCAAAGGTAAATCTGCAGCACAAATGCCATTTTCCAGAGGCTATTCAGTTTAATAAAGATGATACCTGTGGGCATATAAGTAAAATCTAATTCCCAGTTTCTGCATTGTGTGTGACAAACTAGTCCATTGAACAGACTCTGAGAAATGTGCTACTTCAGTAGCGAAGAGAAGAACGAATCTGACTTGCAAGACTGCACCTGATTATTTATTTATTTATTTATTTACTTATTTATTTTTAAATTTTGGGAGTCATTTGTGTCTGAAGATGTTTTAAAACTAGCTTGTCTAATCAAGCCTCATCCATTTCTGATTGCAGCTGAACACCGTTGTTACCTCCTTTTCATTTCTTCCATTTACTCTTTTTTCCCCATTATTTTGTTTAGATAAATAAACAGAGTAACAGATAACCAGAAAACATCTGGGTACTGCAATTCATTAATATTTGTATCATTAGTCTCATTCTCCTTCCCTCCCAAGAAGTGCTTTGCAAGAAAGTGTGACTTTATCTGGTACTGCTAATTAGCCGTATGCTATTACAATTTCCAAAATATGCGTTGTAATAGTTATAACTCAGGTAACATGGCATATCCAGTACCGTATGAAACAAGAAGTAATTCCCATGAATAATTTCTAATAGAATGAAAAATTTCTAACAGCAGAGTTCGCATTTAATGCATATACGTACCTTGATTTCACCTAGGCAAAAGTAACGTTTGTTGAGATGCCTAAGAAATGCTCTCATGAGTGTGTCCCATTGTAGATGGCTACTAGATTAGTCAGGCACGATTTGCCTTTGGTGAATCCATGTTGGTTGTTGATATTTTACACTACATCTGGAGTTGCACGTATTTAGAGTTTCCCACAAAAGGTCTCCTTCCTTGCTTGAAAACTCTGCTCAGAAGTATTCAAGGAAATCATGATATTTCTGCATAAACTGCATGGCTGTACAGTGCATGGTAAACTGGAGGCATCCAGGATGCATTGAACATATTATTTATAAGCAAAATAGCATGTGAAATGCTGCAAAGCATAAAGCCTATGGAAGGTATAGTATGTCGTTATGGCTCATGATTTATCACAGAAAGGTGTTTGCCAGATGATATGCTTATGCACAAGGTATTAACTCAGAGTGTCAGGCTCACTATTTCCGTGAGGCAAATTTCAGGTGGAACTATGACAACGTTGATCAGATCTGAAAAATTTTTTGTAATTTGTTAATATCTATGAAATGGTCATATTCAGTGATGATAAGATGAATATTAATAGAAAAGCTTTGGATGAACAACATAGTATTCACTCTGAGGCCACAAAGTGATTTTTTTATTATTATTAAATAAAATCAGTATTTTAGAATTTTATCATGAACAAGAATGTCCTTTGACATGCTGAACTATTATGCTAGATAAGGCATCAGAATTATTCTGATCTATTTTCTTTCTCTATTTTTTAAATTCCTATCCTTACAGTAACATAGGCACAAAAAGAAGAGATTCAACTTACCTACATTCCGATTTGAAAACTATACTGACTATTTGGTCTTGCAAAGTACAAAGTATTCTGGTTTCTGTTTCCCATGGCCCTCTAAGCATCTCTTTGAGTCTGATTACAGTACACAATAAACTTCTGGTTCTAAATAACATTACTTGCATGTTTAAAAAGAAAAGATAGTTTTCAGTGTTCAGTTGAACATGAGCTTTACACTCAGCATCCTGTTGGTAAAATGTAATCTAAGACTTCTAAAATTGGGCTATAGTTGAGCATGATTTGTAGAGGATAATGGGTTGTGTTCTGCTGCAGTTCAATGAGTAGCCTCCTTTTGTACCTCTGACTGATTCCAGAAACAAAGCAAAAGTCGTACAGAGAGCGGGACAAAAATCTGCAAATACACTTACTAAATGACATATTCACTTCCTAAAGCTCTGAACAAATTTTTCTGGTATGCAAATGGTTGCAAAGCTACTTGAAACATACGTACCTTAGGAAAATGCTATTAACCCTTTTTATCAGAGGCATTATGATGGCGCATCAATTGAAAATTGGGCTACATTGTAACTCTTTTATGTTATTGCTCAATTACAAGTTCAGTAGAAATATAGCTATCCCCTCCTAAAACATTTTTCGAGCAATCTTTTCCTTATCTACTTATCATCGAGATGATCAAGGAAACAATAGTGTATGTTTCAGTGCAATGATCACTGTGATTTTTTAGTATTTTAAGGGATGATGTTGGTATGTCATTCCACACAAAATCTTTTAGAATATTATTTCAAGCAGTATTTAAAACATTTTTCATTTGTGTTCCTCTTGATAAATTTATTTACTTTTTAATTTTTTTATGGTAATTGTTTATAAAATATAAACTTTTTGGCAATAGCACATTAATAGGCGCACTGTCTTCAATTAAGGAACAAAGGACAGCCTAAAAAAAAATCTTTTATTCATAATTTTTCCTTTTGCAGATCTGACTGATTGACTGGTTTTATTCATTAACCGGAAAACTCATTTACATATGAACAGTACATTCCTTTCTTAGGAAATTATAATCATTATTAAAGAATACCTCATTAGCTACATTGATTTTTTGACAATAACTAATCATGAATCAACTAAAATATAGAAAAATAATACTGTAATGTTTTATAGAATGTATTAATTTTGCCCATCTCCCCTGACCGGTAATGCTCTTTAAAATGCAAATCTTTGAACATTTCAGGTAGTCAAAGCTAAGTTGTCTGTGTAAATTTTTTGAAAATTTTACAAGTTTTAGAAAAGGCTTCTGGTTTACAACGATGGTTCCCTTTCTTGTAGCACTTTAAGCTCTCATCTGGCTAAAGGAGGAAGAGGTAAAAGGCACAGACCCCTAAAATTACAGCACTTGGGAATTCATAAGATTCTGCTTTTTCCTGTTTGTCTGACAAAAGGCCATATTAGGCTGGTGAATGGTGCTCCTGGTTCCTGGAAAAAGTGTTGTAAATCTTATTTCTAGACTGAACAGCTTAGACCCTATGAGCAAGTTATAATTTTGTATGTTGTTGATAATAACTTTTCAGTCAAAGAATGCAGAAAGGCAATTTTTAGCCTTAACCTTTTTTGGACCTTTCTAAGACTACCTTCCATGCATATTTTCAAATATAACTTTAAATAAATTCATTAAGGTCCTTCTTCCAAATGAAGGAAGAAAGAGAACTTTTGCAGAACACTTGCAGAAAGTATGAACTCTTAATTTTTATGCCAGAGTCTTTTCTGAGGCAAAAGACAGGGGCCATTAAAATAGTTTCATGTTCTGCCAAGGTATTTCTAATGCAAGTAAAAAGAAAAAAGAAGACTATCATAAAATAGAAGTGCACATCAATGCTTCATGAGTATATTTGACAGGCAATTTACCTGTCTAGCAGTAGAGTATTTATTGCAGGCAGATAGGACATGTGTCTTTAAAATTTTTTGATTCCTCTTGTGTTAAGTTAGACACTATAATTAAATTTAACTGTGTTATTGTATTGTAATATAATTGTATGGAATGAGATATAGAGGTAACTTAAAAACTTCCTCTATATTTCAGTATTCCTGCAATAAAGTTAGCTTGAATCAGTAGTTTTAACATAGGTATATTAATCATATGTAATACGACAAAACTAAGCTAAGTTCACGTATCTATTATCAAAGGGTTGTGGAATTTTTTGTTGATTTTTTTTTAATTTTTATTAAACTTTTTTCAAAAAGCTGGAAAATTATTTGTCGTAGCATTTCAGCTTTATATCTATGTATCTTATGTGATCAGGAACCACCATGAAAGACTGCTTTTACTGTATTTTTGGCCCAGCTCTGAAACAACTAAGTTTCCATGAAGAATGATTTTCTTGCAATTTTGTAGTTCTTGACTGTTAGACTTCCATGTTTTGGAGGCAGGGAAAGTTTTATTACTGAAATATCAGAACTATTAGAGGAAACCACTCTGGTAGTATTTTCATGTTGTATCCCATTTAAAAATGTTGATTTTTAAAGTAAACAAGCCATTCATTTATTAATAGTTAACCAAAACAGATGTTTAGGTAATTTAACCTAAGAATATCTGCATATGCTCAGAATATTTTATACATTTCTTAAATTACGTTCATGTACCAGGACAGAAGAAGGAATGTTTTTGCAGACTACTGTGTTATTTCTATTCAATGTGCCTTTTAAAGATGATTTTTTTTCTAAAAGAAAACTTTAAAGTTCTGTGTCACTCTTGGGGTCCAAGGCTGGCAGTAGTGACTTGCTCAAGAAGGTGGTTTGGTAGCTAGGGAATAAACTAATAACTTCCTTCAAATATTCTTGAGAACATGCCTGAAATTCCTATTCTCCTGGATCATGACCCTCATCAGTTCTGGGTCAGTTGGTGAATCCAGAAATCTGGGTGAAATCGGCATAGAGGTAGGAGGCTTGAGTGTGTTTTTGCTACACAGGAAAGTATAGACACGGAAACTCTTCTACTCTTGGAGAAGGAATTAGGATTCCAGGTAGGATGCTGTAGCTACAGGAATGAAAAATGCAGCCTGATTCTGGAAGCTACTACTGCAAAGGATAGCTCTCTTCAGGACCTTACAGTAAGCAATGCATATATTTACTACAGTGTGCAGTTACAGAGGTCAATCTGAGCCTACTTTTAAAAACAGACAGACCTAAGACATGGCTGTTAGATAGGGTTAAATTACATGAATTAATGAAACTTTTAGCCAGTTTTGCAGTGGCTTCCTACATGCGTATCTTTTTTTTTTTCTTTTCAGTCTAATAGAATCAGGTTGTCTATCTATAGTCAAAAAGAAAGGAGAAAAAAATGCCTGATTTCCCCCCGTTATATTTTATAGCGTGTATATGGTGAAGAATGTTCCATTTGTAAAGCAGAGGGAAACACAGTAGTGCTAACAAAGCAAACACTGAAACTAATTATTTTTCTGTAAAATCTATAAACGTCATATACCACAGCTCACAATTAATAGTTGGTTACAGTTATTGTATTTACCATTATATATATCACAACTTCATATTGTATTTACAAATGTGTTTCATGTGATTTAATTTGTGGCTAATGCAATGTCATACATTTTATAAACAAAGGAGGGATACACAACTGTGCTACATAAAAATTCTTTAAAATATAGTTCATGCCAGGGTCAAAAGAATGTTTAATTCTCTTGGTTCTTGAAATGAGTTTTCATCCAAGATGGGTAATTCAAAACTAATTAAATCCCTTTTAGATTGCCTGCAGGCAACTTTATTATTTAAGTTTATTATTTTTGTAACTGCATGGATTCTAAGCCAGCATGATAGATCTGTAATTGTTTTCATTTCTTTATCTGCCATGTTTAGTTTTTCTCCTCCCCTCTCTATAGCAGGCATTGTCTTCATTTTGGTTTTTGCTCCGAACATGCTGTTGGTATACAACAAAAAATAAGTACTAATCGCAGTCATCAGCCACATTCTATAATCCTTAGGTCTTGATGTAAAACATGCCAGAGCTGAGAGGTATCTTTCCCATGTAGCATCATAGAGCTCCGTAGTCAGAGTTAAGATGCTGTGATTATTACTGTGGTCCTAGAATTGACCTACTGCCTGAATTTGTGCGGACCTCTTTACCTTTCTCTATTGCAGACAGGCAAGATGTAGAACGTGTACAATTTTGCTCATTCAGGTGGCAAGATCTCCAAGGTAGGTGCTGTCATTCAGACTGTTTGTCACGTCTAGATCTCAGCCGCAAGAGAGGTGTTTGGTGACTATGTGTCTTATTGTGACATGATGGAGAAATATCTTGTGTTCAATGTCTATTCCCGAATCTACTGAAACTGAATTAGAGAGACCTTTTGATGGCAAAGCCTTGTGTAATTAACAATTAATAATGTATACACTCATACCAGCTGTGTTACATGCTCAGTTCTATAAGATTCAGGAATGGTCACAGTTGATGATGAATGCAGGTGATGATGATGCATGCTGCAATATCATTCTGCATCAATAGTAAAGCTAAATGTATATTTTTACTATATGAAAATGTTAATGTTTTTTCTATAGGTAGTTTTCACTTCTTTTGGTATTTTAAAATAGTTATGTTTGGTTTTACTGTTCTGTCATTTTAAGCATACTTTTAACCAAAAATGCAATACGTTAGAAATATTTTATTAAACTATGTACCTTTATTTCAGGGAGATTTCTTTCCATATACACTGGATTGATACCTGTTCTCTTGAGAAACCTCCTCCCTACTTTTTTTTTTTATTTTTTTTTTTTTTCCCCCCAGCTGTCCTCTTATTAAAAATCTATGACCAGATTTTGGAAAGTCTGGCTGTGAGTTCAAAACTTATAATGCCATTCCTCAGCTAGAGATTAGAAAAGAATATGGAACAATCTGATACAAGCTTCTTTCTGCCTCACATTTATAGCCTATTTTTCCTATTTCTCTGTGGGTCTAGGAAAAAATAATGTTTTTCATTCTAAAAGTTATGTAGCATGAGGAAGTGGGTATCAGAAAGCAGCCAATGTTATTAAATAACTCTTCATCCAATTCAAATTGATAACTTTGTTCCTTAAAAATGTGTATTCATGATATTCATGGTATAACACATCTTCAAGTAAGGGGCTCAGTGTGCCAACAGAAAATCTACAGTGATTAGTTATAGTATAAATATACATTCAGCTTTACTATTAGAATATTGCAACTTGCCAAGAGTTAATGTTTGGGAATACAACTGTCTGTTAGTGTTCTTCTTTAGGTAAAGTCTTGCTCCAAACACTGTGTTGACTTAACACTTGAAATGGCAGTTCAGGGAAAGCAACATTATCTTCCCATTTGAAAGAGGCATCACATGATTTTGTTAAGAGATGAAGTGTATGTAGCAAAGCCAACTTGACTATTATCTATCAGGAGGCATGGTACTGCTGTGGAAAACCAAAGATGTGTGAAGTTTGGAGGCTTTAATTCAGTTGTTAGCATCTCTCTCGCAATAATACTCTAACCGAAATAGATTTTTTATCTTAGTACAGAAATCATAGCTAAACACAATTTACTGTCCCTGTATCATGTAGGGATCAGTACTGGATCCCTAAATACTGATTCAAAACTTTTTTCTCCTCCAGGTCTCAGACAGTTTTCCAGAGTGCTGGAAGCTTCCAGGGGAACTGCCTCCTGCATTGCCTGGACCCGGTGCTTCCAGCTGTCAGCTCCGGACCTGATGTAGCAGCCCTATATTTGAGCAGCTGCAGTACTGGGAAGTTGACTTACAGAGTGAAAGGACACCCAGGCTTCTGGCAGAACTGCCAGGTGGCCTCACAGGAGGTGGGCACAAGATTTCAGCTCTGCGACTCAGGAATAGTCTGTTTCACCAGAGCAACAGCTCTTCAGTAGCTGTGATCACTTTGCTTTTAATGAAGGTTTGGCTTCTGTCAACAGCCAGCATGGAAGCCCCGAGGACACAGCTGGACAGTTTTCTAGACGGCACTCATACGAAACTGAAATCAGCCTGTGATCTGAAAGAGTACAGGGTCCTTTCTATACGTATGCTCCCATTGTGGGCGATGCTGCAATATATATTTAATCCAGAAACATCTACTTCACTTACCTTGTCTCAAAAAGCTTCCAAACTGCCCACATTAATATAGGGCTAGAATGAAAGAACAAACTCTTAAAAATTAGATATTTTGCATAGAAGAAATTGAGAATAGCTAATACACTAGTTTGTTTGGAAATCTGTGAGGTAAATTTCTCTAATGAAACTCAGGGAAGTATCCTAACCAGCTTGGTCATGGAGCTCAGTTTAGTTCCCAGAGATAATTGAAGTGGGAGGGAGATCTTATTGTATGAAAATATATTTATTTTCAAGAATTCAACTCTTGTTATTCAAAAGAAGGAAGTTTTTTTAACATTCCTACATGTTCTTGGCAACTTTTCTGTAGAAGGTGTGTAACTCAATGCAAACTGATGAAATATCAAAGATGGCAGAAGCAGCTTGAAGCACAGTCTCCTTTGTTTCTTCTTACATCTGATTTGCTAAATTAGACTGCCTCCAACTGGGAGCAATCCAAGTAACTAGTTGAGTCAAAATATCACACCTAAAATAAAAAGAGCTGTAATTCTGAAACATGAAATTCCATAGTATATGCAATACATCACAAAAAAATGTTCCACAGCCATATTACTCTAAGTATTGCGAGGAAGTTGGAAGACAACTAAATATTACTGTGTCAGCAATCATGAAAAATTTTTATTTTCTTTGAAATTTTTCAGCACGTCCTCTCAAAATCTTTTTAGCACTTCCATTTTGAAAAATATTCATATTTCACCCTTATACACTGTTTTGAAATTATTACAGAACACGTTTTTCTGTGAGACAATTACTCTACTTTTCCCCACACCTCTTGTTCTTGGTATGTTTTGCCTGACAAAGTTTTCCATAACCTGCAAATAAGCAAAGAGTTTCTGTGTGTGAGGAAATTTTACAAACTAAATGCACCAAAGGAGGATGTGTTGTAATTTTCAAGAGTTCTGAACTGTTAGTTTAGATTGCTTATTTATCAATTGGGAGACCAAACATATTGAAGCTACTTTGTTTCACTGTGGCAAAATAGTTTTAACAGTTAAGTAGTATTTAACGCTTAAATACTTGTTCCTTTTAAAAACAAATTATCTGTTAGCATTGAAAAGAGTGGCATTTGAAAGAAAAGTTGGGACCAAAATGATTCAACAGGAAAATGAACAGTTTTACTGTCAGTGAAAGAGTGGAGAGTTAATTCTGCTAGAATATGCACATGATAGGTTGTAGGCTTATTCAGTTATTAACAGTCTAATGCTGCTACTGTTTATGTTGTTTCAGGTCATGTCATACAGCAATATCACAGGAATGTTTGTTAACAGAATGAGTCATGGTTTCAGCTCGGATGGAGTTAACTTTCTTGCTAGCAGCTGTTATAATGCTGTGTTTTGGGTTCAGGATAAGAAACAGTGATGATAGCTCGCTAATGTTTTTGGTTATTGCTAAGCACTCAGGGCTTTTTCTGCTCCTCCTATCACCCTGCCAAGGAGCATGCTGGGGGTGCACAAGAAGGTGGAAAGGGATACAGCTGGGACAGCTGACCCCAACCGACCAAAATGATATTCCATACCATGTGATGTCATGCTTAGTATATAAAGCTGGAGGAAGAAGAAGATGGAAGGGGTGGGTGAGGGGGGCATTCAGAGTGATGTCTTTCCAAGAGTTTGTCTTCCCAAGTAGCTGTTACGCTTGATGGAGCCCTGCTTTCTTGGAGATGGCTGAACACCTGCCTGCTGATGGGAAGTAGTAAATTAATTCCTTGTTTTGCTTTGCTTGCATGCGTGGTTTCTGCTTTACTTATTAAACTGTCTTTATACCAACCCATGAGTTTTTCCTCACTTTTATTCTTCTGATTCTCTCTTCCACCGCAACTGGAGGGAGTGAGCAAACGTCTGCATGCTTCTGGCTGCTAGCTGGGGTCAAACCATGACATTAACAGAATGAGGACATGAGCAATAGCAGAAAAGGAAAGATTAGTTCATCTTTGGCATGCTTGGTACTTATTTTTGAGGTTAACTTATGTTATCATAGCTGGTTCACCAGGGAATATTGAAGTAGACCTGTGACACATTTTGTTCCCTTGGTTTCATCTATCATGCAAATATTCCACTTGTTAAAATAGAAACCATAACCGCTCCTCACTTCCCCAAAAATCCTAAGTCATAAGGTGCTTATGGGTGTGAGAATATTTATTTGAAAAGGCAAGGAGAAGTGGATTGGGGTGGAGAGGAATTAAAATGAAGTGTTCTGGGGGATTTTTACTTTGAATTTTATATTTGAAAAATATTTATCCCAACGTACTAAAATTAATCAAAACTATGCATGAAGTTCGAGAAAACTTTCACAGCTTCTCTTGGAAATCCTTTTTTCTCTGTCCTCCTTTGACAGAGTATTACAAGTTGTTACAGTCCAAGACGAAAATCTTGCGCAGTCTTTCCCTGTAGACTATCATGCAAGAAATTATTTTCTACTTCTAGTTGATAATCTTTACATTTCTAAAGCTATCCATATTTCAGTTCTCAGAAATGCTGTTTCCACATACTGCAATGCAACGGTTTTATATACATGTTGTCTTGAGGAAAAATATATTATGAACAATTATTACATGTACAGGCTAGGCTTACTGAATTCAGTCCTACCATTTGGAATGGTTTCAAGAGAAATTCCTCCTCCCATACATAGGAGGATGAATTTATACATAAAATGCAGTGAATAATAATGTTTCCTGTGTAATTCCAAGAATGAAAATTAATGGCTTTTTTAATATATTATATGTATTCATAAATCATGGATGCTTTTTTGTTGTTTGGGGGTTTTTTGGTTGGTTGGTTGGTTTTGGATCATGTTTGGTTTTGGTTTTTTTGGTTGGTTGTTTTTTTTTGTTTTGGTTTGTTGGTTTTTTTTTAGTAGGACTACAGATAAAGCCTGAAAACATGTTTAGAGCCTTGGCAACCACAGTGAATCACATGATTCAGGATTATGAAAGTCGTTGGGACTTATTCTTAACATAAACTGTATATCTGTTCTTTAATACAGACTGATGTGATATGTAGGTGTAAACTATAAACATGCTCAAGTTTTATACTTGATGAAATACATGAAATAAGGATACTAATTCTCTCCACCACATCTTCCCTATTTTCTGTGGGTTGAAGGAGTCTACTTGGTGTACCTGAAGTAGTGAAAGTGTTAAAAAATAAAATGAAAATTGAGAAAATGCAAAATATTTTGTTTTGTTATACCTTTTTTAGAGATAAGAGTAGATAGAAGCAAGTTTGCTCACACAAATCCACATTATTTACAGGAATGAAAATATATTATCTACTTCGGAGAATAGCTGTAGGGAGGCACTTGAGCATATATACCCAGGAGAAGCTTATATAAGGGAGAAACTCTCCATTAATGTGTCTGACAAAACCTACTGAAGGAATATAAAGTATGAGTTTCTTGAAGCCTCTAATTTACACAACTCCTAACAAATTACAGAAGTACCTTAGATTAATCTACTGCGGTTTACAACTGAATGCTTTAAAAAGTACAAAAATGTTCAGCTCTCAAAACTCTTTAATGTCAAAAAAGACACAAATCTATGCAGATTTTCCCCATGGAATAGCACAAGTCTTTGTAAATGTTTTGCTTTTGAGAAGAACCCAAGTCACCTTTGTGAACATTCAGGTACACAGGGCCAAATGTGTTTCCAAGTGCTCTTGGAATTTCAGTATAGATAGGATAGTAGCAGTGTCTTGTGCTTTCAGGAACACTGAGAAATTAGGGTTTTTTTATTTTAGACCATGAAAAAACACAAGCTTCCTCCTCACTTTCTTTTTGATGTGGTCAAAGGTAGTCTTCAGTTGGATAGTGACATAGCTTACAGCAAAAAATAAAAAGTTTCTGAACTCAGCTTTGTGGGAACATTAATGTTAATCAGACAATAATTTTACAGGGTTCTTATCTTGTCTT
The DNA here is from genome assembly GCA_008658365.1 of Alca torda. Classification (NCBI taxonomy): domain Eukaryota; kingdom Metazoa; phylum Chordata; class Aves; order Charadriiformes; family Alcidae; genus Alca; species Alca torda. Next base: position 77,865,366 of record CM018077.1, on the reverse strand, counting down.
TCCTTTTTCTAGCTTCCAGTTTCTTTGTTGGGAAATGCAATTTCTTGTCTTATTTTGGTACTCAGGTGAGTTTGGAGGCCCTCATATCAAGGATAGTTTTAAAGTTTCTAGAAACCAGTAGTGATGCTCTTTGGTCTGAAGTATTTCAGCAGAAAATGTTAAGGTAAAGAGGCATCCATAATTATTCTGTGAAAGATGCAGCTGTATTTACTCATCTTTTTTTGAAGACCAAAGGCAACAGCCCCTCTTTCACTTAGAATTCCATGCAATTGCTGTCAAAATAGGGTGACAAATTCAATTGTTTGATTGAGAAATATGAACACAATTATTTTAGATTCTAAATGAGGCAGGTTTGTTGGAAGACTTAAATTTGGTGACATTTGTTAAGCTGAACATTGGGATAGTTCCACAACTTGCACTGCTTTTATAATGTTGAGACTTACTTATCATAGACTTCCAAATATAGACTCTTTGTTCATAGGTCTCCTAGGCATGGTTCAATGTAAGAATCCATTTGTATTGTGCAATATCCCTTCTTACATTCTATTCTTATATAGTCCTGTACATAAAGGATGATAGATTTCAATTTTACGTTAGATGTTTTCTGTGTGCTTTTATTCACAGTCAAGAGGGCAGATTCATTTCTACAGAAGAACTGTTTTCTTTTTGAATTCATTCCAAACCTTTTCCCTAATAAGGCTCTGAATTGTTTCATACAAATTATTTTCAGATAAATTCTCCTTAATTCTGAAATTTATTTGCTTATCCAATTCTGCCATGGGTTAGGTCTTCAAGAATAAGGATGATTTCTTAAATAAGTTTGTTATAATGAGCTCTGATTTTGTTGGATCTTAAAAGCTCCAACAAAAGCTCCAACCCTCACACACTATGCTGATCTTTTCAATGACGTATTGTAAAGCTGAATTCCCTGGTCACTTTAGGGAACAGAACCTTTCTCTGAGATAATAACTAATGCTTCTGTGAACAAAAATACAAGGAGTGCAAGAAAAAAACTCAAATCTGCATTTTCCCGTTATGACAGCTTAATGTTGTATATGCTTTTTATCAAAAGAAGAATAAGAAATACATGCAGGTGTCTATGATAGTTATTGATTTTAGTGAGAATGAAACCAGGAATACAAAACTGAGAAGGAACTTTAAAGATTTCACTTCAGATTTTAAGAACATAATACAAGGAGACACATGCTCCTCATTGAGTACATGATTCTGTGTTGACTTGAAGGAGCAATTTCTTCCTCAGCCTCATTCCATCCATACAAACCTGCATCTGTTTGGGGAAAACACAGAACTGGACTCCTGCTTGCATTGGGGACGGTGGAGAGTTTCAGTTTGTGCAGAGACTAAACAACCCTTCATTTCCTTCCTTCTGCAACGGCAACAACATTAGATCATGAAATGAACTCCCTGGACCTCTTTTTGAATGGCTGGCAAATTTCCATATTGATATCTAGAAAATATTATACTGTGAGCGATGGCTTCCATGAAGTGTCTACAGATTTTGTATTTCCTCTATTGTACTTCTATTTTATATGAAATTAAATTGTCTTGACTAAGTGAGGTGTAAGCATACCTGAACATTTTCCTTTGTGAGGGAGAGTAGTGCTTTTCCCCAAAGCTATGTTTTCCTGACACTTAGCATTTTTTCTTCCAGAGGGAAGGCTTGGGTAAAGGTTACCATCATTTCCATTTCATTGTGAACTGAAGAGAATTATAGTTGTATTCACAATTCCATATAACCGTGACTGTCTTCAGATATTAATCCAGAAGAAAGATTTTTTTCTATTTTCCGGGTTTGTGGGTTTGTTTTGTTTTGTTTTCTCTTCTCTTCTGAATTGTATTGTTTTTCATTAGAAATACTTTTAAATAGTTACAAAGGTGTTACTGTTTTACTGTGGGCCACCTACTTATATTCTGAATTACCACTGCCTAACTGTACTTCATGTTATTTCTTTAACCTGGTACAGTGACACTGAAAGACTTTTTTTTCTCTTCTCTTCTCTTAACAAAAGTATATTTTCTAGAATCAGCTTCCCAAACATATCAGTTGTACTTTTATGATACAGCTTACCATTTTAAGAACACTTCAGTTGCTCTGCAGTATCAAAGAGCATCCAATTAAATTAAGTTGGCATCAAGAAATATGTTGTGCTCCTGCAAAAGGAAACACTCTCACAACTTATGGAGAAATCTTAATGTCAATGATCACTTTGCTTACGTATTTATCCTAATTATAAAACATTTTCTTTTTTTTAAGTGAATCTTACATAACATTCAAAGTGTCTATTTTACATATCAAATTGAAAGCTTCTCTTCAACGTGGTTCTGAAACTATAATATGCCAAAATACAAAAAGGATTCTACTTATGGAATTGTAGAATGTTTCAAGATATGTATTTTGAATTTCCTTTTGTTTCCTTTAAATATTTGACCTCATTATATATTAGATTGTATTCTCTTGCATCAGGGATGTATGTCTTAACTACTGGGTGCAACTTATAATGTTCTGTCTTTATTGTTCTCTTTGTTTCTGCTGTAGTTTACAAGGAGACCAAATTTTTAGGACATTAGTGTAGGAAGAGTTTAGAGTGTTTGCTTAATCAAGTTGTGATCATTAACAGGGTAGATAAATTAGTAAATAGAATTATTGTAAAAACACGGACAAGATGAACTAGATGAGTAAATGCATTTAAGAGAAAAATGGAGAAAAAAAAAAAAAAACAAAACAGAAAGAAACTGTCTGGTTTTTGCTTTCCTAACTAGAAAATTTTGATTTTTAATGTAAAACATAAATTACTATTTACTAAATGATGTTCCATCTCACTAGAATTATATCCTATTCATTAAAATCTGTACTAAGTATAAGTATGCCTTTCTTAATTTTGCTCTGTTGTACAAGTTTCAGATTACATTTTCTGGATCCCACAAAAAGCAGATTCTGAAGTTCAAAAGATCACACTAATCTGGACCATCTTTTCCATTAATATGAAAGCCTGGATAATTACAGAGCTCAAAGCAGTAGGCCTTGAAAAAAGTCAGTAACAAAACTTCTATAATCCACAAAGTTTGCAGTAGTTAATGGGAGTGAAGTTCATCCAGCTTTTTTAGAGCAAAGACAGATTTCATTTAAGGAAGAGCTTTCATCCTAACAACAGGTATTTGAAAATGAGCCCCATAAAGGTATAGCCTTTGGATCAGAGAAAGAAGCATTAGGGATGCCTGTACATTTCAGAAGATCAGAAATTTACGGGGCAAGTCAAAGTGTTTGATGATCTAGCATCTGTAATATTTTATTTTCAGCAGCCCTTTATTCCCAGTTTGTCGCTGTCTAGGCTGGTCTAACATTGGATCCTTTCTGACCTCTCTAGTCCCAGGTCCCAAAAGAGTATAGGACACAATACAACCATAAAAACACTACAGATTTTTGCTTTATCATCTTTGGATGTAGTGTTCAGCATCACAGTACTGCAAATTCTGATTTGTCTAAATACCTCTGGGTTATCTGAAGCATAAATAAATACAGAATAGGTGTGAACAGGGCCCTAGGAAGTCATTTAATACATTCTATTCCCCTAACATTTCACAAGAGCAATAGAAGTCCACTCCTTTTTTTTTTTTTCTTTCCTAAAATAGTTACTAGCCAAAATTTTGTAGACATTTACATATGTTTAGTTTCTAAATGACTTGACACATTATTCTGAATGATGAAAATAATGGCTGTACCAAGTAAAAATCTGTGTCCAGCTTCAGAATCCCCAACATAAGAAGAACATGGACCTGTTGAAAGGGTCCAGAGAAGGGCCACAAAAATGATCAGGGTGCTGAAGCACCTCTTCTACGAAGGCAGGCTGAGAGAGTTGGAGTTGTTCAGCCTGGAGAAGAGAAGGCTCAGGGACACCTTATAGCAGCCTTCCAGTACTTAAGGGGGGACCTACAGCAATAGGATGAGGTGTAATGGTTTTTAACTGAAAGAGAGTAGATTTAGATTGGATATTAGGAAGAAATTCTTTACTGTGAGGGTGGTGAGGCACTGGAACAGGTTGCCCAGAGAAGCTGTGGGTGCCCTATCCCTGGAAGCGTTTGAGGCCAGAATTGATGGGGCTTTGAGCAGCCTGGTCTAGTGGGAGGTGTCCCTGCCACAATGCTTGATAATGCTCTTCCCTATTTCCCCCCCCCCGCCCCGCCAAACCTATCATATGTGCTGTATATTCATCTGTGTACTAATATGTGTTCTTTGAATTTCCTACGTACAGAAATACAAATTTTGCCAGTTTCCTGAATTACTGATTATTGCTTTGTTTCAAGGTTTCTTTTCTAAGGGTAGAAATTCATACTCAATGTAGACGGTGGAAGACCCGAAGTCTATTATTTTTAACTTTGTTTTCCAAGTCTCGTTTTTATACGTGAGTCTCTATACTTCTATTTATAAGTGAAAGTATTGCATTTGCATTCATCAATAATATTTTTTTATGTATATTCTGAGTTTCAGTCCCTTTAGAAGTTTTAAATATGTTCAATTTCTAGGCTTGTCAATCTTGAAACTTTTAGCTTCTGCTCTTCATGAATTACTTACAGGTGAATTTTACTTTCCAGGAAACTTAATTCCCTTTTTGTTTAAGACAAGCAAATTTTCTTTGAGAAAATTAAGCTGAAATTATATCTTAGTTTCCACTATTTCCCCTGTTTTTCCATTATTTTTGATAGGACTTGTTTGCCCCATCTGTAGCTTCCTATGACATAAACGTTCTAATGATTAAAGGCTGTAGTTTATTACATGTATATTGAAAGAAATGAAAGAAAACTCAAAATTCATACTCATAAAATATGAGTATGTATACCCATTGGATATTCAAGTAGCCTTACTAATAAAGTTGAAAAAATAGAACACACAAGATGGTTTTACTTCAATAAACACACAGAAACCCCTTGTATTATGTTTTATAATGGCATTATTCATGTTAATAAGGTGAAGTCTCGGTTTTCATTTCATTTATTTATTTCACTTCAGTCATTTTATAGTTCTCAGTCTGGCAGACTTCCAGCGTTTCAGTTTAGCTATTTTTTTTTTCTCCCAATTGCTCACGAATCACAATAAACACATATTCCACTGAGATATATACTTACATACTTTTAAAATGGCAGCTTTATAAGGTGAATGTAGTGCAACAGAATGCCATATAATGACCCCACCTGAAAGCTCAGCACTGGTGGATCTTTGTGTTATCTTTCCTGCTAAGCTCTCTATACTACTAGAGCTGTAATTCAAGGACATAAATATAATATGGATATCTGTAATCGTTCAACACAACTTGTTTGGAAAATATGGCAGAGCAGACAGGACTGTTGATGCTTGGGAAGGAAAAAAAATACAAGATATTACCTTTTAACCAATGAAATCTTTTCAAATGTAGAGAAGGCAATTTTTATGAACTCTTTACAGCTTGAGGGATTTTTTGTTTAACCTCAGGCGACCAACTCTAGCATATTCAAAAAACAGTGTTATACATAATTTTGTATGTGTGTTGATTGAAATACTGTGAGCTGTATATGCTTAAATATAGCAGTAAGCTTTTTTGACAGATTGAGGGCCAACAAAGTCATAAACAAGTTTATTTCATAACTTTGTTATTCACTTTTAACTCTAATTTCTCTGAATGTGAGATTTTTAAGTGTTTACATACATTATATGCCAGGAAAAAAAAAATAATCAGCTGTATAGGCAGAATGCAAATGAACAGCCTTTTATATATATCTGTGTTTCTGTGTGTGTAAACAACACTGTAAAACAAGTTTTTATATATTACATTTTAAAGACACAGCTTTCTGCATGCAATGAAAACATCAACAAAATGTGAAAGAAGCTTGACAGGGAGCACCCAAGACACAGTTAATTACCTGGGAAGTGATATTTAGCACCATGATTTTCTGTGGCCTGTTCATTTGGTTAAACAGCACTGCAGAATCCCCCCTGCCCATTCAAGTGGAATGTGTGCTGGCTGTTGCAAGCATGAATGATAATTAACCCGGTGTGATTCTGAAAGCAGATCAATCAGCACACAGTACAAAATCACTATGTAGAAGAAGGAAAACAAGCAAGTTGGACTTGTAAGCCACAGTAAAATGAATTATTTTTGAAGATGATTGTAAATGTTGTTAGGAGAAAAATTCAGGGTGGGGGGCACTCTAAGAGTTCTTAGTATAATTTCATATCCTATTCAGAATGCAGTAATGCTATCTTTTTGATTATCAGTCCTGGTAACGCTACCTATATGCACAAGGATTTCTGAAGCCTATGAAAAGCATTGAGAGCCATGAATGACAGAAAAGAACGTTCTCCAAAGGGAGCCAAATAGGAAAGATAAGTGTATTAAAGCAAGTTAGAAAAGTTCAGGACAGGATTTGAATTTTTTAATGTCCATTTGATCTTATTCCAGCCTCTGAGTACCTCTACTCTGCAATCTCAGTGAAGTGGAGCTCTGTTTGTAAGACCATAGAGGAAATGGAGAGAGTAAATGTATGAGTAAGTAGGAAAATGATAAAATGGGACTGTGCAGTTTAAGGCTGTATCATCCTTCGTGAACACTAGGACGTCAAATTAATGACCAGTGATAAAATGGCACCTGCTTACTTGCCTGCAATCTAAATAGCAAACTCTGTTCTATAACTATAGAACTATTTTTTTCTATTTTTACAATAAAAAATATGCCTCTGATGCACTCCTTATTGGCATTTCCCAAAAAATGTTCCTTTCTATCCTGAAGCATTTTTCCTTACCAAATTCTGAAGTCCTGATATGAACTGTGGAAGTTTGAATTTTGAATTAAAGAATTTAAATAATGATTCTGTTATCTCTTTTCCTAAATTACATGACATCACATGTGATTTTGAACTAAATGAAAGTGTTTGAAATCCCATATTAATCAAATAACTGACTGCAATTATGGCAGCATCAATCCTGTGGAAAGAGCAGTCACTAGGAGAACAACAAGGTGGTACCATGGAAATCCAAACTATTCTCCAAATTATTATGCAATTGTATTAAAAGGGGAAAATTTCAGAAAGCAAACTGGGAGTCAATCTTCTCGTGCTTTGAAATGAAGTTTGCTCTTACATTGGCAGGTGTTACCAGGCACTAGTCCAAGGTCATGCCATCAGCTTGGCTTTTTAGAGCTATATGTCATAGGTCTTAATAGATGTTTCACAAGTTTTCAAACATTTAGTCTTTTTTTTTTCTAATCAAGAAACTTATTCTCCATTTTTCCACATAGAATTCATCCCAAATTTTTTTGGTATTGCCAAATTTATTTTCTTATTTTTAGTAGAGTTGTATTTAATTACTACTCACTGGTACTTTTGCTAGGTATAAAATGTCAAACATCTCTTCAGGAGACCTGTTCGCATTTCTACTGTTTACATACACATGATAAAAACTTGATTTTGATGAAAATTCTATTCAGCTTTGTAAAAAAGATAAAATATGCGAGATATGAACAATTAGAAAATTTCTCCTCAAGTGGGAGAGCTTTTGAGAAAGGGTTGAATAATGCCTTTCATTTTCCCCATATTCCCTGCCACTCATTCCACCCCACACACATACTTCAGATGACACCTTATCTATAAATAATGGGTTTCTGTTGTGATCTCTTCTAATGCTGTCCTCACAGATGCAAAACTGTGCCAAGATTTAAATAATTCTCACTTCCTGGAAGTGATTAACATAAGTCAACTGATTTACTTCCATCTGTCAGGTGGCAAAAGATTAACCAACAGTGCTAAAGGATGTAATTTGTGGTCGTTCACTGTCATGAGAGACAAACAAGTCTCCTAATTGGAAATTGACAGCTCTGGCACTCATATGAGCTAAGCATTTGCTTGCATTAGCTCTTGAGTCACTTTGCTCAATCTACAGCTAGTCATTAAAACACCATGAAAGTTTTCTCTGCAGGTACGTAAAGCCAGATCCTTGCCTGTGGCAGACTTAATTAAGGTAACAGCTGGATATTCAATCTTAACATAAAAAGAGGAAAATGCAAGTGATGTTTATGCTTCTCAAAGCACCACAAAAGGAAAGAATTGCATGAGCAGAGTATCCTCGTCATGATGGCATTATCATATAAATAGTAAAAAAGAAAGTTTAAATGTTAGAGGGGTAAGAATGATTCATTTGTGTCAGACATCAACTTAAACAATGACTAAACCATAACAACATATGCAAATGATAACACTATATGGGAAAATGGCTTCATTTCAAAACTAAACATCTGCAGCCTTGAAGTGTTAGGATATGGTTCTGAATCTAAATGAGCTAAACATTTTTGTAATATAATTTCATTCTAGAAAATATTTATTTATGGAGATTCTTCTCTACAAACAGAAGTGCAAAGAACAAACCTGTGAAAGATCCTAGAATTTTTTACCATAATATTTTTAGAAGATTATGTGGATATGTAATCAGGATACATTCCTTGAAGTGGAAACGGAAGAAGGAGAAAGGTATAGACAATTTCTGTTTATATTGTACTTACTAGTTACATAGAATCACAGAATCACAGAATGGTAGGGGTTGGAAGGGACCTCTGGAGATCCAACCCCCCTGCCAGAGCAGGGTCACCTAGAGCAGGTTGCACAGGAACGCGTTCAGGTGGGTTTTGAATGTCTCCAGAGGTGGAGACTCCACCACCTCTCTGGGCAGCCTGTTCTAGTGCTCTGCCACCCTCAGGGTAAAGAAATTCCTCCTCATGTTGAGATGGAACTTCCTATGTTCAAGTTTGTGCCCATTGCCTCTTGTCCTGTTGCCGGGCACCACTGAAAAGAGCCTGGCCCCATCCTCCTGACACCCGCCCTGTAAGTATTTATAAGTGTTGATAAGATCCCCCCTCAGTCGTCTTTTTTCCAGACTGAAGAGACGCAAGTGCCTCAGCCTTTCTTCATAAGAGAGGTGTTCCAGTCCCCTAATCATCTTTGTAGCCCTCTGCTGCACCCTCTCCAGCAGTTCCCTGTCCCTCTTGAACCTGGGAGCCCAGAACTGGACACAGTACTCCAGGTGCGCCCTCACCAGGACAGAGTAGAGGGGGAGGATGACCTCCCTTGACCTGCTGGCCACACTCTTCCTGATGCACCCCAGGATGCCATTGGCCTTCTCGGCCACAAGGGCACATTGCTGACTCATGGTCATCCTGTTGTCCACCAGGACTCCCAGGTCTCTTTCCACAGAGCTGCTCTCCAGCAGGTCAGCACCCAACCTGTACTGGTGCATGGGGTTATTCCTTCCTGGGTGCAGCACCCTACACTTGCCCTTGTTGAATTTCATAAGGTTTCTCTCCGCGCAACTCTCCAGCCTGTCCAGGTCTCTCTGTATGGTGGCGCAGCCACCCCTTCCAGCTTTGTGTCATCGGCAAACTTGCTGAGGGTGCACTCCATCCCTTCATCCAGGTCATTGATGAATATATTGAAGAGGACTGGAGCCAGTCCTGACCCCTGGGGAACACCACTTGTCACTGACCTCCAACTAGACTCTGTGCCCCTAGTTCTTGTACAATGTTTAAGTATCATTGTTTTTCTGTTCAAGTGACCTTTAAATAATACTATTTGTGGTGTCCGCACCATGGGGATTGGTCTTGCAACCATGTCACAAAAATCTTTCCATTCAATGGTCAAGCTCTGTTTCTGATGTGTTGGTATAGTTCATAGCATCATAGAGTCATAGAATCATTGAATACCAGGTTGTAAGGGACTCCAAGAACCATCTGGTCCAACCTTTCTCGCTAAAAGCACGGCCTAGACAAGATGGGCCTGCACCCTCTCCACTTGAATCTTAAAAGTGTCCAGTGATGGGGAATCCACCACTTCCCCGGGGAGATTATTCTAATGGCTGATTGTCTTCATTGTGAAAAAATTTCCTCTTGTGTCCAATTGTAATCTCCCCTGGAGTAACTTGTACCCATTACCCCTTGTCTTTTCTATGTGTCTCCTTGGAAAAAGGGAGTCTCCATCTTCCTTGTTGCCACCCTTTAAACACCGGAACCTGGTGATTAGGTCACACCTAAGCCTTCTTTTCTCAAAGCTGAACAAGAGCAGTTCTCTCAGCCTTTCCTCATGTGCCAGGCTTCCCAGTCCTTGGATCATCTTTGTGGCCCTTCTCTGTACCCTCCCCAGCCTTTTCACATCTTTTTTGTATAGCGGGGACCAAAACTGAACACAGTATTCCAGGTGTGGCCTGACAAGTGTTCAGTAGAGTCGGGTAATAACTTCTTTATCTCTGCTGTTGATGCCCTTGTTGATATATGGTTTTACTTGCTATTGGAAGGATTTGGAAGAATCCCACGTTTCCACTAGTTGGAAGCTTCCTTTTCATTGTCAACTGAGACAGAAGACTTGAACAGAGAACAGAAAATTTTGTATTTATGCTTCATTTACATTGCTCATTTTTAATTGTACCTGGAATATTGTATTGCATTTTGGTAAACTTGTTATCAATATTTTCTTTCTCTAATTGTGGGGAGTCAGAAAAAAACAAAAGAGTTTCCTCATGAAGTTATGAAAAGATAAATTGCTTCATTTATTTAGCTACTTTAACGTAGCAGCAAAGGTGAAAAAGAAACTACTAAATTCTAGAAAGCAGTGTGAGTTGTCTGTTTAGGGATGATTCATGCTGAAGCAGTGTTGTGTAGATGGATCACTGGTAGATTCCCGTAAGGATTCATCTTTCAGGGCTAACAGTCAGTAGGCTAAAAAATAATGACATGTTTAAAAAACCTAAATCTTTAAAAAGCAATAAATGTGAGCTCTTTGTGTTGCAATAGCTGTGTCTCTGATGTAACCTCAGTGAAGTTAATAAAGCTGCAGTAAAGATAAAGCTGTCCTAATCTCTGTCAGTCTTAAATACACATTTTTCCAATCCATGTCATCAGCTTTTCTCCAGTCTTTACTTTGGTTTTACATGTGGTAATCTTTTATTGCATCCCACTCAGTGCCATAAAGGGACTTTTTTTCATCCTTATTAGGCTTACTTATTCAGGATTCTCACAGCAGCTCTTCTACTTGCATGAAAACTGTGGGAAAGGTGAAAAAATATACAGGTGGAAGTATGGGAGTGAGGTAAATGAAGGGTGAGAAAGTGTGTGAAGTATTGAAATAATAACAGAAAATTCTATTTTCAGGTGTACAGCTTGAAAGAAGTAATATTATGACTTCCTCAGAAAGCCATTGGCTCAGAGAGAATGCTGTAGAATAGCAAGAAAAAAATTTCTCAGTTTTGAACAACTGGAATTGCATAGCCTAAAGTTTTACTTTCTCCTTTCTTATTTCTGGTGCTAATATATAATCAAAACTGCAAGGAATGAAAATGTGAAATCTATGTCCATTTAATACTCTCCAACTTTTTTTTTCATTAAATGCATTTCAGTTGAGGTCTAATATTTGGCTAGTTAATATTTCAAATTGTGCAAGGTTCCTTTTTATCTGTTTCAAAGACTTTTAAAAAATATATATTTTCATGAAGATTTAAAAAAAAAAAATAATTCACTGAGATATTGGATTTCTAGTGACAACCTTCTGAGACATTTGAATGGGGCTGACAAATAGGACAAACAGCTTGCACCATTCTGGAATAACTGAAGGCCAGGTAGGTTATCCTGAAGAAAGAAAGATATTTCTTCTTGAAAATATAGTTCTTGTCAGTCTAATATGCTCAGTTACGTTAGGGTGTCTAAAAAGGCACTTAGGTATTACTATTCAGGCAACTGAATCCCACCAGTGTTACCTCAAAATAGAATGTCACCTTCAACAGGTGCTGAAAATGCTCTTAAATTAATTGGGGTTTATGTTTTTTGTTGTTGTTTTAAGAATAAAAGCTCATAGAAGTTGCCAAAACAGGAAACGTTAATAGCATACTTCTGTTTGTCAGGGTCTTGTCTCAAACTGCATGGTATCTGAAGCCACAGAAGGAGGAGCAAGAAAGTTTACATAAGGCAGTGCTGGAACTTGGATGTTGGCTCTTACCTTGAAACATGAATGACATCTAATGTATCTAATGAATTTTATTAGAAGTGGAAATTACCTTTAATTTTCATGAGCAACAGGCACTTCAGAAGAACAATAAATCCACACAATGGTTTAGTTTTGCAAGGACTATAAAGACTGTCATTACCAAAACAGTTGTAGAAAAATCTTATCCATGACCCTGGAGAAGGAAGACAAACTGCTTCAGAAGAAATACACCTTTTTCTTGTTCTGACTGCAGAAGGAGTGTCTAACATATTTGATATACCTTTAACTGAATCTTATTCATTTTATTGGTAACAACTTTAGAATGTATTAAGTATCTGGAACTCCTGGGTCAAATTCCTTAAATGGTATTTGACAAATAGTTTTGGTTTCAAATATTTAATATTATGTGGAACAGCAGATGGTTGATGGAAGCTATTGTTGAGATATTTATTTCAGAAGAACATCTAGAAATTTCCTCTTATTTTTTAAACCATTTATGCCTTATGAACAATTTCAGGTTATATTTTTTTACGTTTTGATTTTTTTCAGTATGTGATGCATTTACACACAAACCTTTGGAAAAATAAATAAGGAAAAAAGAAGCCCTATTTGGGGTGTGTGTGTGAAATTGTTTCTTTACCTGCAGCCTATTCAATAAGCCTTGAGAGTGAGTAGTACCAGTCTTGCAGATCCTTTCCTAATGTATGAGTTTTTTCATTAAACAGAATAACATGAATATAACATGAGACAATCTTGTTTCTCATTATGTTAGTTGGGATTGTTAAAGTTTCAACATTGTGTCTAGCTTCATCCATGTTAAATGAAGGCTAGAAACCATTCAGCTACCCAACTCTCTGGAGATTCAACCACCTCACTTATTAAATGTGCTTTCTTCTGATCTTTTTAAAGATTTCTAAATTATAGCATCATTTGCATTGCTTCTCATGAGTCAATTTTTTTTATTTTTTGCTGTCCAGGGTCAATAGTTGCATGTATTTTGTATTTATAAAGACAGTGATCAAAACAAAGCAATGATTGATTCTGATAAGCTAAAGCACAATGGGGAAAAGGCTTTCATTAGTGTAAGATAATATTTTCTATGCTCAGTATTGCTGTTTGTGTGTAAGGAAGACTTGTTGAAAATGTTACTTTATCAGTGTTCTTTGGAGAAAATGGAAACTTTAAAAAAAATAAATAGCAATTAGTTATATTTATGATGGGTGATGTTAAAAGCATTGAAAGCTGTATTTTACCATTCATTGAAAAATCAGGTAGTTGTTGGTATTTTGGCATTGTATATTCTCTGAGCCAAATAACACTGAAAAAAGAGAAAGAAAATGTGATAGAGATTATTTTGGTTTGGACTAATAGAAAGGAAAGAGAAAACTGATGCCAATAGATGGAAGCAAGAAAAAAAAAACAACTTTAAATAGCTTGGAACCTAATGGCCTGACATTCTTGCACTACAACATGTGTTTGACACCTGAAATGATTGCCAGACACCAAAAATGACTGCCAAACAGTACTCCATCTGCTGTATGTGACCAGGGAATACTGCTGAGCAGGTTTTTGGGAATATGCATTTGCAATTTACTTGTTCTTAAAGGCTGATGAAGATGTGTTTTGTCACAGGTTCTCAGGGTCATTACCTGACATTAGGATTTTCAGGGAAATGAAAAGACTCTACTGGCTTTTTATAGAGCCTTTTTTGTTCTGTTTTGAGGTAAAATGGAACCAATTTTCTGTTCAGTATTTTCACTTTTCAGTAAAGCTTCTAACGCTCTGAAATTAATGGTGCATTTTTAAGACTGTAGTCCACTTCGAGGCTGATAAGACTTGAAGTTTATCATTTATACCAAGGAATGGTATGCAGAGAGGTTCTTGTTTGTACTTACTGCTATAACAACCAAGGTCAGCTGACTTTGTTATATGCCCCATTGGAGGGCTGGGAGCAGAAAAGCATAGAGGGGTCGCACCTGTGGGGAGGAGCGGACAGGACAGGTGACCCAAAACTGACCAACAGGGTATTCCATCCCATCTGCCCCGTGCTCAGTGTAAAAGCTGAGGGATCAAAGGGTCAGCCCAATGGCTGGCATCCGAGGAGGACTCTGTTTGTTCATCTGCCTTTGATCCCAATCCATGTGTTCCGCAATCCAGATCTGGAATACAGTTCCCGTCCTTTGCTGAGTCCAGTCTGGGACTTTCCAAATGCCTGCCAGTGATGTGATTGTCATCCTGGAAGCTCAAAAAGGTTTTATATATATTGTATTATTTTCATTATTTTCTTATTAATTTTATATTTATCTTATTATTATTTCATTGTTAATATTTCATTAAAATAGTTGAGATTCTTTAAACTCATAATTCTCTTTTTCTCTCATTCTTCTCTCACTTAGGAAAGAAGATAGAAAGCATCTGTTGTTCATTTTAGTGTCCAGCCCAGCCCAAACCATGACACAAGTTTAACGCATATTCTGACAGCGTGATATATGTCACATCCTTCAGTTGTGTTGAATGCTACAGATTACTTTGGTTCCAGGTTCTGGCCTGTTTATTAGTAATGATGTGTTATGCAGAGTTTAGTGTACAAAGAAAATATCAATCGGGGCAGAGAAGGAAAAATTATTAAATGCAGTATGAGCGATATGACACTTTAGAACAAACTCCAGAAATGAGAGCTGGGTTTCATAATACAAAATACATCACATCTTCATAAAAACTGAGAAAGGATTTACTACTGGTAATTAAAAGAAAAGTAATTTTCAACAAAATATGCAGTAATTAATTTTGTCCATAGAAGCAATTTTGTTCTGGGTGTTTTATGGGTGTACATGTTGCACTCTTATGTCTTTTCCTTCCTTCTTTGCAGCCTCTGAGCTGGAACTATGTTTTATTGTTATGTACCTGTAATTTTTTTGGTCAGAAAGATAACTACCTTTTTCTTGAACTTCAGGTGACAAATTCAATGTTTGTTGTACCACTATGCAATGCTGATTAATTGATCATTCAAATAATTTGCTTTGCATGTAATAACTCACCAGCTTTTCAGAAAGCATCCAGGAATCTTTGTGTAGCTGTGAGTTCATCAGATAGATACTATGAAGTAAAGTAACTTTCTGGTATTTATAGACCTAATCCTAGTGAAACAGTGAATGAATTTCATAAATTTTAATATGCCAGAAGAGGATGACATGAGAGACAGATGGGTTGAAGTTTACCTTTAGTTATTTCCAGGTAACTTCCAGCAATCTCAAATGAAGTTGCATGCATGAACAAAGACAATATTTTTTCTCTTGCAGCTTAATTTCTTTAATGACATGGGGTTTTTTTAAGTAGTCCACTCAGCTACCAAGTGATCAGTTAACTGGCATGGGTAGTAAACCTGGACTAAAGGAGATATACTTAATTGATATAATTTACTTTTTAAATAAAATAACACAAAGTGGTGTAGCCCTAACTTACTCTGATTAAAAGAGATGAATGAGTAATATTGTACATGGAATCCTTGAATCAGAGAACTGCCTAGGTTAGAAGGGACCTTTCAGATCATCTAGTCCATCCATCAACGTAACACTGACAAAAAACATCACTAAAACATATCTCTAAGCACTACGTCTACCCGTCTTTTAAATATCTCCAGGGATGGCAACTCAACCACTTCCCTGGGCAGCCTGTTCCAATGCTTAAAAACCATTTTAGTATAAATTTTTTTCATAATATCCAGTCTAAACCTCCCCTGGCGCAACTTGAGGCCATGTTCTCTTGTCCTATCGCCTGTTACTTTGGACAAGAGACTGACCCCCACCTCTCTACAACCTCCTCTCAGGTAGTCGTGGAGAGTGATAAGGTCTCCCCTCAGCCTCCTTTTCTCCAGGCTAAACAATTCCAGCTCCCTCAGCCACTCCTCATAAGACTCGTTCTCCAGACCCCTCACCAGTTTCATTGCCCTTCTCTGGACATGCTCCGGCACCTCAGTGTCTTTCATGTAGTGAGGGGCCCAAAACTGGACACAGTACTCGAGGTGGGGCCCCACCAGTGCTGAGTACAGGGGAACAATCACTTCCCTAGTCCTACTCACCACACTGATCCTGACACAGGCCAGGATGCTGTTGGCCTTCTTGGCCACCTGGGCACACTGCTGGCTCATATTCAGCCAGGTGTCGACCAACACCCCCAGGTCCTTTTCTGCCAGGCAGCTATCCAGGCACTCTTCCCCAAGCTTGTATCGCTGCATGGGGTTGTTGTGACCCAAGTGCAGGACCCGTCACTTGGCCGTGTTGAATCTCATACCATTGGCCTTGGCCATCAATCCAGCCTGTCCATATCCCTCTGCAAAGCCTTTCTACCCTCAAGCAGGTCGACACTCACACCTAACTTGGTGTTGTCTTCAAACCTACTGAGGGTGCACTCAAGCCCCTTGTCCAGATCATTGATAAAGATATTAAAGAGGACTGGCCCAAACACCAAGCTCTGGGGAACACCACTTGTGACCGGCCACCAACTGGGTTTAACTCCATTCACCACCACTCTCTGTGCCTGGCCTTCCAGTCAGTTTCTAACCCAGTGAAGAGTACTCCCATCCAATCCATGAGCAGCCAGTTTCTCCAGGAGGATGCTGTGGGAAAACATATCAAAGGCCTTACTAAAGTCCAGGTAAACAACATCCACAACCATTCCCTCATCCAACAAGTGGGCCACTGTCATAGAAGGAGATCAGGTTTGTCAAGCAGGACCTGCCTTTTATGAACCCATGCTGACTGGACCTGGTTGCCCCTCATGCCACATAATGGCACTCAGGATGATCTGTTCCATAACCTTCACAGGCACCAAGGTCAGACTGACAGGCCTGTAGTTCTTCCTTCTGGCCCTTCTGGTGGATGGGCGTCACATTTCCTAGACGCCAGTCAACTGGGACCTCCCCGGTTTGCCAGGACTGCTGATAAATGACGGAAAGCAGCTCAGTGAGCACTTCTGCCAGCTCCCTCAGTACCCTCAGGTGGATCCCATCCAGCGCCATAGACTTGTGTATGTCTAGGTGTTGGAGCAGGTCCCTCATCGCTTCCCTTTGCATTACAGAGGCTTCATTCTGCTCCCCGCCCCTATCTACTAGCTCAGGGGTCTGGATACTCAGGGAACAACCGATTCTACTACTAAAGACTGACGCAAAGAAGGCATTAAGTACCTGTCCTGGTTCTGGCCAGGCTAGGATTCATTTTCCCCAGGCTCTTGCAGGGACACAGGTATTCCATCTGCAACATACTCCAGGAACCTCCTATACTGTTGCCTCTCAGCTGTATTGTATTCACAGCTGATACCTGGTAGGCTGAAGTCTCTCATGAGGACAAGGGATAGTGATCTTGAGATTTCTCACAGATGCCTGTAGAATATTTCTTCTACCTCTGCATCCTGGTTGGGCTGTCTGTGACAGACTCCCACCATGATATCTGCTTTGTTGGCCCTCCCCCTGATTCTTACCCATAAACAGTCAACCCTATTGTCACCATCATTAAGTTCTAGAAATTCATAACACTCCCTAACATACAGAGCCACCCCACCTCCTCTCCTTCCTTACCTATCCCTTCTGATGAGTTTGTAGCCATCTAATGCAGCACTCCAGTTGTGCAAGTCATCCCACCAAGTTTCCGTGATGGCAATTACATCATAGCTTTCCTGCTGCACCATGGCTTCCAACTCCTCCTGTTTGTTGCCCGTGCTGCATGCATTAGTGTAGAAGCACTTCAGTTGGGATACTGGTCCTGCCACCTTTTTGCTGGGAGAAGCCTTAACTCCTACATGTCTATTCCCAGGCAAAGCCATAGTTTCTAACCCGTCAGTGACCCTTGCGTCTCTGCTGCTGCATGAATCTCCATCCCCTGCCTTCACTGAGACAGCAGACCAAGGGACCTCGCTAGCATCCTGTCTCACAGATATTGGTGTACCACGCCCCAAGGTTTACCCCTAAAGAGCCTGGTTTCATCCCTTTTCCCCTTCAAATCTAGTTTAAAGCCCATTCAATGAGCCCTGCCAACTCCTGTTCCAAGATCCTTTTCCCTCTTTGAGACAGGTGTACCCCATGTGTCCCCAGCAGACCTGGTGCAATGTAAACCAGCCCATGATCAAAAAACCCAAAATCCTGACACTGACACCAGGCTTGGAACCAGGTATTGACCTCCTGGCTCTTCTTGTTGCTTCCCTCATCCTTCCCTGCAACTGTAATGCCAGAGAACACTACCCCTTAACTGGACATCCGAAGGCCCAGCAATCTCTTGATCGCCTTTGGGTTTCCTGTTACCAGTTCATCGCTGCCTGTCTGAAAAATTAGTAGCGGATAGTAATCTGAAGGATTTACCAGGGAGGGAAGTTTTCTTTTTATATCTTTAACCCAGGCTCCAGGGAGGCAGCAGACTTCCCTAAGAAGTGGGTCTGGTCTGCATATTGGGCCTTCTGCTCCCTTCAGGATGGAGTCACCTACAACAATAACCTGTCTTTTTTTCTTAACTGAAGATATTTTGGTGTGGTGTGTACTTTGTCTTAACCTTGGCAACACATCTGTGGACATCGAGTCATCTTCCTTGTCATGATTGTGTTCCCCTTGCAGAGCTTCATACCTATTTTTTAAGGGTACCTGGAAAGGTGGGGGAGTTACTGGAGAGATATGCCTGCTTTGCCAGGCAGGAGCATGTTCCCATAGCCCCCTATCCTTTCAGTTACCTTGTTCGGCTAGGCAGAGAGAGGACAGGGAATCCTCTGTATCATGTGGCCTTTCTGCCTGTTGGGCCTGGTTCAGGGAAGGTAGGTTGTGATTCTGGCAGTCTGTCTCCCTCTTGCACTCCCCAATGGTTCTCAGTGTACTTACCTCCTCCTGGAGCTCCGTAACTAGGTGGAGAAATTCCTCTCCCTGGGCACACCTCCCACAGGCATGGTCACAGTTGCCATCTGATACCGTCACACGGGTAGGGCATAGCCTGCAGCCTGACACCTGGGTGGCAGCGTGCTCCCAGGAGAGCTCCATCTGGGAGGCTGCCTCAGTCCTGCTGGGTGCAGAGCTTGGGAAGGCCAAGGCTTTCCACTGGATCGATACCATGGCTCCCTGGCCAAGCTGGTAGAGCCCTTCAGTGCCCTTCCGTGCGCCCTTCTGCATGCCCTCCTGCCATGTGAACTGCTGCGTAAACTGCCGCACCACTCTCTGTCTGACACCACACTCTGTTTCCTGCTCTGTTCGCAGCTCTCCTGGTTGCTGCACTCCCTAGGGATGCCTTTTGTGGGAGTAGGGGTGGGGACCGTTACTGCTGACCCTGACCGCATCTCGTCAGCAGATCTCATGTGAGCTGCCAGCTCTCGCGGGCTGCCTGAGCTCTCCTTGCCTTTACCTGGCTCCACGGAAAAAGTCCTTTTTTTGCCGTGAACCTGCGCTCCCTTGCAGACATACCTGCACCAGAGCTGTCCCTTGGTGAGTGACATATTGGAGTAATATACATGCAATATTAACACTGCATATACAATAAGCTTACACACAATATACTAATGGTATATGTACAATTCATACGATGAGAGTTCAAAACTATGAAATGCAACTTAAAAGTAAAATATTGGATTTAAAAAAAAGCCAAAGAGTCCTTAAATTAAAATACTTTTGGATAGAAAGATAAGTGAAAATCAGAATATTTTTTGCATTCTTTACCCAGTGCTCTTATGAGCAGTGTATTTGGTTTTAATAGTGATTGATCACTAATTATTCTAATCTTTGATCAAAAATGGTGATTCATAAAGCAGAAGATAAGTAGAAGATAGAAAACGAGGGCAGCTTATGGTTTCTTTTGATTTTTTTTTTCATGAAAGCCACCATAGTTATTATCACTCCCTCCAAGTTTCCTATACTTGTCTCTAAACTTCTTAAAAGATACGATCAGTTTGGGAGTATTTTTATTGTCTTTGTCAGGTGATGAACTTCTCTTCCATTCTCACTGTGTATCTTTGCCCTGTGAGGATCTTTGGACACAAGAGAGGAGGAGAAAGCATTTTCAATGCAACTTGCTAACACACAGCCTCCGAGCAACGGTTCCTGGAGGATCACAGGATGGCTAGATCCAGAGATAAGCTGCGTTTCCTCAGTGCATGCATTAAGAGCATCAGAAGTGAGTCAGCAAAAAAGCTTACTGTCACAGAGTATGTTCAGTTTGGGGAAGGGAGAATCAATCATTGATTCGACTAGTATATTGAGATTGTGAAAATTTGTTAATGATTATTAAATATATGGGGTTTTTTTCAGCTATATGGTAACTAGGGGTCTAGCAACAGTGTAATTTTTCACTGGGGGACAACTACTGGACCACTAAGTCATTTGATTGTGCTCCAGTTTACCTTATTTTCCTTTCCCTTTCTCCCTAACCCCTTTTCACTTTCTGATCATGAAGAGCAATTTGAACAAGTTGATTTTTTTTTTTAATTATTATTTTAATAGTGTGAATCCTTGTAACATCACTGGCTGATCAAAGGCATTTTGGAACTTGCTTCTGGCCAGCATTTCTTGCTGAGATATGCAGAATATATGGGGACTATTTGTTTCTAATTGCATAAAGGATTCCTCCCTACAAGTCTTGACAATCATTGCTGGCATTTCTTACTGAGTTTCAGCACTGCTTGTTTTCTAGCCAAATGCCAGTTTCTGTGTCTGAATATGCTCCAGCTCTGCATTTGCTTCTATGACATTGTGATTTTTCCATTATTCAAATTATTACCCTAGGAAGGGTAATGTGTGTGGCTGAATGGAGGCATGATATTTGAATGATTTCAAGTGTATAGCAAAACTCTTCCATCCTGATTACTATCTTGGATGACTTGGAAAACAGTCTCTTTGGAGACCTTTCCATGTCCCCTACTTTCTTCTTCCCCTCTGGAAGGTATTAAACATACAGACTGGTATCTTAATTCTACAGAAATAGCTTAGATGGGATGTGGTCTCCTTGGAAGGAATTTGTTCATAGTGACTGAAAATTAACACTCTGAATTTAAAATCGAAACTAGTTGTCTAAGGTTCTTAAAAAATGAGATTTTATCTGTCTAAAATATAACAAGCTTTAGCAGATGAGAAAATATTACTTTATAAGCACTGAACCATGATTATCATCAGAACTGTTCCCAAATTTTTGAATGCTGACCTTTTTTCAAGAAAGCAAGATACGGTACACCTTCAAGCATTTTCCCTGCCTTCTTATTGCAAAAACATGCTGTAAGACTTCACTTAGCCATTCCACCAGTTGAGAAATTTTGCTTTAGAGTTTTCTGATATATTAATATGGGAATTTCAAGAATATACTGGTCTGGTTTTATGCTCATTTATAATATTTTGTTGCTCATTCTGGGTATGCTGGTTTAAAGGGAAGAAAATAAGTTAAAATCTTGGTCTGAGAAACAAGGAGTGAGGGGCAGGGGGATGGAAAGGGGGTGATGGCTTATGTGTAATGGTCAAACTGAGAATTAGATAGCTTATCAGAACTGAAGAATCTAATGTTCATTTGCCTTTTACAGTAGTATTATTTTTTTAAAGTAGTATTATTGGTACTGCACAGCACACTGCAGAAAGGAAATATTGACAAGCTACAACTCTGAGCATTTGTCATAATGCAACGGAGACAGGTAATTTCGGTGGGTTTTGGTTTGGTTTGTTTTAATTTTTATTATTTTTTGTTATTTTTTTAATTATTATTGGCTTTTCTTTCCACCTACTATAAAAGAGCTTTTTTTGGTTTGTACTCTTTTTGCTGTAATTGCTTTAGAATTTTGACCTCCAGCAACAATCTCAGAAGAGACACAAAACAGTCACCTGGGAATGGTTACTCTGATTTGATCTGCAGATATTGCTCTGACTTAATCTGTTGTGCATAGACCACAGGCTTCAGTATTAACAATATAGTACTGGTATGTTCTGCTGTGTCACAATTAACAATAGGAAATCATTCTCCCACCTATTGTTAATGTATTGTTAAGAGGAAAATATTTCCTGTTTTCCATGAATATTGTCAAGTTTCACTCAAATCTGCATCAACTTGCATCAAATATTCATCAGTTTGCAGGAATGGACGCCCAATATAATTATCTTGACACAGGGCAAGCTATGTGCTGAGACAGACACATATTTGATATTTTTTCTAAAGATAAGCTGCAAGAGTGTTCTCCTAATGGATAGCAAATATATGTGGGTTACTAGTTTGATAAACACACTGCAAATAATATCTAGCAGCTGTCTACACTTTAATAAACCGTCTTTTTTTTATATTTGCCACATTTTTAAAGGATTTTTGTAATCCTTCATAAACAAGAACATTGTTTATATAATTCAAGCAGTTTTTGTTAGATTACAAAAGCAAGAAATGAAGAATTGTTCTGTGGGTATATTTTTTTAAATTTTACATTGGTATATATGAATATTCAGTGTCATTTTAAGCTGTTTTTCTTGTATCTTGTCAGTTTAACTCAGACCTTTAATCTTATCGAAATATCTGCTTTGTGATGCCTCCATTTCTGATCTGTATTAAAATTAATAGATATGTTCCTATGTTGCTCTTGGATAAGGTAAAACATCATCATTTTTGAACACTATAACCCAATATTTTTTTTTCATGGAAGAGACAGGGATTGATGACATTACTGTGTGTACTTAGAGCAATTTCTATATTATGGAAGGAAAATATGTTTCTTCTCTGATTAACTGTTTCATGTTCTAGTTTGGATGTTAACATCACTGTATCCCTTGTGTGTTATTTCTCTTTGCACTGTTCAATCTAGGTCATACTTTCTGCACCTTTCTGCATGGCACAGTAAAAATTAGATGAGGTTAGAATTAGTGATAGGCTAAAATACCTAGAAATAGTTTTAATAGTTATTGAGCTTAAAGCTATGAATATCCCTCAAGGATTTACATTTGGGCTCTGATTTCAGGCTCAGTTCTACAGCACATTAACTCATTTGCAATCCTTAGTACTTTAATGTACTTTAATGCAATATGTCTATCCTGGGCTTGTTAACACTATATTAGATAATGTTTACATATATGAATGATCATGAGCTGTCGGGGTTTCTTTTTTACTTATTCCAAATCCCAAGCAATAAAAAGAATGGAAAACAAGATAAATTTGTGTACGGGTTATTTAAAAGGCCACAATTTTGAAACAAAACTCAAGTAATATTTCATTAAAGTTTCCCTTTGTTTCCCTATCATTAAAAAGTTCATAGTTATTTCAGAATTCAGAGCCCTCCTAAACCACCTTTGACTGTTTACATTGTATGCAGATAAAACTAACAAGCAAATTCTGCTACAGGAAAACATCCCTTTGCAAGGTCATCAAAGTGTCATCAAAGTGTCATCAAAGACAAAAGGGTGAGTTAACAAATAAATCCAATTACTGCATTGAACAATTACCAAATTTAGGACAGGATACACAGCAGTACTTATGTGCTCAATTTCAGTGAAGGAAAGAGGGGAGGAAAGCACTAAGCACCGAGTCTTTTATGTTAGCTGTCTCCATAGAGAGAATTGTGAGCTTTTCTATTTTAAACATCTAGGTCTAGCACACATCAGAAAATGCAGAATGAAGGGGTTTTCTTAGCTTGAAGAAGAGACAGAGAGAGGATATTATAAAATGTGTTCAAAACTGATTAGGAAAAGAATACGTGTGCCCATAGTTGATTGGAAAAGAAGTAATAGGCTTAAACTGCAGTGAGAAAGCTTTAAGTCAGGCACAAGGAATATAACAGCTTCCTTACACTCAAGGCATTGGTCAAGTAAGGTTTTTAAGATCAAACCATGATGCTTCTGATCATCAGTATGATAACAGGTACAGTTGATGCTGCCTTAAAACAGGTTTGTGATCTAGATTAGTCTTGAAGTTTCTTGTAGCCGTGGTAGTTTAGTCACTATTAAAACATCAAAACAAAACCCACCACCACCACAAAGAACTTCATTAACCTGGATGATAGCAAATGTTGCCTCTTTTAACAACACAGGGAGGTTTAGGCTGGAAGAGACCTCTGGATATCATGTAGCGTAATGTTCCATTGAAAGCAGGACCTTAGTCTTGAATATTTCCAGCAGGGAAGATTGCATTACTCCTCTGGGATACCCATCCCAATGTTTAATTTTTCTTGTGGTGAAGATTTTTTTTTATACATATGCAAACAGAATTTCCTGAGTCAACCTGTGCTCATTGCCTTTGTCCTATCAGTGTCCATTCTTGTGGGAAGGGAATCTCCATCTTCTCTATAACTACTTTGCACATTTTGGAAGTGGAGTGATAAGATTTCTGCTGGTGTTATTGTCTGCATTTCTATTGAAGAGGTAAAAACAATGAAAGTTTTGACATGTATCTGACTTTCCCCTGAGATCTCTTGCTAGTTTGGCCTTAGTCTCAAACAAAAACAAAGAAATACAGAAAAACAAAACCATTTTGAAGCATATGGGACATGCATACAGGTGTGCCTTTTCCTATCTTCCCCAAAGGCCAGGAGACTTATTTGCAAAACTGGGAGATCTGTTTTCAAGTTTTTCGGTATGGTCAGAGTCTTGACACAAGACTTCTCAACAGAACACTTCTGAGTCACTGAATATTCTTTTGGTTAAGCACTTCCTAGGATGTTGTCATGGTTTCAGTTGGGATGGAGTTGACTTTCTTACTAGCAGCTGGTATAGTGCTATGTTTTGGATTTAGGATGAAAATAGTGTTGGTAAAACACTGATGGTTTTGGTTGTTGCTAGGCAGTCAAGGCCTTTTCTGCTCCTCACCCCACCCCACCAGTGACTGGGCTGTAAGGGCACAAGAAGCTGGGAGGGAATACAGCTGGGACAGCTGAACCCAACTGACGAAAATAATATTCCAGGGCATATGATGCCATGCTCAGTACATAAAGCTGGGGGAAGAAGAAGAAGGGGGGGATGTTTGGAGTTATGGCGTTTGTCTTCCCAAGTAACCATTACACATGATGGAGCCCTGCTTTCCTGGAGATGACTGAACATCTGCCTGCCAATGGGAAGCACTGAATGAATTCCTTGTTTTGCTTTGCTTAGGTGCATGGCTTTTACTTTTCTTATTAAACTGTCCTTCTCTCAATTCATGAGTATTTTTTCTCACTTTTACTCTTCTAATTCTTTCCCCCATCCCACCAAGGGGGTAGTGAGTGAGTGGCTGCATGGTCTGAGTTGCCAGCTGGGGCTAAGCCATGACAGATGATACTATTAATAATGAGAGAGAGGTATTACAGCCTACAGTCAGGACTCCAAGCCAGCTTTCACAGAAGCATGGCAGAGAGTAAGCTTCTAAGAGATTCAACCACTCTTAATAATTAAATAACAGTTTTAAAATGTGGCATTTTTATATTAGTAGGATAGTATTGTGCTTTGATATTCTTTTTATTTTAATGTTCTATATTTATTTATATGGATACAAGAAAACAAGGGAGCAGAAAGAGAAATCCTTAATTGTGATCACTATTCACAGATCAAATGGAATATAGTAGATCTATCCTAAAGTATCTTTAAGATTTCTTAAAGCATGATTGTAGTTCTAAACTGGTTTTACAATAGTGTAGTCATAATGTCAATTTAATATCTTGCATCTTATGCCACTATCAGAGGGACTCATGTGAAAATATTTTGGGGGTAGTATTCATTTATGTCATGGTTTTTGTAAGAATTTATAAAACAGAACAGACAATTTTTTACCAGATGATTTTAAACACCTAAAACTAGTTTCTTGCTCCTGATATTCTTTTGCTCTAATATACCACTTCAGTACTTAAGAACCGAGTTTCTCTCAGCTCTAATGTTACCATATGTTGTTGATCTATAAACTGATTCTACAAAATGAATACGTTTAAGAATAATTCTTAGCCTTCAATGTTGAGAAATCAGTGAACACAAATGACTTAAAATCTGTTTTCATAAACTGTTGTAATTGTTTTCAACTTCTTGAAGGCTTTTCTAAACTATAATTAGGCATGAGGAACTAGCTAAAATCTGTTCTGTAACTGGAAAGCCAAACTTCCCTCCATCTCACTTTAACTCTAGCTGAACTGCCACAACCCTTGACATTTCAAATGCATTGAATATTTTATCATTCCATTCCTATGGATATGTTTTGTTTAGACATAATCCAAAGCAGCAGATCCAGAAATAGAAGAGTTTTGTTTTATTTTAAAGTTGACTTGCTGTGTCACACCTCATTTGTCATGCCATTCTGTGTCTAGTAAACAACCAAATACAATGATATGCTCCATAAAATATAGTTATGCCTCCAAGAGTCTATACAGGTTGTTTCCATTTCTAATGGCAATACATGTACATGTCCTTTTTTATATTCAGATGGTGGATCTTTGCTTATGATTTCTGGAAATAGGTAAATGGTGAATGGCAATTAATATTTGTAACATGCATTCTGTCTCTTGCAGAAATACATAGTAACTTATCAGTTTAAACTCTTGAGTTTTATTGCTTGCTTGCTTGGTTGGCAGGAAAGCCATCATGCAACACACTGTTTAGTTGAAAAAAAAAAATATCTTTGCAAACAAATGATCTACAGCACAGATCCTTCTGTTCATGCAGTCTACTTTCAGTTGCATTGGAAATCAGTATAATATCATGGTTTCAGAAATGCTGTCAGCTGCTTAGTCTTTATGCTGATAATATGCAGAACTGGAGCCTATGAAGGAAGAATCTTATTGCTTTGAATGAGAAAAAATATTTTCTTAGGTACCAGAGCAGACAAAACAAGTAAACAGTCTGAACCTAATTTAAAGTTCATTGACGTCAATGAATTTCTTTCCCTTACTTAAATACTATAGATTACATTATTGTCTGACATTCAAGCCATAATTACATAAATATGCTCCATGTATTTGCTGTCATTTTTATAGATGTTTCATTCGCTTAGAAAGCAAACAAACCCACAGTGTTCTGTTTGCTTTAGTATGCAAGAGATGTGAGTGCTTAAGAAGTGTATTTACATTCATTGTTGCCTGTAAAGATGCCATTTGTGTGCAAACTCAGTGAGAGGTATGATAAAGCCAACTTCATTTCTCAGATGATAAGAAAATATCATTCCTAAATCTGTTTCATCATCTAGTTTGAAAAAAAAAAAAACCAAAAACAAACAACCAAAACCCACAAACAAAACAATCAAAAAACCTGAGAAAGAAGGAAGGTGAAGATACTAGATTGCAGATTCCTGGAGGCAAAGTAATATATGGACTGAGCAAAGCCATGGGGAAGATAATTCCAATCATCCAGTTATAATGAGATAAGCCAGATGGATATGATCGAAACCAGTTTAGCTTTAGGAAATTAAAAAGAAAAAAAGCAGAAAATTAGAAAGGTGTTAGAAGTATATAATTTAAAGCCCTTATGAAAAAGAGAAGAGCTAGAAATAAGAGCAGCAACAGTTGGAGGATTAAGGAAAAGCAGTAGCTTTATTTCAGCAGTATATTTAACTCCTTTTTTTGTTTTGTTTTGTTTAAAACTACCTTTTTGTTTAAAAGACAGTTACAGCTAATCTAGAAAATGCAGTTCTCTATCACACCAGTTTGCTAAGGGTTCAGCGTGCATTTTTACTTGACTGTTTCCTTTTCTGAGCTGTGCATATGATAATTTGGTTCTGTTACAAAAAAATAGATATTTTTGAATGGGCAGGTGAAAAGGAGGGAGGAGGAGAGACACTGGATTCTCTTTGTCTGACACAAACAGAAAATGTAGATAAATAATAAATACAATTGTTGTGATGTTTGAGAATTTTCTACTCATAAGGGATGTTTTCTGTGGGTAAGAGACATTGTGATTCTCACTATGCATTTCTTGAGGTGAACAACAGATTGAAGATCCTACCTAACATCTCTGAGTACACCTTATTCATAGCAAATTATAAACTTGTAAAAGGGGATTCCTTGTAACTGCAACTTGCTAGATTTTAGACCACTTCCCTTATTTCAAAACCTAACTTTGAAGTCAAGACGTAAAGGCATGTAATATGAAAGTTCAGGAGAAATATTCTTGCTCATAACACTCATGCTTGCCCCCTATCATTTCAAACCTTCAAACAAGCAAGCAAATCTACAGAGATGTAGAGAGACCTGAGAGGTCCAATTTCTGCAAAACCATATCCCATTATCAATACTTCATCTAACCTCACCATCCCTCCCTGGGGCATTAGGGCCATCTAAAGGCAGTGAGGTGCCTGCACTTTTTCCTCCTCTTAGCCAGCTGCAGGACCTCAGGTGCTAGAACTAGGCTGTGTTCAGGAGGCATCTTTTCAGTGAATGCCATGGACAACTTAAACATCTACTCTCTGTCTTTCCTGAAGAGAATGGAGTGTGCTGACAGGAGAGAAATCTTCTCTGTCTGGATTTGATCTACCACTTGCACCCCACCAAACACTGTGGACTTCCTAAAACAAGTATAGATTAGGTAGTGAATATTTCTTTCTCTTATCTTTAAGAGAACAAACATATTGAATTCTTCAGTTCTGCACTATGGGTTTGCAAAATTTTGTTCTTTTCCTATTTTATTGTGATTGTCACTTTTTCTTTTGTTTGCTATTTATAGGGAAGGGGTTTTTTTTGACATCTTTTTATGGCTTTTGGAAGTATATGCAGCTTGAGAAAAGTTTGTTCTGTTTCTTGTGTTTTGGGTTGTTGGGTTTCTTTTCATGTCTTATTTGCAGGGGGTTGTCTAGGCAAATCTCCAGCTTCACAGAATTGTCCTGGTAGGTCTCCCAACAGAGTGCACTCCTCTTAAATTTGGTAATAAAATGTTTTGGCGGCATTTTTATTGCATTTTGTGATCAAAAAGTTATACTCTGGGTCCCTACTAACAGCTTTGGCAATGGATCATTTCCTTGAACATTCCATTTATACTTTCAAAAACTACAGCATGAATTTATCCTCTACTTTTGTTGTTCGAAAGCCTTTGGAATTAACATTATGAATTAAAAATGAAAATTGACTTTTTTTTTTCATGTTTTCCCTGGTTTGACCCCAAATAAAGAAGAGATTTGTATAAAAGCTGTATATGAAGGTGATTTTATAGAGTGAACTTAATTACATTTTATTCCAAATTACCTGTGTGCAATATTGTCACGGAAGTGTGAGCCCAACAAAAGATGTTCCAAAAATCAGTTTTAATGGTAAAATTTAACAGGAATCTTATACTACACACACTTTGGCAGACATAACTTTTTACAGTTTCAGAATGTCAGTTGGGAACGAAATCAAGCTTAAAATAATGATTCAAAATGCACAAACCACTCACCTAAAAGCTAAGGACATTCAGTCCCCAAAGGGAGGGAGAGCTTCCAATCACAGACCCACTTCTCCGAGGAGAACCACTCAAAGAGGGTCTCTGGTGGGGACTCCATTTTATAGGCTGGTCATGGTCATGTGTTATAGCCTGAACTGTGGTCATCTGTTGGTCGTGGTCATGTAGCTTTCATTGGTTAAGGGGTCTCCTAGGTCAGCTCATTGGCTGAGGTGACCTCTAGGGCTTGGGTATCTGGGGTACGTGGCTGCAAGTTGTTTGCATACGTGACCGGCATCTCATGAGCTTCCCACCAAATGAGCCACTACACCCCTATACAGAGACATTAGACCCTCAGGAGGGAGTGCGAGGGTGCTTCTGCCACAGATATTTAAAAAAAAAATAAATAAGGATATGAATAAAGTACTCGAAATAATCATTTAGCTGTAGCTAAAGAGTGATTATAAACACAGGATTATTCTGTGTATCTTAATGGTCAAATCCTTCTGGTAAAAAAAATATTTATATTAAGCTTGATAAAACATAATCACATTATCAGTATGACTGACTTTATACCAGTGTATGTAAAATCAGCTGGGCAAAATTCAAGACCTAAACATGGATATCATTACAAGTTAAATCTACAACTAACTTTGCTAAATTAAGATCACCAGTAGCTGCTCATATTAGTTGCTATCTTTTGATCTTGGCTTAATCTGCACAAGAATGGAAGTGGACCTTCAAAGTGCTAAACTACAGTGACTATGACTTAATCTCAAGAGGCAGCTACAGTTACCTACCCCCTTGGGGTAGGCAAGCAGTCTTAAATTGGTGATCAGGAGCAGCTAGTGTCAGTGACCCTCCCCAACACAAATGTGAACACATTTATTTGTTTCTACAGTGACCAGCATTTGCTACCCCAAGCTTAGGTCTGCAAGTTGAAAATTGTAAAGTTTTTGACAAATTCAATTTAGGTGCCAAAATGATGGAAGATTAGATCCCAGCTAACTAGTACATTAGTATAACGCTCCTTTTAGTGCTTTTTAAAATGTCCCTCATTCCTAGTCTGTCATAATAGACTAGCCCATCTCATCAAAAATGTATCTGATGTTTACAAAAACCTGTGAAATGACTTACTCTGCTAGAAAAAGTGGCCAAAACTTGTCCTGCTGGTCATTAATTATCTACTGTTTCTGTATAAGTTGCTGTCACTTCATATGCTCACATTGTCTCTTGCCTTATGTTTAAATGCTAAATTGTGTGGGACATGGACCTTCCTTTTGGTCTTGGTACATACAGTGTCTGATACAATGGAGTCTGTGACTGAGATGTGTTAGCAGTAATGGAAATGTATCTTGTAGGTATATGGAAAGAAGAGTTGAAATAAAGCATTTATGTATAGGATAACCTTCTCGAGTATTTCAGAAGAACTAAAGATAAGCTATTTATGTCATTAAACAGAGATTAAAGTTGTCACATATGTGCCTCTGACTAGGAAAACCACTCTAATTGATTCAATCCTAGCTCAGAGCTCGAACATAATATATATGAAAATCACAGAACTTAATTTTTTGTATTTTTATGAAAGCATAAGAAAAATGTTAAGACTTGCTTCTGCTTCAGTCTCAAAAGTTTACAAAATATATGGACACATGGGTGAGAGCTAGAGTGCATAAAGTGATCTCTGTAAACTTACAGATATATGCCATGCTTCATGGGGAAAAAAAAAAAGGTATAATTCATGTGTGCCCAGACAATAAATGTTAAATCAATTGTGAAGTTTTTACATAATGATGAGCACAGAGGGTCCTGTATATTAAAAAGCCTGTTTCAACTCTTGTTTACAACTATAGTGCAACTGAATTTGGTGGTCTTGAATTACGATTTATAATAGTAAAATACCATAATACTTTAGAGAGTGTTAGTGGCCTAGTTCCTGCAGCTTTTATCGCATGAATTTAGCATGATTCTTCCATGTGAAGTAAATGTTTCCACTAACAGAAGAAAAAATACTGCTTATGCTGTTCCAGTTAAGAAATTGAAGTTACTGGTTTAGTTGTATGCAAAGCCATCCAGTGAAACAATTGGCATTAAATACTTCAGTCCTGTTGTTAACAATCTTAGATGTTACATTTGCTAAAATCTGGCCATATGTGTGTCATTACTATACAAGTTAAAGAGCTGAGATATCTCATCTGAGTCTTGTAAAGGATAGCATTACTTAATAGCTAAGTATAGCAGTATGAAATGAACAGGATATCAATTTATAAGTTCAATCAGAAAGAAAGAGAATAATTTTTGCAGACTGCTTTATCATAACACCTGACATCTACCACTTGTGGCAAAGGATAAAAGGAACATTGGGAAGAAAACATGAATATAAGAGTCCAGTGTTAAAAGCTACATGTAGACTTGTGGCAGTGTATGCAGGAAAGAATCAAATCTTGTTTTAGAAAAATACAGCTGGCATTTTTACAGATCTGCTTCTAACTCCTTGTGCAAAAATCTGAAAATAGTGTGAGAAACACTTATAGCAAAATCATACTGAAACCTTCACTATCAGTGTGAAACATCTGAAAAGAAATAGCAATATACATTAGGGGGAAAAGAAGTAGTTTCAGCAGAATTTTAGGGAGGTAGAATTGAAAGTCTTTGGAGATGCTTAAATACTTAAATGAAATAGCCCTTACGATGTAAATTACCTGATGTGAATGCACTTTTTGTCATTTGGGATTCTTTTTTAAGGTATAGAAATGTTATTTCAGCACAGACTACCTGAGAAGAACAAATTTCCTGCTATAGTTTAGGTTTTTAGTTTGCGGTAGGTAACCTGATTGGGGACATACAAGAGAATGTAAGGCTGAAATTTTTGAGATAAGTCTGAGAGTACATTATCATTGAAAATACCATTGGTGGAATGTTCAATGTATCTTTCTAAAATGACAAAGTTGCACAAATGCAGCTTGTTTCAAAATCTTTTTTTTTTTTCACCAGTGCCAGATTTGCCTTTATGTACTTCCCTGTCTATCCATGCTCTGAACACATTTTTTGCAGCATGAAAAAAACATGCATTCTTACCATCCATTCCAAAATGGTTAACTAAAATAGTTTATCATATTTATGAAAAATATTATCTTGTAATTAAAAAAAAAGTTACTCCCCCACTGAAAGGACCACTAACTGTCTCCATACGTTTTATGTGCTTATTTATCATTTTGCAATGCAGTTATCGACTTGGGTACATGGACAAACTTGTTTTGTGATAGTATTTTTCTGGAGGCATTCTGGGCTCTGATAATACCCTTTGTATTTTCCTTCCTTTACTCCAAGCTATGTACTTTTGGGAAGATGATCTATGTCCTGTAATACAGAGATCACAAGGAAAGTTCAGTGTCTGAAGATTTCCTTTTGTCCAGAATCAAGCCACAAAGTTAAAATATTCACAAAATAGAAACAGTAGTAAAAGATTCAATTAAGATATGTCAAAAAGTCAGCACTATAAAGTTCATCTTCTACAAGGTTTCTGCACATTTTATTGATGAGAAAATACCTAATAATCCTATTTAATAAAATCATTAACATTCACTATTTTATTCACACAAACGTTTGACCTGAAAGTGAAGTCAAAATCCAGTGGAGTTAAAAAGATAAAGGACATACTTCCTGTAGATCTTGAAACACTGAAGAAGTGCGGTGTTTACATCAAAGATTTTATTTTTTTTAGTACTGTCTGTTTCGATGAAAACTTGAACATTTTGATCATCTTTTAGTCATTGGTAGTTGTAGGCTTATTCAGTAAACAAGCGATGCAAACAGTTGTCACTAGCAGACACGGTTGTTTGCTCAGCAGTTTGTGGGCTCTGCTTCCAGATCTTCTGGGAACTTCTGGGAACCTCAGGGTGCGTGCTGGTGGTGCTGCTGGTGCGTACTGGTGCAGCTGCTGGTGCATGGCTCCTAGAGGGTTTTGCTTCTATTAGCAAAGTTGCAGTTTCTAATACTGTCCATCAGCTATTGCTGATCAAAGGGTACTTTAACCTTCTGTCTTCAGACGACTTCTGAAGAGGCAGTAATAAGCCCCATTCAGCTGGTGCTAGGGAGAAACCGGTACTGCCTCCCAGCTCAGAGGCCAGTTCCCAGGAGCAGATAATGGGTGCATTAACTTATGTAGGAGTGTTCATGGAAAGGGGTCAGAAACTGCTGCATTCGGCATACAAATGGTGATGGACCACAGCAGAGTGCCATCCTCAGCGCTTACTGGAGCAGCATGTGGGAGGTCTGGGCCCAGAGTGGATCCGGAGAGAGGATGCAGCTCCCAGGGCCTGGGCAGGTGGAGGAAGCGCCCATGCAGATGGAGACGGTGTCCTTGCCTGTAGGAGATGTGTGCCAGCTGAAAGGCTGTCACTAGGTTAAGGATCTGCAGGAGGAGTTGAATTCATTGGGCTCCAGGGAACATGAAAAGGAAATTGATGGAGTCTTCTCAGAGACCGTGCAGAGACTGAAACCCCAACTCCAAGAGGAGGGTCAGCTACAGACTGTGGTCAGTTAGGGGGCCAATGGAGTCTGTCTGACACAGAAGGCTGCAATGGACGGGTAGCAGCTCAGTAGGGAAAACAGGCAGGGAAGAAAAGGAGGGACCTGCCCTCTGTGTGAAGGAGCAGCTCAGATGCATAGAGCCCTTTTATGGGAAGGATGGTGGTCTGGTGAGCACTTATTGGCCAGGATACAAGAAGAGGCCAGTGAGGGCAACAACATGGGGGGATGGAGATTGTTACAGACTACTGGGTCAGGATGAAGAAGTGTGATAAACCTTCTTTAAATGATTCAAGGAAGTCTTGGGATTACAGATGCTGGTGCTCATGGAGGACTCAAGCCTCCCTGATATCTGCTAGAGGGGCAACAAGATGGGAGGTGAGCAGTCAGGGAGATTTCTGGAGGATAAGTTCTTGATACAGCCCAACCAGAGGCTGAGCCCACACAGATGGATCTACTGTTCACTGGGAAAGAGATATTACTTAGTTACTCAGTTACTGGAGGATGACCAAGGGATTGCAACATCTGACATGTGGGGAGAGGCTGAGGCAGCTGGGACTGTTCAGCCTGAGGAAAAGAAGATGAGGAAGGTCTTATCAATGTGTATAGACACCTGATGGGGAGAGTAAAGAAAACAGAATCACATTCTTTGCAGTGGTGCCCAGTGACAGGACAAGAATCAATAGCCACAAATTGAAATACAGGAAATTATATTTAAACTTAAGAAAAAACTTCTTTATGAGGGTGGTCAAACATTCCAATGGGTCACCCAGAGAAGTTGTGGAATTTTAATATCCATCCTTGGAGGTGTTCAAAGCCCAGCTGGGCATGACCCTGGGCAAACTGCTCTAGCTGACCATGCTTTGAGCAGGGGGATTGAATTAGATGATCTCCAGAGGTGTCTTCCAACCTCAATGATTCTGTGACCTGGAGAAGGATGTTCCAGTTGGATATAAGGAAAAACATTTTCTCCCTGAGGACAATCAGCACTGAAGAAGACTTCACAAAGAGGTTATGCAATCTCCATTCCTTTACATGCTCAAGATCAGACTTGTTAAAGCCCTGAAAAATTAATCCGATCTGATCTCACCGCTAAAGTACTTTGAGTAGGAGTTTGATCTAGAGGCCTCCTGAGGTACCTTCCAACTTGAATTATCCTGGAATTATAATGCATTATATTGCAGTTATACAACACCAGCTGAATGGCCTGTTGAAAGAGGAGAGGTGGGAGTTGATGGCTGTATACAGACACAAGGTTTTAAGCAGTCTTTGCATGAGCACTATTTCCTTTTCCTAGACTGTGAGACTGATTCCTCATCTGGCTCTCTTTGCTTATATGCCTTTAGCTTTACCACCTGTGAAATTAGGATATTTTAGTGCTTATTTTCTTGCTTTCTTCTACTAATTTTGTTGTCTACTGAAGACAGCAGAGGATTTGAGAACAGAGAACATTTATGAGAGAAAAAACACAACTTCTCAGCTGCTATCTGCAGAGGTCAGGTATCTGAAACTGTTATTCAAATTTACATTAAATGTACCTCTTAAGCCTCAGATTTCTGAGTTAAAAAAACCTAAGGCCATATGCTCTGAACGCTGATTCCATATAAAATGGCCCATCTGTTTTAAATCTGTTTAGAAATATTCATGGGTTACTTTTTCACTGACAGGCTCTTTCTGGTGCTGTCAGCCTTCTTGCATTTCCAGAATAGCATCACACAAGCTCCTTATTTCATCTTCATGTTGTTCCAACATAAATGGCACAAACGCTGGCAAACCACCAGCAGCAATTTCATATTGAAGATCTAGCAGAGGTAATTATGGCACCATGATCTGATTATGGGGCCATGAAGACAATCAGAGGGCTGGAGCACCTCTCCTATGAAAACAGGCTGAGAGAGTTGGGATTGTTCAGCCTGGAGAAGAGAAGGCTCCGGGGAGACCTTATAGCAGCCTTCCAGTACCTAAAGGGGGGCTACAAGACAGATGGGGAGGGACTCTTCATCAGGGAGTGCAGTAACAGGATGAAGGGTAATGGCTCTAAACTGAAAGAGGGGAGATTTAGATTAGATATTAGGAAGAAATTCTTTTCTGCGAGGGTGGTGAGACACTGGAACAGGTTGCCCAGAGAAGCTGTGGATGCCCCATCCCTGGAGGTGTTCAAGGCCAGGCTGGATGGGGCTTTGAGTAACCTGGTCTAGTGGGAGGTGTCCCTGCTCATGGCAGGGGGGTTGGAACCACATGATCTTTAAGGTCCCTTCCAACCCGAACCATTCTATGGTTCTATGATTATATAGCTGTAAAAAGAATAAGCAGATTTTTTTTTTTTTTTTTTTGGTGGATAAAGGTTTCTATAGAAATTGTGAAAGAGAAGATGCTGTGTAAATTTCTGACGTACCAGCAATGTATGACAAAATCATGTAAAGAATAGTCAGAAATAATCTTAATAAGTAATAATTTACTCTATTTATACTTATACATGGACATGAAAAATAAAATTGTATTTGAAAAATAGGAAGTGTTTTTGTACCAGAAACATTACCTAGAATTTCCTGTGTGTTTCACTATATTCACGTAGGAAATAAATTTGTTAACCTTGACTTCAGATAATATGTTTTATTCTTTCTCTTTTAGAAGTCTTTTAGAAAAATCCTCCTTTATTTTTAGATGTAAAACTACTAGAACTACTAGTAATACAGTGATCACAGTTACAGCTTAAGGCTTTTTTTCTTTAATTCTGCCAAATGGGAATTTTTAAATTTATCTTCATGTTAGAGATGGAGTTGAGAATATCTTTTTTGGCCTGTCTTAGTTCTTGTCCATCATCAGTTTCTATGGAGATTTTTATTTTCAAATCATCTTTTGCTTGCAGCCATAAATAACTTAGCAGAGAACAGTACTGAAATTGATTTTTTTCAAGTAGAGATTCAACACTAATACAAAGTATTAATGCTGACCTCATAGGCTTACATCAACAGATCGGCACGTCTGACTGTCACGCATTCTGGGCAGTTGGGAATTTATTCTACTTTGACATTGCTAAGGTTGCTATTAATGCTGAGAATATTAGTTTGGATGTTTGAGACTCTATTGCCTTTTGAAAATGAATGGAAAAGCTTGAGATACCTTGGTATGTATTATTTTTGAAGCAGTTTACCACGAAAGAGTAGGGAAGAATACATGGACTTTTTTCTTGAAGTTGTTTCTATAATTCTACGGCTTGAGTTTGTGAGAGCTTGAGGCTGCCTTCACGGAGCTAAATGTTTCTAGTTTGTTCTAAAATGTAGGTACTTAAGTTACAGCATGCCTCTTGCAGTGGTTGTCTCTCATGATGATCTATTTCTATTTAAATGTTGCAACTATAACCCCACATAATCTATTCCATAATAAGGGGAAAGGATAACAGGGGTAGTCATAAGACAGTAAGGAAGAAATGCAGCAAGTAGCAACCAGATGCCAAATGGCTACTTCAGAAGTGCAGCTTCATATCTCTGCTAAGTTCAAATGGAAGTTTTTGTGAAGGAAAAAAATGAGGAGAAACATCCACATAAAAATACGACAGTTTGTACATTCAGCATCCTGCAGAGATGGAGAGATTTTTTCAGCTATCAGTGCAGTTGTCCAAAAATGTATTTGTGATGATTAATAGGACAACTTGAAAATTCAGTTTTTCAGCATTAACACTAAAAAACAAAAATACATAGGAATGGGAAAGCTGCAAAAATATTTATGTTTTAAAATGTCAGTCTGAAATACTTCAATGACACTTTGAAGTAGCGTCTTGTAACATGCCAGAATTTTTAGGGGTAAAACCAGTTTTAAAAAATACTAAGGAAAAGATGAAAACATTCAACAGTTAAAAAGAGAATTACTTAAAAAGAGAAACAGAACGCCAGCAATTCTTTGGCTAATCAACTACTGTTTTACTTGATCATGGTAAAGAAATGTTCATGCTTGATAAACAGGTCAGGGCTACTTTGAATCCCAGCAGCATTATACAGACTACTACGATTCTTAAAAAGCAAAGGCTAGGGATTCAAATGTACAAAGAACTAAGTCCTTTCATTTTAAGATAGTTTAAGACATGTTTTGGAGTTGGGGAACCGTATAAACTGCTTCTTTACTCTGTTCTTACCAGACTTAGACTACGATTCCTACATCACCTGCTATACTGAGTTTTTTCTGTTGTGTCAGCCATGTCCTGTTTTTCCGCAGTGCGGTACCAATGTTGCTCTACCATCAGCATCAACTGGCAGAAGTTGTAGTTCGAGCCCTGATATAAAGCCAGCTCAATCCAGGTGGAAGCCTCAGAGACAAATAACCAAAAACAAGACTGCAGAGAACAAGTGCAGATTTACTTTTATTTTTCTATTTCTCAGAACCTTTTATTTTCAACAGTTTAGCCAAATTTTCATGGGAGTCAAAATCTGAATTTTCTGTGCCATGTTTAAAGTTCTGGAATGTAAAAGTCCCTCTTTGTTGAAAAGAGCAACTTTTCAAAAGAGTGTTGGGGCTTTTTTAACATGAACAAAAATATGTATTTAGTACCAACCTTCTTTGCTGAGATACAACATTAAGTTGAGGTCTTACTGTGCTTGGTTTTCTGAATACTTAAGTAGCGAAAAAGTTAACAACTTTTCCCATAAGGTAGCACATATATGATAATGTCTAGTGTTTCTGAATTCTTAGATGAAACAAATTAATGCACCTAACACTTTAAGAGAAATTTAATATGAACTTTCTGTGACACAAAATTATGTGACCACTCACATCTGTTCAAGGAAGTGAATTCTTACTGAATTATTTAAATACTATTAAAACATCAGTTAAAAACAGCAGGAGCTGTGTGCATTTTTTACCTCCGTCACATATTCTGCAACACAGTTTTATGTAGTAACAATTTACAGTGGTCTTGTAGAGGCAGAAAAAACTCACAAAGAGGTAAGGTAATAGAGCTATTGGCAAAGCACATTTGTGTGTATGTGTAATACTCGATGTAAATTATTCACGTAAAGGCTAATCTTTGTTTTCAGAGTAATTTCAAATGCATGTTATAATTGCCTTGGGTATTTGATTAAAGCCAGCAATTGAATGGTGAACTATAGAAAAATAATGAAATCATAGAACAATCCATTACATTTCACCGATTTTACTGACTATGCCAATGCTATTTTTTTTTTTTTTCAGGAGAATAGAAGTAGAGCACAATGTATTATCTGCTTCAGATAAAACTACAAAAATAGAGAGTCTGAGGTAAATCTCCTGATGGTAATGCCAGACAGGAAAAATGGATCGTCTCCAAGAAATACTACAGAAGTTAGTAAGCTGTATATCAGATGTTGGTTAGCATATTCAGTGCTCATTGCCAAACGAAAAACTTAAGTAAGGACAGCAGTGTTTCTCATTATTTAGTAAGCAAACAAAAGGAACAAACAAACTATTCAACATATGCACAAAGTATTGTGCAGAGACATCTGGATTGTATTTGGATATGTAACTGAATAAAGATTTCAAATATAAACAAAGATTCTTCTTTATTGCTTGTTACATTAAAGTAGATATGGCCAAACTATTCACTGAAAGAATTTAAATAACACTTTTATTCTTTTTTTTTTTTCAATAAGGAGAATATATTTTAACTAAATTCTCTATCAACTGAAGTAGCAAGAATATGGTAAACAAATACCACCAAACTGTTTATTACAGACATTTGATTTTGAGTGTTTGCATTACTTATTTCTCATTTGAAAAGTATTGTATGCTACTTAGCTTACTGAATACAAAGTCTCTTTTTTCTGTTATATGATGTAATAATGACTGATGAGGAGGTCTCAATACATTACTTTGATTTGGTCATGAGATAGTGCAAAATACATTGTGCTGTGAGCAGCATTTAACTTAAAATGTCAACCTTTCTACTTTAGGGGATTAATCTCAAGTGAAACATCATAACCAACTAGGTTGTATTGCAAATGCCACCAAAAATAGACAATCTGAGCAAATCCATTTGAATTTGAATCTGCAGTAGGTAAAAAAAGATGCTTGTGATCAGTTTCTGTTTTTTACCAATGTTCTTTAGACGCGGCAGCACTGATTATTTCAAATGCAGTTTATGTTTGCTGAGGTCAATAATTTGCCATAGGGGTGGATTTAACATAATCTTTCCTGTCTTGCTTTTGATAAGAAAGAACATTTTATCCATCGGTGTGCATATGCCCTAGATTAGAAAATACAGGTTTTGCCTCCTGTCAGGCAGAAAGAAGAATTATTAGTTTGGAAATTCAATCCACTTTATCTCAGTTCTATCAAGGACTGCTATCATTTCACAGAAAAGGATCACTCAGACTTCTGATAGCCTATAGAAATTCCAACAAACCAATTGCACCAAAGTATCACACGGTTTACATGTTGGTTTGTATGCTGAAGCTGCCTGCGAGAAGGTCCCAAATGTAGAAAACTGCCTGATGCACCACCATCAGCCGGTAAGTACAGAGGTGCAGGGCCATTGGAAGCCATACAAAAGGTCAGTGAGGTTAACATTTAGTTAAGATTTTTCAGTGAGGTGCCGTATAGTTGCAAGGCTTTTGTTATCTAGGATTTTAGCTAAAGTGACCCCAGCGGGTCTGGCCGTAAACCGGAATTACTGGAGTTCCATGCCAACAACCTGCTATGCTGATCTGCTAGAGGTC
Source organism: Alca torda (assembly GCA_008658365.1). Classification (NCBI taxonomy): domain Eukaryota; kingdom Metazoa; phylum Chordata; class Aves; order Charadriiformes; family Alcidae; genus Alca; species Alca torda. Next base: position 77,824,869 of record CM018077.1, on the reverse strand, counting down.
ACCTAGTCTCCCTGTGTCCCTCCTCTTCATTTACCTTTTTATACTGTCGACTTTTTTCTTAATGCTTGATTTTACAGTTCCTAAGGTAATAGGATCTTGATCTTTATACGGCTTCTTGTACACTGCTGTAAAGAGCATATAGTGATTGACAGAGCATTAAAATGTTAATCTGCTTTGCAAAGATGTCCTAAGAATTCACCAGCCCAATACCAAGCACACAGTTTTCTGCCTCACGCTGAAGTTAGAGGAAAAATATATCTTACCTGGAGTATTATTTTAATGACTAAGTATAATTTTAGAAGGCTGGCACAAAATTCTTCTGCTTGATCATGGTAATTAACATTACACATGATTTGGTAAGTTAAACAGCATTTGCACTGTAGCATTCAGAGGAAGTGAATACTGCAGTTAATTTTAAGAAGACACTCCAGCTATAAATTTCCGGTGCTATTTTATGCCACTGAGCAAAGGAGGAAAAGCAAAAATAAAACAACAGAGTTGTAAGTTGTTCATTAACAGCTGTATATGGAAAACATGTCCTATCTCGCAAAATGCTTGAGGAAGTCTAAAAATTGTCAGGAAATAAAATAGTCAGTACTTTCATTTACATCCACTGCTAACACATGCATTTCCTAGTTTAGGAAAAAAGCTGTGTATTCAATTTTGTCTAAAATATTGCCTGTTTCTATGTATCCATTTAGTGCAGTAGGTAGAAGGCAGCAAAGACACAATGACATACAGTCATTTTAATCACCAGGATGTTCTCCTTTCAGCTTGAACCTACCAAAAGTGCCTTTTCTGTTCTGAAACTCCAATTTCCATTTATAAGCTTGCTTCAACAAATGCACAGTATGGATTGAATTCTCTTTTTTCAGTGAACACATCTGTTATGTCTGTGAAACTGCATCAGCGCCGTGTTAAGAAGGGTTTCGCTTAGCTTTTACCTAGAAACTTACAACAGATATGCTTCCCAGGCTGCTCTCCTTGTCTCACCCCTGAATGACTGGTCTTCCAATTTTCTACATCAGGGGACCTTTTAGAGCATGACTACTGTATAAATTACTATTTATGTATTTTTAATGAAATTTATGTTTTAATACAGATACCTTAGTCAGGTATATTTGGAATTGTGACTCTGAAAGTTTTCATACTTAGTGCTGTCTTAAAAATATTAATTTAAAAAGGTTATATGCACTTTTTGGCAAATGAAGTTATGACAATGTATAAATAAGATAGTTGTTGGTGCCTACCTGGGAAGTAAAAACCTTGGCACATTACAGATTACAAGATAAAGAACAGAAATCCCTTCATTAGAAGACCCAGAAGGCATCCATAAAATATCTAAATTTGAAATGGCACATTTTCATAAATTCCCTGTCAAGGAGCATCACTCATTCTTCCTGATCCTTAGGTTTGGCATCTTAGACACCTACTTGGTGCCCTAGATCTTGCCATTAGGACAATAAGGAGTGTCAAGGGGGCCCTTACGGATGTGTCTTTCACCAAGATTGCACTCCCTCTTACTACTGTACTGCATAGTCAGTGAATAAGACTGGAGGTGGCAGAAGTAGGAATCATCTTATGCTATAAGTTTTCTTTTTTTTTTTTCTTGTGCAAAACAGACTCATCGATGATATTTTAAACATTGTCCCTATTTTCTGTATTGGGAGTGGAACTAATGTACATCTTCAGTTCACGTAGTATTCTGTGACCTTGAGCAACAATAACAAGGAAACTAATTTGAGACTGATGTTGAATATTTGATAATATGCAGCCCTTATACTCAAAGTATGATTTAAACAGAGTAGGATAAATACCAATTTGTAAACATCTGTCCCATTAGATTTTAAGTTAACAAGGTGAAGGCATTTGATTTGGACCTATTTTATGCATATTCCACAAACAATGCATATTAAATCTCTACAATGCAGCAAATACTCAACTTAATGCTGTGTTTGTCCTTTATTTTTCTTTGGAAGCATAAAAATATGGAGTAGAAGGTGGTTGGATGTATAATCTTCTTTAAGTAACTGCCAGGAAATTATTCATAATCATGCATATAGTAGTTATGAAGTGGGTTGGTTTTTTTTTTTCTTATGTTTGCTGACTTTTGGAGTGCAGCTTAAAGCATTTGTGCTCAGACAGGCTCCCAGCTGAATATTTGATGGCTGTGCCAACTAATACAGCCAGCAATTCAAAGTCATGGTCCTTGGATTACTTTATTTGGGGAACAGGAGAAGGGGGAATGTGTTTTGTTTAATTGCATGTTTTGAATTCATAGGACATAACATGTTCTTTAGTGAAAAATGTCAAACAGAAGTAATTATTTGCTTAATTGTGCTCCAAGGCCCTACATTTGTTCTCTTGGACAGATTTATAGAAAGCTTCTGCCTTCTGGCTCCTGGAGTTCCCAGTATTCAGAAAGAATATGAACATTGCTATATCCTTTGTTACCTCAGAGACTGCTGGTTTTGTCTCATTGCTCTATAAAGCTAACTCTACTATGAGAAACTAACTCACAAAGTACACAAAGATCATGGCATAGACTTTAAAACAGTGCAGTTTAATTTTTAGTTAGTTAGTTAGTTAGTTATTTTGGGGTTTGTTGGATTTTTTTGTTTTTTACAATTTGATTGTCAGGCCTGAAAATCTTCTACCATTTTTCCATGGCAATAAGACCAAGACCCATCTAGTACCTAAACCTACGTTTTATTTTAGAAACTCAGACCTCCAAAAATGACATATTCACAAACGCATTCACTGCATGAGGTTGCGTTCAGTAGCACTGAGGGATTAACTGGAGGTGCTTCACAAGCCTGACAGGACAATCACAGTTCAGCTTGGAGAATGGGATGAGCTATTCTGCCTGATGAGTGTGTCTGATACCTTCAGGGATGCCAGAAACCTCCTTTGACTGTGTAGCTGTGTAGCTTGTGTTGGGTTGTGAATGAGAAAGTCAGTGTGTCCCTTTACCAGGCTTGCCCAGGGACAAACGTGCCAGTTGTTTGCAGTAAACCAGAAGAAACACGACACATGAACACTCCTATACCCCACCTCCACCTAATATCTATAGCTGTGACTTTGCTTGATCCACCAGTAAAATAATGACTGCATTTAACAACACTGCTATATGTTCTCTTTTGTCCTGGGATGAGGAATCACCTCAGAGAAAAAGACAATCGTATCGATAACTTCCTAAATGTGGTGTTTTGGTGTTTGCTTGGTTTTGGTTTTGTTCTTGTTTTGGCAGAGTAGGCTGTGAATTAGAGCCAGTAGCTCCCTTCAAAGACAGAATGACTGTATGTGCCCAGTGGGTCTGAGTTATCACAAGAGCTGCATATTACAGGTATATTTCCTTTTTTTCATTAATTGTGATTTTTAAGGATTTTTTTAAATGGCAAATTTAATTCCTGTGAGTTTGGGTGGCTGGGGGTTGTTGGTTTGGTTTTATTTAAGGGGAGAGTAATATTTTGGGATCACAGGATTTTCTTTGTTTGGTTAGGCTTTCTTCTAGCACTTGGGAAATATGATTTGTGACAACTGGTGGTAAAGTAGACAGCTCCCATTACCAAGATTTTGAATTGAGCTCCTAGTGTGCTTTAGGAAAGGTAAAAGATGTTGAACAATTCTAAATGACAATGCTTAGAATTATTTTGATTCAAAGTTGCTGACATTTTGTTTCTAGAAATCTCAAAAATGTGATTACATTTAACATTGCCATAACCATCCCTGAGAGAGAACTATATTCTTCTCCTAAAGTTTTCTCCTTTTTTTATTCCCTGTAACTCCTGTGAACATTTTGCCAGAAATATTCTTTCACGCCTTTCTCTTCCATCAAGCTGTTCGTGTTCTAGAAGTCTTCAGTGCACTGTTGCAAGATTTGTAGGTAAAAGGCATCATGCAGCCCATAAGAAACTGGCATTTCTGGTCACAGGGAGTAAAAAAGTTAAAAGGATGACAAAGGTATCTGTTAATTAGGGAATTTAGAGTGGGATAGCTGAAAAAACAGCACTGCACCACTCACTGACGTAACACATAAGACGTAGTTAGGATAGGACTAGTATGTGAGAGTGACTTGTGTTCTGCAACGCCTGCAGACGTCCCAGTCCTACCTCTGAAGGCTCAGTCCCCCAGCCCTTTCTGGATGAACACCAGGGACCCAGGGCAACTGGACACTCACTCTGACGGCTCAGTGTGCCCAAATCCTGGCTGGTGGTCTAAGTCTTACACATGTGCTTCTGTCTCAGGCTCAGCCCTGACTTGTTGCTGGAGGTCAATGAAGGGAGCGAGTTCCTCCTGCATGTCTGAGGGCTTCTGTTTTCACTGTTTATTGTTTTCTATATCAGATTTTTGGCACAAGCCACCAAAATAATTGTCTTTTTTTAATATCTAAGGAGATAGGGAGACTGCCCATATTTCTCCATGCCAAGGGTTGTCACTGGAATTTTTAGCATCCTTTGGTTTCTTTTCCCAACCTTGTTACAACAGTTTGAAGCTGACAACACTTATATAGCAAAGTTCTTTTGTTTGCTTCCTTGTTTTCCATTGCATACAGGTTTAATTTAGTCAGAACTGGACAGATGTAGTTTAGGTTTCACTTAGCTGAGCAGCGCTTTTGTGTGGGCTTCAACTTGTGACAAGAGCAATAAATGATGGTGTCAGTTACTTTCCAACGAACTTTTTCTTTGACCTGTGAAATCTGGGCAAATGTTACTTCACCACAACAGTCTTGTTCTTTACTTTCTGATGTCTTCTGTTGCTTTGTATTTGTGTCTGAGAGAAGCCTGTCAAAAATCAAGACACTTCCTTGAGTATCTAGTATAAGATACCAGTGATACCTGAACAATCACAAACTCAGTACTGTTTTCTCTGCTTCTACCTTGCCCTGTCATTTTGGTCCATCCTTGGGTCCAGCTTTCAACTAAAATGGTGCAAAAATGGAGCCAAAGAGAAGAACTTGGAATAAATTAGGGTGCTTAATAAAAACATGCAGGAAGAGACAAGAGTTGCTATGCCTGTAAAATAGCAAAAGATTTTGTCTAAGATTTGTGGCAGGAGGAGTGAGGGATGCACCCAACTTCTGAGCAACAGACTTAGCTCTGGGTAATATATTTGGTATTGCTTGCCCAGCGATAACACCCTAGATATTAAGAGGGGCTTCAATGCTCAGGACCATGGTTTGAATCCTTGCAATGAGTATAAACAACTTCTGTGTTGTTAAAGGGAGGGAAAATGGAAGGTGTGATATTCTTTAAGAACTGCTTACTCAGATAATCCCACTTTTGGTTCACTTTCCTGGACAATCACCAGGTACATGGTGTTTCAAGAGCACCTTCAGGCTCTAACAGATGTTGTCGGGTACATCTCAGATCAGTGAGGCCCCTTTGCCCTCAGCAGTGTGCCTCCCCTCCTGCTGGAGCAGGGGGTGGAAAGGACCACCATCGCACTGTGCGGAGGTGAACAGTGTCTAATCACTTCTGCCTGCTGCTCCTGGGTTTTTTTCAGGGGAGTAAGAAAAGCTTGTGGAGGGGAGCGCATCCTGAATGAGAAGCTGTGAGGTGCGTGACTGCCTCTGATTGTTTCCCTCTCTTTGCTCTCCCCAGTGCCTGTATTCGGAAACCTGAACAGGGAAGTTTTTCTGGTTTAAGAAATACGAGAATGTTCGTTTCATATGCTCTTCTGCTATCCTCAGCTGGGCACATCATGTGTGCATAATTTAAACACAGACATGGTAGAACACCGCTGTATAGGTTACATAAACCCCAAATACAGTCTCAACAGAATATATTTTTATAGGAAAACTCCATTAGAATCCGAGGGTCCAAGCTCAGTGGAGCAAGGGAAGTTTTTAGTGTCTATGTGGAACTTTTCCAATGGTTAAACTTGTATTTGTTTATCAGTATACTATTTAGAAATATTGCAAAATGTTATATAAGACTGATATTACTCAGTCTGTCAATCTTTTATTCGGAAACATCACTCAAATTAGTCAACCTTCTGTGCTAAAGTGTCTAGTGACATTTTTCAGAGGCTATTTTGGAACGCAGATATGTCCCTCATTTCAAAGAAGCTAACCTCATCAACAGAAAGTCAGTGAAGATTTATTTGTACTGTCTGGACTCCCAAATGTGTTGGAAGTCTTTGACTCTGCTCATGCCAATGGCATCTACTGGAGATAATGAAAGAATCTATGGGAATAGATTGAGCGTGAAGATGATGCATACAACACTACCACAATATTATGACAAATTTTTGATTTATGTATGTTTGTTCAAATGATAATGTTTATAGTATTATTTTTTTTTCCTGGAATTCAATTATCTCTTGAAACTCTGATCACAAATTAAGGTTGTTAAGAAGGTGACAGAAAAATATTTTATGGGTCAGGTCATGGAAAAATAAAAATAAAACGTAGAGGCCTTAATTACGAATATGAGTGATCTAAACAAAGCACAGGTGAAATTTGTTTAGTAGTGGTGACTTAGGCCTTATATTTGGTATCTCAGATCCTGGCACTGCTCTGTGGATATCTGCTCCTCATTGCATGTTCTCAAAATGACAACTTGAAATACCTTCATGGAGCTGAAAAACCCCATGCTGTTTTACAGTGATGCTGTTTTTACTACAGCAGCATGCAGCTCGGTGAGCATGTGATGTGGAAGTTTTTGTTGGGTTTTGGGGGCTTTTTTAAGCATTATTCTGTTGGGAATCTGCTTTTGCATCATCGCATTTTGCATTGGCTGGGTTAGCCCTGCTTTAATAGTTAAAGTCTGCTGGCAGGGGACAGCCCTAAGCAGATGTAGCAGATCAAAGAATATGGCTCAAAAGCACCTTTTTAATTGTCGATAGATACACACACGTGGACATATCTTCTGCAGCTCTGAAAGACCAGATTCACAGACTTGTCACTGTAGAAACAAATTGGTGTTTTTTGCTGGCTGCAGAATGCCTTCTGTTGTAGAATTGGAGCGAGTTAAGGGTGAATAAGAGCATATATAGGCTCTCACATCCAAAACTAATCAGAAAGAGCTAATGAGAAGGGCACAAAGCAGTGTCTATCCCCCAGTCTTTTACCCTGATGATAGATCAGAGCCTGCAAATTATCAACACTTTTCCATACAGGCACCCAGTGCAAGGAACCTATTTTTCATGTTCTTTTTTAGATTACTTAATTGTCACAATCAGCTTCAGAATTTAAACGTATGTAATGGATAAAAACTAAATAACCTTTCCTATAGTTTTTAAGCACATCATTTGAATCATCAGCTCTAGACATTTAAGCTGAGACACATTAAACTGGTTAATGTGCAGAATGATAACTAAACATCTGACCACCTGGTTGATGAGCATTTAGAAAGAAATTGTACAGTTGAGAAATAGAAACCAATTACAGACCTTAAGAAAGAGTATGAAAGTCACATATCTTGTAAATATGAATCTGAGGAACTTAATAAAAATACATTTTTGCCAGCTGTTTCCAGATTTGCTAAATCAAAGTAAATGGCTTTTAAAAGCCATCTAGCAGATGGAAGGAAAATGTTCACATTTCCTAAAGTGTTAATGAAATTTAGTTATAGTAAAATTGGAAGAAACAAAGAATAGATACACAGATTTTAATGGTTATATGAAACCAACAGCTGTCGCAGTAAGGTACTGAAATGTAAAAAAAATATTAAAAAAAAAAAGAAAGAAAACACAGGTCGCATGTCTCCTTTTGTTAACAAAAAGTGGCAAAAGAAAAAAAAAGAAAAAGATGAAAAATGTTGATTTTTTTTTTTTTCAGATCTGTATTAATGACTGCCATTTTTTTTAGGCAGTGGTTATAATGCAGTGCAACTAATTCATTAATACAGTACTACTGAGACTGGTAATGATTCAACTGATAGATATAAATCCATTCACATTGATACTTAGGGCATTGATAAAGAAGGCCAACAGCCTGAAATGTTTTAAGTGTTGATTTCAAAAGTTTTGGCACAAAGAACTTTATTTCCCCACAGGGACCTTCATGTAGTTCTCAGAAGCTTTATGTACTTACCTGTAAGATTCAGACAATGAGGCAAAGAGACAACAGCACTTCTGAAGCATAGGAGCAGAATTTAAATAGCAGTTGAGCTGCTTATTAAGGGGCTAAAGCCTTTATTCCCCTCATTATCCAGAGAAATAAACATCCTAAAGATAAAATTGTTTTATTGTGCTAGGCAGGAGAAAAGTGGAATGATGAAAGGCTTCTGTATTGGCATGAGGGCACACTAAAGAGTCTCCACTGTGTGTCACTTATTAGGAAAAAACAAACAAACAAACAAACAAACAAACCCCCCCTGTAGCATTACATTCAAATGAAATTAAGTCCATACATCCTACAGGATAACAAAACCTGTTTAAAATAGTTTTATTTGTTTTTTTTAAAATAAATGAAGAAGTAGAGATCTTTGATAATTTTATCATCTTGTTTGCTTTGTTTGATCACGTGACAACTAATTTCTTCTCTTTGTTTTCTGATCCTCTGCTTTATGGGTCCTTTGCCTTCCTATCTGACTTTCTACTTCAAAATCTCTGATCTTCACATTATGCTAGTCCTTTTGACTTCTCGCACACATATTCCTTGTGATGTCACCAAATCTACCCAGCAAGGAGCAATTACTGCCACCCAAGAGCAGTCATCATTATCTTACCTATATTTCTAGGGAAAAGTGAAAGGATGAAATATAAATAGACAGATACAAAAAGCCTGTTTTAAAGCATTGGTGAAAAATCAAAAATTGTAGGTCTTTAATTACAATGTACAGATGTCTGGCCAGCGTCCTTTGTACTTTCCTCCCATTGCATCTCATGTTAAATACTGACTGTATATTCTCTGACTTGGGATATTGCTCCCATGTAAAGTGCTATACATGTTTTTGAATTGTGAGACACTAGCATACTGGACAGTGTATTCATTTGAAATGTAGGTTCAGTTTGTAGAAACTTGAACTCAGCCATCTGTCACTTAAAACTTGTGCTGTAAGCACCAGTGTGTAAGCTGTTGGTATGTATTTCTCTTTTCTGCTGGAAAAAACTTGGTAAGATGTTAGTTACATCATTAAGAGACAAGCAGAGTAGCTTTTGAAATCACAGACGCTTCTCCCAGTGGATATTAAAAGACTTTTTGCCCAACTCCAGTTCTAAAGTAAGTACCGGTGATCTGTTATTACCTCTATAAACAAACGCGTATCATTAAGAGGCTCCTTAAACTTGTATCATTCTTTTTGTGTTAGTTTTGAACACAAATTCTGAGAGGTCATGAGGCTTATTATTTATTTTTTTTAATTTATATTTTAATTCATTAATGCTAAGAAAAAAGTATCAATGGCTTAGTATATAGACATGAAATAGTGCTTCATCCATCTGAATATTATGGGTTTTCCCATAAGTTTGTGGAGGTTGGAGAATTCCCCTGACAGGGTTGCCAGCTGCACTAGAAGAGGTCCTGAAGCATTAACAAAAAGTGTTATTCTTCTTGTTTTATATTGGTAGCCACATTCCTGGAAGACTCAACTATTTTAGCACAACTTGCAATCCATCCTCAGCCTAATATCCACATATGTTTTGAAAAAGGCGATATTTTATGGCAGAAGTTGAAACAACTTTAGTGGAATCACTGATTCGTGTTAACCGGGGAGAGTTTACTTTTTATTATTCAAATATTCATTCAGATTTGCATGAAATATTCTACACTTTATTTCTATTGACCTTTTTAATTCTGCCTTAGTGTCAAAGTGTCCACAATGGTAAAATAATAAAGGGTGTAATACCTTGTCCAGACTTCCTACTCTGTTATGGTTATATCTGGAACACTTTCCTTTCAGCATACTTGCAGAAATCGTTGGATTTTCTTCAGCCTTATGACAAGTTATGTAAAATTTTTGGTGCTAACAACACCTTAACACCCTCCCCTCACCTCCCCGTGCACCCCCGCTGCTTTCTTAAATAACATTTTTTTTAAAACACAAAATATCAGCTTTACATTCTAGTTTTCTTTTCAGCTATTGCAGAATTAGATTAGAACAAGTGTTAATCTAGTTCTGGTGCAAATTAATGATAAAGTGAAGGAGCCCCTGAGCCTTGCATACACACTGGTACTGTGGAGATACAATGCAAACGTTAACTTTCAAGAACATTTCTTTGATGATAAAGGTTTCAGAGTACTTTATCCATTTCAATCTAGATCCAGGAAAGTTAATGAAATCAGTTCATTCCGATGCATTTAGTGCCATATAATGACAGGTATGTACTATGAACATAATGTATGTGGCTCTGGGGTAAGATTCTTGCATTTATGACTCTCGCGAAACAATTTCATGTTGAGTACTTGTCAGTCAGGCAGGAAAGAGTTTTCTTCTACAGAAGGCCTCAGAGCTGGACACTGCCTTTGGGAAGGAGCTGGGCAATATGTTACTTACAGCATTTTGCAGCCATTTATGTACTTTAATTAAATTAAATCAAACCCAAAAAAATATCGTGTAAAGATTTAGGCCTCTGTGGGTCAGGGAAGAGTGAAGCAAACTTACTTATGCGCGTACATAAGATACTTTGTAATAAAATCTGTAATATATTTCCATATCAGGAGATGATGTATAAAGTGTATATGGACATGTGGTGGGTAAGATGGAAGCATTGTATCTAATGCAGTAGCAGTATTTCCGGGCGCCTTTTGAATGGAGCTGTAAGTAAGTAGTTGTGTAGTCACCGTTGTATCACTTTAACAGTGCCTGTGTTTCTCTCAAAACACAAAATCACAAAGAAATCCTGCCAGACTACTGATTCTGGCCAGACACAAAATACTTTTTTTTTTTTCTTCTTCCAGTCTTCTTGTTCAGCTGCAGAAACATAACTTCTATTATTCACATAGTCCTGATAGCACCCATATTAAAAGCATTTTTAGAAGAGGAGCTACAAAGCTGTACTTATTGTGCCTTTCAAGTTGAACACTCTTAACAATGGACTCAATGGAGGCATGTAGAAAAATAAGTGTAAAAAGCATATTTTGTCTTCTATAGGGGTATCTAAGTATATACTTTGGTAAGTCCAGTTCCTTTATAGTTGTCTCTTTTTTGTTTCCTAGTAGCCACTGTTTTCACATTTAGTACGTATTCCTTTTGCCAGAATATTTATATAAATGGTATCATATAGAAATGGTAGCAACAGGCATTGTTTTGTGCAGGCAGACAGTAGTTTTTGAAAGGAACATCTTTACGAGCAGCTCTGCCTCTGTTGATGCATAATGTAGTACCTAAGAATCCTGTGCTTAGTTATATGCATGTGCATGCACTTGTATAATTACTCTAGAAACTTCTACAAATTTTTTCTAACTCCATTACAGGGACTCAACACACTTCAGCTGACGGAAGTGAATGCGTTTCTGCTAGAGCTTCTTGGCAAGAGATCAAGGTTAAAATGAATACAGTACCAAAGCTGAGGTTAAGAACAATGATGTGAATGAGGAATGAAATCTTTCCAAGATAAAGCTAGTATTTCTCAAACCAGCACGTCTTATGAAATTCAAGGAAATGCTGGAAGTTCATATGGAAGTTAATATGACTTTCTAGGAGGAAATATGCTCCTGTTCCAGAGAAAATCCAATTTACGCTGCAAATTTCTTTCCTAGTCTTCAGAAATGTGTTGCTAACAGGTCTACAGTTGATCAGGAATTATTTGGTCATTACAAAATAATCTTTGACACTGTTAATGTAGATGTTGTCTTTGAATTACAGGAAATGTCTTTGTTCCTTCTGATGCATTCCTTTTCTATAAGTTGACTTGCCTTTTTTGTTTACAATTTTTAGAAGATTCTGTGGCTTACCTGTTGTTCAATATCATCATCTCAATCAGTGTGTGTGGATATTCATTGGACATGTTAAAAATTTACTGCATACATCTAAAGAAAAGAAAAATAATAAAAATATGGTAAGTTAAAATAATAAAAGTAAGTAAAATAATAAAAATATGCAATTAAGTTTCAGAAATCTTATGTTACCTGCATCAAAGCTTTCATTCTTGCACGGCCTGTTATAAAAAAAGTCCCGATGGCTATCTTACCTGTTTTCCAGAATTTGTTTGAATGTGATGATGAAATTATTGTAAAAACTACTTTCAGGTGAATTTTTAATAGGCTTAACCTGTAGATCAAACCAGTGCTTAATTGTCAAATAGGTGTTTCTTGTATCTTTGGGTTTCTTTTTCTGAAAGAGCTATGAAGATGTTATTTCTATGATGAGTATTTTATTTTAATTACAGTCCTGCTGCAGGTTGGATGTCTGTAAAGAATAGATTAACTTGGATTTAACGTGTTTTGAGCGAAAAGGAGACCTGTGGCAGAATATTTAGACTTAAATAGTCACCCTGTGAACACTCCAGCGTGATTGGTTGCTGAGTAGGAAGTTAGCAACACAGGGAACAAGTTTTAATTAGCTGTAAGAATAAGAAACACGAATATTTAGCCAATAGGTATTTGACGAGTGGATGTAGGTAACCAATTATATTATGCCATGTATGATTTGCTTAATGCGAGTAACCAATCAAGAATTTGTCTTCGTAGTACATGGAACTAGAATACCTATAATAACTGAGCTATCTGCGCAATAAAGTGGCATTAACCTGATCATATTGGTCTGCGTGTTATTGTCCGAAGCTTCCGCGTCAACAGAGACCCAAGAAGAGCCAGCATAACTAATCTGTGTTTTTCTTTCATTTTTTTATATTTAGATGGTGCTGAGTTAACTCGTATTCACAAAGAATGAAACGTAAAAGATAGAAACTCCAACAGAACTTTGGAAAGAAAAGAGAATAATGTATAGATTTTACTGCATTTATTGGAATTCTTTGGTGCTTATAGTTTATTCCATTCACAGTGTTCCCATCTGCAGCACCAGCTTGCTTTTCTTCCCTTAGGACCGCAGGGTGTTTTAATAATAGGCCTTCAAGACCCCCATAGCAACAAGAAGTCAAATAAAATAAAGAGAAAAAGGAGCTCAAGTGATCCCTAGAGAAGGAAAACATATTTTCCACTTTTCATTTCCATTTCAGAACAGAATGATGGGCTGAACTAATAAAAGCCCATTGGCATTCCAACAAACCCAGAGTTTGCCTGTTGGGTAGTAATTATATGTTCCAAGTATTCACATACATAATTAAATAGTGTTCTGTTTCTTTAAATAAACATAATCACACAGAAGCCAAAACAGTGAAATGATCTCCTCATTCTAATTTGGACTAGAGAATAATAAGAAAAGTTTTCCAGTAAAATTTTCTTTCGCTGCCTGCTCAGTTGATTTAGGGAATCATTTGACATCAGTAATCCTAGGATATTATTTAGTTCTGAAGCACACAGCTATCATTTGTCCATAGCTGAAAACCACATCATCTCCTACGAGCAGCCCAAATTCTGACCCTAACTAACTCTTCTGAGTTTGGCTGTTTAAGTTTTGCTTGCCATTAAGTGTATACATGTCAAATTGATGGACTTATAAGACATGTCCTGCCTAACCCCCTGCCTCCCACCTGCCAGCTGTCCCAGGATTTATTTCCAAATGCTTTCCCTTTCCTGGGCAAGGTTTCTTTGCCAGCCAACATTGCGTTGCTGTTTTAGGCCTCCTGCACAGTGCATTACCTTTCCCGTGACAACACGTTGGATGCACAGGAGAGGCTGAGTGCCTCTGGCTGAACTGATCCTGGTGGTGAGCAACACCTCAACAGCCGCCAGACTGCAGCGTCACACCAAACAGGGGTGGGCAGGAGAGAAATAGCTCTGTAAACATTCCTGGCACACAAGAGCAAGTTTTCCAATTTCACAAAATTAGCCAATGAATTTTTTCATACTTGTGCCATTAATATCCTCATTTCAGGCAGGAGTTATAAGGTCACTTTTTGATCCGGTGAGGACACAGGGAGACATAATGTTTTGTAGGCTTGTGGCTACAAGTACACTGAGAAGACATGGGAATTCTCAAGCATTGATGCTGATCAGTTGTATTGTAACAGCATCTGTGACTCCTGATCACAGCGAATTAATGCCAGGTCATACACCTTTTGCATATTTGAATACCACCCTCCCTTTCTTACAGACCTATTGCCTCAGATAGCTTTTAATGTAGGTAAAAAACAGGATAAGGGAAAGGATCATTTTTTTTCCCCACATCAGTAATTCTGTATTCTGAGATGTCGGCAATCTAATTATTGTCATTGTTTTTCTTGTACATCATGTCAAAGGTGGGTTTACGTGTGTGTGTAATCATAGAATCATAGAATCTTCATGGTTGGAAAGGACCTTTGAGATCATGGAGTCCAACCATAAACAGGTAAACCCAGGTGTACAGGAAACCCTTTCTGGTGCAGCATAAGGAAAATATTGTTGGGTTTGGAAAGTGTCTGCTTAGAATATGACCACTTGGAAGCTGTAGCTTGGATACTAAGTGGGTGATAACACTGTTGCCAAGACACACACATTTATGGCTCTGGATACATATGTGCAGGGCTAATTTTATTTGCCAAAACTCCAGAAGAGGTCAATACCTTTACTAAGACATGGTATCACCACGACCTCTAAAGAATTCCACCACGGTGGATAGGCAATAAAGAGAGATCATATCTCTGAGAGTTTTATGCAGAAAGATTTTCTGTTTTACTCAGCATCTCTGCAGTGGTATGACTTCACACATGTTAATAAGAGGGGGCTGGCTTAGAATTTGAAGAGCCCCTCAGATGAACTCAAGGCAGCATAAGATAATCCCATTAGTGATATAGAAGATAAAATAATTTGATGCCAGTGTTCCTGGGTGATTCGAGAGAGCTGTATGCTAGCTTTTGGTTTGTGAAGAAATCCTATAATTAAAAACCATTCAGAAGCAGCACTGGGCCATGTTTTTAGCTAAGGAATTATCATCAGACAGACTTTTTAGAAGATCGTAATTGTTACTCCGTGTACTTTGAGAAGCTTTTAAGATGACTATATTTCAGCAAAGGTGTTGTTTGTGAGCTGTTTATTAATGCTATTGTGATTTCAGAGTGATTTCAAAGTTCTAATTAATCATCTGGGATTGGTTAAGACAATGTCTTTCCTTGCCTATATGACTTAAACAGGAAAGAGTAAAATAAAAAATTCAAGACAGTCAGTCAGAAAATATGCTGTGTGTCTTTACGCAGAGCTGTAATTTTCCCCAAGGGCTTTGGTTTGTGTTCTGAAAATACAGAATTCCTATAAATAATTTGTTGTTATTAGAAAGAGAAATTAAAGATACTTTTGAAAATAAAATGCATTTCAGGGTTTTTTATTTGATTTGAACAAGTGGTTAAATACACTATTCATGCTTCTCATTAAATCCTCTTCTAATGGCCTCCAGATTCACGGCATTTCTGAAAATTTACAATTAACATTAACCCAAGTGAGAAGATATGTAATAAATATCCTTCTCCCTTTGTGTTCTTCAGAGGTTGTGTCTTTATCACTACCCATTTTGATCAGGAGAGTGTCAGTAGATACTCTTTCAGAAGATCAAAAGATGATTCAGTTTTGTCTTTTATTTTTTCTTTCTCGGTTGGAAATATAATACAGATAACATGGAAAAGGGGGGAAGAAGGTTCGTTGCTGTCTTCAAAGCATTGCTTATTTTTTCTCTGTGTGTGTGTGTGATTAGTGGTTGTGGGAAACTAAACTTGCACATTTTTTTAAAAAAGCCTGTTGGCATTGCATACAGTCATTAAACATTACTTGCCCGAGAGAGTATAAAGGACAACAGTCCTACAACTACCTCAGTTCCCTGTTTCCCACCAATTCATAATGCTGTACACTTTTTGCCACGGCTTCTTGTAGCTTCAGTATTTTTTATTTGTAATTATTCTTTTTAAAGTGTCAGGAGCAATCCCAGCCAAGAACTGTAGCTAGAATACTTCTAAGTTCATGACGAAAGTATTGACATTATGACATGTACTTTACTAGTAGTGTGAAGGAATATCATTTGGCACCTTCAACAATGCATCCTACATGTGACTTCTTGTCTCTAAAACAATGTCTCTAGAGGATGTTCCCAAGAAAATGAACTCAGGGAGGCATGAAGAGATCTTTAGGTGACCATTTGAAAGAATCTCTGCTGCACAGATGATCTTCAAGAATCAGTGATATTAAGTTAATTGGAGTTTACTGGGATCACGTGCTTGAAAGGGGATATAAAACTGAAGTCCTGAAACACTACTCTTCGTGCCTTTGTGAAAGGAAAGTGTTAATATTAGACTTTGGATAATTTCCAAGTCAGGTAATTACATTTTACCTCTGAAGAAACTGTAGGAAATTTTATTAGATACATTATTCCAATTTCTAGAACTCAGCTGTTACGTTGTGTTCCTGCAGAACATAACAACCGTTATTTGTACAGCTCTGAAAAACAAAGGATTTTGTTCAGGGAAGAGATGAAATTGGTTATTATGAATACTTATGATCTGCTTGAAAAAAGTTAGTGGACAAAGTTGAAACCTCACGATTATGCCTTGCCAAAATTTGGGGTTGATGTCATGTGAAACCTGTGAGAATTTTCACTGCTCTTACAAAACCAGAGCCTAAAGAGCAATAAAGCATAGGTAAAATCAACAGCCATTACAGGAGTAGTTACTACATTACTAGTGTTATTGTGATTCTTTCTTTTGTTAATAAGCCATATATATATTGCTATTTTCATGTATCTTCTGTTATTCGGTTTTTATTCCAAAGCAGAAATACTAATTTTTCATTACAATTAAAATTCTATTTTGCAGACCTAGGAGATATCAAGGGAAATCAAATAATTACCTCACCTATTGGCTGATTACCTGGAGTGTCACTATTATGCATAAGAGCTCATAGTTCAGGACGTAGGGAGCCCTATACCTTCCTAAGCATACACAAACGGAGGAATTTAATAGGAATTCCTGTTTTTAATTTCCTTCTCTACACAGCAGCTGCACGTGAACACTGAGGCGGAAAGTATACTTCAGGAATAAATGACCCATTCACTCCCTTGAATAGACCGACCAGCGGTTAAAGCGTGAAGCTGAAAGTTAAGAGACTTGGCAGCTGTTTCCCATTGTACCATTTACTTACTCATTGACACTGCATGGAAGATGGACTGCTCTGTTTCAGTTTTCTCATTGTCACAATGCGGCTAATGAAATTTGCTGTCCTCTCAGATATGCTATGAAACTTAAAAATAGTGAAATGCACTGTGCACAAATGCAAAGCATGATTTTAAGATGATTTGGGTTTATAACTGTGTTCCTATATTTTTAGTTTTTTAACATTGCTCTGATTACTCTTTCAGTGCTTTTGAGAATATATGAAGACGCTAACAATCTGCTGATCTGTTGTGACAGTGCTTGTTCCTTCATTCTAAAGAGCATCCTACTCTTACTTGCCTCTGCAGTATGTAGTGGGGACAAACACCTCAAGCCAGATAAGTTGGAGCGTTCAAACTGGTATCCAGGAGGAGCAGACAAAACCAGACAGCTGTTGCTAAAATATCTGCTGTTGCAGTTGGCGCTTCTTCTGCTGTCGCTGTTCCCAATCTGTGTCCCCCAAGGTCTGAGCGACACTGATCAGGGTTTGCTGAGCCAGGAAGATGAAGCCAATTTTTGTAATGAGAAAACCGAAGTGCTAGTGCAGAAGATTAGTATCCCCCTGCTGCTTACTGTAGGATGATGGGACCTTGGTGAAGGAAAGCTTGGTACAACACAGTATCAGTAAACGCAGCAGCTTCTGACTGCAAACAAAAACAATATTTTGGCATCTTGGCTAAGTGGCACCAGAATACTTTCAACACCTAATTAGATTACGGTTTAAATGCACACACATTAAATGTGTGATGTTATTAATCCAGCATCAGAAAATATAAGCAGGAGTGACCAGATGTTCCACTTTGACAGATTAAACTTTTTTTTTTCTTCTTCCTAATAAAATGTCCTGCTGTCTCGGTGATTTTGCTGGCTGAAATGTGACATGCTGCAATAGCTGTTTATGTAAGAGCAGAGACCACGATCTACAGTTCTACTGTCCCAAGAGACACGTGTGTTCATTCAGCTAAAGAGTCATATTATTTCTTGTTCTAGCTTAGTCTCCTTCTTTCCTTTCAAACATCTAATTATTCCTCGGAATGTGGACCATTTAAACAAAAGTTAAATTACTTCTTGCCACCCTTTTTCCCAAACCGCACAGTCTATACTGTTGATTCAGGAACTTTCTTGAAAAGCAGGAAATGGGGATTTAACCCCACATTCCAGGAAATGGAAACTGTAGCTTCTAGCATCTCATGTCTTGGTGGAACATTGTAATCACTGAACCATTAAATTCAGCTACTCTTATTGTATTCTGTTTCAGATATATTTTGGGGGGAAAAAAAACCCAAACCACCTCTTCCTTACTTTTATAAGGGAAAACATAATTGTCTAATTTTCCAGGAGGACTGAGGATTTCAGGATGTTTCCAGTACTAGTAGAAGGAAGCACTCTTCTGCAGCTCTGGTAAGTGTGCTTGAGTTAAAGGAGCCATAAGATTCATTTCTTTCAGACCCTTCTGAAGTGTTTCCTGTCCCCTGCTTTACCCATCTCTTTTTTTCAGAATTTGGGATGCTGTGAATCCCCACTCTGAAGCCACTAATTCCTTTGTGACAGAACTCTGACAGACCCTCTGCATTTTGCTGAAAATTCTTGAGAACAATGTGGTGCCCAGATGCCCAAAAACTTACCAGTGTGGTGCCTGAGTTTTAAGGCATAGATACACCTTCGCCAAGGCAGCTCCATTGAAAGTACAACCACTGTAGAATCTGTCTTTAGCCAATGGTTTGAGCTGTGCTCTGGGAGCTCCTGTTTCTCTTTGCTGATATTAACAGCAGCCTTCACCTACGGAACCCCTCAGTTAGCAACCCAAAATTAATGGGGTTGAACGCGGACCTTCACTGCTGTGCAAGCTCTCTCAAGTTCGTAGCTCAACTGGGACGCAGCCTCTGGTGTCCCAACAGTTTTCTGTTTTCTGCCAACTGATTCCATGTACAAACTTTTCACAGCTCCTGAAGAAGAGTAGGATGGTACATCAAAATATGGAAATAAGTTACAGGGTAACAGCATTGCAGTCAAGGATTCAGAAATGCCCTCATGCTATTGAGTGTCAGGTTTTACGTGTACCTGCAGCATGCATCTGTGATTTTTTGGCACTGTACTGTGTTTCATTGCAGGAGGCACATGTTGATATAGCAAGGTCTATTTAATGTGTAAATACTTTATACATGTCTTCCCCTCTTCGCTTTCTGCCTTGTTCAAGCTCTGTTGATAGCACACTGGCTTCTTACAATGTTATGCAATATGTCGAAATCCTATTTTCCCCTGTATTTTATGTTGCTAAATGAAGAAATAAAGAAAATCAGCTAGACAAAGAAAAGGAGTTAGTATAAAAGAAGCACTATGCTAAATACTGTCTAGTAATTGCTACGTTCTGGTGACATAATGTGTTCTGTTTCACATTACCAAGATTTATATATCCTTTGTCAAGTAAAAGATTAAAACCAATTCTAGCAAGTATGCACTCTAACAGAGGAAGGATTACGTCTGCCACACAGGTGGAGAGTACTCCAGTATTTTGAAGAACATGAAAGTTAATGTGGTAGAAAAGCTACATAATTCGAAGTATAGATTGGCAAGCACTGATTTTTTAGCAGTAGGAAATTATCAAAGCCCAATTTATACAGGCATTAACTTGCAGTTTTATCTTTTAATCACAGTCTCAGCAGTAAAGTGGTTTTGTAAATCAACTGTAGGATGACGCTAAACCAGAGGCCTAAGGTGTGTACAACACTTCCAAAATGTACAAAGCAAAGAAAGCCGACTCAGCTTCCAGCATTTCGCATGCCTGGGGTTGTGACCATCCAGCGGATGTTTGTCTTGATGTAACACGTCTGACTTTGTGTTGAGCAGCTGAAAAGATTGTCCTATGGTGAAGAAAAAAAAAAGAAAAAAAAGAAAAAACCTGAAGTAGTGAGTGGAGATAGCATTTTATTTGTTTCTCCTTACTCTACACACCTCTAATTTTATATTCATCTAATGAGGGACAGAGACTTTCCATCATTCTGACTGCTTACACGATGCATGTGTTATACTGCCCCTTTAACCTTTTCCTTCAGTAAGAATGTTAGTAGTCTGTCATTTTCCATTTCAGATAAATATCATAGTAATTTGTCATTTTTCATGTGTTTGTTATACCCTTTGCATTTTATTTGCTTTTTAACAGTAAAGTCCTTGACCCCGTTAAACACAGAGGACTGATCTTTGTCCTGCCATTTCATAATATTTAAAAAAAAATTAATGGGCTCCCTACAATGCAGCACATTTCCGTGTTGCCATATGCACATTTTCATGTTTTGTTTAAAAAGGCTAACAAAAGTAAAGGGGCTAAATATTTTTATTCTAAAACAAAATGAAAAAAAAAGCCTACATGGTTTTCATTGACAGATATTTACTTCATCTATTAATTGAAATATGATTTTCACACAGAGGGTGCAGTAGGGAAAACAGTGAAACCACTCAAGAATGCAATCAATCTCACTTCATGTAGGGAGAGGGAGCTGCAAGATTATATACCCAAGGCTGTTTGGCCAGAGTTCAAGAGCTCAGGTCTTGGAGTCCATGCTTTGTTCCCTGAAACACCACTGCTTAATTTTTTATTAAAGCAAAGGTTACACAGAAAAGAGATTTCTGGGCAGAATATGTGCCAGAAGGTAGTAGTCTACAGCTTGTTCGAAGGCTTAATGGAAGGCTTCTTAATCACGTAGAAACACACTGTAGAATGAAAGCAGAGCTCAGAAGCATGACATTATTAGTGCAAGCTTTCTTCTGATGAGCATAACCTGAGACGATAACCTCAGAATGTAGCACTGCATCTAGCAGTTTATGAAAGGCACTTTTATTGTATTCATTCTTTTGGAAGTATCACATATGACACAACCCTCGGACTGTGTGCAATTTTGTCTTTTTTTTTTTTTAATTTTTCTTCATGGAAACTTCATGTCCAGAGAGCACGAATGAGCCTCAGAAGGTTTGACTTTGTATGGAAATTTTCAATTTGCAACATATTTTTTTTTTCTTGGCGCAAAGCACTCCATCTGCCCAAGTTATGTAATAGTTTGCACTATGAACTGACCAGCTCTGCCTTCTTTAGATGTTTTGATATCTTTTTATTTTTTCCCTTACTGTTGAAAAGAGGGCATTAACATCTGCAAAGCAGAGATTAGAGTCATACATCATATTGATATCTTTTTTTTTTTTTTTGAGTGCTGGTATTGCTTCAAAAATCTTTCCCTTGTGACACACTGCATGAGGAAACTAACAAGTCTGCAGGCAGCACACAACCTTGAAGCACTTCCACTGCTGTTCAGAAGTAATTAATGATAATGTCTTCTACTCTCACCCTGCACTTTCCACAGATGTACATTTTTGCTCTTGTGTTATGGAGACATGAAGTACTTGTTCTACAGAGATAATCATCCAGAAGGACATTTTCATTGACAAGTATTTACCTAAGCCTTACAGTCCTTATTGATCAAGACTGACACCTTCACCAAATAAACAGAGCAATAACACTTTTGCTATAGTCATTGAAACACTTGTGTTCTGAACCATCTCAAGCTAATCTATTTTGTAGTGATTATCTGGAATTGGAATTTAGCTTGATCTGCTGCTGCCTTATTCTAAACACTGGGAACTGGTTTGCTTCTTATATTTTAAATATTTTACCAAAGAATTGTTTTCACTGAACATTAGAACTTATTTGATTCTTTGAAAATGAGTTGTCTGTCTTTTATAAGTGCTTTATACTTTTGCTGTATAATTAAAAGATTACACAGCAACAGTTTATGGTTTAGCAAAATGTACTCTTTTTATGCTACGCTAAATGTGTGAAAACAACAAGTCTTTTCAGTGCAAATTTACTATGTAGATGCAAAAATATATAGGTGTCATTTCAGAAATCTACTACAGAAACAGACTGTACATGAATGGTTTGAAACAGATAAAATCACTCATATAGAACATAAAAGTCAAAGCTAGCAATGACAGAAAGTATAGACAATGTTTATGTATCCTTTAAGAAAAATATAATTAAATGCTGACTATCCTAAACAAAAAAGTCCTAAGGCTAAACTCCAATATTTCTTGGTAACTTACAATAGTTTCTACATATGAATTGGACATTAAAGAGGGAGAAAAATTTAGCTTCACATTCCTGGGAGTGAAATTATCTGTATTCGTTCATGATTTTGCTTCTCTCCCAGGAGAATTAGCTTTGCTTATTGATTGATTTTGTAAGAAAACTGGTTGTTTCCTCATTTGCCATAAAAGCTGAATTTTGAATCATATTTTGATAATATTCTGCAAAGTTGGGATGGACAAATGACAGTTTGTGCTTTGCACAATTCTGGACAGCTACTGCTCTGTATTATTTCCCAGATTCCATTTCCATCCAGTAGTGACTTGATTTTCCTTTTGGGAATGTTGTTATTGTGCAAACTTTCAGAAGGCATGACTGAATTTAATCCAGTTAGTCTGTATATTAACAATAGTGAAGTCACAACAGTCTCAAATTTGAGAGATGGCTTTGGAAGATGGCTTTGGAAGTTCCTGAGACAAGGTTGGAGCATGGGAGCATGCTAGGAGGAAGTATCACATAAGCTCATCATGTTCTCGTTTTCTTGACTAGGCAGCCATTCACAGCCACATCAGGAAAGACAATATTGGGAGAGAGTGTCCTGGTCTCATCCAGTACAACTGCTCCACAGTTACTATGGTCTTTCACCAGGAATTGATATTTCCTTAGTAAAATACACAAGAAGCTAATGACCAAATCTGCATTCATGTATCTTTTCGGGGTTGGGGCCAGAGAAGAATATCAGTTTGCTTCTGCATCTTGAAACCACACTGAACATTTCATGGTTACTTCTCTACTAAGACTGAAATTTATATTCCCATGGGTTGAGCCCTAAACCAGAAAGACAGGTATCTATCTCCTGTGCTGTATCAAAATAGTGGTTATATAACTCTGACTTTTCCAGAAATTGGAAGCCTCGAAGTGCCATTAGATTGAGAATAAGAGTGATATGTAATATGGATCTGATAAAATACTTTTTATGATTCCTTTTCAAAGGGCACAAGAACTTTGAAGCGGTTTTCCATATTTATGGGATGTTGACAGTGGATGAGGTAATCAGCATACTCAGCTATTGGCCAAGTCCAAAGCGAGTACAACCACTTCAAACACCATTGATTTGCTAATGACATTTTTCAGGTAAGTGACAAGCGCAAAAAATGCCAAATGAAAGGTCATTATAGAGAGAGGTGTTAGAGTGTGTGGTCACAAGAACAGCTGAAAAGGGGAAGAGCCTAGGACCGCTAGCAGTACTGATTAAAACAAAAGGGCTTCTGCATCATGGGGGAAAGCAGAGAGGTGGCTGGGTACTCTAAGTATTTGGTTTTATCCTGCAGAGCTATTGCACACAACATACGCTACGTCTCTAAGTAACATGTGTGTGAAACCAAAATTCCTTTAGAAGAACTGGATACTACCTTTTTAGCTGTCAAAATCCCCCGTGTGCCAAATAAATTCACTGTATCCACAAATTCAGCTAAATTCCCAAAGGGCTTGTGAAAGTTAGGAGGCAATGAACGGGTAATTTGAGACTCAAGGCAGGAAACAAAATACCAAGGCCTGACACTTGAAAGGCTGCCCTTCCTTACATCTGGGCCTAGAAGCCCAGGGGCTTAGACTAGCAAAACACAAGCACTAATCATAGAAATCCATAGGAATCCATGGTTTGGAAACAGGGAGAGATTTGTAGCGCATCTTCAGAAAAGGAGTATCAGCTAAGGGTGGATTAGTCAATTATGATACCTTATTTGATATAATCTTTTTTTTTTTAGCTATTCTTAGGAAAATGGGAGGTAGGTAACATTTTCGCCATAAAAAAAGTTCTAGTGAGAAGTTAAGCCTCTGAAATCACAACTAATAATAATAAATTGCTAATACTGTTTACTTGCTGTGCTAATCTTTCCAGGAAACCGTACTAAACAAATCAAATCATGGTTGCAATTTTAAGAAAGGAAAGTATTTTTTCTCATGTCTTGATTCTATCTTAGAAATTAAGTTGGATATTACCATTTACTTGGGGATTTGAGGATGTCCCTCCCCAAAATAAGAATGTGAGAGATCAAGACTTGTTTCCTTCTAAACAACCCAGTGAGGCAAACAGTGGTGAAGTGAAGGGGATGCAATCGTTCCCTACCAGCCATCTACCTATCACCAATTGCTTTGAATGGTTTACATAGTTCATAATACCCACAAAAACTCCCTAGGTCATATACTATAAGAACTTCTGAAAAATATCTTAAGAAACAACTAGCCACCGCTACTAGAACCTAGTTGCCTGTCCTGTCAAATTTGTGTGTACAGTATGTTCCAAGTGAAAATGAACTTTTTCCTCTATTTATAGAGGAAGCACTGCATAGTACTTTGTGGATCTCTTTGAAAAGATAAGGTGCAATGTAAGTGCAAAGAATCATTATCAAGGGAAAGCGGATTAAGTACTTAATAAGATAGGTATATGTTTTTGGTGCTGATCCAGACCATGTGAAGTCACAGGAGTAAATCACTTTGTATACTTTACTAATTTGGAACCAATGGCAGCTAGAAATGTCTAATGGATATTTGGAGCTGAAGGTCAAGTCATATATTATTGTAAAGGCATGTTCCCCAAGATTTTCAATGAGGTTTGATGCATGGCTTCGATTCTGTTTTAATATACCTGTTTCTTTAATGACTACCTGCATTAATTTACTTCATGAAAGGAAGAAATATACTCCAAGTGGTTTTGATGTGCTAATGCTTAATCCTGGTAAACTGCCTTCAGCCTTGGTCTACATTAAATGTGTGACTTTTTTGCTCAGTGATGCCAAGAAACTCTTGGATGTAAAACTGGCAACCTCCCATGCTGAGAAAGGTGAAAGAGTACTTATCAATGGATGATGCTATAAAAACCATACTTTTGTTGCCAGGTCTCTAATTAAATTACCTTTTATTGCCTTTTTTGGGGGATTTATTTCTCTTCTTTAAAGCTTTATCTTGCCTCATAAGCAAGATTTAAGATCTAAATGTAGGTGTCCTTCAACTGTTCTCCAGCTAAATGCTCCCTACAATCACCACCCTTTTAAAGTTTGGCAAAATAAAATGGTGCTTAAATAGAATACATAATTGCCATGAAATAAAATGAATGACACCATAGAGTAGGTTTTTCAAAATAACATTGCCTAGAAGCTCAAATACCCTCAAAAATCAGGTTTGGGGACAGACACAAAGGCTACTGATGTCTAGAGTATTACTTACATGCATGTGTCCAAGTGGCACATAAGGATAGCTCAAAATCTGCTGCACAGCTTAGTCTTCAGAGCATCCATACACACCAATACTTTAATCCTTTTAATTCTCTAGGTATTTATAATTCTTATGGAGCACAAGCCCAGGTTGCTTGATCTGAGAAACAGTGTCTGACACAGCAGCTTGTGTGTGATCCACTTGTTATGCCACTCTCCCAGCTGCATTTTCTGTGAAGCTCAATCTGTTGTATGTTCACACCATATTTTATACAACCCAGCAACATTCAGATTAACAGAGGACACAGTTGTCATTACTGCTTTCATTTAAAAATATGGGGTGGGATCAGTCATGCTGTTATTGCCAGCTGCTAAACAATCACAGCAGTTTTCCATTGAGCAAGAGACTTACATTCAAAAGCCTTTCTCATCTTATGCAGCTTCTGCTCCCTACATCCAACCTGCTGGTGCCTGCCGCATGAGCAAACTAAACTAGTATCCATACTGGGTGAAAATATGGAGAACCAGCAGTATTCATGGATCTGAAGAGAGGGAAACCAGTAAGTAAGAGAACATTTGCCAAAAAGATGAGGGAGATGCTTCTTATTAAAATGTTAAAGTCTTTTAAACAGAACAGATGTACAGTAGCTGAACACATGTGATGGTGGTGGTTTTTTTAAAGCAAATATTACCAAGATTACTATGGACGATGGGTTTAAACACTTCATAATGTAATAAGGAAAATATTTTAAATGGTATTGAAAAACTGAGTAATATCTGACAAGCAAAGGGAAATTCCTGAAATAAGCTTAGCATGTTTTCTGCTGGCTTGACAGAGAGGTTCATTTTGCTTCATTTAGTTCAGCAGCTCGCTGCACACCACGAGGGCTCTACCATGATTGATGTTTTAATAATGTGAAGGTGGCACCTAGTGTAGGCCATCTAGTGAGGGACTTCAATATCTGTTTGAATCTGCTCTAATCACTGGCTGCCATGTGGGAGGATGGCAGCACGGGCAGTATTGTCAGCTTTGTGTAACGTCAAGACAAGAAGAAATTCAGAAAGGGGAGGAAAATGGCTGAGGACAACAAAAATTATGGGATATGTTCTGGTGGTTCAGGCTAACCAGTCACAGGCTAACCAAAAATGGTCTGCATTCAAGTATCAGAAGCAGAAACATGTAACAAACAAATATGCCCATTACAGGATGATGAATTTCATTTTTTTCTCCTTTCTATAAACTAGTGGACAGATTTAGGGTTTGAACTAAACACTGAATATATCTGGTTTCTACACTTTGTATTCCCATACTCTCTAGTGATCAGAAAGAGTGATGTTCATGACTTACCACAGGTGTGGTGCTAAGATATTTACGAAGATATTCCTATGTTGCATTACTAGCTGCACTGTGCCAGCATTTGGGGGTCATTAAGCAGTAAGTCTGCTGAAGTAAAAATTAGTACAGGAAATACTAATGCCTTAATTTAATTCAAAAAATATTACTTAGTTTGGACCATTAGAGTAATTGGTTGCAAGCAGTATTTTGTGCAATGCAAGAGCTGGATCTGTACTAATTAATACTTCTTGGGATAGTGAGACTCATTTTAGAGGACTGAGCATTATAGTAAAGAAGTAAAATGCCTCAAAAATTAAATCCATTTCATCTTTTGATATGAAATACACAAAGACTCAGTGGGCATGACCTTTTACAATAAAATACTGTAATGCACTGAAGAATAGCCAAACACCGTGACACCTGGCTTATTAGCTTTAAAACATAAATTAATCTGTTGTAAAATTAGGAACATATTATGAGACATATGAGGGATTGCAAAAACCCAGAAGTTCCAAATACAAATCTAAAAGCATTCAGGCTGGTGTGTTCCTAGCCTCACTAAATCAGGGAAAATGAGTTTTATGAACAATCCACCAGATGGGAAAATGTTCAAATACCACAAAATGTTGATCAGATTTATTTGAAAAGCAAGCTGTAACCATATGCATATGAGAGGAAGTAAAATAGATTTTCAGATATGCAGTGACTGCTGTCAAGCTTGCAGCTGTATGAATTTAATGCTATGTTGCTGTTTCTACAGTAGACTTCCTTGATTTCACTTACCTATTTGCCAGCTCGTATGATTAACACTGATTCAGTTTTACAAGCAATTAAATAGGAAAACATAAACAATCTTTCTACTGGCTTTTCACCAGGCAATACCACATATTTGAATTTTTGACAGGAAGGGTCTCTGAGACATATTAATATTGCAGCATCCAGAATCTTTGTGCACAAAAAGATGACACAGATATCATGGCATCTTTACAGCCTTGGGATTTCTCATTTATAAATCTTCTGAGATTACAATCGTGTACATGTATTCTATGCAGTGACTTCAGTTCATCTGCTGGAGTCAGAAGAGGGCACATAAATAGTTATAGCTGCTTGACAACGGGTGTAGCTTTCTATTTTAACTTTCTAAATGTTTTATTTGTTGAATTAAAAATGAAATCTGAAATGAATCTGAAATAGAGTTGAAAGATATTTGAATGTGTGGTTCACTGCTATTGAAACCAATTATGTCTAAGTGACTTCTTATATTTTTGTTTCCTAGACATTTTTGTCTTTATATCAAATAATCAGATGTAATCTTTTGTAATTTTTTTAATTGCAAATTTTTGGAAGCTGCTGTTGATTTTAGATTAGGTGATTAAATGGTTCATAATGTATTTTTAAATGGTAGAAGTTCAGGCTATTAAAAAAATCAAGTGATTTTAAAATATGTCCAATTGGGACCAAAATTGCTAGCCACTGAGGAAAAGCTAGATATCAAAAAACATTTGTGCTCGTGTAGGGAGTGCCATTTGAGTGCTCTCACAGCTTAGTCTCCTCTCTTTGACTGAGAGAAGAAAGTTTGTATTAGGTCCAGTGAGTACGGAGTACAAAATCATTCTCCTGAACTATTAGACTACTAGATTTGTGTGTTTTATTAGACCCTCATCAAGTTGCTGCTATTTTGGTGACATCTGCTACCAATGTTGTTTTTTTCATTTTCAGTTAGCGGGAAGTTTATTACATTTTTAGAAGTTTCCTACATCCCTGACTTTGTCAAATCAAGGTTGAGTTGTTGCATTACACTGGACTGCATTTTTAAACACGAGCAAGTTGTATCTGATGGCTTGTTAAAACCACAGTTCCTTGTAGGAAGCGTTTTGTGAATGAGATTTCAATGTTGACCTGATGCAGGATCTTGACTCCTTCAGCAGCAATCTCACTCTTCGGGTAAGGGTACGTTGTAGCTGTTAGCAGCTCCTTTGTGTCATGCGAGGCAGATGCCAAACTGAACATATTTCATATTGAGTTCTCATCCATCATACATCAGTAGGTGTCCAAGATACAGCGCAAGAACTAAACAACTCCTCCAGCTTACTAGGAGGGAAGTGGGTTTGATTAGTGATTTGAAACAGATATAAAGAAAGAAGAAACATAAAAAAAGACCAAGTATCTATGTATGAGTTTTTTTGGTTTTGTTTTTTTTTTTAACTTCTTTCTCACTTACTTCCTACTTGTTTGTTTGTTTGTTTTTTATTTCTATTTATTCTATCATTCTCTTTAGATTTAAGTACATTGGAAAATGACTCGTTAAATACTGTGCAGTGTCTAACAGAGGGTGAGATTTGGAGCGGTTGGAATATTTTGGAACTATCAAAATAAACTTCAAATACAACCATGCTAGATGGAAGAGATCCTGGTGTCTTATCCATTGGGTTTTGAGCTGAAATTTTCAAAAGGTGACTGGATGTTGGCATTATTACTTTTTTATGGTGAAAAATGCATAGAGTTTAATCAAGACCAGAACCATAACAGCAAATCAAGGAAAAAAGTGTCAGCTATGCCATTGGCATGTCTATGATGGGCAAAAAAAATTTCAGGTAACCTCGTAAAATGTGGGACGTGATAAATTTTGCTTTGCCTTAAAAACGCACCCTTGAAATTTAAAACCCGAAGATTTCTCTGATTTTCTCGGCCCATGCTGGCAGCCTTGACAAAGAGCTGTACAGCAAGAATTGACCAGTTGTGCACGTTTCCATGGATTCACAGCATTCTCTGTGCAGCCTCTGCTGCAATTACCACTCTGCTGATGAGAATAACCCGACTGGCCGTTCGCTTTTAAGGAGAATTGACTCCACAGCACAACAAAAACTCTGCTGTAAAACTAGAAGAGTTTCAAGGTGATTAACTTCCTTGTAGGCTCCCAGCTGGTTTCAGACGTATGCTGCTGAGCTACCTCGGTGTACCTGAGGTTCTTGGGAAAGCATTGCTTTATTTGGTGTCGGTTTCTCACTGACTGCTCATAACTAAGAGGCGCTGCTGCGCTGCGCTGCTCAGACTCTGCTAAGAGACTCAACTTCCTAAAAGCACATTTCATTTTACAAGGAACACACAAACCCTGGTTGCAATAACCTACACTTCAGGTTTTCAGAGCAAAGATACCCGATTTACTCTGTCATGACTGATTCTTATAATTTTATCTGAAGGATTACCACATTTTCATGTTTTTTATGAATTTTAAAACTCCTAAAAAATATTTATAAGAGGGAGTATTTTTTAGAATTAACTTTAAATTAGAAGATGTTGATTAGAGAGAAAAAGTTGAAGGATCTACCTTTAACTTTCAAAACCTGAGGGGGAAAATGCCTTTCCTTCTCCACATTTTTTATATCATTTCTTTAAAATGTATTTTAAAGATCTTGGGTATACCACATCTATTTTTTTATATTTTTTTTTTTTAAAAGAGGTATTTTTTACCTCAGAAGGCATAAATAAGAATGCACCTTTGCCCCTGGAGTTCATTGCATATTTCAATGACACGAGATGTGCATTAATTTATACTACAAAACCCCCAATGTTGTTAGTGTACACCCATGGACACAATGCAAAGGGATGACAGTGAAAGTTTTAAAGGCAAATTCTCCCAAACTGGGAAGATCAGCAGGGGAGGAAAGGTGCAGCACAGAAAGCCAGTTGTTACAGCGCCCGTGAAACAGAAGAAAGGATAAGAACCCAGCAGTCCAGATTATGCTCTGACTCCTTTTTCTGTCACTGTTAAATACAGAAAAGGGACATACTGTCATTCTCCAGGTAGAAATGAATATAGCCTGCAACATGGACTTGCTGGTATTGAAGTGTATGTGAAACTTTGATGGGATTTTTTGGAAGGACAGAGGCATATGATGCTCTGGTCATACTGCCAGAAGCTAGAGATATGGAGGCTTTTTTTTTTTTCTTTTTTTTTTCCACTTTTTCCTGTAAGGTCAATCCTCCTGAAATTACTCTTCCATCTGGTCGTATGTCTGCCTCATTCCCTGGCTGTGCACCAAGTCAGCTGCTGGCAACTCTGACACGACAAAAACCCTCTTAAGTCATCAAAGCCCCAGACTTGCCTTCTGGTACACATAAAAAACCCAGAGATTAGTGGCAGCACCAGCTTCACTTTTCCGAGGAAGAAAGTAGGTTGACAACAAAGCTCATTCATGTCTGCCTTTAAAGGTTGAATATTCTTTGCCTTATTAAGTAATCACTATTTCAAGCCTCTGAAATACCGAGCTGAAAGACCGATTAGATATTACTCTGACTGTGCTGTTTGCTCTAATTTAGATTTATGACTATGTCAGTTTAAGGAATGAATCGCTCATATCAAACACAGAAGTATTCGTTTCGTTGTTCCTATGGAATAAAACGTTTCATTCACTGGCAAAATTCCCAGACCTTCAATATGATGGGAATAAATTATGTACATTTACATGGCACTTTGGTGAATTCTTAATTAAGGAATGGTAACCGTGATCTGAAAAGAAGCATTTTATGCAGTGAGAAAAAGAATAAATCCATTAGCCTCTATAAATTTCAAGATTTAGCAGGAATGATAGATTTATGTTTGCTTTTAATTTTCTTCCATTGTGTTAAAAAGCCCTTTAACCTTTGAGTATTGATTAGGAGCAAAGAGTGAATAAATTCTGCTTGCTTTAGAGCTAAACTTTTCATTTTGACAATTTTAGTGCAGCAAATCTAAGCCTGTTAAAAACAAACAAGCAAACAAACAAAACAAAAAAAAAAAAACCCAAAGCTATATAATACAGCATTTCTTTACAGTAGCAGAGTGGCATAATTCCAGTCAGTGCAAATGTTAAAATGTTTTATGGCCTTTTACAATTCCAGTTATAGTACGCAGAGAATTAATTTACCAAACGCTTCTTGTAGTTCTCTTGAGTGTTAGGTTTCACCCTACTCTGCTAGTACTACAGAGGACCACTTAATTCTCTTAAAATTCCTGTTATATTTACCGCCATCAAAACAAAAAAGTGCTTCTTAGTTGCAGCTCAGTGAAAGCATCTGATCTTAAGTATGGAAAAAATTAAATACCTACTAGGCAGCTGTCATTTTAATGCATATTAGCTGGTGCATATCTTGACAGAAATTTTGGCAGTAGATGTGTGCGCATTCATGTGTATATATGCACTTATAATATAAAGGAGATATAAAAGAATATAAAGACCAAGACGAATAGAAATTGTTCGTTATCAGGATACTACTAACAAGATGAATATATGCTGAAAAACAGAAAAAAACCCCAACCTATTACCTTTTAAAGGGCTTTGTCACTGTCATCTTGGGGCCCCTTTTCATGGTCAACCACATGACTGAATCTGAGAGCTTGACCTCATCAAGCAAAATCTGGGCAAAGAGCTACTGTGCAGGTGTGTGAACACACAAGATGTCCGCAATGGGTTTAGGTGTGAGTAAAAAATATGTAAGTGGAAAGTTGTTACATGGTGTACCAAGATGTAACATGTACCTCATTATCAGTTACTGCCATTTCATTGTGTGGCTGCTGCATGTCACTGTAGGGAGAGAGTCACAAGGGAAGATGTGAACAAGGTTACAAAATTTCTGGTGGGGACTAATCCTTGGATCAAGGACTAGAGCCAAAACTGGAATCGATACCCATCAGCCAAGACATGAGCATCAAGATTTAGGTTACTTTGGAAGACTCTTCCCAGCCCACTCCCACCATGGCTCCATTGCAGGCCTGGCCACAAAGCTTGTCTGAGCCACAAGCCAAGGACCCCGCTCTCTCCAGAGACTAAGTATTACTCAGAGAAGAACCTGAAGATCAGTCTTGGCTGGCCTGGGAAGATGCTTCCCAGACTCCCTATGACAGCTGTGAAAATTTTATTTCTCTCAGTCTTAACTCAAACACTTGGTGGACTCACAGGCAAGGCACCCCAGCCCTTCACCACTAAAAATCCTCAGCGCAGAGAGTTTTTATGCTCCTTGATTTCCCTTGACAGTCTATTTCCCGCTCTACTTCAGGTTTTGCCCTGGGCTTTTTTGTCTCCAAATCTGATATTATTCAAATCCATGAACAGAGGACTCTTTAGGTGTTGATTTTTGAAAAACAGATAAAATGGCCACTACCTCATAGAGAACTTTATAATTACCTGCTATCTTCCCCTTTCCATCCTCATCCTAAGTTACAGCACAGCTTTATTTCTGCAAGACTGAGATTATCCAGTGAAAAACCCACTGCAGGCTATTCTGCAGCCCACAAACACATCACAAACTTACAGTTCGTTTAAGTGTTTGAAAAAAAAATACATACACAGAAACTTGCTACTTGCTGTAAAAATCTTCTACGAGTTTAAAGCTGTTGCACTACGCCCTATTGCTAATGTAGGTCTATGTCATTATTAAGACGTAACCAAATGAAAGATTTTTCAAAATGTAAATGGTGGAGATGAAGCCCACTGTCCCCAAGGTACAAGCAAGCTTTGTTGCTTGATATTTCAGAGTACAAACACGCTGCTTAGTAGGAAAAAGTGAGAAGTCTGATAAGATGTGTAGAGAAAATATTTACAGAAGTGCACATAAAAACTTTCTTTGCCTTTTAAAGTTCCCTTTACACTTTAGAATTCTAGCTATTATCCTAAAATTAATGGAGTGAAGGTGAGTGACCAGCAAAGTACATTGAGAGAAATATGTGCAATTCAATACTATTAATGCAAATTACAGGGAAATTAAAGAACACCAAAAAAAAATTAAGGTGCTGTAAGGACAGACAATTAAGGTGCTGTAAGGGCAGACAAATGAAGAAATGCTAAGACAAAATACATTTAGATCTTTGCAAAATGGTGATTTAGACCGAAATATCATAATGGTTTATGTATTAGGAGGGTGTAAATGTCAAATTAAAGCATGGATTTGTTTTAAGAATCACAAAAAAGAGCATAATTAAGTCGTAGAACAGAAGTGATGTAAGTGATAGTAAGAAGACCCAAGTGATAGAACAGAAGTAAAATTAGGCTAAAC
Source organism: Alca torda (assembly GCA_008658365.1). Classification (NCBI taxonomy): domain Eukaryota; kingdom Metazoa; phylum Chordata; class Aves; order Charadriiformes; family Alcidae; genus Alca; species Alca torda. The sequence goes on along the minus strand of CM018077.1, from coordinate 77,791,097 downwards.
ATTCCAAGAAAATCTATAAAGCATAGTGCTCTAAAGGAGGTAATGAAGCTTGCTCTTTAAGTTTGGAATTAGAGGAAAGATTGGAAGTTAAATTGTAGGGAACTGTCTCCTGTTGCAGGGGGCTGGGCTAGGCTGAGATTACTGTTTTTCTAGAGTTTTTGAACTAAAAACTGCTTTAGGAAACCTAAAGCAAAATGAAAACCAGGAACAAAAGAGGAATGCCAGGCAATGTTCATCTGCAAACTTATATGTGTTCAAAAAAGGTGGCATATAGCAGAAAATGCACAGAAAACAAAATAAACTGTCATGTCAGCTTTCAGCTATACTGACGAAAGAGATGATGCACACTATATTAGAAGTTTAATTTACTGGGGGAGTGTGTAGTGTCGGGGTACATGCATGCTGGACTTGCTCTTAGCTGTGCACTGCGACATTTCAGCTTGTGCTGGCTTTGGTCATGGGGGGAGGTTCATGCAATGCCACATTCACTGCCAGAGCTGCTCTCACTTGGAAAACATTAAGCCTATTCCCTCCCCTTCCTGCCCCTCCCTCGAATCCACATTACAAAGATACATACCTTCTCACAGCTGGTACACTTGTACATGACCAATGGCTCACTTTTCAGGCATACAAAAACCTTCTCATCTCCTTTTCTTCCCCTCCCCAAACATTTTCTTTTAAAAATATTACAAAAATTCTGTTTCTTTTGTTTTGATTTTCAAGTAAAGAGGACAAGAGTGAACACTATTTAGCAACTATCTAGAGGTGACTTCGCAAAGGTAGATAAACTAAGTATTCAGATCACAGAAAATACTGCAAAAGTATACCAGGGTGATATTTATGAATTTTGTGACTTGTGGAATAAGTACAATAAAAAAACCCAACATTCATATTATGACTGTTTCAATATTTGTCTTTCTGATACTTAAATGTTACGTTAGATGTTTGAAAAGAGGGTGATGAATGGAATGAATTATTTTTTCCTTTTGGAAGTGTTGGCTGACATGTGCCAGACTTTCAGAGGCATTTGTTTGCTTTGGTTTAGGCCACAGAGCTCAGCTGTGGCTGCTGTTTCTGCAAACAGAAGTGGCGCAGAGCTGAGAAATGCAAATAAATGCCACAAGCTACTTTATGCTGGAGGCCCTGAGCACAACTTACGCTCATGGATGATGAGTTAGGTCTCACAGCTTATGAATCGCTGTTCTCTGTGCATGCACCACAAGTCCAGCGATTCAGATGTTCTGTGTCACGCTGTAGGTAAGAACCGTCCGAGTTTTGATGAATTGCTGGTGTCTGCTGGGGTTCTTTCAAGCTCGGAAATAGGTCATGGATCCTGTGGGACCGCTCTGTAAGATAACACTGGTCAGAAACCAATATATGTAGTAGACAGTGGAAAATAGGTGTGGAAAGATGGAAGAGTGAAAAACTCTTTAAAACCCTAAAATATACATGCACAAAAAATTACCACAGTAATTTAGATATTAAGGTGTGTGGAAACAACCGGGCTAAGTGATCTGCTGATTCTCTCCCATCTTAAGATCTTGTAATTCGTTTCTAGAACATATTCAATTATTCTTCACTGATGTGAACTCCAATTTTAAAAGTGATTAATCATTGAGAAACAAAGTCACACTGACTTTGAATTAAACTTAGAAAATAATTTAGGTATTCTTGAAAAATTTACAAAAGTTATTTAATGATTTAACATCACATATTCAGTAGTGTTTTTCTTTATGATTTATTGTTTTTCTTGATTCTTTAATGTTTGTGAGCATATTTATTAAAGATAAACCTAAACATACTGAATTTTAGGAGGTCTGGCTTTGGATGAAGTACAGAAATAAAAATACTAGAAAGATGTAACTCACTTTTTCTGAACTAAATTATCCTCTTTTCTTTCCAAGAAATAAATTTTATGTAAACTCTTTTCTACTGCTGTTACTGCATATCTTATGATAACACTATACCTCTCACCCAAGCTGATATGGAAGAATCAGCACAAAATAACAGCCTTAGTGTCAGATGACCCTATTGATTGTGAAACCTGTAGTTGATGGAGTACATAAGATTATCTTCATCCTGTGGTATTTACAGTTTCACATCTAGTACTTTATCAAACAATACGAAAACATATTTTTCATTTTTCTATTTTATTTATGTTATGTTTCAAGACCAAGAAGGACCAAGTTCTCTTTCCTTTGAACCCTTCAAAATTTTGTCATTGACCTCAAGGAGGCCTGACTAACCACGTGGATGACAAAATATCACATAATTGAAGAGAAGTAAACATAACTGAAGCCATATAAATGACTTTCAAAATTTATATAATAAAAAGTTGAGATTTTTGTTATAAATGTTTTGAGCATGCTATCAATAAAACATACTAATTAATTCCTACCCCAAAGCTGTCACCATTCTTTCTACAGTTCTCTTAGTTCATCTTTTTTAACCAGAAAAATTAAAATGCTGAAGTTCACAGTCAATCTATTTGCTGCATGATATTAATTATCATTGAATTACTTAGCACTCATTCTTCCATATTTCTTTGCAGCAGACAGTTTGCCAGCTAGAAATGTGAAATCTCAGATGATAGCATATTACAAATGTCTTCAAAGGTATCTGGTAAAACTTGTCACATTTTAGTGTTTTTAATTTTCCAGGACTCAAAACTTTGTATTCTTGCAGTAGTCATTAGGAATGGGAAGGCTCATTTCATTGATTGCTCTGTGAGAAGGCTGTTTGGGTTCAGATGGAGCAGAAAGGTTACTGGAATATCGGTTAAATGCTTCAGTGGTCTGTGACAAATCTCCAGTCATGCTCTTATCACAGCTGATGAATTTAATTTTTAAAAGGTGTTAAAACTGAGTACATCCTCGTACTTTTCAAGGCTGTAGAAGCAACTGAATATACACAAAATGGTAATTTAGATAATAGCAATCTCCTTGCTTTTATATGGAAATTACTATCATGTAGAATCAGTCAGCAAAGAATTCTCAGATTGTTCCCCCAGAAAGTTTGTGATCAAGATATTTTTCTTTCATTTTAATGGATGAAACTCTACCAATAAACATTTCTGTATATATTCTGGTCTGTGGTAGGCAAGTCAGATACTGTAAGTGGGCATCATAAAATGAGAAATTAACATATGAAAATAAGGCAGCGGGTGCAAAAATATGGACAGGAATGCCTGGTCATTTTTATTTCAAATATTTGCACAACAGTTTTAAATTATCTTTCCCCCATACATTAGCATCATTACTTTCACTGGATTTCAAGCAACAGCTCTTAATTTGCTAGTATCTGTTTTACTCATTTTATCTCTATGAGGCTCTTTTGCTTTACAACATCTGTTTACAATGAGAAAAACTTTCAGAATGCTTCTTTTGGTTTTGTCAGAAATGACAACAAAAAAATGAACCTGTAAGTAGTCAAAAAGTATCCAGATAGATTAAAAAAAAAAATCTGAATCTGATTTTTGGAAAAATTATTTCTGTAGCATTCCTTACTTTATGTGAGGGAGTATAACCAGTCATATGACCCCATGAGTCAAAAAAACCCAACCACCCGAATCCAAACCAAAAAACCAGGAAGGGACAAGTTTTATTTTATTTTAACTAATATTACAGCCATATTACAGACTATAGATGGTGACTACCTGAAGATATTGCCTGTTCTACTGCCTTCAGTCAGATTTGGCAGAAGTCATATCTGCAAAATGAGCACCGGGCAAGAAATAGGCTTTCTGATTTGCTAGCATTAAGCACATCTTAAGGAAGGGATTATTTTAAAATTGTTTCAGTTTGTAGGCAAACAAAATACATTCAATATTTACATTGTTTGCTTCTTAAAGTTAAAATAATTTGATGAAATATGAAATAGTTTTAATTAAACTATTTTAATTAAAAGATGCATTAAGACAGTGACTCATTGACTAAACAAACAAAAAAAAAAGATTAATTCTAGTATATTGAAATGAGCCATTTTGGTTTTGAGGTTCATTTTTATTTGACTGAGTTATCAAAATGAACAAATCATTGGATGTAAACAAATTTATAAAATCAATAATTGTTTGAAAACACTATACATGGTGGGTTTGCCTGCATTTATTAAATATTTTCACCAAGATCTCGTTCTGGCCGTAAGTTTCATGCTCAAGGGACTGAATTTTCAAAATCCCTTAAATAACCAACCAAAATATGTGTTATAAAGCGGATTTGCATTTAGTGGTGAAGAAATAGTTTAAATACAATGTAAATCACAAAAGTATTTTGCTATTCCCACTGCACTTCTGAAAGGAAATCAACAGAACGTTGTAAGCCTTTTGAAGAGTTTTGTATTTGTTTAAATGCCAGCAGTAAGTAGGTGATTACAGGAGGATTCTATCAGTTTTAAGGTCATCTCAAAGCATTACGTACAATTACAAAAGATAGAAAAATCTATAGAGCTTCTGTATGATTAATCTAGACCAATTAAAGACCATTTATCTGTAACATCCTACCAACAAAGTTTCTAGCTATGCAAAGATTTGAGCACAGCTCTGAAATCAATATGACCAAACAGGAAGGGAGGTCTGTAAGCTCCATTAGTGTCAGTGAAATTATGACACAATTATAGAAACTAGTGATCTCCCTGGCCTGTTTCAAGATATGCACATCTAAATTCGCACCTGACCAGGAATTACAATTGCAATTGAAGATTTGCTAAGCAAAATATTCTCGTCTTGTTTAGCCTCTCACTGCCTTCGATGATAGCCAGTCTTTGTTAGGTGCTAAGAGGTGTGACCAATCTTCATTTGTGTGCCCAGGCATATTAGATTATAATGCAAACAAAACTGTTCACTGATCTAAGAAAGGAGAAGCATCTGCTTGGATGAAATGCTTACTTCTATGTAATATTAGTCATGGCTAAAATGCTAAAAATTCTTTCATTTCTAATAACATTGAAACACTGTATCTTTTAACCTCAGAAAACTTTAATTTTGAAGGAACATTTTTAGTGGTGCCATGGAAAAGAATATATGATGGGAATGTTCTTTACTGCATTTTATACAATATTGAATTCTATAAGGTCTCGTGAGCTATCATGAAGACTTTGGACTGGATTCTGGCATGGTGTTATTGATGGCAAATCAATAAAACCACAAAACATTCAGTTGACTAAGCAATTGACATTTTACAAAAGTTCAAGCATATATTTGTTACAACTGTCGTTTGTCTTTCACGATATTAAAGAAGTTAGAGACTGAGACCAAACTAGAACAAAATAAAACTTCATATCACACTTCATAAATAGACATAAATCAAATTTTTGCAGAGCAACATGGGAAGTGTTCTGTGATTGTGCAGCATTGCAAAATGTAAGATCTGGAGAGTTAATGTGAACAAGGAACAAACAGAAAAAAAATACCAGATGGAAATCAACCCCCCCCCAAAAAATCCTCAGTAATGCAGGAAAACATGCCGTCAAAGCATTCTAATTCTTTCCTTTTATTGAAAGTTCTAGGAAATTATTAATTTCATCCAAAAGTTTGACTTAAGTCAGATGTAATTGTTTAATAGTTTGGGTTTTTTGTTTCTGTCAAACATTTTGTCAATAACCTTAACAATAAACCTTACTGCTTCGTGAATTTCTTCAGTGCTTTTTTTTTGATATGCACTAATGATGATTAAAGGACAAAGTTGGCCTGGTAATTTTCAGTAATGTCTCTAAATAAACTTTAATTTTTCATTTAAACTTGCCTTTAAAACTGTGGATTTCCTAGCTGAAGGAGTATTTTCTATACTAAAAAATGAGTTTAGAAAACTAGCAGAAAATTCTTGGGACACATATTCAAATGAAAAACAAATACAGACAGACTGAGATAGTGATGGAAAGGTAGCACTTAACCCTATAAACTCAATCTGTCACAATGCTGGTTATGGTGCTCTTTTCACTACTAAGATCTTCTCTGAACAAAAAAGTAAATTAATTTATAATTATTCAAATTCAAGCAGGTTTTCAGGAAGTTGAGTTTGAACAGACAAAATATTTTGTAAGAATTTTAATATAGAGGGAAGGTGAAATATGTAATTTGAACTGATTTTCTGTTCACAAATAATGTCCGACACATAATAAGGAAATAACATTGTGGAAAGGAAAATAAGTTAATTCTTTTAAAATTAAACAAAAACTCCCCAAACATTTTCTTAGTTATGCTTATGGAACAGACAAAATATGGGGGCCTAATCTAATACACACCACAGAAGTAATGTAGGCTCACCAATTCACTATCATTTCATTCTTAAACTTCTACTTAGAATTCTGTAATACCATCAAGCACTGAATCATAAAGGGGTGAATGGTGAAATTCCCTTTTGCGTGGAAAACGCACAGCTTTGCAACACTTATAACCCCATTAGTAATATTTTAAAATATATTTACATTGCCCAGTGAAGCAGACTGGCACGCAAATGGATTTCTGAAAGTATTTGTACTGGTTAGGTATATTAATATCCTACCTGATATCTAACTTGCATCAGTAGTTACCTAAATATCTTTGAAAGTTTGTCCCAGTTCCTTTACAGATCTATATTCTCAGCATGGAATTTAAATGAAAATGAATGTATTTCTCTGGTGGTGGCTGTTCCCACAGAAGTTATTTTCATTTAAGTGAATAAAATATATGAATTACTAATAAAACAACAGTTGGTATCTTTCAGAATTTCAAAGTTCAGACGTCAGCACAGTGCATGTTTAAATTGAGTTGACTTTAACAAATCCCTGCTCTCTTAAAGCTTTTCTGCATATATGAGTGACAGTTACTTTACCAGGGAATAGATTGCTAGCCACTGCAGATACTGCAGCCATTTCAACAAGTATTTTCCTGGCTAAAGCTCTCGACATGCATAACATGTATGTCATGCAAAGATGCTTAGGGCTCTGGACTACATGCAGGGGTTGCAAAGTCATTTTAGAAAAAAAATGTAGAAAGAAATTATCTTGCTAGGGAATATTTGCACTGTTAACTTGTATTTACCACTAAATCAGCTTCTGTAATGCTTGTTCCAATGACTCAATGTATCATTTGGACAGAGCTCCCAGTAGCATGCTAAATATACCCAGCCTTTCAACAGGACTTTCTTCTGAAATTTACTGTTTATCCAACCAGCGCTGTAACAAATTGCCAGCAGTGAGAACAGCATGCGTTACTAGAAGGTTAGCTACTCTTCGACTTCAGCCTCTGCACTACAGATGATATTGGCAAAGTGTGTTAAGGTCAAACTCCTTTCTTAAAACCATACTTAAAAATGTTTGCTATGATACAGGTCTTTAAGGCATAGCTATACATCTGCGCACTTAGAGCTAGGCATCGTGTTAGCAAAACAGGAACTGAAGTGGCAAGATAAGTGCTACAGCATAAAATAACTGTTAAAGCAAGAATGGGAAGTCTTTTCTGTTCACTGTGTTTAGTATAAATCTGCTGTGACATTCATATTTGTGCTTTGAACGAGTTTGACTAAATCTCTTAACATTTAAGTGTGTGATTTTTTTTTTTTTTTTTTTAATTTATGAAGAAACGGGGAGTACTATTGTTAATCAACCTGATTTTGCTGGAGACAGATCAATTTGTAAATAGAACCATTATGGCATATTTCTGCAGCTGGCACTGCAGAAAGGTAGTCTCATAAAAGTCTGGGACAATATGCAGAGGCAGAAATATCCAAGTCAGTGGTCATCACAAGTGTCTGAATCTCTTCACTTACAGAAATGGTGGGGCACTTGTGGCTGGTGGTGTTTTCTTTTTCTTGCACATAATGTGTGTCTCATCCAGGAAATGCTTACTGACCACCCTTCCCTACATCTCTGTTTTCTTTTGTTAAATTTCATGTGCGTCTGCCAATAAGGTAAATGAAGTTCTTTTTTTTTTTTTTTTTTCTTGAAGAAAACATCAGGATTTGATCCATCCTTCTGGATCCAAGATTATCTAAAATCAATGTAAAAGCTCCTCATATTTTAAGAAGAAACAAATCAGGCCCATACTGTTAAAAAGTCATCTTTCATTCATATGTAAAAAAAGGGAAAAAAGACATCAGTAACATACAAAATAGTATGTACTATGTCAGTTGAGGTTTTTTGTTACTGCCAACTTTCTGAATTTATTACAATTCCTTCAAAGATAATTTTAGCATGCATTGTACGCCCTACAAAAGAAATATTGAAACGGTGTGTTTCCACCCACTAGATCATGATCAAGTACCTCAAAAAGAGCTTGCTTCGGTCAGAGGCTGTAAGAGTCGAGTTCTCATTTGTGAAGTATTGTACGCAAGTATACCACAAAGGAATTAAGTGCTTCAGTATCTGTGGGAAAGCTATAAGTTACTGGAAAATACCCTTCTGAGCACACGTGAAAGAAAAAAAGCCACATTGCTCTCTTCTTCACGTGGAATAGCTATGAGGCTCAGTTAAACACTAAACATACGTACATGTGCAACAGTTGACAAGACTGTGCAGTTATTCTGTCAGAGACAAATTCAGCCCTCTCGGAGGGCCTGAATGTAGCTGATTCTTTGCAGGCATACTGTGCACAAACAAGTATTTGCTGCTTCCTGCAACAGTACGTTGTTGATACCAGTGATGTTAGAGGAAAAGCTCCTTATTTGGAAGGATAAATACTGGTGTATCTGTTTTGTTCTTTGTAATCAGTAAAGAGTTTGTGCTGCCCATATTCCAAGCTGACTGATAAGGTACATGGTTGTGACTAACAAAGCTTCTGAGTGCTACTGAGCTGACACCAGCCCTGTGCAATCACCTTTTAGGGTGATCAGACATTTGTGGGTTGGTCTGGCCTATATCAGCTGAGAAGTCATTGCGGAATTCAGCCGATATAATAAAGTGGTAAGAAAACTTAACTTCTAGAGGCTGAAACTGAATCTGCCATTATTATTTTGTATGTATGTTATGTTTCATATTTTCAAATATTTGTAAAGTGCCATAGAAGTCGAAAGCATTCTGAGACTGACATATGTGGAGAAACAAGGTTATAGCATCGATTCTTACGCCTATGCACGTCAACTGGTAGCAGAACAGTGGTCTTTGCAAAATGTGGTAAGATGCACTGAACGATTACATACTTCTATTATAGCATGACCAGCTCAAATAGAATCACAGACAGAATCTGCTACTAAGTGCATTCTGTACCCCATTCTCCAAAACGCTGCTTTTGTCAACTGTACTACTTCAGATAATGATAATTTAGCTGTTGGTCTTTGACCTTTGTTCTTGTTGTAACCATATGAAAACCATGAAGACTTCATTTAGTTTATAGCACCACAGAATAGGCAGGAGACATCATAATCACATTCTGACATGCAATTGTGAATTTGTAAGGAATGCATTCATCAGGAAGCCACCATTTCCTTATTTTCTTCTGCAAACCTTGCAGAATCACAACTACCATACATTTTTTTGGTGAGATTTTCCTGTCTTTTAAGTGTTTTGCAGGTTCAGATTCAGTAAAGCACTCCATCGTTCTTTCACCATCTTCCAGGAGTTTAGGAGTTTATTTGGAAGTCTCCTTTTCAAGTAGCAATTTGTCCCTGCCTACTCTGCGTTACGGAAGCTGACATTATCACAGCCTAAGGTTGTATGACTGCAGGCAGCAGCTGTCTTATACTGAAGTCTGAAAGCAAAGATGTCTTTAGATCTTATATTGCCTCATATGTGACGAGGGATAAGGTATTTTTTAGCAGGGATTTGCATTAATAAAAATTAAAGCTTTAGGATTTCACTTCAAAGGGAAATGTCAAGGAAAACATATCCTCTCGTAGTTGCATTGGTAGCAGAATATTAACATCACTAATGTAAAAGTTTATATAGCTAGAGGCTGCAGTCTCTGTCTCTCAGTAGAGAAAAAATAATTCTTAGAACACACCAGAAGACTGCAGCACTTAAAATAAAAAGATAAAGAAATAAGGGGTGTCTTTTTTTCAAGAGCAGTAAGTACGCAGAGCACACTCATTTTCAAATTGGAATATCTATTATTAAAAAGGTTAATTTTAAATGTATGAATTCTAGACAGGCATTGACATAGAAATAAATATATTAGTTATTACGTGCTAGCTTTTGCAAGCTTTACTGGTGCTAAGTATTATTTTGTGCTACAAATACAGTCATTGATTTCAGCAAAGCAATTCTACAGTGCAGGTTGCTGCTTGAGGGACAGAAAAATCCGTGTGAAGTATAACTTATCAAATACAATTACACAGTAAAATGGATTATTTCATTGATACTAGTCCATAGAAACATCCAATTTGCAAATAGTTAGTGATGAGATTTTTGAATGCAGAAAGTCCTTTTTAGTTGAAAGAATGAAAAATGGATTGTCAGGTTTTTGGAACAAAGCAGAGGGAGATGATGTGTGCATTTGTTTATTTGTTTTCTTACTGTTCCAAATAATCAAGGGATTTTAGTTATTTTATTGTAAGCAATATAAGGAAATATAAATAACATTCACTTACTCAATGGGAAGTTCAGTAACATAAATTCTCAGCCAGGCATTGCTCAAACATTTAAAGCATTCAGTAGTCTTCCCAAATCTTGAGAATTATTAAAAAGAGTGATGTTTTAAGAGTATCATCTGAAGATCTTGTATGAGAGCTGGAGCATTTCAGCTTTTCTCTTACCTTAACCAGGAGTGCCAGCAACTTGGCCTTGAATTATTAGCTATCTCAGATTATTAGCTATCAGCTTGTGCCAAGTTTTAGTACACAATGAATATGCCAGGTACATTTGTATACTTGTGAGTGAGGTTAATATTGTGAGCACAATAGCAAGATACTTTTTAATTGTCTTCGATTTTGTTGAAGTTGAGAAAAAAATACATGGTCTAGGATTCCAAAAAGTACTTTTTTCTAAAGTAGTATAAAACTGTTGCTCACTCTCTCTCAGTTCCTCACATATCTAGTTTCATCATTAATCTGCATCAAGCAGGCAGAATAAAGATATCAATTTCTCTTGAACTCCCATAAATCTTATTAAATGTTTTCCTGAACCTGGGAACAATTAGTAGTTGATCAGTCTCCTTCGCAAAGAAAAAGTAGCTTTTTTACAACAGACTTAATGACAACAGGAGTCTTGAGAGACTACTGAAGCCACTTTTCGTGATAAATGCAGACCTTTCTGCATGATTCCTGTAGCTAAATGAAAAGCATATTTGGAGGTGTTTTTTATTAATTTTTAGTGAACAAATAATCATCGTAAAAAAGGGATGTAGTCATATGCCTATTCAGTATGACGTGTTGGAGCTGCTGGTGTGCTTTTTCAGTATTAGCTGCATTCTGTGCCTGGGTGGATTTGACTGCGATTAAGAATTGCATGAAGAATATGTATTATTAAATGAGATGGAAACTGCAAGTTGACGGGTCAATCCACTGACCTGTAGAAAGCACCATTTTCCAAAAGAATTTATACATGAGGCTTTCTAGCCCTCTAAATGGTTTAAAAGAATCACTCCTACAGTTATATTTAAATTAACCAGAATATCCTGTTGTCTGGTTGCATGACTTTCTTTCACAAGATCTAATGGTCAGGCCCCCAAAAAGAATAAAGAAGCCAAAAGAGGATTTTTAGAAGAATTTAGTTGCTTGTGTCCAAAATTGTGATTAAAAGGCCTTGCACAACAACCATTGATAAAGATCTACATTTTATTTAATTTTTATCACCAAAGTTTCCCAGGATTCTATGGCTTTTTAGACTCCCGTTACCTTCCAGAAATATTCTTGTATTGAGTAGTTGAAGTATTGCCTCATGTCTAAAGTATGTCAGTGTTTAAATATTCCTGCAAACAAGTGCAGAAAGACAATGATACATTTGTGATTTCCCTCACCCTCTTCTATGTAGTGGTTTAATCACTCTCTCAACTATTGGGAAAATCTGACTCAGCTCTCTTTCTCCCCTGAGAGGATTTGGTCTAGTAATTGCAGAATATGTGCAATATGCAAACTGGAGTGAGGAGAGTGACTGACACCCAAGACTCACCACTTCCAGTAAAGTTTCCTAACTAGCATGACAGAGACTCAGAGCCCCTTTTGGCACTAGATTTTATTTATTTGTTTATTTTTGTCACAATTAAACAGCAGGGGAGATCCTGGCTTCTGAGTAGATTGCTAGCATTTCTTCCTTATTATAAAATTAATAAAATTTATCTGACTTATAAATTACACCTATTTTATTGTGAGTAAAATCGCATTCTGTTTTCATTTGAGAGAATCTATGTGGGGGATTTGAGTCTTTTGCTTCTGTGTGTTTATCATTCAATGCTGACCCCAGGTGTAATAACTAGATGCAACAGATCTAGGTATAAGTATGATGGAATAACAACTGCTTCCCAATAAACCCACTCTTCTTAGTGTGGTTCAGCTGTAAGTCCTGATCAATGGAGGCTGAAGCTTAGGCCTTCCACATACCTCTCTTTTAATGGTATCAGTTGAAGGAATAAATTCACACTGGAGAGTTTGAATGCTCTGGTTCCACAAGTAAAACACAGCAAATGTCATGTATCCAATTGTGGATGTGGAATGAGTTTATTGATCTGACAGCCTGCATTCCACTTAATTCCAAATTTATAGGGCAATGCTTTTCAGAGTTATACAGAGGATTTGATGCTACACGTTTGAACTACTGTACTGTTGTTACTGATGGAGAAATTGTGATTGGGAAAAATCTGAGCTGCAACTTTCTCAATGACACATGCAGGAGTTATTAACATATTTCAGGCCCATACACAAAGTCTGAAGTAGAACTCATTAAAGAAAAGTCAGTGAAGGCTTTATTTTTGCTACCCTATTAAAGAAAAATGTGATTTATCAAAACTGAACTTTCCAATTCCACTTAGATTTTCTTCAGACGTTTTTTCATTGCCTTGAATGCTTTTGATGCTCTAAATTCATGCTGTTTGAAAACCGCTTTTCTACTTCAAATTTTTCAAAAATTCTGTTGTGCAAACTTTTTATTTCTTTGTAATTCATAAAGAAAAATAATTTAATGATTAGAAATTCTTTCAAAATTTGCCATTCCATTCAACTTTGCTTTCAATGTGTGTATCACTTCCAGTAATGCACCGAAGAACTAGCATATATTGACAAAGTCTCACTGAACAGCTTTATCAGCCAGAACAATTTATGTCCGTCTTTTGACATCATTCTGATGCCTACAAAAGCATCAGTTATGTCTTAATTATGCATCAGTTTGGATGACAATTTTCAGATTACAGGGAAATTGCAAATATCTTTGACAATTCAGTTCATGTGGATACATGATAATGTTTCTGTTCCTCAGCTACACGACATTTTTTTTAACTAATGAGTAATAATAGAATGCTAATATGAATTCATGACACTTAAAAATTACTGATATTTTCATGAATAGTAGCAGCTGTTGAAATATTCCTAATTACAAATATCACTTACCAAGAGTAGCATATTGAAGTCAAGTGGTTTGTATGCAAGCACATTTGCAAAGCTGTTATGTTCTACTTTTTTCTCTTCACTCTTGAGCTAGGTTTACTTTTTCTTAATGCGCGTAATACCGGACTTGAAATAGTTTAAACTGAAACCAATACGCAGTAATCTAATAAAATATATCTTCATTCCAGAGATTTAGAAGAGCAAACAAGCTGTAGAATTAAACCTTTGCCTTTACCAAATAAGATATATTGTCTGTCGCAGCAGGTACATCATGTATTACGCGGGAGATACTGGATCAAATAAATTACTTACTACATCAAATAAATCATCTGGTAAAACACACTGTATTAATATTAAATCAAATATGTTTAAGAATTCTGCAGCCTACAGGTAGTTAGAAAGATACTATTTTCTAAGTCTCTATTTAAATTCAATTCACTAAACATGCAAGGTGTGCACCATCTGGTAAAAGGCAGAAATATTCCTTTGACAGCTTACTTTTTCTTTTGTATATTAGACTGCTTTATCAACTCTGATACTGAAATAGCAGAATGGTGGTATACTCAGTACTAGTAAGTTTTCTTACACTTTTTAATTGTGGATGAAGAGGCTTTGTTAATGAGGCGTGTTGTGAGACAAACATTTATATGACGACTACGATGCGGATCATTGCCATGCCTGTTTATTATAACTCTTAATGAAAGGCAGCTTCCTATTACATATGCGTGGAAGTCTGCTTTTTACTGTCACTGACAATTTTCTCGCTTTAAGCTGCATAATATCTGCTCAGAATTTATGCTGTTACACAGACATAATGTCCAAATTTTAGCAGTCCCAGTCTTTTGCTGTGGCATGTTTAAAAAATTGTTCTTGTTTGCTTTTCATTTAATAAAATGACTTCTGTGGGTTTTTTTCCCCTTGATTTGTTTAACCTTTGGACAAGCTACCATCATTTCTGGACATTGATCTTCAAGAAACTCACATATTACATATATGGAAGCCATATAGCTATTATGTAGCTATTTAGCAATACATCTTACTGGGAATTCTGGTCCAGATACAACCCAGTCAACAGTGTTGTGTCCAGTTATATTAACGGAGCATTTGCATCTAGGTCATCCTCTGCTATATAAAACGAGTTTTTAATGGCTGCCAAAACAAGGAAGCGTGCCATTAAGATCTGAACATATGACAGTCCTGAGAAGAGTGGACTGGGATTTGAGAGAAAGGTCCACTTCACTGCTTTCGCTGCATTTTTTTCATTCGTTAGCAGCCAGCTTTCTTCCCATTCCAACTTAGGTACGGATGTTAGTTTAGTTAATGAAATTCCAGTGAGGCTTTGTTCTATCAAGTTTATGATCCCACAGAAGTCAGGTGTAACATCTCCTGTTATTTCAGACTGATTTATTGATAAAAATGTGACCATGTGAGGGGCAATGAGACAACTGTGCAAATGAAATTTAAAATGTGGATTTTAAAAATAACCCCGTGTACTTTATATTATTTTGCTACAGAGAGCACAAGGCAATACAGAGGAATATTTGAAACTAAATGAGTGCTGAAAGAAGGGGGAAAGAAAGTGTTTCTTGAAGAGCTGTTTATAAAATTATTTCCTTTTCATTTCTGATTATCTTTTACTTTCCTCCGAGTACATTACATTAATGATGTACAAAATCTTCATCCCAAAAATCTACCTAGGTACATGGTAGGCATTAAGGGATGACAAAACATCTGCCTTGTTATACAACACACCTAATATGATTCAGTTTGGGAATCAAGAAGAGGAACTGCATAGCCGGACACACACCCTATTGTTTCTGGTTTCAATTTTAATATGTCCCAGAGTTTAGAACAAAACAGTTTAGCCTCTGTTATTTACTTATTTGTGCTTTACCACCACATCCTCAGATCCTAACTGTCATGGTGCTGGTGCAGAACCATTTGGTTAAAGGGAGTTGATGTGTACATAGTAAAACAGAAACAGTATTCAAATATGTAATATTTTTAGATGTTTATCACATTCATAGATTTTTTTTCTTGCTAAAAAGTTACATAAAAGTATCTTAAGATAAATTTTAAATAAACTTAGTGACTCTTTTATCAGTATCCTTTGATGGGAATAAAAATTTTATAATTCAGTCTGCAGAGAATTATGTGAAGTTGTATTTTTTCTACAATTACAGGAAATTTTGAAGCTACGGTGGGGTAACTTACTCATGGCATTTCTCATTGGACCGAATCCTTTCTTTCTTCTATGTAATTCAGAGGCAAAGGAGAACCTCTGTATTGATACTGAAGTCAATGAGACCCCTCTGATGCAGGAAGAAGAACCCAGAAAAGCCTCACTGACAGAGGTAAGCAGAAAACCGAGCAGTCCCACTCACACACAATTTTTCTGCAGTATGTCAAGGAGGATCATTTAACTGGGAGCTATACAGCCACCTCAAGTCAGGAGGAAGGGGGAGAACCCCTTTAAAAGGGCAGTTCAGCACAAAGTACGGGAGCAAGCATTATAGTAGTTGCTGCTGCTGGCAGAGTAAGACGTACCAGGTGCCAGAAGTAAGTAGGGCCTCCAACAGCACTGCCAGCATCTGTATGTATAAGACTCCTGCCACCACCCAACGAATGGATGGAGATTTGCTTCTGGATGACATCTTCAGGTTCTTAAATACCAACATATGATAGTATAGGCAACTGAAGAGTTTTCGAGGTCAGGTCTGTATTAACCAAGATGCCTTTATCAGCTGTCTTCAACATCTGGAACTGATTTGTCTTTCAGGTGATAGTCTTCAGTTCTGTTTCCCTTTGGAACATGATAGTACCTACCCTTGCACAGCATTAGCAAGTAGTTTCAACACAACAGTGTGTGTTCTAGACTGTCTCTCACAAAACATCCCAACTACATAATGAAAACCAAAATGCAAACCATTTTATGTCAGATGACAGAACTAACTAGCCTAAGATACAGCAGGCAGTACTTGAACAGCAAATGTAAGGCATTGCCATAATATCAGACAGATATTATGGCAAGTCAACCTCACAAAACCAGGATCAATGCTCTGCTCATATGAATGGCAAGTTAAATAAAGAATAGCAAAAGCAAAATAGATATTTTATAATAACCTTGAACAGTTTCTTCTCTTGTGGGCAATTTCATTTTCTTGTCTGTTTGGAGTTGGTTGGTTCATTTTAGATTAATATATTTTTACAAGTTTTGAGAGACACTGTAAAAAACAAAACATGTATCATTTTATTACCTCCTCTTTAAAATGTAAAAACATACTTCTCCATGGGAAACGGTTCAGCTGAATTCTTCTTACGGAAATATATTGCTAAGAGCACATAAGGATATTTCTTCTGTGTCTTAAATAAATTAAAGAGGCAGCAAGTTGATTTTTCATTCCCTTCCTCAGCCACTGACACAGAAACAAATCAGTATCACTTGAATTTGTTTTCATTTGGAGAAGGCAGGGGGAGAGAAAGGCTTGATCTCTTAAGACCAATAAATTCAAAGATAATATTATTTTACTGAACTAGCAGAACACCATGAAGAGCAAAGACTAATCTGAGAACAAGATTTGACAAAAACTTCATGTAAATCAAATCATAAGTATGGTTGGTACAAACCTATGTTAGCTCACTGTTAAACAGATATTGGCAAGAAACCAAGTGAATCTTTATAAACTGTGAGAGAAGAGGTTTGTACCAGGTCAGGGTTTCACTAATTTCAAATGCAATCAATGCCAGGCATAATTAACATATTTCTCATATCCTTTTAAGGGCACCTCCCTAAAATTCTTTTTCAGTGTTTTCATATTTTAAAATAATGGTGAAAACGGCTAGTGGCTAAAATTCATGGCATGATATGAAAATAAAATCCTATGCTTTTGCATAGAAAATGAGAAAGTAATATAATCGAGGACCATCTGTTTCTGAACTTCCTTGTGCTAGACCACTGACAAAATCAGTAAGTACTTCCTGTCCAAACTTTGAAACATTTCTCTCCTCCAGTGCACTTTCATAAGTAGTGGCATACAACAATATCCACATGTAGTGATTCGTGTAATCCTGAAAATTAGTTGATTTATTGAGTGCAAAAATAATTAATCATCATTTCCTTTGTTGTACAGACATGGTGATAGTCACAAGGTAAAGCCTGGACTAAAACAGATGCAAGAATTAGGCACTAAGTGGTAAGCAAATATTTAGGTTTACACACTTGCCAGTTTGCCACAAAGTTTGTGATGCAGTTCTGCTTTTTAGGGCCTGATGCATATTCTCTTTTTTTCTCATTTTCTGTAAAAAAAGGGGGTTTCAACAGACTTCACAGTATTTCAAAATTGGTGACTGATAAACAGAAAGATGAAAATTAGCCAAATAAGAAAAAAAAAAAAGTGCAAAGGTACTCTTGAATTATAACCTGAAGTCCAACCTATAGAAACTCATTTTATAGCTGGATGAAAAAAGCTCTTCCAGGAATTTATTATAATCTCTGTAAATTAAGCAGAAGAGAAATCTGACCCTTAGCTTTCAATATTTCAGATGGATGTACCCCCTGCAGTGCTAAAAGTAGAAGCAGGTAAATAACATTGCCACAACCATAGTTCATCCATTTGATTCTAACCAAGAGACCCCAAATAATTAATTTTTAGGTCAAAATTTTCAAGTGACCCAAAATAATCATTCTCGTTTTTAATATGTGGGATTTTTTTGTTGTTTGTTTGTTTGTTTGTTTTTTAAATTTAACTTTAACTAGCTAAGTTGCAACACTAGCTTTTGGCTAGTGAAACGTTTGTGAGGTGAATACCATCCTAACTAACATATATTTGCCAAAGGTAAATTTGAGAACTACTTCATTAGTTTTTTAAAAGCCTATTTCAGAAACTCTTTGTTCTGAAAAGCTGCTCATGTGCAGAAAGGATTTAAATTTTAAGAATTTGACATTTGAAACAAAACAAAACTATATGTCAAAGATAGACATGGGTCAGGATTTCAGTGGTTATACTGTAGCTACTTCATTTTCAGTGTCATTATAGAAATCTCTATCTGCTGAGTAATTAATCTCTCATTTTTCCAACAAATACTTTCTTTCAGTTGTGGATAACAGGTGCTGTAATTGCTCTATGATATTAACAGAAAACATGTTGAAAACTTTCTGTATCTTTTGCATCCTGAACATGCTTTTAGTCCTGAACATCCTTTTTGCATCCTTTTAGTAATGACTTAAAATAAAAATTCCTAAATCTGTCAGATCATGTTAGGCACTCCAGTGTACTGGATTTACTATGTGTGTAAATTAATTTACAGGCATTTTCATTGGTTTCACTGATATCAGTTTTAATAAATACTGGTCTGAAGGATTTAGCATGACACAATGGCTTTATCTGTTATCTTCCTATTATATTCAAAGACCTAAACGAAACATCTTTGATGATGAAATATACTCTAGGATTGTGGCACTTGGTATTTTTATTTTAATCAATCCCAGCAGACATATCTTACTATACTAGATCAAACAAATTGCACTTTTGATTTAGTTTGAATCTAGTGAGACTGAATAAACTACTTTTTCTTCACTGTTATGGCAGATAATGAGCAAATAGATAACCAGATGGCATAATTTTTGTAAAATTTCCAAGACACATACTGTAGCATGTAAAAAGACACATTCATAAAGTGTCCTATCTTCTGGCATGTATCTCAATTCATTCAAGTAGAAATTGGCACAGAAACTACTGTTTTTCCACATAACTGTTGACTCTTAAAACATATAAATGACAAAACTCAGAATGAGAAACAGCACCTTTTAACTATAAATGCAACTAGTTTTGTCACATTTTTTTTTCTATTCTTCCTAATTATTTTATAGCAGAAGGTTCTTGAGAAGACATAACAAAAATTAAACACTTCAAGATGTATAAGCTTACAAATGGACTTTGTTATCTTCAGTAAAAATAAATAAATTCTAAACCAAACACTTATTTCAGGAGGAAATTAAGGTTTCCACAGTAAGCCGGTACAAAGCATCTGAATGATTTAAACCTTCATAAGGGAAGGCAGCAGTCAGCTTTCAGTAAAGCCTTGTCTACACGGAGAATGCTTAGTTTTGGTTTTACATATCTTATATACATCTTATAGTACAGAAAGCTTTTTTTTCTTGGTGTTGGCCAAAGATTTTTTTGGGCAGATAACCATGATATTTTGTTATTGCTGTTGCTGAAAAAGATTAATTTATTAGGATCTTTGCCATTTGCATTAGAGATCAGATCTCCTGAGCAGAATGCTCTGTCACTGTCCAGATGATATCACAAGTCTCCCTTGAAGAGTCCTTGGAATATCTTCAGCTGGATCTGGTGAGACAGCCTGAACCGCCGTTCCAGTAATTTTTCATAATTCAGCTGATCCACGGTCTTACATGTGCACTTCAGCATAGATATGATTTGTTTGCTATTGATTATCTACATACAAAAGACTCACTGTCATCTGATAATTTCTGCACCTGTAGGTACAGTTTCTTTAGACTGTTTACAAGTACCTCACCTATGTACAGTTTGGTAAACTCTGCTCAAAGAGCTCCCTAGTGGGGTCTGTGGGATGGGCTGATTCTCCACCCAGGCTGGTAGTTGAAGCATATGTTGAAACACATCGTTTATGCATAACATTTGGTTTAGACAGAGTATGAGCTTCTTGGAGGAATCTCTGGGACCATCTGAAAATTTCACCTGGGGAGATCTTCCTAAAAATTTGACAAATACTTTTCTGCAGCATTCTGGCTGAAGGCAGCTAGAAGTTCAGTTAGTCATCCAAGGTATTAATGACCAAGCATGCTGAGCATGTACACAGGCACAGCATATGTTGTCTCATACAGTGACCAATTCTATCAACTCAGGGTACCCAGAAGTCCAGGACAGGACAGGTCTAAGGAGTATGGGTGTATGTGTGTGTGTGTGTGTACGTTTACTGTGCAATTTAAATGGGAGGTGAGTAACAGAGAATATTTTATAATCAGTTTTCAGACATTTGCAATTTCCGCTCAGTTTGTATTGGCATTATCAAATGGAGTAGGAGAGGTGAAGTGAAAATACTCATTTTCCTTGAATTTTCCATTCTTTAACTTTGATCTTCAGCTGATGGCCTCTTCCATATCTAGGCTCCTATATCAGCTGAGATGCTGTTGTGAAACAGTGATACAAATATCAAGATCAATAGTTGGAAGAGAGATATCTCTTTACTTTCTCTGCTTCAGCATCAGCTGAGCAGCAGGCTGACATCAGAACCGAGGAAATGCAGGGACAATAGGAACTTTTTTATAAGCCAGAGGATTCAATGAGCAGCTGAAATTCTTGTCTCATTGTGACCCGTACTGCAAGATATCTTCAGCAGAAGCAGGGAGGTAAGCACACTGAATCTGTAATGTAGTCTCTGGCAACAAAATCTTGTATGTATGCTGAATTACTAGATAGCAAGGCTAGAGTAGCTCATTAGGAGTATGTTTCAATGGGTACAGACAGATGCCTGCTTTTCTGTCCACATTCAAGGGCAGCTGGACACATGCCATTGCCACTGTGTATGAGCTACCGTTTCCTGCTCATTATCTGGGGGCCGTGTCTGCAAACACAATTATGTTTCTATACTGGAGCTTGACCAACTGATCCAGGCAGGAACGTGGAGGAAGTTGTGTCAATCTGCACTTGTCCCTGTACACAAAGATTGAGTACACTTACCACATGGGATTTAGTTCCTCAATAACACACTTAGAGGTAGGAAACTAAGCACCCATGGACAGTCACTGGAAATCTAGTCAATAGCACAAGAGGAATTTGGGGAGATATTAAGCTCATCTCAAAGTAGTCACGTATGTTTGGCCAGCTGCCTTGTTTTCTAGACCCCATTGACTGCATTGGTTTTGTTTCCACTGACTTAAAAACAGACACCCACTTTTAGGTGGATAGAGCTGGAACAAAATAGCACTCATGTACCTTCATTTTCCGGCAATTTTCTTCATCATTTTTTGAACATAAAATCATCAGTTTAAGCGTTCAACAATCAATAGTCATCTCTTGTACTCCCTAATCATAATAGAGAGTTTTTCAAGCTATATTTACAAAAAAAATCTCCATTGCTTTAGGTGGTTTTCTTCTCAAAACCCTCTAGAAGAAATTTAGATATTTGACTAAATACAGAAGAGGACAATTCTGTCACTTTCTTTAAAAGCCATTTTTTTCAAGTAGAGGAAAACTCTGTTATAAAAATATTTTACCTTCTATTTCAATTCCTGCTGCAACGTGATGCCTTTTCTTTTTCCCAGTAGAGGGTGGGAAAAGAAAATGTTAAGAATTTCTCATGGTCATTTTTCATTTAAACTGCAAGCTTTCCACTAAAGAAAAATCTTTTTCCTTATAGAAAGGTCACCACAGTCCAGGAGCTATGAACTATAAAGTTCCAGGTGTATGTAAAGGCTAAAAATATATTTTAAGCTTTGCTTGAACTACTGATAATTATTCTTTAGGTTTTGAATCAGTACTGCACAGGTCTGATACTCCAAATCTTTGTGAAAACTACTTTATGATCCAGTATTCCGCAAAATGACAGAGTTGCTTGGTCACGTCTATAGTAACAGGAAATCCAGCAGGATGGCCAAGTTTCTTGGAAGTAATGCTCCAAACAGAACCACAGCTTCAGTGTGTGAAAACATTCGAAACTTTCTCAGCATAACAAATCTGATTGGAGCAAGATTTAAGATAATTTAAGTTAAACTAGCCTAAGTCTCTACTTACCTCCATAATGTATACTTTTACTTTTTGTTAGATTTTCTCTGATGACTGTTAATGAGCAATAAAGGGGCAGTTCCCTGCACCAAAGCTGACTGATTCAGAATGTAATTACCAAATCTATTTGGTAATATATGCTGGGAAAACAGAGGATACAACAAGATTTCTTTTTTTTCTGCCAATGCCTACAGAAACCTATTAGATCTGTCAAATTTCAGCATTATGCACAATGCACACATCCGTGTTTCTGCCCAACTTCAGGGTTTGCAGGTAATATTTTTCCAGTTCAGTTACAATTTCTCTCCCACTCCAGACATAGTAGATTGACCTACTGATAAATTTAGTCTAATACATGGAGGAGCATCTGTGTAGCATCTAGGAGAGAATGTAGTCTCCAGAGAGAACCTGGGCTCATGCCATGTCTTGATTCATGTTTCCTACCACGTGACCTGACCTGTGCGAACCTCCGTATCATGCAGTCTGACCTGCGAATCCCTCTTGTCACATGATCCAGTGTGCAGCATCTCTTGTACTTGATCAGAATGTAAAATAACTGACTGATTTTTATACTATTTTCTCCAACTTATCTTGAATTCAATTCTCTGTACTGTCTTCCAATATAAAAGGCACAAAAATCTTCTGCACCCATGGTAACACTTTGTCATTTCACTGCACGTGTTTGATTTCCCAGATGCTGAGAACTTTGTTCTACCTGAAAGTAAAACTGCAATGTAATCTTTGAATGTGACTTTTGCTTATCTGCTCCTGGTACTGCCAGAACCCAAATTCCTTATCTGGTAAAACCAGGAGCATTTTAAAAGACTAGCAATTACAGTATTGTAAATATCATCATATCTGATGTTCATATTCTTTCCTTGGTAGTCTAATTTACTTTCTGGCTCAATAAAGTGAGGTCATCAAAAGCAGACATGTTTTCTCATAAACCAGGTACCTACAAGATGTAATCTAAAATTTCTTAACTTTCTGTTTGAAGAACTATGTAAACTAAAATTCTCCAACTTCTTATGGTAGCACACTCTTTCCCCTCTCTGAATGCATCTTGGTTCCTCCTTGAACCTTATTTGTTTTTAAGATAGTTTTTAGTTCTGAATATCAAATTCATCTAGACTTGTCTTTCAGTGAAGTGTAACGTCAATATGTTACTTCTAGTTGATTGCCATCACTTGTGTCCAAAGATTCATGTCAGCATAGATATCCACAACAGCATCCTCAATGACCCATTTGTTATGACAAAGGTCCCACTGTGGATGTTCATTAGATTGATTCTCCTGAACCCCACACTATCAGACTTGTGGGATGAATCTGCTTATGCAGATTAGGACTGGTTTTGGCCTCTGTGCCCAAAGATATATCCTACAAAGAGAACACATCTCTGTAACTATGTCAAGAAAAATCAGACCTTGTGGCCTGAGCACTCACCTTAGTTTTATTCCCTCGCTTGTTTCCCTTGCACTAGAAAGGTGGTCACTCTGGGAATATACAACAAAGCAAGCAAATAGCCATGCTCTTTTAAAGTCCCTGTACACTCAAAATGTCACCTTTGGTATACCTCAGATATATGTAGTAAAAAATACCACGTACATTTTCTTGCTTCACTGATTTCCTGCTAAGCAGGATCCTCTTGGCTCAGGTGGATCTCCCCAGGAGCCCAGGGCCCTGGGTCTCCATACAGGGTTGCTTGGCTGGGAGGTCTCTCTCTCTCATGCCTCTGCAAACAGCTTCCTCCTATTGTTCAGCACCAGTGCCCCCTCAGCCTTTAGCAGAAGCACTCTGTTTACCGTAAAACTTCTGTTGGGTTTTATCTTATGATTCATCACTTGGAGGAGTGTAACTAGTCACCAGGTGAACTGTTGCCTACCTCCAGAAAGCACCCCCAGAAGGATTTTTCTTCCTTGAGCCATATAGAAAATGTCATTTTACAAACAGTGTTTCTGGCACTAAAATCTGGCTTAAGATATTCCTGCCATCCTGGGTCACTCATCTTTGTTCTAATAACTTTTTTTTTTTTTAATCACTCCTGTTCCAGTTCACCCCTTATGATAACTGAGCTATTTGTTGCACAGTAAAATTGCACTTTTTTTTTTTTATTTAAAACAATGCAGTAGGGTGGGAGATTTCAACTTCTTATAGCTAGAGAAAATCAGGTGGGACTATACACTTACTTGATGCCTTGTCTTGGCTAGAAAAGGCTAGGTAGTTATCACTGAATTTTGATTGTCTACTATGCCAACACAAATGTGTCAGTATAATACATGCACTACTATCCATTGCTTGTCTATTCCACACCGAAAAGAGATCTTTTTTGAACAAAAGGAAACAGTTAATTAAGCTATATTAAACAAGTCACAAGATTTAACAAAAACAATGTAGAAATCTCTCACCATCCATCTGATGTTTCCTGACTGCTTGAACCTATCTGACTAAGGAATATTAGATTTTTTTGTTTCCTAAATGCATTCTGTAACACAAATGCTAGAATAATTTTGAATACTGAAACAATTTTGAATGAACAAAGGTTTCAAAGGATTAATGCCATTCTGTCCATGTGATGAGGAGTTACCATTTAATTTCTAATAATTGCTTTGATATCAGCATGGCATGGCTGAATTTATTTTCCCCATTTCTGAGGACAGCATTTTAGGTCTGTCCTCCATCTGCCATTCACTATGTGTGACTAATTTAATGTCAAAGACAAGAATTACTCAACTGGAATAACAGTGGTTTACAATAGTGGGACTAGCAACATTTTAGACAGTCATACATTCAGTTTTGATTTTTAATTTGATTGTTAACTGAAAACACTGTGTATTCTTTGCACAGCTCTGCTATTGTTATCCTTTACTTTCAAATTTTATGATATTTCTCTGCTAAGACCTGAGTATTCTCACAAAAAGGAAAACCAATCAGGTATTTTGAGTTGAGCACAATTATCTCCCTTGCTGTTTACACAGACCTAAACAGGCTTTAGTTAAATATTCTAGTACTGAGCAGCCATTTGCATTTGATTTGGTTTGCATTCAGAATATAAAGATGTTTTAAGTGCCCTATATTTGGATAAATTGTATTAGATTGTCTCAGTTCTACTTACTCCTACATGATAGAAGTTACACCTACTTATAGGTATGTGCTCATGATTCCTTTGGCTACATACACCCATGCAGGGAATGATCATATCTCAAGTGTGAAGATTTTATCCTGGCTAGGAAAGAGTTCTGCCTTCTCAACATTAACAACATAGTGCAGAGATCAAATCAGACTTTTAAATATTTATCAACAATTTTCACTTGATAGAACTCTGTTTTATGTCTGTTTAAATAAATATATAGCATCAGTACTGTTATCAGGTGCAGGGGATCAGTTCTTGATACAAGTTCAGCTATTATACACAAATATATATCTACTGTCCTACTTACTTTTCTTGGTAAACCGAACAGTTATTTTTCAACACATTTATTTTTAAGAATGTATTTCTTAGAAAACCTTCTTAATTCCAAGGTGCTAGGCAGATCTTAACTAGTCCAGCACATACTAAAATACTCATTAGTATAAGCTGGCTGAGGTTTTTAAAACTGCTAGTTAAATCAAAGAAAGAAAACCATTCTGGATTTTTTTCCATACAGTAGTAATAATATTTTCAGTGATATTTTAAAAAAATAATTATCAAGTGTGTTAAACCTAAGCAATACTTAGACCACAGCTTGAAATGAAATGCACAGATTTATTATCAGTGTTTACATATTTATGCTCATGACATTTAATTTTAATACTAAATATTAATCTGGCTTTGACCTTCTTGATTTCTAGGAGATAAATACATGAGTCAGTAATTCCATTTCTTTAGGCTCCTTCTCTTCATTTCAGTGTAAATTTTATATTACGAACAGTCGCATTTGGATAGATATTAAAAGAACAACTATGACAATCCATTTGTAGATAACAGTAGCAAAAATGTTAGATCCTTACACAATAAACTGCTGAATATTTTACCTAAATTGAGGATGTTATTCAATTGCAAGTGCTATATGCAGGAGTAAGTTAAATTTTGATTGAAAGGACAAGAATATAGCTTCTGCCATAAGCAAGTTTTGCATTCATGACAAGGTTTTTTGTATCACCCCTGGAGAATCTTATTCTAGTGCATCAGAATCCAATACTGGGCTGAGTCAGTAGTAACACCTACATTCTTACTACAGAATAGATTAAAAAAAATAAGTTTTGAAATCACTTATAGACTGGCCAAACACATTTTCTCCTACCATGAAGAGTACTTCTTGGTTTTGTGATCCTACGGGGCAATGCTAAGGCTGGAGGTTTCTTCATAAGTGTTCTGTCCCATACTGTTTCCTTCTTTCTGCCTCTCTCTTGTAACCTAGCAATTTAATATTTCGGTGGGGGTGGGGGGTGTGTTAAGTTTCTGACTAAATTCCATGGAGTAGAGCTTTTGCTTTTTGAAGATGTTTCATAAAGCCATATGTAAACCTTCAGTGTAGCTTTGCAAATCATTATGCTGTAACGAAATGGTGTTCCTTTTACAACATGGTAAGTGCTGCCCTGGTTAAATTCCAATGCTGGTAGCTGAAGCCAGATTTGCTGGCCTTGACTGTTATTCAAGGGGGGGGACTCCTGACCTAAAATCTCTTACAAATACTGTTAGGAGTGGAGGAACCTGTCATAGTCAGTGATGGAAAAAGTGAAGTGCTACTCCTTGCCATGTGCTGAATCTCTAGTACAAAGTAGCATAGGCCTAACAGAAGAGGCTGTTGTTACAAGACATACAGTGGCTCAGCAGCTGGATACTATGGTTTTTTTAAATGTTGCCTGCACTACTCTTAGAATTAACATTGTAAATTATATTACCAAGCTATTCTGAGAACGTACTTCTCTGAGAGTTGTCGAGGTATCTGCAGAAGCATAACTTTACCCAGCCAGTTTACTATACAGCCCCACAGATGTTTAAAGGCCAAAACAGAGAATGAATTGAAAGGGCCAAGGTTGGATGAGAGTTGCAGCTGCTTGCGTCCCTTTAGGCAGTAGCAGCACCAGTTGCCCTGTTACAGCTTGACTATGGTACCCATATGACATATCTTCCATGCACCAGCTCTCTAGCAAAACCAAGCTATGATGGTAAAATCGTGGTTGTGGAAATAGAATGATAAGGTTTTGCATGCAAAAATCAAGTACTCTCCTCTCTTGCAGTCTCCTGGAGGAGCCTGTAGCATTTCTCTATTTTTTTAATTCTGAAGTCCGTTTTTCATCAGTCCCTACTCAGTAAACCGCATGTCCACAGCCTGTTCGTTTTGAACATAGCTAAATAGTGGTCTGCTTTTAGCTTGTAGAGGCAAAGCCATTTTAGCTTTAATCTAGCTAGCCTAGGTGTCAGGAGCAGCCAAGATGTGGCTCACAGACTCCTGCATTAAATGTTTGAAACGATCGGTCTGTACTCAGAGACACAGGCAAATCCAACATTTTTGTTAGTACAGTTACTTAAGCAGATTGTGTCCTTGCTATAGCTTTCATATGGTAATCTTTTAAATTTAAATCAGCAGGACTTGAGCAGATGCTCATTGTCAAGCATGTACTTAACTGTTTTGCTAGTCCAGGGTGTGGAGTCAGGACACAGAGCTGAACTGTGTCAGAATAAGCTCCATAGCTCGGAACAACTGCTGAGGAAAGCAGCTGCTGCAGGCACTATTTGTCATTATGTTCCAGCATTAGCATACCACAACAAGGCTTCAAATTAAAAATAATAAAAGAAAAACAACACAAAACCCCACTGACATACATTAAAAATATTGAGAGACTATCCTATTGGGTCTATAAATGTCAAATTCAATTCAACTTGAACTATCATTACATTTCTGCAGTAGTATAGGTCTGGCAGTCTCACTCAGGCAAGATTTTAAAAAATTGGGATTTTTTCCAATCAGATCAAAGCACTGAAAGAGTGGAGACCAAACATACTCTGTTCATAGCATTCAGACAGCTGCAGAATGTCTCCTCCACTAGTCTTTTTGTTATTGTTGTTGGGTGGTTTGTTTTAGGGTTTTTGTTGTGTTGTTGTGTTTCTTTTTTTTTTTTTTTAATGGATTACAGTAACTATTTTTGTAAATGCATTATGGAACACAGCTTTCCTGAAAGACTCCATCAAATGTGACTCTTGTTTTAGACTGAAGACATCTCACACCATGATAGTATCTTCTCCCCTAGCTACAGAAAATGTCTTACATGTTTGCTCTGTTTCTTTCTAAGAAATAATGCATAAAGGGGGGAATTTTGAAGGATGAACAAGGAAAGACAGGCTGCAAGACAGACTGCAAGACCAGATGATAATGAATTTGTCCAGTTCCATGCCATTATCATGTTTGATCTTCAACCAAGCACAATGACCTCCAGTATTTTGATTACTTAGTATTCATCATAGTAACTTGTTTTATTCTAGTTTTAAACTAAACTTACCTGAAATCAGTTAAGTGAAATCTGACAAAATGAATTCTTACATATTTTCTAGAGAAAGAAATGGCTACATTTTATGGGTAATGCACATAGGTTTAACTATTTTATTAATGAGCAACTCAACATTTCAAAAAAAAAAAAAAAAGAAAAGAAGCTGAATCCAGGTGTTAGTTCTGAAAATAATTTCGGTGAAATCAATTTTAATATGTAATTTCTTTAATACATTATATTTTCATAATGAAACTGTTTCCTGATAAACTGGAGCCAGCTTGTTGTGGGGTGACCTTGGCTGTTTTCCAGACGCCCACCCGGCCACTCTCTCACTCCCCCTCCTCAACGGGACAGAGGAGAAAATAAGACGGAAAAGCTTGTGGATCAAGATAAAGACAAGGACATCATTTGCCAACTACCATCATGGGCAAAACAGATTCGACTTGGGGAAAATTTATGTAATTTACTGTGAAATATAAAAAAAAAATAAAAGTTGTATGTTGAGAAAACAAGACAAAACTTAAACAACCTTCCCTCCACTTCTCTTCCCAGGCTCACCTTCATTCCTTCACTCCCGTCTCCTTGACCTTCTCCTTCCAAGCACCGACAGGGGATGGAGAATGTTTGATTTGGCTTAGCTTACAGATCCACCTTTAGATCGGCTAAAATGACACCAATTCACAAACCCAATTCTGATCTCTTTAAAGTGTATTTTGAAAGATGGCTGACATCCTTGTAGAGACGTAAAATATGCAAGGTCCTCAAATTCATATCTTCTTTGGCCAAGGCAAGCCCAGATGGCTCTTTGCAAGGTCACAGCCGGCAGATTGCAACATCTTTAACCAACAGACTCTATATAAAATAGCCATCCATACAGGTAGACTCTACATGTAATTGAAAAGACCATGCTCCAGCCTGATACTCAGCACAAAAAAATAAGCGCAGTGCCTCCTAGAGCTACCTCTTCTTCACTGAGAAACCGTACCTTACTCCATGATACATGTGTAACATCAAAGATAAATTTGGAGGCTTTCAACTGTGTCTGTTATACCTCATTGAGACACTGCTAATCTGAGAGGATGGCAAAGACAGAAGAGAAGGGGCCTGCTGTGGAAAAATATACCGACAAATTTATCTAGTTTATGAACATACAAACTTTACAGACAAAGAGTTTTCCATCGGCCTGCACCTTGCATAATGCAACAAGGACCAATAAAGTAACTCCTTGGGGTGAGTTGCCTTTGCCTGGCTGCCAGGCGCCCACCCAGCCACTCTCTCATTCCCCCTCCTCAACGAGGACAGGGGGAGAAACTATTATGGAAAAGCTCGTGGGTCACGACAGACAAATTCATTTACCAATTACTGTCACGAGCAAAACAGACTCAATGTGGAGAAAATTAGCTTGATCTATTGCCAAGCAATACAGAGTTGGATGGTGAGGGAAAAAAAAAAAAAAATAAAACACCTTCCTCCCCATACCTCCTTTTTTTTTGCAGGTTCAACTTCACTCCTTCATCCCCGACTCCTCGACATCCTCCCTCTGAGCAGCGCAGGGGGATGGGGAATGTGGGTCTGCGGTCAGTCCACGGCAGCTCCTCTCTGCCGCTCCTGCCTCCTCACACGTTTCCCTGCTCCAGGCCGGGCCCTTCCCAGGGGCTGCAGGGAAACCCCTGCCCCAGCGGGGTCTCTGCCGGGGCCGCAGGGGCGTCTCTGCGGGGGCGCCCGGAGCCCCTCCTCCCCTCCTCCCGCTCTCCCCTCGGGGCTCGCAGGGCTGTTTCTCACCCGGTTTCCCTCAGCCCTGGCTGCCGGGCAGCGTTTGGCCCTTTCTGACACGGGCTTTCCCCGCGGCGCCCGCCCGTGGCTGAGGGGCTCCGCTGTGCCCTGCGCTGGGGCCGTTGGAGCCGGCTGGAACCGGCTGTGTCCGGCACGGGGCAGCCCCGGCCCGGCGCCTCAGGGGCCGCCCGGCAGCGCCCGCCGCCGGCACCGGGGCACCCACAGCTGGTACACTGGCAACATTATTATATTAATAAATATATTTCATAGGTTTTCTTTAAATGTAACAACACCTAAATGCTGCCCAGTTTAAAGTACAAATGCAAAATTCAAAATCTGCATAGAATATATTCACCCAGCTACCTACATCCAAAACCACATCTGTGAATACAAAAATAATAATTGTCATTTTTAGAATATAAGTTTTATGTTGTTTTCCTGCTCTCCAAACATGCTGAATTAGGTTGCTGAGGCCTCATCTTTCCCTGCTATGCTGTGTCTTGTCACATGAGGGATCATAAACAAGATAATCTTACTGAAAGCGCCATAAATCTGATAAAGTACACCAAAACAAGTATTTGAAATCGCGTATCTGCACGTAAGTGTAGGTCCCTTCCCACAAAGGTCTAATACTTACTGGCTCACTGACTTCTGGAAAGCTGGAAACTGATAGTTTGGACTTCCCTCTGATATTTTCTGTTTTCTTTAGATGCGTTGCTTCTAAATCACTCCTCACACATCCATGGCTTGAAGAGCCCACAGAGATGTTATTAAGTCTTTCTATTCCGTATAGTAGTCTGTGGGGTTTTGTTACCTGTTATTTGGAGTTTGCTGATTGCTGGGGTGGAAGAGTCAAAAGTCTTGACTGCTGATGAACAGGCTTCCTTAGCAGCCTATATACAAAATAGGCAGAAATCACGCTGGAAATTCTGCTATCCCCGTTGCAGCAATGATCATTGCCACAAGAATAAAATAAACTCCCCACCGTGCATACTACTGGAACTCGGCCGTAATGTACAGGAAGGAGTAGTCCCTTGCAAGTACCTGCGACAGGTAGTTAGTTATCCTTGTGCCAGAGCTTTTAAAAAACTGGCATGTCCCAGCTTTCACTATGATGAGAAGCATGTTGACTATTCATGAATTACACTAGTAAAACTCTGCTTTTCTGGGAAGAACCCAGGTCTATGTATCTACTTCATTTGAAGGACAGTGAGGCTGATTTTCAATAATGCAGTAAAAATGTGTCTGTTCGCAGGCTGCTACAGAATGATTTGTCTAAAGAAATTACCTTTGATGTTAAAACTTAATACTTAAAAATGCTTTAAAATACTTTAAAAGATACTTGATTATAGTAGTTTTGACAAAATATTTATTTCAAGTGATTAAAACTGGAAATAATGCAATTGCATTGATTACACAAAAATGGCTATTCTATGAATTCAGTCCGCTGTTTTTTTTGTCTTACTATATACTCAAAATAGTAAAAATTACATGCTTGTCAGATGTCAATAAAATAGATACTATTAGTGCACACAGTGATTAAAACTATTTTCCTGTGTGCATCAGTTATAGCCTCTCGATCCTACAACCAAAGATTTACCTAGTTGTATCATAATATCTACACACAAAAAATGTCTTAGAAAAAATCGCTCTGTTAGTCCAGCCTGCAGTTGTTTCACCCTAGACATTGACTTGCAGTTTTAGTAAGTTGGACAGGGATGAGAAAGGATATATTATTTCACTAAAGCCTTTTGTCTTCACCCATATAACTAAACTTACTGTTCATACTGTTCCTTCTGATTATATCTTGCTTTTTTACAACGTTTTCTACAGTCCTAGTAAATAAAACGTCCTCCATGCTCAGAATGCTGCTGCAAAGATTTTTTTTCTTGAGCTGTTACTTTGGGCATGTTAAAACTTCCTCTGGAGCCATTCCCTGATTTCTCTTCTATAGTCAATAAAGCTTCAGCTTTATTCTTCTAGCTTAGTGTCATCTATCTGCTCATCTCTCACTCCCTTTTTCCAGTATGCCCACCTTTTCAACCAAGGAAACTCCTGAATTTACCATGCATGCCACCCTCCGCTTTTGAATGGGCCTCCCTGTTATCTATTTTTTCAGTTATTTTCTTTCAGATTTTTTCCCTAAACTCTTTTATTACCATACAAACAAACAAAAAAGTTTGTAATGTTTCAGGCTGCTCTATGTGCTGTGATCAACATGTATTATGATGAAGAATTATTCTCTATTGTACCTTTATATTTCCCCATCTATCTATATTCATATTGTCTTCTCTTAGACAAAGACTTGAGTGTCTTAGTCTTTCAGCTTTGAACTTTTTATATGCACTGACTAGCTCAATATCCAACCGGAATTCACAGACATTATGTTAATATGATGTAATAATGATAAATAATGATTTGTTGCTCATTCATGCGGGCACCAATGCCAAGGAAGACCTTAACTGGACCAAAAGCTTGGGGAGGGGTGTGCTACAATGAAAGACATTGGGGTCCATGTTGTGTTCTGCTTGATCCCTGGTGGGGAAGGCTCAGGTAGGAAGGGATGCATCCTGCACATCAATATCTGTCTGGTACTGCAGGCTGTGCTTTGGATTTTATGACCACGTAATCTTCTTCAAGGAACAAGAACTACTGGATAGTATTGGGATCTTTCTGACAAAGTGGGGTGAGAACACCTTCAAATACAAGCTTGCTTACCAGCTGAGGATGGTTTTGAAGTAG
This sequence comes from Alca torda, assembly GCA_008658365.1. Taxonomy (NCBI): domain Eukaryota; kingdom Metazoa; phylum Chordata; class Aves; order Charadriiformes; family Alcidae; genus Alca; species Alca torda. Next base: position 77,757,904 of record CM018077.1, on the reverse strand, counting down.
GTACCTCAGGAGATGGAGACTAAGGGTAGAGGCAAATCTGAGAACAGCAGATGGGGGCATTCTCACAATTCCTCTCAGAGAGTCATGACTGGAGCCCCATTTCAAATATCAGTGCACCAAACATACAGCACGTGAAGTAAAGAGAAAATAGGTGTTGGTGCACAGCTGTGTGGCTGTGGTGTCATACAAATCAGAGAGATGTGGGAGCACAGCTCATGTGGTCTCAAACATTTTGCTGCATCTGATTGGGGTAGTGTTAATTTTCTTCATAAGAGCCTGTCTGGTGCTATGCTTTGGATTTGTGACTAAAGTAGTGTTAATAACACGCCAATGTTCCAGCTGTTGCTGAACAGCATTTGCACAGCACCAAGGCCTTTTCTTTTTCCCACGCTGCCCCACCAGTGAGTAGGCTGCGGGTGCACAAGAATTTGGGAAGGGATACAGCCAGGACAAGTGACCTGAACTGACCAAAAGGGTACTCCATACCATATGATGTCATGCTCAGGAATAAAAGCTCAGGGAATGGAGAAGAAAGGTGGGACGTTCATCGCTGCGGTGTTGGTCTTCGCAGCTAGGAAGTGACTGGACATCTGCCTGCCAATGGGAAGTAGTGAATTAATTCCTTGTTTTGCTTTGCATGCATGTGCAGCTTTGCCTCACTTCTTAATCTGCTTTCATCTTGACCCACAAGTTTTTCTTGTTTTTGCCCTTCTGATTCTCTCCCTCTTCCTACTAGTGTGTGACTGAGTTGGGTCTTACCTGCTGGTCAGAGTCAATCCAACAGAAACACAGCCCTCCTGTGGAATGGGCAACGGGAAAGTTGTGGGCTTATATGTCATGATCAGAGGGGAAGCTAAAAGGGGGCAACTGCAGTGGGCATTTGCTACAGATTGCCACAAAAACAACATGAGGACAATGCCTCTTTTAAACAGGCTCACAACAACAGGTCCTGGATCTCATGGAAGACTTGCGCTACCTGACATTTGCTGAAAGGAGAACTTGGAGAGGCAGATTTCTGGAGTCTGTCAGGGTCAATTTTTGATGCAGGTGTTGGATGGCCAAACTAGAGCAGGTGCTTTGCTACATCTGCTGTTCAAGCACAAGGAAAATGATCATGGATTTGAAAACTGATGACAGCCTTGGTTGCTGTGACCAAGCAATGGTGCAATTTTAAATTCTGAGGAAAACAGGAAAAATAAATAGCAGAATAAAGACCCTTCAAGGGAGCAGACTTGGGATTGCCCAGGGAACTGGCCAGCAACTTCCCCTGCGAGGCTATTTCCTCCTAGGGGATCTACCCTCATCTGCAGAAAATTGCAGAAACACAGAGTGGAAGGAGCTTGGAATTATGTCAAGGCTAAGCAAGTAAAGGACATGCTAAAAGTACTTTTATTTGAAATGTGTGAAAGCCCAGCCAACTAGCTTGAATGCTGTGCTAGTACACAGTAACGCTCAGGAAGAGAAAAAAGATGCAGACGGTGATAAACTTAATTACCAAGTAGGAAGACCTGAAAGAGAAGAAATATAATTTTGCCAGTTACTATGGGAAGTGAACAAATTCACCTAAGTTAGAAGCGAGCATGGTATATTGTAAATAAATGATTAATTGAATTTAAGTAACTTTTAAAAAATTAGTATTTTGAAAAAGTGAAGATAACCTGAGAAAGGTACTAAGAACCTGTGAGCTAAACTGGGGAATGATATATAGCATGCAGGAAGTTGCAGAAGCACTTCAGAATATTAATAATATAAAGTATCTGACCCAGATGAAATGCCAAAAACACATTTAAATCATGGGAATCACAGAATCACAGAATGGTAGGGGTTGGAAGGGACCTCTGGAGATCATCTAGTCCAACCTCCCTGCCAAAGCAGGTTCACCTAGAGCAGGCTGGACAGGAACACATCCAGGCTGGTTTTGAATATCACCAGAGAAGGAGATTCCACAATCTCTCTGGGCAGCCTGTTCCAGTGTTCTGTCACCATCTGTACTGGTTCCGGCAGGGATAGCGTTAATTCTCCCCAGGACACAGGTATTCCATGCCATGTGAGCCATGCCCACCCTGAGCTGCCGGGGGAGGGGGCAGGAAGTCGCTGCTTGGGAGCGGGCTGGGGCGTTCCGGGTCTGGTGGGTGAGCGGCAGGGAGCGGCATTTCCGTAATCATGTTTGTATATTCCTCTATCCATGTTTTTCTTGTTCCCTTTGCTGTTCTGTTAAACTGCCTTTGTCTCAACCCAAGAGTTTTGCCTTTTTCTTCTGATTCTTCCCGTATTGGGAAGGCCCGAGCGAGCAGCACGTGGTTCTTTGGTGCCATCTGAGGCTAAACCATGACACCATCAAAGTAAAGAAGTTTTTCCTCATGTTGAGATGGAACTTCCTGTGTTCCAGCTCGTGTCATTTGCCCCTTGTCTTGTCACCGGGCACCTCTGAGAAGAGCCTGATCCCATCCTCTTGACATCTGCCCTCTAAATATTTATAGGCATTGATAAGATTGATAAGAAGGAATCAAAGAGTTGTCAAGGCTATTTAGTAATACTCTTTGGTCAAATATTGGATGATTAGCGTAAAAGGTTTATTGTTCTTATTTTAAATATAGAAGAAATATAAAAATGCTATTCAGTTATTGTAGAGTTACACTAACTCAGCCTCATCCAGAATGTGAATGACAAAATGACCCTAAATGTTAAAAATAAATGAGTATACTATAGCAAATTCATGACAAATATAAAACTGCATCTGGAACTAGCCTTGAGTCCATTTATATTTGCAAGTGTTACCTTTGTGGTAAATGAGAATAGATGAAAGGAAACACCTTGAAATGCTGTGTTCTCTCATGATTCCATTATCTGCACACAATAGTTACTCTTCAAGCCAGCTGTGACAGTGACAACTTGAGCAGGCTGGACTTTGAGTGTTAGTAAGACCAAGGACATAAGCAGTGAAAAAAAAATCTGCATGCTTTGCTTCAAAACAGAAATTAAAGCTGTAGCACAGTGGAATGACTGGAGGTTGGAGAAATGAAACAAGGAGACATACAGCTTCAGTTTCTAGAGGGGAGAAGAAGGGAAGGGGGAGTGTGAGAGGGCGGGAGGGGAGGGGAAGAGAGGGGAAGGGAGCAAGGGGAGGCCAGGGGAGGTGAGGAAGGGCTGGCTGGCCAAAGGTATGAGGAATTTGGTTGTGCTCTAAAGACCTATAGTGGTATTTGTAGAACTGTCCCTTGGAATGAATGACAGAAAGATAATCTATTAGGACACCAAAGCTCATGTGATACATCAATGCAATATTTAGGAACTTCAAAGATTTCAGCCTACATAATGTGGGGCTTAAAACAGCAGGTTATGATTTGAGTAGGATACAGGAAAAAAGAAGAAAAACCTTGGAAATGAGGCTTTGTTTTGGTTTTTTGCTTTTACTGAACAAGCACGGGTTCGTGGCTGTTTTTGCTTGTTTCCTGATGGAAACATAATGCTTTTAATGTAGGCCCTCAGTTTTCTGACTAAATATCATAAATATCAATTTACATTTTGACAAAGAACAAGTATGAGAAAGGGAAAGACTGACAAGGGCAGAAGCAGAAGCAGGTGAAGAAGTGAAAGTTTTGACAAAACTAACGTGCTTTTCTTCATTTTTTATGGTTGGTGGATTTAAGCATGACTCAGGTGTCATAAGTGTATGGCATGAACAAGCCATATGTACTTTTGGCACCATTGGATGTTTAAGCAATAAAAAGGATCTGCAATGGTCTTTGAATATGTCATTAACACTGCAGAATGGTGAGACATTAAAAGGATACATGGCACTCAGCGTCCACTAAATGGTGCCAGTCATAAGTATTTGAAGAGTCACCATACACTCTTGTAGTGTCTTTCCTGCACTAATAGAAATATTCAGCTATATTTTTCCCCATATGTGAGAAAAGTGTCACAAGAAGCACTTAAGATTAGTGTAATTTAGATAGTACCTTCTATTTAAACGATTAGTGTTAACAGCTGAAACAAAAATAATCCACCAACATCCTGAAGTTCTTTGTAAAAGTAACATATAAATTAATATGAATGATAACAAAAGTATATAATTTCCTGCAAAATGCAAAGTTAAAGAAAAGCACTTTCATTTCCCATTCTAGTAATGAGTGCTCAAGCCAGATAGATAATTATGTACCTTCCAAAATAATGCAAAGACAAATATATTTTGACCAAAGTGTAAATCTGTTCTCTAAGCTCAACAGCCAATGAAAAAAAAACTATCGTAAGACTAAGTTATCTTTTATTTCCTGAACTACTCATTGCAGTCTTTCATTCCTCAAACATAAAGGCCTACTCCTTCTAAAATTTGTGTCTATGCCTAATTTAATCCAATAAAAATTCCTATGTCCCTAAACGCACGCATATTTCCTGGCACACAAATTATTAGTTCACAATTGGTGCTGCATGTGGGAAGTGTCATTCAAACATTAATTTTTCTAGCACTGTATAGTCAAGCTATAACTGATCTTACAAGTGGAAGGAGAGAGCTTGCATTTTCTCACTCCCTCTGAAATTACTTTTCTTCACTTTGCAAATGCAGCTGCAATGACTGAGAAGAAGGAAACTTTTAAACATCTCAAAAAAAATAACAATATCATGCTCTTTTAAAGTGTTCTTCAAACTGAATGAATCTGAAATGTTTTACATACTCTGTACAAGCTCAGATAATGACCCTTACTGAACACTTCATGGGAAAATTAAGGGCCTTATCTCTATCTGCTTGAACAAAGAGGAGGAAGCTTCTGTTGGCTTTTAAAACCATTTTTCTGTTTAGGACAGGGAGAAAGCAAGTTTCACTTTATTTCTTTCATGGAGCATGGAGGATGTTGGGGTTATATTGTCTCTTTTTCCGATTCCTATTTTTCCTTCACACTCCAGGGACATTAATATCGCGTTCCGTCCACTATTCACAACAACTTGCAGGCCAATAGTCTAGTTCATTATAATATATTTAATGCATCTGTTTCTCAGCCTGAATATCACTACCACCATTTCTTTGCATGTAAAAGATTTAGAACATAGATCTATAGTATTGTATAATATTATTTTATACAGGGCCTATACAATATTATACCTATACAAAGTTCATCTGTGTCTTTATTGAACCACCTAGAGAAGCAGCATTTACAATAAGGTAAATAGCCAAGGAGTTTGACCACAAAATGATATGTAAATAAGTGCTCAAAAGGTCACAGGTGGGTAGGGCCCAATTTAAGGTCTATCTCAACTGAAAACTATAATTTCAACTCAATAGAATATGAAAAATTTAAATAGGTATACTTATAAAGCTTATTCTGATTCCGAAAATATGTCTATTTTAGCACAGTGCACAGCTTATTTCTGTAAATAGATGAAGCTGGAATCAACTTTCTAATTGAACCATTATTGAAGAAATAAGATTTCAGAAATATGCTACATAATCTTGATTTATTAGGGGGAAAAGGAGAACCCCAGTACTTTCCTGAATTTAAACTATGATTTTATTAATGTACATGTTATGATCATAGAGTTACACGGGCTTTATGTTTAAAGTAATGATAATTATTTTTATGATATCTTGCTCAAAACAGTATTTTTTGCATACACGGAGACTATTCTAAGAATTACAGTATCCATAAAATTAAGCTACTATCCACCATACTTGAGTGTCCTATGGACAGTGGCTGACCTATGCTGTGTTAGTTTTTAATAAGAATGTTGAGTGCCTCCGTAAGGCAGGTGGAGACAGCATGTTCAACCCTGTTTGTAGTCATTGCGTATCAGTCTTGCTCTTTTTTATTTGACTCCTGTGAAAAGAAAGATTTTGGAGAAGATTAAAATGGTGAATAAGCATATTTTTAAACAGTTAAGTGTTCTTAATTAGAAAAGGATTTATGAAGCATGTTGAAAGGTGCCCGTTGAGATTCTGAGCATTATACTGATTTGACTGTAGAAAGTAGTGTGTATGTATTAAAGCACACAGAATTTTGAAGACATTGTGGATGCAGAGTTAAACATTTCATAATGCCTTCTTACTAGGCCACAAAGAGCTAGAAATCCTATTCCTCATAAATTGTACAGTCAAAAGAGCCCTGCAAATGGTTACTAGTTTGCTGGTTTTAGACCAGGTAGGATGCAATGTCCATTAGCACATTCTGAACACCCAATAAGGTAGCTAGAGGATAGACAATACTTAGTGACTTAGACTGAAACTCAGGAGCTAAGAAAATTTAGTTTTCAGTGGCATGTAGGAGAAAGAAGCAGTTATGCTTTAAAAATTTGAGACCAAAAACTTGGTAAAGTTGGGTAAGGCAATATTGCCCCCTGCTCTTCCTCGTTAGTTCAGGAGGTCAGCTGAGTTGCCAGGCCAGTGGCGGCAGATGCAGCAGCAGAAGCATGGCAGAAATGCACCTGTCAGGAGCAGGGAGCAACAAGATCGAGAGGCTGGACCTGGAAATGCAGGCTCTGAACCGAGCTATGGAAACCCAGATGGAGGGTTAGATTACTGGTGTTAAAAAATTAGATGATGCAATGTCGATAACATCTGTTTTGGAAATTACGTGTGTCTGGGTTATATGTGTGGTATGAAATGATGCCAGGTGTCTGAAGAGCCAACCAAGGCCCTGAGGGACACTGGTACTGTAAATATTCATTGGATTGTTAGGGTAATTATCTAAGCATCACAGAAACAAATGCACTTTATCAAGTGATTCCTGTTTTGATCCTGTTAGTTCCAACCTAATACATGATTTTGGAGTTAAAAAAAATCCATTGCTGTCTGAATTACATCAAAGAAGCTACTGTGTCCTCAGATAAATTCCATTAATTTCTTAAATTCTTTGTCATTTTCTTTATGAAGTCCAGGCTAAAAAATTGTTGAGGATAGGTTCAAAGTAAAGTCTATGAGCAAAAAACAGTTACAGCTGTAAAATTACAGCTAAACATCAATACAGAAATAATTTTTGAATTTGTTCTTCTTAATGCATTGCATAGGTTCTACTTGAGTGGTCCCTTTATGACCTCAGCTTTTTTATTTATTAAATTGGTTTTACCTATGATTATACATACCTTCACATCCCTAAACTCTATTTTCATACAACTACTTTATAGTTTTATTAATTTTCACCACTTTTGACCACTAAGCTTTTCTTCTGTATGCATTTTCCATCAATTTATGTCCTTTTTACTGCTGACTACAATATCTAATAACATGGCCGGAACACACTTATTTAAAGCTATGTGATATTCAGGAATGAATAATGAAAGCTGGGATGGTAAAACAGCACTGTTGGTTAATGAAATGATAAATTGTAAAGACAGTATGGAGCAAATAAATAGAAACTTATTTTGATCAAGGTTACTTTGGGGGAAGGTGATAGAAACAGTTTTATTTTGGTGGTCTTACAAGAGTTCTCTACAAGCCTCAAGGGTTGAAGATAAATATGGACTTCTGTATTTTACTAGAGAGATTAACGATACTAGAAATTGCAACATTATTGGTAATTATTTCCCCACTATACATTGGTGACAAAAAAGTGCTAGAAATAGTCATGTCCAGTTATTTTTGGTCTTCATAACTCATGAAGTTCTTTGGGCTAACTTTAATAAAAAAATGCAGACCGGTAACATATCAGAAACAGAAAAGTTATAAAAGAGCTTTACGAGCAGATCACGTAGAAGAATAAGAAAAATAGGGTTGTAACTCAAATTCTTGATTTAAAAAAGCTATAGATTCATGAAGTAAGACAGGTATTTATGGTATGCCTTCAAATACTCTATCCTACAGATTAAAGTTTACCCTGATAACATTACGTGTGTGTGTGTATAGCTATTGTGAAATCAGCTTGACTGATACTAACAACTTCACTGTAAAAGGTGCCTGAATTTCTCCAAATCAGAACTGCTAAAACTCAGAGGAAATCGTATTTCAAGGAAGGGGGAGAAAACTCTGACGCAGCTGGTGAGTGAGCCAACTAGGGAAGTCACTGCACTGAACCTGTTGTTTGCGAACAGAGAAGGACTTGCAGGTGATATGATCGTTGGAGGCCATCTTGGGCACAGCAATCATTAAATGTTAGAGTTTTTGATTCTCAGAGAAGTAAGCAGCAGGGTTAGCAGAGCTGCCACCTTGGACTTCCGGAGGGCAGATTTTGGCCCGTTTAGGGGCCTGGTTGACAGAGTCTGTCATGGTTTGAGCCAGACTGGCTGCTGAAACGAATGATAGATGCTCTCTTTTACTTCTCTCCCCTTCAGAGGAGGGAGAGCACCTCCCTTCAGGGAGAGAAGGATGAGAGAGAAAAGAGACTTAGGAGTTTAAAAAAGAAAATAAACTACTTTAATGAAAATATTAATAAAATAATAAAAAGAAAATAATACAATATATACGAAACTGTATCAAGCTCTCAGGATGACAATCACATCACTGACAGGCACTGGGAAAGTCCCAGACTGGACTCAGCAACTGACAGGTGCTGAACTCAGGAACTGGATTTGGGAACACACGGATCAGGATCAAAGGCAGATGAACAGACAGAGTCCTCCTCAGACACCAGCCATTGAAAAAAAAGGGCTGACCCTTTGATCCCTCTGCTTTTACACTGAGCATGAGGCAGATGGAATACCCTGTTGGTCAGTTTTGGGTCACCTGTCCTGTCGCTCCTCCCCACAGGTGCAACCTCTCTACACTTTTCCATTTCTGGCCCTCCAATGGGACGTATAACAAAGTCAGCTGACCTTGGTTGTTATAGCAATAAGTATAAACAAGAGGCTCTCTGCATACCCTTTCTTGGTATAAAATATAAACATCAGGTCTGGAAGTGGACTACTGTCTTAAAACTACGCTTCAGACAGTTAGAAGAGTAACTCTCTAGAAGAGAACACAGAGCAGAAGAGAGTTACTGAAAAGTAAAATTACTGAACAGAAAATTAGTCCTGTTTTACCTAAAACCAGGACAGAGTCTCTCAGGAGGCAGTCCTGAAGGGCAAAGGAGTCTGGGAAGGCTGGCCATTTTTCAAGAAGGAAATCTTAAAGATGCAGGAGCAGGCCATCCCCGTGTGCCGAAAGACGTGTTGACGGGGAAGAAGCTTGGCCTGGCTGAACAGAGAGCTTTGGCTGGAACTCAGGGGAAAAAATAGAGTTTATGACCTTTGGAAGAAGGGGCAGGCCACTCAGGAGGAATACAAGAATGTCATGAGGTTTTGCAGGGAGAAAATTAGAAGGCCCAAAGACCAACTAGAACTTAATCTGGCTACTGCTGTAAAAGACAATAAAATATGTTTCTATAAATACATTAGCAACAAAAGGAGGGCTAAGAAGAATCTTCATTCTTTATTGGATGAGGGGAGAAACATAGTAACAAAGGATGACGAAAAGGCTGAGGTGCTTAATGCCTTCTTTGCCTCAGCCTTTAATAGTAAGACCAGTTGTTCTCTGGGTACCAAGGCCCCTGGACTGGAAGACAGGGACAGGGAGTGGAACGAAGGTCCCATAATCCAAGGGAAAATGTTTAGCGACCTGCTACACCACTTAGACACACACAAGACTATGGGGCTACATAGGATACATCCAAGGGTACTAAGGGAGCCGGCAGAATTGCTCAGCGAGCTGCTTTCCATCTTTTATTAGCACTCATGGCTAACTGGGCAGGTCCCAATCTACTGGAGGTTAGCAAATGTGACACCCATCTACAAGTAGGGCCGGAAGGAGGATCTGGGAAATTACAGACCTGTCAGGCTGACCTCGCTGCCAGGGAAGGTTATGGAACACGTCATCTTGAGTGCCATCACACAGCATGTACAGGATAACGAGGCGATCAGGCCCAGTCAGCACGGGTTTATGAAAGGTAGGTGCTGCTTGACAAACCTGATCTCCTTCTATGACAAGGTGACACACTTAGTGGATGAGGGAAAGGCTGTGGATGTTGCTTACCTGGAGTTTAGTAAAGCCTTTGACACCGTTTCTCACAGCATTCTCCTGGAGAAACTAGCTGCTCATGTCTTGGACAGGAGTACTCTTTGCTGGGTTAAAAAGTGTCTGGACGTCTGAGCCCAAATAGTTGCGGCAAATGGCGTTAAATCCAGTTGGCAGCTGGTCACAAGTGGTGGTTCCCCAGGGCTCAGTATTGGGGCCACTTCGCTTTAATATCAATGACCTGGATGAGGGGACCAAGATGACACCCTCAGTAAGTTTGCAGACAACACCAAGTTAGGCAGGAGCGTTGATATGCTTGAAGGTAGGAAGGCTCTACAGGGGGATCTGGACAGGCTGGATTGATGGGCCAAGGCCAACGGTATGAGGTTCAACAAGGCCAAGTGCTGGGTCCTGCACTTGGGTCACAACAACCCCAAGCAACACTACAGGCTTGCAGAAGTGTGGCTACATAGCTGCCTGGTGGAAAAGGACATGGGAGTGTTGTCCCCAGCTAGCTTAATATGAGCCGGCAGTGTATCCAGGTGCCAAGAAGGCCAACAGCATCATGGCTTGTATCAGAAACAGTGTGGCCAGCAGGACTAGGGAAGTGATCATCCCCCTGTACTCAGTACTGGTGAGGCCACACCTCAAATACTGTGTTGAGTTTTGGGCCCCTCACTACAAGAAAGACACTGAGGTGCTGGAGAGTGTCCAAAGAAGGGCAACAAAGCTGGTGAAGGGTCTGGAGAACAATTCTTATGAGGAGCGGCTGAGGGAACTGAGGTTGTTTACTCTGAAGAAAAGGAGGCTGAGGGGAGACCTTATTGCTCTCTACAACTACCAAAAATGAGGTTGTAGCAACACAGGCATCAGTCTCTTTTCCCAAGTACCAAGCCTGGCCTTGAATGTCTCCAGGGATGGGGCCTCCACCACCTCTCTGGGCAACCTGTCTCAGTGTTTCACCACCCTCATTGTAAAGAACTTCTTCCTAATGTCTAATCTAAACCTATCCTGCTCTAGTTTAAAACCATTGTCCCTCGTCCTGTCGCTACATGCCCTTGCAAACAGCCCCTCCCCAACTTTCTTGTAGGCCCCCTTCAGGTACTGGAAGGCTGCTATAAGGTGTCCCCAGAGCCTTCTCTTCTCCAGGCTGAACAACCCCAACTCTCTCAGCCTGTCTTTGTAGGAGAGGTGCTCCAGCCCTCAGATCATCTCCGTGGCCCTCCTCTGGACCCGCTCCAACAGGTCCATGTCCTTCTTGTGCTGAGGGCTCCAGAGCTGGACACAGTACTTCAGGTGGGGTCTCATGAGAGCAGAGTAGAGGGGCAGAATCACCTCTCTGGATCTGCTGGCCACGGTTCTTTTGATGCAGCCCAGGATGCGATTGGCCTTCTGGGCTGCAAGCACACATTGTTGGCTCATGTCCAGTGATAGGATAGGAGGAAATGGCCTCAAGTTGTGCCAGGGGAGGTTTAGACTGGATATTAGGAAAAATTTCTTCACCTAAAGAGTTATCAAACATTGGAATAGACTGCCCAGGGAAGTGGTTGAGTCACCATCCCTGGAGGTATTTAAAAGATGTGTAGATACGGTTCTTAGGGACATGGTTTAGTGATGGACTTGGCAATGTTAGGTTTACAGTCAGACTCAATTATCTTAAAGGCTTTTTCCAACCTCAATGATTCTATTCTATTCTATTTTAGGGAATAGTGATAACTTGTTGTTATTATGACTCAAATCATTATGGAACAAATAGACACTTGAAGGAAAAAAAGATATATCAATATTCAGTAATTGTACTGGTTGAAAGGAAAGGAAAGAAAATGAGTGAGGCAGTTACAGGACTTTCAGAATGACCTTCGCTATGCAATTAGAATAAATCTTAAAGGAAATAATTATTATAGGAATTGAGTCAAATGAAAAAACCTTGACGTGTGTGTGATACGCGTTAGCAAAATAGTATTAGATTGACCTTACAGCTTTCTTAGAGAAGATGGACTGTTTCACAGACATCTTATCTGTTAGAGCTTCCATGAAGTATTCAACATGATGATGACTAAGAAGTTATTTTTAAACAAGAGGAGGGGTAGGAGAAGTTTATAAAGGCGACAGACAAAAAAGGAAGATTGCAACAGGTTTTACTGAATGTAAGCGTCAACTCAGGGTGATGTTAGTGGAGCAATCTTAAAGAGGTAAGTAATAGAAAGAGAAGAAATTCAACTGTACAAATGCAACATCATGTAGTTAACAAGGGGAAAATGTTTCTGTTAAAAGATAGCTATCTTCAGTTAACATAAAGAGCAGGAACTGGATATATTATTTGACCATAGGATGGTTATAAGAAAATGCCGTAGAAAAGTAAGATATGATTCAAGAAAGTCTAAGGCTAGTTGTTCCTCTAGAACAAGAAGAAACGATTCTGCTTTATAAGTCACTAAGCCGATTTAATCTATAATGTGCGTGATCCTTGTCACACGCATGTTTCTACAGGTTACACTTGAAAAATCAATGGGGGGGGGGGGGGGGAACGACACACTGATCTGCATAGGCCTAGTACTCCACAGATAGAACAGACACATCACCCAGCAGGCTATAAGGAGCAGGCTTTAGTTTAACACAATCCTAACAGAATGGTTCTGACTGTTCTTAATTAAAATAGCTCATTTTCCTACTTCATGCTTATCGTTTCACCTTATTTACCAGTATACAATGTTGGGCAAGAGATCAAATGGGTAAAAACTGTCTGTGAATTAAATAAGGATGAGAAATAAAAGATGATTTCTAACAAAAAGAGCTGCGATGATTTTGAGCAAAATAGCAATAGCAGGATCAAGAGGCCTAAATACTTTTAAAATGGTGCTTGATAAGTTTATGAAAGGGATTATATGACATGGTTGTCTGTGATGGCAGGTGCTGAGTCCAGGCGGTTCATCACAGGAACAAAGGAAACAGGATTAGGAAGAAATTATTGCAATAATCTTATCTGCAGTTCTCAGATACATGTCCTACGGTTAGGAGGTGTGGAGCTCAGTCTAGCGGCAAGAAGAAATCAGCTGTAGTCATCTTCATTCCCTTTATTATCCCTAACTCTGCTGATGTGATTTGATGATTTGTTTAGATTTTGTCTGCCTTTAAGGACAAGGTTGACAAAACAGTTATTTGGCGAGTATTTAAGAAAAATATCAATAGATTAGCAAATACAGAGAATTGAGGGGTCAATATAACTGGAGCAGAAATAGTAAGGTGCTGATGATGCTTGCCTGCAGGTAGGAAAAAGACAAAGTGTGAGAGAAATTAAAATCCAAGAAACAGTAACTCTTGAGAGGTTGCACATACCCTTAGGTTCCAAACTTTTTTTTTTTTTTTTTAATGAGTTGAAGGAGGAATAATCTCTGTTGTCCCATGCTGTCAAAATTTTATGTTTGAGTACTGCTACTGTTGATGTATCCCCTTTGCTCTAGTGTTTAAAAGATGCTTCTGGGCTGCAATACCAATCAGCAGTATTCTTTAGAAATGTCAATAGCTGGCATATTAGCACTTCAAATCTATATCCCTTATAAATGGGGAGCACTTGACATTCATTCTGTACCACACAGCAATACTGAGATGGTGATACTATAGAAAAGGGTGAAGAGAGAACAAATATAAACTTTGAATTTTAGAAAGTGCAGTAGGACTTCTGGAGTTGATAGCTTCCAAAACTAAAGGGAAAATACTGTCAGAACAAAGTTCTGGACCCACTGAAATCTGAGGAGCTTTGCTACTGAATTCAAAGGGATCCAGGTTGCATAATTAATGTGTATGGTCAAGAAAGTACTTGTTCTGAGTATATACTTCAGGAATACAAATTTTCCTGCAACCTTGGTCTTTAAAGTAGGAACAAGTCACAAAATATAACGATAATACTTTCTCTTAACTATTTAGGTGTAAATTCTTTGGATTAAAGATCTGTTAATGTGTTTGAAACAACACATTCCATCTTTTATTAGTTGTTTTACTGTTGTGATACTACTCTTGACTCAGAACATTAATGATACCAGTAATTAAAGAATTGTTCCCTATAGTTAGTATCATATGGATATTGGTCAATGCAATGTGGGCCCAACCTAGTAATAATAAAGCACAATTTCTAGCTTCAGACCAAGTACATTGCTTAAAACAACGGAACATTCCCCTGCCTCTGTCCATCACAGCAATGAATCTCCTTTCGGTAAGTTAATATCTAACATCCATTCCACATCTAATTATATCAAAGCCACTCTGTGAGACAACATGCTTAAAGAAAACCCCATTGAAATCCCAATAAACTGTGGAATGAAAAAACCCCACAAGAAAACCACGTCACAGTTTTCATAACAAAAAAATTCTTCAGTAGTGGGATTGTGCAAGGAACTTCACAAATACAGCATACCTTCTACTGCCATCACCACTGGATAAATCAGGGTATGTCCACATCACAGTTAAAGGTTTAGTCTATATGGAAATAGTTAAACTACAATTATGCTAGCTAATTATGTATGGATGAGTTTGCCCATGTCAGTACCCTGACAGCGCTGGAAGCAGTTCTGTCAGGTTTGGTAGATCTAGTTCATCAAGCAGCATCTCAAGTAAGATATGCTTCCAAATAGTGCTGTTGGTCTCAGGAGCTGTGCCCTCTGTGCTTACCTCATGAAGTGACTATGCCTTCTGTCACTCAGGCTCAGGTATGCGAAAAGACAGAGACATTGCTTAATGACTTCATGCTCCCATCCCAAAATCCAGTCTCTCTGGCTCTGTGCAGTGTGGCTGCAGGCACTTGATATCACTGTAGCTTAGATCCACAATTTTTAGTCAGTTCTTCAACGACTTTGTGGTCCATCCTGTGCTGATACATATTTTCATTGGTATCCGTGCTACGTAAAGGCAACTTTCACAATGTCTGGATAAACTAGAGGCCAGAATGCAATAAGCTAAAACCCAGTTATTAAATTATCTCAGCACAGTGGTCTTACATGACCATTTAAGATCAATGGTCTTAAAACAGTCTCACTACTTAAATTAACCTTTCATGTCAACTTTTATCTTACTCTTATTTCTTCAGCAGCTTTTATTATCAGTTTTGATTTGCCTATCTTACATATTTTCACCTATTTGACATCCTTAGCAAGATATTTAAATGAACTTCATTTTAATGAACCATGCTGGAAAATCCATTTGTCATCAGTTCTGCCATTTCTGCTCACGTCTATAATCAGCTAATATAATTAAAGAGACTAGCCCAAGAAAGAAGTGCTGCTTAATGTAATGGTTACTCTGATGGTCCCTAAGGGATGGAGCTGAAACTAACACAGTGATTCCAAAACGTGGACATCACTCAAGTTCAGGGAACCTGCCTCTCTGTCTGATTCAAACAAACAGACTTGGTTGTAGGAGAAGTTGAAGTGGGTGGATTCATCAATGGTTTAAGGACATGGACCTGTTGGAGAGGGTCCAGAGGAGGACCACAAAAGATTATCAGAGAGCTGGAGCACCTCTCCTATGAAGACAAACTGAGAGAGCTGGGGTTGTTCACCCTGGAGAAGAGAAGGCTCCAGGGAGACCTTATAGCAATCTTACAGAATCTGAAGGGGTCCTACAAGTAAGCTGGAGAGGGATTTTTTACAGGGGCATATAGTGATAGAACAAGGGGTAATGGCTTTAAACTGGAAGAGGGTAGATTTAGATTCAACACCAGGAAGAAGTTTTTCACTATGGGGCAGTGAGGCACTGGAACAGGTTGTCCGGGGAAGTTGTGGATGCCCCTTCTCTGGAGGTGCTCAAGACCAGGCTGGATGGGGCTTTGAGCAACCTGGCCTAGTGGAAGGTGTCCCTGCCCATGGCAGGGGGGTTGGAATGAGATGACCTTTACAGTCCCTTGCAACCTAAACCATTCTATGATTCTATGACTTTTTATTAAAGGATTTGGGTAAAGGCATCATTGTTAAAACATCACAATCAATTTATTAGACCACCCTCATGACATTGATTACAGGTCCTGTTCTCAGATGTTACCCTTTAATCCACAAGAACAAAGCATTAATGTTCAGTGCCCCTAAATGTATTTATAAGTTTCTCTAAACTCTTAATCACCTTGTGGATACAGATCATACAAAATATGAAATCCAGGTTGACAGAAGGACACATGAAACAGCAAATATGGGGAAAGATTCAGACAGTCTAAGGAAAAAAACAAAAATGTTAACAGAATGAAACTCAGTAGGCAATGAAAGTAGATGAAGAGTAATTATTTATGAAATGCTGCAAGGAATATAGAAGAGTCATGAAGGCAGAATTGCACGTCAGAGAGATGAAATTTTGAGGATTAACCCCTGTGACTGTTAGCAGAACTAGTGCCAATTTTCTCACAACATGCATATGAGCTACTGTTGATCATTTCAAAGCACAAGTTCTGCTAAAAGTTGCTACTACTTTGAAGAAGAGAGAGCTCCTAATTCAGAAACTGAGCATCCTTCTAATAAAACATGCCTGATAATCATACTTACTAAGATTGCATTTTGAAATATTAGTTTAGGGTTAATGACTCAAACAAATGAAATACGCGTGTTTAAAGGGCCTAATTTACTAAATTAACATTAAGTACAAATCACGTATTCATAATTTTGTTTAATGGCGTGATTTATTCTTCTGAGTTCCACTAATATAAGGGTACTGGTGGACCTGGGCATAGATTGTAGGTCCTCAGGAATATTGCTTCTGTCTGGCAAAGTGTTTTGTTTCAAATCACCTGCTGGAGGCCTGAGGCCACTATCTCAAATTATCAAAACAGGCTGCCAGCATAGTTCTTTACCATAGCTCTTGCCGAGTGCTGTTTCTGCCATGTTCCGCACCCTTCAAGGGGAAGGGGTGACAAGTTCTTTTTGAATTTCCTCTGTAGCATAGCATTTTTAATGGATTCCAGGTAAAGCAACTGGCTGCCATCAGTCCCAGGAATGGTATCTGATGCTGTTACTTGTCAAACTAGTTAGTGGATAGCTAAAAATACAGGCAGACAGCATCCCAAAATCCGATTAAGGTAACTTGTCTCATAGGTGATGGTGGTGTGTCTTGGTCTGTAGCTAAGTAGGGTAAGAAACTGTTCATGTGACAAGGGTTCTGTGTCTGGTTCAGTCCTGGAAGTAAGAAGGGCCTAATGAGGATCTACAGACATCACAGGTATGAATTCATGGTATCTGAGGCTGGTTCCTGTTATCAAACACATCCTAACGTTCATTCATCTGAAGTTCACAGAATCATAGAATGGTTGGGGTTGGAAGGGACCTTAAAGATCATCGAGTTCCAACCCCCCTGCCATGGGCAGGGACACCTCCCACTAGACCAGGCTGCTCAAAGCCCCATCCAGCCTGGCCTTGAACACTTCCAGGGATGGGGCTTCCACAACCTCCCTGGGCAACCTGTTCCAGGGACTCACCACCCTCACAGTACAGAATTTCTTCCTGATATCCAGTCTAAATCTCCCCTCTTTCAGTTTGAGGCCGTTACCCCATGTCCTATCATTACACTCCTAAGTTCTGCCAATTAAAGACTGTCAAGGGCATTAGCTGTCTGAAATATCCAGAAACATTTATGAATCTTGCCTAAGATGAGGTATATTTTTCTGCTTTTAAAACTGAACAGAAGCATCTCCATTGTTCAGAAGTTTATTTCTTCCAGTATTTCTCTGAACATTACGTAAATACTTATCCTGGGTCAACAAAATATAAACAACTCATCTCCCAGTGAAATAGCCTTCCTCTGCTTTTTAACCATCTCCATCGCATACATCAAAGCGTCACTTTAGCTACAGTCAACAGTTATCAGCGTACCTCCTTCAATTTTTCCAAAGCAGCGTCTATTTTCTTTTTGTCAGGACTGAAAGCTGCAGTGGTTTCCCTGCAGCCCCTGGGAAGGGCCCGGCCTGGAGCAGGGAAACGTGTGAGGAGGCAGGAGCGGCAGAGAGGAGCTGCCGTGGACTGACCGCAGCCCCACATTCCCCATCCCCCTGCGCTGCTCAGGGGGAGGATGTTGAGGAGTCAGGGATGAAGGAGTGAAGTTGAACCTGCAAAAAAAAAGGAGGTATGGGGAGGAAGGTGGTTTATTTTTTTTTTCCTCACCATCCAACTCTGTATTACTTGGCAATAGATTAAACTAATTTTCTCCACATTGAGTCTGTTTTGCTCATGACAGTAATTGGTAAATGAATTTGTCTGTCGTGACCCACAAGCTTTTCCATAATAGTTTCTCCCCCTGTCCTCGTTGAGGAGGGGGAATGAGAGAGTGGCTGGGTGGGCGCCTGGCAGCCAGGCAAAGGCAACTCACCCCAAGGAGTTACTTTATTGGGCCTTGTTGCATTATGCAAGGTGCAGGCCGATGGAAAAGTCTTTGTCTGTAAAGTTTGTATGTTCATAAACTAGATAAATTTGTCGGTATATTTTTCCACAGCAGGCCCCTTCTCTTCTGTCTTTGCCATCCTCTCAGGTTAGCAGTGTCTGAATGAGGTATAACAGACACAGTTGAAAGCCTCCAAATTTATCTTTGATGTTACACGTGTATCATGGAGTAAGGTACGGTTTCTCAGTGAAGAAGAGGTAGCTCTAGGAGGCACTGCGCTTATTTTTTTGTGCTGAGTATCAGGCTGGAGCATGGTCTTTTCAATTACATGTAGAGTCTACCTGTATGGATGGCTATTTTATATAGAGTCTGTTGGTTAAAGATGTTGCAATCTGCCGGCTGTGACCTTGCAAAGAGCCATCTGGGCTTGCCTTGGCCAAAGAAGATATGAATTTGAGGACCTTGCATATTTTACGTCTCTACAAGGATGTCAGCCATCTTTCAAAATACACTTTAAAGAGATCAGAATTGGGTTTGTGAATTGGTGTCATTTTAGCCGATCTAAAGGTGGATCTGTAAGCTAAGCCAAATGAAACTTAATTGACCTTAGCTTTTGCACTGCCTTTCCTGAGAGGCAAGTTCTGCAATCCAGCACCTAATTTGCTACAGAGCTGAAAGGAACTTTACTGTGTAGGTACTTAAGCACTCTATAAGGACAAGGTAATAAACCTTGCTGCTGGAATTAATTGAAGGTGGGCATCTGGATATGCACGCATCTCTGAAGAAGGTTTCTGATTTTATCTGTCAGGAATTACCCAGCTCATCTCAGAGCAGAATAACAATTTCCTCTTGGCTGGTGAATAAATACCCTATAAAATGACTAATGGTCTATTTAATTGTCCTATCAAAAAGAGCATGGTTGTGACTAATGTGCAAAATAAACCAACTTTGGAAACCTCATACAGTACTTACTATCCTTAAAGTAATGAAGCATGATGATGAGATCTGTACTTGATCCTAACTACCCTCCGTCATTCATGCCAAAGTTTTCTTCTCAAGAAATTAAATGCTCTTGCAAGAATTTTCAGAACGTGAATGAGCTTGACTCTTTCAATACAAATCACTGATTTTTCCCTGATTCATTAAGTTGTTTGAGTCTCAAATACTATCACTTCCCAATGCATCAGCAGTGAGAGAAATGTGGTTGCAGAATGACATATTTAATTCCAACATTAGAAAGCCAAAGGTAAATAATAATTCTTTGTGTGTGTTTCAATGGTGCATAAAATTGCAGAGTTCAAATGTTTTTAGTTTCCTTTGCTTGTACACGTATCTGTTAAAATCAGCCTCAGCTAATGGAGAAGTATATAGCATAGCTGTCAGTTCAAATCCAGCCTATTGTTTGGAATCTGTTCAATGCAAAACAGTAAGCACATTGCTGGCAGTATATGTGAAAGTGCAGAATCAGGCTATAGGGCAAAAGAAACGGAAAGTTATTGCTGCCTGCTGTCTGTCTGGCATCCTACAAGTACGTGAGTTAAGAAGCAGTTTTCAGGGACTACGTTGCTAAAATTAAAACTAATTGATGCTTTTATTAGCAGCCTTATTAGTAAGACTAAGTTCTTTTCAGTCCTAATTTAACGAAACTTTAAAAGGTATGTTAAAATTCCATCCAAGACAATTTGTAATTGAGTAAGATGTTAGCATTTAGTTGGCTACTCACTGCATTTCTCTATACCTGCTAAATTCAGGAGCAGGACCTGCAGTAGAGGGAAGATATATGATGCTGAAATCCATGTTCTGTGTGCTCTGTGAGCAAAAGTTGATGTCCAGGGTTTTACAGCTCTTACGCACCCTGAATTCAAATGAAACACTTGAAGGAGAAAGGAAAAAATACCGTATCGAGAAACATGGTCAGTAAACATATGTTATTACAGTGTTCAAAAACATACAATATCATCTACAAAAAAAATTTCTTCATTTACCAGAATTGCACAATCGTTTTTAAAAAAACAAAACAAAACCAACAAAGAACATAAATCATAAATGTGCTTAAGGTACACTTTTAGATATTGGAAAACATCAAGTGAAAACATAGCTTTTTAATTAAAAATTATATTAAATTAACATCTTAGTGAGATAGTTTTTGCACACATATTAAATTGTTTGAGCTATTTTGACTAGCTGTTATTTTCTCTAATAATCAGCAAATAGAAGAATAGACAGAAAGTACTTCTAATCAAATTGTTGTAATCTCTTTTATCAGGTATGGTATTCTGAATACACTTCCCAACATGCTCTTCAGGTATCAAAGTCCTTAAGCAATTTGGGGGCTATCCTGTCATCCCGAAAGAATGTGGTTCAAGTCCACAGCTATGGCAGCTGTCAGGGCTATATCTGTTGTGTGTAATAATAGCAGATCGATAGCCTTGGTGACCAACTGAAAATAATTTTCAAAAAAGCAGCAAATAGAAAATTCAAACATTTGCATGTTCAATGTTGCTATGCAGTGCCATCTATGTCACTGCTAACTGCAGAATATCAATCATCCACCCTCAGAAAGTGCCATATGCTGCAGTAGTTTAGAATGCTTTGCTCATCATTTGTGGTGTCTGAGGAAAAGACTAAATTATAGAGGAGAACAAATCATGACTTTCACGGAAGGGCTCCAGTAATCCAATTCAGTTTAGGTAATGATATATCATTTCTTGCTTTCTGGCTTGGATTCTTTAAGCTTCTGACATTGGTTCCAGCAATTTGATTTCTTTTCTATTTATCTCTGCCTCGCCTATGATATATAGAAGCCTTCGTTCAAACAGGTGGTATACACTTTTCAATCTCTTTCCCTCCCACCTCCACCTACCTACAGCCATTGTCCCCGTCAGGTTAAATCTTTGAACTTTGATGTGACATTTTGGCAGTACCGGCAGCTTTTGTAAATGCTCACAGAATATTAGCGCCCAGCCACAGCAGAGATCCGGTGCAACCATCGCGCAATGGTTTCTTTCTTAACACTGGTAGCCAAAGGTATGCTTTGGCAGTGGGGATCATAACTCTCATTCAGATAGCATGATTTTTGATCTCCCTTCAAGCCATAAGATGGTCATTCTTCAGAGAGCTTGTATCAAGGAGATGAGGACAGGGGAGCCCCCAGGCCTCATAAAGAGAGTTGAGGAGGAGACAGGGAAGAATTTAGAGAGACTTTGCTCAGTAAGGTAGGGCATGTTTCTGGATTAATGGTCACAGGAAAGGCTTTGCAGTAGGGATATCTCATATCTGTCCTACTTCTTTTGCCAGATGTATTTCCTCAAGGCTTCCAAATGCATTACAGTTGCACAGAAAGCTTGACCAACATATTCATCATCATTGATTAAACTGACTTTGAGGGTGTCCTTCAGGTGTTTCTGACAGTGATTTGAAACAAGTGCCACTTCCTAGCTGTCCTGTGTTTTTATGGCTCCTAGTGAACATCAATAATACGAATTTCATTTTAATTCTTCTGTAAGGGATCTTATTTATAGAGCAATTTCTTGTGCAGTGTCTTGTCTCTATGAAATGATTACCAACTCAGGCAGCCGTTAAAGTTTACTGCTTAGGCCTTCCTTCAAGGTACAATATGGATATTACTTTCCGAAAGTAATTTGGACTACAAAGCACTACGAACATGTTAACTCCTTGAAAGCTGGAGTACTGGAACGCTGGATGATTTTATGAACTGATACAACTTAATTCAACAGGTCAACAACTTTTCCATTCTCCTCCCACTTCAGACATGTGGCTGACGGTTAACTCTGATCATTAAAATAGTGTCAAGTACTATTTAGCATTAACATTTTTGTGACTTAAACTATGATGTTATGTTTTGCCTATGTTTGCCACTATGTTAATCTTTATGTGTGCTTGGGCAACGATCAACTATTTATTAACTGCTTCCATATCCAAAGTAAGATCTTAGTAAAGAAAGAAGATGACCATCACAGAAACTCAATTTTTGAAACTTCAGGAACAATCCAAATACATAATAATGTAGCAAGTAGGTTACAATATTTGATATCTCAGTGAAGAAAATGAAGAACCCTACTAATACACAGTTTCTAGATTAATCTATTTTAGTATTTCATGGTAGGAGAAGTTTGTTTTTTTTTCCAAACCTACAAATCATTGTTCATGCACAAAGTTATGGGCCCTATAGCTTTTCTGTCCTATTGATGGAATATTTTGCATTTGCCAACCATTTTCTGGAACAGAGAAAATCAGAGTTTGAAACAAAATCAAAACTGATTATGCAGGCAAGTAAATTAAATTGGGGAAATCTTGCTGATGCTAACATGTGAATGTACATTTGCCTCTGATTGCACCCTGTGTTGAGGGTTGGGGATGGGAGGAAAGCAAGGAAAGGAAGCCTTGGATCTTTTCTTGGCAAATGTCATATGAAATACAGGAATGCATTTAAAGGATGTTACCTCATGGAGAAACAGACTAATGTTCTCATGAACAAATGAAAAGTATGTCACGTGCTTGGGAACAAGGTCCAACTTTAACACGTTTGCCCATAATCTGTTCACAGACAATACTAGAGGGCTGGTGTTTGCGTTTTAATAGGAAAAAAGGTCATCTATATAAGATCTTGAAACTTCTGCACACTGCTTTCCTCGTGTGTCTACTTCAAAGCTTTTTACCTCAATAAGTGAAGGATTCTTTTTTTTTTATTTTCCTTGTGTTTCCTTATATCTTTATGTATGCTTTGCAAAATAATCAGTGGGTAATAGATACTGATCCTGAGTTTTCAAGATTCTTGAGTAGTGGCTTATAATTTGTCTTGTATCTGTTATAGACCTGCAGGTAAATTACTTTCATTTTAAGTCCCCTATGTGCTGCTGGCGTGGTATAAAAGAAGATGTGTAAACAGTTTCTTGAAAAACTAACATGCTTGAGGGAAACTTCTGTCTGACTGTACAAAACAGTTTTCAAAAAATGAAAGCTTCTCAAAGCCAGCGGGTTTTTTTAAGTCACAAATGGTTCTAATAATGTCAAATTCAGTCCCCAGATAAACTCACAGAAATCTGTAGTATTCTGTTAATTCCTTTCCTTTTACTGTTGGATATGAAAGCAAAAAAAAACCCTACCAAAACCCATTTTTCCTCTGTTTTTTTCTTCCAGTATAATTAATTCAATCAATTAAGTAGAGGAGAGAGGTAAAGGCTTTCAGACACATTGTATTCAGTACCTAGGACCAATAAGATGCACTTAGGAAGTATATAACGCTTTCCATGATAAATCTCTTTCTGTGGAATAGGCCAGTTGGCTTTTCATTGCTTATTGCTATTGTTCTGGGTAAAAGCCAAGATTATAGATTTAATTATTTTATTTTTTTCCTATTGTAAAATAGCTTATTTTGCAGTGATGAGCCTCTAGGTCAGCTTGCTACCACTCTGCCATTTTGTGACTTTCTTCCCTCCTGCTGCCTGAAAAATGAGATTTAGGTAGCTTCTACTGTGCATATAAACAAGTGATTTACATTAATTTACATATAATTTCTGTGTTTGTAAACATTACATAAAAGTGTAGAACTGAATCCTTTAAGATTGATTTTACATAATTTGCAGAAAAAAACAGGCTACAAAGGGCAGTAAAAAGTACTCCAGGTTCATTAGGGCAGAGCTAAGACAATATAATGGAGTTTTCTGCAGAAAATGAAAATGCTACTACATTATGGTTCAAGTTCTTATTTTCACTCAAAAAGCACTAGGTTTTGCCACCTTCATCTTGGAAAGAATACTCTGCATTGAAGTTGTTCAAACTGCCCATAGTGCAAAATATTGCTTAATATGAACTCCCAAATTAGAAAAAGACGTTTGTGTTACCATACAGATTATAATGTTTAAACACCAGTCATAGGAATGTGCATACAAGAAGAACTTAATGTGATTTGAGCATTTAATTTAGCAAGGCTTCAAAGTCAGGTAATGAATAGACCCATCATACAAATTCTTTTTGTTGGGGATGTAATACATCATTTCTGGTTAGGGCACCTTCAGAGTACCTTGGGCAGGCTTTATAATAGTAGATGTGAAACCACAGTGTAGCATACTTCCTCCCCCTGCCACCAAGACAATCTGAGGTGCAGTTTTCTTGCAGGGAATTTAGTGGGAGTTTTGCCATTTGCTGTGGTGTTTGCCATTTGCCATGGTTTTTGGCAAGTTAAGGTTTTCACCAAAGGAAGACCTACAGTCTCCAACAGATCATCGTGTTCAGTTGTCAGGTTATCCAGAAACATATATTTGCCTGAAAACATACTTAAAATACTTCTCCTGAAATTACCTGTTTAACTAGTGAATATAGTAATAGTGGTTTGTGCAATGTTCTATGATATGAGAGACTTTTGTATTAGAAAAGAACTATTGATTAATGAATACTGAATTAGATAATGATTTCATTAACAGGAAACATAAAATGATAAACTTGGAAAAGTGTAATTAAAAAATTGGTGGAAAATAGAGCTCTAAAATATTCTAGATTATTAAGTTGTGATTCATTTCCTTTGAAGGACATTTGTAGGTTCACAGTGGAGCAGATATCCACGCTGGAGCAGGTATATGCACCTGAAGGAGGTTGTGACCTGGTGGACAGGAGCTAATGCTGGAGTAGGTCTTCTGGAAGGACTTGTGACCCCATGGGGGACCCACACTGGAGCAGTCCATTCCTGAAGGACTGCACTCCATAGAAAGGGCCCATGCTGTTCATTGAGGACAATCTGCCATGGGTGGGATCCCACACTGGAGTAGGGGAGGAGGGTGAGGAGGAAGGACCATCAGAGACAAGGTGTGATGAACTGACCACAACCCCCGTTCCCCATCCCCCTGCACCACTCAGGGGAAGGAGGTAGAGAATTCAAGAGTGAAGCTGAGCCTGGGAAGAAGGGAGGGGTGGGGGGAAGGTGTTTTAAGATTTATTTTTATTTCTCATTATCCTACTCTGACTTCTGATTGACAATAAATTAAATAAATTTCCCCAAGTCAAGTCTGTTTTGCCTGTGTTGGTAATTGGTGAGTGATCTCCCTGTCCTTATCTCAACCCACGAGCCTTTTGTGATATTTTCTCTCCCCTGTCCAGCTGAGAAGGGGAGTGGTAGAATGGCCTGGTGGGCACCTGGAGGCCATCCAAAGTCAAGCCACCGCAGACATTTTTTCCATTATTTTCTAAAGCAAAATGACTTACCATAGAGTAAGAGTCAAATCTGAACTTTGGCCTTTTTGAAATAATCAAGGTGAAAAGTAAGATCCAGAAAAATATGACACAAAAGTTTAGAGAGAAATACATTACTGATTCTAGGAAAATTTAGATCTTTAATTAATAACAAAATACGAATACATATAATCTTCTGAATCAAATGATGTTCTACCATGTATTTTAAGACAGAGCTGAATTGCAAGTGAAGCCAACTGGAGATAGATTTTTAATTTTTTTTTTTTTTTATGAATTGACAATTTTTAGGATACTTTAACATTCTACATCTCAAAACGATTGTTTGGAAATGTACAAAACTTTGCAGCCTAGTGGTGCTTACTTTGCACTTTCCTTACGTGCCTTCTCCTGCATATTTCTCAGGAGAAGTATTCTACACATCTAAGTATAAAACAAATATTGCTATTACCTTCTAATGGAAACTTTATGTTTACTGCAAGAATATGACATTTTAGGAACAAAAGCGTATCTTTCTGATATGATATCTGAATTACAGTGATGTGGTCATTGCACATAACAGTGGAGTAACTCTAAGGATGATCCATCCTAAAGCTTTCCCTTTGAAAAGGAAATGTAAAAGGATGGTGTGTTGCACCTGTTCCTCTCCTCTTTGCAAATGTAATGTCCATTATGACCTCCACCAAAAGATGGCAATCCAAGTCCACAAAAGATTTTGTTTTCTGTATGGATGGTAGCATCTTGGATGTATACATACATTTCCTTTAATCACTTCATTGTTTTGATCTCTTTTTGGCCAGACTTTGTTGGTGGACTGCTGATGAAAATTTTCATCTGTGGATCTGTTAGCAAAAGATGGCAGTAATGAATTTGTTCAGTTATCGCTTCAGTACTATTTGTTACTACCATAGAAATTTTTATAAATATGAAAAGGAGACTCCTTACATTCTTGTCAAAGTCAGGTATGACTCTGCTCTAAACGGATTTCCTCAGTCTCTCTCTCCCTCTGTTACAGTTGCATCTCCTTTTCCTTTAATCATCTCTAAGGATTCTCTGGAGGAGATGCTCTGGGTGGAGGAGGAGGGAGTTGTTTAGGCAGACACATAAATATTGATTTGCCTCAGCTAGAACAGGAGGTGTGTGCTGAACAAGAATGTCAGTCTGGTTCCTCTTAATTACCCTACTCTAGATTACCCGTCTTCCTCCTCTGTTTGGAGATTTGTCCCATTACGCGGGATACGCGTTACTAATTACTATGATGCTATTTGTGTCCTCTTTCTCCTCCTCTCATTTAGGCTTGACTGTTTTTTCTAGCTATTGACTGCTACAGTAAATATTTTCTCTGAAACATTTTTCTCCTCATATCACTATCACTGGCCAGCAAAGCACCAGTTTTAATCTCGTTTGTCATAACAATTGAACAAATATTGAACAAATATTGAATGGTGTTTCAGCCATGTTCTATGCCTCTAGTCTTCAGACTTCATTCTCATTCTTCCCTCTGTTTTTATCTTTACCTAGTTCTTATTAAATCAGGTATCTGGGAACACTCTGGCCAACTGTATTGCAACTGACACCCTAAAGGTTTAAGTTGAGTTCATCTATCTCCACTGCAATAAATGCCTAAAAACAGACATGACCATAAACCTTCCCAAAACTCGTTGTCATGTTGCTGTTCTCAACTATTTGTGCCTTGTCTATTCCCCACTAACTCTCTGAAAAAAACATACTACAACGTGGTATAAAGTTTTTCTGTGATGTGAATTATTGCATTGAGAAATTAGGTTCAATACATTTTTCTAAAATACAGTTGCATGTACTTTCTTTTCTCACCGAGTGAATGTTTTATTTATGCATACAAAATCCTACATACGTGAAACTATATAATATATTGAACTTACATTCATTTTTGCATTACTGAATCTTACTTTGTAGACCACAATAACATGCAGATGCTTCAAATATTGCCTGAAATATAAATAATGAACACTACTGGCTGTATTTTAATTCAAAAAGAGAAAAGGTGTAATTTTTGGATAAACATGTCTTGTAATATATATTTCATTATTTAATGATAATCTTCCTTTACTGATGTTTTAATAAACGTTTAAAATAAATTAACTCCGTTTTGGTCGTGGGTTTTTTCTAGATTATATTTCTATTTTAAATTTCAGGTTTTTTTTTTGTTGTTGTTTTTTTTCTAAGTTCATTCTTTAACAGGTCTGAAATGTTTAATATGTGCTCCAATTTTGAGTTAGGTAAATGAAAACCACAATGTGGCCTTAATGTGTTTCAATTCACAGTGAATATACAGACCCTTATATCTGTGAATATCGTATCTTTAACTGGCTAGTCCTAAACCTACTTCGCAAATTATTATGATAAAAATGACTGACTGTTTTTC
Organism: Alca torda; assembly: GCA_008658365.1. NCBI lineage: Eukaryota > Metazoa > Chordata > Aves > Charadriiformes > Alcidae > Alca > Alca torda. Next base: position 77,730,035 of record CM018077.1, on the reverse strand, counting down.
CATATAGCACATGCTTTAATATGAAACCTAGAATATATTTCAGAGTACATGGACTAACTAACTGTAGTAATGAAAGTAATGAAATGTAGTAATGAAAGTTTATATGGCTTACCAACAGCCCTGAGTTAGCCTTGGTAAGTTCCTTCTCAACAAAAGAGAACTGTCACCAGTTCAATATGATTCTTGTATAATGTTTAGCAGTGACCACCCTTAATTTCCATTGCCTGTCTCTGCACCAGGTAAACTCAGTATGTCCTGAGCTTATAGCTCAGCAATATTTTCCCTTTCACATTGCAACTGCTGTTCTGCTTGTACAAACCAATCCTCCTATGAGCATCAGTTGTTTGATGAAGTCAACGTGAGCAAAACAGTTTCATGATCACAGCTTTGACTCTTTGGGGCTTGTTGTATAACCCATTTACACATGCAGCTCACCTTTGGTAACAGTGAAAGCTCTTTGCTGGGGGATGTCACAAGTTCAATCCTTTCATCTCCTTGCTTTTTTACCAGTATCCTTTCTTTGTCCCTTCAGTTAGATAAGCAATAGCCTTCTTTCTGTGTTCTGAGATACCACATCCTCCTCATATAGTAACTCCAAGCTCCATTTCCCTGTTTATCTCTAAGTCCTCTTGTCTGCCCTGATTCAGTTCACCCTTACTATCCTAACCATTTTCTCTGTATTAAATGTAAATCTAAGGGAGTTTACAGTATCTCAGTGGCAAGAAGATTTTTTTTGTTAGTTTTATATACTTATTGTAGCACCTAAACATACAAAAACATAAATTAGAAATTCAAATTGTGCTTGAGACTTGGTCTTCCTCCACAGAGAAAATTTATGATGACTAAGAAGTGAGTGGATATGCAGACTTCCCCTGTATACGGAGGTGATTTACTCTGGGACAGAGAAGGACCAACCTGCATTGTATAGAAAGTATATGATTCCCAAACAGGAATTATGAAGCTCTTTGAGGAATGTCATTTTGGTATCACTGTCAAAGAGGTCCAGAAGAGAAACATTAGACTAACGTGGCAGCAGGGAGATATTTTATTTTCATTTATTCAGGGGTAATTTATTTTCTTTAAAAGAAGGAATGAAGATTCATGTCATTACTAGACTAAGAGGCTCCATCCACCAGCTAGGCATCTTTGGAACTTGAAATGAATAATTAAAGAAGATGGCAATATTGAAGGAAGAAGCATAGGAGAAGGAGGAAAGACTGCTTAACCTTTCAAGTTAGCCTCAGGACTTTTTTTTATTTTGTTTAAATGGACCAGTTTCATATCTCTAAAATCTCCCCTACCGTGAACTGCAGAAGGTGTCTATAGGGGTAATATATGGTCCATTTCTCAGTTCCAGTCAGTTTAATAGATGTTCAGCAGTCAGTGAAAAACTGTGAAGGCACAATGTTCACAAGTTCATCCATGGTGAATCTTCACTTGGTCTTTCCCCTCTATCCTCCTTTAAAATAGCGTACAATTTCTCTGAAAAGTTTAAATGTGATTTTAATAAATCTAGTTTGACTCACAAATATCCTTTCAAAATAGTCCCTCCACTGAACTTTTTTTCTAAGATGGAGTTGGGAAAAGACAAAAAAAAAAAAGAGAGGGAAGAAAACATACCTTTAGCTTGTGCACTCATTTGCAGGGTTGGTAGACCAGGTTTAGATACCTCTTCTCATAGGTGTAGCAATCAACGGCAATAACAATCATGATTACATATCCAGATTTTGAAATTCCCCATAAAGGTTTTTGAGAAAGCTGCAAGGTAGCGATATTCTTTATAATTCCAATCTAAAAATGTGAAGAGAATAAAAATGAAAACTCTTAACACTCTGGAGAAGAATCTTATCTTCTGATTACTGGCTGCAGCACTTCAAGCTTTTTTTCCTCTCGGTGTATTTACACAATAAATTTGGGTCATTTCAAGCTGCAGCTCTGACAACTTTCTAGTAAGAAGCATAGGTTTGGATAAAAGAAATAAACATAAAAAGTCGTATCACAAAGGTAATGTGGCACTGAAGTTCCTCCCCGGGTATAGAGTCATAAATGCCAGAGCTGTCAGATAAATTACTAGCAAAACCCAGCAAACAAATGCCTAGATAAAATAATCTGACCAAAATAAACAGTGCTAGCAAAAACTTTATGTAAAAGTTGTAGTAGGTGAACTGAAAATGATGATAAGGCAGGTCAGAAGATCTCTCTGTCACAATGTCAGCATTTGAATAATCCTTCATTAGTACCATAATTAGAAAATTCATAGCATGACTAGCTTTCAATATTTTCTCTCATGCTCCTCCTCTAAAGTTTCCCTTCACCTTTTCTTCTGGACGTATGGAATTTACAGAACAAAATAAGCATGTTATACACTTAGATGATAAAAAACAGAAAATATTCTAAAATGTTTTAAAATCAGATACTTTCTAAATGATAAAAATGGAATTCACCCTTTTTTAATAACCTCTACAGTTCAGTGGTATACTACAAATGGGAACATGAAGGTGTTCATTTATTATAACTTTTTTTTTTTCTGAAGCAGTGCAATGAACATTTGTCTCTTCACTTTGTGTTCAGTATTAATTAAAATGTTTTGCATAGTTTCTCCTAGTAGTGACACTCAGAAAATTGGACAAAAGGCACAGCGTCTGATGGTGAATAATGTCTTTGCAACCATCAAGGTGAGACAAAAGCAATATCAGCTATAAATCATCTAAATTAAATAAATTAACACGGAGAGATAATGTTGTATTGAAACAACTGCTACTTCCTAACCAGACAGCTTATTCTGAGCCTGAAGTGGGTTCAGCCTTCATAGCTATACTGGAATCCACTTTACTGTTGATAGAACCACAGAATATGAGTTTAAATCTGACCTTAGAGTCGTCTTCTTTTAGGGTCAAAGGACATCCCATAAAAGAGATTACTGCCCACAGTGCTATTGAAATTATATGTGCAATACTACAATTTTTAATGTGAATTGCAGCTGCTCCCAGAAGCAAAACCAGTATACTAGTGCTGTAACAGTAGCTGAATGAGAACAGAAATAGCAAACAACCCATCACATGGCGGTTGTATGAGCAGCTTGTTTGCATTCTTGCAGAAATAGAAATGACTTTGAATTCGGTTTTAAACTTCACAGCATGTTAGGCTGTTGAATGTGGAGTTTTTGAGTGGACTGGAGGAGGACAGATACGTGTTCTGCACAAAACCAAATTTGATTTCTTTTTCCTTTCAAAATTTAAGCTTTTTATAGGCTCATAAAGGGAAATAATTAGAATAGAAATGTAAGGTGCACATGTGCGTCTGTGCATACATATGTGTATGCATAGTAAAGTGAGAAACCTAATCCTTTTTTTTGCCATTTGTGTGTCAAGCATGCATGCCTGCTGTTCGAGAAAAAACTAAATTATACATAACAAAATATAAAATGTTCAAGCATCTCCAACTCCAAATCAGAATATGGAGTATATAGTCAATCTTTACCTTTAATTGTTCCATAGCAAAAACAAAACTCTAGGTATAATAAAATACATTTGTACTTAATAACTTTAGCAGGGTATTTGTGCATAGCAAGCATTAGGAAAAATTCAGTCTTAAGGACTTGTATACATTCCCATTCAAAGACATTTCATTTGTGGCTGTGTATTTTTACAGCATGTGTTTCTGTTCCAGATTAAAAAGGTGAAATATTTATTAGAGAGTACAAGATTATAACAAATTGGTTCTACTCCACTTTGCAACAAAACTTCCAAATGCTGTAATTCTTTGTGAGGGAGAATTAATCATGCTGTATCACTTCTTCCCAGGAGCCAAGGTTTCTCATAATCTCTGGAAACCCAGACAGCTGAGAAACTGCAAGGCAGGGAGACAACCGGGGCTTCAGGCTTCCAGGACAATCATCCTGCTGAGTAGCTGGCAGCAGAGGCAGCAACCCAGGACCTCACGCAGGTACGCTGACAGGCCACCGCACTGATGTCCCGTGCAACCTGTTCTATCAGAGTCTAGTTTTCCAGCAGAGGGCTGCTAAGAGATGTGTGACCCCACAGGCGGCTTTCATTTTCACAAATTAGGAAATTCAGGAAAGGAACTGTTACATATAAAGTATTCCTTTCTTCTCAGTTTCTGGTCCCTCCGGTGTCTTGGCATACGTATGCGTATTCTCACACCTCCGGATAATTTCTAATAAATCCAGCAATTGAACTTAAACTTTGAGATAACAATGTGTCTTTGAGGATAACTATAAATATCATAAATTCTGTGTTTAATTCGCACCCCATGAAAATCTACAAAAACAACTCAGAGATTTAATAATTTGGTTTCAAAATGTGCAACAGGCTAGGATTTGGCCTAGCATTGTTTAAATATGCTTGAAATCTCAAGGGAAACTAAATCATTAAGGATTTGCTAGCATTTTAGTAATATGAATATTGCTTTGAGTCCTTAATATTGTTATAGGTTTTTATTAATAATCATTGAAGCTAGAGATGATGATTCCTATAGTTTCAATTATAAGACAAAATCCGGTTTTGCACTGAAAGCCGCCTGTCTACTCTGCTTTCCTGCATGCTGGAAAAAAGTAGCCTGTAGAAACTGAAAGCAAAATTCTTCTCTGGTCTTCAAGAGACAGGAGGGAGGTTGGGAAGAAGTTAGCTTTCTCATGGCAGGCATAGAGGAAAGAGTGGCAATGACCTGTGCTGCTGGATGTGCTGTAGGTGGGAGGGTGCTGCTCATACCTCCCTGAACCAAAGTTCTGGGATCAAAATTTGAGATGCGGATGTCTTGGACTTCTAGAGAGAAGGTCATTGAACAACCCATACGAGAAAAATGGACTAACCTGACATTTTGCAGAACTGCTATCCTCAGATTACTGTTCCACATTTGCAACTGATGTCATTGCCATAATGGTCCTACAGAATTGCAAATAAGAAGCAAAGTCCATGTGGCCACGAATAAGAAAAGAGATCAGTTCATGAAGTTATTTCCTGTATAATGTGGCCTACTATCCCAAAGTGTTGTAGATTTTTTTATGCAGAATTTTCATAAAGCAAGTTACGTTAAGATGTTTTACTGAGCTCTGGTGGCAAATGATTTCTGCTTGAAATGATTTTACCTGAGTTCTTGCTTTGCAAAGACTATTGTATGGAAAGGCCAATAAGCAGAACATCGATCTCAGAAGTATGTCAAAGGCAGATCTTTAAATTAATGTACAATTCATTTTACTGCATATCTAATTTCTTACAAATCATGAAAAATTCCTTCTCTATGTAGGCATTTATACAGACTATTAGAGCTAGTTCTAAATCATTAACCCCTCCGAGCTGCAGTTATTCATAATGTATAATGCAGCTTCCTTCTACATTTCCCTTCCATGGTGGGTTCATAAATGTTCATTTTACTTTTTAAAAATTCAGTAAAATAAAACAGAAGTCATTAGCACCCCAAACCTCTGCTCATGCATTTACGTATGCAGGGGAACTTGTCTCTTAGTGTTACTACCTCTTACAATGGTCTTTTTCATAGTTCTTTGAATATAAACTGAACAAAATAAGGAAATTTCAATTGCCTTTTGTAAGTCAATCAATGCCCTTTTGCAGGGAATAAGCCAATCTGCAGGCCACTCAGGTATTTTCCTATGTACGCAACTTACTCTATTATGGAGAAAATCAAATTTGCATTTTACCTGAAAGACTGATTTACTTTGTGTTATTGCCACCAGCTGTGAAGCACTACGCAGTACAGAGTTGTAGATGAGATATGACATGCTGCATATATTTTGTGCATGTGTATTTACATGTAGCTGGTATCTGTCATACAACCAGCCGTGTTAATATAATTTTTTTATTGTAGAGGAACCTCATTCTTTTGATTTCCTTAAGAAAAGGGATCACCTAAGTAAGACCTCCATCCTCTCTCTTCCCCAAAATGTAACTAGTATGCTCTGCTGTTGCAAACCAATTTATTGGTTCCACAGCCCTTTCATAAGCATCTCCTACACCTCCCCTCATAAGTGAGGCATGCCCCCATTTTGAGAAATTCATCAGGGCAAAAACTTTGTAGCTAGTATGATTGCAGCCTAAGGCACAACCCCAAGGATAAAGCACATAGTAACACTCTAGCTGGGAAAACCCTCTCACTCATTTGCTTCAGATCGTTGTGATAAACAGCACGTTAAGAGAACGATTCTCAAGCTCAGATCCTCACTGTTTTTCTTGTTTATTTCCATATCAAGAAAGGTATTCGGAAATCCTACTGTGCTCCTGAGGAGTGTAAGACACATAATCCTGCCATTCATGCCAGTGAAGCACTGGAAGTACAGCTCCAGCTGTATACCATGACTTTTCTGAGCTCTTAGCACGTACAGGGAGACTGAGATGGCTGCACTGTATACAGGATGCCGTTACAGGTCAATGCAAATGTCACTACAGGTTAATGCAATAGCACATTGTGGCTGTAATGTGTACAATAAAATGATTATTTCTGTTTTATCTAGATAATTAACAATATGAAATATTCACAGACCTGGAGTGTTTTAAGAAACTTGCCAGTGAAACTCTAGACTTTGTGTTGTTACTAATAACATTTTGCGCCCTATGATTTTTATGGCATGTTTCTATAAAGGAGGAGGAGGATGAGTAGCTGCTGTGTTGTGTGCTGCAGACGGTGAAGTTTTTGTAATTCATCTCTTTCACCGAAATGGAGAGGCCTGAGAAAGTAAAACAGAAAAGACTCCTTTTGTTCAAAGGACAAAAAGATGAGAATGATCTCATTATTACATCATACGCCTAAACAATAAGAAGCCTTGGCTCAGTGTGAGCTCTGTCTTGGAGTTTTCTTTACAATTTTAAACACCTTGCATCTGTGTCCTTTTTTTTTTCTCCAATGAAGGGCAAATTATAGTTATAGCCTAGTTCTTTTTAATGAATTTGGACTTACAGTTTTTTACAGCACTGACTGAAATACAAATCTTCTCAGCAACACTATTGATAAAAAGACCTTGTTTTTTTTCTCTCATTTTATAAGTTTGCATATGCTATTTCCAGATCTGCTGAAGCTAGTTCCTATTTTCATTATTTCCCTCTCTCCCTTTTTTATCTGCCCTGTTTGAAACTTCAGAACGAAGGCCTATAACCTCCTGAAATCTCTTCATAGTAAACAGATTTTTTTAAGTGCCTAACAGGCCTCACCAGCCACGGCCCGACTCACTACCTCAGCCAGGGGCAGGGCAGGCAGAGGGAACCAAGGCAGCCCCAGCCACAGGCACTGAGCATCTCCCTGGAGACATCATCCTGCAGGTGGGCGGTCAGTCGTAGTCTAGTGTTAGGAGCGTATCACACAGAGACAACCCAGTAGCTCACTGAAGGGAGAAGAGGAGCTTCACACTTTAATTGGCATGCGGAGCAGGTAGTCAAGTAGAGGAAAGAACACTTAGTCCTGTTAATTTTAAGCCAGAGGTGGCTGTGGGATCACCCTTTTTGGCTATCACCAAACTGCAAGTTAGGCTAAGCTATAAATAACATGAAACGGCACCCTTAGAATGCAGTTTCTCACTATGGGTTGAGGGTAATTAAAGCTGCACGCTCCCACTGCCCACCTTCAGCAGCAACTTCATGAACTGCAGCTTTAATTCACTCTTTTAGCAAGAAAGTAATTTGTGAGCAGGGAGTGAAATACTTGCCTTTGCTAGCAGTGGCCTGTTATGTTGCCCATTTAACCACAGAACAAGGTCTCAGCCTTGAAAGGGCATGTTCTTGCTTTCATTACTTGACAAACATCATATTTTGAATTGCAGGAACACTATAACCCAGCTTGAGTTAAGTGTGATTCTTAAGGAAACTGGAAAGCAATACAACGCTCCCTATACAAAGGTGCAGCACATTTATACCCCTTTTAGAATAGAAGAATATCGTAATAAGGACTCTTACTCCCCTGTTCATTCCCTAGAGTGTTCAAAGGGTGAAAGAGCGTGGCTTCTTGTCATCTATATAAAGCAAGGAAAGACTTTTGCTTCTCTGTGCGATTCTGGCTCTTCACCTGGCTTTTGATACTTAAACTGAGCTACAGTTGAATGCTTTGGGCAAATACAGACATGTCTTTGTGGTTAAAAGTTTTTTTTAGGGGGAAGGGAGAGTTAATGCAATCTCTTTATAGCATAGTAAGTAACTCACTGAAGTAGAACTATAGATCTCAAATACTTTTACTTATTTTCCCTGTGATAGTATATATGACATCTTGGAAATTTAAGAATGGATGGACTGAAAGAAAAAAGTTGGTAAGCAACAGTTATGTTTTACTACTGTTTTGCTGCAGCGTAGTAAGAATGCTCATTGAGAACCATGCGAAATTTTGAATTTAAGCTTGAATACGGGGATATACACAAAGCAAATGGCACTGTAGGATCTGTTATTCAAGCAAACCTTCTTAACAACAATAAAGATTGCCAAAGTCACCAAGTCCAAATACCGCCTGAGCAAACCCGAAACCTATCAGCTGAATCAAACCGCACTGGGAATTGTATCTCAAGGTAAATAACATGTACAGCTTAAATAAGCTGTAATTGGCTAATTAAATAATTCTAAAAACATTTCAAAGGCTAAGGCTACATTATTTAATTTTACCTACTGAATCTGAATTCTCCCTGCAGTATCAAATAATGTCACATTCTAATTAAATTCCTTCCCTGAACTAATAGAAATCCTTACAAAATTATTATGATAAAAACAGTTAGCTAATTAGAACTAGCAAATATCATTCAAAAAATTTAATAAACTAAAAATGCCCCTGGTTAATATTAATGATGGCATCTTTCTTTTGATACTTAAACTAAAATGCCCTGATGAAAATAAATAAATAAATAAGGTTCCATTATCAGCTTTCTTGAGTAGCATATTACAGTAATTGGCTCCACACAGATGATTGCTGCGTTACAATCCTAGCTGTGAATGCCTGCAGAGAGACAGATGAATGGTTATCATTCAAATGCTCAACGGACAGTCAAAGAAACAAGATATTGACATTTTGTATGTGGAGAAGGATGTGAGGCTCCTGGTGACTGAGGAAAAATAACAAAAATAAAAGAACATCAGAAGTGGATTTGAGTCACTGATAAATTCATTGCTTTGCAATAAAGAAGTGTTTCTGTCATTTTCCGCCCCCCTCTTTTTAAAATTAAACTCTTTTTCATTCTCTGTGTGGAGGGAGGTGTCCTCAAAAAACAGACATGGTACAAACATAAACCCGTAACGCTATATTGAATCTCCACCTGGAGTCTTCAAAAGCAGACAGTGCACGGGCTGTTTTATATTAAGCACAAGCCAAGGCAAGGCATGCAACTCAGAGACAATCTTTTTAACGAAGTACAGTTAGGGGTCAACTCAGTGCCCACCAAAATAAACAGAAACTTTCATAATATCGGTGGACAGAAGTGAGAATATTACTAATTGTCAAAGCCAAATGTATATGATGTAGTTCTTTCTCCCAGCTGAATCAATGATTCTGGAGACAAAAGAGCCAAGTCCAGTCTTACCTTGTGCTGTTCACCTGTGCCAAGGAGGGGGCTAAGCCAGCATGTAGCCAGGTATGGCTCAAGATGTCTCTGTGCTAAAAGCAAAACTGAATTGTCACTACTACAAATGTGATGGATGCAGATTGGGTGGTCCTCATACCAGAAAGTTGGAGAAACAAAAGGGGGAAAAGTGAGTCAGGGAGAATTTTGAAGAAATGGATTTGTCTTAACTCAGCAGAAGCATCTGCTTCTAGCTCCTCCCAAATCATCCTCCTCCCTTAAACAAAAGTTTTTTTCACTTTTTTCCCCAATGCTCCCTGTTTTCTGTCTGTGTGGTAAAAGTAACCCTGGCTTCACAGACCTCTGATATATACAAGCCAGACAGCAGGACTTGCTATCTTGTCACTTGGTTCAATCTAGTGTTTGGGACCCTTAAGTGGAAAAGCTAATAACCCCCTTCCCTCCCTCCTCGATGTTTCATCTGATGTGACAGAGCTCTGCCAGAGCTGACCTGAAGGCAGTTTTGCTTATGTTTGTAGACCCTGCCCCAGGCAGTCCACCTAAAACTTGTGCCTGTGTGCTTGAGTAAGTATTTTGTCCAAACTACATGTTGGTTGGTATCATATCTTGGTTACCTTCAAAGCAGGAAAGGGTTTTTACTGCTGTCTCTGGTGGAGACTGAAGAGTTTTGATGGACTCACAGATACAGATTTTACTTTTGGTATGTGTGTAATTTAGAATTAATGAGAATTTTGTATATATTTTCTGTTGTACCTTAATTTGACTGGCACTTGTCCCTCAGTTTCAGTCCTGTATTATTTCAGCATACTTCAGTGTGAGATGACAGAGTAAAATTTGCTCTGAGATGGAAGTGTCATGTTTTTCTGTTTCTCTGTTTATTGGGTCTGTGTATGCAGTTTTCATTCTGAAGATGTTAGTTTAAATATCTGTAGCCCTGCATTTACAACCTTGGAAAGTCAGAAATATTTCTAGGAATGGATCAGTTCAAATAAAACTCCTTTTTCACAGAGAGAAGAAAAAGTGAAAGAAATTATTTAGGATATTTTTAAGGGGTTTTGTTTTAGTTTGGTTTTTAGTTTGAAGGGGCAATATACAAGAATTATAAAAGAAAATAATTTGTAAAAGTAGTAACAGGCCAGTACTGGAAAGTTTTGATGGACCTAGCTTAGAATGTTCTTGGAAGCTAAGTTTGTTTTAAGATGGAAAATTATTTTTGGTGTTTTTCATATCCCATGTGGTTTCAGGTGGGATAGAGTTAATTTTCTTCCTAGTAGCTCCTGGGTTTTGGATTTAGTATGAGAATAACGTTCATAACAAATATTATTTTAGTTGTTGCTAAGTAATACTTATATTAAGTCAAGGACTTTTTCGGCTTCCCATGGAAGCCGAGAGGCAGCATTGACAGGACAAGCTGGCCAAAGGAATATAAGGAATATTCCATATCATAGACGTCACGTTCAATATATAAATGGAGGTTGGCCGGTGGGCAGGAATCCACGATCAGTGCTTGGGATGGGATGGGCAATTGATCCTTGGGTGGTGAGCAATTGCATTGCATCACTCATTTTGTATATTTTTTTTATCATTATTGTTATTATTATCTTCACTTCCATTACTGTTCTATTAAACTGTCTTTATCTCAACCCACTGTTTCCTTTTTTTCTGATTCTCCTCCCCTGTCCCACTGAGGGCAGGGGGGAGTGATTGAATGGCTGCCTGGTCCGGGGTGCCGGTTAGGTTTAAACCACGAGAGCTGGTTATAGTTTTTTTCATTTTATACACCATCCCATTACAGTGTTAGTTGTGAATCCAGCTTTGCTCTTAACCACGTGTGCTTTTTAACTGTCTTCTACTGTACTGTTTCTGAATCAATGTGATAGGACTGATGAATCTAGCAAACAATTTCTATCATCTACTGAATAAAATATAACCTTAGGTTGAAAGTGAATTGTGTTCGGTGTGCAGTCATGAGAAATAAAATGCATTTACTTTAAAAAAAGTGCACATAACTCCACATGCACAAAAGCAATACATGTGTTTTGAGCAAGAAGTAATTTTCCACAGAAGACTTGTCTTTTACAACGTAATAAATAATTGTAGGTGATTATATAAAGCAATATTTTACAAACCATAAAATACCAAGGCAAAGTATCACCAAGGAACTCTATGATGATATTTTTTTTCAGAGCTGGCATGACAAACTTTTTGTACAATGATGCAAACGTGACTCTTTCAGAGCAATGTCTGCACTTAGTATTTTATCACTTTAAAGATGACTTTCTTATGGATTTTTTCACATTTGGTCAAATTAACAGTTTACCCACATCTGTTTGAAGTAACTTCAACAAAATAATCCTATGTTGGAAGCCAAATTCTGAAATACATGTTCATCCTTTTTCAAAGCTTATTTATTGCAGTTTATGTGAGTTGAGCAAGAATGCAAGTTGGGCAAAAACTTAACAAATCCTTTTGGTGTTAGTTCTATAATAAAAACAAGACTGATAGAACACTCTTTTTTCCATTTTTAACAGACTGAAAGCAGTTTGCCAAAAAAAAAAAGGAACAAACAAAATTATTTCACAGAATCATACAGAATCACAGAATGGTAGGGGTTGGAAGGGACCTCTGGAGATCATCTAGTCCAACCCCCCTGCCAAAACAGGGTCACCTAGAGCAGGTTGCACAGGAACGCGTCCAGGTGGGTTTTGAATGTCTCCAGAGTTGGAGACTCCACCACCTCTCTGGGCAGCCTGTTCCAGTGCTCTGCCACCCTCAGGGTAAAGAAGTTCCTCCTCATGTTTAGGTGGAACTTCCTATGCTCATGTTTGCCCATTGCCTCTTGTCCTGTTGCCGGGCACCACTGAAAAGAGCCTGGCCCCATCCTCCTGACACCCACCCTTTAAGTATTTATGAGTGTTGATAAGATCCCCCCTCAGCCGTCCTTTTTCCAGACTGAAGAGACCCAAATCCCTCAGCCTTTCTTCATAAGAGAGGTGTTCCAGTCCCCTAATCATCTTTGTAGCCCTTTGCTGCACCCTCTCCAGCATTTCCCTGTCCTTCTTGAGCCGGGGAGCCCAGAACTGGACACAGTACTCCAGATACGGCCTCACCAGGGCAGAGTAGAGGGGGAGGATGAACTCCCTCGACCTGCTGGCCACACTCTTCTTGATGCACCCCAGGATGCCATCGGCCTTCTCGGCCACAAGGGCACATTGTTGGCTTATGGTCATCCTGTTGTCCACCAGGACTCCCAGGTCTCTTTCCACAGAGCTGCTCTCCAGCAGATCAGCACCCAACCTGTACTGGTGCATGGGGTTGTTCCTCCCCAGGTGCAGCACCCTACACTTGCCCTTGCTGAATTTCATAAGGTTTCTCTCCGCGCAACTCTCCAGCCTGTCCAGGTCTCTCTGCATGGCGGCACAGCCTTCTGCTGTGTCAGCCACCCCCCCCAGCTTTGTGTCATTGGCAAACTTGCTGAGGGTGCACTCTATCCCTTCATTCAGGTCATTGGTGAATATATTGAACAGGACTGGACCCAGTACTGACCCCTGGGGAACACCACTCGTCACTGCCCTCCAACTAGACTCTGTGCCCCTAATCACGACCCTCTGAGCTCTGTCTTTCAACCAGTTTTCAATCCACTCCACTGTCCATTCATCTAACTCACACTTCCTAAGCTTCCCTATGAGGATGCTGTGGGAGACCATGTTGAACACTTTGCTGAAGTCAAGGTAGACAACATCCACTGCCCTCCCCTCATCTATCCATCCAGTCATTCCATCATAGAAGGCTATCAGATTTGTTTAATAAACATCAGAAAAACCTATTAGCAGGAATAAATATGAAAAATCAATGGGAGTTAAGAGGTCTTAAGACTCCAAGGCCAGAGGCAGCCAGCAAAGGTCGTGCATTTATGCCAATTTGGTGGATCTGGTGTTCCACCGAAGCAGTTTTTAATTCAGTTGCCCCTACAAGTCATCCCTGATAGTTTTGCAAAGCACTACATTTCAAAACTGCCGATTTGCCTTGCTCACTGCCATAGTTCGGGTTTTCAATTTAACACAAATCCTTTAAAAATGTTCATGTGAAAATTACGAGTTCTATAAATAATTTTTTCTCAGCTCTTAATTAGTCTTCTGTTTCCCTCAACAAAACCAGCTGCTGGAATGTGAATACAATATAAATAACTGAACTCATAAGTATGACAATACATGATTTTTTAAGGCCGGAAAGCACCATTTTGTCTAATTTCATTGTATGAGGGGCTGCTACGTGAAACTCCCTGCTTAGTTAAGAGGCAGTAATTTGGATGTGATGGGTAATACTTAAAATGTCGCTATTACTATTCACCAATTCATTGAAGTAGGAAAGAAAGAAGTATGCTATACAAGCACTGGCTGGAGTAACGATGGTCTTGAGGATGAATGAATGCAGAAGGGATAAATGCAGAGAGATAGGTCTTTACAGAGACAGAATGACAACAGGACTGATGTAATGCCCCCTCCAGAGGTTGGGTTCAGCCTTTATAAGTTTGAGACACTTGTCTAGACTGTAAAATACATCACCAGTCAAGTTCATCAGGGCTGTGACTGAATTCTGCCATCAAACAGTACTGATATTTGTTGTTAGGTCTAAGGGCATTTTATAGTTCCCTGCTTTAACATTTACCCAGTGAACCTCCAGCTGAACATCTATATTACTAAACTTTACTGTGTGTCCAGATGAAACAAAGAATCACACGCGCATTTCTTCAGGCAGGTGAAATCCCACTGAAGCATATTTTGTCTTTAAGACAACACTCCTTTCTGCTCTGGAGAATTTTAAAGACACATCAGTCAAGAAACTTGCCAAAACATTTTTACTTTGAAAGGCTTTCTGAGCCAGCCAAGTAACTCTGTCTGTGTGCATGTGTATTTAAAAAAAAAAAAAAACACCTCCAAAACTAAACAATGTTATGGTTGATCCACATTACCGCAGATGTTTGTCTAGTCTTCAAAGTGAGAAAGGTCTGCTTCTTGTGTGATGAATCATTCTTGTCAACAAAAAGTGTTTGTTGACAATATTTTATTTGTAGCTATGAAGGTGACAGTTTTGCCCTTGAAAGTTACAGTGGTTACTCCCATGGTATTTGAGATGGTAGAACATGGCACACAGAGTGATTTCATTACTACAGCTTTTATTTCTGTAGGGTTGGGAAATATTTTCTTTTTTTCAGAAGCTGCAGTCTGGAGGCCTGCTTAGAAAGGTAATGTTCCAGTGCATGTTGGATGTCTTCAGGAAATTGTTATGGACAAAATCCATGGCTGTACTTTGCACTTCTCAGTGCTTGCCCATTGCTATTTTCATTGCTTAGTATTTATTTAACAGATTTATTTGGTTTGTGCATCTTAAACTGGAGACCAAAGATAAAAGGTTTTAAAGAGAACAGCTGCAGGGTTTTTTGTTTCCATTCCCTCTGCTTGCCCCATTTGTCTTTTTTTCTTTTCCTTCTTTTCATCTTTCTTCTTGTTTTCTGCCCAGAATAATTCAAATAATGGTACAAGGTTAATGCTAATATTCTTAATAGAAAGTAATTTTTAAAGTGAAGTTAATTTTAAATTGCTACAATAATAAAGAGTATATCATAATCTATATAGTAGCTACATTTAATTAGAGTGCAATTAGGCTTTTACACCATTAAAGATGCTAATGGCAAAACATCATTTGAGAACCTTTAAAGAAACAAAAAAACTATTTAAGCCATATTTTACGGGAGAGGTTCACCTAATTTGAAAAGGCTTTTACCAGTTCTTCCTTGGGGGAGTAGGGAGGATATACATGTAAACGTTTTATTGTTGTGTAATAATAGCCACATTCATTTTTTTTTTTGACATGAAACAACACAATTCTGAACAAAAGGGAAGGAGGATTTTGCTTAACTTAGTGAGCTCAAGGCAGATCAAGACACTGACGTATTTGAACAGTAGAGGCTGCATAAATCTCTTATGACACTAGTATCTAGAAGTAGCTATGTATTTTACAATGTTAATAATTATCTTAAGCAGTAAATAGGGAAGGCCCAATCTGAGCAGTGGTACTGTAATCATTGTGCTGGTTGGCTTATGATGATGCCAGTACCGTCTCCTCATGGACTTAAATGGCAGGTTTGTATGGAAAAGGAGAGAAAAATATTGAAAAATCAGGTCTTTGGGAAGTGGACTATGTGGCAAAAGAGAAAAACAGAAGGCTTTCTGTCGGTTTAAGTTTGACGGAACTAGTACAAAATATGCTGGCAATTCTTGCTTGAAAATCTTCCCAGATGAATTAGGATTTCATTTAGCTGGGAAATAGCTGGGTTGACTCTGTTGACAAACTAAGAATGGTAGTTCATAAAAAGCAGAGAGATGTTTTTAAAAAGGCAGAAGATCAAGGGTAGAAGCCATCAGTCCTCTCATTGCAAATCAGTCCTGTCACTGAAGTACTCAAACCTGCAGAAAGTCTGATTTGAACACATCTGTGTTTTAGGATTTTTTTCTTTATGTGAGTCATACTCCAGAAAACAAGGAAATTGTTTCCCCTGCATACCTTTAGAGACCTTTAGTTCAGAATGAATTTAGAAAGCACAAGTTAGGATATATGTTTTAATGGCATTGTAGGGAAAACTAGACACAATTTAAAAGCTTTTGCTTGATTTCTCAATAACTTATAAACTGGATTTATTTGTGCAAATCTTCTCACACTTCAGTGTGCCTTCATCTAAACCTACAGAAAAGTATTTATGTGTAGGTAAGTGTTAATTATTACTGCCTTTCTCCTGTACACAGCAAGTTAATTTACAGGGAAACATTACATCTTTTTGTTCTTTTACTTATCCTTCCAAATGCTGCACCACGCTCGCTTAACCCAACATTATCTCTGCATCCGTAATCCGGATTGGTCTTTAGAAACCCATCTGAGGAGATAACGACATTGAAAAATGTTATAGAAGGGTAGAATGGTTCCATTAGCATGGGTGTTTAAATGCTTTAATACACCTGAAAAAACAGTAGCCTCCTGATAAGGTATAAAATATAGTTTATTTATTTATTTATGCTGTTACTTTATGTAAATCCTTCAACAGTTTTGGCCAAAGTACATAGTTGGCAATGACAGCGTGCTCTGTTCAAAGGGAAAATTCTCTTTCTAATTCTATACAAACATGTGACATTTTCCTCAACTGATTATTTGTAGGAGAAAAATGTCATAGGCTTCATTACAATTCAGTTCCTTTGCAAAATCTTTTTTTGCAATTAATTTAAAATGTAATCTGTTTGCAATTATTATTGTTCCAGTAGCGATGGTCTTGTTGAGGGACTGTGCCAACACTCCAGAGACCCTACTTCTGTGACTGACATCCTGAGTGACTTTGGAAAAGTAATTTTGGTCAATGTTTTCAAAAATATCTACATCCCTTCCCTGAAATGAGTGAAAATTCAGACTCCTAAACAACTTAGATACTTTTCTACCTAATTACTGTTGTATTTTTGTCCACAATATTTTTATTCTGAGAATAAAACAATATTTAAACACTAAAAATATAATTTTCTTTCAGAAATTTCAGGATATTTAAGTTGGCTGAAATAAATGCTACAGTAGCCCTGATATATGAAGGTAATTTTAATAACATTTGGACCCTTTAGTGAATAACTAGAAGTGGGATAACTATTGCCATTATTTTCTAACTTTGGAAAAGTTCTTGTTTTACTGTAGCACCCCATTAATATTTTGGAGTTATCAGGTAGTTTACATGATTGGTAATAATGTGGATCACTACATATGGTAGTACTAATAGTGGTAAACTTTATGAGACAGGAATAGATAAAAGTAACTTTCTGATTTGGATCCTAGGAAATAAACTCAAATACAAACATGGAGCATTCTATATGAACGGGATCAAAGGAAGGCGAAAAGCTCTCTGACACGCCTGCCCAAGGGACCTGCACGTTTGCTAGATCTTGCTTTTTTCACTACCCCGTTGTACCTATTCTCAGCAGATGAATGCCTGCCACTGAGTTAAGTGCGTGCCTCCTGTGGCACCAGGGGATGTGTCCTGCTAACCTCTTTCCCACAGGGATTCTACTCTGAAGACAAGTTGGCAGGTAGAAAAGCTACTCTTCCTCACCCTCACAGAACAGCAAAGAGACATAGTGCCTTGCCCTTCTAAACCACAATCTCTTACCCTGCAGAAGTTCAGGTGTTGTGAAAAACAGCCACCTGGTTGAGACCATGAAACATGCATGGTCATAATACAAATGTTTACAAATACAAACTGTAACTTCTTGATTCTATGGCATTGTTTAGTTCTGTTCTTAAAGAAGTGGAAAAATTTAGAGTTCCTTATGCTGGAACAATAGGTAGTAACGTATGCAGTGTGGCAATGCCTCAAAAGGAGCATGTGTGGCAAATTTCTAGGTTAAAAGCAAGATTTTAATTCTTGGACAAGCACATATCAGTGTTGCAGGTGATAATAAACTGTAATGTAGTGTTAGAGGTAGCCCAGGTCCATATACGTTAGTTTCTAGTGGCTACTGTGATAAAAGGAGGAAAATTGCCACAAAAGGGATGTGTGTAATCCCAGGATGAGACAGCACAAATCTGTCTATGCTTCTGTAATTGCTTGAGTCAGTGATGTAATTCAGGAACATATGTAGTCAAACAGAGTCTGCCTGTTTGTTACACACAGGCAGGTGAGTTTACTCATTATTCATCAAGGTCTCTCTGATTTTATGTTTTTGCTTTCTGAAGGAGTTAAAGTATTCTAAATATTTTAAACCCCTTTTCTCTCAGGGTGCTGCAGTATAAATGTTGAGCACATAGTATAGTCATTTTGTTAATTGAAAAAAAAAAGAAGTTTATTAGGGAAATAGAGAAATAAAGGAAATATTTTTTTTTTTTCTTCTTCATATTGCCTACTGGAATAGGGCCTTGATCCTTCACTCATATTGTAGGATTCATCACAGTAAAAATAACCAATACCCAAACCCACTACAGATTTAAGAAATATTTTACGTCACAGTCCAGTGTAGGTGATCTACGATTCTAAGAACCTGATGGAAATAAAATGCGCGATTTGAAGTGTATGTATAATTTTTGAAACTGGAACAGCTGTAACTAAGATCCTGCTCCTAGAAGCGTGCCCTGATCAGGTGGCCATCTTGCGTGTCCAAAGAGCAGAGCTGCCAGGCCAGCGTCACAGAGTGTATTTAGCCTCTTATTGTCGGTAGGAGGACATGAGGAAAGACAGGGTCACGGCTGAACTCTGCCTCCAAGCCAGGCAGCCCAGTGAATGTGTCCTGCATACATTCACAGGCCACCAGGTTGAGTGTATGTGTCTTTATATTCAGCAGAAGCACTCTTTCTTAAAATGTGAGAACCTTTCTAGCTCTAATTGCAATACGGCCCTCCCCACTTCTTTGAGCTACACTGAAAGTTTGCAGCTTTGATAGGTTGAACGTGCAGCTGTGTTCTGTTATGTTTTGTGACATGGGAGCTAAAATTACTAATTATCAGAGGTCAGAGATTTAGGGCTAAAAATAGAAATAATTATGGATACAGAATTTGTATTTTATTGGATGTAGATTTCACTACCTAAATCTTCTTATTGTCCGAAGCAAAAGATTGTGATTTGAATTTTCTGCTCACTATCCTCCCGTTATGACTTTTTTTTCCCAATAAATTGTAGCAGGGAGGGGGAAGACAGACTAGCCTCTGAGATCTATGGTCAGTCACTTATGTCCATACATCAGCCATAAAAATCAGGTAACCCCATGCAATGATAGCAAAGCAACTGCAGTAAAAATTCAGGGAAATTGTTTGTCCACACTCATCTACTTTTTCACCTCAGGAGCATATAAGTTGAATATCTGTTGAACAGCTGTGACCTAATGGACACAGGAACATTAATTTACATACAAACACATTAGTGGGCCTGTGACAGCTGGCAATGAAGATGCTCTCCAAAACACACCTGTTCCTTCCATTATCCCCCAAAGTATTTCTTCAGTATTTTTATATATTTATGTTAAATATTGTGTTCAGCTTTAGCCAAAAACCAGGCATAATATAGAATCTGTTAGAAAAAGATATTAAAATTACATTAGATGGTCAAATATGTTTCCCATATACATTCTCTAAAAGTATTTATTGAGCAGGTGTCTAGATAACTCTCAAAAAAACTCACAAACTTCTATCATTGTTGTATGAAGCGTTACTTGTATTTATGTTATATATATAAACTTTGTGCCTGTTAGTTATATTTTATAAATATTAAGTTGCCAGTCCAATGTAACTTAAACATTTAAGCTTTGCTATAATTAATATCATTATTGAGAACACAGCAATGAACTAATTTTCTTATTCCTCAGTCAAAACATTGCAGCTTTCATTTAATGGAACCCTTTGTAATGAGAAACATAGCTGTTTTTCTTTTCTTTGAAAGCACAAGCTTATATTCCTCTCTTTATTAAACTCTCTTTCAATAAAAATTTAACATAGGATTTTTAATGAAGAAATCCTGCTTGTGGTTTTGTTGCTTTACAATCCTTACCTTTGGTTGAGGGAACTACTTAGTTATGGGTATGGGAATTGTAAGTTTGCAGTGCCGCGGCATTGTTACAGGCTTCACGTGCTGCACTTTCTGCTTGAGAGAATTTCAAGGGAACATTTGCACAACAGTGAAACTGCAAACACATCAGAAACCAGAGTGGACTGAATGCAAAACTGAAGGAGACCCTAACATCCCAGAGAGCAACAGACTGTCTTTGTATAAGGTAAAATGAGATTGTACTGTCAAAGACATCAGGAAAGGAATATCAAGTGTGTTTTCTTGGCTTGGCAAGTGCTCATCAGTTGATTAAACTGTCTGAGTGAAGTAAGTTTACAGAAATGTGCAGGTAACCTTCAGTTTTAGGCAGGTTTTCTTTAGTTCCCACTGAAAATACAATATTCTAAACCCTCTATTTTTTTTTTTCTACTCTGTAAGTTCTGCTCTGGACATCTTAGGTTGAATGGTCTCTTGTCACTGCCAGGCAGATAAAAAATAATTCTGTGTCTCATATGTAACACCAACTGAAACCTGAGTGAAAAGCTGCGTGAAATCAGAAGGTGAAGTGGGTATCGCTGACATTATGTGATGTTTTAGATCTTATGCTAAAACTGATGGAAAGGAAATACCTGCTCAGAAGGAAATTCAGTGCCTGTTGTTCTTCTTTTCGTCCTTTAGTAAGTGTATTATTTGAGTCAGTTCAAAGCAATACTAAGCTTCCGGTGTATTCAGCTATCACGGTTTTTCTAGAAGCTTCCTGATGTTAGATGGTTATCTTAAATTCACAAGTACTGCGATGTGGAATAATCTTAACTTTTTTTTACTTTGTTTTTTCTTTAATTCTTAATCAAAGCTTTTAGGCCTAATATCTTCACAGCAAAGTTTGACCTCTGTGTGCAGTGAATGCTGAGAATGAGAAATCATCAGGGTAAAGAATAAAAAAAAAAAGCAGAAGAAAACCCCAAACTATGTTACTGTATTAGAATCACATGGTTTGTAAGATGATAAAATGACACTTGAGGCGACTGCCACTAATGGTGTTTGAATATGAGAGTCTGACTTCTTGCCGTTTCCGTTTGAATTTATACATGTAAGGTTCAGGATTCGAGACAACCGTGGATCCTGCATGTACCCTGCTGTGATGTCATAATGGAATGGAAGTGGTCAGCGTCAGGCACACTGGGCCTCATTGTGCAGGTTCGTAAGTATTCAGCTCAACACGTTATTTCTGATTGGGCACAGAAATTGCATTTACATATTGATTGCACGCAGTGGTTATCGCTGCTCCTGATATATCTATTGTTTTTGTTGATGGTTGTATCATTTACTTTTTCAAGCAGAGATATTTTCCCCACAACATTGTTTTATTTACAAATTTTATGATGAGTCTGCTTTATTGATCTGCTCTTTCATGTGGTCTCTTCATTGCCTTTGTTATTTTACAGTGAAAATACTATAATACAATGAAATAATGGTAATAAATAATAAAAACTATTACCTATAAAAGAAAGAAGGAATGACTAGAGCTTTGTAATTCTGAATGCAGCAAGTTTGGTTACAGATTCTATCAATAGGTCTAAGGCATTGCTTCCTCTGAGAATCTGGATAGCAGACTCTACTGATCTCCAAAAATACCTGCCTCCTGCGAAGAAGAATAATAAATGTGTCCTTATTTCTTGCTTTTGTATCAGTGCCAGGTGCAGGTGCCTCATGCCCGAAACATGTATGAATCTTGCCTAAGATAAGATAAATTTTTCTGCTTTTAAAACTGAACAGAAGCATCTCCATTGTTGAGACGTTTATTTCTTCCAGTATTTCTCTGAACGTTACGTAAATATTTATCCTGGGTCAACAAAATAAAAACAACTCATCTCCCAGTGAAATAGCCTTTCTCTGCTTTTTAACCATCTCCATCGCACGCATCAACGCGTCACTTTAGCTACAGACAGCAATTATCAGCGTTACCTCCTTCGACTTTTCCAAAGCAGCGTCTGTTTTCGTTTTGCCAGGACTGAAAGCTCAGGCCTCCTGTTCTCTTTAGAAAGCGCAGGATGGACCAGCTGTGGGTGCCCCGGTGCCGGCGGTGGGCGCTGCCGGGCGGCCCCTGTGGGCCCTGAGCGGCCGGGGCTGCCCCGTGCCGGACACAGCCGGTTCCAGCCGGCTCCAACGGCCCCAGCGCAGGGCACAGCTGAGCCCCTCAGCCACGGGCGGGCGCCGCGGGGAAAGCCCGTGTCAGAAAGGGCCAAACGCTGCCCGGCAGCCAGGGCTGAGGGAAACCGGGTGAGAAACAGCCCTGCGAGCCCCGAGGGGAGAGCGGGAGGAGGGAAGGAGGGGCTCCGGGCGCCCCCGCAGAGACGCCCCTGCGGCCCCGGCAGAGACCCCGCTGGGGCAGGGGTTTCCCTGCAGCCCCTGGGAAGGGCCCGGCCTGGGGCAGGGAAACGTGTGAGGAGGCAGGAGCGGCAGAGAGGAGCTGCCGTGGACTGACCGCAGACCCACATTCCCCATCCCCCTGCACCCACTCTCTCAGGGGGAAGAGGTAGAGCAGTCAGGGATGGAGGAGTGAAGTTGAATATGCAAAAAAAGGAGGTATGGGGAGGAAGGTGTTTTAGTTTTTTTTTTTTCTTTTTTTTGCTCACCATCCAGCTCTATATTACTTGGCAATAGATCAAATTAATTTTCCCCACATTGTTTGGCCCATGGCAATAATTGGTAAGTATCTCAGTGTTATCTTGACCACAAGCTTTTCCTTCTATTTTCGCTCTGTTCAGTTGAGGAGGGAGTGTGAGAGAGCGGCTGGGTGGGCATATAGCAGCCAGCCAAAGTCAACCTACCACAACCTATCAAAGTTAGATTTCTCAGGATGATGGTGAGGATTAATTACCCTTGTGGAGAACACAGACAAGACAGGAATAGGGTTTGAAATTACATAATAACTTAAGGACTATACCTTTTTAATAATTAAAATATTTTTTTTAGTTCACAATGAAAATATATTTTCTTCCATGACTGTTGAGTTTTGCCAGTTTGCTGTTCATGAGTTAGCAGTTAATATTTTAAGAACTGACTGAAGACTAGTGTGTATAAATACTTCTGAAATTTTCTCTTTGAAGTGGAAAATCACTCTTTTTGAGATATGCAACACAGAAACAGGCAACAGGCACAGAAATCTCTGGAAACGTAAAAACTGTCCTGTGAAAAGTGACTTTCCCTTCAGACTGTGGGGCTCCTATATATTCACTTTTTTTCTGTGACAATGTTGCATTCCACTTGTTCTTCCCCTCAGATATACACACTTGAGACAAAAACAGAGAGGTTGTGACACTTGCTGTTTGCAAACCAGTACCGTTAGTCTGTGATTCCCAACCCACCCCATACCATGTTTTTCAGACCAACACCCTCAGGGCAGTCCTGCAGGTTCCTGTGGGGGACTAGGGGCTGCTTCACTTCTGTGTGTAAGCGTCACCCTCCTACTGTCAGAAAGGGTCCCCAGGTGTTACTTTCCAGCTTCTTTTAATCCTTTTATGGATTCTCCTTCTCCAGCATTCAGCTCACATTAGTGAAATGATGCCTATATATTTGGACAAAAATCTTCCTTTAACCTTGAATTCTTTGCCATGTATCAGTTCAGTGTATTTCCTTTACATTCTGCTGAGTAGTTTCTTCTATTTTCTGCAGACTGTGCACATATAATCCATGTAAGCTATATCCTGATAGGTGCTATCCCTCTGCATACACATTGCACATACTGTGCAATACTTTACAATCATGTGGTTGAACACATCCTTCAAAAACTAACTGGTTTCTTGCAGAAAGATCTGCCATTCCAGGCCAACCTCTTGTCCCTATGATGTTGGCTGGGGAGCTATCTCCTCCCAGGGCTTGGAGAGGAAAATCTGTGAGGATAGGATTACACAGTTTTTCTCTTGCTCTGTATTCATATAACCACTATATACTTTCTTAATTTGTTTGGCAGGGGCAGGGGATGAACTGTGTCTGTTTTGAGGATTCATTTCAGTGGAACAGCCGATGTTCCTTGATTTAGAAAGAAAAACAAAACAAAACGCCTTTCTGTATGACTTACAGGAAATCGTTACAATAAACAAGTCCCGTAGGGTATCAGAAACACTGAAATCCAAGCTTCTAAGGGAAAAGGAAGATTATTTTATTTAGTATAGAATAAAAATCATGCAGAGGTTTTCATAAGAAAAAGAGTATAAAAAGCTTTCTTAGTCCTGCTGCAGGCTGAAATGACCACTGTGGGTCAGATGCGGTCAGAGCTTTAATTCAGTTTGCTGTTTATGCCACTTATTAAGGTTTTTCACAGTTAAAATGGAAATTCTGTTGAACATGATCACTGGCAGTGTCCATTCCTAAAGTCTTTTAACAGTGAGAGATTTACTGCATTGAATTTGTGTAGAAGTCCTGTTTTTCCACTCTCTCATGTGATCTCTTTCTAAAGAAAAACAATGTGTGTCATATATTCCTTGCTGATATTTTTATAGAAAATAAATTATCAAATCTTGGGGAACTTTATTTCACCTTACTTCCTATTTTCCAGAACAGGATGCCAACATGCTATCAAACAATGCACTAAAGCAGATGTCCTGTATGTAAGGTACTTACTACGCCACTGTGATTTTTGAAAAGCAGTAAACATTTCATAGAAGATCAGTTGCTCTTGTAGGGGAATTATAACAAGGATTTTCAGGACCAATACCAGTAGCATTCAGAAGGACTTTAATGACGTATTTCTCCCAGTTATCTTTTTTACGGGTCTCCAAATCAACATGTTCAGAGGGAAAAGCAACATTTTTTTTCGTATTTATTAGCGGAAACAAGTAAGATTCCATCCAGAAAAACACTAAGAGGGAAAACAAGTAAAAGACTGGAACTGGTGGCACTTGTGATGTTTTTGAGTGAAAAACTTTGTGCTTTGAGTAGAACAACCTAAAGTTTCTTAGGATGCGCTTTCCAAAATCAACCAAGGGGCTTTCAAACAATACAAAAAAAGAAAAAAAAATAAAATTTAAACTGGAGTATTTACATTCTAAACAGCAAAAGCTCAAAGTGACCAGGTCAGAAGAGAAGTACAAAGGGTTTCTGTTAACTCTTTCCTTGCCCACTATGTTCTTTCCCGGTAACTTGGGGTCAGCCAGCCCAGTGACCTCTTGAGTTGCAGCTAACTGTGCTCAGTGCACTCTGGCCTCAGGAATTTTTCTTTTCTGACCTCCCTGAAGCTAAATTGTCTGTTTCTGCACCTTTCTGTAGTCTTTCAATCTCTCCTTAAGCTGCAGGTTGCCAGCATTGGGTCATGGCTCTCTTCCCTTTCCCCACAACTTCCCCAGTATGGATGTCCTGCAGACAACAAGAAGGTAGAAAGGCAGACCTCCGTCAAAGGGGCCTACCTCACCTCCCCTAAATCATTCCCTTCTTCTTTAGGGACATCACCTCTTTAGTTATAATCATGTAAAAGTACAAACGTTGCGTCTCAGTGTGGAGGGATGAGAAGGAATCAAAGAAACTTACTGTTTGGTGAAAGAGGAGAATGCTTGAATAAAGAAAGTAGGATTTACTTAACAGATAATAAAGGTGCCACAGAAAATCCTGTGATTTGAATCCTTGAACATCTACACCTGAAAGCCTTTATTATTTTTTTTTTTATTTCTCCTCAACATGCAATGTCACTTTGGTGTAACAAAGCAGGAGAACTCAGGAGGAGGGTATTGTTTTGGTTTGGGGTTTGTGTGCTTGTTTCTTCTTCCCTCTGAAGCAGTGTTGACTGCTATGGATATAGATAGGGTGTTGTAATTAGGTGGGCATTTCTAGATTTCTGTTTATAATATTTGCTTTCCATGCATATCATTGCAACTTCTGGCATGTCATGATAAATATGGTTGCTTCACTGCCAGTGGTCCTTTCCAATCAGAGCTGAGACTGTTCTTAGAATGAGGAAGAATTTCTGTTTCTACCATGTTTGGCACAATCTGTATAAAACATGCATCCTTTTATGACATATGAGGTATTGTTCCAAAAGCAGTTATAAGCACTTTTTAAAAATAGGACTGAAATTTTGCCATGTTGGAAGGTGTAGTGTAATCCAGAATAGAAATGAAGTGGAGAAAACTCAGTCTTCTAACTATATGGGAGCTTTTCCTCTTTTACGTGAGTATTAAAAATTAAATATGAAGAATGATTAATTTTTTTCCTGTTTCAGTCTTGGAAATTTTAGGTGCTGTAGTAGTAATCTGATGAGATTGAAAACAATCATCAGCTTTCTGTACTCATTTCTTTTGATGTAGATCATCACGCACATCATATTGAAAGACACAGTTCAATCTGAAGGGCAAAGGTAGTTGTTTCCCAGTAGTGCTCTGAGAATCTCAAGTTCGTCTAAGTCTGCAAACTGACACTCAGATTCTTTTCTTGACTCTTAATATTTTCTGCCTGGGTAATATTTTATCATAGATCAAAAGTCTACTACAGGGTTGAATTTGAATGATGATGTTAGAGAAAAAAAAAATCAGAGATATATTTAGCAGCGTATCTTTTGGAATGACGAAATAAGCAGGAATTCTAAAAATAAGAGTGAAAGGATTTCTAATGAAACTGTATGATCTATCTCATAAGACATACATAAACTGCCTTTAACATTAAATCCACAGGAGTTCCCTCAGGAATGATAACAAGACTTCCTTTAAAATCTGGGCAAGATGTGTCACATCGACTTCTTCTTCTTCTTCTTCTTCTTCTTCTTCTTCTTCTTCTTCTTCTTCTTCTTCTTCTTCATCAAAATAGTTGTTGTTATTGTTGTTATTATTATTATTGTTGTTATTCCAAGCTTTACCCAAGCATCTTAGTTTACTCATGATTTATGGTGGACTCTCTTTTTTATTTTCTTCAGTGGTAAGGAGGACATATGGAATATAGGAGGCTATTACTAGAATTTTATCCTGACAGCATGCCATGAATGGTAGATGTAACATTGGCAGACAAGTACCATTGCTACAATGTTGATTTCCATATTTTATGATTACAGATATGAACACTTGAGTTACTGTACATTATGCTCTTTATCTTTTAGCAAACCTCCTACACCTACTTTTTAAAATAAAAAATATGTTGTGGCTGATCAAGTTGTTTTGGTTCTCTATAGCCAACATTCTTGCTGGTTTATAGCTAGATTGTTTAGAAGATACAATATTTTATTTGGCTTACAGTCTCAAGCTACACCCACCAGAAAGCACCACTGTTAGGTTTCTGTCTCATAAAAAGTTTTTTCCTTTTAGTGATATCCACTGAGTGTACTGGCTTTGGAGAAGCATCCAAAGGGGACCCCAGGGATCGTCTTCTCTACTATTAACCATTGTGGAATAACTTCAAAATCCAAGTTTGCCATCCAGTCTCTGTGGAGCTACGCCTGGTCTGCCCCAATACACTTGAAGAAAAATGGGTCAATTACTTCCTACATGTTTTTGCTTTCTTAGAGATATCCAATAATCCTAGGATAATCATGCTTATATCTTATTTCTGACTGTAAGGTGTTCTTAACCTGTAATATACAAACACAAATGAACAAAGAAAATCCTTAACTTGTACAACACTATAAAAATGGCAGGTCCTAGGAAATTGCACTAAAAGTTGAGGAAAGAGGCCAGTTGTTTTTCAAATATGTTTTTTAGGAAGAAGCCAACACGAATAAAATCTATCTACAGTTCAACTTAAGAAGGGATGTCAAAAGCATTCCCACAAAAACATGTCAAGTAACCTACTGAAATGATGTTTTTCATTAAAAATAAGGTGGCAGAAAGAAGTGGTCATGAAGTCACAGAAAACATGGCTTCACTGAGGCTTAAAATTGCCTTGAAAGTCAATGTACAGCATCTCATAAATAAAAAAAAAAAAATCTGATTCAAAGAGCTGTTTGTGTGGCTTGTTCTCAGCAGTTGTCAGTCCTAAATAATGCCAGTAAGGTTTCTGGAAAGTAGTAACGACACAAGTTTTCCACAAGGCAATGTGATACAGTTAAGATGCCTGTTTATTCTTAGTGCTTGTTCTTCCACAGTTGTAGTCAACAGCAGATCAGACAGCCTACAGCCCTGTCAATTTAAGTGACAGTAGTGGAAATTTAAAATTTTGAGAGAGTATCTTCTTGTTTTGAGGTTTTCTTACGAGTTTTCAGCACCTACTGGTATATCTGGCAAAAGTAAACTAGGTCTCTTTGTAAGCAAAAAAGGGACATGAAGGCAGAGAATATTGCCATAACTTGGGTTGTTCTCTCCTCTCCCAGTCTGCAGTGATGTCACACTCAGTATCCCTTTCACGTGTTTTTAAAAGGAATATCTTGTTGTTACGTTGATTTTCCTGGATAAAAAGTCATCCAAATTCTGAACTTTTTGAGCTTGTCATTAAACTCCTACTCAGGTTTAACTAATTCTGTGTTGTCAATAAGCATGCCCCAATAATATTCTCTTTTTAGTTTTAGAATGTCATACAGTATGAACATATGTCAGCTAAAATGGATTTAGCTGCTAAACTCCTGTTGGATGCACAGCCTAATGAAGTATTGTAGACCTGTTGTCACGTCAGTGCTTCATGGCTCAAGTTACCCACTTATAAAATAGGAAAAAAGATAGCGATGTTATGAAACATATGTAAGAACAGGTTACTATTACTGTTATTTTCCATAAGGCCCTGGATGACCTAATATGATATGTGATCATATTCCTATAACACTGTCCTCCTTGCTGTTCCCTTTATTTTTTGCTCATCGTATCACATTCAACATACATACACTTCGGAAGCCCAGGATACCCAGCATAATATTTAATGTCAAACAGGCAATGACCGATGTTACTTTACTGCTTCTATTGCTCGGTATCTGCCATCATGCTCTTTGTATGACTTAACAAAGCAAGTACGTTTAATTCATGGTATACTGAACACATAGAACAGTTTTGTTCATTTCTTACATGCACTGAATACAATCTGTATGCCATCAATAACGTTTTTTGCAGACACTCTGAATTCCCTCTTTATTTGCACTACCCAAGCTGCTTTGTAGAGTTTTAACCAGCCAGCAGATGGAGAGATGACAAACCAAGTCATATGAGGCCTCTGCATATAAAGAGTTTGCTGATTCACAGGCTTGATTGATTTCATCTCAGTCAGGTGCAAGAGCAGCTGAAATGTTTTTATTGCGGAAAGTTTCAGTCTTGCAACATATTATCTGGAAGTAATAATATTTTTTTTTCTGGATATGGGATTTGTTTGTTTTAAAAATAAAGTTGCTGACAGCTTATGATGTCCACAGAACAGTATACCGAGGAAAAAAGAAACCCAAAGCTCTCCACCCATCTGAACCCATGGTAACCTGATTATCTAAAGTCATTGGGAGACAATTAAAAAATAAACAAGCAAACAAATAAAACATACTTCCCCACCTTTTCCATATATATATGTACCCTCATGCTTTTAAGAATCAAATAAAGAATCTGCTCATGGAGTTTAGGGAGTCTGACTTTTACTCAGGTAATTTTCCTGACAGGACGTATTGCCCACATCCCTCATCAGCTAGAAATAGAAATGTATGATTTGTCTATTATACCAAACTTTAGTCCATCAAGAATACAATTTAATTTCTGACAGGAATTAGTGCTACATAATCCTGAAAGCTTCTTCCCTCTTGGTCAATACCCCTTTTCGTAAATCAATAGTACATGAATTAATAACCTAAAATAATTCTTTAAGTAGAGCTTGAAGTGAAGTCTAACCTAACTCTTGAATGTGTAAGATTGAGTTACATTTGGAAACAGGGAAATGACTTCTTTTATTTCCAGAATGGCAATTATAAACCAATAAGAAAACCCTCATCGTAATTGAAACCAAGAGTATGTTGTCTATTTTAGTATAAATTTCAGCATAGAAGCCAAGTCAAGTAAAAAGCTAGCTGTCAGAAGTATACCTGGTCATCCCCATTCTCTAAAACACAGCCAAAAAAATGTTTTATATTGGTATAACAGAATGGAAAACTACTCAGTGTCTCCTAATAGACTTGCTGGTCTAAGGGCCCAGGTAGACACTAGCCGCAGTAGCAGCGTGTCTAGTATAAGCGAGCACGTTGCATGCTCCCAGCCACAGGCTGTCATGCTGGGGCTTACAAACATAAGAAACTGGAAAGGTCCCTAGTCCTGCAGCATTCTTAAAATAACAGGTATTCGTAGCCCACTAATGAAAAAGAGGAGACAGGACCATTTCGCTCTTAAAAATGTTTTATTTGTAGGGAAACTGGAAAGTACAAGTTAACTGCCTCTCAACTTGGCTGTAAAGAGCCCATCTGAGCTGAGATGTCTACTGAGGGCCAGCAGCAACGGTGGCTTTTAATGCAACAGTTAAGCAATTTAAGTTAGTGGCATCTGAAAATAAGTGACATTTCCACATAAAAGTGCTCCCTAAGACAACATACAGGAATGAATAATAGTGATAATAAATCTGTTTCAGAGGAGGAAAGGCAGAGGTAGTTATTTCTGGCAAAGTAAGCAGCACTTAATTTTCTCTCCGATACAAACCACGTTCCATTCATATGTATGACCAACCCTCTATTCTAAGTGAGACATTATTGAAAATTATTAATTCAGGGAAGTGTTTTTTGAAGAGAAAGAGAGGCCTGGCTATGAGACAGAAATGTCTGTGAAGCATTTGGAAGTTACTAGTATCAAAATTTATTTTCTGCTTAGGATTAATGTTGTATCAGGTTAACATAAATATATGCTATTGGGAAGCTTATGCCAAACCCCATTTTGTTTTAATTTTTGTTCAGTCACAACCTATGTAGAAGTTGTCTGAGGAAAGTGGAAAATTAGAGCACAAAAGATTTTCTTCTTTCTCTTTTCCTTTTCACAGCACCGAAACAGGTTACTCTTAACTTCTAACTCTACCACCAAACTATTTTTGCTAGCATGTTCTCCACCATGGGAATTTACTGAGTTCTGTAAAAAGGGAGCAGGTAATTATTTTCCAACTTGCATTAACTGAGGAAGAATTTAAAACTAGCTACAACTCAAAAGATAATATTTCACATAGAGAAAGGTAATTTATGGTTCATAATCTTTTTATTTATTAGGGAGAAGTTAAAAAATATTTTGAAATGCATAAACTTGGACAATATCCATCAGAAATACGTAACTGTAGTTACCCGTGCTTTGGGGACACAGAGAAGCTAGGTGATTTTTTTAGTTCCTCCCACCCTATTTCTCTGCAATTTTAGGAACCTGGAATCAAGCTTCAAGGGCTGTGACATTGTTGCACTTTCTCCATTATTTGCCCTTCTAAGTTTTGTGTAACTAAGTGGGTGATGACTGTGTGTCCTAGTCCTTGTGTCTTTATAAAGACACAGAATAGACACGAAAAGTTATAGCAGGTCACAAAAATACTGCCATAATCTATTTTAATCATCCAAAACAATGAAGCTTGCAGGGAAATAACTGCCGCCTTTTAAACTACTCTGGTAGAATAGTGTATGCTTTCTAAACAAAGTGACATAAAGCACAACCAATATCTTTCCCTAGAGCGGATTTTCCAGAGCTTTGCCCAATCTTGTTTTAATGACTAATGTTAATGAGAATACCAAAGGGAAATGGTAAACTTGACAGGAAAGATTCATTATACAGTATAGAGAAAGCAAGATGAGAGCTTACAGGAAACAACATTCTTGGTTTATCACTATTAAACAACCAATTCAAAAACTTTGGGCAAGTTTTCACCACAACAGGAGATGAAAGTTCTTCCAAACTTACTTTCCTGAGAATAATGTTTAGAGTTAAATAGTTTGGGATTTCCATGCAATATTTTCTGGGGAAAATTGACAGGAAACCTCATCTTGTATACATATGAAGATTCAGAAGCTTTTTTTTTTTTTTTTTTACCAAAAAAAACCCCAAGGTATAGCATATGTCAAAAGATCAAAAGAGAGACACAGAAATGTGAGGAAGTTCAAATGGTCTAAATTTGATAAAACTTCTATTAAAGGAAGGGTTTTAAACCGTGCCTGTAATATGTCAATAAAAGAAATAAAAATGGAATAATCTGAGAGAATTGCATCTTGTAAGTCTAGTTCTGTATGTATTTTTGCTTGACTGAAAAGATGAAGCTACATTTCTAGGAGGAACATAATCATTTCATGCTAATAAGTCACAATTCTGAGTCCTTATGTTCATAACTGAAGCCAATAGTTTAATGGCCATATGTTGGCTTACACATCAAAGCTAGTTGTTGCATGGTGTAGTGGTGGTGCTGGGATACAGCAGAAAGCTGAAGCAAAAATTGATGCTAAGTAGCCAACATTTCCCTAGACAGAAGACCAAATGGCAGGGTGATGCAGCTGTAATTATAATAAATGAGCCCTGCCCAAACACTGTTTCTTTGACCAGGGTGTGCAAGTCATGTTCCTCCTTCTACTTTTGCAGTTATGCAAGTCGAGATCTACAGAAAGAAATTAGTAAACTGGGATGAAAATATAATGTAATGCCTACATAGAGAATTCTGACATCCTTCTCCAGCTTCTCAAATCTCCACTTACTCAGCGTCATCCTATAGATGCGTGAAAACAAGGAATACCCCTTGGGTTTTTTACATCAAATAACCTCCAACATCAGCATTTCTGCTCCTACACATCCCGGATTGCCGCAGTCTTGACAGTATTATATGGCTTCCTACCTATTTTATTTCTAGACAATAACAAGACCTGAAAACAACATATTCTTCTAGCTATTTCCCTTGATTTGGCACTTTCAAAACATACAAAGGTATCTGATTCACACCACTGTCTACTTGTCCCAAGTACCTGTGCAGGACAAAGTTTCAGACTCCTGGCCAGCTCGTTCTTCCTTTCATTTTGATGTGGATTTTCCAGGCAGCATTAATTTTTCAGGGAGTTGTGGATCATGTCTATGCTTCGGTGAATATTCGTGGTACAACTACATGTCTGCTTTTCAGATTTTGTAGTGCCTATGTTTTAAAAGGCCAAAGAGGTGCTCTAGTTCTGACCTTTGTTGAGCTCTGCTATGATCCCTGTTTCTTACGTTTTGCTTCCTCAGTGTAACTGTAAACTGTCACCTGAGACAAGGCATAAGCAAATGTAGGGTATGGGAATATTTTCTGTGTCCTTTCTTACCATTTCTGTGGCTATTGAATACTTAAAAATTAATATATTTTATTATTATTCTATAAACAGCACAAAGAATAATATGACTATAGCAAAATGTTTCCAAGAAAACATTACAACTGTTTTGAAACTATCATTTGACCATTTGACCATAGACACCCATGGCTGTAATTTTGTAAAAAAAAAAAAAAAAAAAAAAAAAATATGGACTGACACATCTCCCTTGGGACTGCCCTGAATGCTTTTCCAGTATATGAAATAGTGTAGTGCAGGCTTCACTTGTCCCTGCATTCAGTTTGTGCTCCGTCCACCCTGTCTGTCTAAAATGTTTTGGTTTTGAAGCAGACATTTCACACAGGCAAGGCTTTGTTTCAGGACAATAGCCTTTGTCACAGTTTTACTGTTTTCCTTTTCCCTTTCTGTGCCCACCCCATCTTTGTCTCTTGATGCATCTAGCAGAGAACAAGGAAACACAGAGATACAAGAAACTTTTCTGCCTTCAATGACAAAATTAGATTTTTTTCAAAAAAAAATTCAGTCTGCATATGGTTCAGTTTTGAGTCTAAGCACTCAAGATCTCATTTTTATCCAAATCGGTTCCTCTCTACAGTTTATATTCTTGCTGCATTTTCTGTTGCTCAAGTGCATGAGTGCTAAATTACAGGAAATAATGACACAAATGTTTGCCATGAATACTCCTCTGATGGATTAAAACTTTACCTGCTTTCTTAAAACCCTTCCTCGGCACCTGCTGCGATGGTGGGTGAAAGGAGAAATTTGATCACTTTCTGACCAAAGAATAATGCTTTACTCAAGTCTTTAGAAACTAATTTATATGAATCTAATTGTTTTGTTATAGCGTTGTCCTTATGCTCTGCTGTGTGAATGCTTAAAAATGTAATCTCCTCATCTGGAAACCCAAAATCAATATAAAAGGAAGTGAAGCAGCTAAGATGTGAAAGGAAGAATTTTTCAAGTTAGAAATTAGCATGTCATCTTTCCATTTGCCATATTAGAACTAAATGATTTTTATGTGAAATATATTTACCATCTCTTTAGTCCATTAATATCCAATTAATAATAAATAAAAGTCATACTCATTGCAGTAGTCCAGTAGGACTTTTTAATCTCTCCTACCTGAAGGTTTTTAAATAATGTAGCATTTAGAATGATGTACAGATTATACATACAAATGTCTTTTGAGTTATTTGTATTTTGAAATTATCTTCACAAAGAGACAGAAGACCCTAGTCTGCCATCTTCTTGACTGAAATACTTCCAGTATTAGATGATTCACTACAAGAAATCTCACAGTGGACCGTTAGCATATCATCTGTCCCTAAAGGACATGATGACAATTGTTTTTTGTACCTGTAAAGAAGATTTAAATTTTCTGAGTTGGAATGCTGGAGTGCCAGCCTTAGATTTAGGAAGCCTGCACTTATATTCCTGCTATGACAGAGATTTATAGACTTTGCACCAAAAAAAGAGGTAAAAAGGATCTGACCATATAGCATTATTTCCTCTCTTGATTAAGTGGATGCAACTACAGAACAGGTTGCAGGAAGGTGATGTACTGTGTATGGTGTGGTACATTGGCAGCTGGAAATGCCATACTGATGTGTTCTTACTCATCATACCTTTCTTAGATTCTGGGGGCTTCATCCCACACAGGATGCCTCTCCCTGAACTTTTTCAGATATGGGCACCCACACATTGTTTTTCTCACAAAATATGCCTCATCCTTCTGCATTATGCATCTGTTCAATAGCTGAGATTTTAATGGCAATTGAGGTGGATATGGGAGCTGTTTTTCCTCTGTCTGCTTGGTCATATAGATGCACGATATAAATAATCCATCTGATGAATTAATTCCTGCACTACCCACAGTGCTCCCCACCCCTTTAGCAAGAGGTGGACTTAGGAGCACCATGTCTGTGTCTTTACCGTCTACCAGGCGACACAAGAAAGGGGGGTGCTAAAGTACATGTTGTTTATCCTACAGTTCATGTGTCAACATTGCTGGCTGTAGGATGCCTGTAGCTGAGATGAGACACTTTTGCTGTTTTCTAAGGACAGTCGTACTCAGCCAGCACTGGCGCTGGACGATTACAGTGTTTGGCTTCTCAGTCTCTGTGGCTGAATTGCTTGCTCGGTTGTTGGGTGCATAACACTATTGACATCTTGACAGGTGCTTACGGGTGTCCCTCGGCGAAGACCACAGTCAGGTACTGAAATCTAGTTTTGTGGCTCTTTGCACATGAGTCCTCACATGGAGAATGGGAGATAACAGCTCTAGCCTACCCCATGAGATGTTGTATAGATAAACATGATGCTTCAGATCCACAGTAACAGTGGCATATTTAGCCTAGGTAAATTTAATAACAGAACTTTAAGCAATTTATGCCCCCCCCCCTTCTGAAAATCTAAATAAACAAAATGAACATAATATCTAATGCTTTTAAACACTGTGGTCTCTAATATCTATGTGTGGAGAGGGAGTTCTTTGCCTTTTTAATTTTTAATAACTCTAAGAAATGAAATTATCTGTGGTTTTCCTCTTCACTCCACTGTATATCCTTTTATTTTCATAATAAGAGAGAAGGTATGTGGTATAACTGGTATTGGGTTGTCTGTATCCCTGATGATTTTTTAAAACTGTATCATGTCTTGTTTGCAGCAATGAAAATCCTAAATCGAAATCAAATTTTTACTTGTATTGAAATTTCTTAATACATCTAATTATTCATGTCACTGTACCACATAAACTTTTTTATTACAGCTTTCTGACACATCGGGTTACTGTTTTATTACAGATGAGGAAAGAACAACTTTATGCTATGTAAAAGCTCCTATATTATCCAAGGTAATTGTCCTTAAAGACAATGCAAGTTTAAGCACAAGGGAGAGGGGGCAGTTGCTTTCTTTCTATTGATTTACAGCTCTATCAGCCTTAACTTGTAATCAGCAAAACTTTGCAACTGGCAAGTTTAAGTCTGTAATTCTTCAAACTTCATGGTAGGAGACCAGTTAACACACAATCTTTCAGCCCCGGTTGCTAAAAGTACTAATTTCTAGTTGTTACGAATGCCTGATTTGCATTACATTTAAAGCTTTTTAACATCACCCTAGAAGTGTTGAGAGGAATTGAATATGAATACATTTCTGCCTACTTTAAGGTACCTTTACACTGTTAGTGAGGCTGTAAAGTGGTCTAGTGTAAATTCAGATGGTGAAATCCTGATTCCAGTCAGTGACAAAATTCACATTGATTTTGATGGAACTAAATTTCACCCAACTTTTAAGACTGGAAGGGGCCATAATAATCATCTAGTCAGAACTACAGCATGATACAAGACAGAATTCCTTCAAGTGTTTCCTACATAAAGTCTGTCATTTCTGCTTGAGCTATTACATATCTTTCAGGAACACACAATTTTCATTTAAAGTTCTCAGTGATGAAGAACCAAGTATTTCCCTAGGTAAATAGTCCAAATAGTTGATTAGATTCACTGATAAAAATATGCACCTAGCCTGATATCAATCATCTAGCTTCCACCTTCAAATATTGGATCTCGTTATGCTTCATTTGTTAAATTAAAGGGCTATTTGCAATCAGAAATCTTCTCATTGTAAGTAATTGTGGGCTGTAATCAAGTCACCTCTTACCCTTTCCCTGGATATACTAGAAACTCTGCAAACTACCTTTTTCAAACCTCAGGTTATTAAAGTAGTATTTTTTATGAAGCATTCTGTTTGTCTGTAGCTTTATTAAGGCATGGACAACAAAAAAAGATGTACCATTCTAAAAAATGTCCTTTAATGCCAGGATATGGTGGGAAAAAAAAAAAAGGAGAGTAAGTATAATGATTTTTCTATAAATACAGCAGTCTCTAAATGTATCTATTTTATATTAATCTGACTGCCAGGAGTTAAACCAAAGGTGGCTGTTCAGAGATAAGGAGCAAACAATAGCAAAGACGTAACGTATGGAGTAAGCATCTGCAAACTACTTTAGATAAGAGTGTCTATGCCCATAGCTCTGAAAATAGTTATATACAGCTTGGCATATTTTACATTTGGCTAATTATTTCCAAAGCTCAGAGTCTAAAATCAAAGAGGACTTAAATGTTAAAAATGTTGGATGGGAAAGATGGCATGTTGTCAGCACGCTGTGAGTAAAGCACAGACTGAGACTGAGCAGGAGGCTCAAGTTCTGCAGCCATTAATCTCTTTTGCTACATGGAGAGAGGGAAACAACCATAACTGAGTTATATAAAGGTACAAAAACATGCAGCTGGGACTTTGTAGTGTGCTGCATATACACTATGTAGTGTGCTGTGTACCCTTTGAGAATTGAAAGCTAGTATCCCTCATGCAGTATCTGCATCATTTAAATCAGCTGCAAGTGCACATTACGGCTCATGCCATCCAGAGGCACCTGGACGGGCTTGAGAGTTGGGCCCGTGCAAACCTCATGAAGTTCAACAAGGCCAAGTGCAGGGTTCTGCATGTGGGTTGAGGCAATCCTAGGCACAAATACAGACTGGGCAGAGAATGGATTGAGAGGAGCCCTGAGGAGAAGGACTTGTGGGTATTGGTTGATGAGAAGCTCAACATGACCCATCAATGTGCAATTGCAGCCCAGAAAGCCAACCGTATCTTGGGCTGCATCAGAAGAAGCATGGCCAGCAGGTTGAGGGAGGTGATTCTACACCTCTACTCCACTCCGGTGAGACACCACCTGGAGTACTGTGTCCAGTTTTGGAATCCTCAACACAAGAAGGACATGGACCTGTTGGAGCAGGTCCAGAGGAGGGCCAAGAAGATGATCAGAGGGCTGGAGCACCTCTCCTATGAAAACAGGCTGAGAGAATTGGGGTTGTTC
This sequence comes from Alca torda, assembly GCA_008658365.1. Lineage (NCBI taxonomy): Eukaryota > Metazoa > Chordata > Aves > Charadriiformes > Alcidae > Alca > Alca torda. The sequence goes on along the minus strand of CM018077.1, from coordinate 77,691,907 downwards.
AGCCTGGAGAAGAGAAGGCTCCAGGAAGACCTTATTGCGGCCTTCCAGAATCTGAAAGGGGCCTACAAGAAAGCTGGAGAGGGACTTTTTACATGGACATGTAGTGATAGAATGAGAGGTAATGGCTTTAAACTGGAAGAGAGTAGATTTAGATTAGATACCAGGAAGAAATTTTTCACTATGAGGGTGATGAGGCACTGGAACAGGTTACCTAGGGAAGTTGTGGAGGTCCCATCCCTGGAGGTGTTCAAGGCCAGGCTGGATGGGGCTTTTGTAACCTGATCTAGTGGGAGGTGCCCCTGCCCATGGCAGGGGGGTTGGAACTCGATGATCTTTAAGATCCCTTCCAGCCTAAACCATTCTATGATTCTATGAGTTCCTGCTTTCCAAAATACAGAGTAACCTAGCTCATGAGTATAATTTTCGTTCTTATTTTTCAAATGTGATTTTATATGTACCTGTACAGGTAAGATCAATTGAGGCTCTGTTACCAAGGCATATTCTCTACAAACTTTGCAAGACTGCTTTGTTCTTAGCATTGCTTACTATAGATTCGCACAATTTAATGGCATTGCTCTTCTACATCATTTATCCAGATATCAATAGGAATTGGGACAAAACTTTTCCTCTTTTAAGAAAGGCTCCCTATTCAGCTCTTCAACCTTGTAACTATTAATTCCTGTCACCTTTTTTTCTTTTTTTTAAAAAAAGAGGTGACCAAACATGTACAGAATACTTTAAACATCTTGCTACTTCGTTACTCACTGGTAGGACTATATCTGTAATGTCAGCTAAAATAGAAGGCTACCTTATCATTCTCAAAACTGCATTACACTGTTGGCTCATTCTGTAATCAGCGACATTAATTTCCATTTTGGTGGTCTTCATATGTAAGCACCAACTCTATCAATCTTAATCACCCTTTTAACGAAATAAAGTTAATATGTCTTTCACTCACATTTGTCTGCAGAATCATGGTTAGTTGATTCCACAGGAAACTTCTGTGAGAGCCTGCTGTGAGAGAAAGCATACGGATGTGAGTGTGGTTTACGCTGCAAAATGGAGAAAATTATAAAAAGGAAATGGGAAAACAACCTATGGAATATCAACTCTTTATGGAGCAGAGAGTTTTCCTGTGTCTGAGGTTCTTCAAACTGGAACTAATCTCATAAATTGAAAATGTTTGCCAGCTTTCTAAATAGGTAATAACAAAACTGTATATTTGAGCTGAAATGCAATTACAGGTAGAACTCCTACATGTTCAGTAGGTGCTCTCACCCACGGGCTCCCTAGCCCCTCTGAAGTTTTTTGTCAATGATATATAAAAGATCAAATCTCATGTTGGATCCTGCTCCTAACACAGTTAACTATCTCCAAAACATTAAGCCCAAGTCAAACTAATGTGGTCTTTTGCAGTTATTGTTCAAACAGGATCTACTTTATTATTCATGCTCTGTCTTAGATGCATGATCTCAGCCTCCTCTTGCATCAATCCCTTTATGCTTTTCAGAACATGAGTGACTATAATGTTTCTTCCAGCCCTGTGCAGGAAGAATAATACACATCAAGCCGAAGTTTGTGTTCGTGTGTGTTGGTGATGCTGAGGTAGGAAAGACATGGATGGAATGCTGGAGAGCTGGCATCGCTGGAAGATCAGGGCTCGTGTTAACGAGTTACAGTGCTTCTTCTAAAATGGTTTACTCTAACTGCAAGGGTATATAATCTGGGTATAGAAAATGAAATGTTGTCAAACATCTACTTATAATAGTGCATTTTTTAATGTATTATTATATGCACGTTAAGTTTTACATTCACACGTTATAGTTTATATACATGCAACAAGAAAACATATATTTGCTAAGTACCATAAGATAACATATGGAGTTAATAGATTTAAATTTGTATCTTATGAAGATCTCAGGCAAAATTATTTTAGAATGAGAAAAACTGGTAGGCTTTTCTCTAGAATTCTCGGAACTGTTGACTTTTTAGTGTTAGAACATCCCATAACACAGACTGAATATGTAAATTATACAGTCCATTCCTAAGTGAAAGAAATGCAAGTCTGTATATACTGTTGGGAGTTTTATCTGTCTTGGGTTTTAGTTTTCTGTGTCAGATAATCATAGGTTTATTCAGGTTGAGAAGGGATTTTGTGAGGCTGTCCCTTTGTCTACCACTCAAATGCTGGGTCAATGCTGAATTTAGCCCAGATATTGCTCGGGGCTTTATCCAGTTGGGTCTTAGAAATCTCCAAGGATGGAGACTGTACAGTCTCTCTGGGCAGCCTGTTCCACTGCTGGACTGTGTACATGGTGAATTTACACGTCAGAACCTGTACTCTTTTCCATACACATATTTCACCTTAATGGATTTTTCTGTGGACATGGCAGCCCAGTACTCTCATTGGAGATACATTGAAATACTCCTTGTACTTCTCTGTAGCTGGATACAACAGAGTGCACTTTATTTTAAGAAAACCAAACATTTCAGATGTAACAAAATGTTGTGTGGTTTTATTCTTTGGGCTTTTTTTTTTGTGTGGTTTGTTCGTTTGGGTTTTTTTCCTAAAATCCTTTTCCATGGGAAAATGCACACTCTAGAATGTTTTCTTTGGAAAAGAAGAAATATCAGTATGTGAAAAGTCTGATTTCTTGCCAATACTAATTCTCAGTTTGGATTTTTCACTACTGGTTTGACATCCTTTCCAGAAAATTAGAGTTTTGCTGTAACTAATTGTTTTCTAAGTCTTTCAAGTGTAAACATGGCTTTCTAAGAGGTAGTAAAGATATGCCATAGTTAAGGATGCAGAGTAGATTTCTTTCAACAGGTGTTTGAAGAAGGAGAAGAAATATTTGAATGAGTGTAATATGACAAAAAAAACATTGCTAGAAAACAACATAGAATAAAATAAGGCACAAGAGTGTCAGGAAAGAAAGATCTTGTATCTTGAACATGTCTGTTGTATTATCAAGTGTCATCCAAGGTAATGGTAATAACATCATCTCATACAGCTGCACCATTCCTTTAACATCATATTTTATTTCTACCCCAACTAAATGGGGTTTATGGGTAAAAAGGAAAGTAAAAGAAAGATAAGTGCAGCACAGCTAGCCAGGTCAACATGACGATGCTGTAATACTTACTAAAGCTTTGGAGTTTATTTCCATATTCACGATGCAGCATGTGCAAAGAATTACTAAAAGCAAGACTGACTTTTATGTAGACCACTATCAATAGTTTTGAGTGAAAATATAAAACAGCTTAATGCCATGTGATTTTAATGGTACCAGCAATACAGGAATGAGTAAAGAGGTCCTTTGAAATGAAAGTCAATCTTGTAGTCAGACATACATCCACTATCATGGAATGTTGCCAACATATTTGCTTTCTATTTGTTCTGTCATATTTGATTATACTCAAATTCCCCTAAGTCTTTTATCTGAATTACAAATTATGTCTTTATTTGGAAACAAATATGCCCATAACGGTGTTGTGTACCTTCTTGTGTGCAGTGTATAGTGTTACTGACTACAGACATAGATTAAAATACTTTGGACATTTCTCCTGACAATCAAATAATTGCATGTGATAGTTTCAATACAGTTGCCATTGGAAAACAATGAAAATCACTAAATGTACTTTAGATCGTCATAAAGCAATATGAGACAAATCCCTTCTGGGACAAGAAGAGAGAGTATATGTATGTATATATATATTCTATGTATGCTACATGGAGTATTCAAATATTTACAGTCTATAGTAAGTACAGATATATTTCTACAAACTGATAAATAATTCACAGCATGTGATTTATGACAATATTTCTTCTACTCCTTAATACTTTGGAACCCAGGCAAGGGTTGCAAACAATGGACTTCTTTTCTCAAATTTTCTTTTGTAAAATTTGCACTGGAAGCTAGAGGTCATTCCCACTCTTATTTCAAATATATTTTTCTATTTGAAGTTAGTTAAAAATAATAGTCAGCTGATGTACATGAACAGTTTTGCTATGACTATGGGATACCTGCTGATTTAGACAGCACTGGATGGTTTCTCAAAAGAACTTTGAGATGGGAAAAATATGCTCAGCTTCATGGATCTTTGTGTAATAGGAATCTAGGTCATAAGCAGTAAGTAAGCACTATGACTGAGAGGTTTGTATAGTGAGCTGGAAGAATCCTGTGAAATGATGCCACAGTCATTCTCTGAGTACCTCACATGCATGTCACTGACGTCACTGGGACATTGTCATTACAAAGCCAAGTGATTGTTTTGTATTGATGTATACTGATTTGACTTTGCTAATTATTTGCTGTCTGTTTTCTGACTTTTCTAATGACATTTCATAAAAATGCTAAGTGATAATTCACTGTTTCATCAAGCATTCCTGTCTGAACATATTCACTAAAAAATGTAATGAAATAAAAAATAATTTCCATTAGATAATAATCTTATTTGGTCAACATTTTGTCAAGCTCTACATATTTCCTTGATAAACTTCTCCAATCTCCTCCCCCTTCTCATTACAAAACAAAAAGGAAAACTTCTTCCTTAGTGTAAGAATTTTTTGTCTTATTTTCAAAAAGTTACAATTCAAGATTTGGTGGTACCATATATCACTGCCAAAATGCATTTGAGAGCATGAATAGTGAACATCTGTGTTTTGAAACTAAGAAGTGTACTCGATACATTTTGAAGTAGTCAGATATAAACACAAATAGCAGAATCACAGAATCAAAGAATCACAGAATGGTTCAGGTTGGAAGGGACCTTAAAGATCACCTTGTTCCAACCCCCCTGCCATGGGCAGGGACACCTCCCTGTAGACCAGGCTGCTCAAAGCCCCATCCAGCCTGGCCTTGAACACCTCCAGGGATGGGGCATTGATGACTTCCTGGGCAACCTGTTCCAGTGCCTCACCACCCACACAGTAAAGAATTTCTTCCTGATATCCAATCTGAATCTACCCTCTTTCAGTTTGAGGCTGTTACCCCATGTCCTATCATTACACTCCCTGATAAAGAGTCCCTCCCCATCCTTCCTGTAGGCCCCCTTTAGGTACTGGAAGGCTGCAATAAGGTCTGCTCGGAGCCTTCTCTTCTCCAGGCTGAACAACCCCAACTCTCTCAGCCTGTCCTCATAGCATAGAATGTTTGTCCCTTTGGCAGCTGAGGTCTCCTTCAAATCCTCAACAGCTAACTTTTTTTTTTTTTTTTTTCTAAGCAGGGAGTAATTATTCCAGTCCATTCTGCCTTTAAATCATGCTCCTGTGACTTCATCTTGCATCAGGCACAATATGCCAGTTTGCACTGCTCTCAGCCCTCTGAAACACTTTTGACTCATTATTCTTCCTCTCGCTAAATGAAAATAATCTGCCATTTAATCACTTGCTTGCAAGCAATCACTCGCTAACCCGATACGCTTGGCAAATTTCCTTTTCAGAGCTGTCAGGTGTACGTACAACAGGAATTTGCCATGTTCTACTGCTAGATCATGTAGGGGGTCACTAGCCAGGACACGGTTAAGCTGCTGATGATGTATGTGTTCACTGAAATTATTTCAGAGTCAGTATCAGGTCTGTCTTTCTGGATGTCCATAACATAACTATAGCAAATGGTTATGAGCAAGCTAGATCAGAGAGGAAAATGCTCTGTCTCTCTAGTCTCTCTAACAGCTACTGTTATCAGTCATTACTAAACCTACCTGTTTCCTAGTGCTACCAGATACATATTTAAATTGCACATGCTTCAACTGAGAAAAAGTAACTGCTCTGATGTCTGTAGTTTTGACCCTTTGTCTGATGATTTCCTGACAGTTGTATCTAAATTCAGTAAATTAGGTATGCATCTTTTTTTATAATAACAGTAGCAGTATTCTAGAAGTGTTCAAAGAGTTCAACCAAGATCATAGAATCGTAGAATCGCTGAGGTTGGAAGGGACCTTCAAGATCATCAAGTCCAACCATCAACTTCATTTTATAGTAGAGACTGTGCATAGGCACCTTCCCCACAAAGGTAGTAACAAAAAAGGTTTTATAAATCCCATATCCTTTTGCTATTCCCTGTCTGTCTTACTTGGTGACCTTTAAAAAAATTACTTGCACTGTTATAGACCATTATTTCTAAAAATAATAAAAATAAAAATCCTCACAGGACCACACAGCTGCTCGTTCACTCCCCCTGCAGCAGGATGGGGGAGAAAATTGGAAGTGCAAAAGTGAGAAAACTCATGAGTCAAGATAAAGACAGTTAATAAGTAAAAGAGAAAAAGATAAAACAAAACAAAAGAAAGAAAACCAAGTGATGTAAAAGCAATCACTGACAGGCAGCTGATGGATGCCCAGCCAGCCACTGAGCAATGGCAACCCTTAATAAACTCCCGCCCTGCCCCCAGTTTTATTGCTGAGGATGGACTACCCCTTTGGTCGGTTTGGGTCAGCTGTCCCACTGTGTTCCCTCTCAGCTTCTTGTCTGCCCCCAGCCTACTCACCGTGGGGGCCAGAGTGAGAAATGGAGAGAGCCTTCATGCTGTATAAGCACTGCTCAGCGATAGCTAAAACATCAGTATGTTATCAACACTGTTGTTGTCACAAACCCAAACTTAGCACCCTCAGAGCTTCTATGAAGAAAATTAACTCTATCCCAGGCCAAAACACTAGAGGGGCTAAGCATGCATGGTGTCAAACATTATCTTAATGTATGCACACATTTATTTTACTCTGTTGCTTCACAGGGCAAACAATTCCTCATTTCTTCCTCACTCTAGAAGACATTTTTTCTTATATAACAAAGGCATGTGTTTTTATTTATCAAGATCTTGGAGCTGCTCTCTGCTGCTGTGCTGTTCGAAAGTTTATTCAGCAGAATGTGTTATAACAATGTTAGGGTAGATATATTAGGTATCCTTAGGGGACAGAATATGCAACAAAAACTGTGATAGAAAATTAATTACTGTGAGGTGACTGCAATACTACATCTCTACTACAATATAACTGTATGTGGTTGCGCTACCATATGTGAGCACATCTTAAAGATGTCAGTCAGGATTTATACCGGATCTTAATGTTGACAGTACTCTGACACAAGACAGTATGCTCTTAGAGAGAATCAGATTTAAATCTTTTGAATCACATTTAAATCAGAGTTTTCTTTCAAACTATATAGTTGGAAATTCTACTTAGAGGACATCTTTTTCCGTTTTTTTTTTTAAATTATGTATGTTTTAAACTATCACTTATATACAGAATATGTATTCTAGCATATATACTTATATAATTATACACAGAATACTGCCATTCATGTAGGTGTGAGTACAGATTTCAAAAGGAGGACTGCTGACCTGTATTGCTGTGGCCTGGCCACTTGCTGTTCCCTCCCGACAGACATAGCTGTTAGAGGGAAACATCATCTATGGGCTCTACATTTTCAACACTGTGTTTTCCAAGAATGATTATAGCTGCTACCCTAGCTCTGAGCATTGCAGCTGGAACAGCATGGCCCCGCCATTAGTGTCTTTGCAGAGATGTGTATGTGAAAGCAGTACGTAAATTCCAATTTCATAGGTTTGGAAACTTTTCCAGACATCCGAATCCCCTCTGTTCTGCATGGGAAATGGAAAAAGAAAAAACAACCCAAATAACCTAATCCTTATATATCCAATCAGTATTTTGGAGAATACATTGCAGAATTTTTTAAGAAAGCTAGAACAATCTTCTCTTAAGATAGCGCTAGGTCCTTCTTCACATAAATTGCTCATCTGATTTCAGGGGCCTTGGTGTAAGCTTGACGTAAGCAAAGGACTGGCTCAAGTCACTTTATTTTGGCTGTTGTGTGGGTTGTTTTTTTTTATTTCTTGGAACTGTACACAGACTCCTACTGCTACCATTTCAGCTGAAGAATGCTTTTGGCTAGTTCTGTGATGTCAGTCAGATAAGAAAAGAATCACTGGCTCGGTACAAAAGCTAATAATTTCTTGGCAGGCTTCTCATGAATTAGGCCCATTTTCACTGTGTGAAAAGTAAATTCAGTTTCTACTTAAGTATTTTCTAATAATTTGCATAATATATATATATTTTCAAAATAAAATCTCTAATTTTAGACTGACCTTATTTGCTACTTGTTTCCCTAAGAAATACAAACAAAAAGTCAGAAAAAGAGGTAAGATGCACGCATAAAAGAGACCCTTCTTCCACATAAAACTGATGGTATTATCCAGAAATGAAAGAAGTACAGCTCCTACCAGTATACAAAATGCTGATTTAGATGTTAGATTTTTAATCAAAACCAAATTATATTATGTTTACTAATTAAGATTTTATTACATGCATTTGTTTCTTCCTAATTAGATAAGTGGAACTCTTTGTTTACAGTTATATAAATTTGCTTGGAGGGTAAAGTGCAGCTAGTGTATAAACCTCTCTGTCATCTTTCAAGTCCTACTCTCCTGAAAGGATCACATTTTCCTCCTCTTTCTCTATCTATCTCATACATGCAAGCATACTATAAAACCATTAAATTGCCACATTTGAAAGGAAATAGATAGACTCCAATTTCCCTTAAAATGGGTTCATTTGTTAACTTCTAAACTTTCCCTTAGTAATTTTCAGACATAATGTATAGTGCCAGTCTCTCAGTACTTTCAGCACTCAAAGTTTCTCTCACTCTGAGACTGTTGTTAATGTGTTCACTTCCTAGTTGTTCAGAGTACTATAGACTTTGTTTATTTTTTCTATCGTTTGTGTCTCTTACGCTTGCTATACCTCATATTGGAAAGGAATTTTGTCTATCTAGTCTTAAACCAACAGGGTGAGATAACAATTAGAAGACACATTTTTATACCTCTTTAGTTTTGTATTGTTTGTATGCAAACGTATGACTGAGCTGAATTTTGGCAAGGCTAGAGTTTTAGTTAGAGAAACACAGAAACAGGAGTCCAAATCTTGAAAGTTATGCTGAACATAGCTGTCATTTAATATTGAAGTCTTTCTTGGGTCTGGCCAAGCAAGGCAACAGATAGAAGAGATAGTTCTTTCTGAAAATTGCCTACATTCATAAAGATCTTTTTTACATCTGAAAATTCATATTTAAATATTTATCTGGCTTCAGTTTGCATAATATTTGAACACCAGGATCTTCATCACTTTTACTGTTTTGAGCCTGCAATATAGAGAATCACAGAATCATAAAATGGTTAGGGTTGGAAGGGACCTTAAAGATCATCTTGTTCCAACCTCCCTGCCATGGGCAGGGACACCTGAGAAGTATTATCATGTTTTACAAATGGTGCATAAAGGTCAGGATTTATCTTTCCTACACCGTGTTATGTGAAAGACAGGTGTTTAATTTAAACCAGATCTATGGGATGCCTCCAAAGCTAATGCACGTAGCCTGGCATTTCTGGAGTGACTTACCCATCTATAATCTACAAGAGAGTTTTACAAGAGATACGCTATTTAAATCATCTTCATATACTTCACTTGTTACTGAAAGAGTTTCAATAACTAGCTACAACAATACAACTAAATTTCTATATCCAAATTTAGTGGTTAATGCTTCCCTAAGAAACTGATAGCCAAACATCACTATGTTATCAACACTGTTTTAGCCACAAATCCAAAACATAGCACCATATGAGCTGCTATGAAGAACATTAATTCCATCTCAGCTAAAAGCAGTACGATAAGAAAAAGTGTTAGACATCTTTTTGCAATCTGTTCCCACTTTCTCACTTGGATACTTATCCAGCTGCAGACCAAAAAAGCCTGTATAGGACAACAGGGCCCCGTCAGACATCAGTGGTAATTTTGTTTCTTCTGTTTCAGAAAAAAAAAAAGACTGAATCCTTAGTTGTTGCCCATTCACCTGCATTTTCCCATCAGTTCTTTCCCTGTCCTACAGACCTTGAACACTCAAGTTTTCCTGTCTTTTAGTTTCACTTCTGATGAATTTGGAATATGGTAGATCATATTTAACCATTACGTTTGCTGTTTATCTGAGTGCTTAGCTTTAATAGAGTCTGAATGTATGTTTAAGCATGCCGTGGAATAAAATCTGCACGAATGTAAATAGAACTGCAAGTAGAATACCTTACCGTCAATACTGAAGTAAATATCTGCCATTCAGAAACTTGCCTACATCTGGTTAAGTACAGCTGTTGGCTGAGTGACGTCTTATGCTAGAATGTAATATATGAAGGATGCTGCGCGGCATCAAATGTAGTGAGCTTTACAGGATCTCCATTTGCCCTGCACTAAACTACACTGCAGCAAGTAATTGCAACGCCTAAGAGCAGTTAGAGGCCATGACTTCTCGTGAAAACCCAAAATTATATTTTCACAGTACTTAGAAAAAGATTCTGTAGCACAACTGACAGAAGCAAAGACATCAGATTAAAGAGAGAAAGATATAAACCCATAGTTATCATTTCGGGTATAAACCTTACAGCTGTTTCCTTATCAACTTTACAAGTAATAAAACTAGAAAAGGCACCACAAGTTCTGGAGCTCATGAAAATACAAACTGTAGCACAGACTGATATAACAGTGAGATATCGTAAGGCTCTTTGTTTATGTCTTTCTCAAGGATCTCTTCTGATTCAAGAGAGCTTGTTTTCCACTGGCTGTTGTATTTTATTCCAGCTCCAAAGGATGTCATAGTTTAAAAATTATCAGATCACAAGCACAAAACATCTGCCATTTCTGTCCTGGTGACCAGCATGTGTATGTATGGTGTATTTCAAAATTCTTCAGATTTCTCTTTTCGTGTTATTTCATAACAAACTTGTTGAAGCAGGGCTCGTAGGAACCATTAACCACTACTAAAAATGTAGACAAACAAAAAAGCAGCCACTGAGTTTGGTGTTTAATATTCTTTATGGGTTCTATTGTTAATTGTAAGCTCTTCTGGGACCTAGAACAGTGAGACTCTGCCTCTGTTCGGATCCTTTGGCAACGGCATAATATAAACAGAAATAATTATAGAGAACACAAACACTGAAAATAGGACTAGGTTTTTCCAACGTTAAACATTTTATCTGAACTTTAACACACATTGTTCTACTTATTCAGGATATATGTTTTACTTATTTCCTTATTATCTTCCAGCAAAAAAATACTGATTTCATTTAAGTATTCTTCTGGTATGAAAATAGGAAAAGCAATGGCAAAAGAATGGAAAAGAGTTGTTAAAATGGTAAATTTGTGACTTCAAAGACTTCTGTTTCCATATGCTACAATTTATTTTTCATGTACACAATGTATCAGGAAGTGTATAATTTTTAAAGACAAAACGGACCATATGAATCTTGGCATAAGACAGAACACATTGTCTGATGTTCATAGCTTCTGAGTTATAAACAGGCATTTGATCATGATCCACTACCTTCAAATTGTGAAAAATCTAATCATTTATGTAGGCAATTTTTTTTTACCAGTTAATTATTTGTACTATTAAAAATATGTACTTTTTTTCCTAGTCTGACTGTGTTCAGCCTCCAGCTATTGTGCCTCGTTACATTTTTTTCCTCCATCCAAATTAAAGAGCCATCTACTTTCAGAAATGCGTTCCCCGAGTTGGTACTTCAAGGCTAAGATAAAAACACCTCTTAATCTTCTCATGGGTAAGCTAATCAAATAGAATTCTCCAAGTTTTTCACTAGAAGGCAAATTTTCTCTCTCTCTGCTGCCATTTTTTCTAAATTCCAGTTATTCAGCACCCTCTTTTATGATTGATGTCAAAGCTGAAATAATTTAATCAGTGCTGGTTTTGTCACAGACTTTTCCACAGAAAGTAGCTCCTCTTTCTTATTTGACACTGCTTTACTTGGGTATCTACGCATTGCATTCACCCTTTAATCTGAGGTGTAACACCGTCAGCTAGCAATTGTTTTTGAAAGTCTGTTCATTGGTACCGTGTGATGCTGTCTTCCAACTTTACCTACAGGAGCTGCATTTTCTTCCTAGGTATTTCAGCTCACTTTTGGCAGTATTAAAAATTTAGTATAGTTCTACAAATTTTTACTTAAACTGTAGCTAAAAATAACATGAGGCCCAGAATAGATTCCTGTGGAACTCTATTAACATTATCCTTGTTTCTCATTAAAATTACCATTGAGATCTAACATTAAACTGCTTTTAAAATTATTAATAAGGTTTTCACTGATACTGTATGATGCTAATTTCATTCAGGCTGTTATGCGGGATTAAGTCAAATGCCCCATAGAAGCCTATTATACCAAACAGTTACCTTTATAAATCAACCTTGCAAAAACAATTAAAGCCAATATGAGTTTAATTTTTCAAATGTTTACAGAAACCATGCTGAATGGTATATTATCATCCTCTAAATCCTTACTAGTTGCGTCTACTATCAGTCTATCTGTGATTTGGCCTAAGAAATATGTACAAGGTAATTGATTCTACCTCTCTCTAATGGTAGTAAATGAGGACCAGCAAATATTCACCTAGCAGACCTAAAGGAACTCAAATGGTGACAGGTGAGTTTGAAGATAGCAAATATGCCACCAATTTTCGAAAGCATTCCAGGGCAAACCCAGGCAAGCTTCTACCTGTAGTTATGCAGACCAGTGATGTTCACCTTTTTGTTTCTTCTGGGAAGACTGGTAAGAATTAGTGTAAAAAATAGAACTGGTGGCTTCTTTAGAGTCAGAACTGTCAAATCAATGGGAGTTCTTTGAAGGAAGCAATGAGCCTGTGTGCAAAGGTTGATATGACATCCTTTGATTTCCAAAGGCAATCAACATGATCCCTCAGAAAAGGCTCTTAAAGAAACCAAGCTGCCATAAGATAAGAGAGCAAGTCTCCACATGGGTAAATAACTTATTAAAAGATAAGAAACAAAGCACTGAAATAAATTATTTATTTTTTTTTTTTTTAAGTGGAGACTACATGCATATACTAGTATGCATATGCGTATGTAGTATGGATACTACATACCAGGAGTATGTCCTGGAGGCTGTTTGCTCAATATCAAAGAAATAGATGACAAAGCTTGTTGGTACTAACAGATACTACAGGGCAGTAAAGGTAAAGGCCAGTTGCGCAGCCTGGGTGATAGAACTGCAGATGAAGTTTAGTATGGACAAATGTAAGCCATGCATATGGAAATATGCAATCTTGACTTCAATAGGCTCTACATTGTTAGCACTCAGGACTGATATTTTTGGGTTTATGATAGATTGTTCTGCTAACATGTCAGTTCATTACTCATGAACAGTAGGAAAACAAAAGTGAATTTTTGGAATTAAGAAAGGAAAAGAGGTCTTTTTTGTTCTCTGGAAGGTGATGTGTGAACAGGCTAAGGTAGTAGATTTGGATTTAGCATACAGAAGTCTCTATTTTAGTAGGTGGACATGATCTTGAGGTGTGGTAAGCATGTATCACATTACTTGCATATAAAATTTTGCAAGTGGGATACTGAAGCCAAAAAGGCAGCTAGCAGGACAGTATACAGATATCCATAAAAAAATAAAGTCAGCTCTAGCTGGTCCACAGTATGAAGGAACATCTTTAGGTAAAATAAATGACTAAACAAGAAAGTAATCTAATAAAAAATTATGTCTTGTGATTTGGTATTTGTAGGAAGACTTGAACAAGAAGTGCAGAGACAAAATTACAAAACAGGCAAAATGAAAAATTTAGTTTTTATCTGGTCTATCTGTACCACTCCCTGGAACAGAGGAATTGGAAATTACTTGCAAATAGCAAAATACTAAATGCACCAGAGAATACACTGTTAGGAGTGCAATATTCCATGTGTAGAAGGCATGAAACATCCTAAGAGTAAAAAGGTCTACATTTTCTTATTCTAGAACATTTTCAACTGTATTTGTTAACACCAGATAATGTCTTTCTAATGGCATCAAGTCTTCTGAATAAATAAAATAATATCAGTTTTCTAAATTCATCTCTGACATGGACACACTCCACCAGTCTACATAAAAATTGTTTTCCCTAGTTGTCCAAAATGATGGGGATAAACAAGAACAATGGCACATCATTGGATGTTTTTCAATTTAGTTGATTAAGACCTGTAATTATTTTAAAGATTAAAAACACCATTTAAATGATACATTGTATTTTTTTTTGTCTTATTAGCTTCTACTGGGATTCGTACAGTTCCTATGTAAGCTCTGAGAAAATCTTCGCATATCTTCATCCCATAAGCAAATCCAAAAAACCAAACACATAAACAAACAGAAAAAAAACACTTCCAAATGATGATATATTCCTTATAGAGCTCAATTTAGTTTTTAGAACATGCAAATATTAAATTAATAAAGAAAATAGTAGAAATGATAGTTCACCATGTCAACATTCTACTAAATAAACCCTTATGAGTAGCTACGATGTGCTTTTGAGTGGGAACCATCCTGTGGTTGCATGATTTGGGGAACCTTTTCACACGGATTTAAATATTTTGGCAATTATTTTAAAAACAAACAAGCAAACAAACAAAAAAACCCAAACCCTTGCCTACTCAGTTTTGGTTGCTTCAATATACTATACACTCAAAAAAGGACCAAACTGAAAACCCGAGCTGGAAGTGTGAGAAACACAACTCTGAGCTCTTTGTCATACGGAATGAGAACACTGGGCTACACCAAGGCTCTTGTGAGGCATCTGTCAAACTTAGAAAAAGTTAGAAAAAACACCCTTTCATAAGTTACTACAGTTCTAATGTTCATGTTCTTTCTCTCCTTTATGTCATTAATACATCCTCTAGGTATGGAATGAAATTCAGCAACCTGTGGTACCCTAATACTTCCTGAATTCTTATACAGTAGAAGCTACTTAAATAATTACTAATCAGAAAACATGTATTAGTAAAAGTGCAGGGTTTAACCTATATATAAAATTGAGTACAGGTAGTCACAAAAAGAAGGCTCAAGAATAAAAGAGTTTTGGGATTGCATTTTTTTTTATAGGGAAATTATACTCTGCTCTACTCTTTGTATTGCCAGGCTTTCATTTTATTTAAAGTCTATTCACTCATATAAAACCTTGTGATGATGGAAACCCTCCCATTTGCCATTAGTAAAGACAACTCCTTTTTCACTTCTGCTTTCATCTCAATAAAAAACTATTCTATTTATTTGCAAAGACCATTATACTCTCCTAGTTTAACGTATAAGATAGAGAAGAAGATTTAAACCATCTTATTGTGCTGTAATGTACAAAGTAACTTCACAGCTATCTGTCAAGCTCAGCACTATCAATTTACACACTACAAGATAACAAAGTATTTTTTTTTCACTAATGGCATTTCCCATAAGCATTCACCTTCAGGTTTTCTCTAATGGCATTTCCCATGCCATTCCCAAGCATTCACCTCTAGGATGTTGTATTAGGATATTGTATTTTTCTGCCTGTGCTCTTGGAATAAGAGTTTTGTCCCAGCTGGTAAGTTCAGTCCCACACTAGCATGTACTCAACACTAATTTTTATTTTATTTTTTTCCTTTTCAGGGGTGGATGGTGGTGAACAAGACTTTTGCTTAGAGAGAGAATGAATCATCTTGATTATTGCAGCAAAGTATTCTTCTCTCTGAAGTGAAAGTCAAAAACTGCCTTGATTTACATTCATCCCACACTTTTCAAACTTTCTACTTTTCCACTGTCTGTTTAGGTACAGGTAATTAGTTTGTGTCTGCTATAGTCAGGTATGCCCTGTTAATGTTACTTACATACATGTTTCTTCCTTAGAGTAATGAATCAGTGTTTAAGTCCCTAACCAGAAAACCTTCCTAGCTATACAGCTCAAATATGTTGTTTCTGCATTCGTTCCATATGCTGTGTGTTACCAGCTGTGGTCTTGCTCCTTGTGGGTGAGACACCGCTGAGGTTAATCACTATTGTGTTCTCTGACATGGCAAACCTGGGAGTGTGCTCATGATCCAGCATGTCTCTTGGCTCTGCATCTCCTCTGCAGGCTGCCGGGATTCGGCTTGATTCAGGCCACCTACAAATCCCATCTGCTTTGCTAGCAGATAATCTATCATGGTCCTGGTGGGAAGGATCCGGACCTGTCCTAGTTGCCCCTCTTTGCAAGGCCAGGTAGGGTAGCTTCGATCTGAAAGCAGAGACCGGAGCCTCTTTGCTTGTCATCTGCTTGTACACGCTTCAAGGTGCAGATTACACAAAAAGGCGTTCACAAAGAGTAGAGCAGGTGAATTAGATGGACAGGCAGCAAATAGAAATTCAGGCTCGTCTTTGAGGCTGTTCCTGTGTGCTCTGCAGGCACACCCAATAAGGCTTTGCGTGAATACATCCATGGCTGGGTACAAGATCGCTTTGCTTACAGAGGTTCTTAGATACTATCGGGGTAGAAGGTTGTGGTTTACAGGAGCAGTTGGTTTTCTTGTGGCATACTAGTGGTCAGTAGCTGACAAAACGGCGTAGGTTTCTCAGGGTTAACAAGCCTCAGAAGTGCTCTCATTTACTCACCTTCAGGCACATTAAACAAAATTATGATCTTTTTCCTAAGATTAATTAAAACAAGCGGATGGAAGGTAAAACATACTCTGCAACCTAGGAGCCAGGGGTCACAACCTAGTAAGTAATGGCTGCATTTAATGAGCAGTCTGTAAGTAGTTTCGTTATGAATAAACATAAGGGTTTTGGCTATGGTTACAGATTTGTTTTCACCTTTGCACAGAGTGGTGGTCAGGAAATATTTGATCGTTAGATTCCTTTTGCAAGACAAGTCCCGGAATTTAAGCTATTAAAAATACAAAAGACATTTTACCATTCTATTACTGGATTAATGTTCTAAACAGCTCACCATCTGGACCAGCTTGCACTATTGTAGATCCCAGTAAGAAATCTTTGCAACAGATAATCTGTCCATAGATATAGTTTTGACTTACAGCATACATAAAGCAGAACACCTTTTTGTCATAAGAAATGTTACTTATGTTTATATGAGATGTAGATAATTCATATGAGAAATCTGTATTTATACCTACAGGACATGGGTATTAACATTTACTTTCCAGAAACCGAAGAAACAAAGGCCAAACAATGAAGGACCCTGGCTTATATCATAAGGGAAGCTTTTATGTGACAATTCTCTACTGTGCAAAAGCAGATGTCACCACTGATGTTATTGTGCCAGGTTTTCAGGGAATAGTATATGGCTCAAGAGACCAAGAGTCAGAAGAGTACGAGTGGGTACTTTGTACCCTTCCTTAATTGCTTTTCATGTTTCGTTCAGAGTAAAATGACTTCTCCATTTTTCTTCCAGTAAAAGCTTGGAAGTGGAAGATGATTGTCCCAAAACTGAAAATTACTGTCCTTACATTTTGACTAAAAATAAAAAAATCCTGTTGGGGGAATTATTTTGTGGTGCTTCATAGGAATTCTGGGTAGGTACTTATTTTTCCCCTTCTATTCCTCCTTTATTTGTGTTTCCCATTGTTCTTTTTATTTTGCACTGTGAGAATAATTTTACATGTCTTCTCTCTGTGTCATGATAAAGTCTAGGAGATAAATATTGAACAAAACCCTCAGTTTACATAGAAGAATGAAAGAGATAATCCCAAAAGGATTACTGGATTTTTTTTTTTTTTTTTAATGTATTCAATTAAAAAAAATCCAACAACTGATTTCCATTAAAAATCCATTTTTCTTACAAAGACAGCTGCTTAACTAATTTGCAGACAGAGTGGTTATTTGACTACACTAATTTTGGCTGGGATTGTTTGTAGTTGTAATAGGGTGGGGAGGGACAGGCCACACCAAACTAAAAGTTCTATCATTCTGTCATATCTGTTTAAGGGAAAGTAATTATATGCATAAAATATCCAAATTTACATTAGCTATACTATTATTCAATGCAACAATTTATGAGAAGTTTCACATTGTGAATGCGAGAATGGAGAGAAGGGAAGGGGACTGGGTCATGCTTTTAGGGTTTGGCAAAGTGAAGATATGCACGAGTGATAGGTGTTTTCTTGGCTTTTTCACTGCTGAACTGAGGATAAAATGAAGACATGATAAGCAAAAAGATCGTACCCCCAGAGAGAGACAAAATGGCTAGAAATCTGAAATCATTGATCTATAGCTTGGGCTAAGAAGATGGGAACAGAAAATGTCCATCAAAAGAAGATCTGCTGGCCACAAAGCAGCCTGGAGTGATCTGCAGCTTTACACCACAGTGGGTCTTCTGGTCTTATGCCTGATTCCATAACTTCCTTTAGTTCCTCAGCCTTGGATCTGAATGAACTTCATGGAGACCAAAATACATTGTGAAAAGCAAATTTTTTTTTTTTTTTTTTTTTTTTTTTTTGCACTGTCTGATGAAGCACAGAAAGTCCTCTTTCCCTCCACTTCTTCAACGGGAATTTCAAGTGCACTCCCAATATTTAAAAATAAATTCGAAAATGGGTCATAAAAAAGATTTTTTATTTTAACTTTTGTCTTTTTTTTTAAATAAAGATGAATATTTTATATTTTCCCAAGGTCGTCGATCAGCCTCAAAAGTTTTTAATACACTTGGATAATTGATTCTGCTTTAGATTATAGACAAAATGTCTTACCTGAACCACATACATCCTTCAGTTATTTCATTTATTCCCTTCCTCCAGTTTCAAGGACCTCTTGAAGATAGTTTAACCTCATCAGCACAGTAAACAACACTATTTATGAATAACATCTACTCCAGTAATGGAGGCTGAATATTTGACACATGCAGATAAGAAGCACAGTTGGTAACTTCAGAGGAAAGAAAGAATGTTGAGGGTCAGAACTGAAGAACCGTGGTAAGGCCACCCTTCAAAAGGGGAGCAACCAAGCTTCTAGGTGGGAACAAGTTATGGAAGAATGAATAAATTGAATTCTACACTACTGAATTAATTGTTGACAAACCCTCCAAATATTTTCTATCAGCTTTTTCAAGAGTTGTTCTAAGCCATACAGAGGCATTTATATAAACACAAAAATAAGCACAAATATACAATTTTTATGAAACACAAGAAATTCTTACTGCATTTCATTCATGTAACAAATAAGAAATTAGTTCCATAGTGAATCTGTGGGACCCTGGAGGATCTTTCAATTGTCACAGTTTAATTTGTATCTTTGACATCACAGAATTAACTCCCTAGAGCTTTCAGAAATCAAAGGTCTCTTAAATAACTAGAAATAATTTTAGGGGCCATTGCACTCATGGTACTGAATGGTCTATAAAACAAGAAAGCTTCTCTTCAATTCCTTTTCTTTACAGCTGTTAAGGGGTGGCTTTTTGTTGTTTGTGGGTTGTTGTTTTTTTCATTACAGATAAATATAAACCACAAGGAGAGCTGCATATGTATTTTTATATATTCTTTGATATTTCAAAATATTTTATTTTCTGGTTTTTATCTCATCTTCATTCTCATGTTTCTTTTAAGTGATAAATCTAAAGAACTTTGTTGCCAAGCTGAGTTTTTTAATATGACAAAATTCAAGAGGCTATGCTAATACAACTTTTTGAGTTTTTTCATCCCCTGCTAAAAGACAGTGTGTCCTCTACTGCTTTACAGACACTAGACAAATGCTGGCACAGTTGTACAGCTAAGAAATAAAACAGCTAAAGAGTTGTAGGCCACTGCTTTTTATAGTATTCAAAAGGCAATTAAAACCCACAATTAAAATGCATGATGAGGGCAGTCATATTGTGCTCTTTCTCTTTCAGGTAATTATTTATCGGTCAGTTATGGCAAATTTTGCCAACACCATCTTCACTCTCATTTATGACACATACTTCCCAATCAAACCAATTTTATGGTCTGAAATAGACAGGTCCTTCCCTATAGTTATTATGAGGAAAATTCCTATAGGAAAACTTACTGAAGTACATTTAGATGCTGTTGATTTTGAACCAGAGCTGACCATTTCACACACAAAAAAAAAAAAAACAAAAAACAAAAAACAAACCAAAATCACCAATAAACCCCCAACAAAACCGACACTCAAATATTATGGGGGTTTTTGTAACTGTCAAATGTATTGCTATATTTATCTGAGCGTCATATAATCAGTAAAGAATTTTAGCTTCACCATACTTGTGCAAAAGACAAATGCATGGTAAGGACACATCTGTCTTACTCTGATACTGCATTTGCAATGCCGAAGTAAATTACGATTAAAATAATAGGCCCAAAATTGCAGAGAAACTTAATGAATGATCAATGTTTATGAGGTCCAGACCACCACTCTTTTATCAACTTACCTTTTACCTATTCTTTGTGCAGTCCACTGGCAAAAAGTCCACAAAGGCATGCTCACAAACAGCTTCACAGTCTTCCACTACTATCAGTTTTTATTCTAATGCATACACAAGTGAATTATCTTGATGATATACACTGAGACAAGCAGTCTCTGATGCCACAGAGCCGGGGATGACATTGTCAAAATACAACAGTTCTTCTGCTATCTTTTGATAAAGAAGAAAAAAAAGCTACCAACAGGTTTCCCCATGAGTCCATTGCAAACTTCTCACTTTGCAAACTACCTTCTGGTTTGTCCAGGACATCAGACTCCATTGACATTTAGAGCATGCTGAAAGACATATTTACTCAGGCTTATTCTGAAAAGGGCAGAGGTGTTAGAATTGGCTCTCCAATTGTTCACTCTCTGGTTTACAGAAAAGAAGCTACTGTTGTCCCCCTCTATGTAGTTGTATTTTCACTATATGAGTAAAGTGTCTCAACACCATGATTTTGTTGTACCCCGAATCAAACAGATGATCAACATAATGAAATCTAGTTTTTATCAGATTGATTCTCAGGCCAGGCTATTTTTTCTCTGCTTTTTTATCAGTATTTTTATTTGAACTACTCTTTCTTCACTGTGTGATACAGAGCTCAATGACCCTTTTGGGAAGGGTCAAAGTTGTCTACCCCAGGAAGCTCTCTTCCCACCCAAACGTTTGAAACAGCAGCTGCTGGCACATTAATGGAAGCTGGTTTAGGTGCAGACAATAAATTTACCCAGAAGAGACAGCAGCCTATACCCAATAAGCCTTCATCTGAAGAATAACACCAAACATTGGCCCTAACACAGCCTATTGTACTTCCACCTAATCACAAAAGTTTCAACTTATGATATCCGATGCTTGTATTATAATTTAAATTGCCACATCAAGAAACAGAAACCATCTCTTGCACAATTGACTTTTCAAGGTGATTATTCAACCAAATGGGAGACAGAGTATTGAAAAACAATTCAGCAGTGGGACAGGTTGTCCATCTCTTCTGTTTGATGGGTTACATAAAGAATATATCATGCTTTACTTAAACCTAATTACTAAAGAAGAAAAATTATAAATTGCACTGGCTAAGCAACTTTGTTAAATACTCTCTTTTGTATTTGTAAAAGATACAAGGTTTTCTCAGAGTTCCAACAGGAGAGTAATTCTGCAAAAAATCCAGCTTTGGAAGAAGCTTCATGATTACAAGATGGAGCACTTTAAACCCCCCTAATATTTCCTAGAAGAGCAACATTACAAGGTGCAAGCAGGTCTGGAAATTTTGGGAGGCATTTCATTGCAGATGCAACGTACTAAAGGAGGTGCCCTCTGGATCTGCTACTCATAAATAAGGAAGAACTGGTTGGGTTTGTGGAAGCTGAGCACAGGTTTGACTGCAGCAACCATGAGATAATGTGGTTTAAGATGTTAGAGGAAAAGAGAAAGGCATGTAATAGAACAAACATCCCAAACTTCAGGAGAAGACTTCACAATGTTCAGGGAATGGGTAGGCAGGATCCCCTGAGTGGATGCCCTGGGGACAGAAGAGCCCAGAAGAGGAGGTCAGTTTTCAAGGACAACCTTCTCAAAGCATGGGAGTTATCCTTCCCCTTGTGCAAGATAATGGGAAAGCATAGCTTGGGGCCACAGTACCTGAACAGGAAATCCCTGACTGAACTCAAACACAAAAATATAAGAAACTGGAGGTGGGAAAAGGAATAGACTGCTGAAGAGGAATATATCAGTGTCACCCAGCCATAGAGGGATTAGGAGGACCAAAGCAATTGCATATCAATCCATTAGTAAATGTGTAGTTGTCAGGTAAAGGGGAGTGATTACTCATCTCTATTTTGCATTGCTAAGGCCACATCTGTAATACTATGCCTAGTTTTCAGTCCCTATGCTCCTCCCCACACAAGACACTGCCAAACTGCAGAGTGCAGCAATTGGGTACTAATATGGTTTGCTGTCTGAAGCCTGTGACATACAGGGAGAGACTGAAGGAACTGGGTTTTTTAAAACTAGTGAAGAGAATGCTAATAGTAGAATGGGCAATAATTACTTTTTTCAACTATTTGAAGGGATGGGCATTGATCTAAAGAAAATGACGCCTGACTGTTCTCAGAGATGCTTAATGAAAGGACAAATAATAGTCATAAGTTGCAACAGGGATAATTCTACCTGGACACAAGAAAAAAGAAAATCACAGTGAAGGAGGTTAAGCACTAGAGCAAATTTCCTGAGAGACTGGTATCACCATTCTCAAAGATTTTCAAAACTTGACTGGGCAAGGGTCTAAGCTACCTGATTTAACTTCTGAGTTTAGGCCTACTTTGAGTAGACGGGTTGGACTAGATGACCCCCAGTTGTCCTAATATTTCTATGATATATCCAATTTTTCTATGATTCTCTCAATGTAATTTCTCACTAGACAATAATGGAGAAAATATCAAGATTAGGCTTTCAGTACATGTTGCAAAGTCCTTTGAAATTTCCTGGGAAGTGCTGGATCCCTTCTAATCAAGGGCTAAATGAAACATGCTAGAAAAGCAGAACAATGCACATAACTTACAACTGAACAAATGCACTATTAAAGGTTGGGTAGAATCCTGGTTTGGGACTGTATATAAGGAGTTAATAGATCAGATGCTATCTTGTCATGGTATAACCCCAGCTAGCAGCTAGGACCACACAGCTGCTTGCTCATTCCCCCCTTGGTGGGTTGGGGGAGAGAATCAGAAGAATAAAAGTGAGAAAAAACTCATGGGTTGAGATAAAGACAGTTTAACAAATAAAGGAAAAGCCGTGCACGCAAGCAGAGCAAAACAAGGAATTCATTCACTGCTTCCCATCAGCAGGCAGGTGTTCAGCCATCTCCAGAAAAGCAGGGCTTCATCAGGTGTAACGGTTACTTGGGAGGACAAACACCATCACTTCGAACATCCCCCCTTCCTTCTTCTTCCCCCAGCTTTATATACTGAGCATGACGTCATACAGCTTGGAATATCCCTTTGGTCAGTTGGGGTCAGCTGTCCTGGCTGTGTCCCCTCCCAGCTTCTTGTGCCCTCCCAGCCTGCCTGCTGGCAGTCCCATATGAGGACCACAAAAAGCCCTGAGCGCTTAGCAACAATCAAAACCACTAGCACGCTATCAACACTGTTTCCCATCCCAAACCCAAAACATAGCACTGTACCAGCTGTTAGTAAGACAGTTAACTCTATCCCAACTAAAACCATGACACTTGCTTACATGACTAGAAAGAACATTAATGAAAGGTCACTTGTGGTTGAGCACTTTTGATTGAAGGCGTGGTGCTGGAAGTGCAAAAGTTGTTTACTTATCTCACATGTTTTGCTCTGAGTTTCTGGCACTTGCTCTCAAACTGGGGAACTACATACTCTGATTTCTCTCTCACCTATTATGGTTCCTGCTGGTATAATGGCAGCCTGAAAAAGAGTATTGCCATTGCCACTGTCACAAGGTTGATCTAGACATCTGCTGCCTATATATGCATTTTCTTGGTTTTATACATGCATGCACACACACACGTGCACATGCTTACACATGCAAACACACAAAGGATTGCATGTACACACAAATACACAGGATTTGAATGTTGGATTCAATTCATATTAAGGGAGTTTTGGTGCTGTTTAAATATCATCCCACAAAAGACAGAGAGAGTAAGAAAACAGGGAAGAGTGGGTACGTGGTTAATGGGGAGCAGTAGGTTGTGAAATGGTTTAAAATTTCCAAGATCTGATATTTTGCCATTTGCAGTACAGATTGTTCATTGATATGAAAGTGTATTTCTGTTACTCTGGGCAGGTCTTCACTCACTAATGCCATAACTGTGAAAAAATTCTAAGCTTTGCTGTGAGAGATAAGGCTATAAAAGCTGAAGATGCTGAGGCATCTTAGAAATCGTATTTATCCTGAAATAAATATATTGTTATTTTTCTTTTACACACCTCCCCTCACCCAAATTTCTGAACTTAATGATTCACTGCTGGATGTAGAGGAGCACACTGCCTTCAGTAGCAGTCAGTATGCCCCATTTAAGAGAAATGGGGACTTAACTACCGGACTGAGACAGTAAATATGGAGTTGTCATTGCAAGCGATCAGCTACGGGCTTAAGCCAACAACACAGGACTACCAGGCTCTCTCTGAACTTCTCGTGGCCTGCCTGAAAGAGCTTTTTTAAAAAAAAAAAAACAACAAAACAAAACACCCCAGCAATTATCTAATGAATAGGAGACTATTAACTACCTACTTTGTACATAGTTTAGCAAAAGCTAAAACATGGTGTAATGGTTACTGTTACAAATTTCTATAGCTAAAAATATACAGCAAGTAGCTATTTTGTTTAGAGTGATCTATGACCACAGAACAAAATACAGTGTGGAGGAGTAAAAGCACAGGATGACAGCAGAGACCTTGAAAGTATAGACAAAGGATGATGCTGGAAAGCCTAGAACTACAAACAATTTGCCACTGGTCAATAAATGGCTATGAAAGTGTGCATCCTTGTGAGCTGGAGTGAAAACCCAAAGACAACCCAAAGGCAACAAAGACAACAAAAGCAAGTATCCAGTTTATGTAACACACATCTTAGATAGTAAACTGGGATCTAACGTGGAACTACATGCAAATGAAGAAAGAGTAAAGTGTGCAACTTGCAAATAAACTTATATAAATGAGCCCAAGTGAAACCTAGACTGAGGAGGAAGAAACCGTCACCTCTGTGCTCCCCCAGTGAAGGGCTTTAGGAAACAGAAACCAATCCGGCTTTCGATTTTCTAGTTTTCGACAGGTCAACACCTGAGAAGGTCACAAATTATACACAGAAATTACCAGCACAATATCTCAGATATCTCATATATCATGCAGTATTTTTTTATTTTTTAAAGAAGGAAAACATCATAACCAGACAATTACTTTTGACGAAACGGATAGATGTGTACTGTAATCCAGATTGCTTCTATGCCTTCTATGCTTCTGTGCTACAAGATACTGTTATTGCAACGTTTTAAAAGATGTGGCAAATCCATACACCTGGTTATCCTGTTGCACCACATTTGAACATTTACTGCAGAACAGAGTATTGCAGAAAAGAATATTGTGAAATTTTCTTTTTAAGTGCAGACGATGTCACTTTCTGATATGACATGCCAGGCTTTTGGCTTCCCTTCCCTGATCCGTACTGACCACCATTAGTCTCTCTCTCTACCAGGCTGGCTTTCAACTGAGCTAGTCATCTTTTCATCTTTCACATTATTATTTCTTGCTGCTTGAATTTTTTCATGACTTTGAAATTCATCATTGATTATAATTAGTCTTAGATGAGTTTTCTATATTTTTTTATTAAAAATAATATCTTTCTGATTTTAAGAGTAGTTTCTTTTCTTCTACTTTTTGGTAGAAAAATGCCAAGTGTTATTACCGCTGCCCCCCTCCCCCCCAAAAAAAAGGTTCTTGTGCCTCCTTGACTATCTACACACAATGTTTAGTTTAAATGCTGCTGTAACAATGTGAAAACAACTCAGAAATTAGGCAGAAATGACCTTACCAGCCTTCCAAGTTGTTATTCATTCAGGCCTTCTAATCTTGTCTCATTAAAGACTAGTAGGCGCATCATGTGGATAGCAGTTAGAGATCTTTTCTCATCATGTTTAGAATAATGTTCCTGTTTTCCCTGCTTACAGATTTAACTTGGAAATAAAACAGATGACAAAAATGTCACTTCAAATGATATACCCCATGATGTATCTCTTTAGCATCTAAATGGATATAAGAGGTAAGTATTCAGAATTCCTTGCACAGTGAATGAAACTCAAAAGCTCTAGTACCTTCTGAGAGACATACCTGAGGGAAAATAGATTTTCATCATGATTTTGAAGGATTTAGAAATATATCCCTATCACTGTTGTTTTCAGAAATCTCCTCAAGGAAATAATACTAATATTTTACTTAAATATATATATATATAAAATTCTTTCATTTATCCTGTCCCTCTCTGAAAAAAAAAAAAACAAAAAAAACCCAACAAAAAACACAATCAAACCAGAAATACTTTGCCTTAGTGGGTCCATCAATTAATTTTTCACATTTCAGAACTGGAGTCTTGTTCTAAGACAATGGTAATGATAACAATGATTAACTGTGCTTATGATTTGAGTAATGGGTGTGAAGGAGTGGGATCTTTGATTAAAATAAATGCAACATGTAAAAAGCAGAAATAGTGCACTTCTAAAATATCATATGAGCTTGGTGAAAAAAAAAAAAAAAAAAACAGAAAACAAAGAAGCAGCATAAAAGCAAAAAAACCTTCTTCAGCAATATGGTATTACCTAACTGATCAAAATGCCAGACACTGGGGAAGGCTGGGGGTAGGAGGAGAGGGAGAGGCAAACTGAACTTCTGGAGCAATTCTTGGTCCACTTGGAGCCCCGTTTCAAGAACACTTCATTTAGCTATGTTTGGCCCCTTTTTTAGAAAGGAGTAGAACCTTAGCTACTACCAAAGCTGCTGAACCCAACATGAATGGCAAATTCATTCAGTTGCAAAGGAGAAGTACTTTGCAATGTTAAGATATTTACATGTATCCTGAAGTGTAAAAATCTGAGCCAGTGTTAGAACATGAAATATGCCAGACCACTGGCAATAGCAATGAACTAAAACCTACAAAGTAGGTTTAGTCTCTGGATTTTGTGTTTGCTTGCATATTTAAAAACAGATGGGACTCAGTTTGTAAATATTGTAACCAGGGATGGCTCTTACCATAAAAATAGTAAGGTCCGCATTCACCAGAACTCTCTAATCCTCAGATAAATCTGAATCTTATCTCCCTCACACACTAAGCAAGGATGGAGCACATGCTAGCACTAAGACTAGCTCCACAACACACCAGCACAAAGTATATACCACCAGCAGAAGTACATTATACATGCTTGTGGATATTCCCCACCAGCATTAGAGGTGAAACTGATCACAGTACGTATACAATTTTAAGTACCTCAAAAGTCTAGTTGCTTGTTATACACTTAAAGATAGGCAGGTGCTTAATCGTCTTTGCAAAAACTAAATGTGGTAGCCTGGAGATGAAAAAAACAGAGGGATTCTTCACCTTTGATAAAGCACAGGGTCATTCCAGGGCCACTACAAAGGGCCGAAATGATTTTTCTTGCTTCAAATTAATATTATTTCTGCAGCAGTGACCATGACTTGCACAATTTCTGTTTCTGCAAGACTGCAATAGCAGATATGGAAATAGACCTCAGCAGTTTTGTGTTCTGACTTCTAGTCATTCCTCAAATTCATTACATACAAACAAGAACAGAAATATATGTGGTTGCTCCAGCCTCCAGTCCTTCTGAACTGCATGTCAGAGATTTGTGTGATGCAATGTATTTTTCTATTACATGTTTCTTCTGCTTTGACTCTTTCCCACCAGGATGCTTAGGTTAATAAATGTGTTCCTTTTAAAATGGACTCAGTTAGTAAACCAGAACTTTGAGGAACGTTGTCTTTTGCATGTCACCTTTTAACACTTACATCATTTCCCACTGAGCTGTCTTTTCCATTCCTTAGTAAATGCAAATGAAGTAATTATCTAGTTAAATTCTGAACAGGCATTATTCATTTGAGAAATCGTTACTCTGTAGTGCTAAGGAAGCATTTTTTCCCCCCACCTTTGGCACTTTACAATAAACTCGTTTTGATCTAAATTGATTGCTCTGGGATTATCTTGGAGTCATTAAAATAATGCTGTATTGACATTCAGTAATGCCTTTAATTAGCAATTTCAAATTCCAACATTTTGAATTAAACATGCACAGGTATAGCTTATTTTAGCTGTATATAATTTTTGTATTACTTTAAGTCAAATCTTACTTTGAATTTTACATAATTGGTCTTAGAACTGGTTTTGCTGCAGTAAAAGTGGTGGCAGCAAGGAGCCATAGCTGATGACATATGGAAAAAAGCTTTGTGAAGAGCAGAAAATGGTCAGTCCTCCAAGGGTGACTTACCTACCAAAGTGTTGTGAATTACAACTCCAAACTATTCATTAATCTGTCTGTGTTACACCACAGATTTCAGGTTGATTTTTCAGCCAGTTTATGTCTATATACATAGCAACTGAAAGCAAGAATATTCTTTTTATCTCCATCCAGTAAGAAGATTTAATGTTTTACGTGGAGATCTTGTAAAACTTTACATGAAGGTCTGCTTTGGACTACAGTTAGTACTAAAATTGGTGTGTGTGATTTCAGGTTATTAAACTGATCTAGGAAATATTTTTATGATTTGAAACTTCTTTTGTTAAACTAGCAGATAAGAACAATTCTAAAATCTTTTGTGATGGCTTTCTTGTAATATTAAATTTGCAGCAAGATTTAACCCTATCAGACTTATATTTTCTCCTCCTTCTCTACTTCTACTGAACTTTAATTATTTAATCTTTGTGTGAGCATGTAAAGTATGCCACCAAAATATCACATTATTCTGTGGTTTCTTCACATGTTTGGTAACACCCGCATTTCGTGGGTTCTTCTGCTACCTCTGACACTAGAAATGTTCTAATTTCTCTCTGGACATCAAAGGCCATCTGTACATGGCTCTGGGCAACTGGCTCTAGGTGGCCCTGCTTGAGCAAGGGAGTTGGACCAGATGATCTCCAGAGGTCATTTCTGACCTCAACCATTCTGTGGTTTGTAAATTCACTAGCGTGTAAGGAAAGATTTGAAGGTGACCTTGTTGCTGGTAGATGTAATTAACATAGTTTTAGCTACTGTTGAATTATTTTTGTTTGTTTCTTTGTTACAGGAATTTCTCAGATGTTGAAAAATGAATAACTAACAAGATTACACCACCATACTTGGTTAAGACATGTTGAGCTGGGACAGCTGTTTTATAGAGCTTTTCTTCAAGGAAATGTTTTGGCCATGTGACAATGAACCGTAGTCTCTGCTTTCTTAGGGCATCAGCCACATAAGTTCCATCTAATAAATATGCATTTGCCTATGAAGAACAGTTAACCAGATGTTCAATATGTGCAAAGATGTATGCTTTGTTTTTTTAGAGTATAGGCTAATGAGCAAAGGCACTGAGGGTGCAAGATACTGTAGTCAGAGATTACTTAGTCCCCGTTGCCTCTGTGAAACTAGATGGGGTGTCTGTTGGCATTAACTCAAATGTATTCAAAATGTTCTGACTTAAAAACTTTATTGGCAATTTTGACTCTTTCTTTATAATAATGCAATCACAGAAATCTTTTTTTTTTTTAAATAGTGAGACTAGTGTCATGTGAAGAATGAAAAATGAAGGGCTTGCACATTTCAAACAAATCATAGTTAATACAGAAGATCACAGTCAAAAAGAAAGAAAGGCCTTTTCCTCAGATTATAGCCATTATTAAGTGTAAAGAAGATTACTGAGTAAAATTCATTGAATGAGAAAATACATCTTTCCTCTCTCCCCCTTTTAGAATGTAACTGCTTAATGGCTTCTGTAATTGCTAATGGTCTACTTTATGTACAAACCACCAAAAAGTGGCTTGTAAGTAGGCTGGTTTGAATAGTTAAAAATCCAGTACCATTAATTATTTGATAAACATTAATTTTTAAAATTAATATTTTATTGTGGCTTTTTTATTTTTTTTTTTTGTAACACCACAGGAAACCAAAGACGTTAGTTTAGCGTTCTGAACTAATCACCTGGTAACCCCTAACTTGGGTTGGAAATAATTTGTAAATCCTACTGCACTTTCAATTGAAGTAGGGGTAAAAATGTGTTTTTGTTAATTATAAGCCTTTTTATAACCTGTATGCATGCATTTGTGCAGTTCAAAAGCTTGACAGAGGTTTACTTTGAAGACGAAATGCGCATAAAGGATGTGAGAGCAAGATGTGTTCTTCCCCTTACATTATACTAAAAGTTTCAACGACTAATGCTTTTTAACTGTCTCATTAATGGCTTTTCATGACCTCCTTATAGACTGTGATCTGTACATGAAGCGACAATGGGTTAGAGAAGATCAGGTTAGCAATGAAATGAGAAAAAGACAGAGGCCTACACATTTTACTATTGCTGTGAAATTGAAAAACATAAGAAATATTCAGTATTTGAATGTTCTCATAAGCTGGAAAAAACAGCAGTACGGGAGAGCTCTGGAGACAAGAAGCTTAGTCTTCCACTATCTCAGCTTTTATGGGGGTTCTTTACCTGTTTTTAAAAAGGGGGAGGGGGATACTTTTTAGTTCATGCTTTTCTCCACATTGCTGCTTTTACTCCTCTTACTTGCTAGCATAGCATAATGGAGTGGAAAATAAATCAAGTAATGGAGGTAGCTCTGTTTCATCAGGTGTGTTTTCCATAGAACTAAATCTGAATTCTAGGGGAAGAAAGTCCTTTCTTTCACTTTTTGTTTTGTGTTCGGAAGTGTGTATACATTTGAGACGCAAAATTTTAACAATAGTATGGGGATGTGAAACATAGCTGTAGTGCAGCTTGCATTGGTGAATCTTCGTGGAAGGCAACAATATGACCAATGATAACCAAAAGTGTTTAGAATTTGAACTTTAAAATTGAATGCATCAGAATTTTGAATTTACAGATAGTAGTAGGTTAAAAAAAGTTTACCCATCCTGTCAACTTGTTTTTCAGAAATTTGAAATACCCTAACCTTAATAGACATATAAATATTGAGCTTCATTATGATTTTATCTGAAATATAAGTTAAGAAAAAAGAAATTTCATTAAAATGCAATTTTTATTTAGAAGATTTTACTTAAATTACTGGTTTATTCTTCAAAACACAAATAACAAAATTTAAAACATTTTTAATATGGAGAAGTCAAAACAACATTTTATTGAGCTTTTTAGGCTTTAAAAAAATAGTTCAGACAGAGGATAAAATTGAATTCTTATTTCAATGGTTTAACGGATTAATATTTTCTGCCAGAAGACGTTATATCAGAAAACTAGAAAAGCCTCAGTCTCCATTCAGGCTTTACAATGTTAGCAAATGTTCTCAGTTTCTCTGAAAGAAAACTAGACAGAGGCTGTTCTTCCTGAGACTGTTGATAATGCTCTTTATTGTTCATATTAGCAAAATAACATAGGATACCAGTTCTGGATCAATAATTCCATGGATTATTACTCTAGATTTATGCCATGACCATCAAACACAATAAATTTTGCCTCCAAGAATGCAGCTGAATTAATAAAATAGGGAATTACCAGAACCAACCTTTTTTATTGGTAGGAATAATAGTCTCCTGATAACCCGAACCCGTTGGGGAAATGTATTTCACTGCTGTCCATCTTTGATTGCTATTATGGACATCCTTTTATTTTAGGTAGTTAAAAATATTTACATAATTTAAAATTTTTGCCATTACTCTAAATGAAATAGGTGCTATCGACTCCAGGAGCATCAGACTTTTACCCAAGTCCAGGCTCTGTACATTTTTTATTACATTTTCCAAAACATCCTTCTTTTTTTTTTTTTCATAGAAGTCAAAGGATGAAATCGAACGAAATTTCAAATAGTCTCTAACACTTCAGCAGCCTGTTCCACGCTCCCTTGCCTGCTCACTCTTTCTAACTAATTTCTAAGGGAATGGTTATTTATTCAGCCCCAGATTCTCACTGTTGATCGCTAGCAATGGCTATTGATCAATACCAATATTCATGATGACTTTGATATTTTTATAGCTATGTTTTTAGTGCAAAGGTAAGATCAATTTATTGCATTTAAAAACTAACCAACTATCAAATAGAAATTGGATTTTGGAAGCTTAACACCACATGAAAATCGTATCTTATGAATAATCTGTATTCCATCCAGTCACCTTAAAAGTCTAAAATCTAAATACATGAATATGCATTACTGAACTCTATTTTCAAAGGTAAATTTAATTGATAGTCAGGTTCTGATGTCTCAATCACATTGTACATTTCTCATTCCTTGCTTATCTGATGACAAGGAACTCTAAAATCTACCGCAGAGATTACAGGCACAGCCGCTTACTGTCTGAGCTCAGAAAAAAACTGTCATTACTCAGTGAATTCCACTGGAATGGAACAGCAGAAATTAGAAGCACCTCGTCATCAGTCCCAAAGTCTTACTTAAAAAGAAAAAAGAAAAAAAAAACCACCCAGAACTCTATTCTAGCTGTATTCAGCAAAGGTTTGGTTAACTGCAAAAAGGAAGAAAGTGTATTTCTCTGTTCCACTAGAGAGGGATTCTTGCCCCCCTTGCTGCAACAGCTTCCACTTCACATAATCATTTCCCTCTCCAGAGAGCAGTGTCTCTTGTTTATAAGATATAGCTCTGGGAGACAGTGATTCACTGACACATTAGAATCAGTCTGCAAAATAAGAGTTTCTAAAGGTGATTCTTGCAAGAATGGCATCTAATCAGTCACCACCTAGTGTCAATGGGTCCCTGGATGTCACCAAGTATATAGAAGCAGTGAATTTAAAAATATCTGGTCTGAACGGCGTCTCTGAATGATGATCTTTACGGTCCATTGTTGCTCTTTGAACTCTCATTTCTCCATCTCCTATCAACAATTTTTAACTTTTAACTCATTTCTTGATTTGAAAAAATGAAAATATCACAAAAGTTTTTAATATAGAAATTAAAATATACTATTTCCTGATACTTTCATGATTAAATTAATAAAACATATTGGTTCAAGCACTTCTCTGATTTCCAATTCCACCAAAGAAGCAGGAGCACTTATCATCCTGACTCTGTATCTACACTTTTTTTCTTTCACGAATCTGGATTACTGGAAATACTAGTTGAAAAATATGTTATAAATCATCTTGGCATTCCTGTCCAATCTGTTTCTTCAGTTTCTCAGTGTTCTGTAGTCCCCAGTGCTGCTCAGAAATGCTTATAAGGTAAATGACCAGGTGCTACTGTGGCATTAAGACAGAAAAAACTTTGAGAAGGAAAAAAAAAACTAAGCAAGGGTATACTTGGTATGTGTTTGATCACCACAAGTCGGTTTGTAGGTGTTTTTACTTACGTTGAGGTAAAAATGATGCTGAAGGTGAAAAATCTGAAAAGTGCATTTTATATTTACCTTTTTACCTTGAGTTATTTGCTTGCACTTCCATGCTGATCTCGGGTGTTTTTATCATAAAAGGGGATTATTGTTTTCATAGACAGGTAGATTCTATGAGATCCATTACAGGGTTTTGTTGTTGATACACTGTTTGTATAGAGAATATGGATATAGTGTTATATTAAAATGTAATTTCTCTCTCTTTGCCCTGCATTATTTTATCAAGAGGGGAACTGAATATTTTATCCATCCTTCCCCTCTGGAATGATTTGTTGGCACTTGGATGAATTCTACACACAGCTCGTCAAAGAATCATTTTAGTTGGCTAAGGTTCATCCATACATATTGAACACTTCAAAGATTTTTCTCACTTTGACCTGCATCTCAAAATCCCTGCAGGAAACTGCATCATACAAAAAAGTAGAGTGATCAGAGTGAATAATCAGGGAGCGTATGAGGAACAGAAAGGCTCAGAACTAATGTCTTGTTCCTATTTGCTTATCTCCACCTGCTAGCTCACATATGGGCCCATTGCTCCAGAAGAAAAACCTTTCTGCCAGTTTTATTGTAACATGCAGGCCTTAAAATCCCTCGGACTAAAACTTAAGATCAAACTGATGTTGCATATGTGCCACCTCCATCAGAACCTATGGATTAGAAATATACCTCCTACAAAGCAGACTTGTACCTAGACGGATATATGTGTGTATGTTTACGATGGCTATGAAGGAGCAGAGTGATGCAGCTGTGCAGAAATCTGTGAGTCTACTTAATGTAACAGTCAATTTGATCCTACATATAAGAGAAGTAAATATAGCTGTATATCATATATATATATATATAAATGGCCTTACTGTATGGAAAATAGAGTACAGAAAGTTTCTGAAGTTGTTTATATAGAACTATTGATGTTTGAAATATGTGTTTTTAAAAAGTCCCTTGGAAATTGCTAGTTTGGCTAAAAATTTTTCAAGAACCAGTTTCATCTAAATGCTTCTGTAAAATTACTGGAATAATATCTGTGCAATAAGACTTGGAATTATAAGGGTAAAAAGTAAAATCCTTCCATTAACTTGAGAATTATTTTGTTCAAAATATTTTGTGTAACATGGGAAATCCTAAATTGGACTTTCATTCCAATTCAACATGAAACTAAAACTTAAGACCTCATTGTTTTTCACGGGATTTTCATTTTCTCAGTGTGTACTTATTATACGTACCTGTAACTGGCTAAAATCATATTATTTCTGAGCATTAAATGAGAAGGATTACACATAAATGATGAAATTTGTTAAAATCTCCCAAACGTAGCAATTTATAAAAACTATGCCACTAAAATTATTAATGTAAATATAAATATCTTTTAAGACACCATTAGATTTTGTCCCTCAGCAGTACACACTGGTAACCTACCTAATGCTGGCCCAGTCCTGATGCAGAATTCATAGAATTAAGCACAAAATTTTCTTTGATTACATCCTCCAAGTGTTAGTACTTCTCGTCTATGTTTCAGGGCTTAGTTTTAAGTCAAACTCTTGATCTAATTATTTCAGCAGGGGTATTTTCTAAGCAGTGAATGACAGGCTTACACAGAGAAAGGTAATGTTCTACAGTAAGTTTCACTTAAGCATTTTCATAGCAGTTTATTCATTTTCATACAATGAAAAGCAGTTCCAGTATCAATGGCTTTGATTTGAAGCACTGTTTTTCTAAACTTATTGTAATTTCACTGCAACTTATTGTTGCAAGTGACACACTTCCATTAGCACAGATTTGGTAGTATAGAATTTGGGATTCAATAATCTTCAGTGAGAAATTTGTGATTTTTATTGATACAACTTTAATGAAACAGCTTTGAAAAATACCATGTCACCTGTCAACATTTTTCTGAGTCTT
Organism: Alca torda; assembly: GCA_008658365.1. Lineage (NCBI taxonomy): Eukaryota > Metazoa > Chordata > Aves > Charadriiformes > Alcidae > Alca > Alca torda. Next base: position 77,656,679 of record CM018077.1, on the reverse strand, counting down.
TTACTTACTAATAAAAATCAGTGTAACTTCCTGGGAGTATGCTTTACAAAAGGAAAAAATGCCATTCCAAGTTCTTGATTTGAAATAAATTTTATTTATTTGAACATATTAAGAAAAGCCCCGTCACTATCCAAACCACTTCTAAGCATTATTTGAACTATTCAATTTTAATTTTTAGGAAGAGTAATTAGAAGTTTTTTGACAAAACTTGTAGTTAGACTACCAGTTTGCCCGCCTATCTATTTATATCACCACAGCATGCAATAACATACATAAAAATATTTGGCAAATAACTAGGGTCCTGGTGAAATGTACAGACCTGTGTTTTCTCCTGCGAGGAAGAAGCAGTTCTATCAGAGGCTAGGGCAAGGGGCAGGATGAAAAGTTTTGCTTCATTGGTGCTGTTCTTTTTCTGGGTTTTTTGGTGGTGGTTTTTTTTTTTTTTTTTTGCTTCTTACCTGATTTAAGGGAAGAAAGAACACAGGTGAGGCAAATACAAGTGGGTGAGTGCTTTGAAGGTCATTCCTGTGGTGTTGGAAAAGTCCATTGGAATCACACAGTTCTTTGGTGTTTTCTAAAATGGTCGTGCTGGATTTGTTTAATAAACTCTAGAAAGACACAGCCTAGCTAGATCTCTTCCTGCCCACTGAGATTTCTTTTCCAAGCTGTCGAGTTCTTCTTCCTGAGTTTTATAATCTTTATTGTCCTAAAGGACTACAACTGCCTTATTGGTTCAAAGACTTCTCTGTTATCTGTAGTGTAGCTAGGGGTTGAGCCATTAATTGAAATCTCTTTAGGGCACTGCAAAAAATACATGGATAGAAACAACAAAGTCACAATGACATTAGCTTGGGGCTGCAAACTTGGACAAATCAAATAATTCAAATTATTTCATCTGAAATTTAACTTGCCCTCTTGTGTGTATGAAAATCAAAGTCTTCCAATGTGGGTAAATCCTATACACATAACTCTGGAGTTGTTCTCAAAATCAGTGACATGATCGTGTGTGCATGGGTAAAAGCTGATAATTCTCAGTAGTTTACTCAGTGGGTTCTTTAGCTGAACAAGTATCTTTCTCAAATAAATTGTGTGCTTTTAGATGTTATTTTAAAATTTTAATATTTTAATCTAAATGGATTTGTTTTCCACAAGAAGGAACCAAAATCCTCATTTTCTTTTTTAAGATTGGAGTGTATTATTATTTTTTTTTACTCCTTAAAAATGACTTTTCACCTATAATATAGTATAATTGGAGTGCTTGGCTGAAGTTTACACAGTTCTGCCACGGATGAATTTGTCAATATTTTGAATTTTGTAGTTCTATCTAATTGGAAACCTGTACGTCAGGTTCTGTCAAGAATTGATCATAGTTGTCACAGTACAACTAGGTGAAAATCAACGGACTGTAAATAAATCTATTCATGACCTTAAAATTGTTAAAAGAAGAGAACATATCAAATCATTTGTAAAACTGCAAAAAAACAGTAATGAGTCCTGTACACTTCCCCCCCCCCCCCCCCTCTCTCTCTCTCTCTCTCTCTTCCTTTCTTTCTCCTGCTCCCCTTCCCGCTTCCTTCATACAAAGCCAGGTAATTACTCAAGATAGTGACTTTTCTGGCAATGGAACACATTTTTTTTTGTGTTTGTATAGTGTACAATGCCTACCTCATGATGAGGACTGCCAAATACCAGTGAGATACAACTAAGAAAGTAATTCCATCCCAAGTAGAAGGTATGAAGCCTGATTCCTTAAATATTCATGTCTTGTGTCTAGATTCACTGTTGTGTATAATATAGTGAACTTCTATTGAAAATTTCCTGTGGTTTGGGCATTTATAGTAGCTTTCTCCTGTGTTGGTCTCTAATGTTTAAGAAGACTTGAGCTCATCCTTCTTCCTTTCAGTGAAGACTTTTAATAAATTCTCCCTATATACAGTTTCCTATTTTTATGATGCTTACCTGATTTTCACATAGCTGAGACCTCCGTTAGACATGATCAAAATTGACCAATAAGTTCCAAGGATTTCAGGGAGAAACTGACAGAAAGAAGTGTTATTTTCTTGGGAAACACGGTTACAGATATGGTATAATAATGATGATAGAAAAATTATCATGCTTCCCATGCTTGCAAAGCAGAGGGATAGAGTTTGTTTTTCTCCTTGTCACCAGGAAAATAAAACATCTTTAAGTAAGAAAGGACAATATTCATCTAGATCCCAGTTCACTGGATAGTAGCCAAGCCTGGGACATGAAAGGTAAATGAGGTAAACGATTTTGAAGCAAAGCAAGCCTATACTTTTGCTAACAGGACTTCCTATCATGAACTTCTCTGGATCCTGTCCTGCCAAAAAGCAGATCCTGAAACCCATGGAGCTAGAGAGAATATAGCATGACAAACATATTTGTTTTTTCCCTTGGCTGGCCTTTGGTCAGCCCTGCCAATTCCATTTGACCTCAGTACCAGTTGCCCCCTTCAGGGGCTATACAGACCTCCCTCTATACTCACTATCTATCCACATAAATTTTTGCGTTTGCTTGTCACAGCGATGCAGTGTTGATCACTGAAAATTTTTATGCCTCATATTTTCTCCCTGTTTCACAGGTGATGAATTCGGCCTTAAGGACATTTAAACCTAACTGTTTAATTTCACAGGGAATTAGGTGTACGAGTACTTTTGAGATGCTGGGTTTACATGTCTAATTTAAGCCGGTTCCTAGTAAACTATCTTCTCTATCATTAGGCAGGGTTTAAGTAATAGGGAAGATAGCGTTGTCAATTTACTCTGTCAGTTCAGTCTATTTAGAAAATAAACTGCCGAACCGAATCTAACACCTGCTTCTGCCTCCCTTGTTTCTCTCCTCTGTGCCCCTCTGCTATTATCCCCTTTAGGTTGTACAGTCACTCAGGCTGTGTTTCTTCCCTCCTTTTGTTCAATATGTCATCTATAGTCTGTAATTGTTTATCCGACCATTACATAGTCCACAAGCTTTTACACAGTGAAATGGCTGTTCTGGGTATAAAAGGAATGGTAAAAAGAAGTGTAAAAGCTTGTGATGTATGACAGTAGAGACAGTGAAAGGCATGTGGATTTTATGTCTCTAAGTGCTTATGAAAGGATAGAAGAACAGTGTCTGACTCCTTTCTGGAAATTGATTGTAAGAATGATTAAGAAACTACCATCTTAAGCACGCAATTTGGTCAACCCAGAGTAAAATTCAACACTCACTAATATAACTGATGCTTTTTTAAAATGACATGAATGAGGTCAAAGGCAGAACTTGGCCTGTAGCATCAAAGGATTCAATATTTCTGTGAAGATTCTTCATTTGTATGAAAATATTTATACAAAAACCTTGTTTCAGATTTTATTGACCACCAAAAGTTTGGTAAATACTTAGCCAACTGAGATTCTAGTGAAAGCCAGTCACTACTAGTTTCAAGTCAAGCTAGTTGTGTGTGACCTCTGAGAAAACCAGAAGAAATATTGGAACCATCAGGGGGCTGGGCCAACCATCTGCCGCAGGAGCCCTTTCTTCAGGGCATCAGCTGCGGTGGCTGTCACAGGCTGCTGTCCCACTGGAGGCTGCCCCTGTCCCCTACATGTACCCGTCCCATTATGGCAGAGCAGGAGAATGCCCCGCATGACAAAACCACAGTACTTGCCTTCCAGCTCAGCATAAGGCCTCCTGAGTCTTACCCGGTCATGCTGGTGGAGAAGTTGCGTTTTATTGTTTCTCCTTAATAAAACAAGATTCCCTTTCCAAACTTGTAGACGTCTCAGGCGATCCACTGAGAGTCTTTTCTTATCATTCTCACTAAATCCACTGTCACATCATCTATCAAGACTGGTAAGAAAAATCAAGCATTTATCCACACAAAGTTGTGAAGTAGCTAGTTTTATTGGAGTACTGGAGTACTGTGTCCAGTTCTGGGCTCCCAGGTTCAAGAGGGACAGGGAACTGCTGGAAAGGGTGCAGCAGAGGGCTACAAAGATGATTAGGGGACTGGAACACCTCTCTTATGAGGAAAGGCTGAGGGATTTGGGTCTCTTCAGTCTGGAAAAAGGACGGCTGAGGGGTGACCTTATCAACACTTATAAATACTTAAAGGGTGGGTGTCAGGAGGATGGGGCCAGGCTCTTTTCAGTGGTGCCCGGCAACAGGACAAGAGGCAATGGGCACAGACTTGAGCATAAGAAGTTCCACCTAAACATGAGGAGGAACTTCTTTACCCTGAGGGTGGCAGAGCACTGGCACAGGCTGCCCAGAGAGGTGGTGGAGTCTCCAACTCTGGAGACATTCAAAACCCGCCTGAACGCGTTCCTGTGTAACCTACTCTAGGTGACCCTGCTGTGGCAGGGGGGTTGGACTAGATGATCTCCAGAGGTCTCTTCCAACCCTATGATTCTATGATTCTATGATTGTTACTTTCTACATAAAGCTTCTATGTTCCTTTTTTTTGACTGACCTATATTTTCTGCTTTTGAATGTATGCTGCTGATACATTTGGGGGTTCTCTGCACAACTCTGCAAGTAAAATAATACTTTCCTGCCTCACTTTTTTCCCTCCCCCCTCGCCAATAACTGTAACTTAATATTCCTATGTATCCCTTGAGTCCTGATGCTTGTATTAAAAGAAAAACTACATTACTGTGGGACTTCTGATAATAATGCAAGAGTTGGCAATGTACAATACAGGGAGGATAACATCTTAGAGGACACATTAAGGATAACATCCCCAAGAAACTATTTAGTCGATGGAAAAGCTCTCATAGGGAACTTAGACAGGATTTTATGTAAGCACTGTGTATTGACGAGTATAGTACAAATTATTCAGTCTTAGGTGTTCACAGTCAAGCTGTTGAATAGTCATTGAGACTAGTAACTCTGCTGACACTCACCTCATTTCTTGAATTGGTTTTAATTTGAATTTTAACTGTAAGAATGCATATTGAACAGCAAAGAACCATGTTCTATACATACCTGTCCAAAATAGTCTCTTTTTTTTTTTCCCCCTTAAGAGGCCAGAAGGAACCAATCATTTTAAGTAAAAACTATTTTTACTACCTCTATCCTTGAAAGAAACATTAAGGTATTTTCTGGAAGATGTTTAATTCATCCTAGCTGAACTAATGGAGGTTTCGTCGTACCATGTGGGTCTAATTCTGCTACTATTTGGTTTGTATCATTTAGTTCCCTCTTTCCACCTAACTCATGTAAAACCCTTTCTCTCTACTGTTAGATTCTTTCAGTGTAAAGCTTTTTGCTTTTCACTAGAAGTGTATTGGCAAATCATTCTGTGTTACTTACACTAGTTTAAAAAGCTAAGTTTAAAAAGTTAAAAATGAAACATTCAATTTTTAGGAGTTTAACTTTTAGGAGTTTAATATTTGTTCCATTTTATAATTTGTCACTGAGTAAATTGATTTAGGACAAAATATTATTATAGAAGTCTTGTAACATGCAGCATCTAGTAATATATTTTATATCATATATAAGGCTACATTTTCATGAGCATTCTCTGTTTTGCTTTGATTTGTTTCCTGGAACACAGTACATAATTCCAACCATACAACATCACTTTTATGGACATATTCTCCACCAGCACCAAAAATACCACTTGTAAAAATAAATAAAAAAATACATACAATAAAGCTTGCATCTTTTCTGTGGATATTTCAGAGGCTGATGGCTGCTGTTCATTTATTTAGTCTGTGGCTTGGATTTTTGAAGAATAATAGTGCTAATATCCTATTCCATGTGCAAGTATAGTTGAAAATTCATACCAGAATTTAGAACTGAAGGATATATGTATTGTAGTACTCTGGCCACATGGGTGGGACAGGGTGTCTCAGGTGTAGCTACAGAATGGATCACCACCATCAGTAATGCAAAAGTTTTACTGTCAAGAAAGTAAATTTGATGGTGGACCTGGAACTTTTCAGTATTTTAAGGTCATTTTAAACCCATTCATTAAAATGATGCATAAGTAAGATTTTAAAATAAATTTGCACTTTGTTTAAGTAATGGTTTATGTGAATATATAAAAGACTAATATGAACTACGCTTTAGCAATTTTTGCTTTGTGGAGTCAAGTTCAACTTCTTTCTTAGAAAGGACCTTGAATAATTAGGTTTGCAAATGCGTCATTGATGATTCCAATCAAAGACAATTATTTTCCATGCCATCTTTCTCACATATTTATAGTCAGTGGTTTTGCTCGATGGAGATTAATCACAAATGCAGACTAAAATCATTACTACACTGTCTTCTTAGTCCTATGAAAATTCTCCAAACCGATTCAAAATTATGGATCCAATGTCTTTCTGTCATTCATTCATCTGGTTTCTTTAAAGGGAACAAAGGTCCATTCCAGATTAAGCGAAGACCAAATCTGAACCATCTAACTACATTGTAAAGATATTGTTGTTTTGGAAAAGTTATCCAAATAGTTCATGTTTTCCCAGATTTCAGACAATAAAAAACAGTGACTTGCACCAGTGAGGAAATTACGTGTCTACCATTACATGAAAGATAAATGTGCTTAAAATTGATATACCAAAGATACATATATAACTCAAGAAATACATTATTAACACTAGCTTATATACATGTCAATGACGTATAAAGCAAAGTTTGAACTTTAGTAATTCACTAATTTACTATATGATATAATAATTGAAGCAGTTACATAAAAGTTAATAGTGGGGTACAAGTTCTTAGGAGGACTTTCAATAGGGCTTCACACCTTCAGAAAAACAATACTTACTGGAGTAAATAGCTCAGTCTTTCAAGTCCTAATTTGGTTTCTGAATTATATACAGATCCAGAGCAGGGCTGAAGAAAAAACCTAGGTTATGTGCTTGATTCTCTATCTGAAATGAGTTTGAAACGGTAAGTAGGAAGCAAGCAATTAAGAATCAAGCCACATCCTTTCAGAATTACTACTACACAGCGTTTGGGGTTTGGTTTTTTTGGTTGGCTGTTGTTTTTTTTAAGGAGAGCTGTGGGAGACTTGTTCAGATTTATTGTTTAAATAGGAAGAAAATGCCTCCACTATTTGTTTTGTTAAGAACCTCAGTAGGAGAAAAAACTCTTGTTTCCTCTAGGGGTTTCCAGTTAAGATTACACTACGCACAGAACATACGTTACTATTTCAACTTCCCATAGGTGAGGGAAGATATTCCCCAGGGACTCTAAGCCTCCTGTAGTTTCTGTTATGACCAAGGATAACACTGCAAATACAATTTGTGACTCTGATTGTTTTCGTGCTCAGTGTAAGTTTTTTGCAGAAGGGAACATATTCATACTTACATGTTGCTAGAACTTACAACAAAGAGTTGGAACTTATAAGTCTCATAAAAATGCAGTTTCACAGGTTGTAATCATTGCCCTGTACAAGAAGGTGCAAAATGCTATGATTTTATATTGAATTACTTTGAAGGTAGTGTAAATTTGACAATAATGAGTGTAGAGATGTAAAGCAAGGGAGAAAAACGACTGCATTGTTCTTACATAGCTCTTTGAGCACTGAACTACCTTTCCGTCTTTTCATGATTTATATTTCTATAAACTTGGACTAAGTTAGAACGTTGTATCATACTTACACATAAATTGTCTGCAAATTAAAACTCTGTAGGTTAATGAACAAATTTATGGCAATTGTTTGAACTTTTTGCGATATTAGAGCAAACATATACTCTTTGATAAAAAAAAAACTTTTTTCCTGCCTCACTGAACTTTGTAAATCTTGACCAGTTTACAGTAAATACAGGTTCTGATTCCAGTGCTTGACTTCCTCAGGGAAATGAGATATTTTGAAAATTTACATATTTTAACATACTTTTGTTCCATTTCGTTCTGTTCACTCTGGTGATTTTTAATAACAACCATGAACCACTGCAGGAGTATAATTCACTGTCATAAACTTGCATTTACTTCTCTTGCATTGCTTTTAGAATTTTCCTTCCTGTTGTTCCTAAAACATTAGAGTTTACCACTATGTCAGCCTTCACTTCATTGAGGTGATAAGGCAAAACTACTTTCTGTGCAGCTAAACACAAAAAAAAGGGAGAAACAACGTTTGCCTGGGCATTCCTTGTTTTCACTTTTAGCAAGCTAGTACCTGAATTATATAAATGATAAGTATTTACTTTAAATCACTGGATAGTCCAGTAATAAATTAAAGCTGTTTTCTCATTTTTCTAATTATTGGAAGATTTTATTCCTGCTTGCTTTCATTGCAATCAGAAAAGGCAGCAACAGAACCAATCTAATGGCATTCCTTTTCTGTTAGTAATGTCGATTTCATGCATAGCTAATTTCCTAAGATCTTAAAACAGACTACGAAGTTCAAAGTACACAGTACCCTTTTCATAGTTTTATAGAGAAAGACGCCCAAAATAGCAAAATGTTGGCATAGGTTCCCCATATAGTTAATATTTCTTGTTAGGTCTACTGAGGCTCAGTTAGGTGCTTTATCTATTTCTAAAAAGAAATCACGAAGTTGTGGTTGTGCTATATCTGATTGCACGGAGTTTTGAAAAGCTGAAGCCCTAATGTGATTGTTAAGCTGTTTTTATTGCTGCATTGCTTTAAAATCAGGTATTGTTCATGAGATTTTAAAATCGTGCTTATTTCAGCTCTGTAAAGAAAGAGATAAAGAATCTTGTTAGGCAGAAATAAAAACATCCTTGAAAAAAGCTGTTAAAGTTAGTATTTTATTACAAATAAATAAATATATAATTGTAATAATGTTTAACTTTAGGGAGTGGCAGTCCTTTTCTATCAAGCCAGATTATTTATGTGTAGGCAAGATTTCTTTTAATAGCTAATAAATGGTTTTGTAATTTATCTTGGTAAACACTGAATTTGAAATAAAAGATGTATTATCACTAGCAGGCAAAAATAAATCAAGCTTTGTTTACTCTAAGAGATAGCAGTATTTCAAAGTGGTCAGAGTCTCAAGTGCGCTTAAGTCATGATCCACTTCTGCTGTTAGGTAATACTGTAAAAGGAGTGTTTATGTGACAACTGACCCTCTTCTGATGCTGCCGCTCCTTGTTTTGGAAGAACAAAGCTGAGTTTTGAATATAAATAATGTGTGAAATGCTGCTTAACTGCCCAGTAAATACAGGCACTTCTCATTCTAAGCACAAGCCCACAAAATGTTGAGTGGTCCTGGAGATGCTGGGAAAAAGAGAAAGCTTTGCATACTGATTACATAGGGAATGCAATTTTTTTTAATCTCCATCTTTAATTTAAACAATTCCTTGTAAATATTTTATACAACTGCTTCCCAAAGCTTTGAGTTTTCTATTAAATATTCTAAAGGATTAATTTCCTGACAGGCTAACTGTATTTTCCCTCGTGCTTTTCAAAGTATGGTGATGATTTTGCTGTTGGTTAACTTTTCATTTAAGTAGTGTATGAAATCAGAGCTGAACTCAAGCGATTTAGGACAGAGTTCTAGAAGGCCTGTGAAGATCTGATTAGCACCCATGAGGCTCCAGTGAGGTTTTCTCCAAATTTGCTTTCGCAGGGGTACAAACAGTGTTTGAGTTTCCCCTCACCAAAGCAATGGAAACAAGACAAAATTTATAAGGAAACATACTAAGCTTAAGAGAATTTGTGTGTACATAATGTGTATTCTGCACATACTAATGGATGCAACGCGAACAGTTTTCTTTGCTGATTTTGTGCATATCTGCACTTCTTTTACCAACTTTTATTCTTTGTTCTTCCTCTGCACAGAGAGCCAAACCTTTATCAGGAGTTAGAGGCACTTGTTCAGCTTACTAAAAGCTTTATTTAAGCTGATTTGGGCAGTGATCTAATTAGTAGTCAGCAGGCTTGGTCACTTGAGTGCTGACAGTCTTTCAGTGCCTTTTCAAAAGGACATACAGGATGGTGGAGAAGTTCTTCTTTCTTTGATGCATGTAGCTAAGAATCCTAAAAAAACATCCTATAGAAACAGAGGATGTGCCTGCAGGCCTATAGGGATAAGCATATGTAGAGTAAGGAGACAATACACAGGGACCTGATTCACACTACCATGGGCCTGCACTTGAACACGGTTTTTATGGATCAATTGAGCAGAATATAAGCACAGCTCATTTGAAAACTGCCTTCTAGAAAAGTTTTCTAGAAATTGATTGGTGTTTTCCAGTGATTGATAAACACTTCCCTAGCTTGAAGAGAACTGCTAGAAATTTTCCTTTCTGTAATTGCATTAAAAAATTAAATAGCTTGTAATTGGTAACTCAATCACATGTAATTTGGGATCCACCCTGTTTCCTGGTTTGGATATCTCAATTTAACATAGGTAGGAAGCACGAACAGCGGTATTTACAGGGCTTCACAGCAGTCAGAACCATCTAAAATACAAAAATAGAGACAGGAAATTTAGATCATATCAGGACATTTCAAAACTGTTAGTGCAGCAAAGTTCATCTATAAAAATATATATTTGTACTGCCTCCAGATGTATTGATTTTTAACATACAAACAGATGTGGCTATTTTGTAAAACCTAGAGTATAGTTTGATATACTTTGTTGTTTTAGTTCCAGAGCTCTGTATGAATATAATTACAGAAAGCTTCTGTATATTCATCTACAGGGTTTCCAGCATCTGTGTCGTCTTCCACGAGGCTTCCAGTAACACATCCGCAAAAAATATGGATTAAAATTCATTGTCTTCCATTCTGTTTTATGCTTTCGTTGACATACTACTCCATCACAAAAGGCATTCTCAATGCTGATGATGCTTGCGGAGTTCAATCACATTTGCTTAACTATCAAATAACATTGAATATATTTTGTGCCTGCCAAATCTTTGACCGGGGATTTTAAGAAAAAACTTTTATTACTGTGCGGGGTCCTATTTCTTATGCAACCACATTTCAAACATCTGCTGACAAATGGATTATAAAATTATTTTTTATTAATTTCTCACGCTTTCTCTTCACAAAGGACTTTTTTTTTTTTCCCTGTAATTTAATCCACAGGGAGATTTTTTTAAATGACTGTGTCAGTTCTTTCCATTGCAAGTATTAGGGTGACTAATCATACCTCCAAGTGTTTGTAAGCCTTCCATTATTACTGCACTTTAAAAGCAGCCACTAGAAAAATGTTGTGGAAGAAATAAATAGAATCCAACAGAAAACAACTGAATTAACTTTTCGATTTATGCTCTGTAATGTTTATATTCTCCCTCTTTAAAAAAAAAATCATCCATAAGATCTGCTAAATTATCAGATTTATTTCTTTAGTTTGACTTGTTCAGGAATGAATCTTGTGAATGTCCTAGATTATGACAAAGCCTGTTTCTTCTTATTTCTTAAAATTTACTTTGTGTGGAGAGACTGCACCACAGCTTCCAAGTCAAGCAACTTTAAATCTAGGCAGCTCCCACCCTTTTTGTTTTGCTTTTTGTGGTTTTGGGTTTGGTCGTTGTTCCCCCCCCCCCCCCCCCCCCCCCCCCCCAAACTTTTTTGAGATGTAGCTGAAAAAATTCTTGCTCTGTTAAAAAGTACAAAAAAGTGACAGCCCTTCAGAAGTCGTAAGCTGTCTTGTCCCGCATTCAGTACACCAGTTTTTTCTGCTCAGTCAGTTACTAGCTACTTAGGAACAGGCATGGAAGAATAGTCATTTTTAGCTTCCAGTGAAAGCATTTTTAGCTTCTTTGTGTTTCTTCACATTCCTGAAGTGACATGCAAGTTCACTGCTCATTAGTTCAAGTTCTGTTACAAGCTCCTATTTATGTGGAAGCTTCAGCTGAAAACAGTCCAACTTTGCAAGAGAAAAGAACTGACACTTCTAAATATCTGTGCAGTGACAAAATTGTGCAGTGAGTGAAAAAGCAACTATCTGCATTGGACTAGTAAACGCAAAGGTGCAGCCAGGTTTAGTATTCACGTTTCAAAATTAATCTTAGAGAAATTAAATAGAAAGAAAAATAGACTTTTAAGACACAAATCAAGCACAATTTTAATTTCTTTTTTTCCTGGAAGAAAACATCATGATCTATGGCTTGGGGCAATGTGGAGAATAAAAGTTATGTTCACCTTGGTTGTTGGCCAAGATCTGTGTCTCTTGGCTGAGCAAGCATCTTGAACGACTACTCTGCCTATGCTCAAGTTAGAGGACAGCAGGTACATATTTGCTGTTAGTCATAAAGGCAACTCATGACATTGCCTGTGGACACGCACGGTGCCTGTCACTCCTCAGTTGAGATTGGAGCCGATCACCACAAGCATATATCTCTGCTGGCAAGCAGAGCGTCCCATCCAGAAGGCACTGGCTGCTGGTGTCCTTCACCCATCTCCCAGAACTGCATGGCAGGATGTATGCTGCTTCTCTGAGCTACCCTCCCAGCGTGCAGATGGTGCTTTTGGGCACAGTGTGAGGAACTGTCACATAATCAAGCCCTCATTTTAGCCACCACTTCACATGTGAGACTTGCCACAAGTCTCTGCCTGTGGTAAGGCCCCACCTATGGTGTGGTGTCCATTCCCGGTGCAACCAGGTTACTTTCAGTCACTGGCTGGACAATGAGAATGAAAGAAGTTAGTTCTTTCAGCTAGCTCCTGCCATGGCTTCAAGGGATGTTTTTGGATCTGCTTAATAGTCGAGTATTGTGTTTGGTTCTGGGGGCTCTTCCCGTCTATTGTTTTGATTTAAAAATAAGGTAGCCTACTTAATTTTATGTCTCAACAGCATGCAGAGGAAGCAGTCACAGAGTTTGTCTCATGGAACTTAGGAATTAGCAACTAAACACCTCATCTGAGCTGTTAGTTGCCAGAGTTTCCTCATGGTTCACCCTCCATGGTCGATGTAGGAGCGAGGCCAGGTTACCCTGAGTCATCTTTGATACCTTTCTCCTAAAAGGCTTTCATACCTGGTGAAAGGGGTTCAGATCAAGGCCAGATTTTTCTCTTTGAATAGCCTTACATTTAAGATCAACCTCAATTAAAACACAAGTTTGGTAACACTAACATAGCAGAACCGTCTTTTAAATGTTTATTTCAAAATGTAATTTAGGAATGTCCTTTTCATTTTTGTACAATATACCATTGTGTCTAGGTTTTTCTTCTGTTACTCTGTGCAATCCAGTATTCAACTTGCAATAACATTCAGTTTGTCAGTCTCAATAAATTTAAAATACAGTAGTCTCCTATACTTTTACCCCATTTAAAGTGATAGTCCTAGCAGATATTCAGTTATAATTATGTGCTAATAACAAGAAAGCAGATACATATCCTGTCTTTCTGTAGTAATTAAACAATGAGTGTCAACCTGACAGGAGTGCTTAGCATTCTTGAAAGGCTGTAAAGACCTGCACTTTGAATGCTCCTTGAAGGAAGGCAGGACTTTGTATCAGCACATGCAGGCAGGACACGCAGAAGTCCCTTCAAATTATCTGTGGCAATGCTAGCTATTGCATGCAGCAGATGTAAATAAAAAATTGTTTTTCAATACAGAAAGGGTTCTTCAGATTGGAGAAGTAAATCAGCTTGAAAAGTAAATTTTTTGTAAGGGTCACATATGCCTTTTAACTACCATCCTTCCTCAGGAGCAACATACATTTTAAAGAAGAGGAATTTCATTGCTTCAAGCTCAAATCCTTACTCTAAGTAAAAGTCAAAATGAGTCATTGTCGTGGTTTAGCCTCAGATGGCAACAAAAAACCACATGCCGCTCGCTCGGATCTTCCCAACACGGGACAAATCAGAAGAAAAAGGCAAAACTCTTGGGTTGAGACAAGGGCAGTTTAACGGAACAGCAGAGGGAACAAGAAAAAACAGCAACAATAACACGAATAGAGGAATATACAAACACGATTACGGAACCGCCGCTCACCGACCGGACCCCGGACGCCCCAGCCCACTCCAAGCGGAGACTTCCTGCCCCCTCCCCCGGCAGTTCAGAGGGGGCATGGCTCACATGGCATGGAATACTGTCTCTTGGGGAGAATTAACCCTATCCCCGCCGGAATCAGGACATTATCCACCCCTTATTCCATACCATTTTTGCCATGCCTAGATCTTACAGGTTTTGCCACCACTTTCCCCTGTTTTTTATATATATATATATATGCACATATATATTCATGAAGATATAATGCCCTTTGTTTATGGGCCATCCCTCCAAAGTGTCTGGCGAGTTCATTCAATCCACGGCTTTGGGCTCCATCTGTTAGAACAGTCTCTCAGGGCAGGTGAGATGGTGTGTGGTGCTGGACTGTTGCATACTGTATTTTTTGGAGCTTGTGACTGGTGTACCCGGCGTGGCTCATGCACACAGTCCATGGGCTGAAGATGTAGATCTTGAGGAAGTTGCTGGGCGCCAGGTGCTGACGTCAGTTCTGATCCCATCACCGCTGTGTTTTACTCAATTTTTCATCAAAGTCCATCTGTCCTTAATTTGGGTGATTCTTACTGCAGTACAGCTGATAGCAATTATAGTAACAAGGACATACAGTGTTAGTGTTACTTAGCAATCAACAACACGCAATTTGATTCATTGGCTATTCTCACCCAAAATCAGATCCCCATGAGGTACACATCGGACTTCCCCATCCTTCCGCATCACCCACCAAGTGCACCCAGGTCCTTGGGCAAAAGCAATCCCACGGATGGGTTTGCCTTTGCCTGAGGCAGGACTAAGCCAGACCGTCTTCCCTAACATATTCTTCATGTGCACTACGGGGACTTTATCCCCTTCTACCATACGTGGAAGTTTTGATTGGGCAGGGCCAGCCCAATTGGTAGATCCCCTGGTGTTAACTAGCCAGGTAGCCTTTGCCAAATGTGCACCCCAATGTTTTAAGGTCCCACCACCCATTGCTCTTAGTGTAGTTTTTAACAGTCCATTGTATCGTTCTATCTTCCCAGAGGCTGGTGCATGATAGGGGATGTGATATACCCACTCAATACCATGCTGTTTGGCCCAGGTGTCTATGAGGCTGTTTCGGAGATGAGTCCCGTTGTCCGACTCAGTTCTCTCTGGGGTACCATGTTGCCACAGGACTTGCTTTTCAAGGCCCAGGATAGTATTCCGGGCAGTGGCATGGGGCACAGGGTATGTTTCCAGCCATCCAGTGGTTGCTTCCACCATTGTGAGCACATAACGCTTGCCTTGATGGGTTTGTGGCAGTGTGATGTAATCAATCTGCCAGGCCTCCCCGTATTTATATTTCAACCATCGTCCTCCATATCAAAGGGGCTTCAAACGCTTGGCTTGCTTGATTGCAGAGCATGTCTCACATTCATGGATGACCTGTGCAATAGTGTCCATGGTCAAGTCCACCCCTCGGTCACGAGCCCATCTATATGTCACATCTCTTCCTTGATGGCCTGAGGCGTCATGGGCCCACCGAGCTATGAATAGTTCACCCTTATGTTGCCAGTCCAGATCCACTTGAGCCACTTCAATCCTAGCAGCCTGATCCACCTGCTGGTTGTTCTGATGTTCCTCTGTGGCCTGATTCTTCAGTACGTGGGCATCTACGTGGCGTACTTTCACAACCAGATTCTCTATCCGGGCAGCAATATCTTGCCATAATTCAGCAGCCCAGATGGGTTTGCCTCTGCGCTGCCAGTTGCCCTGCTTCCACTGCTGTAACCACCCCCACAGAGCGTTTGCCACCATCCAGGAGTCAGTGTAGAGATAAAGTACTGGCCATTTTTCTCGCTCAGCAATGTCCAAAGCCAGCTGAATGGCTTTCACCTCTGCAAACTGGCTCAATTCACCTTGTCCTTCACTGGCTTCTGCAATTTGTCGTGTAGGACTCCACACAGCAACCTTCCACTTTCCATGCTTTCCCACAATCCGGCAGGACCCATCAGTGAACAGGGCAGGGTATTTATTCTCATTTTCTGGCAGTTTATTATATGGTGGGGCCTCTTCTGCACGTGTCACCTCCTCCTCTGGTGACATTCCAAAATCCTTGCCTTCTGGCCAGTCCATGATCACTTCCAGAATTCCTGGGTGACTGGGATTTCCCATTCGAGTTCGCTGTGTGATCAGTGCAATCCACTTACTCCATGTAGCATCAGTTGCATGATGTGTGGTGGGGACCCTTTCTTTGAACATCCAACCCAGAACCGGCAGTCGAGGTGCTAAGAGGAGCTGCGCTTCTGTACCAACCACTTCTGAAGCAGCTCGAACCCCTTCATATGCTGCTAATATCTCTTCTTCTGTTGGAGTGTAGCGGGCTTCGGATCCTCTGTATCCCCGACTCCAAAACCCTAGGGGTCGACCTCGGGTCTCCCCTGGTGCTTTCTGCCAGAGGCTCCAGGTAGGGCCATTCTCCCCGGCTGCAGTGTAGAGCACGTTTTTAAGATCTTGTCCTGCCCAAACTGGCCCCAGGGCCACTGCATGGACTATTTCCTGTTTGATTTGTTCAAAAGCTTGTCGTTGCTCAGGACCCCATTTAAAATCGTTCTTCTTCCGGGTTACTTGATACAGAGGGCTTACAATTAGACTGTAATCTGGGATATGCATCCTCCAAAAACCCACAATGCCTAAGAAAGCTTGTGTTTCCTTTTTACTAGTTGGTGGAGACATAGCTGCTATTTTCTTGATCACATCCATTGGGATCTGACAGCTTCCATCTTGCCATTTTATTCCTAAAAACTGGATCTCCTGCGCAGGTCCCTTGACCTTACTTCGTTTTATGGCAAAACCAGCTTTCAGAAGGTTTCGGACTATTTTATTCCCTTTCTCAAAAACTTCTTCTGCGGTGTTTCCCCATACGATGATGTCATCAATGTATTGCAGATGTTCTGGAGCTTCACCCTGTTCCAGTGCAGTCTGGATCAGTCCATGGCAAATGGTGGGGCTGTGTTTCCACCCCTGGGGCAGTCGATTCCAGGTGTCCTGGATGCCCCTCCAAGTGAAAGCAAACTGTGGCCTGCACTCTGCTGCCAAAGGGATTGAGAAGAATGCATTCGCTATATCAATCGTGGCATACCACTTGGCTGCCTTGGACTCCAGTTCATACTGGAGTTCTAGCATGTCCGGCACAGCAGCACTCAGCGGTGGCGTGACTTCATTCAGGCCACAGTAGTCTACAGTTAGCCTCCACTCTCCATTAGATTTTCGCACCGGCCATATGGGACTGTTAAAGGGTGAGCGAGTCTTGCTGATCACTCCTTGAACCTCTAGTTGATGAATCAGCTCATGGATGGGAATCAGAGAGTCTCGGTTAGTGCGATACTGTCGCCGATGCACCGTTGTGGTAGCAACCGGCACCTGCTGTTCTTTGACCCCCAACAACCCCACAACAGTAGAGTCCTCTGAGAGACCAGGCAAGGTAGACAACTGTTTAACTTCCTCCGTCTCCAAGGCAGCTATGCCAAAGGCCCACCGATACCCCTTTGGGTCCTTAAAATACCCTTTCCTGAGGTAATCTATACCAAGGATACATGGAGCTTCTGGGCCAGTCACAATGGCATGCTTTTGCCACTCATTCCCAGTTAGGCTCACTTCAGCCCCCAGTACAGTCAACTCTTGGGATCCCCCTGTGACCCCAGAAATACAAATGAGTTCTGCCCCTCTATAGCTTGATGGTATCAGAGTGCACTGTGCTCCTGTGTCCACTAGAGCCTTGTACTCCTGTGGGTCTGATGTGCCAGGCCATCGAATCCACACTGTCCAATAAACCCGGTTGTCCCTTTCCTCCACCTGGCTGGAGGCAGGGCCCCTCTAATACTGGTCGTAGTATCCGGTGCTCACTTCTTGCAGAAATGACTTGGAGGTTCCTTCAAGAGGATCAGAAGCAAGATCAGGCCTTCTGCCCTGTCTGGGGAGCTGCCTGCTGGAAACTGGGGTGGCACTTTTCCTGGAGGGATCCCCTTTTGTGGTTGTCCTTCCTTGCAACTCCTGTACCCGTGTCCGCAGGATCGAAGTAGGTTGTCCATCCCATTTCCTCATGTCCTCTCCGTGGTCACACAGGTAGAACCACAGGGTGCCTCGTGGTGTGTACGCTCTGTACTCTCTCTCTTGAGTGGGGAAATGCCTGCTCCTAATAGCTGAGATGCTGGCCCGTACAGGTGGGGAGTAGGACATATTCTCTTCAAGTTGCTGGACCTTCCGGGACAGTTTCTCCACAGCTGAGACAAGGGGGGAAGAGAGACTTTCTTCATATTACCGGAGCCGGCCAGCCACCTCATCCACCGTTGGTCCCTCTTCGCCTTTCCATTCCATCACTGCCAGTGAGTTGGCATTTGACGATGGTGCACTCCGTACAAACTTCCGCTACATGGGCCTTGTGCAATGCACCTCATCAGGGTCTGTGGGTAAGTCTGCATTGTCCAAGTCATAATAAATCATCTCCCACACGGCTAATTCTCTCAGGTACTGGATACCTCTTTCCATGGTGGTCCACCTTCTTGGTTGACATACAACATCTTCACTGAAGGGGTACCTCTGCCTCACGCCTGACAGGAGTCATTTCTAGAGGCTGAGGGCTTGGGTCTTCTTTCCAATTGCCTTGTCAATGCCACCTTCCCTAGACAGGGATCCCAGCTGCCTGGCTTCCCTACCCTCTAATTCCAGGCTACTGGCCCCCTTATCCCAACACCGAAGCAGCCAGGTGACAATGTGCTCACCTGAAAGTCGGCTAAAATCTTTCCACATATCCCGCAGCTCACTCAAGGATAGGGATCGGGTAATTATCTCTGGTTCTGCCTCTTCCTCCTGTCCTTGTGATGGCCTGGTTCATCGTCATCTCTTACTAAGCGAACTGATTTCTTTGTGTACTTCTTCTTCTGTATGGGGGCAACTGATACTGGCATGGGTTGGTTCCCTGGTTCAGAGGCAGTGGCTGCCACCGGGGTTGGAACAGGTGCAGTGGCTGTCACAGGGGTTGGAGTAGCTGCAGTGGCTGTCGCAGGGGTTGCAGTAGCCACAGTGCTTGTCACAGGGGCTGCAGTAGCTGCAGTGCCCGTCGCAGGGGCTGCAGTAGCCGCAGCGTCTGTCGGTCTGGTCTCTGTCTCTTTCCCCTGAGGGTGCTGCATAACACTGAGCAGTGCCTGGTAGATACTGGCCAGGGCCCAGCACAGGGCAGTGAGTTGTGCCTCTCTGGAATAGCCACAGCATTTTCCCTTCAGATATTCTACTACTCTATCAGGGTCCTGTAATTGTTCAGGGGTGAAGTCCCAGACCACTGGAGGCGAGAAGTTCTCTAGGTACCTGCCCATGTTCTCCCACATGCCATGCCACCCCTGACTATCCTGCCTCAGAGCAGATCTCTGGGTGGTAGTCTTAAATAGTTGCTTAACCCTAAACAGGACCTGGAACATATTCAGCAGACATAACACTAGGAACACGCTGGTTTGAGCATCCCAAGGATATTCAAAATTCTCAAAAGCTGTCATACCTGACCCGAAGGAGAACAGGGAGGCAAAAGAGCTGGGGAAAGTGGCCGCCCCTGCTTCCCCCACAGACTGGGTGTAATTATTAATAAATTCTGAGAGGTGGTGCCCAATGTACGGACAGGACAGCAATACCACATAAGCACCCCAAAACAGCTGTCTGAACAGTGATGTTATCATATCATAAACCGATATCGTGCAGGACAGCAGAATGATAATCCTGATCCCTGTTCCAGACATGGTAAACAGCATTGCAATGAGTACATAAGCCATATAGGAATTTACATAACACAGCCATGAGAACAAACCAAGCAACATGGTGACCAGTGACTATTTACCTAATAATAAAAAAAAAATTTATACAACAAATTCATTTTTTTCAAGCTCTAGTTGGATTCTGTCGTTATCTCAACCCTTCGAGCCCCACGTTGGGCGCCAAAAAGGACTGTCGTGGTTTAGCCTCAGACGGCAACAAAGAACCACGTGCCGCTCGCTCGGATCTTCCCAACATGGGACAAATCAGAACAAAAAGCCAAAACTCTTGGGTTGAGACAAAGGCAGTTTAACAGAACAGCAGAGGGAACAAGAAAAACAGCAACAATAACATGAATAGAGGAATATACAAACACGATTATGGAATCGCCGCTCCCCGCTGCTCACCGACCAGACCCCGGACGCCCCAGCCCGCTCCAAGCGGCGACTTCCTGCCCCCTCCCCCGGCAGTTCAGAGGGGGCATGGCTCACATGGCATGGAATACTGTCTCTTGGGGAGAATTAACCCTATCCCCACCGGAACCAGGACAGTCATTTTAATAGTTTTTAAGTCTTCTTTTCCTGTGTTCTGAAAACCAAAACATTTATTACCCCCAAAAAGAGATAAACCCTTTCCACAATTCACTTAAATTAACTAACATTTTCTATGAAAAATAACTTAGTGACAATTCTTTGACATGATTGTTAATTGACAAGCCAACTGTCTGATTTCTCATTTTCCTTTCCATCATAACTTTAGATTTCTGTTTTAAACATATGGCTGAATTTTTGAAGTCCTATCCCTTTTTTTAAGAGTATGAAACTTGAATGCTATTGATACAGCGTGTTTCCTTGATGTTTCACTAGTGTATGAGAATACTTCCAGGTCAAACTAATTTTCATGTACCCCTTTTGAGTCAGTGGTTGGTTTTTTTAAAGTGCCATGGTGTTTTTATTTCGATTTAAAGAAAAAAATATACTGACCCTTCTGATTGCTGTGGCAAGTACATCTGTCTGGCTAAGCAACTAAAAGGCAATTTAAAAGATTTATTTTTTATCTATTGGACGTTAAATCTCAGGATTTTTGGAGTCAAAGTAATGATTTTCAAATACACATTATTACTAAATAAATGATGCAAGAATCTAATGGAGTATTAATAAATATAAAATATTGTGGGAAGCCAATTTTACTTAAAATCACAAAAATGGAAGTGGCTTGAGAAGATCAGCCCATGTCCAAACTGAAATGAGCTATAGCTATGCCAACGCTGATTGATGTTTGTCTAGCTTGTTCTTATAACATCGCATGATCGTTTATGACAATGTCTCTGAGACAGCATCAAAAACCTTATTAAAGTCAAGATATACGACATCTTTCCTGTCTACAAAACCCCTCATGTTACGATATTGTAAAAAGAAGGTAGATTGGCCTGACTTGATTTATTTTTGATAGCCATATCGACTTTGACTAGTCTCCTTGTTATCTAACAGCTATTTACAGAAATAGATCATGCTTCTGTTTTTCTAGGAACTGAAATCTCGTTCTCTGGACTATAATTCCACAGAATCTTTCTTCCTCTCTTTGCAACTCCCTTACCCATTTTAAAAGTATTATTTTTTCCTTCTCTAGTATTTTAGAAATTACTCATCCTCCATACAGTCTCAGAAATAAGGAGCAATGGTAAATTATTTTTCACCTTGTGCTCACCTGTTCTGATTTTGCCTTTACATGTTCATGGTATATTTTTTCTGTATGTCATTAGTAACCTCAACTAATTTTCCACTTTCTGTGTGCTTGCTTACACTTAAACTCAATGAAGAGCTCACATTTCTCTAATCAATAAGCAGAAAGTGACTGAATCATATTTCAGAGGCTGTTGCTTTGTGAATATCATGTAGAGGAAGCTGCACCCAACAAAATCCAGGGAATTGCTGGACATCCTGTGTGTTCGTGTATTTGTTTCTCTTGTTACTTCCAAATTACTGATGCTGGCTGATCCTGCTAGTTACTTTTAAAAAGCCTTATCCACTTTCTTCATCCTGGCATAGCAATCAGTAGTTCCAGACATTAGTTCTCACTGTGAAAACTGTCACAATTTTTCCCCTTTACTTATAAAAATTGGAAGATTTTAGATGTCAGTCACACACTGCAAAATGTACTTCAAAATGTATCTATCTTGAATTGTGCTGTCTTAATTTTCCAAGTTGATCTTTTAGGCTTTCCCAAAATATATTTTATGAATCAAAATAGAAGTTAAATAAAGTAGTTAAATAATCCAAAAAAAGGAACAAAACATTTAATTTTAAATCAAATAAGTAATTTTGGCTTGACTCAGTTGCAATTATTTTGGCAGAGGCATCTACAGAAGAAGATTTACTTAAAGGACAAGGGCCTGAAAAAACTAAGTAAGTTTTCATTTTGACCCTATTCTTTGTAAATGTTGAATGCTCTGTCTTTGATCGTAAAACCATGTGGTCCTGTCTGAAGTGCTCTTCAATATGCACAAGTATATGCAAAATCAAGAAGGTGAGACTGGTTGATTTTTAATTTTTCTTTTACATCAGGTTTTAATAAGGTAAATTATCAGAAGATACCTCTGTAGTGTTAGTGGAATTTCAAATGTAGTGACAAATTGAGGATTTGCCCTATTTCATCCTCTCCTTCATTTGTATCTTGATATAATACAAAAATAAAAGGTTGCTATCCAGCCATATCTGAAGAAAGTGGTGGCCTACGATCTTTGAACAAAATATAAAGCCATAGTGTTCAACTACCAAAGGTAAGTGAAGTCATGTAAGTGTATTCAGTCTGATCACCTTCACTCTAAACAAGGACAGAAGGAAAAGTCAGTGAGCCTTGCAGTAGAAACTACTTACCTTGTGGTTATGGTTAGTGATCTGACATCTTGACTAAGAAGTACGGGTGTAAGGGATAAATATGGACTTATCAGTAAAAGTATGAAATCAAAAAGACTCTGGATACTTTGATACATGCTAATTAGAGAAAAAATACAGAGCGTAATCTTGTCATCAAGTGGTGTA
Source organism: Alca torda (assembly GCA_008658365.1). NCBI lineage: Eukaryota > Metazoa > Chordata > Aves > Charadriiformes > Alcidae > Alca > Alca torda. Next base: position 77,634,005 of record CM018077.1, on the reverse strand, counting down.
ATTCTGTCAGATCTCAGAAGTGAAGCGTAATTGGGCCATGACAGCACGGGGTGATCCGCATGAAGGAAAAAATAAGGTCAGGAGGAGTGGTTTTGCTAGTGACAGTCTTCCTTTTAGTTTGAGGTTAGTATTTCACCACTCTTTCACTCAGAAAGGTAAAAGCGTTCTCATTTTAAAAGTTTATCAAGTCATAAAGAACAGCCTGCTGTTTCCTTCCCAGGTAAATACATATACTTTCCAAGAGCATACGTCTTTTGAAGCAAATAAAAAGCCTTACATAACTGTAATGCAAAAATCATACACTCCTTTGGGAACTTTGGGATTTATAGGTGTGCTCTGTGCTGCCCTGAAGCATGTGAGAGAGCTTTCTGGGCTATCCTGACAGTGGGATCCTGACATTTCATCCCCTTGGCCCTGCAGTAACAGCTCTCCTTCAGTTCATGCGGCTTCTATGACGGCATACAGTGCAAAGAATCAGGGGATTCGTTAAAATTTCTTAATACCTTGATTTTAGATTCCTCTGTTGATGTGATGTAGTGATTATACATGCACATATATATGCACCTGTATAAGCCTATGCATGTATGTGATATATGTACATAATACATAATAGCCTGTTCTATGTATAAATATTTATTAGTAAATGAATCGATGAGGAAAAAAAAGGAAAGTAACACTTTCACTGCTTACACTAAGATCAATAACTCTTTTTCTCCTTAGCTGATTCACTTCAGAGCTTTTCCTGACCAGCCTGCACAGGTCCTTCAGCTTCATTCACTCCACTTCTCAAAGAATGACTTGTGGAAATGGTGGATAATTTTTGTATCCCATTTTTTTCCTGGAGTCCTCCAGGTTTTCTTTCAAATTCAGTCAGTCTTTCTGCATCAAAACCTCTTCATGAAAATGCCTCTTTGGAGATAAGGTTGTCATCACTTCTACTTGACTGGCCTATTAGCAACTCCCTCATTAAGTGAGGGATAGGAACTCACACTCCCTGGTGAATTACTGCCTAAATCTCAGAAAGAACCTGTAGATGTATCACACAAAAAACGTTCCTGGTTGATAACTGAATAAGATTGATGAATTCAGCCCACTACTATGAGACAAGACACAAACACATTTAAAACTCTGAGTTGACTGGAAAGAGTTTTAAATGCTTTTGAACACCCAGATACCATTGTGATAAATACACATACTGAGACACAGATACAGACATAGATGGTATAAATAGATAGGCCTTTGACACGGTCCCCCACAACATCCTGCTCTCTAAGTTAGAGACACGGATTTGATGGGTGGACTGTTCGGTGGATAAGAAACTGGCTGGATGGTCACATCCAGAGGGTAGTGGTCAATGTCTCAATGTCCAGATGGAGAGGGGTGACAAGTGGTGTCCCTCAGGGATCTGTACTGGGACTGGTGCTGTTCAACATCTTCATCAATGATTTAGACAGCGGGATCAAGTGCACCCTCAGCAAGTTTGCTGACGACACTAAGCTGAGTGGTGCGGTCGACAGGCCAGAGGGACGGGATGCCATCCAGAGGAACCTGGACAAGCTAGAGAGGTGGGCCCAAGCAAACCTTATGAAGTTCAACAAGGCCAAGTGCAAGGTCCTGCACTTGGGTCGGGACAATCCTCATTATCAATACAGGCTGGGGAATGACGTGATAGAGAGCGGCCCTGTGGAAAAGGACTTGGGCGTACTGGTGGATGAAAAGCTGGACATGAGCCAACAATGGGTGCTTGCAGCCCAGAAGACCAATCACATCCTGGGCTGCATCAAGAGAAGCGTGGCCAGCAGATCCAGAGAGGTGATTCTGCCCCTCTGCTCTGGTGAGACCTCACCTGGAGTACTGTGTCCAGCTCTGGAGCCCTCAGCACAAGAAGGACATGGACCTGTTGGAGTGGGTCCAGAGGAGGGCCTAGAAGATGATCAAAGGGCTGCAGCACCTCTCCTATGAGGACAGGCTGAGAGAGTTGGGGTTGTTCAGCCTGGAGAAGAGAAGGCTCTGGGGACACCTTATAGCGACATTCCAGTACCTGAAGGGGGCCTACAGGAAAGCTGGGGAGGGGCTGTTTGCAAGGGCATGTAGCGATAGGACGAGGGACAATGGTTTTAAACTAGAGCAGGGTAGGTTTAGATTAGACATTAGGAAGAAGTTCTTTACAATGAGGGTGGTGAGACACTGGAACAGGTTGCCCAGAGAGGTGGTGGAGGCCCCATCCCTGGAGACATTCAAGGCCAGGCTTGATGAGGCTCTGAGCAACCTGATCTAGTTAAAGATGTCTCTGCTTACTGCAGGGAGGTTGGACTAGACGACCTTTAAAGGTCCCTTCCAACCCAACACATTCTATGATTCTGTGATCCTGTATAGATGTAGGTGTAGCTAGAGATAGACGATATAGATATAGATATGTAAGAAATGTTTTTGATCTTTTGCCAGGTCATAAGAAATGAAGGCTTTTCAGGATTATATGTGCTTTGGAGAAAATTCAGTAATATGTAACTGACTATTTACGTAACGTATTTTCTCCACCCATATACACAGAAACAATTAAAGCAACGTAGAAATAGAATCCTATTTCATGCATTGTAACCAGTATCAAGTTCCAGTGGACTAAAGCTGTTTCATGAATAGGACTGGCTAAGGCAGACAGCAAATCCTTTTGTTGTTCACAGCAGCACTTCCAAAAAGAAAACTCATTTCAGAACTGATGCAGCACTTTAAAAAACACACTGCTGTATTCCAGAAACAAACAAAAATCTAACACAATGATGCTTATAGAGGTAAGAGACCCTCAGCTGATTTCTTTGGGATGCAGCACAAGCCTAAACAGCTGATCTATTGAGCAGAATAATATTATTTCCGTGAAGATAGCTCATTTTGTATGTGTTCCAGTAAATTCGAAAAACTATTTGCTACCTGTATACAGTCCCTCCTAAAAAGGCAATTGCATGAAGTATTCCTTATTTTCCATATTCTGTCTACAGATACTCATTGTTACTCATTGTTTTTTCCTTTTCTTAATTCATAAATGATGATAGATTTCACTGGAGAGGAAATGCATGCTTTGTGTTGTTCATACACTGTTAGATTCAAGTGCAAAAAGTACCAGGTTGATGCTTTATTTAAGTTTTTCTTTAAGGTATGCTATTGACACTCAGTAGGCTTCTATACAGCACTGGATTTTTTGCTGATTTTCGCTTCATCTTCAAACTATGAAAAATTCAACATTATATTCTTATGGAAGACACTGTTGTGAAAGATGCTCTTCTGTGATATGTGTGGAGTAGATGTGGAAGAATCTGAAGATACTTGTTTTTTCCTGAGCTGTATTTTAACAAAAAAGATCTTCCCTGATTGACTTTAGTTTTATCAAAACACTTTATTCAACTTTAAAAGTATATGTTTCTCTCCATTCCTGATGTGAGCATGGTAACTAGTAAAGCAAATCTTATAACTAAAATTCATTTTACAATATTTATGATAACCATGATAAAATAAAATTAAATTTCTTTTTTTCTGTTCTAACTTTCCAATGCAAAAAAGAGTAAAAAGCAGTAAAAGCTTTATTTTGTTGTCATTAAAATGAGCAGATGTAATCCCAGAGGTAGTGCACTGAATAAGAAGGTGTAATTTTTAAACAGTAAGTTTTATGATTATCACATTTCTCATTATTACTATCTTTAAGGATAAGCACAGATTAAAAGACTCTGAACACAGGAGCAAGCACTGAACACTGTAACATTTCTGTGCAATTTAATAGGATCTAATCTCTACCCTTGGTCTCTAGAAATAAAAAGTGTGATATCCTTAAAATCATGCCCTTGTAATCTGCATTTTAACTAAATGACATTTTTCGTTCACAAGACATTCTCTATTTTATCCTGAAAACAGGTTATTTTCATGTTAATTAGGTTCTCAGTGCCTTTACTGTGGAAAAGGAAACTGAATTTTTATAGTCTTCTTTTCAATTTAATTAAAGTAGACCTTCATTCCTCTCTTCAGACAGTATCCCACCATTAGAAGACCAGAAATGTGACAGTACTAAAAAGTCAAATCTAAGAAAAAAAAAAAACACCAAAAGACAGGAAAAATATAAATAAATAAATTATGAATAATGAATAGACTGAGGCAGTTTCTATATCCTGTAAAGATTTTTAGTACTTAAAGTGAAATTGAGACATGATTCATGCACCTGATACTCAAACTATGACCTCACAAGCTCTTTATTCCTATACAATTTTATTCAAACTTGGATGTCATAGCTAAATTCTTTTTTAAGCTTAACAGCGTTTCAGAAACATGTTCACAACAGCAGCAGCCTCAACAATATTAAGAAGTTTGTCATCCACATCGGTTTTGCACATCATTGGGATACAAAAATAATATTCTTTTTATTTTGTCCTCTCTTTTGGGGCTCAGTCTGTGGTAGGTGATAATAAATCACCTCTAACAGACTGACAGGATTGATTTCCTCATAGAAACATTTTAAATCTGTCTTAACTTTTAGGCACTGGTAGAGAAGGATGTGAGTCTGGACTTTTATGCAATAGTCTAGTTGTTAGAGAATTTTTCTAGGAAGTAAGAGCAGCATTTAAATATCACTTCTTCAAGTGTATTCAAACTGCATCCTTCGAACCCCAGGCCAGAGCTATAACCACCAGGGTCTAGTAGAGAAGGAAGAGAAGGGTCCAGTAATTATATGAATGTTTCCTTCCATCAAAAAGCAAGGAAAAAACTGAGTGTAAAACTGTTAAGTTAAAAATTCTAAAACTGTCCTGAAAACAAAATCAGCTTGGTAATTGCCATTAACTACAGAAATACAAATGTAATTGCCTATACTGTGAAAGGGATAAAGAATTCTTTTGGTTTTCATGCTTACTGAAAATCGTCCTTTCTTTCCAACTTAAGTGCAGAGATAAATTTTTTCTTAGTCCAAAGGAAAAGCTCCCTAATTAGGGGCTTGATGCAAATCCAGCTGAAATTGTTCCTAACTCAATTGGTCACAGGAAGAGGCTGTACATAGGCAATGCCTAGACTCACCAAGGTACTTAAACAAATGATTCGTCTCATATAAATCAATGTGATTTTGGCCATTTCATAGCAAAGTGTGTATTTTAAATGGCAGAGTGTTCATCCACTGGAGAGGGTGAAATCATCTGCACTGCAGTAAACAGATAAGGTTTAGCATAGTAAAGATATCTTCAATTACATATTTCAGATACTGTAACCAAAGACTACTTTTCAACCAGTCATGTGAAACTTTGAAGGACAGCACTAAAGAATGGGCAAGGGAAAATAAAGGTAACTATATAGATTTGTATAAGGAATGTATTTGCTCTCTGCGGTCCTATTAGTGTCAGTAAACAATTTTAAGTGTACTAATCTCAGTGTCCCAAGGAATTCTCTTTATGAATGCAAAGGAAATGCTTAAAAAACCCAGTTACTTATAGCAACTAATTGCTTCTTAAAATGTATGTCAGACACTCAGCTTAGCAGTTATGCTTGCATATATATTAGGTGTAGTAGAGACCACCTTAGTGCACTTTGCTCCCTGTAATGAAGTCTTAAATGTCTGAAGATTTTCTTTTTCATTTTTGGAGAAAGTTTTGCAATAATAACTGGGGTTTTGGAGTTGAGGTTTATTTTGGAGGGAGGTGAACTGTTTGGTTTTTTTTTTTTTTAATAACTTATTTCAAACTTTACTGTAGTGTTCTTTGTATAGTATCTTGCCCTGTAGAACTCTAAAGATTTTCTCATTACTTCATGTTTACATCCTTTACATGTTTGAGAATTTTCTTCAAGGCTATTTACTCCCTGTTTCAGACCTGTCAAGCCTGAGACCCCCCTTTTTCAAAGTAAGTGCAAGTGCAAGTAAGGAGTAATTTGAAATTAAGAGTTACAGAGTACAGAAGGAGGCTTTCTAGTAGTGACCACAGGGGCTGTGATTATAGGTGAGGAGATCAGAAAAGGAATTTAAATGAATTTTAAAGGAATTTTAATTTTCCCATATGGGAAAAAGATGAGTGAGAAGGATAGTTTTTGAGATGATAAAGATTTTCTCACAAAAATACTGTCAGATCAACTTTTTATCTGCTGAAATAAACAAAATCACTTTGTCTAAAATGAGACTGCATAACATCAAGCTTTTGTAGTGTCTCCACACCTCTAGCAATTCACAGGAGCTTTACAGCTGTGCTCTCTGAGATGTAATAGGCTCTTTGGTTAGGTTCATATTTTCTCTCTTCACTTGAGTTTAGTACTGTTGAAGAAAGTTCTGAACTCTTTCATTAGCGTAATTTCTAATACTTCTAGAACGAAGTCTGTAATTTATGACTGCAAAATGTTTTAGAATTAGTCAGAAGTCATGTAACTATGTCTAAAGAACTGGTGGCCAAATACTTTCCCAGATGATGAAAAAAGACTTGTTCTAGAAACTCATTAAAACTATCAATAGAAAAAAAAAATAGGAATTTTATGAAAAGACTATGTATTTTTATTTTATGTTCTGACCATGCATGTTGTTCATGGACTGGAAGATGATTGCAGCCCTGCTTTTGACATTTTCAGTTGTGAAGATCTGTTTGATTTTTTTGAGATATGCTTTAATGGAGCAGCGAAACAGAAGTTCAGCTCTCTTTTGAAGTTTGGACTTTATCAGCAATAGGTAATGAATCTTGACAGTTAATCATATGGTTTTTTGTGTCTCTGAGTATGTCTATGTCTTTATCTATTTATATACAGAGAAGGAATATAATGTCTATTATATGGTAATAATACAGTACATAGCACTGCCTGCAACTACACTGTTTGGATAAAAGATAAATTAAAAGATAAAATATTCAAAAAGTTATAAGCATTTTTCATATAGTTATTTATTGAGCACTGAAAATTTGAATAGTGGCAAATACTGTCCCTGTCCATGGTACTGCCTTTATAAAATTATCTAACATTTTCCTCTAATTCACTGCATGGGCATAATGCTGGTATTTATAAAGGAAAGAAAGAAGTTACCCTTGAGCTATTACCTCTAAATATAATTCTGGACATTTTCCAGAAAGTTCATTGAAAATCAGTGGCAGAGGCATTCAGGCTTGACTACTTTCACCTGAAAAATTAGTGCACACTCAGTATTTTATAAAAATGCTGTGGCCAGACCGACAGCTTCCTTGCATTAATTTCTTCTTTTTTTTTTTTTTTTTTTTTTTTTTTTGACAAGGAGAATAACCTCTGAGTTGGAAACAAATGATTCTTGGCCACACTATGCTTTTGGTTTCGTTGATCCAAGTGAAACTAAGTTTAGAAAACTGCTAAGAGAAGTGTTCATTCTACAGTCAGTATGAATCCCTGGAGTATGAGTTTATAGAGATGACTGAACACACTTCATGTTCTACAGTAATGTGCTAAGATATATTTTAATTGGGAGTGCAACTTTTCTAAAATATGTTCTTTGAATCAGTACAGTCTGTGCAGATTTAGATTTGGTGCACTACGTATGTACATGAGTTAGTTAGAAAACTAACAATAATGACAAATGGATGAATGAATTCTGTCATTTTGGACATATCCTGCCTTTTCTCTGCCCAAAAAGTATGGAGGAAGAATGTAAATATCATAATTTCTCTTTATTGTATACCACAGAATATTGTATACCAGTGTAACAATGAAACTAACAATTCAAAAGGTGGGATGGTATCATATTGACATGAACTGTATAGGTCTACAAATTTGAATGAAATCTTATTGTTGTGAAACCAAAAAGAATAAAAAACAATGTTTGGATGAGTGATGCACAACTGATAATAGAACACCATATAACATTTTAAAACATGACCTATTCTTTTTTCACAGGAAAAACCTTCTTACAAAACACTATGCAACTTAAAAATCTATTGTTAAGAAAAAACATACGAACAGCAGTGTACTTTCCAAAGCATACATTGTATCTTTTTGTTTCTGATAATTCCCTTTATGCTGTGAGCTTGCAAATACACCAGAGAAATACAATAGCCTGGAAAAAAAGAATGTATTTCTTTCCCCATCTCCTAAATTCCTTTTATACCATATTACCTTCTGTTCCAGCTTTTCTCACCCCATCTCAGTATTATCTTCCCAGAATTAGAAAAAGTCATCGAATGAATTAGAATAAATTGTTAAAGGTAGTAACAGAAGTATAATTTAACACAAAACCAAAATGAAAAACAAAAAACATATGGTTTTGAAAGTTCAACTAATTCATGATGTACCTATACTGTGTATTGTTTATGACTTAATTGTGTTGTTACATTACAAAGCATTTAAAAAGTTTGCATGTTAAAGAGTAGCAGCTCCTGTTGTATTTATTAAAAAAAAATATTTTAAATTAAGCATCTTCCTTCAGGTTAGTACAATAAGCTACATCTTATTATGTTACTTAGTCTTAAACAAAACTAAACATGGAGCTTAAGGGTCCACACTCTTGCTTTCAGGATATATTTACATCATATTACATCATATTACATTATATTACATCATAAACCAATGCAGTGAGATTGGAAATATGCAAAAGGAGAAGGGCGAGGGATAGGGAAGGTGGGTCCATATGCCTTTACATTTGTGCTTGCATGTATACTTGCACAGAAAGTGTGAATCCTTACACCTGTGCTTGCCAAAGTTAAATTTCTTTTAGATAAAAGACCTGGGATGCAAGTTTTTAAAAGAGAGGGAAATTACATGTGGAAAAAAAAGGAGACATGGAGATGTCCTTCAGGCAAGCAGCTCCAGCTTTTGCCGTTAGGTTGTTAGCTCTTCCATTATTTTGGAATAAAACTCAGGTTGAGGAGGCAAGTTGTTGTAAGTTTCCTTCAACGTTTCCTACAGGAAAGTTCAACCTCCAAAAGATTCCTCGAAGATATCCTCAAAAAGGCAGCACATTGGAGTTGGGCACTGCACAATTCTCCATGAAATACCTCAGAGATTTCTAAGTGACAGTGAGAAGAGGCTGACGGCAGGTATATCCTTTGTCTGAATTTTTTTTGTGACTTTACTTTGCCACTTTGCTTTCAGTTTAGTAAACAACAGTTTAACCAGTGCTTTGCCAGAATAAATCCACTGTTTTCACTTTTAGGCTTGTTTAGCATTCAAAGCGTTGTAAATGAAACTGGAAAACTGGAGATGCTTTTGTTTCTGCAGAGGTAAGCAGTCCAAAAAAAACACTTTGGATGCCTGCACTCAAAGAAAAATTTGGGAATCTCAGAGACAAGTTTGATACCAGGATTAAAGGTTTTGTTTGACATCTGGCAGCCAGGGTAGGGAGAGAAATCTCCCCCAAAGATTAGCTCCTAGCCTTTGAAAGTGTGAGTTTGCAAAACCCCATAAAAGCGTAGCTTCTAGCTAGCTTCTGCTCAACGTCAACATAAAGATATAAACAAAAAACAAGCACTTAAATGCTGATTAGAATCAACATTCTCTTTGCATCAGTTCTTTCCTTGAACGTGTAAAGGTCAAGTCCATATGTTACCCACTATCAGCAAGAGAAAAGGAAATATTTCCAAATTTCCCAATTTTATTAAATTATGGGTCAATGTGTATCACTCAGAAATTAATTCAGCTTACTTGACATTGTTTGCCTTGACAGGACATTTATCATCTGCATCTAGCTCTGTTACAGTTGGCTGGGTTTGGGGTTTATTGCTGTGTTTTGATTTGGTTTGTTTTTTTTCCAAATGTACTTACCTGCAACGTGATTTCACATCTCTGTATATATTCTGTTCCAGTGATGTGGAAGGTAGAATTGTGTTAAAAGCATAGGTGGGTGAACAAGGCCTTGCTGCTTGGCCTGCTGTCCCAAAATGTTACTATGGAAACTATCAAATTCTGTCTTTTTACCAAGTATATAAGCACATTTAAGAAGCAGAGAAAAAAACAAACCCAAAACACACCACTCTTTGCTAGTCTATTTTCACATCTGTAAGAATTAAGTTTCCGCTATAGAAAATCCTTTCACTTGGCATAAATGAAATTCAATCAACAGTTCACAGTGAACACTGGTAGATAGAGACGGTCAATGGATAAATTACACTTGCTGTAACCAATTGTCGTGTGTTCAGTCTTAACATATTTGAGTCAATATATTGCTTAATCATAGAGGAAGTAAACTTTGAAAACAAGGCAAGGTTTTTGCATGGCTTCTCAGGACCTAAGAAATGCTAAACTCTGGACAAAGAGGACAGAACAAAAGCATGAAGCCTTTTAAATTTTAAACAACACCCTTTTAGTTTTAATTGTATTTTATATCTCCATATTTGTAAGCCTGCACTTTCTTAACTTCCCTCAATCCAACAATTTTCTCCCTGCATTTCAAGAAGTATCTTTGCAAGGTATGTATTATATTTCTCCTACCTCCATTTTATGGTACTCACCAGATAGACGTGCTCTTCAGCTGTTTTAGTGTAAAGTCAGCCATCTTTCTGTAAACTGCCTCTACTGGCGGATTAGACTAAGACATCATCTCTGATTGAGGGTAGAGCTATAGATTGACTTTCACATATTTGTTCTCTGCTGAAAAATTCTTTGGGGAATGATCATTTCAGGTAAAGCTGTGCAACATAATTTTGACTCATATTTTCCTAATTTCCATAGCACGATTTGCTGATCTGATCTGTTAAGGGATAACAGTGAAATAGAAAGATTCACTCCTTTTTTACCTCAGTTGAGGCTGGAAGTATAAAAATTGCATTAATATTCAGATAAATTTTTATTTAATCTAGTCTAGAAATATAAGAAGAATAGGCTGTCATGTAAGTCCGGAATTTTCAATCATTGAGAGATGACAAGCCAGTCCTAAAGATTTATTTTTTTTTAAAAATTGTATTAAAGACTTTACTACATTTTATTTTAGAGCTCTATTTATGCAATGGCAAGCAGTGAAGATGATTAAGTCTGCAGAATACCTGCACATCCCAGTAAGGAGAAACGTGAGAAAATGAATTTAGCTTATCCCCAAATATTTTTTTTTTCCTTTTTATTTCCTTTTATAGAATTTCAAACCACTAGATGCACGAGAAGGAATGGAAGTAAGGCACCCCTAAAGTGCAGTTGCAAATCTATCTGTAAAGTTTTCTTGAAGTTGTAATTTTAATGTTTGTTGGGTGGGTTGATGTTGGCTGGCTGTCAGACACCCACACAGCTGCTCCCTCACTCCACTTCCCCAACAGGATAGGGGGAGAAAATATTATGGAAAAGCTCTTGGGTCAAGATGAAAATAGGGACATCACTTACCAAATACCATCGTGGACAAAACAGACTCAGCTTGACGAATATTAATTTATTTTACTGCCAACTAAAAATAAAGTTGGATGGTGACAAACAGACAAGAACTAAAACACTCTTCCCCACATCCCCCACCCCTTTTCCCAAGTTTAGCTTCACTCTTTCACTCCCAACTCCTCGACATCCTCCCCCTGAGCAGCACAATGGGATGGGGAATGTGGGGCTGCGGTCAGTCCACGGCAGCTCCTCTCTGCCGCTCCTGCCTCCTCACACGTTTCCCTGCTCCAGGACGGGCCCTTCCCAGGGGCTGCAGGGAAACCCCTGCCCCAGCGGGGTCTCTGCCGGGGCCGCAGGGGCGTCTCTGCGGGGGCGCCCGGAGCCCCTCCTCCCCTCCTCCCGCTCTCCCCTCGGGGCTCGCAGGGCTGTTTCTCACCCGGTTTCCCTCAGCCCTGGCTGCCGGGCAGCGTTTGGCCCTTTCTGACACGGGCTTTCCCCGCGGCGCCCGCCCGTGGCTGAGGGGCTCCGCTGTGCCCTGCGCTGGGGCCGTTGGAGCCGGCTGGAACCGGCTGTGTCCGGCACGGGGCAGCCCCGGCCCGGCGCCTCAGGGGCCGCCCGGCAGCGCCCACCGCCGGCACCGGGGCACCCGCACCCAACACAGTGTTACAGCTACAACTCAAGTCCGTCTTAAGTAAGTAATGGTCAGTATCTAAAATATTAAATTCCACGAGAAAACAGAAAGGGAAAAAAAACCCTGAAAAAACCACTGTAATGACTTCTTTGTGCTGTCTGTGTCATACAAACCATTGGGGAAAGAGAAAGCAAGCCTTCATCTGATGCTTCCTGAGGTTTTTAATGTAATTTTCATGATTGCAGACATGCCTAGGATTACCTCAGTACCAGATTTTGATTGAGATCTTTAAGAACAGCGCTACAGTCAAAATGGTAGTTCTTACATACATACATATTTTAGCCTTTCCTCCTTTGGTACTCTTTTAAAATAACTATAAAAAAAATTGCTGTTGACTTAGATGGGTTAGATGTTGAAGCCATGCAATGATAAGACAGAGTATACAAAATAAGAATAAAATTAATTATTCCAACCATCTTTTGGTTCATGAACCCAGACACAAATTACCAACGTCTGCAGTCCTGAAGCTTCAATCTGCAGCTGATCGACTCCACAGAATCACGGGATGCTCGAGGTTGGAAGGCTTCTCTGGAGGCACTTTAGTGCAACTCTCCTGCCCAAAGCGGAGTGAACTAGAGCAGGGTGCTCTAGTTGGTTTTTCATGTCTTCAAGGACAGACACAGCTAACCTCTCTGGGCAGCCTGCTCCAGTGTTTGACATGCCCCCCCCCCTAAGATATTTATATATATTGATGAGATCCCCCCCAAGTCTTCTCCAGGTAAAATAGTTCCAACCTTTTCAGCCACTCCTCAGATGACAAATACTCCAAATCCTTAACCATCTTCATGGACCTTCCCTGGGTTCGCTCATGTATGACCATGTCTTTCTTACGCTGAGAAACCCAGAACTGGTCTCGCCAGTGCTGAATAGACAGGAAGGATCACCTCCCTCCACCTGCTTGTGACACTGCTTTTCTTGATGCAGCTCAGGATGCTGTTGGCCTTCTTTAGTGCAAGAACACATTTCTAGCGCATGGTCACATTGGTGTCCACTGTGAACCCAAGTCCTTCTCTTCAGGCCTGTTTTCCAGCCATAGGATTATTCCTCCTTGGTGTAGGACTTTTCATTTCCTTTCATTGAACTTGATAAGGCTCCTGTCTGCTTATTGGTTCAGCCTGTCAATGTCCTTCTGAATAACAGTTTAACCATGTGGAGTTGTCATCTACTGCTCACAGTTTTGTATTGTCTGCAGACTTGCTGAGGCTGCACTATCCCGTCGTCCTGGTTGTTAATGAAGATGTTAAACAGTATTGGCCCCAATATCAACCCCTGGAGCACATCGCTAATGACTAGCCTCCAGCTGGACTTTGTGCCACTGCTCACAACCATTTGAGGTTGGCAGTTGAGCCAGATTTCATTCCACCTCACTGTCCACTTACCTGTTCTCTGCTTTATCAGGTTGTTAATGAGGATGTTATGTGAGGCAGTGACAGGTCGGTTCCCAGCCTCCTTCTGTAGAGAAGTGACACTTAGGATTCCTAGTGATGAAGCTGGAGCTGAATGGAAATGACACGAAGGATGGGTAAACGTCTTGTTTTTACAATGTTGCTGCGAAGTTACTAACCTAGCACCTTTAAATTTTTCCACATGCAACTGTGAAACCAAAATTAATTCAACTGGTAGTTACATCAGTCAAATAAAAATTATTATAATGATCTTATACACAAAGTACCCCTTTACTGCAAAGCTCAAGACACTGTAGCAGTTCATAAAAACACAATTAAAGCAGAGTAAATGTATAATAAAAGATCTACTTCATTTAAATTTCAAGTTTACTTAGATTTTTATATATAATATATAGTGTATAATATGTAATATAATTTATTATATAATGATATACCTCCAGTGTAAGTGACAATGTGAAGACTGGTGAGCAGGAGGTGAGCAGAGCCTCAAAAGAAATCACTGTGGCTTGGGCCTGTCACTCACATAATGTATTCAAACAATTACAGGATTGCTTTCTATTTCTGTTCTGAAGTGCTTTCTTCTGCATCGCCACTGAGTAACTTGAAATTGCATGAGTAAATCTGCCAGTGAGATACACAGATCACAGCAGAGCATCCACACCAGGATGAACTTCTCTAGGGACCCAGTCCAAAATCCAGTGCAATCAGCAGAAGGATTCCTGAAGTTTTTGGGGTTAGACTCTTTTGAGGTACTTGGTCTGTAATATGTGATGTCATGTTTATGGTGACAGAGGAGAAATTAGTTTTTCCTTTGAAAAAATTTTTTTTTCTATGTAAGTGGCACCACGCAGCATTTTTTATTTGGGGCAGGGATTGACTTCAGCAGTTTTATTATTACAGTGTACACATTTTTCTACAGACCTCCAATTCCTTTACAGTAAAAGAAAATTATATTACCCACAAGTGGTTCGAGCTGTGTGACTCAGCACTTTCTATTCAAACACTAGTGCCAAATCTTTTATATAGTTAAACACACAACCATGAGATTTTCGTAGTATTTTAAGTTCCTGGTTTAATGTAAACTAAAAAAAAACAACAACAACAAAAAACAAACAAACAAACACCAAACCAAAAAACCCAAAACCACTCAAAAGCCAAACAAAACAAAAAAAAAGGCTTATGAATTTCTCAAAATTTCATCCCTAAACTATAAATCAGTTATTTAGGCATATTTTTAGCTAAATCTAGCCCACATTTGAGATTAGCAATTAACACTTTGCAGAGTTTTGTTCCTGGGCTTGTTCCTCAACTGACTGTAGAACAGTATTGCTTTGACATTGCTGTACCTAATTTTCCAGGAGAAACAAACTCTAATAGGCCTTACTGATAGTACATTAGACCAAACTGAAAATTATCATTGGAGTAAGATGAAAAACTATTTTCACCAAGTGCTAACCTAGGAAATCTAATACTTGTGAATCTTTGGCAAACTACTTCGAACTAGTTACGAAATTCTACATAGAGTTGTTAAGTCTTACTTTGAAGAGTCTGTCCTTCCTTCAGATACACACACAAAGCGCATCTGAAATCTCTTTCTCCCTCTTTCACCTCTTTCTTCCTTTAGTAAGTAAACGTTCATAAACGCATTCTTCCTTAGAACATATAGTCTCTCACACCTTCTCTCATACTAAAGGTTTCATACCGGCAGGAAGGCTTTCATACTGAGTGCACAGCTCTGCTCTAACCCAATGTGGCTGTGTCTTACAGGGCCCAGTAGCCATTTAGATATTTTGAAGAAAATATCCCTAATGTAATCCCATCGTATGAAAAGATAAATGGATCAATTCTGTATTAGCCCTGTTGTGGAAGAGGGCTATACCATGAAGTCACATGAAAAATCATAAAATCTCAAACAGTAGCTGCTGTATAGGCAGGCTCAAGCTGTCATTGGTGATTGCTGTTGATTCTGTTTTCTGCAATGACATAAGCAAACTTAAGCTATATAAATGTGCATTTTCAATGATCTCTTGTTAAGGTAGTACAGTCAAAACTTCCTTAAAAAATCAACTAAATACTCATCATAAATCAGCTAAAATGTTAGTCATAATGTACTCTTAACATATGAAAATTGAGTCACCATCCCGGGAGGTATTTAAAAGACTTGTAGATGTGGTGCTCAGGGACACGGTTTAGGGGTGGACTTGGCAGTGCTAGGTTAGCAGTTGGACTCAATGATCTTAAAGGTCTTTTCCAACCTAAATGATTCTATGATTGTTGATGATTCGATGAAAATGTAGAGAAAAGCAAAACAACCTACGACCATACAAAATGGGATACACCTTAACTTTTAGCTTTATTCCCCAAGGCTAAAGGTTTAATAGCTTAAGTATCATGGAAAAAAAATACTATCTCTCATCATATTTGATAAAACAAATCGTTATTGCCTGCTGATTCTTCTAGCATTTCTGACCTTTCCTGATGTTTTTTTTTTCTTTTTAAGAGTATAAAATTTAAATGCTTTAATATCCATTTTCTTTGAAGATCTCTTACCTTCGTTTTCCCTAAAATCTCTACTTTGCCTCTGCCAAATGGATATCATCAGTAGCTTTTCAAAGCCCACCTTTAGTGTCACTCTACTGTGCATCTTGATTTATTTAATTTTCACATTAACAGCACCAACTTTGGATTAAGTGTATTATTTTATGCTTTTTATGTTCCAAATCAGCCTGTTTTCTGTGCATGTCCTGGCAGGAGTAGAAACATTAGATGTTTTGTCTGCCAAGGAGTTAATAAGATTTGAATTCCATTTCTAAGTGGTTCTAATGATTTGATGCTTTGATACTTAGAGGGGTGTCTAGTACAAAGCAAATGTTTACTAATTATTACTTTGAAGCTTCATTAGATTCACTAATTCACTGCCATGATCTGGAAGAATTTATTCAGGTGTTAATTTCATTTTGGCTCTTGTCTTTTTTAGTCACATAGTCAAACTACATTTTAGAAGACTGCACTTTCTGAATGAAAAAAAAAAAAAAAGGAGATATAAATCAACATAAATAGCAATACCAGTAAGATTTTTTTTGTGCATTTAAGTGTAGTTCAGCATTTCAATGGTATTTCAAAGTAAAATGTGTGAAAATGTAAGAAATGTTAGAGCTAAGTGTTAACAAGATTAATTAATTAAAATAATGAATTTGTGAAAATATTTCGCTCACTTCTGCAAAGAAGAAAAGTTCTAACTTTACAGTTACTCAAAAATAAACTGTAGGGAAATTGATTTGAAGCTTAAAAGTAAAGTACTATTTTAAAAAAGAGAGATATCTCTTTCCTAAAGCCAGATTCAGTGAGGTACTTAATCCCTTGCATAATTTTTAGCTCATGAGTAGTTCTGCTGTAGTTTAATGATTGCAGAATCATATGACTGAAGTTTAAACACCGGATTATGTATATTTTTGGTGAATGAAAATCCATCTTTCTGGTTTTTCTTTTAAAATAATACTCAAGTAAGACCTTAATCTTACACTTCTTTTGTATCAAATTAGGAAGTTTTTAATATTTACTTTTCTCCCTTGAATTAAAGCTCTTTTAACACTAAGCACCCTGAAATATATTCTGTTTTCTCATGAACTACCAAACCCATCAGTCTTCCTGGATATGTTTTGTAATATAAAGTTCATAAGTAAATAGTGTGTGCAAACACTCAAATAATTTGTGGAACTGGTACAGAACTACTTTACATAAACAGAAATATACTCCAAATTAATTTTCTTAATAAGCCATTCTAAATAAGTAACTACAAGAAATATGACAATTTGGAAATCCTTTTCCAGAAAATATTCTATGAAAGGAAGAAAAGTATGTAATCTTTCATCTTATTTTATTTTTATTTTTTTTAATATATTCTTGTTGCAAATATCTTGATATGGGGTTTACAAAATAATCTTTCTTATTTTTAAACAGGTAGCTATCAAGCAGATAGTGAAATTTCTTCTAAAGTTTCTTTTATTTAAGAGTACGACTTAGAAATTAAATGCATACTTTTTTTACAAGAAACCCAGATTCTTCATGCTCTAATTATTTTAATGAAGATTTTTCCATTACTACCTGGCTTGCATTTTTGTTTTTCATTTTCATTCACTTTGTCTTGCAACAGAGATTTCTTATCTGTTGTTGCACTTACACAAGCTAATAAACTTGTTCATTCATAGCCTTTAGATTGATTTTCTCCTCTACCAATTTTGTATAAAGGTATAGAACTATAAAGATACGGTGTAGACGGATACAGCAGAAAGTTTCTGAGGCTTGGCTGTTTGTATTTTCCAGGCAAAGCCATTAAGAATAAAGACAAGAAACTTCTTTAAAATTGACATACCTGCCCAAAAAGTCACAGTGGCTTTATTTTAAAAAGGCTGGTAATGACAAAAGTGAGACAAATCAAGAGTCCTGTTTCCATCATAGTCTATAAATTGTATATTAAACAACCAAAAGATAGAAATTATCCTGAACTTAGTCCTGTGTTTCTCACTTCCTTAATAAAAGCTAACTTGAAAAACAGGAAACATGGCTTTGAACTGTCTCAGTATGAAAACAGCCTAGATTTTATACTTCCAACTTCCTGCGTCTGTTCAAAACCTCTTGAAGTATTACATGAAACGTAGGTGGTGCCATGAACATTAGCATAATGGTGCTTTTAGTAGCCATATTTTGGAACAGATGAAAAACAAGCTCAAGATATGTTCTATTCCTTGAAATCCTAATTTGAAAAAATTCTATCTCTGCAATCCTGAATTGGGGACCTAAACTCTAAGAGAATTTCCTGTTAGCTATTTGGTTGCTTTCTACTTAGTGTGAGCATGGTTTTGAGGCTGTTCTCCAAAGAGTCCTGATTTTTTACACGCACTGTGCAGTAAACCCAGGGATGTGGCTTCAGGTTTTGCGTTGTTCTTTATGGACCAAGCAGATGGTAAGGTGCCTGCAAGCACCTAGGCCTTTTATTGGCTCTAATTGCTGAGGGCCTTTTGAGGATGCTATTTTGTACCAAAAATCATTTGATTGTGTCCCTCAGTATTTTACAAAGAAATTGTCTCCAGAATTCTGGTCTCTTTCAGTCCTGCATGGAAATATTTTTCTATCAATCTGATAAAAGGCCTGTGCCGTTTACTGAGAAAGCTCTTGCTTCTCTCCCCACCCTAGTATCATAGGTCATTAATTGTCAAATCATAGAATCATAAAATCATAGAATACTCCTGGGGAGATTATTCCAATGGCTGATTATCCCCATTGTGTAAAATTTTCTTCTTGTGTCCAATCGGAATCTCCTCAGGGGGGACATGTACCCATTATTCCTTCTCTTTTCCAAGTGACCCCTTGCAAAAAGGGAGTCTCCATCTTCTTTGTAGCCACCCTTTAAATACTGGAACATGGTGATAAGGTCTTCCCTAAGCCTTCTTTTCTCAAGGCTAAACAAACACGGTTCTCTCAGCCTTTCCTCATATGGCAGGCTTCCCAGTCCGTGGATCGTCTCTGTGGTCCTTCTCTGGACCCTGCAGGGTGGCTCTGCTTTCAGAAGTTTCAGCTTCCCCACTCAGTTTGATGTCATCAGCAAACATCATCAGGGTACACTTGATCCAATCATCCAGATCACTTAAGAAAATAGTAAATAGCATTAGGCCTGCTATCGATCCCTGGGGTTCCTCACATGTGACAGTTTGAGAAGGAGCTATTTACTACCACTGTCTGGGTGCGGCCTGTCAGCCAGTTCCCCACCCACCACACAGACCACTTGTCTAGACCGCAATGCATCTGTTTCTCTAGGAGGAGGCTGTGGGGAACTGTGCCAAAAGCCTTGGAGAAATCCAAGTAGACAATGTCCGCCGTTCGCCCCTCATCAACCGGGCAGGTTACTTTGTTGTAGAAAACCATCAGGTTTGTCAAGCACGAGTTGCCCTTGGTGAATCCATGCTGGTTTTTCCCAGTCATGTGCTTCTTTTGACTTGTGATAGCCCCTAGGAGGATTCATTCCATAACTTTCCCAGGGACTCAAGTAAAACTGCTGAGCCTATAATTTTCTGGATCCTCCTTTAAGCTCTTCTTTTAGATGATGGGGACATTAGCCTTCTTCCATTCTTCTGGGATGTCCCCCAATCTCCACGACTTCTCAAAGATTATGGATAGTGACCTCGCAATGACATCAGCCAGCTCTCTTAGCACCCTTGGGTGGATAACACCAGGGCCCATCGATTTGTAGAAGTCAAGCTCCTGTAATAATTTGCCTACCAACTCTTCCTTCACTGATGGTGGGTCTATGTGTGCATCAACCTGGATTGTTGTTCCCAAGGCCTAGGGCCCTACAGTCTTTCTGAGGCTAAAGTTTAGAACAGCAGTAGTGACTAGTACTTTTTCTTTCAACCTTCAAAAATCACCTTCCTCCCCCTTGAAAACAATATGCAAACACGAAAATCCTTTAATGACATCTTCTGAAAGCAAACTCAGGCAGCACAGGGTTGGCCTATGTCCTGTAAGCAGCTTCACTGTGCCTAGCGAGGCACCTTCAGGAGCACTAACAAGAGATGCCGTTAAGCACTCCACAGAATTCATAAGTATTCATACCCCCTTTAAAGAAGTTGACAATGCTGAATCCAAAGCTCAGGATAATTCTTCTGTTTGTTATAAAAAACTAGAGAATTTTTGATGACAAAATCACTATTATGTCTGGTGAATAATGAAATGCTGATGGCTAAGAGTCTAAATAACCAAAGTGCTTCCTGTTTTTTCTCTTCTGCTCTTAATTTAGAGATTGTCAGTGACAATCTAAAAGACATTTGTTAGTCATTTTGGCTGTACAGCTATGCTTTAAGTCTCAAACTTAAACTTATGTTGGAAAACATTTTCTTTAAATTACATTTGTAGGAAGTGGGAGTAGAATCGCAAAACAAAAATACCTATTATTTACCATCGCTTTATTTATTTAGTATACATGTTTTGTTCAAAAGATGTTGAATTCATTATACAAGCAAAAAAAATTTCTTCAGGTAAGGTACGCCTACACGGATGTTGCTGTATAGCTGATGGGAGACAAACCTGGGCAGGATCAGCTACTGCTAGCAGTTAGGAGAATATGAAGTTTAGTATTATCAAGCAAATTAAACAGCTCTTAGTGAGTTCTCTGCTATGTCCATAATGCTAAAAAGCATCTTAGCTAACTAAGTTGAATGATAACCTATTTTCATCTATAGAACACCATTTTCACAGTGGGGGAACTGTCGGGGAACTGATTTGTTCTATGAGGATGTGTCAATTTTGAGACCTATGCAGTTCTTAAAATGGAAACATCCTTACAGAATAAATCAACTTTAATGCTGATGTGCTAATTAACTGCCTGCTAGTAATTTCTGTGACTACACATGCTTTCTGATAGGTGCTCTCACTTCCACTACTATAGAAATTTGGGTGAATACTATAAAATAAAAAAAGACAGTGATCTGTCTCACATTTTAGTCTAACTTTTTTGGGCTAATGTTGCTTAATTGGGATTATTCTCAATGAATATTACTGCAAGTGGTCTTAAAGGAGGAAAAATGCATTGAAAAGAAGGATACTTTAAGAAAATGTTGTAGAGCCTGATTAAAAGTGAGGCCCTAGAAGTTTAAGCTATTCTGAGCAGGCAGTTTCTGGAATAGCTGCAATGATTCACCCAGTGATTGCAACATATGGATTCTTTTGCAGAGTAAAGGTCTACAGACAGAAATTGTTCTCTCTGATAATTCCAGTTATGCAGATTTTGAAAGATGTGCTAATCCAAACAGAAACATGCCATTTAAACTCTGTATCCAACTAGAAAAATAAAACAGATATAATATTAAATCAAATACAGTAAGTAACCATTATTTTAAAGCACTGTATCAGAGGAAACAGCATAGGAATTGATAGCCAATGAATGCATACCTTCCTAGGTGTAGGAAATAATGTACAAAAAAATGGCATTTATTAATTTAAAATCAAAATGCAATACCATAGAATCATAGAGTACCAGGTTGGAAGGCACCTCAAGGATCATCTGGTCCAACCTTTCTTGGCAAAAGCACGGTATAGACAAGATGGCCCAGCCCCCTGTCCAGCAGAATCTTAAAAGTGTCCAACGATGGGGCATCCACCACTTCCCTGGGGAGATTATTCCAATGGCTGATTGTCCTCATTGTGAAAAATTTTCCTCTTGTATCCAATCAGAATCTCCCCCAGGAGTAACTTTTACCCATTACCCCTTGTCTTTTCCAAGTGACCCCTTGCAAAAAGGGAGTCTCCATCTTCTTTGTAGTGACCCTTTAAATACTGGAACATGGTGATAAGGTCTCCCCTAAGCCTTCTTTTCCTCCCCTAAGCCTGAGAGAACAAACCCGGTTCTCTCAGCCTTTCCTTATGTGGCAGGCTTCCCAGTCCGTTGATCATCTTTGCAACCCTTTTCTGGAACTTCTCCAGCCTGTCCATGTCTTTTTTGTACAGCAGGGACCAAAACTGAACACAGTATTCCAGGTGTGGCCTGACAAGTGCTGAGTGGGGTGGGATAACGACTTCTTTGTATGTGCTGGTGATGCCCTTGATGCAACCCAGCATCCTGTTGGCTTTTTTTGCCGCAGCAGCACACTCTTCACTCCTATTGAGCTTGTTGTCCACCAGGACCTCCAAGGCCCTTTCCACAGAGTTGCTCCCCAGCTGTGTAGATCCCAGCCTGTGCTGCACTCCTGGATTATGTTTTCCCAGGTGCAAGACCTTACCCTTGTCCTTCTTGAATTTCTTAAGGTTCTTGTTCGCCCACTCTTCCAGCCTATCCAGATCTTCCTGCAGGGTGGCTCTCCCTTCCGAAGTGTCCACTTCCCCACTCAGTTTGGTGTCATCAGCAATATTCATCAAGGTACACTTGATCCCATCAAATATGTTTGGTAACTTCACTGTTTGAAGTAAGTAGCCTAAGTTGATTTCTGAACATTTTAGTGCAAGTAGAATTTCAGTAGATGTTGAATGTTAAGCTACTTAATATAGAAATATGTACATTCGGTGTCTAGTGGAATTTGGGAATTTGGCCATCTGTAAAAGTGTCTCAGACACAGTCAGTAGGTTTTGTCAATGATTCTTTGGGTTTGGGAGACTGTACACACACACACATACACACACACACAAAAAAAAAAAGAAAAGCGGTACTAGAATTGAGAACAAAAAATGTAAGTGATATTGAAATGCAAAAAAAAAAAAAATAAAAGTCAATGTTACTATTATTTTAAGCAATTATGTTAACCCATAAGGGTACCTTAGATGTTTATCTATTTGTAACAGCTAAATATGGTTTGATTCTCAGACTGAGACTTTTAAAAGAACCTGTGACAGGTATCTACTTCTCGTTAAATTGACTAAGGTTTGATGGCTTCATTTTCACATATTGTAGATTAGTCTGGTAATCCACGCCTTGAGACCTTGATTCAATTGTGTATTGAATTTTCTTATTTCCCCTCCCCCTTCTCTTTTTTTCTTGATGAAAACAATAGTATTTTTGGCAACAAATTTTCTTACAGCAATTATTAATTTCTACAATTTTTAGAAAAGTTTGTTCCTTAGAAGATACTTTGATAAGCCATACTGTTTAAAATAACTTCTAGATTCCTACTATGTACACATGGCTGTTGTATGCTGTGCTGCTTTTTTAAACTTAGCATCTTGAAGACTGAATCTTTTTGGACATGGCAAGATCTAAGGATCACTTTCTGTTTCACTATGGGGGTTACACCAAAGGAAAACCTACGTAAATTATGTGGGCTTTATATTCTACTGATGGAAGTTATTTAACCCTAACAAAGCCATCCCTGCTCTTTTCTTAAACTTCCACCCAGGAAAGATTTAACTTTTAACTATCTGGATATTGCTGAGTTTATAGAATAAAAATTTGAGCTCCACAACTCCCTTTCACACAAACATTAGAAAGAATACCATTAAGTACAGCCAAACAATAAAGTCTTCCTCAGGAACTGAGATTTGTAGCATTACAGTGATGTATTTGTTGTACATGGCACACCATTCTTTATACCAAATGCTCAGGTATTTACAGGGACAATGATGATTACCTATTTTACTTTCACTGGTACCAAAAATGAAGGTCAAGGTCTATATTTTGATCCTTTGGCTTAGCTTTGCAAAGTGCAGGATGTCTAGTAATTAACTTAGTTATGACTCAGGTGCAAATTACTTCTGGAATTTAATTGGAAATTAATTCTCCAACTAAGCCATTTCTGAAAATCTCAGAAGTTGTTTATATTCATATTTTGGCATCTAAATATCTTTGCAAAGGCAGTACTCAGACACATGCCTAGTAGTTTATGCTCAAATTTATTTACATCTTTGGTGATTAATGTGCATTTAAATGCTTTACTGAATACCAATTTTAGTATGTACTAAACTGTTTCATTGAACTGGGGTTGACTTGAAGCACTTTAGCTCTATGCTAAACTGAGTGAGCTTGTTCTTTAGCTTCTGCACTTAAAAAGGTGTAAAATTGTAGCTGCTACCTATACGTAGGTCCAGAGAAATTTCATTTGTTTTGCTAATGATGTCAGCAAATAAATAAAAAAAAACACTGTGATTTTATATGTAAAGGCTTTTTTTACCCTGATTTCACTGTGAACGTGTGTAGGACCAAAGTAACCAAACTGCTAGTAAGACTGTTTCAGAGAAGCATTGGAAAATATTGTATTGGAAGTAAAATACTTCAATCTCAGTGAAACTTACATTTCTCAGTCTCTCAAACATATGAATTCTCTCACATTAAAGTAGTATATCTGCATTGATATGAATTTTAATCTATCTACTGTCTATCATTCCATTTTATTTAATTTTTTTTACAGTTCAGCAGTTGTTTTTTCTTGGCATAGCCCATGTGATGTATTTTTTGTATACGCATTGAATAATCTTTTCTAAATTATTAGCTGGTTGTAAGCATTTTACAATTACATTTATTATGAAAGATTTCTTTATTATTCTGCATTAACACTGACAGTAGCAGAAACACTAAAGTTTGCAGTATTGTTGTCACTTGCATCCCAGAATCATAATTATGGTATAATGTAGAAGACTTGCCACTTAGGTGGTCATGTCATAAAAGCACTTTTGTCTGCAGTACAAAAGCTTAATTCTATTCCGTATTTAAAAGAAAAATAATTCAGAAGCTTCATGTTCTTACTGGCTCTTCTGAATGAATGTTAGTCATACTGTTATTTAAGGCAATGAATTATTTTCTTGAAAAGGGAGTATCTGTCTCTTTGGTCAGCAATAACAAATAACAGATAATAAACACATTGTTTGGTATCTACTCAATGCTTGGTATACATGCAACTGAGGTTTTCAACAATCAAATAACAGAATAAACAAAAAAAAAAAAAAAACGCTCAAACCTCCCAAACAAAGCGTAATAGTAGTAATAATGTTGCTTTTCATGTGGCATTTCTTTCTAGAGATTTCCAAACCACTGTGTGAACTTTGCCAATAACACTGGCATAAAGACTGGAACAACCACATCTGGTTTGCTGAAATCTTAAGTATGCTAGTGAATATCATCTCTTTATTATATAAGAAGAGTCACTTTAGTACCCATTAGTAATATTTATGTGTGGATTATTTGAAGAACACGACAGATACTTAACCAGCATTTTTTAATATCAACATTAAATTAAACCCTTTTGTCTCCATTTCCTTTACTTTTGAGGCAGGAGTGTTTGTAAGTGAAGGATTTGTATTTTGCTATGGTTCACTCACTGAATTGTGATCATTGACAATACTGTTTATTTTATGCATAAATTTTATGCCATATTTGGTATTGGAGTCTCAGTGGCTTTCTATTTACTGTATAGTATTTGATTCATTACAAGGTAGCTGTAGAAAAAAGTAAAATAGTTTGGAATAAAGACTTTAGTTTTAATGAAGGACTATGTGCTATGTTTACCTTGGACTTTTTTATTGTGTGTGCCACTGTGTTTTCTTAGATTTTTACTATGTGGCCATGGTAAATGGAACAGAAATTAGAGGTGAGGATGAAATACCAACACAAGAGTGTTCTACCAAAGCCCCCCCCAACTCCATTTAGCTGTGCATAAGTGTCTTTATTTTGCCTTCTGGAAATATGCCTTGAGTTTTTATGAATTTTCATGAAAATATGCTGTTTACAGAAAACCACTCGGAGAAGCCACAAACACTGAGGATTCAGACGTGGGCTTAAACTCATCCCAAATCTGTTTTGCCCTGCAAGGAATGGTTCTGCATCCTTTCTCCGTGATCTCAACCTTTCTTCCTTTCTCTAGCAATAGTGAATATGGCTGCTCAGTCATAGACCAAATCTGACCGGAAATATAATTATTATTATTATTACTAGTATGAGCATTTAGTTTTTTAAGGGGAATGTAGTGAATCTTTGAGCAGCAGCATGGATTTAGGGCAGCTCAAGCTTTTATAGTCAAAAATCTTCTTATGGGCAAAATGGAACATGCTGTATATGTAGAGCTAAGGATCTAGTGTTTGTCTAATTATTTTTAACAGCCTAACGAAACATACAGAAAATTTATTCTCATTAGTCCAGTTACAATAATTCTAACACTTGTGTAAGTTCAAAGGCCTCATACCAGCTAACACTGTCATACCAAAAATCTTCCTAGTATCTACCCCTTTTCTCTGGTGTTACGCTAATTCCTTTTGGGTCCAAAAGTCTACAGTATCTGTCTTCCTCAAGCAGAAAGGTGAAGCTGATGTAGCAAGTCATGAGCCTTCCAGGCTCTTCAGCAAGAGGAGTTCATTGCTGGTGATGCCAGTCTGGGGTTATTTTTACACTTTTTGTACCACAGTCCATTTTCTGTTCATTAGCTTCCA
The DNA here is from genome assembly GCA_008658365.1 of Alca torda. Taxonomy (NCBI): domain Eukaryota; kingdom Metazoa; phylum Chordata; class Aves; order Charadriiformes; family Alcidae; genus Alca; species Alca torda. The sequence goes on along the minus strand of CM018077.1, from coordinate 77,607,758 downwards.
GCTAAAGTTTGAGTGCTACATTGCAGCCTTCTCCAGCCCCCGTTCACAGAACAGACTACTGTTTGTTACACAATGATTTACTAGGTTTCTTAGATCTTAACCATGTATAATACCCACAGAGTGAAGCTGAAAAAGGTTAGGCAGTGGTGCCTTGACCCTTAGATGGTTGTTATCGCAGCTAACTCCAGCTCACGGCAGGACAAGTGCAGGTAAGTCCCAATACTCTGCACTGTCAGGTTAATATAAAGCCTGTGGACTTTTAGCAGTAACAGCAAAAATCGTATTTATTTCAGATACAAAGTTGATGTTGAAATCACACCCTAAATCTAAGATAATATTGAAGATATCCTTAGGGGAAAGCAAAACTTATTCTGAAATGCACACATTTGCACAGCATACCAGATATTAATTAATTAAGAGAAATAGAGAAGTTCATCCTGTTGCAGCTAACCAATAATGTTGCTTTAAATGTTTTCAATCAAAAATGCATTAAAAATGTTAGCCATTATTAGACAAATAAAAACACATCAGAAAAAAAATAGGATACTGTAGTAGAAAACATACTAAATAGAACAAAGAAACAATTTAAGAAAAAAATTGTTTTGAAGACACTGGAGAAGTTATTATAAGTGAGAGAAAATATCCTTTATCTGTAGTTACTAGCAAAGTTAATTAATTTTATTTTAATCAAGAAAAGTTATTGCTATCTTTGGCTCTATAGAAGCTTATGTTGGTCTCTGCACCCAGTCTCACAGAAGTGAGCTTCTGCTCAGAGAAGTCTTTGCAGGACTTATGACTTATCTTCAACCAAGAAGACAATACCTTATTATTTACAGTAGAAGAATTTCGTGCGTATATATCTAACACTACTATGCCAGAAAATCAAGGGAACACTTTTTGTCTCATACATTAGTTACTTTTGAGGTCATCAGCATCATTGAGCTTCGTTGTAAGGTTGGTGCTATAATAGGCAGAACTGCATGTTATTACACTCTGTCATTCCCTCAAGCAATAAGGGTGAAGAAAATGGTCTGAGTTAGGTGAGCATTTGGAGAATCAAATAAAAGTGACAGAGACTGAAATTATTAAGTCTTATAGTTGCCACTGCCTTTGTTTCTTAGAATGTATAGCCATCTGATTTATTATTTGCTTGCATGCATGATTTATGCACTAGTCTCACTTTCTGTAGTCATTTGTTTGTGTTGTCTACCAATGTGTCTCATTATATACCTGATGGCTTTTTAAGAGCATTGATCTTCAGGCCGGTAGCTGAAGTCATTGGTCATTATACAATTATCTAGCTGGAGCAGCATGTGTACTAAGCATTCTGACAAATGACCAGATGAGATAATAAAAAATCTAATACTCTATAAGAAAGTTTAATACCTGAAAATCTTCTGTTTTGGGTAAAGAAAACTTTTCCATTTCCAGTAAGTGGGGTTGAATAAAGATTGGGTGTGTGGTAGGGGGGTCAAGAGAAAAGTTGAACATAAACATTTTGTTTGCAGCAACTTCTAAAAGACTTTTTGTCATGACTGTTTCAAACTTCTCCACATTAATAAAATCTATTCATTTGGAATCTATCTCTTCTGAATATGATCTCTACAGACAAAGATTTATGGCATTTAATATATTTTAAAGCTATCCCATAAAAAGCAATCCATCTTTCTAAAAACATGTTTATGTAAAAATTAAAGCTAGATAAAGAATTTGCTACACTTTCAATACAGAGTCATCTCTGCCCCATTTTACAAAACCAATCTATTTCTATGGACCAAAACAAACAACCTCAGGGGATTCTCTGAAGTCCATTTCTAAATAATATTAGCAAAAAATATTAGTAAAAGAGAAAATGAATTCAGACAGCAATCAAGGAACAACTACATATTTATCAACAGAGTAGCTATTGATGAGAATTCAATCTTTGCTTAACCAGGATCTCTAAAATCTACTAGACTTCTCAAAACAGTGTGTAGATATTTATGAGACTTAAGCTATTGTCAGCTTGTCACCTGCATTTCTCTGACCCAGAAATGCAACTAGTTTTGGTATGTCTTAAGTGCCCTTTAAGACAGGAAGAAAAGGTAGAATTCTGATGAAACAAAGTACAGCTCTCTCAACACCTCAGCCTAGTTAGAGCACCATGCTTTTTGTAGTTCCTAGTAAGCTTAACACAGTCAGGGAAGCACCATAGCATGTCATGGGATCTTCTGAGGGTCAAGCAACCAGGAGCTGGAGAGGTAATCCCTTTCACATAAACTGCATTTGTAGCCTCTATTCTAGTGGAATCCAAGTTCCAGAAACTCATTGAAGCAGCGATTTGACCTCTTCAACCATCACATTCAATATTTGAGCACATAGCATTAACGACTTGAGTGTTAATCCCTGTAATTTGCGGTCCTCTCTGACACTAGATGCTAAATTTATTCCTGTGTTCCTTGGAAATTAGCCACCTTTCCATAAATTAGAAAGCCATCCTGAAGGCTGGGCAGCAGGAGGCAGCAAACGCCTGCAGCCCAGGAGCGGCTCCATGCTGCCTGATGTCTCAGCAGTTTTCCTGGAGGTCCCTCTTCACATCAGGCGAAGGTTTTGTGTGCACCCCAGAGGGTCTTCTTGTTGATATACGACTATTGTAGTTCTTTCCACTCGGCAGTGCTGAGGGAAGCTAGGATTAAGAAGGCATAGAGATGTTTCCAGATGTAAAATGTTCCTTTCATCATGTGGAGGTCTTCCAAAATCTCCTGTCCTTTGTCGAAAGAATTCTGGTGCCTTTAGGAAGAAGCTTGAATTCTGTCCTGTCAAAGACATTAAGGATTCATAGAATGATAGAATGGTTTAGGTTGGAAGGGACCTTAAAGATCATCTAGCTCCAACCCCGCTGCCACAGGCAGGGATATCTTCCACTCAACAGGTTGCTCAAAGCCCCATCCAGCCTGATTTTGAACATTTCCACGGAAGGGGCATCCACAACTTCTCTGGACAACCTGTTCCAGTGTCTCACCACCCTCACAGTAAAGAATTTCTTCCTAATAGCTAATCTAAATTTCCCCTCTTTTAGTTTAAAACCATTACCCCTCATCCTATTGCTACACTCCCCGATAAAGAGTCCCTTCCCATCTTTCCTATAGTCCCCCTTTAGGTACTGAAAGGCTGCTGTAAGGTGTCCCTAGAGCCTTCTCTGGGGGCAGAGATACTTCAGACAGGGGGACAGATATCATATATGTGGAAGCTTCCTCCTGCTTTGTGAGTGCTCTCAAATTTTATTTGTCCCTGGTTTTCTGTCCTGTGTCCATGTTTTCCTGTTTCTTCATCAGTCTGTGCTCCATCATTTCCTCCCCATCTCTAAAAGGACAAATCAGAAGAAGGGGCTGGAAGAAGTTGCCTGCTTTTCCTTCGTTATCAGAAGCTGCAGCATAAGAGCACAAAGCTAGGAACTAAGAGGGCAGAAACCTGCTAGACCTTTAGTTGTCTGTGCACCAATGGAACAAGACCAAATCTCTTCTGATCACCTGAATAAGCTGTAATGACTTTGACATGGAACTTAACAGAATGGGTTAAGTCCAAGATGGGATAATTAACAGGTACATACAAGACAAACTTTATTCAGTTTCTAACTATTACCCTAATGCTGTTCTCAGCCTCTAGGCAAAGGAAGTTAATGAGATATAGTATAAGATAAAGCAGTATGACTGTGCACAATGCAAAGCTTTTCTTCCTTCGGTTGTTACTCTCAGAAATCCTTTCTGATTATGTGACTATAAAAGCATCACTTTTTTTTTTTTTTCTTCCATGAAATAAATAAAAGCCACCCAGTAAGCACTGGCCTAGTAGCATACTGGCAATAAAACCGAATTCAAATCTTGATTTCTTAGGCTGACAAGGTCGCTGATCACCTGTTATCTCTATTCCCAAGATTTTCCTGGCTCAGAAGTGGCTTTAAATTAAGGGCTTTAACCGAAAACATGTGATGCTCATCATCTCTGCTACTGGCACACCTGTGCCATTCTCCTGTTTTTAACAGGTCTTTGCTCAGACCGGGCTCCTGGAAATCATTATATTTTCTGTTGCTGCAGTGACTAGGGGGTTTCTCTACTGTTATTGGTGTTTCTCTCCTTTAGTTTAAGGAGGCTAGAGGGGACTGACTTGATGAGCAGAAGAAAAGGTCTGTTAACCTAAAAGGTGAGGAAAATGAATTGTTTGTGACTAGGTTAATGTTTGGGAACAGCTGTTCTTTTAAAGTGGGCATCTCCTGTGAAAGTTTTGTGAAAATCTAACCAGGGGCTGCTTGTTTTTTCTCAAGTTGCCTGGATTAAAGAGGGCTGCTTCATTTTATGGTTCCGAGTATGCCTGTATTTTTTAGCTGGGCTTTCTGGCTTGAAATATAGTTGCTAATAATTTTGGCTTGCCTATGGTCTGATTGCTCATGCTTTGAAAGTAAGTTGGTATTTTCACCTTTTTTGTCTTCAGTGTTCTAAGTGTGAAGCCTAGATATCTAGGCTTTGTAATCAGTGGGTATGTAGCTCTAGATGTTGACTTATCCTGTCCTGAAGAAGGTGTTTGAGTCTGGAAGCTCTTGATTATGTACCATCTAGACAATTAATTTAAGTGAGTTATTTTATTTATAGACAGTGAGGTCTGATGAGCCCACTGTAAGGCATCTACTGACTGCAACTGAACTAAACTAATTACTAACATACTACTAACTGCAACCCATAAACTAAAAATAGCTGTAAATGAGAAGGTGGTGAAAGAATCTAGTAGGTGACATCTCTGACTTCTATCTATTCACTGAGGTAGCAGTACGCCTGATGTAATTCATCTCTTCTCAAACATGCATTCTTTTAGGAGTAGGGGTGGGGAACGAAGAACATCTTGATATAAAACTGTCTTTTTCTATTCCTTTTTGGGAAGTAAAAGTAATCTTTTAGTAACATTAATACATGGAGGTTTTGTGTGTTTGTTCTGCCTGCTGTTCAGCAGCAGTGCTTAGTTTCTTCTGAATTATTGTTATTCTATATTTAGCTTCCCTCTTTTATGCCCCATTTCCTTCAAGGGGATGAGAGAGAAGGGTGAATATTTCAAATTAATAAAGTTGCTTTCTTTTTCTTCCTTAAGGCACGTCTTGATTTTTTTAAAACTGATTTTCCTAAAACATTCAGGAAAAAGGTTAGCATCAGCAAAACTTGCCATCAGGATGGGACTGTTAGGGCTGGAAGGGTCTGTGGAAGTAGGTGGCTGGTACTGTTTAGGATGGGAGCCGTATACCAGTGCTTCCTATGAGAGGCTATACCATAAGGTTGGATATATCATTAATCACTCGAGAATCTATAGAGAAAATAACTATAAGGATCAGATGTCATCTGGTACAATTAATTTGCCACACAGAAAGTCTATTGGATTAATAAAGCTGGTCTTTGTGTAATGGTACAGTAGGCCATTAGATAAGGCCATAGATAAGACTCTTCAAAGTAACTGTATGGAGAGACAAGGTGCAATGTTCTATAAAGATATGAATACTTACTTTAAATCAGTTACTCTGAAAAATCTGGTTCTAGGTGTCTGAAGTCCTACACGTCTTACTTTTTCTTTGCCTCAGTTCCATGTCTGTAAAATGGGATAAATATTTTTTCATCTCATGAGTTTTTGTAGCCATTTTTATTTTTTGTTAAGTACTTGGATGCAAGAATAATGAGAGCTATAGAAAATCTATTAAGGGAATTATTTTGTCTTCATAGCAGAACCTGAACAGCAGCTAGTAAATAAAGTTTGAGGTCACAAAATGAGTGATGAATAGGAGGCAAAATATTGGCTAGTCAACCAGGAAGCAATTGTTGTCCTTTCTGAGCTTCTGATTTACGTGTGGATCTTGTGGAAAATAAGTAGTTTGTAATTAAAAATGGAGTTATAACATACATATAGAAAGGAACTCAATAAGGATTAAAAAATGTCTGGCACTTCTGAACACTTCTCTTTGTGAATCTATGTCCTGTATGGAAAGTTTGTGGGATTAGATATAATAATCGACTTCAGCATTTCAATATTTTGGTAATGCACTGTACTGGGAAAATAAAATTAAAAAAAAAAAGTTAAATCCTCTGGGGAGGGTGTGGGGGAGAAGACAGGTACTGCACATGGCTTGAAGTACAGATCTGTTTCCATCAAGCAAATAATTTTTGCAAAGAATAACCTCATTGCTGCAGTTCCATATTGCCCTGTTACATAGCTCTTGGATCTGAAAGCAGCTGGGAAAGCATAGTTTGACGGAGTGGAACAATGCTGTGACAACAACAAGATCAGGTGCCTTTGTTCAAACTCATGGAAAGTGACTAATTGATAGGTAACATGGGTAATCTGCTGCTAGGAGTTCACTCACATCTGCCTGTGGCAACAAAAACACAGCTGTTCAGCTCTAGCTAGGGTGGTGGTTCCTTGGCAAGGCTTGTTTGTATAGTGCTGTAACAGCCTTTGAAGTATTTAAGACAGATTTGTATACATGTGCATTTCAATGTGGACTCAGTGTTCATTCTCTCTTGTCAAATGTCCCCATATATATACATACTGAGTAGTTTACTTGGTCGCTATAATTGACCTTATCCTAGGAAATGCATGGAGCTGAACTCTAACCACAAACTACCTCTCCAAATCTGTGCACATCACGGCTCCGGGTTCTACAGGTATTATTACTCTCCTTAGTCTAGTTATAATTCAGAGATGTATTTTGAATATCTCTTAATTCTTCTATTCTGTTCCTGCATATCTGAGGATATGTATATTTCCATCCCTCTTTCCCTCCTCACTGTTTTTTTCCTCTTCTCTTCTCTTACTCTCACTGTACTTGTTTTGTACTTGTTCACCCTCTGTGTTACAGTTGAAATTTCCAGAACAACTTGTGCTATGGCTGAACCTTATGTGATGTTCAGCCTGCTTATCTGCATCCACAGGCTTCAATGCAAGTAACAAGCTGTGTCAGGAAGAAAGCCTGAGACGGTTCTGTTCCACAGCATGGCTTTGGATTGCTTTGTAGGTAGGTTTTGTACAGTTTTATGTGCTCTGCCAAGTCTGTCCCCAGGTATGGTGTCTTGTAGTTGAGACAAGTTGGCTGAATGATCCTTTTCAAGAGGTCTGATATTATGAGCAACAACAGCAAGGGTGCCTGTTGTGTATAAGTTCCAGCTGCCTTGAGATCAGGTGGTCATGCAGCAATGAAGCAGATCGCTTATGCACAGAAATATATGTATAGAGTGGCACATAACATATACTGTTCTTGAGCCTCCTTCTGTGCCTATAGTCTACTAAGCTGTACATACATTGTCATTGGGAACAAACAGGGAAAAATAATATGGAGAAGTGATTACATTTTTATAATCCAGATAGGCAGGTGATGACAGTGTTAGGAAACAAAAAAAGCTTTTTACCATGATGGCTCTAATTGTGAACCTTCATTCACTGTTCCCTTTGTACAGACAACTGATGTTTACGCATACTGCTTGAGGCTCTTGAGAATCCAAGCTCTATCCTGCCCTCTGGCAGTCAGAAGTGTTCCTGGCCTTGGTTCCCAATGACGAGTAGTCAGTTATGACTTTGGATTGAATGTATAATCCTTCTGCAGTAACTACACACCTGAAAATGTTACCGAGACTATAAAATAAAATATTGGAGCAATAGGAAAAAAAAGAGAGAGACATATTTTATTTCAATGAATCGTTTAATTGGGTATTTGTCTAGATATGTGATTTATCAGGGAAACTAAAATTTTTCAAGTAGCTTAAGTGTGTTTCCCCATTTTGTTCTTCAGGCAGGGGAGCGAACTGAATTTGGCAAACTCCAACTTCTCACTAAATTTCTTGCTTCTGCTTCCTGAAGTACCTATTCAGTTCTGATCTTCCCTTTCAAAAATACACCTGATGCTTACTTTAACCATTATTCTGCTCCCTGCTGCCGTCTGAGACAGCAAAACATATTTTCTTGTTAATCTTCATGTATGCCTTCCACAAAGGTGAGGGCACATGATGCCTGAGAAACCTTTTTAGATTTATAATGAGTCTTTCTGGGTTTTCCACTGCTCCAACTTACTACATTCTAAATTTCCAAAACTGTGTTGGCATTATTACTGTAACAAAGAATTCGAATGTTATTATATGCAGGCAAGCTTTTTTCAAAACAGGTTCATTTCAAGGCTTAGCCTGAGACCTCTTAAAAGATCCCATTTTCAAAGTGGACTTCTTGTGTGTCCAGTGAATATTCATGCATTTTCAGCTAAACACCTTAGAATTACCATCTATTTTTTAAATTTCTTACATAAAATTGTCTTTGAAAATGTAGATCTCATATTTGCACAAATTATGAGCTCCCAATTTCAGGCATTGGGTGTATACATAGCATAAAGTGACCAGAGAATTATTTTCAGCATAATAAACCATATAGAAGGTGGAAGAGAATGGAGGATTATGGATATTTATTTTTTTTTTTTAAGAAACGGAGATGAAGAGGCAGAAAACTGTGTACCTAGCTGGAGGAGGAAAAGGCTGACATGGGAGCATTGTGAGTGCATTCATTCTGCATGTTTATTCTGCTATTGAGAGAAATGGGCCTTCAAGTATGTGTCAGTAAATAAATGAATTGCTCTGAGAATAAGCCTGTTAATTTTTTTCCACAATTTTCGATCCAGATGGAACCAACCCAAAAGCCTAACGTTTTTGTAGCAAAGGGTAATTACTAGAAATAAACAGTATGCAAAATAACAGTAAAGTTCCTAAACCAAGCTGTAAAAGGGCAGAAAAATCTAAAAAGTTATGTTGTATTATGCAAATAATCGTAATTCTCTCCTGCTATGTGTATACATTATGATACAATCTATGATAATATCAGAGCTAGTGTTGGGTTCTTTTTATTTTTCCATTGGATAGATTTTTATTTTCTGCACAGATGTGCGGAGACGCTAAAGACTATCAGCTGCACACTTGAACAGACTTTTTTCTAAATGAGAAAAATAAATAGTTGCACCCATTTTCATTCTTAGACATGACTGACTGATTTTTGGCTTAAGCTCCCTAAAATACCTTTCCTGAGGCACATTGCCAACATGGAAAATTTCACCAGAACAATAGAAACATTAGCACACTTAACAAACAAACTGAAATAGGATACAAATATTGTCTAGTGAACCTCATTAAGAGGACAGATAGCATGCTAGCTATATTTATTGGAAACAGAAACGGAGATATTGTCACCATAATGAAACTGACTGTAGAAACCAAAGCTAACGCAGGAAGCAGTTTCTAACTGTATTAGACCAACCAGAAATAACAAGCAAATGGTTTCAGTGAAGATTTTAACTGATGCTACCTATCCAGTGTCATTAAGTCCTTACTACAGACAAAGTACAACAGCATCCTGGTAGTGGATGTATAGAGAATTACTAGTTTCTTCTTCAGGTGTTCTCATCTAAGAAAACGAGAGAAGGTATTCTCCTTTCTATTAGTTCTGTGCAGTTTTCTAAACTTAAATTCAAATTGATAGCAGCTTTAGCTCAAATATTCCTGAATATCCAAACAAAAGATTAGTGAAGCACCTTCTTTTATGTGAAAACAAACAAGCATCTGAAATATGGAGTTGAAATAGGGAGCTGCCAGAAGATACTGTATTAAAGAAATAACCTGTCGCTATAGGTTGACTAATAGTTGATCACTTGGTTCCATACCACCCACAATATGAATTGTACTTAGAGGCAAGGAAGAAAAGAAGCTTAATCTGAATCCAGATGCAGAGTTTAATTTTAAATACCATGTAATCCATCATTGTTTGTACTTGTATGCATGAAAGAAAGAGGGGAGATTGGAACAGATAGTGTCAGCCGCTGCTTGCTGGAGAGCAAACGGGGTATTTAGAATATGTTGTCTCAGTTTCTCCTAGCCAATACCTTTCACTTTCCTGGAGCAGGGAAGATATCCTTATAGCATCTCAAAAGCCCCTCCCTCACCAGCAATGTGAATATCCCTTGTGTCAATGTAACTAAATTTTTGAGCGGTTTTGGTAGGATATGATTTTGAGTCAGCCTCTGCTAGTTTTGAATTGAGTTTAATTCGGATGTGGTTTTTTTTTCCTTCTATTCACCCTCTCAAAGTTTTCCTTCTACTAAGAAAACAGGTGGGGTTTTTTTATTACTGTTAATCTAAAGGTAAAATGATAAACTTTCTGTGTATTAAGATGATAATTCTGAGGCAGTTTTGTTTTTTCTTTTGATTTGTTCTTTGTTTCTCTGTTCGAAAAAACCTCAACTTTGAACACTAGTCTCATATTCTGAAATGGATACTTGTTATACCAGATATAAAACAAAAGCCACAGGAGACTTGAACTATACAGGAATCATTGAGGAAGTTGATTGAATTGTGAAGGGCACTCAGATTCCTTTGTTTGAAAGTTCTGCAGGATTCTTCAGTTATTTTAACAACCTGAGGCTGAGTTGAAGACTGTCTTTAAGGGATGAAACTTAAAATAATCATAACTCATGTTTATGAAACAATTTGATATTACTCATGCTTCAGCGACAGAAGAAATTAGACATGACTAACCTTTTGGATATGCTGTATAGCTTGGATTGGACTGTTAACTTTGGTGATGTTTTAATTTTCAGTCCCTGAGCAATCTGGTGCCTGGGATTGGGGCAGGCAGTGGCTACTGCTTCAGTGCAGATTGATTTGACTCACTGGAATACCCTCTCCTGCTGTTTTATTTTCCAATTGGTTAGCTATTATTAAAGTTAACTAGGCAAGAATAGAAAACCAATAGGAAAACCCAGCTAGAAGTTAATTTTTTTCTTTGTGAGCTCAAATTCCTCTGGTTAGAGATTCAGGCAGCAATTGTATGTCCCATGTCTGCTGCTATTTTTCCTTTGCCTGCTAATGAATCCCTGCAAAGAGGCAGTAGTAAATTAATTGATTTCCTGCATGTGTCCCAGGCCTTGCTATTGAATTTAGAAGGAAACTATAAAAAGGGGTAGAGAGAACCTTGATTGGTTATTTTTTTGGTTGCTGTTTCAGATTTTTGCTAAATGTTTAATTTGTTAAAGTTTTAATTGCTCCCATTAGGCATTTCAGTTTTAAATAGGCACATAGCATGTTTATGCAACTCAAGAGAAGAGGGCAAATTGGAGGAGGGATGATATGCTTTAATTATTACAAAACGTTAAGGGATGGGTCAATTGACAGCTGATAATGAAATTTTAATTGCAGTAGTACTTAAGATAAAATAATAAGCATTAACATGAAATGTATTGAGGCTTTTTACATAATTATATCTTTGCAAGAATTTACTTAGGATATAGTATTCTCTTGACACAAACATGCTGTGTTGTGTTGGATTTGTTTGCAGGCATGATCAAAATGGGAACAATACTGTCTTTTTTTAATTTGCCATTTATATCAATAGATTATGGCTTATAGCATTGGTAAGTATTATGCCTTAATGAGGATGTAGTGTCTGCTGGCCAGAAAGGGAACAAGGAGTCTTAACTTGGGAGATTTTTGGCTTCCAGCTGTGTCACTGACTCAAGTACGCTATTGTTGTTTTAAAGCAAATTAAAAAAAATAAAAATAAAAACACCCCCCCCCCCCAAAAAAAAAACCACCTAATTCCCCCAACCCTCTCCTCCCCAAAAAACCTCCAACAAAACAAAAAAAAAAAAAAAAACCCAAACAAACAAAAAACCAGCCAAACAACCTATTTCTGGCCACTAGATAATCATCCTATTCATTTTGTTACCCCACATCGTGTGCTTTAGTCCTTCCCCTTCTTCACAGTTCAGATAGGGCTTTTAATTTTGGGATGAGCTTTGCGTCATTTACCTCCTAAAAGGGAATGTAATAGGAACCTGTGTATCACTGGCAGCCTTATTAGTGGCTTCCTTTTCCTCTCTAGAGGAAACTGCGTTCCTAGTGTTGCTTCTAAGCTCATTCCTTCCTGCGGGCTTTCAGTCTGCAGATAAAATATTGAATACTCAGAACTGTTATCATTTTGTTCTTTTTTCAAAAGTTTTGTTTCAACTTTCACCTCTTAGAAACGCATTAAAGAAGATACTTAGTTTGCAAGATGTTCTGATCTTAATTCTTTTTTAAATACTGAAAGAGGTTTTAATATTGCAGACAAAATTTATAGTGATGTTTTATTATAAAAAAAAAAATATTTCTTTACATTAGAAAACATATCCTTTACATAATAGAAAGCATATTTCTTTGTCTTCTTTACAAAGAAGAAAAAAGAAAATATAGAAAAAGCATGCTAAATATACTGTAACTGAAAGAATCCATAAAGGGACAAGATGAGTATGTTGATTCAATATCAGAGATGTCTTTCTGCCTACAGCATAGCGGTTTTCCATAACCATGCTGACATTTTTCTGTTTCTAATTACAAAACTTAAATGAGGTAAAAGATGGCATTTGTGGTTACTGTTTGTTGTCTTTAACACGCACATTGTAGCAGCTGCTGTTCTAATTCTGCAGTTTTCTTTTCCAGTAGAAAAACTGTGGGAGACATTAGCTAGCTTAGAATAGAGAGGCATAGCAGAGAAATAGGCAAAGGGACAGGTATAATGTGAATTGCAGCAAGCTGCAACAGCCTTTCACGGGGAAAAAAGTGGTAAACACGAAATGGAGAAAGAAGATATACCTACAGTATCTTCTGGATCCTGGCAACTAGGGAAAATTGTCTGTTGGTATTTGTCTGGAGTGAGCGATGCTCAGAAAACCAAACTACATGAATGGGGCAAGAACTCGGACTGTGACAGAGTGGAAAAAGAGAGGAGGCATTCACTTTACTGTTCTTTGCTCTCCTGGCTTTGTTAACAAGTAGGAACAAATGTTAGGAAGGGGTAGCAGAGATGGTAATGAGAAAAGTCAGGAACATGAAAGAAAGATCAGATTGTTTGCATGCATTTGTTACTTTGTGAAGAAGATTCCTGGTTTAATACCTGCTACAGTGCTCAGTTCTTTGTGCTACAGAGCTGTGCCGTGTAGGTTATTCCTGATATTTTGCAGTCGCATGTCCCGCAGTTATTGAAAGTCCTGATTTACCTTATAAGCATCTCTGCAATAGGATCTATTTAGTAAAGCAATCATGTCCATTCTCTTTGTTAAGTCAGGATACAATGGTAACTAGTCAGGTTTCTTAAAGCAAAACTGAAAAGGGAGTATGTAATCAGTTGTTTTGTTTATTGTGATATTTGGTAGAAGTTGTAGAGCACTCAGGCAGTTCAAAAATGGTATCCTTCTATAGTTGTCTGAGCAATGGCTGCTCGTGACAGGTAGAGATCGTGAAACTGATCCCCAAAAGAGAGGACACTTAAAAGTATTGTGTATTACTTGGCTATTTAAAATTACTGATTTTATGTCTACCACTTGCTCTTATTAATCCCCCTAGAATCAAGCTTCTCATTTTCTTGTAAGCAGTGACCAAACTACAATGATCAGTACTTTTTTGCTTGTTTGTTTAAGTATACCTCTTTTCAAAGGTGTTTTTCTCAAAAGAAACTCTTTCCATTTATTAACTTTTTGTTAAAGATTTTAGGTAGGTTAATAGAAGAACTATCACATCTCTTGGCTTGCTAAAAACTACTTCTTACTTCTGAAGCCAGGAATTTAGTGGAGGAAAACTTTAACAAAGTTAGCTCAGATAATTTTAATATAACTTCTGTGTGTTTTTTCTTTTCCTTTAAGTCACCAAAGCAATGAAATAAAACAGAGGATAGAAGAATAGAGTGGAAAGTAGCTTTGTTTCAAACTCATGAATTAGCTTTGAGAAAAATCTTCAATATTAATTAATTCTCTTTTCTTTCCCCACTGTATTTCTATTTTAGCCAACTCCTTCACAAGCTTTCTGCAGAGAATCAGAACAGACTTCATCATACCTGCCCCATATTTCATAAACTTTCTTCTGGACTACTGAAGTATTCTACTTCAGGTAAAAGGTAGTAAGCTACCTTTTAGAAGTAACAGGTTAACTTAATCTGTGGAGTTCTGGAGTCTAAAACCTATTTGTCTTTTTCTTGGAAAAAAAGCTGCAGGGACTGACTTGTACTAATTATTGAATTTTCTGTAGGCATGTCTGTATGGTTAAACCACTGCCTAGCTGTACTGTTAAGCCAGCAAGCCTAGGCTGTGTTTAGTTTTGTTCTTTGGAAAACCCTAAAACCTGAGAAAAGCCTGGCCTCCCTAATGTGTTTGAGATCTCATTCTTATTCAGCATGGTGTACCATGTAAAACATTGGATTGGGAGGCAGAAATGGATTCCTGGGTGCAATAAGAAACATCTGAGCAAGACTAGCTTCTTGCATAGTCTCTCTGCTATAATTTGCAGATAGACCTTTTCCATAAAAATCACTGCTACAGATGCTTTCAATGAATTGTAAGTAAATGTCTGCTGGAGTAGACAAATGTTTACCCAGTCAGATACAACTGATGGATGACTGAACAAGCTGTTTCTTTTTGTTACTGTGTTGTCAGTTGCTATCTCCAGCTGAGATGCTGTTCATTGCTGCTTGGTAATTTGCATGCTACAGCAGCAGGTAGGGATGCTTACGAGTTAAAGTTCTGGATCAGGACCAGGACAAAGGTGTTGTAGGCACATTCTCTGTGGTCTGATTACTGACATAGCTAAACCTGCTTCAGATAACCTACTGTGTGCACGTATATACCTAAGTTGATATGAGCTAATAACCAGGGCTCTTGAATTGACTTACTTGTTTTTCTCTAGTATCACTAAATACTGAAAATCTATGGGAACATCACAAGGTACAGGATGCTATGGCTATCTTGGTCAGCAGTTTCTTCATAAATATTCAATACAGGGTGCAGGTTGCTGCTTCAATCTTAATGTGAAATCTCTTCTGTCTGGATACCCAGCTAAGGTTAGTTAAAGTCTCTAAAGCTGATCTCCCAAGATGTAAGGAAGAGAACAAAGTCTGCAACTTTTTAGCATCAAAACCTTTACATGTTTTAGGGAGAAGTACAGTTGATGACTTTCTTTAATCTTGTTTTCTTTTTATGCTCTTGCATATCTTTCAGCTATTGGTGGTTATCTTAAGAGAATAATCATAATCACCCCATCAAAAGAAAAACTAAAAAGTATTAAGCCACAAAGATTTTAAAAAATAACAGTAATAAAAAATAATCTCAAAATGCAGACAGCAGACCCCCAGCAGAGCAAGACTTATCCAGTTTGTACAAGTGCAGCATGTATAATGACTGATCCAAGGGGCATATTTTGTACGTGTCAACGCAATGCAAGGATTCCCCAGTACCAAGTGAACAGGCTTGTGCTCTTTAGTTGGGATTTGCTGAATTTAAGCAAATTAGGGAAATGGAGAGGCTCTTTTGGGTGGCTGACAATAAAGCTGCAGGATAACCTCACCTCCATTACAGAAGTCTCTGTGCTATAGAATAGGGCCAAGTCTCCAAGATGGAGATCACTGTGCTAACAAGAAGGCTTTTGGATGAGAACTAATCTCCAACTGAGATCAGTGTCCTCTTGTACTGAAGATATAGCAGAGGGGTGGTAACAAGTAGGAAGAAGCAGGTGGTAGTAAGGGGAAATTCAGTGATAGATGGGCTTTTTTTTTTTTTGACATCCAGTAGGGCTGCAATGGTAACTTGTATGCCAGGGACAAAAGTAATGGATGTGAGAAGATGTCTATCCAGGAATGTGGGGGAACAGACAGTAATTATGATCTGTGTTGGTACCAGCAATATAGGCATTACAAAAATGTAGGAAAGGTGTTTAGGAGTCTAACTTGGCTGCTTGGCAGAGACGAGGGTCCAGGATCTCTATAGGATCATCTGTGTTTTTATCCCAAGCGCCAGGCAGAGATTTGAAGTCTCAATGTGTGGATGAGGCGAACAATATACAGATGAGCACATGATATAAAGGTGACATTTAGTTATATTAGGAACTGAGGAAACTTCCTGGACAAGAGGAAACTGTATAGGAAGGATGGACTACATATTAATTATAATGGAGTCAGGCTGGTGACACTGAATTAGAAAGGTTACAGAGGAATATTAAAACTTAGAAATTGGGGGAAAGCTTAGAGGCCCAGAAGATCACCTGGCTTAAACTGATGTGGAGAGTGTCCGATGCACGCCTGGAAATTCTGAGAGAAATAAACAATGCACAAAAAAAAGGAGATAAATTAGTTCAGCTGTAATGCCAAATAATTCATATGTGCACTATTAAGTGACGGAGGGAGTGTAAAAGCTTTGAAGTATTTTTATTCCAGCCTAAGTTCTGAAAATTAAGATAGGAGAATTGGAACATATTGCATTAAGTGACACCTGCAAGCAGGCATTTTAGAAAGAGGTAATTCAATGGCACACGATGTTACCAAGCTACCAACTTTACAGGAATCAAAGTAGTTTACACTGACAGGAGGGTGAAAAGAGCGGCTCTACACTGTGTGTAATATTATGTGAAGTGTAATGGGACAAGTTTTAAAGGAAAAGTGAAGTACCATGGAATTCTTGTGGGTAGAATTCCCGGATTCTAATAATAAGATTTTATTGATTGTACTGTTCACACCATAATTAGGAAAGATAATAAACAGTGTTAAACAAAATCAGTCAAATTACCATTTTAAGGCAGGTAGCATAGGGGGAAATGTCACCTACCATGTACAGGTCAATTCCATTTTTAAATACAATAATTGGCTGTTTCTGAGTGAAACTACTCGGTACAACAAGAAAATATGCTGTTCTGGTTTAGATTGAGTGCTGCTCAACACCCAGTTCTGAGCTGCTCTGTTATAGTTACCATACTACAATTAAGTTTAATGTTGGAGCAGGAGGCAACAGGCAAAACAAACCCAGTGCATGCATATTCAATTTTAAGAGTTGGAACTATACAAAAATGAGAAAAATTGTCAAAAACAATTTTCATCCTAAAAGAAGTAGTGCAAGAAAATGCAAGCAGTCTGGAGGCTGTTAAAAATCCCTTTTATTAGAAGACCAAGTAAATTGCAGTTCAAACAAGAAAAACAAAACAAAACACAAAAGGTTAATATAAAAAAAAAAAAAGAAATTAAATACCAGAGCGAGAACAGGAAAGCCCACAAAATGTGGCAGGTGTCATGCTTGAGCTCATATGAAGAAGTCCTTTAAATACTTTAAAACCATGGAACCAGGTAGGTAGCTGGTGGTATTGTTTGATGACAAAAGAGCCAGAGGTGCAGCAGAGAAGTGAGGTGAATTCTCTACATTGGCCTTTGCTGCTGTAGGTATTGGAGAGATTCTCAGTGACCCATCGTTTTTAACAGAGCAGAGAAGTTAGCTCAATTTGAAGTAAATATATCGGTTATATTAGATCTGGTAGACAAGTTGCACCAAGTAAGGCTAGGATAGTATTCAGTAGAGGACTCTGAAGGAATTCAGATGTGAAATTACTGACCTTGGTCTGCAGCCCAACATTACAAATAGCTGCTATACCAGAGGAGTGGAATATTGCTACTGCAATCCTATCTGCAAAAGGGCTCTAGTGGGCATACTGTCAGCTACAGAGCAATGAGGCTGGTAGAATCTTTAATAGCAAATATAAGCACATAGATAAATGCTGTCTGGGAGTCAGTGTTGTTCCTGTAGAGGGAGGACCTGCCTTGCTAATGAGTTGTATAACAATTCTGTGAATGTGGTAGAAAGTATGTGGATAAAGGGAATTGAGTGGATATAAAGAAGACAGTCAGTTACCATGGTGTGACTGACTAAACCCCAAGGCGTGGAATGCGATTCAGTGA
Organism: Alca torda; assembly: GCA_008658365.1. Classification (NCBI taxonomy): domain Eukaryota; kingdom Metazoa; phylum Chordata; class Aves; order Charadriiformes; family Alcidae; genus Alca; species Alca torda. The sequence goes on along the minus strand of CM018077.1, from coordinate 77,589,983 downwards.
ATAAACCTCTATGATGGAAGAATGCTCAGTGGGGATGGGCAAGGGTGATGTGCTCATGAAGCCCAGAGAATGATGCAAAGAAGCTGACTTCTATCTTCGCTCAAAAGGGACTGGAGGGTGGGTTTTGTTTTGGGTGAGCAACAGTTGAGTGGATTAACTGGAGGAGTAAATGTCTCCCTGAGTTAGCCAGACCAGAATGGGGGGAGTGAATACGTGCCTCAGTCCAACATTGAGTATAAAAACCAGCAAAAATATTTTTGAAGAGAGCCACAGTATTGAGCTGGTTTCAACCCACAAACTCCTTTCCAGTGACTTGGGATGCCCAGCATTGTGACAATAAATATATTCTAGACGAAACTGGTAATGGGAGTCACATTGGTGTTGCAATTGAACTTTATACTGCAATTGATATATTTTGCTAAGCATAACTTACGCGTGTATTGTGTTTTTGGTATATTTTGTATCACTGCTAAATCAGAAACCTCGTGTAACATCAAATATCTTCAAGTAAGTAAACTTAATATTAATCATTATAGCTTCCACACGTGGAATATCTAAAAAAAACCTGGTCAGAGTATATTGAATTCTGGCACGTGGCTTTGGGAGAAGGCCTTTCTTGTATTGAAAGCTTGGTTAAAGGAGAGGAAGGGTAGGCTTAGCAATCACTTTTCAGGATAAGGGAGGGGGGATGGGACAGCCGTGGAGTCCTGCAGGGTTGGTGATGGAATTGGTTTTATTTAACTTCGGTAGTGATCTAGAAAAGAGAATGTACAATGAAACTTCCAAGCTTGCAGATGATAGACAGTAACCTCTGAAGTAAGCCAAAAAGTGTGCTGATAAGGAAATCTAAAAGAACCTTATAAACCAAGGCAGGGGGGGGAAGGCAACAGATGAGCTTCTATGTAGATAATTAATGTAAGCAATTTAACTCAGGAGAGATCAATCTAAAGCATGTCTAAATGATGCCAAACTCTAAACTAAAAGTTATAACACAGCAAGGAGATTTTGGATTGGCAGTTCTGTGAAATGTTTTGTTCAGTGTACCATCTGCTACCCCTACAACAGTGCTCAATACTGGGGTGGTTTGAGGGAATGGGATGGATGAAAAAATGGCCAGGCCTGTGTGTTCTTCCTAAATAGTATTTGGGAATACTGTGGAGACAGGATCTGGGCTACATACTTACTAGGATGTGCACTTGTTTACTACATTTTTGATTACATTCAGATAATGTGCAGTGTTAGGTAGTAACTGAAGACTGATGGTAATGTCCTTATGCAGTGGCAGAAGTCCAAACTTTGCAATGCTGTTCCTTCATATCTTGAATTATGAGGTTATGTAACATGGTGGTTACATCTGAACTAAAAGCCATGCAGATTGCATGACACTTTCAGGTTTATGAACACCAGCATGAAATGTGGGCTCATCCTGACAATTATTTTATCACAGCGTAAAATTAGTTCCCATTTGTTATCCGAAGCATTATGATTAATGCTTCCTAGTGCTTCCTAATGCTATGTTCCTAGTCCATTCTGAATGTGCTTATTTAAATCTGAATAAAAGATCATGTGTACATTTCCTTGGGCAAAGAGCATGCATACTTTCCAGTTATTGCAGTTGACTTAATGAGTGGCTACTTGGTTGTATACTACGTCCTCAGTACCAAGCTGCTTTTCTGGAATAATAATCTTTGTGATATTTCATTAATATTCATTGTTAATTAACACTTATGGAACAGAGAAGGAAATGTGCAGTCTAGCATGGTTTTTTCATCATTCAGGTTCATTAATTTAACATCATGGTTTTTCAACTGTTTTTCATAATATACTTTACCTATGAAGAACAATAGGTGGGAGAATTAATCTCTCATGAGATTAATTCTGATAAAAGTAAAAGTTTTGTCAAAATATCCTAAAAACCTGTTCATACCCTCTCGATTGTGACAAGTCTTTAGAGTTGCCCTGTGTGATAGTCTACTAAGCTGTTGCACAGTATCACTTTTTTCTTGCATTTATGTCATACTAATGTTGCTGTATTTGTCAAGGTCTAAGGGACATACTGTGGCAAAGTTTAAAGGGAAAGATTTTTATCTTCTATTGGACTAGCTAATATAGCCAGAAAAAGCAAGCTTTCATGTATGCCAGTTCTTCCTGCCCTAGGAAATCATATTAGTATTTACAACACTTTTCCTCAAAATGTTTTTATCTATACTTGTGTGAAATACTCAACAGAGGAATGGAGAAAACAAACAAACAAAAGAAAACAAACAAGAAAACAAAAACAAACAAAACCCAACACCCCTTCTCTGCCCGCTTCCCCTCTGCAGTTTCTTAGATTATCATTTCACACTTTCTTCCCCCAAAACAATATTCCCCTCATGTGAATATTAGTTTCATTTAAAAAAAAACACCACCACCCCCCCCCCCACCCCCCCCCCCCCCCCAAAAAAAAAAAAAATGTAAATTGAAGCATTTGCAGTTCTTGGTGAAGGATGAATCAGTAAAGTTCTCTGGGAAAAAAAAAATGATATAGAGGAAAGAATACTGAGAAAATGCCTTAAATTACAATACGGTATCTGTCTTCAAATGTGGTAGACTAGACTGGACTATTTCAGTTGGAAGGGACCTACAACAATCATCTAGTGCAACTGCCTGACCAGTTCAGGGCTGACCAAGATAAAGCATGTTATTAGAGGCATTGTCCAAATACCTCTTAAATACTGACAGGTTTGGGGCATTGACAACCTCTCTAGGAAGCCTGTTCTGGTATTTGACCACTTTCTCAGTAAATAAATGCTTCCTAATGTCCAGTTTAAACCTCCCCTGGTGCAGCTTTTGAACCATTCCCATGCATCCTATCACTGGATACCAGGGAGAAGAGATCAGCACTTCCCCTCCTCAGAAAGCTGTAGAGAGCAATGAGGTCACCCCTCAGCCTCATTTTCTCCAAATCAGACAAGCCCAAATTCCTTAGCTGCTCCTCATAGGTCATTCCTTCCAGCCCTTTCACCAGCTCTGTAGCCCTCCTCTGGACATGTTCAAGGACCTTCACACCCTTCTTAAATTGTGGGTCCCAGAACTGCACACAGTATTCAAGGTGAGGCCGCACCAGCGCTGAATACAGTGGGATAATCACCTCTTTTGACCAGCTGGTTATACTGTGTTTGATGCACCCCAGGATGTGGTTTGCCCTCTTGGCTGCCAGGGCACGCTGCTGACTCATACTGAGCCTGCTGTTGACTAGCATCCCTGGATCCCTTTCTGCAGGGCTGCTCTCCAGCCATTCCTCTAACAACTTATACTCGTGCCCAGCATTACTCCATCCTAGGCCCCGAATACAGCATTTTGACTTGTTAAATTTCATCCCATTAATCATAGCCCAGTGCTCCAATCTATCTAGATCCCTCTGCAGGGCATCTTGTCCCTCAACAGCACCTCCTGGTTTGGTATCATCAACAAGGTTGCTAATGGTGTATTCGCCTCCTGCATCCAAATAATTGATAAATATATTGAACAGAACTGGCTGTAGAATTGAACCCTGAGGAACACTGCTGGTGACTGGTTGCCAGCCAGATGGAGCCCCATTCACTACAAGACTTTGAACATTGCTGTTCAGCCAGTTTCTCACCCAGCACAACATAAGTGCACTTGTCCCACAGTTGCACAACTTGCCTGGAAGGATGCTGTGAGGGATGCTATCAAAAGCCTTGCTAAAACACAGAAAAACTACATCCACTACCTTCCCTTCATCCACTTGGTGGGTGACCTTATCACAGAAGACAAATCCTCCACCAAATTTCAGGGAGTTATACTTCATCAGAAAATAACTGGTGCTGTGCTATTAAAGGAGAAATCTCTTCCTGTGTAAAGAACCAGCAAAGGACTTGTCTGTCTCTTTAGAATTTATTTTAAAATGAAAAAAATATAGCTTTAAAGAAAAAAAAAAATCAGTCTTCTGGTGGTTCTCTGTAAAGACATGTATTTTATCCTTAAATTATTGAAGAAAATACACCCTTCTGAGAAAAGGCAAAATTAGCATAAGTTTTGTTTATAAGTTGAAATCTGGTTAAAAATCTTGCTAGGTTTATACGCTGCATTTCTGTTGCACAAAAGGTCAGCTGTTGTTTTGGCTGACGTTCTTAATATAGTAATATTTCACAGCTGGTAATTTGCAGTCAGTAATAGCCAGATGGTGCTTTTTCTAAGGTGAATTTAGGGTGTTTTGAGCAGTTGTAGATGTGAGACTCATAACAGCAAAAAATCCCAGAGTATTCTAGAGCTCTGTCTTTCTGGATTCAATAGCGTGTCTGATCACAGCCAAGATAAGGCATGTTTTACATGGTAGGCTGTAATAAGGGACCTATGATAATCAGGCATAACTAAATTGTTTTATTTCTGACCTCTGTCAGATTTAAACTTCGGCTCCCGGAGCTCATTGCTCTCCTGCTCTCCTGAGAATGCTTATTTTGAGATTTTCTGCAATTTTTGTAGCTATTTTGGCAGCCTTTATTTTAAATCACTGCCTCATTATGCAAGGTATCCCTGGTGCCAGTGCAAAACGTTTTATATTACCAGACACTAATGTCATGAAACCTTGGAGAGCTGAAACAGGAGATAAAGGCATGGAGATGAAAACATGCGTATCTTAAATGAAATTGGTCCCCAAAAAAGGCAGGGTGGGGTGACTAAACGTTTACTTTGTGTGTATTTACCATATTCACACAGTAGGATTATGTAATCCTAATTTTCAGGAAACCTGATTGTGAAGAATGAACTTTTGTTACCTTATTCATTTCCAAGCCTGAAGTTTTTTAATGGGCAAGGGGATGGTAAACAATGAGCTTCATGGATTTCTTGCCAGTTGGTTGCCTTTTCTGAACATTAGTTACGAATTAGGCTTGACATGGTAATATGCCTCCAGACTATATCAGGATTAGATCCATTTCAGAGTAAAGCAGACCTTGAAACTAAGGAACCCCTCATATCTCTATTCTTTAGGAACTTTGTCAAGATGTATATATATTATTATTGTTGAAATGAGTCAAGTGAAAAATGTTGTTACTCTTGGATTTCAAGGCAAAAAATGCTCGTCCTGGTGAAATATTTTACAGTCTTCAGAGGGTTTTTTTGTCCAGTGAGCAACAAATTTACCAACATAGGTTTGTAAACTTTCCTTGCAATTGAGCTAATGGTATGTTCAGTGGCAAGAAGACAGAACATTGGACTAAAGGGATCTGGTTGGTTATGGAGTCCAATCTCCCCCAGCTGTAGGCGACAAACCACGTGTATTTTCTTGCTTAGTGTGAGAATAGAAGTACGAAGGAGAGAAAGTACTGCCATTTCATCTTAAACAGGACAGAAGTGAACAGATCAAGCAAAATATCAGAGCACAGGATTATGAAAATGATTTTTTTTGTTTGTTTCTTTTTGAGAAGGTAAAACTGCACTGGAATTAATATTTAATGAAGCCTGGTGGGGAGTAAGGAAGACTGGTTATATCTAAAGCTTTATAGTACTCTTATTGTTTAACTGAAAGACATGCTTTATAGCTGAATAAGAAGATATATTTTTTGTCTTAAAATTGCTTAGTTGTATATATACATAATATCTGTGTATCTGTAACTTTTTTTATAAAGGTGGAGGAACTTTCGGATTGTGCTTTTGACCAAATGGGTGAAGGCTCTTCACTAGTGAGGGTTATTATCTGCCTGAGGAGACCACAATTCATGTCTGTTGTCACCCAAAAAGACCTGAAGTTAGGATATTTGGTGTCCTCTCTTATATCATCAGGGAGCACAACTCCGTAAAGTGGTGAGAGTGTGCTTCATCTAGCAACCCTTTCTGTGTAAGCTTCCTAGAACATCTGATGAAAAGCAAATGCTCAGATAGTAGAGGTCCAGTGCTCCATAAAGGTTTTTAGTTTACGGTGCCTGCCTTCCTGGGAAAGAGGCTTATGCCTAAGTGGCATAAGTCATGGAGCTGACTTTCCCCTGCATATTTTTCTAGAGGAAAAAGAAGAGGGAGGCAGTGCGCATTTGGAAATGACTTACAAATATGTTTATATGAGTACCCTAAAATGGATATTTTTTTTTTTTTTGTGAGTATCTGCTTTTAAGCAACCTTGTTTTCAGTGTTTCTTTCCTTTCTGATTTTGAACTGTAAGTAGTTATACCCAGAAGCTCTGGTTTTGGTAGTCACAGGAGCCTTCTGTTTGGAACGTAAAGTAGAGCTCAATGATGAAGACAAACATTTAAAATCTGTATCGACAAATTCTTGCATGTATATAGATCCACAAAGGGAGGTTATTGTGTTATTGGGATCTAGGGAGGTTCTCTGTTCTTGCAAGTTGGGTCAGTGGAAAACTAGATGTACTCTTAGAGTGTACCTAAATGAGTAATGATATATTTCAACATTCTGAGCTTCTTTTGAAAACTTAAGTGGCTGTAAGAGTTGTTTGGCAATGTGTAAGGGTATCTTTCCCATAAAAAAATAATTTTCTAATAAACTGACAAGTGTTGAAAGAACATATTCTTTCCTACACATAATATCATACTGAGATCTTATGTTCCCCTGTTTTAGCATCTGATGAAATTATACTGCGTCATTTTGCAATGGATTGCTGGAGGAAGATGCCAATAAATCAGGTCATGTCATCCCAATTGCACTCAGATGCCATGTGTGAGAGAGAAGAGACAAAAAAGTTACCGGAAAACGTAATATTTCCCAGGGGGAAATAAAATAGCATTGTTTTGTATGACACTTGTGTTACTTCTCCCACCCACTTCCCCTTCCATTTGTGTTTAGACACTGCTGAATGACTGTTCCCTGCAATATAGAGGCAGGAGGAAGAAATGCATGGCTGGAAGACAAAGATTTATAAGCCAAAAACTGCAGGGAACTTAGTGGTTCTGTAAGTAAATGTCTAGCCCAGTGGCACCCCAGTGAGGGTCAGACCTTTGAGGTGAAGTAGACATCAGAATGAAGTGAGTTATTCTACAGGATATGTAGGACAGAGAGAGATTACCAACAGGAAAGGAACGTAATCTATTTGTACCTCTAGGACATTTGTTATAAATTTGATCCATTTATGCTTCTAAAACGTTGTTTAAAACCCTAATTAGCAACAGGAAACCAGAAGGGCTTGAACTGCAATCTATTGTTTTGTTTGATGTGGAATGTGGTGAATCTTGCCCAAAGCGTCAAAGACAGCTATAAGAAAGCTGCTTGTTCTCTGTATAATAAAGTGAAATGTGTGTTGCCCTTAACCTTAGCTTTTCCCCCAAGTCTTTAACTTAAAGAACTAATTTGAACAAGGCAGAATTCATTCATTTTACCTAACTATAGCCTAGGAGGAATTTGGGCAAAATTACTAATATCCGTGTCTCTAAATGTGGAGTTGCTATTTGTACCAAGATTGCCTGAGAAGAACTACTCTTAAAACTGCATTCTGTGTGACTTACATTTGTTAACTAGAGAGGGCAAAATGCATTGAGTGGATAACAGAAGTTAACGTATACTTTAATCTTAAATAAAAATAACAGTACTACCTGGATATAAAAACTAACTGTGACTAATCAGCAGATTTCAGAGGATTTTATATACCTGTATTTCACAAATGTTTGGTTAAGAAATCAGGAGGGGGGAGAGAGCAAAATACAAGTTGTTGGTATAGAGTACTTAATTTTTTATTACTGCTTTACTGAACTGGCCAACTATAAAATATCTTTGAAATTCTCTTGCTTTGATTAATAGACAATTAAAAGTTCATTCTGGAGATTTTGGAAATACCTATATGTAGGAGAAGCAAAGATACTAGTACCTGAAGGAAGAATCTGTGAAGGGAAAACTGTAGAAGCCAGTCCTTTACTTCATGCAGTGGTTGTGTTGGGTTTTTGTGGTTTGTTGGTTTGGGGTTTTTTTTTTTGTTTGTTTTGTGGGGCTTGGTTGGTGTTTTTGGATTTATCTGTCATTCATATATATATATATTTATATATAATAATTTTCAATATACAGAAATCATTTCAGAGAAAACGTGTCCCCAGATGATCCTAAGTGAATGCAAGAAATACACAACTGGAACTGCATTGGAAGTTAGAAAAGGATTTGAAGTTTCAAGCTCTATTCATAGATGAAACTTATTTTAACCTTTGCAGAACTTGTGCTTGCTATTTGCATTTTTTATATATTTATTTTGTCCCCTACAATTTCTCTGTGTTGCTGTAATCCCAACTGCAGCAGTGCTGCCATGTGAAAACAAGATGTAAAAATAGCTTTTCTTCTTGGTGAAGTCAACATGCTAAATTTCATTGTTCAACCTTTTCAGAAATTAAAAAAGAAACTGACTGTTTGAGAGAGATTACACATACTTTCTAAAAGGAGAAGATTTTTTTAAAGTTATAGTTAAACAGGAAGAGGTTATGTTTTTAATTGTTAGTTAAAGGTACTGGCTGATACTCTAGGCTGACTTCAAGTCACTGGGGTTCAACACTTGAACACAATATTCTTCATGTTGTAGTATCTCTAGTTCGGATCAATATGTGGGCATTAATAATAAGATTCTTTAAAATCCTTTCTTTAGTGCTGTTTCTGTAATAGTTTGGGTTTTGTCCTCATCTTACTAATTCAAAGGCTAACATTAGAGGTAACAGGAAGACACGATTATTTCAGGTTTTCACAGAATTTTCATCTGGAAATATTTCTGCTGAAACAATTGTCACCATCTTGATTTTCTTTTTTTTTTTTTTTTTTTTGGTGGGCGTAGAGGGGACAGGATTTGCTCTCTCTTCAGCTTCCTACTTGTTTCTGATACCCTGGCGATCGCGTTATCATGCCCCTGTTTGAAAAAGCATGTTTATTTTACCAAAGCTGTCTGTCATCTTTTACTGATTTGCCAGTGGACCTCTGATCCATCAGCATATGCCTGCAACAGGATGTTGAAGTTTTCATCTGTCCAAACCAAAGTGTTACTGTATTTGCACAGAATCAGCTTTCCCCCACTCTAGGTTGCTCCTTCTTTTAGAAGTCTAGACAGCATTTGTATATTGATAATCAGAAAGGTCTGCGAGTTAATTGAAAACTGATAAATGGCAAATTTCTTAAATGTGGGAGTAGGTCAAAACAAACCAAAGAGTCAGAAATGCTGTAGCTGGCACATCAAGAAGTGCCAAAGGAAACAATTTTCAGTACTCAATAGGGAGTCTTGATTTTTTTCCAAAACCTAGGAGTAATGCTGGGTTTTTTTGACAGAACACCCCCCACCATCACCAGCCCATGTATCCAACTACTTATCCTTTCAAAGACACAGATGATACAATAACACATAATATTCCTTGAAACAAAAGCATTCTCTATGAAGCTGTCCTGTGGAAGCTGTCAAACAATCTTTGATGAATTAGAGGAAATATTTCTTTGCTGATGTTTGTAAGTATTTTGTCTCATGTATCTGAACAGCCCTTGCTCAGGGAAATATGAAAGGCAGTATTCATAAATATATATATATTTAATTTTTTACTGTATTTTGACAGTCTGAGTATGTGCTAGAGATGGTAGTCAGGTTTCCCTTATTTTTATTTTCATTTTTTTTTTCCCCAGAGAAAAAATAATTTAGGTTTCCTTAAGGTAAGGCTTGTTTTTGTGGAAGAAAGATAATTTAGGATTCCTTAACATAAGGCTTGTTTTTGTGAAAGAAGAAAAGTTCATGACAGTTTGCTAGCAACATTGTTGAGGTACTTTTTGTCATTTTGTGTGGCAAGATTTTTTTTTTCTCTTGACACACCTTTGTCACTCTGAAGTTGGATTGTTTTAAAGCAACTGCATTACATTTTTGACAATAAGTTAAAAAGCAGTTCAGTGCTCTGTTAATTTGCATGTATCTGTTGGTGAAACTGCAGATGTTGGGTTTGCTTTTTAAAAATTATGCCACTTTATCGTAGTTTGAGATACACATAATTTTCTTCATATCATAGCATATGTGGTCACTAACTACTTGAGCTATTTATCCATCAACACCACATCTCAGTCCAGATAATAGCGAGCTAACTGATACTTCATACTGATTTTTATTTCCAAATGACAAAATTAAGATGATTAAGAACTTTATTATACTGTTGGTTTTTTTCTTTGTTCCCCCCCCCTTTTTTTTTTGTTTTTCCAGGTTTTAAAGGAGAAATATCTCTTAGTAGTGTCTGAAAATACTCTAAAAACGAGACGTTTATCTAAGGACTATAGAAGATCTTCTCTGTAAAATAATACTAACTACAAGGTTGCCTTGAAAAAGCCTTTTGGAAGGCCTGTTCAATAGCAGGGGAACTGATAAGGTACAGGGAGCCACAAGACCTGATCAAACCCTTTAAAGAGGGTAGGCTTTCAAACTCTCTGCTGTTTGTCCACCCTCTCGCTTTATCTGCAGATACGCTGAATAATCGAAGGTGCTTTTTAAATTTGTTCTCTCCTACATAGCTCGTCTTTGTAGCTGTTGACATTTACCTGCTTTAAAAAATATTATATGAAGCTTTTAAATGAGAAAAAAATTTTGATCAGCAAAAACTTGATGAACGTTTACTAGTTCTTTACAGCCTTGTGTCAAAGGAATAAAAGCAGAGAAATTGGTTTGTATAATCCAGGCACTGAAGAGTAAGGAATGTTTTTGGTAAACTTTCAGCTAAGTTTTTGGAAATTTCTCCAGTAGAGAAATAATCAAAGAGCTGGTGCTTGTTTGTGGGCAGGATTTATAACATTGGCCTTTCTCAGTGTGGGAAGGAGTCAGTTCAAGGGTTAGGCACTTCTAAATTTGAAGCACTTCTTCTGAAAACTCAATAAGCAATTTTGCTAACCTAGGTTTTAAACATGCACATCTGTGCCATAGCTCTTTTGTACTCTGGGGTTTCTAATTATGAAGCTTTGGGGAACCCACATGTAACTTATGAATTCAGAACTATTCAGTACTATATGGATACTGTGACTCCTGAAATTCATTGGCTCATCCATCTGATAGGCTTTACATTGTGTCATGTCCTGCTTAAAGGACAAAATGAAAAACATTAACTTGGAACATACTTGGCTTTGTTATAAAACATGCTTGCCAAACTGAATGAATAGAATAACGGTAATCTTCTAAGATTTCCTGTATGGAGTGGCATTCATAAAGCTGAAATTTGTCAGGAGAGAGGAACCGCAAAGAGGAGTTTGTAACTGCTGTCAAACTTTGACACGTGCCATCTGAGGTAGTAAACCTTTGATATCCAAACCTGAATTGACTTATAAAAAAGTAATTTTCAAGAATAGAAAAAAATGTTGAAGGCTGCTTTGAAAAGAAGAGCCTTAGACACAGAAAGGACTAGGTGTACAAATGGTACTCTAAATTGTTTAAGTGTTTCTTTTTTTTTTTATGTAAGAAACAAAGTTGCACTTGAATGACATGTTTTTGCAATGATCACCAAACTCTGTTTCTAGACATAAATATATATTTGCTGTTGTTGCCTTGGTAAGCCTTTTGCACTTCTCTGTGCGCTTTTTAAATGTCAAGAATTAAGCAGAAAATACAAGAATTTGGAGGGTGAGGGGGAGGTTGAAATAGAAGATTTTAAAAATGAGTGATGAAATTTAAGAAGGGGGATGGGTGCTGTTAAAGCAGATAGCAGGGAGAAGTCTGCAATGCCTGAATGCACTGGCATTGCACAGACAGAGTGAGGAGTATGTGGGGGAAACAACCCTATGAACACCAAGGTCAGAGGAGGAGGGGGGAGGAATCTTATTTCCCCTTAGTCCTGTTGAGGATGGAGACTGAGTGAGCGGCTGGGTTAGTGTTGGGCGACCAGCCAAAGTCAACACACCACACAAGGAATTGGATGAATCATCCATCCTTAAGCCTGAATCTTACACGCAGCCCTCATTCTGCCAAGGAGGTGCAGGGTAGGTAGCCTCAGCTGGACGAAGCATAGCACAGTGCTTGGATTCACATATACAACAGCAGCAGTGACAATGAAGCTGGAAGGTAGCCTGGTTGTTTTATTAAAAAAAAAAAAAAAAAAAAATCAGTGGCATTTTGTAACACTGTTACACCACCACACTTAGTTTTAATGCTATTTCCTTGCTAAGGAGTAGGGAAAAAATAAATAGACCAGAGGTAAAATTTACATCCTTATGGTAGTTGATGAGGCATAGTTAAGTCCAGTGCAAATTGCCCAAAGGCTTACAATATCTACTACAGTGTACAATATAATCTAAGTATAAAATCCAGATGCACTGGGAGGCTTATATAATATTATTTCATGCATAATTTCCTGTTTCCTGCTGTTTTATTTTCCCACTTTCCTGAGACTAGCTATTAGGTTTATTATGAATTATTGGTTTAATATCTACTGTGTATTTAATAGAAAAGAAAGAAGTCTGTTACTTTCACATTTCTATCTCTGCTATAGTTGCGATAGGATTTTATGAATTTTTTTTTCATCATGATACTGCAGTATTTGCAGTTGTTTCTCTTCTTGTTCTTTTCAACTTTTGTTTATAAACAAGTGGTTTGCTCAGCATCAAAATACTCTACTTATCCCACTACTTTAATTTTCAAATTCTTGCTGAAAACGGCAAAGGAAAATTCAGCTTTCTCTATGGTTTGTGGAAGGAATTATTCCTTTTCATTTTTTAGGCAGGAGGCTATATTGTGGCATTACTTGAGAAGTAAAGGCAGTATAGAAGAGTTAATTAAATGTATCTAACTTGATGTATGCTGTAAACTGTTGTCAAAAGACCTGTTTAGAATGGTTTAGTCAACACTTTTGGGAGGAATCATTGAAATCCTACATGCCTCTGTGAAAGGGTAGAAATAGGCATTCATTGATACTTTGTGTGACCAATGTTGAGACATTTCAGAAATGTACCTGCATTCAAACATGTGATTAAGGAACTACTAGCATGACGAAAGTCTCTGAAGTGTAGAGCTGCAGGAGTCTTTTATTGCAGTGGTTGCTGTTAGCTTTCTTCCCTTCAAAACAGTTTTCATAATTTGCTTGTTGTTTGTGCATTTAGAAACACCGTTACTGCTCCCTGACTTTTGAAAAATGTCTTGGGTAAAAGCAGAATGTTTGCAAAATGAGTGAGAGGGGACTTGAAGTGAAACAAAGTATTAAAACTTAAAAAAAAAATGGGTTTTTCAGACTTCAGCAGTTAAATGGGACTGGCTTTTCGGAGTCATACTTTTTTCACTCTATTGATGTCCTAGTTCCACTATTGTCCTATCGGTACAATTCTCACATTTTAAGGCAAGCAATCAATAGAATACTTAATAATATATTAATAAACCAAAAAACCCTCTGTTTTGATGAGCTTTGTCAAGCTTTGTCTTCATACCTCATGAAGATCATTTTACTTGAAAATAGACTATGGCATCTTTGAAAGACTGTTGAAGGTGTTCGACTTCTCCTCCTACTTCTGTTACTTCAGCCCTTCCTGTTACACTGTCTCATTCCTCTTTTTCTTTTGAGTTGGACTTCATATTTCCCCCAGATGTCTCTTTCTTTTTATTCAGTGCCTTATGCACTCTGCCTGTGACTTTCCTACCTTTATCAACTGTGAGTTCTGTTGCAATATCAAAGTGCCATTACCAAAGCTGTCTGTTTCCTTGATCTTGTATCTTTCATTGATACTCAACCATAGATTGTGGGTTTGCTTTAAATCCCCAAGGTTGCTGCAATGAATGGAGCTGCACTCCTGTTGTTGTTTTTCTTTTATCTTAATATTTGATCTCGTACTGTGAGGTCTTTGGAGAAGGGACCCTCTTACTTGTTTGAAATGCGCCATAGCATGTAGTTCTGGCACTGATGCAAATGAATGGTGAAATACTTGTACTCTCTAGAAGGCTACTTTAAAGCATTAGGATGCACTGAAGCTCAGAATAAGGGAGGGCTGATTATATTCAAGTGTGTTAACTGCGCAGAAATGTGGGTAGGGAAAACTTAGGCAGCTTGCTTGGCATAAGCAAATTACATTGTTGACAACACAGAAACTAAATGTGAAAGGCTATTCTGACCTTGTGTTTTAGAAATTAAATTACAGATGGGACATTTTTGTTAATGTAGAGTCGTAAGCTACGATTACTATTTGTTAGTAATGAAGAGTAAGGTTAAAACAGATTGGTAACAATAAACATTATAACAAGTAATGGAATTTTCTGCTGCAATTCCAACAATATGATTTGAGACCAATAGCAATCATAACCGTATTCATTACTATAGCTAGGTAAGTGATGCTTTACAATCAATATGTGCAATTGATAAAATAAGTCATCAACACTTGTTAAAAAAGGTACTTTCCTTAGTTACATTTCTGGATTTCATGCAACCTTCCCACTGCCATGCAATATTCAAGTGTACACTTGTTTTGATTTGGACAAGAAATCTCTGGAATTCTGACTAAATAAACCTGCAATCTTTTCTTTATATGAGTGTTAACATGACCAGTAAAAACAAATAGAAATAAGGAATGCTATTGTCACCTGACTATTAATCCACTCTGGCAACAGGTAATGGAAAGAGAAAACAAAAAAAAAGTTGCCTATGGTTTAGTTAATGTCCTAATGAATAAAAACTAAGCTGAGCTAATTATGGGATCAGGTACTCCAGTCTCTGATCCTTTCAGTGGTCAGGGTAGAACTTCCCTACCTGTTGTTGGGCATTTCCCTGTACTGACTTTCATCTCTTACAGGTAGAGCAAGGACTTTTCAGATATGCTTCTGTCTCGTTACACTTTAAGGAATTTCCTAGGACATGGAAGTACTATTTATTCATCCCTCAGTGAATCTAAGTGCATAGATTGTATTGTAAGGAAATATCTAATTTTCAGTGAAAGCAAATATAATTATTGTCTCTATTTAACTATCGTAGGTTGGGGTGTTTGTTGTTGTTGTTGGGTTTTTTGTTTGGTTGGGTTTTTTTTTGTAAGAAACAATCTGTGCAATATTTTTCATAAGTTTTCACCACATTAGTAAATGGTCATGTTATACACTGATTAAATTTAAAAGTTTGCATGGGAGACGATGTCCCATGGCTGCTAGTCCTTTCCATACTAAAGTAACAAGTTTCTGTATTGAACTATGTAGAAGGAAGGAAATGCTCATTCCCCTGTTTTTTGGTTTGTTTGGTTTTTTTTAAATCCTTCCCATGTGGCTTCAATATTCTTTACTTTCTATTGTTATTCTATTATTATCATGTACTGTATGTGTA
This sequence comes from Alca torda, assembly GCA_008658365.1. Classification (NCBI taxonomy): domain Eukaryota; kingdom Metazoa; phylum Chordata; class Aves; order Charadriiformes; family Alcidae; genus Alca; species Alca torda. The sequence goes on along the minus strand of CM018077.1, from coordinate 77,574,768 downwards.
TCTAGTATATCTACAGTGTATTTTTTTAATTCAGGTTTTGTATTTTGCTGTAACTGAATGAGAACCTGATCATTATATGTTGTCTTGCTAATAGTACCTAGTTATTTTGTTTATATCAATAAAGATTGATGTAAAACCTGATGTAGTCAGAGACAGCAAGGTTATATATTGCATTACAATTTTCAGTCTTACCTATTTTTGTGTCTGGCTGCTGCACTAAGGAAAGACTTTGAGGAAGATCTAAACTTTCTTCTGTTCAGTCCCTCTCCTTCCACAATTATCTAAGTATTCTGCTTGTTTCCACATCCTTTTATTACTTTTGGTAATAAAATCAGTACTAGAACTATTCACGTGAGCAAAGGTGTATAGGCTGACATGTTTGCTGGTCTGGGCAACTCTCTAGGAACCAACTTTCATCTGAAATAGTTTAAGTAAATAAAATAAAATCTTAATTTTCTCCAACAATAAGTGGTTTTTTTTTTTCCCTCTTTCTTGTAAAAGCTAGACTTACAGCAGAGTAAAGTTGATGTATATAATGTAAATATTTTGGAAATCAGAAGAATGGATGCTGGTTTACAATGGTTTCTGGATTTGAAATTGCAACCAACTTCAAAGGTTGCTAAATGAATTTTCAGTCCCTTCAAGAATTGCTTTTCACTTCTGTAGCATCTTCAATAACATAATTATCAACTCTTTTTCAATGGCTTGAATGTTACTAAATCATAGACCTGAGTTTTGCAAAGAAGTGAGGATTTGGTGTCTGCTTCTTTTTGTATACATTGTATATATAAGCTCATACCTCAGAGGCAGGGGAAAAAAAAAAACAAGCCCTAATTGGGAGACCAGGGTGACAGTCTGGAAAGTGCCAAAAGTATTATTACATCTTCATTTCTTACATACCATTCATGATGTTCCTGAAATATAAGTACTGACACTTTTTTCCAGAGGGCTCTGTAAAAATTGTGAGCCATGAAATGAAGTGCTTACAGAGAACATAAACTCTTTCAATAAATTGGCAGAGTTTATAAACTTCATAAACTCCCTGAATCAGCCTGTATTCTAATTTATAGTGATGTTTTATATGTAAGTTATGAAATCTATTGTCATAAATGGGCTTTTGCAGTATTGAAAATCTCAGCCTACTTTGAGAAATCATAAAATAGCCTAGGTTGGAAGGGGCCTTTCAGATCATCTAGTCCAACCATCAGCCTAACTCTGACAAAAACCATCACTAAACCATATCTCTAAGCACTGTGTCTACCCATCTTTTAAATACCTCCAGGGATGGTGCCTCAACCACTTCCCTGGGCAGCCTGTTCCAATGCTTAATAACCCTTTCAGTGTAAAATTTTTTCTTAATATCCAGTCTAAACCTCCCCTGGTGCAACTTGAGGCCATTTCCTCTTGTCCTATCGCCTGTTACTTAGGAGAAGAGACTGACCCCCCACCTCTCTACAACCTCCTTTCAGGTAGTTGTAGAGAGCAATAAGCATAATCATAGATCTTACTGTTTATGGAGCTTGTAGTAACAGGAAGCAGGGTGTGTAGACTTTGTAAGCTATTTTTAATGTAATTTTAATGTAATGCAATCAACACATAAAAGATGAGTGAGCAGGAGCTTCTCAGGATCTGTAATCCATACAGGGATACCTTGATATTTACTCACAAACTACTAAAGTACTTTCAACATATCTGGTATTTCCTTTCTATACGTATATGTCTAAATCTGTGAAAGGACTTGGTGTCTGAACTGAGTTTTACATGTCTTAATTTTATTTAAGTCCAGAACTTGGATATTCAAAATTTTTCCAACTACTGAAAACCTGTGAGAATTTTTCCATCCATAATCATTTTTATAAGTAAAACTTCCTTTGTCTGCGGCTCTAGAAGCGTCTTAGTCCTGATGCTGTCAAGCAGCTTGGCTCTAATTTCATGCACAAACCCTAGATTGTGGGGGAAATGTATTTTTCCACCTATTATCCAGCCTCCTATGATTTTCACTAGAAAGTCAGAAACTAGTTCTCTGCTGTGCAGAAAGACAGGCCATGGGCTTCTACTGTTAAGATGGCAAGTTTAGCACTGACTCTTTTACATGGTAGAATTGTCTATAGGTGCTACAAAACATGGGGACCAAGCCTGGGAGAGGGATGTCTTTTAAGATCTCTTTCTTTCCTGAGCATTTCCTGCAGCTAGATTAGGTTACACCTGGCCAACTATCAGAGTTGGTGTTCTTTTGAGTGACTTCAAAACCTCAAGTCTTACCTGGAAGTCCCACTTTGGTCCCCAATGCCTTAACGCCAGATGTTCCAGATAGCTGTGAGAGTAACTATAGCTTTAGCCTTCTTTCTTTGAAGGACTAAGTTTCTAATGCTAATTGCAGAGTTGAGAATTGAGTAGTTTCAAGTAGTTTAATTGAGTAGTTTTGACTGAGATTTTGGGACGGGCTGAAATCAGTGGGGAATATAGTGACCTCTATAGCCAGAAATGTAATCTACTTCTAGTGATCTGCTGACAAAGGAAGGTTTTTATCCTCAGACTGTTCTGCACTGTGTGGTGTGAGCGAGAGATGGGCCAACAGAAATAGCTTAGTAAAACAGTCTTTTTAATAAAATAGAAACAAAAGAAGACTACATATAGGTAATAAATCAATGTCCCTTCAGATTCTGGGCACCTCATGTTCGTGCATCATCAAACAGACCATGGGTGGCTTTCCTATGGCAGGCTGCAGGGATTCTGTCCAAGGAGAGAGACTGAGGGGTTCCTCCTTTCTGATACTTTGAACTACTGTATTTAATTTTCTTACAAGAAAACAACTCCATTCGTTAAGGATGCTCTCTTGAGGACTTCTGCTGCACTTCTAGATAAAGGTGGGGCCATGCAGGTGGTATAATTGCAGGTAGAGTGGGAGCTGCTGGCAGGCTCCTCTGTTACCATGAGCTGGCTGAGCTTGCCTTGCAGCCAAGGCATTGTGCAGCACAGCCTGAAGGCCACGCTGGGCGTGCAGCACAGCACAGCTCTGCATGTGCTCAGGTTGGCTGTGGTGTGGGTCACCGACTCCTTGAGGTACAATTGCCTCCCACTCAGAATCATTTCACTGCACCCCTTGAATCCATATAGATGTTACTATTTCCAACTTATTACAAGTTATAGATTATATTAGGAAGCTGTTCAATTAACAGAAAGTTTCCTGACAGTCTGGGATATTATCTCCGTCATAACACCCACCAGCGCAGCACAGGCTGGCACAGGGCATGCCAGTCGGTCCCCCTACAGCGACTGCTCACGCTAACATACGGGCTGCTCAAGCCCTAAGTATGAGGATCAATAGAGAAAACATGGTCTGCTCAAGGTCACTAACTCCTCAATGCAGTGTCTGCTGCAAGGGTCCCAGTATAGGGAGCAAGGAAAATACCAAAAGTGGCAAGCTAACCTCAAAAATCTTTCCTTTACTTTCCATTTTTATAAAGATAATTGTTAATCTAGAAAGGACCTGCAAGTTTACTGATAGGCACACAAAAATACAGGCAATACATACAAAAAATAAATAGGTCCACTTTTTTTATAAGGCAGCTAACTTGGTACCATAAAAGAGTGGAAACTCAATCCATGTCATCTTTCACTGCTCAATAATCTAATCTGCTTTAATATTTCTATTTTTATACTTCCTAGTTTATTTTTATTTTCTTCCCCAAATCCATGAAATTATCTAATTGGGAGCTAGGTGAAACCTTTATTGATCTTTTAATTTCTTTTGCGTTGCCAGTGTGGCACATCAGATGAGATATTAAAAGTGTCGAATTTCAAGGGCAATTTTATGATGCTTAATAGTCTTTCCGGTGGTTAACCACAGCACCCTTTCATTAACAAACAAGCAATCATCGTTTTCTTTCTTTTTTTTTTTTTTTTTTCAGTCATTAAGATGGTAAATGAAATAAATAGCTTGTTAATGCTGGATTGTGGGAGCTTCTTGAGACCTAGTGTGCTGAAAAGAACAGATTAATGCTCTTACCGCTGTTTTTGTATGTAGCTCACAAATGATACACTTGAATCTGATTTGCTGCAAAGCAGTGCAGATTCATGTAAAATAAGCCATACAGATAAGAGACAAGCACTAAAAATAAAAATGCATTTGTAAAAAGGTTTTGTGTGGCCTCTAAAAAGGCAAGAGAATTTGCATTACCCCATACATTCCAGCTTTTAAAAAAGATAACTCCATGCTCAGCCCATCAGTCAAATTCATTGAAAAGGCAAGAACCATTTATCTGGGAAATGCATGTGACAATAAAATCTTAGAGTTGTAATTACAATTGGCAGATTCAAGTCTGCTATTGGTGGCAGCAGTCTTACTAAGGGAAAAAAGATACATAATTTTTGTAATGTTCTATTGTGCATCAGGCTGTATTAATCTTGAACATCGTGTGCTTCACTGGAGATGGAAGGAAACAGCATAAAAATTGGTGTTGCAATTTGTTAAAATAATCAAATTCATTATTTGTTTTCAGGGAAATAAAAAGAACCTGGAAACAAAAGGAACAGGGAAAGGGAATTATTGATTTGCATTATGGAAACCACTTCAAGCAGACACTGGAAATCTTTCAAGGGTTGTGTGCTGGCTTGTGTTTTCCTTCCCCGAAGTGGAGGTTAAGCATGCTACTTGAAATTCCCTGGGGGCTGAAGCTGTAACCCCTCAAAAGGCCAAGATGTTACTGCTAAGGGATTTTTCTTTCTTCTGTGGATCCTTTGTCTTCTTTGCTGCTGCATCTCTCTAAGCCTAAACTCAGCAGGACCCTGACGTTCTCCACATACCGTCCTCTAGATGCTGCATGTCTCTCTCTACCCAGCTCTGAACGTGTCCTGAACTCAAAATTCTTAATTCTGATTGGGAACTTTTATCCAAGATTGTGCTCATGTGACACTGTTTTAATATGGAATAAAACAGTGGCCCTAGAAGAGTTTAGTCTGTGTGTTTGAGGCAGCATAAACAGGGAATGAAATTCATAAGGGAATTAAATCCTTTGCTCAAGACTGCATTAACATACCAAGGGAGCCCTGAAAAGGGCCTAATATCTCCTATTGGTCCAGCCCAGTGCTTCACTGGCTGCACATGGGCTTCTCCAACTCTATTCACAAGCTGAAATAAGTGTCTAGCCCCAGCAGTGGTGTGAACACTCCTTATGTATCTGGCCTTGTATATGGCTTCAGCAGCTCTGCTTCACATCTGTCATTAAGTGATGCTAGTAGCTTTGTTGAGATATTTGCAGTTCCTTTCCCCTGTATGCTCTCTGTTTCTATGTTTTTACTTAAAGATTCTCTTTGGCAATAAACTTCAATTCAGAGATCTGAGTAGTTATAATCTCAGAACACTCAACTTTACCCAACTAGCATGAACCAAATTTCTTTATTTCTTCTTGAAAGAAGAAGATACTGAAAATTAATTGGCCTTTGTAATTGATTGCTAACTCACATGACTTGATTTTAATCATGGTAGTAGATGCTAACATTGATTTTTTTTTTTTTTTTTTCAATTCAGCTGAAAATTAAAAAAGAAACATGGCACTTCACTGAAGAAAGATACTATGAGCTTGAAGTTTCTTGCTTTTTCATTGTCTGTGTTGCAAGTCTTCTCTTAGGCTGCTTGATGTCCTTACAGGTTGCCTGTCTGTATGCATCCCTGTAGCTGTTCTCATTTGCTCCATTCTTTTGGCTGCTTTTTCCACAAGTATCACACGCCTGGTCAAGCTGTGCACATTTGCTGAGTTCACAAGTCCCATTGCCATTTGGGGCAATATTAGAGAAGATTGTGTGCTGTCTCTTGAGGGCTTTTTGAAAAGACAAGAAAATCCACTTTTATGCTGTTGAAGGCCTTTATTCATAATTCATTTGCTGTCTTTATGCACCGTTTTTGCACCCAACTAAATGAGAAATTTTTTTTTTTTTTTTTTTTTTGGGGGGGGCGGGAGGGATTAGTCTTGATTCTTATTGGGGGGGGACATACTTGTCACTCTTTTTTGGGGGGGAAAAAAAAACAACAACAAAAAACCACATCTTTCTCTACTGCTTTCCTCCTTCATCTGTCTTCCTGTTCTAATCTTTCAAATTATATTTTTCCCAAAGGGAAAGAGAAGAGTGTTGCAGTTGAGCTCAGTCAATTCCTTTCCTCCCACTCCGGTCTCAGTTTCAACCTGTGAACATCACAAAGTACATTAGTGCTGTTGCTTTTATTAACTCATGCTTCGGTAGCTCTTGAATCTCATTCTGAGTCAGCTCTGATCTTGTCTAAGGCTTGTGGTTTGTTTGTCACCTTTTGGGTTTTTTTTTTCCCTTCTCACCTGTTTTTGCCTGGCTCCCTATTCATCACAAAACTGTTTGGGACTCTCAAGCTCATGATGAAAAGTGGGGAAACAGGCAAACAAGCAGGCAAACATCAGTAATCTTGTGACCTTTAGGGTTTTATTCATCACAATTTTAAATTTTGGCAAACATTCTTCTGCACACTATAATAAATAATTATTAGTTATTGATCTTGAAATTTGTCGATGAAACAGCCCAATGATTTCAGAATGTGGATGATTGTGATCTTTTTTGGGTTGTGGCTAAGCCTTCTTTATGTAAGGGAATGATGGAGGGGAAACATCCCTCCTCTCCCCCTCAAAGCAGCAACATTCTAGAAAGGAAGTGACCATCTCAATTTGAAAAGTATGTCTTAAAGTGATAATGGGAAGATGAATGCTGCTCAGGTCTAGAGGGATGCACATAAATGGCCTTCATGTGGCATGAAAAGTAGTGTGTACTTTAAAGGCATTCAAGGACTTGAATTCAGAAGTTTTCAGGTTACCTGAGGTTCAGTGTTTGTGCTGGGCTGATCTTCAGGAGGAAATGCTCAACAGCTTGACACGCAACGTGTCCAGAAAATAGAAAATGCCCCCATAGTCACATCCTGGTATGCCCTTGGAGAGACTAAGAACTTGTTACTGAGAAAGCATGTATAATAGCATACTTCACTTTTGTGTTATTTTGAAATATATTACTAAAGAACACAGGGGATTCTAGTTCTTAAATTCTTGAAAATATTCAAATGTACAAGAGATTGTGAATCATATATCTATATTGGGTATTTCCTATTACTAGAGTAGATGTCGGAGTCTTCAGGGAAAATTAGGGATGAATGATGAGTCTAATTTTTTTCCAATGGTTTCATAGCTTCCAGTTATCAAGTATCTGTCTTCTAAGGCTCTTGTAGCAGATAGCTATAATAGTTGTGGCTTTAATAGGTTTGAGTGTGTATCCACTGTAAAGCTATGTTTGAGCTATTATTGGGAGCATAATTACTATTAAACTGGAAAGACAATTTTTTTCTTTGTACCAAATGCCGGTAACTCAAAGAATTTGGTTCCTTCTTTACTTTTGTCTCTGTAGTGGGATGGTTTTTTCCCCTTATGTTTTTTCTCCATCTTCTGTGCACTGTCTCCTCTTCTTAGTGCTACGCTTAAAGTAAGCCTAGTTCTTTACAGCACAGTGAGTAGGTTGGTTCAGGTTGAACTGAAAAGTGCTTGCACGAAACTGTATTTTTATGAGTGTGATGAATTCCGTGAATGTCAGCTTCTTTGGGATTAAACTCTGCCTTTTCAGTTCAACCCATTTTATAGAACAGTTTAAAAAAATAATAATATTCAGACCCAAAATTTAAGCAAATATAAAAAGATGCAAATATGTTGTTTTTTTTTTTTTTAATCAGAGCCATAACACAATATATATGATCACTCAAAACTCTTTCCTTGTCATCCAGTAAAGTGTTAAATACACCTATTTAATTTCTCATTAAAATCTCAATAGATGTTATTACTACTTGGTAAGTTAAATGTAAGATAATAACCAAGATTGGTAGCTAGGTCTGTTTTCTGTGACTCCTTCTAATCTTATTGCATAAATAACTGCTAAATTGGTAATTTGCCTTGTTCAGCCTAAAGTCCTCCATTACCCACAAAAAAAATTCAAGCTCAGAAAAAAAAAATAATAATTGTCCAGCACCAAGCAGTTGTCCATTAACAGTTTCTGATCTGAGAATTATGCTGATAGGTGCTAGTATCTTCTGGGCTGGTTGTGAGACTGTCTGGTGAAAATGTTTTGTCCCTGCAACTCTTATAAGCTTGCAAGTGATCAGTGAAAATCCTTGAATGAGTTGTACACCAGGGACACAGGGATGCAGAGGCAGATTTCTAAACCTACATAGACTTCATTGAAACAATGTATTCTACTCTTTATTTGAACAGAGTAAGACATAGCTTTGCCATTTCCTAAAGGATTTTTTTTTGTTTTTCTTTTTAAGATAAAAGTTGTTTTTATTCTTCCTTTTTCACTTTCTAACAGCTTTCCAGGGCAGTGCCGGCCAACTCAGTTGCACAACTTGCTTTGGGCATTAGTATTAAATGGATAGTGAACCTGAGTGGTTGGCAATTATTTAAGAACAAAAGACCTATGTTTCTGTTTCCTTCAGATCAATTCCTGAAATCCTTCCAGTACTTTGAAGCTTCAAGTGACTGGCACTTCTCCGGTGCAAACATTCTTACTGGGTCAAATTAATTGTCCCCAGGAAAGTAATTTGGGATGTTGTATGGGTGTGTGTATGTGCTTACATACATGTGCATGCAAATGTTTGAGTGTATCAGTATGTCTTTACGTGTGTACGTTCTAATTTTAAAGATATAATATAGATCACATAAAAAAAGCTGAAAGACATCACAGTTTTAAAATATAGTTTGACTCATTTTATGCCAGCACAACTCTGTAGAATTATAGATACTTGGGAGGGTCACGCGTAAGAGGTGGAAATAGCATAATTTTTCAGAGGTCACCTGGTCAGTTACAGTGTGTCTACATCTGTATAGGAAACTTGCAGATGAGCATGGTTTTCTATTCTCAGAATCTCAGTAGGGAGAATTAAAGTGATTTAGATATTGTGCTGATCTGTCATGACTCAGGTAAAGGAGGATTTAATGAGATCACTGGCATTGCTTTGTCCCTGTTCTGTAGCTCACTATTCAGGAAAGCCGTGAGAATTTCAGGAATCAAAAAATATACAGAAAGCTTAAAGGCTCTCACTGCAGGAGGAGGAGGAGGTAGTCAGTGATTTGGTTTTCTGTTTTGTTCTGTGTATCCTCTACGTCATAAGGAGCAGTTGATGTCTCGTATTACGTTATCTCATAAAAGCAATACTGGAATTTATTTGAAGAGGCTGGTGTTTGGTTTCTGCCCTGTTGTGACTGGTCAATTCCAGTTCCTAGCTTGAATCTCAGGTTCCCTTCATAGTCTGGAATTCAAGATATCAAGCAAAAAGTGCTTGATATCTTGAATTCCTCTGTTCTTAAATTCATTTTTTTAATTTGATTTTCATAAAAATAAAATAACAGAGTAGGCCATCTTATCTTTTAACGCTGAAGCTTCAGGATTTTCATGTGACTAAGTTTCTTTATCTAAAGCTAAATATGAATGTATGCTTCATTTCATTAATTTGAATTTATTATATACTTTCCTGGCAACTGTTATACTAGATGGTCCAAGAGTTCTTTATAAACTGTTGGAGAGAAGAAAAGAACATGGGGGAAAACTTCCTTATGTGCACTTTTGAGTTGTGGCTCTGTTTCCCAGGTCACCTACTAGCTTATTTGGTCACTGTGTCCAAGTCATTTCACTAGGGTCTTTACCCGTGCTTCAGTGTGGTTTCCAGGTTGACTTCCACCACACTGCACTGTGGTGCTGTACTTTACAGAATTAGAAGGCTGCATTGCAATCCCATCTGCTTTGAATTCCTGTATTAAATAAACTCTTTCAGATAGATGAAAAATCACATCTGCTCCAGAGAATTTTATGTTAGTGTGAAGAATTGTTTGGAACAAATTAGGTGTAATAGTATAACAGCTGAAGGTGGGTCATTAAGAGTCACTAACTGATCATTTCCCATTTCCCTCTCTCTCCCTCTTCACAGAAGGGAAACTTCTGTTTGTTTCATTAGGATTAGTAAAAGTCATATTCCTACCTTCACCTTCCATTTTTATGTATTTCTAATTTCTAATTATTTCTAATTTTTTTTTTCTTTATCAGAGATGATACCGCCACGCTAGTCAAGTAATTTCTTACTTGCATAGCATAGTACTATTTCAAGTAAGGCCCACCAAGGAGGTAGTGTGTTTTTTGTTTGTTTGTTTCACAGCATGCTTATCCATCAAAAATGAACTTGTAATTTGTGACAGATTTTTCTTTTTGTTTTATGCAAAGCAGTTAGCAAATCTTTCAGTTAACCAAAATTACGTATTTCACTGGTTCAAAAGTGCTTTTCATTACAAAATATTAGAAAGTGTTTAAATAAAATGTTATATGTCTTTATTAAATAAGTTTGCACAGGGTTTAACTTTCAAAATAAAAACCTATATTATCAAAGCATACGTTTCTGAAAAGCTGACATGACATTGAATTGTGCATGTGTTATTTCCAAATGTTTTTCAGGTTATGACTCCATGATCTAGGCTAAGAAGAGTGTTCAGTATCTCAAAAATGTCAATGGATGGTGGGAAAGGATGCTATGAAAGGAGCTCCTTGATTAGTTTTAGCTCTGAACTCTGTGGTAAAAATAATTATGACCAAAAGGAAGTGAAATAAGTCATATTTCTTATAATTTATCTGTTCAGGTCTTTAACTGGAAGTGACTCAAATGCTTATTACTGTGATTAAGACACCTATTTCACACTGCTCTTACCTACAGTGCTGTTTTTCTTGATTCATATGTGTTCATTATTTACTGATGTGTTTGGGCTGGGGCATATATTCTCTGTATTAACATGTCTAATATGCACTGCTATCTTTAGATTCTGCCCTAATAACCACGTTTTCCATGAAGAAATTGTCTTGTCTTTGAACAATTCCCAGTGGCCCACAGCAGTAGAAGAATATATTTCACTCGTATTGCTCCTCCACCAAACTACTTCTCATATTGATATGCCAGATCTGCGTTGACTTAGAATTAGGAATCCTGATAATGGCTTTCACCATTTAATATTTCACTGAAAAAAGCAAAGCGTGCTTATCCTGTTCATAGCGGAGTTTGTCTCTGCTATTACTTTATTCCCGATTAATGGTTTACAGCAGTGAAAAGAAACATTGTTTTCAAAATATCAATGCACTTAATTTGATTCTTAAATAGGTTCAGGGTTTTTTTATGTGTGAATTTTTTAGGCTCCCTCCTTTTTTTTGGTCATGCTCTTATCAATGTTAAATCAGAAATTAAATAAGCTGCATCAAAACCCAATAAATTTATCATTATCATCTTGTAATTCTGAGTGGCACTGGCAGCAGACTGTTATTTTTCAGGTCAAAAGGTAACTTCTGATATTTTTTTTTTTAAATGTTCCTTGTTTTTGTGTCAACAGTTCAAGTTTTTTGATGGGATTGGACTAAATTTTACAAAACCTTTTCCTGAAAGACGGGTAATTGTGAATTAACAGTTTCATTTTGCTCTCTTTTCTCATTCTGTAGCCTTTATGAAGGTAGTTCCACTGTGGAATATTATTCTGAAATGGCTTTTTTTTCCTGTGTTCTCCTCAAGTACCTTATAGAGGTTACCATTAGAGGTTCTAGACTGGTCACAACTGGTCAGTATGGCAAGCTTAAAAAAGGTTGCATTATCAAGTTCTAACTTGAAAGTTAATTATTTGACAGGATTGTGATTACGGAAGTGACTGAGGTGAGGAAATTATCTTACTCCTCTTCAGATGAATTCTTTAGCAAAAAAATTAATGAAGTAGGTAATAAGGTATGCTAATAATTAGAAGCATGGATGCAACGACCTTAACCCTGGAGTAATTCCTGACACCTAAACAATTTTCTGTACTTATAAAAAGCTGGGATTAATGTTTTTTGGGGTTGTTTTGGTTTGGTTTTTTTCTTAATGACAGAGCTCTACTCTTAGGGAGAAAGTGATTCAGTTCAAGAAGTTTCATTCTGAACTCCAGCAATTTTAAAAATTGCATATGTTAGAGCAACATTTCTATTCATATTAAATCAACCTTAACAATGCCATTGTATGTTGCTTCCCCAACAATTTGGAGCTCTGTTTTCTTAACATACAGTTAAAAGAGTAGATGTGTGTCTGTAGAAGAGTTGGGGGGTTTGGCTTATTGGTTTTTTTTTGTTTTTGTTTTTGGTTTTTTTTTTTGTGTGTGTGTTTGTTTGTTTTTTAATAATAATGTAAGTAGAGCTTTTTGGAAAAAAAAAAGAGAAAAAGAAAGATAACTTCTCCTGCATGATCTTGTGATGCCTGCAACTTTAAAGCAAAATTATTTTAAACAGACAATTTGCATCTTGTATCGGGAGATTAAAATCATGCACTCTGGACATAGTGATGCCAAAGTGCTGCTCTGTGGTAGGTTTCTTGAACAGTGCTGTTTGGTTTGATTGTTGACGTACTGGTTTCCACTTCAGTTGTCTAATGTTTTAGTTTCCCTAAAAAAATTAAATAAAATAGTTTCCTCACCAGGCGTGATGAATTTTTCTGTGGAAGTTAATTTAGAATATAATGTTGAACTTTTTTTTTTCCAAAAATACTGGGTAAGAATGTCACTTTTTCTTTTATTCTCTACCACAAGCCCTCTTTTTTTTCCTTTTTTCTTAACATAAAGCTTTTTTTTTTTTCCCCCACATTGCTAGATGTGGCACAATACTGTGAGAGACAGATATCAAAGGAAACCATTCACTTAGATCTTTCTTTTGCACTGTGACAAGCATATTGGCAAGGCATTAAAGTGCAAGCTCCTTATTTTTATTTTTTATGTGAAAGCTTTGGAGAGGGGAATACAGAAATGATCACTAAAAGAATTGTAACCTTAAAAGCACAAAGTAATTAATATTTCATAATGGTAACTTTTTCTGACTTTATTTCCCAAATATGGAGGATATCTCCTATATTCTGTGTTGTTTAAATTGTCTAATTTAAGTCATAATTGTTCCATTTTGTGCCCTAAACCGAGGTTTATCTTTCAAAGGAATGAACATTCTTGTTTCACTTGAACAATCATGACAGATGCAAGACTGAAGCAAGACTCTACAACTGGGCAAAACTCTACAACTTAGTGTTAGTACTTGCAACTGCATAATTCAAATGATAATAATATAATTTAATAAGAATCATAATTTAGTTAATTGACAGTAGAGAGAATTTGACCACAGATTCTATGAAAGTATATTGACTCTTTAGGGAAATTGGATTATCTCTTAGCATGTAGAGTGTATATTTTAAAAATAATAGTTACTATTCCATATATAAATGTTCTCAAAGAGAAATATGGTATCTGAAGATGATCTACTGTGTTTAACTCAGATGAGAATTTAGTCTGTATTATCAAAAGGAATTTTAAATAATTTATTTAGTACCAGTAATATGCTTCTCTTCTTGGGGAGTGAGTGTCAGTCTGGAAATGAAGCTGGGGGGGGTGGGACCACAATAAACCAAAAAACATTTCTTCTTTTCCACAGAGTGTGTTTCTCCTTTGAGTATCTACCTGTATGTCCCTTTGTGCCAGCATCGTCAAGAGTTAGAACATTTGCCTTGCAGACAAAGGCTTTCCCCTCTTGCTCAGATACTTTCCCCTCTTAAAGGGTTTATACAGAGAAACAGAGGAGGGAATAATCACCTTTCCTTCTCAGTTTGTTCCAGCAGTTCACCTGAAGCTAAATTCTCTCCTCCATTTTCCTTTACTATGATTTTAAGTTTCTGTGTTCCTTACTTAAGCAAAAGTGTGAGGTTTTTAAAGCAGCCCCTTAAAACACATATTAGTAACCCACAGAAGTGGTTTTATAGCTTAACTTGAAGCTGATTAGTAAAGTCACAACTCTGCAAGAATGTTAACAAAAAAGAGTCCATTTTTTGCCTGTTAGATGATGGGATCCCCACTAAATTCCCTTACCATAGCTTTCTGACACAGAGCCAAAATGAGTGGGCAGCTGCACTCCCCAAACTGGCGAAGTTCCCACGTTTGCTCACAGATCGGTGTGGGAAGAGCAGAGCTCCCTGTCTGCAGCTTGCTTCGGAATGGAAACCCTTGATCTGAAGGAAGAGCAGACCTACTAGGGACTTTCAGGTCCAGCCAGGAGAGGTTTGTTTGGGCCTGCTCCACATCATCCTCTTCAGCACTGGGTATTCTGGTATTCAGCACCCCCTGATGGGTGCTGAGGATAAGGAACCCTCACCTCCTCTGCTCAGTTAAAGAAAAAGCACGCTAAACTTTTTGGGACCGACAACCCACATCCTGGTTACTCCCACATGGCATATGTTCCTTTCATTTCCTTATCTTGCGTTTTCGTAAGGAAGATGTCAGACATCTCCTGCAGTGGCACCTGAGCTATAGGTTGTGGTAGCCAGATCCCCCCTTCTGTCACCTATTCTGTTGGGTTGCTGATCTTGTGATGTGAGCTGCTCTTGCTCTGCACTAGCTGGTAGAGGTTTTGCTTGCCTATTCCATCTCTGTATGTCCTTTGACAATGCTGTAGATGACTTGAAAGCCTTGGTTCGTTTACTTTTTTCATTCCTAGCAACAGTATGTGTAGCATGCAGACTTTCCATACCCTTTGATTATAGATTTTTCAAGCACTATACAGCCTTGAGGAGAAGAAATGTAAATGTGTTTAAAACAAACTTTTTTTTTTTTAATCGCCTTCAAACCTGTAAATCTCAAACCTGCAATCTATTTCCTTTGCTTTGGGTGAGTTTACCCTGGACTCACTTAGTCCTGCTGCTTTTCATGGCAACACAACCTTTTCCACACTCCCACAACTGTAAACTTTTTCTCACTTTATGACATGTTTTCCAAACATGATAAAACTGACTGCTCGTGGATTGGGTGGGAGTACTCTCTGTGAGGTAAAAAACTGGCTGGATGGCTAGGCCCAGAGAGTCGTGGTGAATGGAGTTATATCCAGTCGGCAGCCAGTCGCAAGTGGTGTTCCCCATGGCTCAGTACTGGGGCCAGTTCTGTTTAATATCTTTATCCATGATCTGGACAAGGTGATCAAATACACCCTCAGTAAGTTTGCAGACAACACCAAATTGGGCAGGAGTGTTGATCTGCTTGTGGGTATACAGGCTCTACAGAGGGATCTGGACAGGCTGGATTGATGGGCCGAGGCCAACGGTATGAAGTTCAACAAGCCCAGGTTGCCAGGTCCTGCACTTGTATCACAACTCCATGCAATGCTACAGGCTTGGGGAAGAGTAGCTGAAAAGCTGCCTGGAGGAAAAGGACATGGGGATGTTCATCCATAGCTGGCTGAATATGAGCCAGCATTGTGCCCAGGTGGCTAAGAAGGCCAACAGCATCACGGCTTGTCTCAGAAATAGTGTGGTGAGCAGGACAGGGGAAGTGACGGTCCCCCTCTACTCAGCACTGGTGAGGCCCCATCTTGAACACTGTGTTCAGTTTTGGGCCCCTCACTACAAGATATTGAGGTGCTGGAACATGTCCAAAGAAGGGCAACAAAGCTGGTGTGAAGGGTCTGGAGCAAAAATCTTTTGAGGGAACTGGGGTTGTTTAGCCTGGAGAAAAGGAGGTTCAGTGGAGACCTTATTGCTCTCTACATCTACCTGCAAGGAAGTTGTAGCAACGGTCTCTTCTCCCAAGTAACAAGTGATAGGACTGGAGGAAATGACCTCAAGTTGTGCCAGGGGAGGTTTAGTTTGGATATTTGGAAAAATTTCTTCACTGAAAGGGTTGTCAAGCATTGGAATAGACTGCCCAGAGAACTGGAGGTATTTAAAAGACATGTGGCACTTAGAGACTTGGTTTAGTGGTGGACTTGGCAGTGCTAGTTTAATGGTTAGACTTTATGATCTTTTCCAACCTAAATGATTCTATGATTCTGTGAAAACCCCATACACATTTGTCATGGTTTTGATCTTCCCTATGGCACTGTTAAGTCATAGCTGCTCCTATCTACCAGATGTCAACATCGCTTCCCCAGAGCTTTGTGGGCACAAGGGAACTGAGTTGCTGCCTGTTATGGGATTTGGCCACAAGCCTCATGCTTACTTAAATAGTGGCTCTATGCTATCTTATTTTAGGTATCACCAGGCAGGTACTGCCTGTAATCCTGTAATCACTCTCTGAGGAAATGAGCTTATAGAAACCACTGGGAAGTGCACCTGTTCACCCCAGGGATGTGGGTTGAATGTGGGGCTTCCCCTAATGTACTCCTCTCAGCGCTCCCTCTCAATCCAGTCCCCCCTACAGGAGGGGCTAGGGTGGAGATGTAGGCAGTGCACCTGAAAGCATGGTGGTACTTACAGGTTTCCTATTCAGAAAGCATCAGAAGATTGTTATGGAGGAAAAAAATTCACTATGGGTAATATAATTTATAATCTTTTTTTCCTTTCTTTTTCTGAAAGAGAGTGGGAGAGAAAAGAAGGTTGTAATAGGACCAGGAGACCATTATTTATAGAAATTTGTCATTTGTAATCAAAGCAGATGAAGAAGGATCTGCAATTTTTTTTCCACCTATGTTACACGTTAGTGAGTTCAGGTAACTTTTGTGCTATCTGAACACTAACTTCTGTGACTAGAAAAAAAAAATAAAAAAAATAAGTTCCCTGCACAAGATATTTCTATGCTTTCCCTGTTCCTTGTCAGGCTGTTTTTTCCCACCACAGTCAAATTTTGTTTGGATTCAAATTGTATGCAATTATCACCTGTATGTAGAAAAATTAAAAAATCTATAAGAAGGAGTATGTGCAAGCTGAAAACTGCTCAAGAAGTTAGAAACATCTTTTTTTTTCCATCCAGCTTCTATTTGATTTTTTTTTTTAAAAGAAGTGTTGACCTTTGTCATCAAGTTGAGGTGACAGTTTCCTTTTTCAGCATATGAATTGGTATTAAAAAATCAGAATCAAAAGCAGAATAATTATAATGGCACTGGATGAATATGAGCTGTGAAAAAAAATCACAGTAAAATTACTGAGAATAAAAGCAATTTAAGAGATTTATTTGGCAGTATGTGGACACCATGTTCAAACGTATAGAAAACCCTTATGTTTAATTCTAAACTTGATAGAATATTCATGCTCAGTTTTTAAGATATAAATGTTTGAAAAACAGTTATTAAATTATAATTTCTACAAGGAAAAGGAATGCTGGAAAAAGTGTGAACTTTACAGACTTTTTGTTTTGCTAAGTAGCCATTTTCATAAATGTATAACGCCAACAAAGACAAACTACTGCTTCTGCGTGGAAAATGAATACTAAATAGCGTGGATTTCACGGTCATTAAATACTTTCAATCAAATGGCAAAACAGTGGTGGTGGGGGTTTTTTTGTGTGGTTTTTTTTTTTTTCCTCTTTCCTCTTCCAGTCCCTAATTCAGCGATTAAACACTGCACCAAATGGCCCAAATGATACGCTTGGTAATCTCATCCTGTTCCCTGCCTGAACACACAGCAAACCAAACATATGTCACCAAAGATGTGGCTGCCAGCCTTTGCTTTGTGTAGTCTGTGGATTTGGCAACCAGGTGTTTTGGAGATCAGGACTGAGAAAGGTTGGCACAAGCATGGAGTGAAATTTGCTCCAAACCCCTCGTTGTCATTTGATTGAAGCTGTTTTCACTGTTTTCCTCACTTACACAAGTTCAAAATGGACTCACTGTTTTAAAATAGCAAGGAAGCTTTGAATGTGGTTATTACCACTGTGTTTTGAAGCCATGGGATTGAAGAATTTGGAAAGATTATCTTGGTATTAAATAAGATTTCTGACATGGCCAGTGGTAAAATCACCATGAGTTCATTAATGCTGACAGCAGTAAATCTTTTCACGAACAATTTGTCAATATGTTTCATCTCTAAGTTTGATCCCTAAGCAAGGGGTGATTTATCTGGTTTAACTTAATTCAGTTGGTAGGTTTATGTTAGGAAAAATCATGAACTTACCTAAATTAAGTATCTATGTGTTTCAGTACTGTTTACAAAATCAGATCTTAAAGAAAGTACAAGCTGCTCTACTATTTGGTGTTCTCATGGGTTAAAATTTGAGAATTTTTTAATGTAAACTTCTAATATAAATTGTAATGCTTTAATACATTTTTCCAAACTGATTTAAGTGCTAATGCTACCTTTTAACTACTAGTAAATTCAAAATGTTTTTTTTTTCTATAAAGTTCTGCTTTGTATTTTGAAGATTTTTCCTGGTCAAACATTACATACTCCTCCATGGCTTATAATACATGTATATATGTTTAGTTGTGTACTTTTTCTTTTCTGAATAAAATACCTTTGGATACTTATTTTCCATTAGAGAAGGTGTATGATAGTTCTTATTAGACTTAGCATTAATATGTGTTTTAGACTATTTTTTTTTTAATTTTATCAGTTTTTTGTCCTTTGCACCACTCATATTTGCATATAAAATTTATTTATTGAAAGTGATTCTCAAGTAGATAAATATCACTAAATTGTGCTCTAATTTGCCTATTTATTCCCTGAAAGTTATTGGTTATGGTAGCAACATATTTATAACATTTAATAGTACATACATAAAAATGTATAAAATATGATAATGTGTTGTAACACAAAACAGTTTGAATATATGAAAACATGGAATATGAAATTGCACTTAATTATCAAAATTTAGGTCTTGGTTAGTTAATCATTGGTATATCTCTTTTATGCTGAGCTGAGAATAGGCATGATTAGCTGTTATACTTATATAACTAATTCAGTATTCTCCTAAATACAATTCCAAGTTTATACTTAACTGGCTTTTCGGCTGCAGTAAGACATAGCT
Source organism: Alca torda (assembly GCA_008658365.1). Lineage (NCBI taxonomy): Eukaryota > Metazoa > Chordata > Aves > Charadriiformes > Alcidae > Alca > Alca torda. The sequence continues at coordinate 77,555,956 of CM018077.1, read as the reverse complement.
TGAACATTTGAAGCAGTGGTGGCGTTTTTCTTTGTGCAGGATAAAATTATAACGGATATTTTATGGATATCTTTTATTTTTTATATTCTTATTGTTTACTTTTGGAATAAATCAAGTGCATGAATTTAAATAATATTATGAGAAAGTTTCTGTTGCTAAAGCACTAAATGGGGCTTTAAGACACCATTCCTTGTAAAAATGAAACAAAACCAAACCATGAGCTGCATACAGACAAAGTTCAAAGCAAATTTGTTAACCTCTGCACCTCAGATTGTCCCAGCTGTAAAACAGGAGAATGATAGTTCCCTACCTCATTGATGTGCTATGTAGATAAATGTGACATGTGCAGTGGACAGGTGTCATAGTTCCATATTAATCTTTTGTCTTTGTATGTAAGTGTTGGTCTAGCTCTCTCATAATCTAAATAATCCTCTGTCGTATCCTTTGCCTTTTGATATTTGCTTTTATTACTCATTCTTTATGGGCTGGAGTGTGTGTGTGTGTGTGTGTATTTTATGGGCTAAAACTCATTCTTTATGGGCTAAAAGTAGGGGGGTTTGCCTAGGTATTCCTACTTTTTCCAAGTCTTGTTAATCTACTTTTTCCCCAAGAAGAGTGTTCCATGAAAACTGTTGGTTTATTATGTCATTACTGCAGAAATGATCTCTTTCACTCAGTACATCTCTTCCCATTTTATGTCAGCATGCATCCAAAAATATGACATAAGACAATTTTGTGTACTATTAAGTGTTTAAACAGTTTGTTAATAAAAACTGTCAGTAGTGTATTTGCCAGTCATTCTGAGCTGAAACCAGGAATTTGGGATGAGTCCTTTTCTTTGGGTCCAGCATCTGTCAGAGAAGGTTCTCTTGGATTTCTGCTGTGTAGTGAATTTTCTGTCCCACTGAGGGATCCCTGCTCCCATTTGCTTCTTCAGCTTAATTTAGAGACTTTGGTGACCGCAGAAGTGGACAGTCTGTCTTTATGGCCGTGTCCTTCCTGGCAGGAAGTGATCTTGCATTTTGGAGACGCAGTCCTCTAACAGACTCTTGGGGGAAAAATCCCAAAGCATTTTGTGAAGTTGGACAAATATCACTAACTCGGAGGCACAGTTCAGTTGAAGGAGATGCCTACAGTCACAGGCTGACCAAGGCAACTGTTCTCTGAATACATCCTAGCATTTGTTCCTACCTGTTTCATCTTTTGGTTCAATGTGGTGTTTCTTGGGTCAATCTGTGAAGTCTGCACCAGAAGTGTGCCTCAGCTAACCTGGTGTCTCTTGAAACATCTTTTCAGTTGAATTGATCGAATACTGGTTGGTAGCTCTTCTTACCCCTGAACATCTCTGTTGTAGTTTATTTTCACATTGATATCACAGAAGAAGTTGCCTTCAAAACTACAAAGATACGGAGTTAGTTGTATATTTGGATTTTCCATACAGCTTCTGGTCTTTTTTCTTCTCTAGAGGAGTACAGGATTTGCATATGCTGTTTAAGGCTAACACTTTACCTTCCCCACAGATTCTTTTTAACAGAATAGCTAAAAGCTTTTTGTACTTCAAACCAAAGAAAGCACAGTGTTCTATGAGCTGGTGCAGATTTTTATTTTTCCAAAGTATCAACTGATAGAAGGATTTTTGGTTTCTCCTCTAAGCAGCAAACAACTTCTACGCTGCCCAAACAGTTGACTTCCCCCCCACAAAGAGGGAGAGAGAATATCTTGATGAGGGATGCGCTCTTGCCAAATGTTCTGAGCATAAATTTTTATTAACTAGGAAAGCTCAAAACATCTTAAACCACCATTAAAAACGAAAGAAGGGGAAACTCTGCTTTGTGAGAGACATGATCCTATTTATTTTCCCAGCTATGAGGAACACAAAAAATGGCAAATCTTCTGGGAGACAACCGCTCATGAGCAGAATGCAGGAAAACAAGGCAAAACAGCAGGAGTTCTGGGGACATTTATATTAACTGGAGAACGGGTATGATGAAACAAGTTGCAGGTGTCAGAATGTAGAAGGAATAAAAGAGAAAAGTGTCCATTTGTGTCAGCCTTGCAGACATAACCCTCTGTCCCTGCCACTTCCAAAGTACAGTGTGGGTTTATTAAACTTTCCTTTGTGTAAGAAACTCTGTGATTGCATTTGTGTGTTATATTCCAGCCTGCTCCCAGTTACAAAACCTGACACAATTTCTTTCTCTCATGGCATTTTCCCAAAGAATCAGAAAGAACAGGATTGGTTTCACAAACTCAAGAATTTAATATGATCAGTGAGAAGCAAAAAAGAGTTGACTTCTAAACACCAGGAAAGAATCATAGTTGGAGGGAATGGTGATCCTGGCTGCTGCCAGCCCTGAGCCATGAAGCTACTCTTGATACTGCTTCCAAACGCAACAAAAGAGGTAACGTGGTAACATTATTTTGCTTGGTTTTAGGACGTGGCAAGATCAATTCTTCTAAGGTACAGAAGAGGTGAATTTATGACTCCTGTGCACAGCTGGTAGAGGTAAATGATGAAGTAATTGTCTTGATTGGCTCTTACAATGCGATTGTACACAAAGTCACTGTCTTCTCAACATTGAGAGAAGATTTGATTTCCTGACAATGAGGAAATGAGTTTGATAACTAAAAGTGTTAGGGACCACAAGAAGTCACCGTCATTGTGAGGATGAGTAAGTATTTTCAAAGCTTCTTAAAACTCATAATGAACAATTACACAATAAAAAGCACTAAAATACAGTTCTTTACTGCTAATAATTAGAAATTGTCTAACTTTTAAAGTTGGAGGGAGAAGGGAGGTGTATCCCTTACCGTAATACCTAATTCATTGTGTCTGTGGTGGATCCGTTTGTCTACATGCTCATTCTTTTCTGAATTCTACTGAATCTCTGAACTCTGTCTTTCATAATGGCATTTTGTGAAGTATTTAAATTAATAATTTTTAAATTTCTTTCTATTCAGTCTTTACTGAGTTTGTTTTTCTGAATGAAGACAGTTGAGTTGGTCTGGCTCTGTTTTGTTTGACACTCATTTAATGCCTTTAATCTTTTCAAGTGGCTCTGCACAGAGTCAGGATATAATGACCCTTCTACATTTTTTTTAATTTCTAAATTATTCTTTACCTACCTCTGGAGGTATTTCCAAATACCTCCAAACTTCTGCAGTATTTCACTTCGAGTTGCAGTATATAGAATGGAACACAGTAGTATCTGGGAGAATATAATTAATATTCCTCCAGCAAAATATTTTCCATTATTTTCCATCCATCTCTTTACCCACCTTACCATTTTGATGATATTTCTATTATAGCTATTTCAGCACTATTAATGTTTTCAGTGTGCTGACTTGCAGTGACATGTCAAGACTTTTGCCTGAGTAGACACAGTTAATTTAAAACTCAACAATGCATATGACTCATGCAAATTTTCACAGCGTGACTTGACTTGCACAATTTTAATCTGCCATTGTGCTGACAAAGTGCATAATATTGTTTGGTACCTCTGGACTTCACTAATTTAAAAGACTGGTGTCATTATAAAATTTTGCAACGTTGCTATATATCCTGCTGTCCAGAGTGTAAACAAATATATTCAACTGTGGGTTAAAAACCGTGAGATTTTTTCTATGATGAAAATTGACAGCTTATTCCATTTATTTCCACTTCATCTTATAATATTTTAACACACAGATAGTGTTTCAGGAATGTTAGCTAACTGCCTATCTGTCACCATATTCTTTCCTCGTGCACCTGGGGCAGCTAGTGGTATCTCTGTTTTGCGTGTAAGGAAACTAAGACAGACAAGCCAGAATAAATGAGACATTTCACAGCGGGATTTTGCATGAAAAGAGAGTAGCAATTCTTTACCTTTAATTTATGGAAGCTTTCCTTACCACTTCTGAACTAGTTTTTTGGGAATAGGTTCTGAGCAGAGATCTTGTAATCTGCAGGACACTGCTTGAGAGAGTACGCAGTGACCTTCGTAATAGCCCTCGTGATAACTTGGAGTCCTGTTGGAGTTGTACATCTTATATTTTTACAGTAATCAGCTCTGAACTACCTACAATAAGCCCATGGATCTTCCTGTCCCGTGTAGCCTTTAAAGTGAAAACGTAAATAAGCACATAAAATCACTATACTGTTCACAGCTCTTCATATTATTTTTGTATTTGCACTTTTGCTCATATAGAAACTGTGTGCATTGGAAATGGAGGTTTTTCTGTCTGTAGGGTTAGTTTTACGAAGCTGGTGCAGAGAAGGTCCAACACTCTGAAATGTCATGTTCTGCTGTAGTTTAATGTATTTGTTTGTAGTCTGGACAGGAGGATATGCAGCAATGCGGCAAAATTTGCTAATGACTTAGTCCTGACAATTTACGTATGCTGAAAAGGCATACGTAAGCTGTCTTTGAATTGCTTTTTGACGTCTACTCCAAACCAATTTCTGTACTGAGAAAAGAGAAAGTCTTTTGTTAAATATCTAAAAACTAGGAACTTCTCTGTCTGCTTATAGTTTTCTTGATTAATCCAGAACTCTCCTGTTTTCACATGTAATGCTTCTCAGGTACAGTCTGTAGGATCTCCTTCTCCTTCCTCACAGTCATGAGTTTGGTTGATGACTACTGTTTAGACTCAGTCCCTCCATCCCTTTCGGGTCAACTATAGCAGTGTTAGAACGTGTTCTGTGGTTATTAAGGACTAAGAATAGAATAGACTGTATAATACGGTTACTGTTGTTGAACGCATCATACCCGTGGAAATAAAAAGTTAGTAGGAGAATGATAATCTTGAATTATTGCATTTCTTCAACTTATAGATATCAACAACGACTAAATAAAAAGAAACAGAGCTTTGGTTTTGAATTAATATTAAAAATTTGTATATTTTTAGCTAGTGCTGCTGTGATGTTTTTGAATGTGTCTGTCTCCTAACTGCAATGATATTTGATAGTGAGAGTTTCCAGAGAAGAGTGGAAGTAACACAGTAAGAAGACTGTTTTTCTTCCACTGGTGATAATTTTGTTAATCCTTTCAGTATCATCCAGTATCCTATTGTTTTTGTATTATAACGCTGCCTGGAGTACTTTATTGATATTCACCACTCTTCTTATTACAATGGTAAATTGCGAAAAATTCTATGAAAGATGATGGGATTATACTACTATGAAATGAATATGAGTCAGAAAAGAACCTGGTTTGATATTTATTGTGTTTCCTTAATTAATTCTCTCATCTGAATGTTTTGAAACATATACTTCCATTTGAATTACAATAGATTCTTTTCTTTGAAACAATTTCCCTTCTCAAGGAAAATATTCAATATCTTAGACACCATCCTCCTCCACAATTTATAACGTTGTATAGGCTGTGAGAAATTTGTAACCTAAAGAGTACAAAAGGTTGATCTGATAATACATAATCTGTCTCTTCTCTGTTACAGGGCTTGTAGAAGTAAGATTTTAATAATCACCTGAAGTTTAAGTCTTTCTATTTTATTTTTTAAAAAAAACACCCAACAATTATAATAACAGCACTTGCGTAGTAATTATTTGATCAGTGGGTGGTTGTAGAGAGTTTTTATGTTCCACCTGTGTTCTACTTTTTAATTTGATTGCACTTTTGACATTAGCTTCCCAAATAAAATAGATACATTCCTCCTTTTGCCAATTGTGTAATTATATTAACAGAAGGTAGAAGAAGAAATAGGTACGTAGGTTTGATTCATTGTTAGGGTACATTTTTGCGAAAAATCTACAGCTGGGTGGTGAACAATAATGTATTTATAGTGTCTTAAGCGTGTTATGCCAAGAAACTGTGTCTGAAAATGTATCTAAAGAGGTTGTTAAAACCATTTTTTGTTGCTGATTTATTATTTGAAATTCATACCTCATCCAGTAAGAGTTCTGCTTAAAACACCATGGCATAGGATGCACAATTCTTTAAGCCAAAGACCTCAAAAGATCACAAACTTTGTAAAATATTTTTGCTGTTAATCTGTTTGCACCTGAAGCCTATCATGGAAGAAAATGGCAACAGTGTAGACAAACATTGTATGTACAGCATCTGGACAGTTTTCTGAAAATCATAACATACATTTACTTTCTATGTGCTGTGTAATATTAACTTTATCTCAAGAACTATACAAAATTTGCTAATTGCCCTGGGATAAGTTCTATTTTTGAATTGAAAACACAAATAAGAAATACTTCCATTTTAAAGTCCTGTAAGAACTGATCTTGCAAATACTGATATCCTTTAGTGGGGATATAAGTGGCCAAATTTCAATTCCAAATCATTCATCTTAAATCTCAAAATGTTATTTACAAGTTAATTAAATAAAAGATCTCAACTTTGTTACAACAATTGAAATAAGCTGTTCTAAAACTTTGTTAACACATGTTTTTTTTAATTAGAGTAGTGTCACTGAAGCTACTAAATTTGCACTGCACTAACCAAGATCAGTCTCCAGTCTAGGACTTCTGAAAAATCTGAGATGAAAAAAAGTGTTAAAGGGGGCTCAAATCAGGTTTCCTCCTAAAAAAATATTTGTTGGATCAAATATATGAATATTTGAAGGTTTATTTGACCCAGAAATCCCAAAATTTCTTACTTGCATCATACTGGGGCATGTGATTTGAGTAGTTATAAAAGGGCTGATGCAGTACAGTGGCCAAATAGTTGTCCTTATATCATCTGAAGATTTTAAATTTACATTCTTATTGTCCTGTGTCGAGTGCATTGTCACCTTGAATGAATGGCTATATAAAATTTTATAATGCTCCTCATTTTCAGCAGAAGAATGCATGCCAAATTGCTTGTCTTTCTGTCTCCAGCCTTGCAGCCTATAAAATGGCAAAAAGGATTAAAAAAGAAAGGGAGTGAGGAGACAATGTCATCTTCTGTTTTAATTATATTTATATATTTAAACCTTTCTTTTTTTTGGTGGCGGGGGGGGCAGCGGAATTCAATATCATGGGACTACAAAGCCACGAATGCTTTCAGTTGTTCTATTTTGCCAACAGTTATTCAGTGTATCAGTGTGTCTGGATGAACCTTGTTATCTATGATGACCAAAGGCAATGTTTCTGTAACAAAGGCTTAACTATGTAAAGTGTTTAAGGAAGTGAATGTTTTTGTGTTAAATTGCTGCTGCACCTTTAAATTACTTTTATTCCTAATGTGAAATGTTATAAATTGTGTTTGAAGGAGGATAAAAATGAAGATATAATGCTGTGTTACCACGATGAAGTGAGCATTTGGTAGCATTTCAGACTACCACTAGGAATATCTATTGTGTTTTGTTTTGGTAATTCCCTCAGATAACTACGAGTTTCCTTTGTTTTCTGATCTCAGAAGCAGGATATAGCTCAACATAGCACTTTCTTACATCCATCTAGGAATTAAGTGAACTTTTGAGGATTCCCACCATCCATTTTAGTTTATTTTTACACTTTATCATAAAATATATATTTTCTACTTCCATTTAGTAACCTGAAAAGTATGTCGTATGTAGGCAGACAGGATATAGGGAATGAACTATCTTCTGTCTCTGGAATTGCTGTTTTGCTTGACACAAGGATCAAAAACTTCTATTAGAGTAAATGTGGGTCCTAAACCAGACCAGCTGCGAGTACAGTACCCAAAAGACATGTTTCTAGTACAAATACATTCTGTAAAAGACCCCTTTTTTGAAATGTGCTGTCTTAGCTCTAAAGCTGAATACTAATAAAGGAGTCTCTCATTATATTGAGAAATGACATTTTCATGCACTCAGTTTAGCAAAGCAAACCTTGCTTAGCATTAGAAATTTAGAAGGGTCTTTATCTGTGAAAATATTAGCATAAAATCGGATTTTAAATGAAATTGTAGAAGTAGTGTTGCAGCTAGAATGGGTGAGGGTGGTGTGCATGAGAAAAATAAAAAGCCACAAAAGTTGAAAGTGGTGGTTTATGATTTTCTTTTTCCATGACAGTAACAATTAAGATACACGTTCTATGTTTCAAGAGAGAGAATGAGAAAGAAAGAATACGGATATGTAGTGCTGTGCACGGTACAGGTTGTCCAAGTAGACATATGGTACAATTACTTTATTCGCATTTTATGAAGAGCAGGAGCAGGTTAGGAGGTAAGCTCACATCTTTCCCTTCCACCGCGTTGTACTTGAATGATGCTTGTCCTTGGGCTGCGCTGCAGTGTTGGAAACTAAGGCAAGGCTATGTCATTTTCCACTTCTCCAGCAGTTACTGCAGATAGTTCCTCCTGCTCTGAAGTATATGTGTTCTTAGTTGAGTTCAACGTTTTCTTTAGGCAGCCGTTATATCAGCTGAAAAGATCGTGGACTTCAGCCCACCTGGCATGGCTTGTCAGTGTTTTGCTGCCAAAATTTACATCTCTCTGTAATCCCATTTAGTCAAAATAAACTGAACTAGCAAAGACTGTGTAATCTATTTCTTATCTCATTTCGTTAAAAACAAGCTAAAGCGCGTTCAGAGAAGTAGTTTGGAAGGTATATCTGAGGAGGTGAAGATACTATGGATAAATGTGGCATGTAGCTGCTAAGAGTAGGCTGAGAGGAGAAATGTCCTTCTGTCAGATCTTTATCTAAAAGAAGATACAAGAATAAATCTTAATTCAATATTCAGTTCTCACCACAACCTTCTAATCCAGAGTCCCTTCTCTCGTTCCAGCACTTCAGATCTCATTTCTACCTGTCTATTTTTTTCTTGTGATACAAATTGTCAGCATTTCGAACAAGCAGGTTGGATTGTAGCAAACATGATACGTGCCCATGTATTTGTATATTAGGTAATACTTAGACAAAAAATCCTGAATAAGCATGTAAAGGCTGGAAGCGTGTAAGACTAGGAGACATTCCTGCTGCAATCCTATGATTTTTGATGTTTTGCAACCTGCATTTTTCATAAGGATACCAGTATTTGAAGATAATGATTTAAAAATGAAATATGAGATGCACACTAGTTATTTTTGGCAGTATATTATAATTTAGTAGCAATATCAGAATCTATTTTTCTTCTCAAAAAAATGCATATTTTAGTCAAATTATAATACCAGTTTGTCTTAATTAATTTGTCCTAAAATAATACGCTGGAAGAGCTGCTGATGCAATGTGGAAGTTGCAAATATGAATCCAAATTTGTTTAACCTGTAGAGAATTAATGATGTGATGACAATAAGATGGAGTAATTGCTTTAAGTTGGTAATTTACATAGTTTAAACAGGGCAGCCTCTAGACTTTAAATCAGTAGAATTAGCACATCATCTGCTTTTAGAAGTGGAAGGTTCTATAAACTCACAAAGCATGTTAATTGTGCAAGGATAGCATAAATTATGTTATTTTTGGCAGTCTTTCAAAAATTACCCCCTATAAAAACTATGTGTTTAATTATGTTAAGTCTGTATTAATATGTCTTTTATCTAGACCTTTTTCCTTTTTTTTTCCTCAGCAAAGAAGGAAATAAGAATAGATATAATTGTTGAATTAAAAAAAAAAAGAAAGTTCATGTGATTTTACAACATAGATATTTCTGAAAATGTTTTCCAGTGTGTGGTGGACTTCAGGTGTGTATTTCTTTAGGATACAATTTATGAAACTAATGTTTTTAGGTAATATTGTCTTCCCACATTGACCTACAAGGATAAATTAAAGTTCTAAGACTGGTTTTAAGTCTTCATATTAAAGCTGGACTTTCTGAAGTGCAATTTTTCTTGCATTTCTTGCCTCTTCAAGGAGCTATGAAATAAAATAACTGAACTTAATATTAGTTTAGTTGGTAAGGTTTTATGAGGAATCTAATGCATGGTTTTTTTTAGTTTGAAAACTTCATTTTGGACCAATCTTGTCCATCCCAGCTGGATTAATTTTTCCGAGGCTATCATCTGACATGAGGTTTTGAATTTGGCATTTCTGAAAAGTCAGTTTGTGGAGTTTTATTACTGTCACTGCATTTGCCACCACTGGAGAAGTTTTTTAAAAAAAAAAACTTTTTTTTTTTTTTTTTTTTTTTTTTTTGGTACCAGCAAAGCATGAAAATTGCTTTGATTAGAGTATGTTGTTGCTGAAATACTTGCAGCTCCAGAGCTGTCTGGCTAGTCATTATAAAAGTGATCAACCAAAAAAGGACAAATAACCAGGTGCAAAGTAGTTAAATTATTCTGGCAATTTGCCATAAAATCATTATGTTGATTTCTTCTTTGATACTTCACTGAGACTGAATAACTTTTATAGCAAATGAGGCATGAAATATTTTTAAAACCTCAGTAGCCACAAATATAGAGAAATTCAATTTTTATTTTATTTCAAAGGTTAAGTACTGACATGTGTTTCCAAAATCCTGAATTATCTCTTTACTGTCTGGTACTTGTTCAAGGGACCTTACTTTAATGTTTTTTTTCCAAAAAGACCTTTCCTCCCATCCACCTTGTTAACAGCATTATGGCTTGTTGAAGAAGTAACTTTTTAGAGAGAGGCAGAAAGACCTAGCAAAATAGAAATGGCTGGATTTTGTTAAATGAAAAAGAGAGATTTTCTTAAAACTTTTATATATGTTTGTGTATGAGTGAGTGTATATTATGAGTATGTGCTACGTATATGTAATAATTTTGTGATAAAATATTGACTCCAAAATTATTGGCTGCTTCTCTCAAATTTGTTTGTAATTGCTGTATTACAGAATTATCACTGTGGAAGTGAAGTTGGCAGTGATGAAAATTTTGAAGGCCATTAGTCCAGGAGATATTGTTAATTGATCAAAAGTGTGTTATTCTTTGTTTTCTCTTGCCACACTAACTTGCACATAGAAGACAGGAGAAAGCCTATTGAAAGGCACGTGAAGGTTTTAGTAGGAAATCCATTTGAAAAGTTCCAGATGTGTCATTTATGGTCCATGATATATCTGTTTAAGAGTTTAAAATATGTCTAGTAGATATTTCTGTTCTTCTTAGTTCAACTTTATATGAAATACTTAAAACTCCTGCTGGCCTTTGTTGTTCATAAGTGATATTGTAGCCAGAGGTCAAATTAAGCTTCTTGTCCCTGATGGAAATTGGGAGTGCTGATGGATTTTGTTTGTGTGTCATACAGGCTAAAAAAGCTTTTCCCTGGGATTGGATCCATGGGACACCGTCAGGGCTTTAAAAAGAGTTCTGGATAGCTTGCATATTTATCCTATTCACCCTTTCACCTGTGTATATGATATGTATGCATGTTGTATTTAATTTTTAAAAACAATAATTTAAGTGACTTGGCGTTGATGTAGATGTACCTAAACAAGGCAGGTAAGTTCCTGATAGAAGTTTTTAAGATAGTTTTGACTTCAAGGGCAGGTATTTCCCTCAGGAAAAGGAAAGAGGTCACTATAAGAAATTCAGCTATGACAAGATATTTTACAGCTTGTTTTACTATTATTGGCTTATCTTGCTTAGTCTCCTTAATAGCAGAAGGTTATTCAGACAGCACACTTATTATTATAATAATTATTAAATTTTTTATTACTTTTTTTTTTTTAGTTGTTCTTTGTCTTGAATACAGTGCTTTAGGTGTGAGCATTTGCTTTTTTATCTTTTTCCTTAAAGACAAATTGATTTGTGAATGGTCTGGAAGGACCAAACATGTGCTGTGTACCATGCCCATCTATTTACACTGTGTGTATTTGAATCGCTGCATTACATAATAGCCCGTGATTTAATTACACAACCAAAAAAAAGTAGTAGGTACAACAGGCATGATTGCCTGGTTGCTATGGGAAGATGAAATCATTTCGAATTTAAGCTGCTCATCTGAATGGGAGAGGAAGTGGATTAGGGTCATTGTGTAATTACAGTTTTTAGCCCAGGCACTGCAGCATGAAAAACAAACATGTCCAGTCTGCTTTGCCAAAGACATTCTCTAGACATATTAGTATCTATACAGAAAGAGTAATTTGAAAAATTTGTTATTCGGATAATTGTTTTAGATATTAGGTTCTACAAAACAAAGCTTGTATAGTGGTTAAATGTGTCATAATTTATTAAAAAGATTGGAAAATTGTGTCTGCAAACATGCAACACAGCTACATCCAAATGAATCTGCAGGGTCGATGGGTTAGGTCCTTTCAAGGGCAGCAGAACTTTTACTGAGCAGGTTACTGTTAGCACCTTAGAGGAAGATGTAATGTAAGGGGGTCCGTGATGCTCCCAGTAGAGAGTAGTGTAATTACCTCTGGAAAAGGTGCTTTTTAGTTTACCTGTTCAGTATTTTCGGAAGTTGTGCTTGTTGATAACAGGCTATGAACTAGTAAAGCACTTACCACATGCCTTCTCTTTCTAAAGGAAATCATCACAGCAGTCTGTATTTTAATGTGCCGGTTAATAGCACCATCCCCAATTAGTGGAGATTTCTGATTTACTGTATTGTGGATGCAATGGAAACAAAACCACTTGTTACTATCTTTGTTTATTATAATGCTCCTACCACAGTGTTTATGTCTCTGACAGATGCAAATTTAGAGAACTAACTTCATTGAAAACTGTTAAATTAGAAAATCTTGTGATCTCTGTTTCATAGATCAAAAACTTAAATGCAAAAAGACTAAAGCCAAATACTGGGGCATTTTAGTGTTGAGGTAGGGCAGCAAGTAGTTTCCAAAGTCACTGGTGAACAGTAAATTCTCAATTTTTAGAGAAATAGACAGATTTAGGGCAGTTAGGTATTGCCAAAAAGAGATTCTGAGGAAAACCTTGTACGCCACTCATATTCTCTGCATTTCAAGCCTTGATTCATTTAGATGATTAAACTGACTTCTCTCTCTCTCTTTTTTTTTTTTTTTTTATTAGCAGGGAATTTTAGTTTTGAGCCTTTTCTGAGAGAAACCGCTGAGGTGATCTAGCTAAAAGGAGGAAGCAGGGTAGACTAAAACTTCAAATTGCTTGTAGCCAAGTGGTTGCTACTTGCCTGAGATATGGAAGACAACTGTCACATTTTGAAAGGATGTTGAATCCTTATTCCAGGTGAGGACCTGATTTCTTAACTGGTGCGTGTACAGGGCTAAGCTTTCTCATTGGAATTGCTTGACTGAGTATGAATAATTTAGTGACTCAGAGGCAGAAAGTGAGAGAAACAGCATCTATTCTCACCAATTAATTTCATCCCTCTCTAAGGTAAAACATGAACTCACATTTTCCATCAGCAGTAGCTACTTGAGTTTTCTGGTTTTGAGTAACATAAGATAGTTCCTCAAGGAGAATTTGAGTGATTCGGATATATCCATGGAGCAGGGCCTTGAAATCACAGTAAGGAACCTTAGTCAACCTTAATGTAAATGGGTTTTATATCAGGTCACATATGTATAAGTCATCTGATACAACGAAGTGTCCTAGTCGCTAGGAGATGTTGGTGTAAGTGTGTAAGTTAAGCAGGTGACACATGCTAGTGACAATGATGCATGACATTGGCAGTGACATGTGGAGAGTGGATTGAACATTTTATTGTCTTTCCAGGGTGAATAAATCTACCAAACACAAATGAGAGGTATATTATCTTTCTGTTGTTATGACGTTCACCCACTGAGTTGTGTAATAGGAGGGAGCGTCTCCCACAGACAAATTTCCTGTAAGGCCTTTTTGGTTTTGCAGTTAGTGACTAGCTGAATGTTAGCCAGGAGCAGCACAAAGCAATCTCCTTATTTTGTCTCCCATATTGATTGATGTGTTGCCTTTTTTTTTTTTTAATATACTAGAATCTGTATTCTCAACTAGATTGCAATCGAGCTAGAGACATTATGTCTAGCGTTACTTCATCCTCATTCTTTCATTGTATTGTAAAGTGCATTTCAAGCCTGCAGTTGCAAAATTTAGGAACACCCCTTCAACATAGTGATGTGAAGGATATAGTCCTGAATCCCTATAGAATTACAATGCTGGTGTTTGATGTATATTTGCTTTTTATTTGGAAGTTCTGGAGGAATTGCTGGAGGAGATGGATGACTGGAAGTTACCAGTGGCGGCTTTCCTTTTCCCTCCTCTGGATTCGCCATTGCAAAGCACTAAACTTATATTTAGTGCAATGACTGAGAGTTCCTATTATGTAAGACTAGGATAAAAATAGACTTATTTTGCAGGTATGGGTTTAGCACAAGAACAGGCACAATTCCCATTGGTGGTGGTGGTGGGATTTTGGGGGGGGGTGTTTTGTTTGGGCTTTTTAAGGGATCACAAAATTAGGTAGAGTAACAAAAGAGATAAATGAGTCTTTACTATTACACTGATGTAATTATTTCTCTTTTTGGACAGAGCTATTTTCAGTTCCCTTCCTTTAAGGGCATTAAATGCATGATAGCTCTGTGGACCCTAGGTTTCTTAAATTCTTTGAAATTAGGAAGTCATGCTGTTGTTTGTCTTCAATGAGAGATATCTGGGCATCTATATCTTACTATTTTAAAAACTCCAATAGGTATAGACTTTTGCTATCATTAGACCAGTTCTCTTCATGTTTGGTCCTGGGAGTTCATAGCAACTTTAACAGGTGAATTTGCTGTCTCTTTCAAATGTCCTATCTTTCCTAATTATGAGTTGAGATTGGATTTTCAGTGACGCCTAACTCAGCAACATAAGTTCTGCTGAGCGGCTCCAGAATTTAATCCCCTAATACATTAGATGTATTTGACAATAGCATCTTACGTGCTGAGGAGTTTGCGATTCTTGCTTTATTCCTTGGGGAAAGCATCAAGTGAAATAGTAAGGCTTTCACATCTTTGTAAAAGAAAAGACTATATGACACTGCTTTAGCTTATAGACACAAACTTTTCTAGCACTGCTTTTGGAAACAGGGGCCTTTTGAAGCACACATCACAAAGACAGACTTGGTACCCATTCATCAAGCCATATTTTTAAAATTGTCCCATGCTGTCTATAGTAACTTGTTATGTTGGGACAGATATAATAATGAATAATAATTTTAATAACATTAAAAAAAATAAAGCTGAAATGTGAGTGACTCTGAAGCAAATGAGTTGCCCCACCCCAACTCCCCTCTTTTTTTCTTTTTTTCCCCCTCCTAAGTCTACTCCCCATTACTCAGTCATTCTCTTATGTTTAAAGTTCCAAGTTACCTGCTGGGTGAAGTTTTCAAGTGTGCTCTTTATCAGCAGTTTCTAAGTAAGGGAAAATTTGACCCTATTTATTGCAAGCATTTGAAACCTAAGAATGGGCAGCAGCTTTATAATCAATTAATTTTAATCATTTATGCTGCATAATGAGGTAAATTATGCACCTCAGCACAGTGCATTTGGAATAGAGATTCACTATTCAGTGTGTTTCTTTAAGGGTATAGTTTATGTTCAAATGTGCAAATTTCTGAAAGTACCTGGTAAAAGCAAGGTTGCATTCCCAACAGTGAAACTGGGAGCTTGTAGACGTTTAAGGAATGTGTTTGAGGGTTTTCTATCAGCCCCTAATGTAAAGAAACCTGAAAACATGCCAAATGGTACTAAATTTCTGTTCAAAGCCATTGTACTTGCCTATATATATGTGAAATTGTCACTTATTACTACTACTTAATTTAATACTTGGAGACAAAAGAAAAATTTATTCTCAATACAAGGTTGAAAACTAAATGGAGCATTGTGCTTTAATATGTTAAGGCAAAGATGGTACCAAATTTTCTGTACTGGAAAATATACCAGTTTCTACTTTCTGCTCCTGCATTCTCACAGGGTATTCTGTAACAGACTAATTCTTCCCTAGGCTCATTGTCTACTCAGTCACCCTGCCTCTCATTCTGACAGAAACCATAGGTTAGTTAGAGTCCATTCAGGAGAACAGAGTCTTTGGACAGCAGATAATAAAATCCCCTTAGAGGAGATGTCAAACAGGAAAGACCAGTGGTGGCACGTAAAATGGGTGACCTCCTTGTCTTTGTTCTTCAGTAATCCAATGTGACTCTATGATTGTCAATAGGTGGTGATTTCTAAGAAAAAATTCTATAAACTCCAATATGTGAGCTCTATAAAGATCATTAACCTTAATGGATCTTCATTACACATTATGACAATGCATTGGTCAGTAATATCAGGAGCTAATATTTCCTTGATTTTATAGTAATTAATGATTTTGTATTATGTAAGGAAATGAAGTAAGCAGGTTCTGTCCACAACCTTGATTTTTGAGCTCTGCTTTTTCTCAACAATCCAGGTGTCTCTCCAGATTCTTCCTGAAAATTTCACTCGGTTATTGTCCACTTTTGGGGTGGATTCATAGCTAAGACTGTTTCCACAAGGAATATGCCATGTAAGTGATGAACATTAAGGAATACATTTTAACAAAAGCTTAGTAAATTGAATGAATGCAGTGAAATTCTGTCTCTGTGAAAGTTACTGTAAAAGCTCAACTTTTCTCTCAATTAGGCCATTATTTTATTTATTTTTTTTTCTTTTTTCTGCATCCTTCTTGCACTAGTAAGAATAATGACCATATCTACAGCCTACTTTGCAGCACTGATTTCTACCTGCCAGTGTGTCCTGGTTTGAGTGACACAGGATTGGTTTCTTTTTTGGTAATTTTGCTTTTTGGTGGGAAAAGCTTGGGAAAAATGCATTTCTAAAAGACTCTAGTATCTGAAGTTGTGAAAGTATTTACTTTAATAGCCAGCTATGGTATGCGGGTTTCGAGGTCAGTATTTTTTGAGTTAGCCAGGTGCAGGGATGAGGAGGAGCGAGACCAGGGCACTTGACGCAAGCTGGCTGACAGAATTATTTCATAGCATGGATGTCACATTCATGCTGGGGATTTTCTCCTCTTCCTTGATGGGTGCAATCCTGAGATCTTGCTCCAGTGCTGGACCCCTGAGCCCTTCCCTTCCTCCCAAAGCCGTAGCACTTGCAGTGTCCGACATTTGCTGTCCACTGCTGGGAGCGCACAGCTTCCTGCTGGTATGATTGGCTGAGTATAATCCTTGTATGTTTTATATTGGTATTGGGATCAATATTGGTTCTGTAGTATTATTAATGTTAATTATTTTATACTATTCTATTAAATCTGTTTATATTTGAACCCTTGTGTTTCCTTTTTCCAGTTCCCCTTGCCAGGTGCAGGGGGGTCATTAGGTGATAGAATAATTGCCTAAATGACAATAAATCATTGTGGGTTCTTCAAACCATAACATAGTGTATGACCTTTTTTTTTTTTTTCAAAGTTTAATTGTTGTAAATACATAAAAGGCTTTAAAAAAATCTTAAATTTTCCATGTAACTAAGGAAAAATGCAGAGATGGTGTAGCGATATAAAAAGACAGCCGAATTAGTTACTGAACACTGGTACACTTTATTGGTAATTACTATGCAATTTAAAATCACTTCTCAAGGGATGTAAACCATAGACATTTGCAAAGAGTTTGTTTCCTGTTCAGGTGCTGCTTCACTTTAGAAGTGTTACAGAAGCTGTCAATGCCTTAGTAATTCTCTGGAAAGAATAGTTTTCCCAGTCTGTGTTGGTTTATTGACTGCATTTCCATTTCTTTCTAATTGTTCTGAATGTGCAGGAGTTATCATGATTAACAGTTTTCAGCATAATCGGTTGTACAAATGCCACCATCTTATAAACATTGCTGCTTCTGATATATGAGTCCATAAAATCAAAGGGTAACCCAAGCATTTCATTAGTAGCCTAAATTCATGGGCAGTCAATGTCACATATTTTCTAATAATTAAAAAAAAATAAAATGTAGTGAATCTTCTTATAATGAGTGCTAATATCTTTATTTTTAAACTTTTTATCTGTTCTAATCATAATTAATATACTGACTCATAATACTGAGTTTCCTTTGTAAAATTCACTGGAAAAGCTATTTCATTATACTAATGGTTTTCTCTTGATGAAAATAATTATCAGAAATTTAATTTAAAAAGATAAATTTAGTTACGTTTAATGCAATTAATTGTTTTTTAATCAAAAAAAAAATTTCTCTTTTTTGTTTTCTTCACTTCTGTGTTCTATATTCTTTTTTTCCTTTAAAAACACTTCCTGCTAACTACTACTGCTTTTTGCTCTTCTGAAAACATGTACAACATCACAAATAGACATTTTATTGATGGCCACCCTCTTTCATGTTTAATATCTGATGAAAATTATCATTACAAACTCTGTGGTCTTCCAAGTTTTTTGTTGTCTTTGAACTTTAATATGTGAGAGGGGTATAATTTCTTACAGGTTTGTTTAGAAGAATAAAGAATAAAATAAAGATAATAAATATAATAATAAATAATAGTAAAAAAATAATAAAACCCCTTACACTTAAGTTTTTAAAATTCTCTGCTGAAAAGACCCCTCTCAGATATCACTTACTACAAGTTGCATATTGAAAGATTTCTAGATATAGAAATCTAAAAATTTATATAAAATCTAGATTTTTATATAAATGTAGGGTCAGCATTTGAGAAAGAGCCACTTCTGGAAGAAGGTACCTCAACAGTGTATTGGCACAGAACAGGAAAAAATTTAAAGGACACCTACAGCTCTGAGAAGAAAGACACATTGCGAGCATATACGTATAAAAAAACTTTAGTCTAAAAAGAACAGAGAAGAGCTACATCAGCAAGAACTACTTCATAATCCTGTATTTAGAGAGTTTTAATCTGGAAGTTGACATGGTCACACTGTAGGGTAATGAAAATTGATAGGATTACAGCATAAAAGATGGAGGTGTAGAGTGGTAGGGAAAGGATGAATACTTTAGAAGCTTAAGACACTGACAAGAAATCCATGAGCTAATGAATATGTTTAGGAGTCACAAGCCCAGATTCTGTGACTGATTCATGTGACATTACACAGACTGCTTAATACATTTGGTCTTTGCTCATTCGTGTTCAAAATGGAAATAAATGCTTGTCTCTTTCTAAAGCACTTCCAGTCTCTGGATGACAGCGTTTGCACTTGTGTGCTGTTGCTAAAGCTGGAGTATTTCATCGACAATATCGCTATCAATGATGTGTGTAGTATACAAAACAAGAATAATTTTCTGTTTTCCTTTGGCACAGGAAATGAAGTGGTATATTATAGTATGTATTTATGGTTCTACATGCCAAGTTAGTGTCTGTTTTTCTCTTTGATGCTGATCATGTCTCAGAGAGTGGTACCTGAAATGCCAAATGGAAAAAATAGTAATAGACACATAAATGTTCATTCTTTCATAGTTGTGTTTGGAGCAATATATTCACTTGGCTTTGTGGAGTCCTAAACAGTAATTTTTTTTTTTTGTGATTTCAAATTTGGTGACTAACATCTAAAAGTTATTATGGCTTTTGCTTTTACAATGTATAAAGCAAGCAAACAAACAATCTTAAAATCGGTTGTCTCTGTCTTCTCTCTCTCAGAGAGGGAATGAAAGAAAAACCCTCCCCTGTCCTGATCTCTCCCTCTGCACACTTTTAATTCCCAGCATTAGCTAACTAGTAGCGCAAAAGGAAGAAATTTTAAATACATCTTCCTCTTCACCAAATAAAAGCATCATAATACTTGGTTAACTAATGAAATCATTTGAATAATCCATATTATAAATAATTACATCCCTTTCTGTTGTCACATACCATACATGCCAATTTATTTTCAGTGTCCACAGGCTCTCTAAAAATTGCATAACTTCATATAAACACACACTAGCTAAAACAAAGCAGAAAAACAGTTTTTTATATTCCGAGTTAGGGTGTGAGTATTTAAAATGCCAATGCATCCTACCTGTGAGATTAGAGCATTGCCTATGCTAGTGGACATTATTTTTGTCGGGGATAAATTACTCTGGAGGTTTAAACTGGAAAAAGCAGAACCTGGACCAGTGTTAATTTCCACAGTCAATGAAGCTGTGAAAGTTTAGACAGACAAAGGCAACGTCTGCCCTCAGCCCTGTTCAGAGTTGCCCTTCATCACACAGTTCAATTTATGCTACACTAAAACCACAAAAAGTAAAAAAGTGTCCTATTATCAAAACAAGACCATGTGAAAGTGCCAAAAGAACACCTGAATTCCACTATGGGAAAAGGTAAACCTCTGCATCATGCAGCAATTTTTAGATGTTAGAGTAGAAATTAAAAATACACAAATTAAAAAAGGAAAAAAAGTTGGAAAAAAGGAAAAAATAGAAACATTTACAAATGACCAAGATTTTTCTTTAGCTTTTATACAAAAAAATTATGTACCTAAGCTTTTTCATTCTTCATCTCTAAAAGGAAATCATACATAACGCAGTATGTTATGACAACTATACATTCCAGCATCCCCGCCCTAGAAGAAAATAGAGATAGAAGACAGTGTATTCAGGTTGTGATTATAAATGTCTGTGCTGAGTTATGCAAATGAAGATCTAAACATCACTACTGAACTCAAACTGTATTGCTTAATTGAGGATGGATAGGACTAGGATTCTGGCTTAGGACCAAGTTGAGATCTGAAATCTGTTCCTTCCTTCACCTTGTTACCAAGAACAAGTTGCATGCATGTGGTTTTGTCTGTGAAACAGTTTAAACATTCAAATTCAAAGTTTCGATCTTCAAAACACTATTGCCTTCAATGTTGATTTTCTTTTTTCCCCCCAAACTCCCCAGTCACCTAAAATTTTTCTGCTAACGGTTCCTGGACACATGAATGTCAATGTTACTGACTGCTTCTTTGCTCACAGCGAAACCTTGTCCAGTGTTATGGCTTGTTCCACCTGCATCAACCTGGAAGAGTCTAGTTATGAAGGGGAAGGGAGATAGACTTTGCAAAACCAGATTGCTCCACATCCACAGTTATTTTTTGCTGTCTATAAGCAAAAAGCCATAAGCATCATCCATACAGTATTTTTTTGCCGTGGGATTCTTCGAGAAGTTACCTTTATTTAAGGCTGTCATAGATTTTTCTAATATTCTAAACAAAAGACACAGCTGGCGAGGGAGTCAGAATGCTGAATTGATGCTTAAGTGGTTGATCCAACAAGGACGTGCCCTGACCTGTTGGCGCCCATGTTCTGATCCATAGAGCCAGCCTGTCTAGCATTTTATACAGTGTGTGCTCCATATGAAAAGTCCACAAGGACCCAGCACATAAGGAGCCACAGCCATGTGTCATCACAGTTCCTGGGTTAGGAGACTTTCTGCATAGCCTTGACTCCTGGTTACTTATGAAGTAATGAATGTTACGGTCTTAATTATCTGGAGGCATCCCAAAATGTCACAAGCATGAAGGCTTAATAACAATATATAATAATACTCGGTATCACTTAAAGGCCAGGGTTTAGAAAAAACACTTACGCAGTTCAATTCAGAGGTGGTTGCTAACCTATTTTCTAATCCATTTCTAGTCTTGCTTAATTTCCTAAAAGTGATTAAAGGAACTGAATATAATTCTGTGTGCTCCGCTTGTCTGTAGCATGCATGAGCACCCTTAACTGCTTGCTGAAAAGAATTTGTAGAGATCATTCCAAGTTCTGTCATTGCCCAAGCAGCTTGTGAGAAGCACCCATACAACATTTTCAGTGTTGTTGGTGAGGCATGTGACGCGTACTCTGCTTTCCATCTGAAAAGGAGTTTATCCAGCCGGTCATTTTTTATCTAGCTCACTTTCTACGTTAAACATCTTTATCAGCAGGGTCATCTTCTGGTCAGCATCTTAAACTGCTGTGCCTCTTCCCAACCGGCGCTTCCCTGGGACTGCCTGGGACAACTGCCTTTCACAGCAGCGATTCCTCATGTTAACAGTGGCAGAGAACTGCGCTGTAACCTCTGCTGGCCTTCCTAATGACAAGCTGATTAGCGCACAGCTTCCGTCAAAGAGCGGGTGATCAGCCTGTTGGAAGACAGATTTCCTTAGAAAAGGGCAGACAGCTGATTTCTAGAGGTTTAGCCAGAGCAGAGCATCCAAGACCTGAAATGTGCGTGAGGTATGTTGAATAATAAATATCTGTGTTTCCATAGAAATGCTGGTGAACAGCAAATCAGATGAATTTACTCCATAATCAGCAACTCCCAGAAATACCTGTAAAAATAATTGTATACACAGTAATAATTACAACTATGTAGTCCGGTAAACATTGTATCTTTCCTCTAGGCATCAAAAGCTGTTGCTCATCTACCTTTTAATGGGCTTTTATTATAATAATTAAAATAATTGCTCCTCATCCACAGTTAGGAAAATCAGGTAAAGATTATTTTTTTACAAACGTAGGGATTGAGACATGAATCTGATGAGCTGCAAAATGCTAGGGAAACAATTAACAGTATAATTTAATTCAACTGGCATCTATGTACATGATATTGAGCCAATGAAAAACAAATATAAGTTGATTTTCAGAGGGAATTAAAAATTATAAAATAATATCTCACAATGTCAATCACCACGTTTTTAAGGATAGCAAATTTGGTGTTTTGCTTTACTGAATTACAATTTCTTTTGAGCAGTGTTTCTGTTTACATTTACTTTTCTTGGTTTATGAAGTATTTAGTTAAGTACTATGTAGAATTCTGATAAAAAACAATTATTATAATCACCATTAAATTATATACATATATGTTTAATAGTTTTTTTGTTTGTTTTTTTTTTTTTTTATCTAATAAATAGATATGAAAATAGAAGCATGTAGGGCATCATTATTCAGCCAGAGCATAATGGCAGGCTAATCAGAAATCCATTTGCAGCATGTTATTTTTGTTAATAGTTTGGAAGTATAAATAAAATAATTGCCACTAAAAGTTACAGATGACAGAAATTAGTAGGATTCTAAATCTGCAGAGAAATCTTGCTTAAAAAACTAACCCACTTTTATCTTCATAAATCCCAGATTACTTTTTAAAGTTTAGAGAAAACCAGCAAAAATTCATATACTATTTCAGGCATCGTGCCTAGGAAAAGGACTATAGGATGGAGGAGTGGAAAATTGTAGATTTAAAAGGTATGTGATGTCCTGTATTTTATTATACTAGATCACTTGTTTGAAAATGAAAAATTGTGATCCTTGATGTGAACACAAAGTAGAAGGTGACAAGGGTATTACAACTTCAGTGGCAGCTGAATATGAGCCAGCAGTGTTCCCAGGTGGCCAAGAAGGTCAACAGCATTACGCCTTGTGTCAGAAATAGCAGAAGACAGCACTGTTTGCTCACATCTTGAATATTTTTGGTAATTCTGATTTCTTCTGGAAAAAAAAAACCAAAACAAAACAAAACAAAAAAAAACCCCAAACAAATCCACAACCAAAAAACCTTGCAAAAAAACCAACAAACCCCCATTTTAAAACTGCAAGATTCAGAGTTCTGATAAGGAGATACTTGAAGATAAGGATTATCTTCCTAATTAGTCATGACAAACTAAGCTAAAATACTCCAGTCTGGGTTTCATGGGGCTGAAGAAAAGCCATATGGTAGATAACTGTGAAAATAAGTGTTAATGGGATGGTGAGGGGGGATTGTGTTAGTTGGTTGGCTTGGTTTACTGTCTCTTCTAGTACAATGACTTAGGTGATATCAAGTGAAGTGATCAGAGGAAAGTCAAAGTAAACATCATCTCCTCTGTATGTTCTTCCAGTCACTCATGATTTGGGAGACCTGTGTTGTTCCCTTTCCCATCTGTTTTCTAAAAAACCTCAGAGTTTATTTACTCTTTCATTCTATTAAGTTGTTTCACATTTCTGACAGTCCTTTTTGCCTCTCTCTATTTCTTTTTCTAGATCTGTTTGTTTCCATTTCATTTAGAGATCATGACTGCATGTAGTATTCCAGACACGGGCATATTAATGTTATGTATAATGGTATCCCATTTTTTCCTGATCTTTCCTGCTAAATCCTTACACCTCACTTAACTTTTTGAACATGTTTCCACAGATCTTCTATCTAAGACCTCTCGTAAGGGAATACTAACTACAGCCATGCATTAACTGAGATTTTTTTTTCCTTATGTATTACAACCTATTATCCCTGAGTTTTATTTGCTGTTTTATTTCTCAGTCATTCAGATCCTTCACAGTTCTTGATAGACAGCTTTGATAACTGGTGACGTTAAAGCGTGCAAAAGACTTCGCCATTTATTTTTTATCCTTGTTTCTGTATCCTTTATGAAATCATTGAACAACTGGCATCCCACTACTTTCTTTATTCGTGAAAATTATATATTTATTTTTTCATTTGGTCCTTACTTTTGACGATGTGTTAATTCCTAACATATATATATGAATGAATACTTTCTACATATTGTGTATACAGGTGTTGTCAGAAAATAACTTAATCTGTTAATTAACATCCTGGTTTTGCAGAAACAGGGAATAAAGGAAAGAGAAAATCAGTTTCTGGGCAGTTCCTGGTTATGATTTGAGAATACAAATATTTGACAAAAATGTAACTCAGATTTGGGGTTAATTTTATGCAGTAAATGTCTGACATCTGATCTCTGTACAATCAACACATTTTAGAAATTCTCCTGGGTTAGTATTGATTGCAGTAAGAAGTCACTTAGCTGTTTTTAATTTATTTATTTTAAGATAGTTCCTGTGGCTCCACTTTTGCTTGTCCTCTTGAGCTGGACATCCATAAGAGTGAATACATTGTTTTGACTCTGTCTAGCTTTCCTATGCAGTCCTGGTGACAAAAAAAGTAGTATATAAATTTACATTCTCTTTTTACAAATGTATTCCCGCCCCCTTCCTCTCGTTGGGTGAATGTTTGAGATATTTCTCATGTGTTTCCCATCACTAGCAAGTCGATTATATTAATCCTAAGAGAAAGATTCAGTCTGTTTATCAATCTAATTTACCCTCTGTACATGCAATCTTTGTCATAGTCTTGTTTTTTATTGTGAATGTCTTCTGTGTGGCAGACATGATTTAGTGTAATTTTAGTCTTACCTGTTTCTCTTGCTTTGAAGCAAATTGGAAGCGCTCTCTCAGATAGTGGAGATTGGAAACCAATAATGTAAGGGCAGTATTTTTTTACATTTTTGAAACATATAAGGGAGTGATGTTCTGATTAAACCCTAAATTTGCTGTAATACTCTGTGAACTCAAACATACGTGATAAAAATAAGTGCGACTATAAGGGACAGAATGCAATTTACTCAATCTTCTTCCATACATGCTTTGTTTTAAAATGTTTCTGAGACTGACAAATTAACATAAATTTAGTTGACAAAGTCCAACACTTGCTGACTGAAGTGGTTAGATTAATTGAAAGAGAGCATTTTTATAGAAATATTTTTTCCATCTGTAAATATTCCTAAGTTTAGATATGCTGAATTAATTTTCTTAAAAATGGTAGAGTTCCTTAGAGTTGTATGAGAACTAGACACAAACTGAGTAATTTTAATCAGACCAAGGGTTTGTGTAGAACATTTCAGAAAGACAGACATAGAAAAAGTCTAATGATTTTTTCTGTATACATGAAGTCAATTTGCAGAAAAAATCGAAAGCCAAATTAAAAAGCGAAACAGTATAAATTCTGAACAAGTTTCTTTTTCCAGTTTATTCTGAAGCTTAAAAGTAACAGGAAAATAAATATTGCTTGAAATAAAATCTATTTCTTGTGCCCATTGCTTGTGACAGAAAGGGCAGTACCAGAACTTTGTGTGTGTATTCCAGTAGGTTACAGGCAATAAGCCAATAAAGCAAATTTTATTTATTTGCTAAAATAGTATCATAGAATGATAGAATGGTTTAGGTTGGAAGGGACCTTAAAGATCATCTAGTTCCAACCCCCTGCAGGGACACCTCCCACTAAACGAGGCTGCTCAAAGCCCCATCCAGCCTGGCCTTGAACACTTCCAGGGATGGGGCATCCACAACTTCTCTGAGCAACCTGTTCCAGTGCCTCACCACCCTCACAGTAAAGAATTTCTTCCTGATATCTAATCTAAATCTACCTTCTTTCAGTTTAAAGCTGTTACTGCTTGTCCTATCATTACATGCCCTTGTAAAAAGTCCCTCTCCAGCTTTCTTGTAGGCTCCCTTCAGGTACTGGAAGGCTGCTATAAGGTCTCCCTAGAGCCTTCTCTTCTCCAGGCTGAACAACCCCAACTCTCTCAGCTACAATATATTCACTTTCAATAAATTTTTTGGTAGTGACAAATGAAAAAATACTACTTGATCACTTTAGAAAGCTTTCTGGTTTGTTGCTTTTTTTCTTTCTTTCTTTTTTTTTTTTTTAATCATCAGTTTCAGCAATGATTTCGTGCATATAATGTGCCTTTGTGTGTATCCACATGTGCATATTAATATTTGATTGATACAATAACAGGCAGAGTTAAACAAATAGTTTGGTATCTGTCTCTTTTTGAAAACAGAGATTTATAATAGATAGTAAAAAGCAATAATACTTTAGAGAAAGAGCACAAAAGCGTTATCATGCCATGGTTTTCTTATACTTTAAGGTGTTAGTAGGTTTTTCTTGCTATAGACAGTAGGGTAGCTCGAACTTAATGCTTAGCTATTGATGAATATCCCTGAGTAGTTAAGTAGTTACTTTTTAAAACTTGGTAAATTGCAAGTAAATTGCTTTGTGGGCACTGCAGGTAGAAATAAAAACAGCTGTGAGATTATGTTTTTCGCATGAACCAAAATAGAAGCTTATGGATATTGTAAGCTCTGTCTAAAGTAATGATTTTAGCAGAAAATGTAGTAATGTACCGATAACACTGTGTAGTATTTATAGAAGGTATACTGATGGTAAAGCTAATTAATTATCAAACTAACCAGGACTGACTTGACGTTCAAATAAGTTGACCAATAAACAAATCAATCAAACTGCATTGCATAAACATGCTTCTTGACAGTTTGCAATTAATTGTCCCTTAAGAAGTTTTGGAATGATCATGCACATAACCCTTTTCACTTTTAAACCCTCCATGATGTCAAAGGTTCCACTCAAATCTTTCTTTATTACTAGGAACCTGTAATGACCAACGAGAGTGATGCTACGGTGTAGGTGATATTGCTGGAAACTCTACAACAGAAAGGAGATTTGTGACAATGAAAAAAACCCAAAACAAACAAAAAGGAAAGGGCAATTAAAAATGCAGCAGAAAATGGCTTTGTTGTAATTATCTTTTTGTCTACTGTAGGTGATGGAAATCAAAACCTTTTGATACATTCAAAAAAGGTGGTTCATCAAAGTCAATTATTTTTCAGAGGTAATATTTTCAATTGTTGATATTTTCTAGCAAAAATAAAATTTTGACCCAAATTTCTTTATTTAGTATTTAATATATTAAGTTCAGGACATATGTTAAAGGACTTCAAATAGATCTTTGGTGAGCTTTTTTGTCCCTGAATTATAGTTTTGTATACAATATTGCTTTGAATTTTTAAGTTTTGCCCGATCTAGAGCAAAAATCAACTTCATTGTACTTCCAATATCAGAATTGCAAAATTTTGTACAAACTCAATTTTTTTTTTTGCTTCCAAACAATACTACAGATTTTTACTAGGGCAAAGAGATGTGCCAGAGTATATAGTTTCAATAATGAGAAGATACTAAGAAAAGTTTGGTGGGGGGAAAAAAAAAAAAAAAAGAAAAAAAGAAAAAGGAATTAGCTATCATCTATTTCCACCCTTTTCTGTCTGTCCCACTGTGAGAATGGAATTAGGTTGTTGTAGGTGAGGTCAGCAGGATGATAGGACTTGCACTAGAGATTAATCTCTCCATGACGTATTCAATTTTGTTTTTAAGATAAGGGGTATGGGTTGTTATTATTTTTATTCACCGGGTCTCAAACATTGCAAAACCAGGATGACATCCATGGCATCAGTTAACAAACAAGTTGAGAATGGTGGTGCTTCTTCCCCAAGTCATATGAATGACAGTGAAGTCTTTCTTGCCCACCTTTGATAAAGAATGAGTTACATGGCCTGAGAGAGAGAGAGGTATGCAGGAAAACTATCATGTTCCAGGAAGAAACTCATGGAAAAATAGAAACCTGAGGACTTGTTTGGCATCCTAAAGAAAGCTTTTCAATTCCAGTCCTGCAAATCCATTTTCTCTGATTGCCACATTTATGGGAATTAACAATACTGTTTTAGCTCGGCCAGATATGTATTCGGCATTAATAAAAATGTTGTGTATTTTTCATCTATGAAATATTTGGTTAATTCTAGATAGAATATTTTGCTACAGAAAAACTTTTCAGGTTTTTCCTTCATTGCCCATTTCAGAACATCCCTTTTACAAGGCTGGCTTCCATCTGTTCTGGACAGTTGGTTCTAAGTAGATAACAATTAGACTGTTTTTTCAGTTTCTTTTCATTTTGGTGATGCAGTGTTTTTAATTTCATTCTCAACTAAACAAGCATTAAAGTACAATTTTGTTTAGGTAAAATTATTATTATTATTACAGGTAGTTACTTCTAGCACTGCATTCCAGGGTTTAGAGCCATCATTTAGCAAATGTCAGTAGTAAATCTGACCATTTCCAATTTGGGTAAATTGAGATTACTTCTTTTCACTTTCTTTGATAATAATTTAATTCCCCAGTGGATAAGAATACTAAAATAATAATTCCAGAGAATGAACAGCATCTTATTCTTTTATTATCTGCTGCTCTGGGGTTTTTTGTTTTGTTTTCTATTATTTTTCACTTCAGCACCAGGAGAGAATTCTGTATCACGCAGCATGGGTATCATTCATTCAGATATTCTGCACTATTGCCAAACAGTGGTCTTAAAGCTGTTTCTGGCAGCTCTGTCTCAAGTATCTTTCAACTATGTTGTAGGTTTGTTTTACTAATTGTTTTTGGTCTTTTAAGTCCATTACTCCAGATATCTGAAAACTCTCATCTGCAAGTTTTAAAAAATTAACATCTATTTTTTTTTCCTGTTATCCCCCACTGTTTATTTACTTTTCTCTTCCCTCTGCAAAGTTCCATTACCTTTATCTAACAGGCTCTGGATCTTAAGAATTACCTCAAAAAGTTGCCTAAAGGGCAAACAGAACCCCCATTAACTCCCAAATATATTGTTTGTTTGACAAGTTTTCATAAAATACAATAGATTATTTTCTTGCTCTATACTGAAGCAGTGCTATTCTCTGATTTTATGTCTACCTAGAGGATTAATTATACAGTAGTCAAGCCTCATATAGAGCAAGCCTCTGGAATTAAAAGATTTTCCTCCCACTCTTTGTGAGCTCCAAAGAAATAGATATTACACACTACATAAGAAAACCCCAGTATGTATCTTGTTAACGTAAATGAGACTGAGCAGGCTGATCCAAATTCAGAAGCAGTGCATAACATAGTATGAACAAGGCTCATATTTGCTCGTATTCCCTTAACAATTCTGTGTACTTCATGGCTATAGGTCTAAGCTGATGTAAAATATCCGCTAAAGTAGCATGGCACTAAATCTGTCATAGCAGGGCTGCTAGCGACTTTGGTATTGCATATTTACCTGCGGTTTTATAGAACAGAGGAGTGTGATGAAGGCAGGAGCATGCATGCAGCCAGGAAGCATGGATCAATGATTTAAATGCTGCAAGTACGTCTTAAACTCAGGTTTTGTGCAGTATTAAAGAGAAGATACCTTTAGATATGAGGA
Source organism: Alca torda (assembly GCA_008658365.1). NCBI lineage: Eukaryota > Metazoa > Chordata > Aves > Charadriiformes > Alcidae > Alca > Alca torda. The sequence continues at coordinate 77,526,431 of CM018077.1, read as the reverse complement.
AGAATTATAAACTATTGAATGCAGTGTTGGGCCAGAAGAGGGAATAAACTATTCTGGTTTTTTTGCTATAAGATCACCTAGACTGGAAACCATCTCTCTGGTTGGTGTTCTACTTGGTAGACCATCTCTACTTTGATAGCTACAACTACCTTGCCTCTTCTCTGAAGCTGTCTCCAGAGTATCAGTTGCTTTGCTTTCCACTTTTTCCACTGTAGGGATTATTACTTTAAATGCGTCAGAAACATCTGTTGCGTCTTAAAAAAAATAAATTAATGGAGCGAAATATGTATAAAAGTAATCACTTGCACTAGGTCACAGGTAGAGTCTTTTCCTTAAATCCCCAGATAGTTGGAAAATATATTCCTAAATAATTAGCCTTTTGTTTCCTATCAGACATCCTAATATTGTTAAGTGTAATTTCAGGCCTTTGACATATCTTAGAAACCGTTTCAGATCAGTTCCTACCTGTCCAAGGAAGAGGCATGTTATTCTGCTTAAGGTGAGCTCTAAAGTGTGTGGGATTTCACTGGAGCAGCTAGTTAAAATTCTCCTTGCTGGTGCGAGGCTAGGTCAGCATTAGGAATTTACACTCCTGGTGTATACACATTCAGTAATGAAGATTTGTCAAAAGTGAAATGAAGGTTTTGAATTTCCTGCGGAAAAAAATCAGAAATTCAGACAGTTTGATTTGTGCTGAGGATGGAAAGGTCTATTGGGCTCCAGAGTATTGAAGCTAGGGAGTGAAAATCTAGCCTTCTGAAGCTTGGCTGGGCAGGTACAGAAAAGAGGAAAAAAAAAAAAAAAGGGCAAAAAAAAAAGGAAGTTAAATAAGACGGAGAAAGGTAATAGGACTCTCATACAGGTTTCATGAGTTTTAAATAAATGTCACAACAACTTAAAAATTCATATGGCTTTAATCTAATGCAAATCAAACTTGTGCAGCTGTGAGCTGAAGAGCTGTCCCAGCTGAGAACTGGGACATGCATAAAGCACTACAGGAACCCACAAAAAATATTCTTACCCTTATTCCCTCCTTTGCTGATATAAAGAAATGGACAAATTTCTTGAGAGAGTATATGTCCAACTTGAGAATCAAACACTGGATATGCCTTTCTTTTGGTATATACACTGTATTTAATGTGTCTCTTGCAAAGCTGGTATTCCATGTGTTGAAAAAAAGAGCAAAACAAGGAAACTCCCTTATCTTTGCAGCATCCATGTTACTACGCTAATGTAAGATAATATTTTATAGCCTGCTTTTTTGAGAATATAGTTTATACTGCCTTCTGTTCTCAAAAGTGACACATTTGGATGAATACTGGAAGTGTGGGTCCTGATCCAGTTTACAGCTCTATTCCAGTAAGCTCCAATATCAGTGTAGCACTTCTTGCAGAATTCTGAATCAAATAATACATAGAGGTCATAAAAATATTATCCGTAAAATTTAGATTGTTTCCTCTGTAAATATATAAGTAAGTGAGACAATTCGGTTTGAACGTGAGAAATATTCTGAAGGACAGACTGCTGATTTCACTTGTAAAATAAAAGGATTACACATGTTAAAATGTAATCTAGGGGTCAATTTAAAAGCAAGCCTGGTTTTGCAAACCCCAGCTTTTTGAGAACTGGGACTTCTTTTTTTTTCCTTTTTTTTTTTCCAAAAGACTGAAACAGACTTGCTAGGAAACAACAACAAAACCAACAACAACAGCAATGCACACACGCAAAAACTCCAAGGAAACCCTCTTATTGATAAGCAGGGATGTTAGAAGATATGGGACCAGCATATATCTTCAGAACACCTTTGGTCAGATATCCCATGGCCTTTCCTTCTAACTTTTGAACATGGGTTTGCTCATGAACCTGTTTTTGCAGTGCCATAAATATGTATTTTTTCCTCAAAGGATAAAGTACTATAGGAAAACTGGTAAATAACAAAGAGCTTGCATATTCAGCCAGTCAGATTTCAAATTAACTCTAACTTTGATATACCTTGCAGCATGGAAAATACTTTTTTCACGTTGCACATGGTGAAAAGTAATCTTCAAAATGGTTGGAATTTCAGTTCAAATATCACCTTGATAACAGATGATTATCCAAACTATCTACATCTCTTGATGTGGAATTTAAATCTCACAAGAATAGAGAGGTTAATGAAGTTTCTGTGGCTTGCTTTCTCAGAGGTCAGAGATACCACAGTAACATTTTATCATTATATTTGATATTTCTGTTCGGCTTGGATCTGCAATTATAGTGGAAAATACAAATAAAATCTTATGTAAAAAGAAAAAGCAAAAAATGACCCTAACTTTCTTAAGCATCAAAGAATCTCTCATCAAGTTCAGGTAATTCTCATTTTATTGGAGCTGGTTTAATTATTTTTTCTCAGAGCATTATGAATTCTTACACTTTTTTTAATCACTTATAACAGCTGTTTTAGGAGCTGTGAAAAAATTAGATCAGGAACCTTGAAAAATGTTTACAAAGAAGTTGCCTGGCAAGTCATCTCTTGTAATATCAGAAAAAACTTCAGGTAATGAGATGCCTTGAAAAAGAAGAATTTAAAAGTATGTTACACGAAAATATACACAACTTGCAGAAATTTACCAAAAAAAAAGCCCACCCATAAAAGGATAATGACTAAGCATCCTCAAGAACTGAATTTGGCACCTGTGAAAAGAAATTTAATAAAATTTAAATAAGGTATATATTCTGAGATTTCAAAATTTGCCTACGTTTTAAATAAGAGCATAAACTTTAAGGTGTCTGTATGTCCTGTCATGTGGAAAAAGGATAATATCGAATCAACCAAAAGGTATTGCTTTTTTTTTTTTTCTTTTTTTCTTTTAAACGGTTTGCTATGAATCTAATTCTATGAAGGCCAATTGTATGAGGTTCAACAAGGCCAAGTGCCAGGTCCTGCACTTGGGTCACAACAACCCCATGCAGCGCTACAGGCTTGGGGAAGGCTGGCTAGAGGAAAAGAACCTGGGGGTGTTGGTCAACCGCCAGCTGAGTATGAGCTGGCAGTGTGCCCAGATGGTCAAGAGAGCCAACAGCATCCCAGCCTGTATCAGGACTAGAGTAGTGACTGTCCCCCTGTACTGGGCACTGGTGAGGCCACACCTCAAATACTGTTTTCAGTTTTGGGCCCCTCACTACAAGACGTTGAAGTACTGGACTGTATCCAAAGAAGGGCAATGAAGCTGGTGAAGGGTCTGGAGCACAAGTCTCATAAGGAGCGGCCGAGGGAACTGGGGTTGTTCAGCCTGGAGAAAAGGAGGTTCAGGGGAGACCTTATCGCTCTCTACAACTACCTGAAAGGAGGCTATAACAAGGTGGGGGTTGGTCTCTTCTCTCAAGCAACAAGTGATAGGGCAAGAGGAAATGGCCTCAAGTTGTGCCAGGGGAGGCTTAGATTGGATATTAGGAAAAAATTCTTCATTGAAAGGGTTGTCAAGCACTGGACCAGGCTGCCCAGGGAAGTGGTGGAGTCACCATCCCGGGAGGTATTTATAAGTCATGTGAATGTGGCATTTAGGGACATGGTTTAGTGGTGGACTTGACAGTGCTAGGATTAACGGCTGGACTCAATGATCTTAAAGGTCTTTTCTAACCTAAATGATTCTATGATTCTAAAGAAAAAGCCATTTAAAAAAGTATTTTTTTTTTTCTCAGAAAATGTCACTGATTTCTTTCCATGTTTTCAGCATCTTTGTAGTGTTCAAAAAATCTTGTAAAGAAACCAATGTATCAATATATTTTGATACTGACAGAACTGAAATTTTGGATGAAAAATGGTTCTGTCTTTTCAGTCATCTCTTTTCTGATATGATTGAGTATGTCTCTTCTGATATGATAAAACGACTTATTCTAACATAGAGAAAATTCAGTTTTGTAAATACCTTTTGAATTAGATTTGAGCCTTCTGACAAAGTCTGATGAAAGTTGTAATGAACCTGAAAAAGACTGTGACAGATAATGTTGTTAACTTAAAAAGGCATTCTTACTTTCATGGCATTTCCTGCTGCATTCATTCAGTGAATAGAAACCAAACTGATGTCTCCTATATATTGTAAAAAACCTCAACTTAGAGTAGCTGGTTAAGCAGTCCGAAGCAGAAATTAATCAGATTTATCTCTGGAAAATACTTGGTTTCATTTGCAACTCTGGCTGTAGTTAGTGAACTACTTAATCACATATCTAACTGGCAAGCAGTGGGATGAGGGAAGGTGCCTGACTGCACGCTGGAGGACTTGATGAATTGAGGGCTGTTTTATACTGGAAATATAGAGAGTCAAATGTCATCATTGCATCAAGATTGTTTTCTCACAACGATACGCATCTACTAAAGACACTTAATGTGGAAACAATCCCCTAGCCCCTGTTTTAGAAGGAAACGGTGGCTGTCAAGTTAAAAACTGCAGTTGGATATCTCCAGTTGGTTTTTGTTAATACATTTTTGAAGGCAAGTAGTGTAGCCTGGATTAAAGAGAAAAGAAAAAAAAAGAGGATAAGGAAGTGACAGGAAAAATCCAAGGGAAAATGACATACTAAAACAGAAATGTTTTGTTCCCCTCCTTGAAACCTATAGTTCTCCTTCAGGAAGGTGTGATTCATATTTCACTGAATATATGATAACACTATATCTTTTAGAATTTTCACGAAACAGATGTCTGATACTGAGTTGGTTATTATGTTCTGCTATGACAGACAGGTGCATTAGATCTAGTTCTGAAGATAGAGAAAGCGGAGAGAGAGAGAGAGAAAGACTAAAAATAAAAATTACATATTTCATTGTAATTAGAATGTAAATAGCTGCACAGAGAATAAGACAAAATTACATAGTTGTATTTACACATTAACTACTTAACAAATGTATCATGTGTCTAACAAGGAAAAATTTCATCCAAGTACCTAAAAAAATATAACATTGTGTTTATGAAATTATGTGTTTATTTTTCCTATTGATTAATAATATATGCTAAACAGATGAATCTACACACAAAACTCTGATTTGTATTGTTTCAAATGTAAATAAACACATACTTTATAATTGCACAAATTATGAAGTGTAGTATGTGTATTCATTTATGCATTTGGAAAAAACATCTACTTTAATCTTTAGATTAAAAACCAAAAATGTTGAAAGTGACTATGCTGCAAAAGCACCAAGATAAGTTGTTCAACCTTAAAAGGAAAACTGGTTACGTTAAGAATTTCCTGTCAGTGAAGAGCATTTTATCAGTTCTTATGAGATTTTACACTCTTTTCTTCACTGTCTCTTTTCTAATTAATTGTCTATAAATTACCCATTTGCCCTTTAAGAGAGAGACATGGATTTTCACATTCTTGCTAAAACATACCTAGTAGCTAGTTTTCTTTCACAAAACTTACATCTCAAATTACTTTTGGTGTAATTGAGGATGGTGATATAGCAGACATCTCATGCTAATATTTACACAAAGAGAACAAATACTTTTCAAGAAAGAGACATAATTACAATCATTTATTGAATATCTTAGTTCTAGACGGATTGCCTTAGTAAACCACACAAAAGCCTGTGGCAGCACACATGAAGGATAAAAATGTTTGATCAATTTAAAATACTTTATGGTATGAGAGATCCAATGTACTGGTGGTCCATTTATGTTTCTTTAATGGATTAAAGTATAACAGTAACAGATAGCTGGCAAAAAAAAAAAAAAAATCAAGATTGAAGTTTTATGTGTTTCCATATAAAAAGTTTCTAAAAGCATTTGTCATTATTACATGGCATTACAGTTAAGAAAACAGTGGTGCATAACTGAGGTTATTGTTAACACTTCCAGGGTTCATTGGATATTTAATATATCCAGAAAGTTCTGTAACTGCTAAGTTTTAGTTATTTATAAACTTGTGTTTCTGTTTATGCTTTCTATTTTAGCTTGGCCACACTTCTTAGTACAGCTGTAGATCCAGGTCATGAACAGTGTTAGGTTGTTTATATCTGGTGGATGAAATGAGATGAGACATGCTATTTCTGTAATCTTGTGATTGCCAGGACAAGGCCAAGAAGCTGGAGCTAGTAACAAGAGTCTGGCTGGTATGTAAATAAATGTGTTTGAAGATCTAGTTGATGGTGCTACTTTAAATGTGATTCACTCTTTTAGCTGGCCTTTGTTTCCCATTTTCTGCTGAAATTGTTCAAATACGTTGAAATTAATAGAATTTGGTTCACTTTAACACTAGTGAATTGGAGCCTACAGCTTGGGGGCAGGAGTATAACATAGGTGGTCCTGAAGGCCAGTCTGAGCTGTAGCATTCCCTTTAGCCTAACCTGGTGAATTGACCCAACGTAGTACCTTTTTAGCATTATATGACATGGGACCAGCCACGGTACATATGCTGCGCAACGATTTCCAGAGGAGCCCTTCCAGCTGTGTAGACAATTCTTTATTGAGGAGCCTTCCTTAACTTACAGCAGAAAAGTAATGCTCTCTGCACATTGCTCTGGTCCTTTCTTCAAGGTTAGCTGTCCATCTCACAGATTGAACAAGCGTTTATAAATGCTTTACTGAAGAGATTTTCTTTCACTTGTATTTTAGTGTCTAAGTAATGACACGGATATTAACTTTCTTTTTTCCACAGCATATATCATAAGTAATACAGCCCTGAATTATTATTATTATTATTTATTATTATTGTTTTTATCAGTAATGATGATAATAATACTAATGCACATGGAATCATAAAACGTGTTGGGTTGGAAGGGACCTTTAAAGGTCATCGAGTCCAACCCCCCTGCACAAGATCAGGTTGCTCAGAGCCTCATCAAGCCTGGCCTTGAATGTCTCCAGGGATGGGGCCTCCACCACCTCTCTGGGCAACCTGTTCCAGTGTCTCACCACCCTCATTGTAAAGAACTTCTTCCTAATGTCTAATCTAAACCTACCCTGCTCTAGTTTAAAACCATTGTCCCTCGTCCTATCGCTACATGCCCTTGCAAACAGCCCCTCCCCAGCTTTCTTGTAGGCCCCCTTCAGGTACTGGAAAGTCGCTATAAGGTCTCTCCGGAGCCTTCTCTTCTCCAGGCTGAACAACCCCAACTCTCTCAGCCTGTCCTCATAGCAGAGGTGCTCCAGCCCTTTGATCATCATCGTGGCCCTCCTCTGAACTGACTCCAACAGGTCCATGTCCTTCTTGTGCTGAGGGCTCCAGACCTGGACACAGTATTCCAGGTGGGGTCTCACGAGAGCAGAGTAGAGGGGCAGAATCCCCTCTCTGGATCTGCTGGCCACGCTTCTTTTGATGCAGCCCAGGATGCGATTGGTCTTCTGGGCTGCAAGCACACATCATTGGCTCATGTCCAGCTTTTCATCCACCTGTACCCCCAAGTCCTTTTCTGCAGGGCTGCTCTCTATCACGTCATCCCCCAGCCTGTATTGATAACGAGGATTGTCCTGACCCACGTGTAGGGCCTTGCACTTGGCGTTGTTGAACTTCATAAGGTTTGCTTGAGCAAAACCTTATATTCTATGTAAAATACTGCAGTAGTTGTTAAACAAAGTGTGGGATAGGGGAGACGAAGGGAGTTACATGAATCCATTATTCCTCTCTTCAAGCACCTGATGTTGCACTTCCTAGGGCAAGAAAGTGGGTGGATTTTCCCCTAGTATATCCGATTAAATGTTACATGATTACAAGCATATATTCTCAAAACGTAGTTATGCAGTATATTTTCTTTGATGATAAGCCTTTTTTAAAAAAAGAAGAATTCGTACCCTAACTCTGACTCAGGACTAGTCTTTCCTGCTGCATTTACAGCTTGCCATCCCTGTTTTTTTTCCCCCTTGTAGCTGTTTGTGGGACTGTGCTGCAAACCAGATCACTGAAATGAGCTAAGTTAGAAGGAAATCTACAAAATGTTTTTGGTAACATGTTTGTGTGTCTGTGCATTCCACAAAATTATTTTTAAGGAGTGCCCTACAAGCTGTTGTGCTGGGAAAACTGCGTGGGTGGCAATCTGAAGCGCCGACAGAAGTGGGAGTGAAGGAGCGCTGGCAAAGACACCTTAATGAAGTTCCATTGAAGAAAATGTATACCTGTCCCAGTGGTTGTGGGTATGGAATGAGGACTTGCTGGTGTCTGTCCCTTGTATTTTATTTGCAGTTCTTCTTGCGCTAAAAATGTTTTAGAAATACATCTCCTAGAATTTACCCTTAGTTTCCAGACATCGTAGCTGTATGTTTACACATTTGACTGTGCAGCATTTTCAGGTTTTTTTAACTCATTTTGACAAAATGTTTTGCTAGGCTTTGTCTAATTTGGACATATCA